>OW285192.1:3021250-4448125 GCA_935421135.1 Bugulina stolonifera
TAAACTATTAAGGTCAAGTGTTTAGTACTTTGGAGTTGTCTGGCCTTCAGTTCAGTTCAAAGCCCCATAAAGCGCAAGCATACAATGTACTTGTATAGTCTTTGTCTATAATAGTATGTTTAATAAGTGGTGTTGTGCTTCCTTCAAGCAGACGTTATTTCTTTTCTAGAATAATCAAAGTTCAACAGAGTTTTATACAACCTTCGGTATGACTAATTCCTACATAAGGGCCAAATAGCTCAAAATGTGGGCTGCCTTCTGACAGCAGTGGATAGATGGCTAAGCTTTTGATCAGTTATTGTGTTTGTGTAATGTGTAACGTTTCTGTATTTTTACCATTTTTATATGTTTTATCAATAAATAAATATTTTACAATAATATATAGACGCAAATGCAGAATATGAAATTATTCAGTGTGTATGAAACAGTCGATTATTAACTTAAAATATCTTGTTCAGTTAAAACAATAGTAGATTTTGTATAATAATATTGCATGTATTGCTACTTTCTTTTCAACCATAACTACACTCAGTATTGAATTTAGGGATTTAGTGTATAAGAACCTTTTGATAAAACAGAAGTCTCTCAACAGTGATAGGGATGTTCTGTATTAACATTGTTATACTTTTAGCCATATTTGTGGAGGTATTACAATTCACATCACATAGGTTATATAGCATTTATCATTAAAAGATTAATACAACAGAATATTATTCCTGATAAACGGTACTAAATTGTAATGAAGATGCTGGTGATTATTGATATTGATATTGATATTGATATTGATATTGATATTGATATTGATATTGATATTGATATTGATATTGATATTGATATTGATATTGATATTGATATTGATATTGATATTGATATTGATATTGATATTGATGAGAATGGTATTACACTGTATGATGGTAAAATGATAGTCTGCCTTAACTGCCACTTCTTATCCTGTATAATAATATTGAATATCTGTCAAAGTGCTGCTTCAGTTAATTAGATGCTGCAGTAATTACGTACTGCCCTCAGTACTAACCTGGACAGTGACCAACATGTCATCTCTAGTACTGGGCAGTGCACCCTTCAATTACTTATGCGATGCTACCCAGTACATACACGTTATGGTACACAGTATGTTGTGGTATAATACATGTAGCTGTTATACAGAGGCTTTCATGCAATTAAGTCGTTGACCAGGGATTGGTCACCAAATTATACTCAGTAAATGGAGTAGATTTTGTGACGTACACAGGATGCCATTCCAGACTAAATAACCCCACTTGTTGAATACGAACATCAGCACCTGTGTACTAAGTATACAACTGTACATTGTAGAATATTATGCTTAGTATGCATACATGTAATACACTTCTACATTAGTGTAGCTACTCTATACTTACAACTGAGTATAGTCAGTGGACAGTACTGTGTATCCATTGGATAGGCCTGTAGCTCCATAGGACAGTCTGCCTTTATTGTCAGCCTACAGTTACATGTAGTACATGAATGAGTGAATTAACTGTCTGGTTAACATGACGTTTATGGATGCAGGGAACGAACCAAAGTTCAAAATCTTGTGTAATGTTTCAATATGCTCATTTAGTCTCCGTCTAACAACTGACAGAGGATAACTCTCAATACTCCCTGTTAGACCCACACACACACACAGACCACACACACAGGCTGGCTGTCTGGAGCGTCACTGCATATTATGGTTTACTTCTATAATTCTATTCAGTTTACTCTTGTACCTTTTTCTACTGCATGTACATGCACATGCACATGTCTTTTCCAACACATTAACCAAATGAATTCAGAATTAGACTACTATCATATTCATTGCATACTGCTAACATCTGCAAGTTAGAAACATTGTCATGCTTGATTCGCAGCAGTGAAGAAATGCAAGAGTGCACCAGGTACAGGATGCTCATGATTGGCTTACCTCATCGAATAGAAGATGGTTCCGTCTGGACTGATTCGGAGCAGCTTATTGGCTGTTGTAATCATGTGTATATATGAGTTTTTACCGTTGAGGAAATAAGTGTCTGGTTTCCACAACTTCTCTAGGAGAGCGATATGTACAGCCATCTCCTTACTCGGCCCACTGTACCTCAGTCTAGGGTCATTCCATGTCTGCCGGAAGTAGCAGTCCATTGAGTAACTCTGTAATAGATACCATGGAAACATGTTGTGTAATGGTTACCTTGGAAACATGTTATGTAATAGATACCAAGGAAACATGTTATGTAGTAGACACCATGGAAACATGTTATGTAATGGATGCCTTAGAAACATGTAATGTAATAGATACCAAGGAAATATGTTATGTAACAGATACCATGGAAACATGTTATGTTATAGATACCATGGAAATACGTTATGTAATAGATACCATGGAAACACGTTATGTAATAGATACCATGGAAACATGTTATGTAATGGATACCATGGCATCATGTTATGTAATATGTCATTCTCTGATTTAACCAGTAATGTGCAGAGGGGCTGCTTATGTAACGAAGTTATACAGTAGCGCCACAGGAAAATTGTTGGGGTTGTGCAGTAGTATCACAGGTGAATTGTTAGGATTACTACTTACTACTATTGTTTATGTTATAAATTACAGTATAATTATGAATATTGAAGAACATTTACCTATCTGCCTTTCACATTGTATTAATATGTGCCTCTGGTCACAGGAAGGTGCTTCCTGTCTACACGGAAGCAGTTGTTTACGGTCAGATAATTGCTGTAACGGTATGTTTAGATGAAAGTGGATGCAACCTTGGGGTTCTATTATAAACACGCTAAATGACCCAGTGGAAACGGAACTAACCGATTGCTACTGATGTAGTAGTAATACAACCATATTATGTGTTTTTATACACACAAAGTAAACATTCATGTGTATGTAGAAAAAGTTCAGCAACCATTCAAGTCTGCGGGTGTCTTAGAATACTTGCTAGCAGCCGTAGCCCAGGTACCAGCATTATTGAAGAGTAGTGAATAGTACACGATAGGGCTAGTTGCTAAGATTTGGTTGAGTATATGCTCAGCATAGTATACATGTAGTGAACAGGCCAAGACAAATGTAATGGCCACTTTAAAAAACAATTACAATAAGTTGCAGCGTGTGCTGAAGGTAAAGCAAGGTCTATTGCTTATAAAAGCTATTCACCAATTATCTGCCTGCTGATTCTTAAGTTTTACTCTGCAGCCATTAATTACTTGTGAATATAAAATAGATTTATCTTATTAATAACCTATAGTATACTTACAAATATCCATGTACAGTGTAGGTGTTGGCCAACACGTACACTGTACATGGATATATGGATATTTTCGACCTACATAATATACATAGATATTTGAACCTACATGTACATGTCTACATGGATAGTGTGTAGACCTACATGTCCATGAATTTTTCAACCTACAAGTCCATGGGTGTGTTGACCATTACATACATGGATATTATGTACATGTACATGCACATTTATATACTTGTGATATGCACACAAACATATTGCAATTATATTTTCTTATTAGCTTATAGGAATCAAGGTTGTATATCGTCTCAAGACAAGGCTCTGATTGTAATGTGAGTTGCTAGATCTAGTCTACAATGTGTATTATATATTTATAACGCTACAAGTATATGTAGATCACAAGACATATGGACTGAGAATTGGCTTGTATAACAGAACTTTACAGCTGTTGATATTCATTTTATATTCTATTTATACTCTATTTTATCAACTCCACCTGCCAGAAAGTGGTTCTTGTGTTATTAGCCTTTTAGATTAGCTGCGCTCCATATTATCTTACACAACTAATTATGTTGTATCTGCAGTCAATATATATGTTATACCGTGTGTTCACATCAGGTAACCATATGTAGATTCTATGTATCTCATTACTCACCTCCCTAAACAAACTCACGCTGGGAAAGTAGAGGCGTTTAATTCCGGCCAGACGTATAAATATTTATTTAGCTACCGCATAGTTTAGACAGTTATCTGCCACCATGATAGAATCGTGGTGGTGGAAAATTATGCGGAGACATTGAGAAGGACCCTTATGGGGCACATATCATATGATGCTCGTGTGAACTTTAGATATAAACGAATACAATTATGTCATAACGTGATGCCATAACGTGATGCATCAGTTAACGATGGCATGTTCGCTGCACATGATTGTGAGTAATTGTCGTTTATAGACCTGAAAGTGTCCCCGAAGGCATTTCAAAAGTACTAAGTACTTATTCCATCATTACAACCTGGTATCGTGTGTCATGCTTCTGCATATACAATGTAGCAGGTGACATAGTATCGTATATGGTAAGTAATTGATACTGTATATACCATGAAGGTCTGCGAGATAACAAAGCATAGGAATATAACATTACACCCTGCCTCACTACCGCTTGTTAATTTTGAAAAGGGGAGGAGGGTTTATGTCTGCAGCAAGATGTCCACTGATAGCATGAGAGATACTCGGGCTGCATATTCTACTTCAGAACCTCTAGAGGTCTTAAAGTCGCTTGCATGGATTTGCTCAAATTCAATCGCCTGGCCCTCTTCACTCCATCCATATTACATATAATTCCAATTGTAGTCTATACTGTATGTACAATGCAATCCAATACTCTAGCATTATTATAGGAGTTGTCTGCCCTCTGAGACATATCCATGATGAATAACAACTGTTGCATATAACCAAAGTTCAAAGACGGCAGTCCTTTGATGTGCGAACCTATTTATACGGCTCATGGTGTGGTCAGTTTGAGGCCCACCAATGTTCAAGAGTGGTTAAAGCTCTGGAGTCTCATACAGGAGATGCAGGTTCGAATCCTGTAAGATTAATGGTGGTATTAGGAAGAGCATCCAACCTTAAAATTCTACCGTGCCCGATTGTCCCTTTGCCAGGCTGAGAACAGCACGGTGAAGACCCCTTCTCTACCTCTAATTAGAAAAAATGCTTTCTACCTGGGAGTGATAACGGGAAGTCAAACTGCTAAGTGCTTATATATTTCCCTATTTCCTGTTTCCCTGATCTCCAGTAAAACATTCATAACTAAAGGAGTACACAGTCTGGCCAAGCCTGAGGCCTCCTTAGTCTTGCAGACAGAGATCCAGGCTTGTTTCCCCACACAACTAAGAGCAATAGGTGTATAGTCTATTAGGAGTAATGCTCCCATTCAAGACTATATAGTTCCTTCCTGTTTTATTGTACATTGTAGCTGTTGGAATATTTGGAAACTGTAAAATGTACTAGTTCGGGACATCTCACATAACGGCATTTGCATGACCTTGAACTAGTGCTACAGCATGCTCCCTATCATATTGATTCTTCACAATCATCAGTGAAATTTCATAGACAAACAAATATAGGAAGAGAAGCAGGCTCTCTTAGGGAATTCCACTATCGGAATGGCTTGCGTCTGCCATGCTTAATCAAATAGCATAGCATGGGTTACATGGAATGCAAGAGCCTCAGGTCATTTATATTTACACAGTCTAGAGTCATGATAAACTGAAACATCTCCCATTTGCTCATGTGTACCCTAAAGGAATGTGTTTTTGTGCACATATACAATCATGTACACTGTACTGTAGCTGCGAGATGCTAGCCGTAGAAGAGTTCAGGGGACTGCGAACTGCATTCCATTATACACTCCTAGCTACTACACCCGGTGATGTCATAGGTTGGGAATTATATAATTTTAGGTTATGTTGGAATAATTTAATTCCAGCAGCGCATGGCTGGCGTAGGAACTACATTCAGCACCAGTTGTTGGCAACATTCCAGCTGAAATAAATTTGATCGGCTGTCTCCTGGGCTTTTAACTACCTCATATCAATTAAGATTATTTATACAACTTCAATATCATAATTACAATACAAGTGGATATTTCATTCAGTGGCATAATAGCACCTTCTGATATGGATGCTCATGAAATTAACGTTAGGAACGAAACATGAATATTGTCAGCATAGTGTAAGGCACATTGTAGTGCTAGGTCTGAATTTCTCAAGTCCAAGTGCAGGGTATGGAATCAAATGTAATGACTCCTCGAGTATCTCTACAGATCATAGCTGCTTCCGATGAGCCTCACCTAACAACCGCCCAAGTAGAGAACTAATGGCCCACAATGATTCATCTACTGATAGAACTAAAAGGAAGGAAATGGCTATATCACCCCCACAATTCACTTTACATTGCATGACATAGCAAATAAGAGATAATTGGTGCATCACAGCTCGAGTGTTTATATTTGATAACTCGCTGTGAAACAGCAAATACTTGAACCTGTATATTTCAAACACTTGTAGTCTCTTTGACCTCCCCAGTTACCATCATATGATCAGTGTAGCTATACTCAGCACTCAAGCCCTCTCCGTACACATATGAACTCAGGTGTAATATGCTATAACTCCCAGGGTCCCCTATCTACCTACATACACTATGTACATACATCAACTACCTACATGTACATGTACTACCTAGTACCTACCCTGTCTATCTCTGATATGGGGCCCATACTCCGTATGTTTAGATCAACTTGCACTTGAGTCGGTTTGGTTGGATCTAAAACAGTATAGATACTTTAGTGTTCGCTCAGTCATTCAATGGTAATGGTATAATTGTGCTCGCTATAATTAGGTTAGTAGTCGTCTACACCTACAATTAGTCACAAACGTCATAAGTGGCCTATAATAATGCTTAGTGACATCACAGTGTGAGTGGTTGTAATCAACTGTGTACAGTAAACATGTTTAGCTACAGATAGTCCTGGAACTATCCCAGTAGATCTATTTGTACAGTACTGTGGCCATGCGTAGGTAGACACTGCACTGTTAGCGGTTCTATGTTGATTGTACCTACAGCTAATGAGTCACTGACCTAAGAGGCATTCACATTTGGTAAAATGATATAATATATCATTATACATATTACAGTAAGTGAAAAACGAAAGATTTTCCTTCCATTATATGCATGCATATTGATAGCTTAAAAAAATTCCCTGGTTAACGTGTAATGAATTGGTTTAGTTGAGTATACGCATAAGGGTTCCACTAGGGGTTGTATAATCTCTGTGCATATCCATTATAATAGATGTGTAATATGAAAGACATCCACATGTCACATTTAGCAGGGGTTTGCTAACACACCCCCCCCCACCTTTGTAGGCATACTACTGTCTGTGAGCTGATCTAGCTACTGTCTGAGTTCAGTCATTGCAATTTGACTCCACCAGTTTGACTGTTTGCTAGATACATCCACCAGATAATCATTTTCCTGTGACATGTTGACTCTGCCCTCCCCCACATTAGCTCACGCAAGTATGACTTGCATAACGTATACATATGACCTATAAATAAATTACCTACATAACGTATACATATGACCTATATAACGTATACATATGACCTATACTATATCCCTGAGCTTTATACTTGCCTTCTTCAGGGAACGGCCGAACCCTAGCATCATACTTGTCTAATATGGAGTCGAGTATCTTGGACATATTTCTTCCTATTTGAGTGCCTAGTTCTGCCTGGTCTGTGATGTCATTTCCTGTGTATGCAGACGGAGAAGTAGAGATGGGGCTACCACTATAACAGATATAAATACATGTAGATGTCTTCATTAACAGCAACTGGTACACTGCAAGATTACTACAATACAGTACATGTGATAGAACAGAGGATGTCTGTAGAGGAATTTGCTTATCAGCAGCGAGTCAAAGTTGTAGATTACAACTAGCAGTTGGGAATTCTGGGAACACGAGGCTGCTAATCAGCCGTATGCTACGTCCTCATGCACTGTAAAATTGCCTTCTTTTCTTCAATCAATGTGGTAGAAGATAATCAGAGTTGTGGTTGGTATTCTGTTAATTAGTGTTTTACATCACAATAGAGCCAACGCAGACCCCATTGGTTCGTGCCCACTGTAGGGTCAAGAATGAGCCAGGATATGGGCAATAAATGGGGTAGCCTTGTTTTACAATCAGAACTGGAAGGGTATTTGCCTTCTCTATTTGTTTTGGGTATCCAAGCGCAAGTATTGAGCTACAGCACGATAATAGCACTGCATACATGCTAGAGATAGCTGACAGCATGACAAACAGACAGCCGACACAGACTATTAAAATGGTTGGGTCGAACTGCTGGGGTCATAGAGTCACTTAACTAATTAGCTGAAATAATACTAATAATTATAACTCATAGTCAGTCTGAGTATTTTATAACTTATTGTTTGGTGAATACACGCATAAAATGTAATATATCTTAATTATATGATATATCCACATGTCAGTATAGCGTACAATATGTACCTTTCAAGACTGTCTTTTAGATGTTCAAAACCTGAGGCCACTATTATTAATCAAATATTGACAACAAAACTCTATCCTGCTTGTTCAAGTTTACATAGACACTATTTTATCGGAGAGACACGGGTTCCTGCGCTGGATGTACTATTTGAATTCTGAACTACATGTCGTAACTCACATGATAAGTGAACTGTAACTACGTTAGAGTTTAGACAATCATGTGTTCCCCGAGTGGATGTTAAGGTCATGTGATATAGAGTGGAGTGGGTGTTTAGGTCAGTTTACAATGACAGGTAATTTAATCAAACTGGTGTCTGTAGGGAGAAGTATAGGATAAAGAAGTGAATGATACAGTCATATGATAGAAATCCTCTTGGCATGTTAGCTAAATACCTTCACAAACATAATAGTATATTAGCCTCTTCGTTTCTAATTAGCAAACATGAAAGATAAGAGGAGTCAACTATGAGCAGCCATGATGTCAAGGAGGTTAATACAATATATGATGTCACCCATCACCAATGTATGGTGGCCGGAGTGGACCAATGAGGATACTCTTGCTTGACACATGAATTAGTAATCAATATGGGTGAAGGCAGATTTTGGACAGACATGAGAGTAGATTGGCTTGCCAGCTACATGTACATGTAAGCTGTGTGATGCAGTATGATGCAGTATGAGATGTGTTCCCTCAGTGCGTGTTACCAATTCCATGCAACCCGCATAATAAGCTGTATAGCAAGTTATTTACGTGTGAATTTCATATTTTTTATTCTACTCATTCACAGACCAGCACACTTGTTTTAAAAATTTATCTCTAAAATGCCGTAATGTTAGTATATTATTGCTCAACAGAACAAGTGTTAGAGCTAAGCAAGAAACACAAGAATTAAAGCCATTTCGTTACTACTACTACCACTCATCTTATAAATTAAAATTTCTGCAACTAGAGGTAGAGGGTAGCATTTGGTATAATGCCCTATAAGTTGTAGCTTTATAAATACTGTAAGCTTTTATCTTGTACCATTTCTAATTCTTCCCATGTTGTAAACGCATCAAAATAGTGTTTGTGATTAAAGAGGTGTTAAATAAATTTATTAAAATGAAGGGATATGTCGAGTACTTCTTTTGCATAGCTTTAAATAGATTTTAACTCTGATCACATAAAATTAATGCAGCTACTAAAACGAGGTGACTGTGATCTCAATATACAATTCTGTGTCCAGTTTATGCAAGTGTTCTTGGTGTTGATTAAGCTACATGCTTGTATATCGTTTTCTTCATCAGGTATTGTAAACATGTACAAGAATTTTACTTATTCACCCAAAGTAGATGCTCAATTCTACAGTTAGCTGCATGTAGTTTAGGTGAAAGGGGGTGTACTGTTTCACCCCTAGCAATTGCCCATGACCTGAGGCTAAGGGGCATCATTTCATGCAAGCTGGTAAAATATTTTCGATTTATTTGCTGACCCACAATGCTAAAGCACTAGTACTTCTAAGTCGGTAGAATTTTAACATACATGCACGTAGATGTGAAATTTTGACAAATAATGCTTGACAATACCCACAACTTTCATTCCCTACACATAATTCATGTAGCCTTAAATCTGGCTGCAGATTGTGTTTAGGGATTGGGGGTAATACCTCTGTTAGTATGTTCCAGTCAAGCACTCTAGCTATGTTTGTTTTATGTACCATATCAAACTATGAGTAACCAAGCCTTTTACTGCATGTACATGTAATTCACGTCTATTTACACGCCATGCGTAACCAAACCTTTCACTGCATGTACATGTACGTGTAATTCATGTCTATTTACACACAGTCACAGTTGTAATTTAATTTAAAGTGTCACAACTCTTGTCTGCATGCTTGTCAAAGGCACTCCAAAGCTAGAAGTACTTTCACATTCACTACAAATTAATGTGAAAGTACAAAACTAATATTCATGGTTAGCTGCAAATTTAAAAGTCTTGCAATGCAAAGTTTAATTAATATGTGCTACTCGAGTGATTTGGGATATCTACGTGTAACTATGCTGACAGTGTATTAACCAAACAGTATAGCTACAGCTGATATGTAATTTGTCAAGTAAGAATGGCAAAAAATATTCATTGTTTTAGTTATTGCCAAATAAAATCACCTACAATATATAGCCTACATCACTTAAACTAAAATAAGGGCATGAATATTTTTAAAGCAATTTTTTCTGTCATCAATTTTCTCAAAGAATACTAATAGTTGCCCTTTACAATGCTTAACTCTTTAGTTTTTCTATAGTAAAATCTTTGTCTTATAATAAAGGGGATAAAGAACCTCTTCATTAAAAATTTGTTTAGCAACAGGTACTACTATCCACGTAGATAGCCTGTAACTTATCATAGAGTAAGTACACAGTCATATAACTTATCATAGAGTTAGTACGCATATAATTCACCATAGAGTAAGTACACATATATAGCTTACCATTGAGTCTGTATAGATATAACTCACCTCACACTGTCCGGTAGCATGCTGACTGTAAATAGTAGAGATGCCAGAAAAACTATATTTAATTCCCTGCGTCTGCTTTGGTCCCCCCTCAGGTTAACCATCCCTCCATCTGGAAATATGTTACAGCACAACTGACCAATAGCCATGTCTCCAACAAACTAGAATCTCAAAGCACTAAAATTTATTTCATTATACATATATCCTAATAATTTTAATCCCTCACTTCTGGAGAAGCCACTCATTGTCCTACATGCAAAGTATAGCTGACTCCCCATAAATTCAGACGCATAATTGAGAAAAGCTAGGTTGGCTATATTATGGCAGCATTAGTTAGATATAAATATGCTAATTTATATGTTATATCACCTACTTACCTGCCTACCTCATTCCAATACAGTATTCAATTTGTATCTCATACGAAAGTAATTAAATATCTACTGGTTAGAGCATCAAGTCTCTCATGTTTATACACAAGGCAGCAGAAGGTTAGGAATATTATAATATCATTGGCCGCAGCAGCAGCAGTAATGTTAAATATTATGCATTAAGTGAAGCATTGATCACCTACCACTGTCTGTATTATATGCAGAGAGGCAGCATGCATAGGGAATGGCAGCGTGTATGAGAGTTCAGAAGGTCATGTCTATATAAGCATCCCCTGCCTTCATTACTCAGCGTGTAATTAATTTACACATTGAATTTATTTAAGTACCTAATTTATTGGTGCATTCTAAAAGCACTTATACATATATTGTAAATCAAATATGTGTGGCCATAACGCTGGCTTCTGCTTCAGTCTGTTGTAATATTGTGATATCAGATGTGATGGGATCATGTACATATATATAATATTAATATATGCATGCATGTATGTATGTATGTATGTATGTATGTATGTATGTATGTATGTATGTATGTATGTATGTATGTATGTATGTATGTATGTATGTATGTATGTATGTATGTATGTATGTATGTATGTATGTATGTATGTATGTATGTATGTATGTATGTATGTATGTATGTATGTATGTATGTATGTATGTATGTATGTATGTATGTATGTATGTATGTATGTATGTACATGTATGTATGTATGTATGTATGTATGTATGTATGTATGTATGTATGTATGTATGTATGTATGTATGTATGTATGTATGTATGTATGTATGTATGTATGTATGTATGTATGTATGTATGTATGTATGTATGTATGTATGTATGTATGTATGTATGTATGTATGTATGTATGTATGTATGTATGTATGTATGTATGTATGTATGTATGTATGTATGTATGTATGTATGTATGTATGTATGTATGTATGTATGTATGTATGTATGTATGTAATATATAATTCTTTACTTCTAGTATGAATGACTTGGTTTTGTATCTCCATATACACTAATAGGCCTAATATTTATCAGGGTTTAATGTGAGGTCAAATATTCATATTGGGTGCTTTCGAAAATTTATTAATTATAATTAACATACATTTGGGTATCTATGGAAATTCTGTTTACTAGTTTACAGGTAGGCGAGCACATCATGGTTGATGCACATGTACATGTAGATGCATGTCCAGCAACTCAAGTTAAGAGGAATAACTTGCACAGCGTGTAGACCTACACTAGAATCAGGGTGACACGATAACTAGACACTGCTACTAAGGGCGGTGCTACCCCAATGCTACCTTAAAGGCAGCGCTACCGCAATGTTACCTTAGAAATACGAAATCGTAGGATATACACATACTCTGTATTACTGACATACATGTAGCTGTTTTTACTTGCAAAATATGTTTAAATGGAAAAATCTTTAATTACAAATGAGGGGAGAGAAGTCTGTTTCAGCATAACAAAAAGGGAGCAGATGTAGCCTCTGGAGTACCCATGGGGTTCACCCTTAGGTTGGGTCGGGGTTAATAAAGCCCTTATTAAACAAAAAGTAACCTCAACACTTGCTACAGTTACCAAAATCTCATTCAGTTTTTATGCTACAAACTTCTGTGTAAATGATGTAATACAAATGAGAGATGTAATGGCAGGCATTCATCTACGCTTTTCTAAAGAATCGTTACGAAGCTTTTAATCATATTTTCCGAACTCAAGAAAGTTAGTAAAGTAAATAATTTATTAATAGAGTCACTAACTTGATGTGTGAGATATCTCACAATCTCTTAAATTAGTACACTAAACAAGGCGGTGCATGTGCCTGTTGTGCTAAAGGACTATTTCACGGATATCTCAGGGTGGGACAATTCTAAAACAGACTACCAATACAGAAAATTTGGTACAATTTGACCCGTGAAAATTATCAATTTCCCATTTTATCTTTACAGTCGCAACAACCCCCTAGGCAGGTTCTACCCCATCCCGTATACACTGTACAACTCTGTGTAAATCACAGCCTATAGTCCTGCTAGCAGTTGATGTGTTATACTGTATTATTATCACAACACAAGTCTAAAAGTACACCTAATGAGATAAGGACTATCCGATTTCTTATCTTCTACCACACACAAAGCTGTAATATAATATTCAAGGTGTTAACAGCTTATTCCTTCAAATCAAACGCCAGACGAGAGGAGAGAGAAAGAGTTGAACAGTGAAGTCATGGTCTAATTTTAATGCTGTAATAATTAATTAGTATAATATATATATTTTATAGAGCACAGATGTAATATTGAACCTCAACTTTGCATTGATTTTCATATACATGTAAATATAATTAACTTTAAATGAATAAAGTGGAGTAATTACTCTGTTAGACAACATGATGTTCATGCACATGTAGATATACATATGTATAATATAATACTTAGTAAATTAGTTTAATACAATAATATTAGTATCAGGCGGCAGCGTTATAGTACACTGATACCAGACAGTGTTACAGCATCTAGTATTGTGACTAATATACATTATGTAATTAATAAAGTCTCACAGTTGCTTCTGGAGGAATTATAAAGGTTTTAGTATATAGTAGAGGTCTGTGTATGCCTGGTTAGGTCGGACAAAGACTTCCTGTTAATAACATACCTATTATAGGTTGTGTTCTAATCTGCGCTATTAGCTATTACATCATAAATTTGTAAATTATAAGTAATGTTTAATAACATTTATACAAATGATATTAAACAGACCAGAAAGAGAGCCATAAACTAGTGACAGAAGCCACCAACTACTTGTACCATTTCTAAAGTCATAAATACCGTAGAGTGTGATACAAGGATGCGTACCTATACAAGAGGATAAAAGCTGACTTATGTGATGTGTAACAAATTTGATATATTATTTATATTTAAAGATGCAATAGTTTTCCATTGTTTTCTAAATGATCATTGAAACATTTTCTAACCATTTGTTTCCTGCAAATTTTGTTCTACCACAGCGTTTCTTTTCATTATGCTTCAGGGTAGAGCGTTGATATAATTACAAATGATGATAATATTCATTTATTTTCAAATAAAATAAATATGGTTTGATTTTACTGAGTGCTGAAATTAGCCGGTTTGGTCCGCACATGTATTCAGTTCTTAGGCTACTGTCAGTACAAGCTGCCAATATTAGCTGACCTATTTTATTAGTTAGTGCGGAGTAAACAACATTCATCAGGACGCCCAACCAAGTGCAGTTTTATTGCTGCTGACAAAATTTCTATTTGATTTTTCATTCGATTACAGCGGATATGGATTAGTAGAATTCGGGAAACTAGGTTTCATAACTTCCTTTATATACATGTATATACCATTTATACTAAAGCAAGAATAGTCATGAGTGAATTTTGTAACCACATTTACCTTCGTGGAGTAATTAATACTGCAATGTATAATAAGTAGCATGCTAGAGAGTTATCTTCTCATGCTTGTGCTAGCATGAAGTTGGCATTTCAGCTGAGATGATAAATTCTTATAAACATTGCTGATCAGATCAACATAAATTGAGCATTCCGAGTTATGCTGACACCCCAAAAGTTTAGCAATTTACTGGTTGCTGGTTTGGAAAAATTGATAAATTGGAGTTATCCCTCTCTGTGACCGGGAGCATATATAACAGTTGGTGAACATTTGAGCTAAAACTATTGGACACATGGTACTAAAGCTACCTTCAGAAATCGGCTCATCTTTCTATAATTGGATGTTACTACAGATTGTATGCAAAGGCACACAACTCCTTCTTTACTACCTGTAACTGATCTATACCTCACTGTTAGTATTGAGAGCTGATATTGAAAGTCAGTTAATTAGTAGATGTCAATAAGCGATACACTTACTCAGTAAATATCACACAATGACCTGCAAGTGTAGCTTTACCTCCATAAAATAATATTATCTGATATCCGATATGCTTATGATGTTATATAGCATAATAACCAATTATCGCTACACACCTTTCCATTCCACATCTACTCGATATACTCTCTGCTATATTTGTATATTTCTTATGAATAATTTAAACATTTAATCATTTGGAATATTTGATGAACCTTCTGACTGCTCAGTGCCATCGTCTCTGAGATGAGGACCTAGGCTATATATCTCAGACCACCCAATCCTCAACAGGAACCTAGACTATTAGCACGCAGCACTTATCAGGAAACAGTTATACTATACATGGTACACCGGCCAACCCTCAATGAGAACATAGTCTATCTTATATACCACCCAACTTTCCGTGTGAGCCTAGTCTATATTCTATACCACCCAACTCCCTGAGTGAACTTAGTCTACACCCATTACAACCTGATGCTGCTAATCGAAGTGTTTCTGCTACAAATCCAGCATTACAGACTAGCTGTAGTATAGACATGGAGATCTATGTAAACCCAAGTGAACTACATATAGCTTAGGGAGAGCATAACTCCTGTAATGGTTATTATTATGTAACATTCTATTGTAAAATTCCTAAAAAATATGTACATGAAACATCCAGCAAAATACACCCTCTTAAGATGCAATCCTCACTATCTTTAGCAATATTTCCATGTTATTATTGTATTATTGTATTACCATATTGTTGTATTACTGAATACTTACTGTGTTATTGTACAAAAATAATTTGTTTTAAACTAATCTACTGGCATAAACTTTACCTGGAAACCAATATGGTGATAGAATGTAGTTTTGTGCTGTGCTTTGCTGCAACACTGATACATGTGCATGTGCATGTATATAGAAATAAAAGAGTATTACATACCTGCTTTGTCTGATTATTCCAGCATATGTTTTCATGCTACTCTGTAGTATACAAGTGATAAATGTATTATAATATGCTAATATCGCCTCCAAATTGAAATAATATTCATAGCTGCCATGAAACTCCCTGCCTGACAGCCTATTGTTAACTGCTGCTGCTCTATAACTGTTAGATAATCACATCGGCAGCAGCTTGCCGTGAGAATTGATTAACGATTGTCTAGAGAAGGAGTGGCAGAGCATAAAAATATATTAATATTGATCTGTGGTAACGACGATACTGTTTCTACTCTTTCAAGTTTCTAGATTTAGTTAAATGTGAAAAGGAGAGAAGGCTTTTAATTAAATGCGCTATAAAGAAGATTTGCATGTAGATGCATTTAGCCAGAATCGTGGAGGCTGTACATAGTAAAGCATTAATTTAATTTTGCTGAAAGCATTAGATAGCTAAGTTTAGTGGGTTACTCATCGTTATGATTTTAGTACTTCAATTAATAATACAATTACATAATACTCAGAGATGTGTGCAAGTTTTATTTTGGAAACTCAAGTTTCCATGGCCAACTCTTAGTTGTGACTCTTCAAGTTACAAGTCAATTCTTTCAGTAACAGATCAAAACTTTCAAGTTATAAGTTAAATATTTACATGTCTCCAGAAACTCAAGTTTTTGTCAAGTTATCCAAGTTAACTACAAGCAAGTTTCAATTCAATTCTTTGCTTGTCTAACTCGAGTCTTTTTATAGAGTCATTAAGCTATTATAATTATAATTTGAAATATTGTTAGGAAATAGTGCTAGAAGTTCAAATTTCAAAGCAAAATGTCACTGTTTTAGTGCAAAATGTGTTATAATTGTGGTTACAATTGTGGTTATAACTGTGGTTATTTCTACCCATTGCAATTTACAGCTGCCCAATGAAAACTCGAGTTATTGAATATTTCAACATAATGATGTGTGAGTTGAGAGTCTTTGATCATAGCCATAATTGAATTACAATTCAAGTTACAAGTTTTTGCTATCTATACATTCAAGTCACGAGTCTTTCTAATAAGCCATAAAATGTTGCTTGAATTAACTCGAGTGAGAGTCTTTAACTCGAGTCTGGCATTTCTGATAATACTTGACAATGATAGCCCCTTCTATTTACCATACAACCTCCTGACAACCCCCTGACAACCCCCTGACAACCTCCTGACAACCTCCTGACAACCTCCTGACAACCACTGCACAAACTACATGTACCTTTACAAATCGGGAGGTTGTGGGTTCAAACTCCAGCTGAGTCATTTCTGGCAAAGGTCTTCAGCAAGCCTTTCAGCCTAGCGGCGCCTGTTTGGATCAGGGTATATAAATAATACAGGAGGTCCCGTGTAGTGTCTACATCAAAAACACACATGTTAAAGACCCACCTCTGCCCTGATTCGAAAAGAGAAGCCAGATTCTGGCGGGATATGTGGCCACTTTGGGGTGGCAGGTTAATGTAGTGGTCACTGACCATGCACTCCTGTCATGGTAGGTGAGCTCTTCCACTCAGAGCCCAGCTCCTGACGCTCATGCGAGTTTCGTACTTCTGAGGTCCATTAAATGGGATGGCCAAGTGGCTCAACTAAATAAAAATAAAAAAGTAAAGCCACCTGACAGTCACCGTTTTAGATATTAAACAATATGCAAAGCCTACAATTGCTGGGCCTATGATACAGCTATAAACATCTTTCATCCCAGGTCTTACTGCATACTGTGAATTGTATAATTACATGTATGTGCATTGTATACAGATTGTGCTTTGCAACTACATGACACTATGTATTCAAAACATAATAATGTGTAAAATTAATCCATTGATATACTTGATTGACCCTTGACCCTTGTACACCACTATTTCTCTTTCATTGGTCACCTCTTCATTTGAGAGAAGAGATATACATTTGTAGACTGATATTCTTTATATAGTATACAAAATAGACTGTGACGTTCAATGAAGAGACCAGAGAATTGCGGTACATGTGCACAGCATTTCTGGTAAATAAATGTTTCAAAGAGAGGACAGCCACGACATACTGAGTCAACAAACTACAATGTAATGGAGAGAAGGTAAGTGTACAGTCATACAGTATTATCATCACTACATGCATGTATTCATACTACATGTACACATGTACATTGTATGTGCAATGTATATGCTTACACCGACTAACTCCCCTCCAGTCCTATATGCAAGTTATATAGTTTTCATACTATCTAATGTACTTGTATATTATATTTCATTACCCACCCTATCAATATCTACTGATTGAGTAGCCACCCATATTCTATGTGTGAAATCTTGTAATACCAGCAACACTACAGTTGCATGGTTCACTGAAAACCAGTCTAAATAAGTTCATAGGGTTACACCCACTTTGTTATACTACATTTATTATCTGGTTTGCACCACTGACAGAAAACTATTGTAACTCATTTGGAAACGACTCCATAACTAGTGACACACTATAGCTGACGACACATAGTTGTGATATGATAGTCATAGAGTGTGGGTTAACTATGGTGAGGAGTAGTATTCCCTGTAAATCCTGTAGGAGCTGGGTAACAGGTCCACACAGCAAATGATATAGTTTTCCTCCGGTGCCAAAGATGAGGCTGTAGAAGTTGTCTTCTCTATTTATTTTTGAGTGGTGCCTGAATTGCAACAATATAGTTTACCCAGCTGCACCAAACTAGGCAGTAACATGTTACGGTAAGCTACTGGGCAAGACCCGAAGCCATTCCAGGTAGCTAGTACATGTACTTCTCCCCCATACCCTGGTCATATGTGCCACTAGCTATATTGCTAGGATATACGTCCATCATTCACAGATTTGGGTCCAAGTCGACTTGCAAGTCAACAAGTCAAGTTATTTCTAAAATTTTGGAGGCAAGTCAAGTCCAAGTCAAGTCAGTGCTGCTTCAAGTCAAGTCAAATCAAGTCAGCCATCATGCAAGTCACAAGTCAAGTCAAGTCAAAGTCAAGTCAAATCAAAGTTAAGTCAAAGTCAAGTCAAAGTCAAGTCAAAGTCAAGTCAAAGTCAAGTCAAAGTCAAGTCAAGTCGAAATGCAAGTCAAGTGGAAGACAACTTCAAAAGATTTTACATTTCCCAAAACATCACTTTTTCTTTTGGTAGGCATTCCAACCCATGAAAAGTCTATGCCAAGGTGTAGCAGGGCATGTAAATGTATGTTATGCAATCATGGTAAAGGACTAGTCTATATAAGTAGTATTATTGGCACTACGGTCAAGACTGGTCATATATAGTATTATATACTGTATATTGTAATGGTAATACAGTATTACATAGCATATAAACAGCACATGGTACAGCACAGAGTGTCCTCTGGCCAGTCCTGCAATTTAACTCTAGTGATTATTGCACTGTACATTTTATTCACTACTTACACCACACCTATGCTACACTTACACTACTTGCACTGTGTGTGCTTGTGACTATGCATTGTGTAGTCTCACGTACACACAGCCTAGATATTGCCTGAGTTGTGTATCCTCATAGCTAACCTTGATATACTCAGAGTGCTGCTAGTAGCACTGATCTAGTAAAAATGATAAATAGGTAGGCAATTGAGACCTTTTTCCATGTTGGCTAAACACTGTACAAAGTTTTTATTTGCCAGATTGACTTGGCAGAACCCGAGTCAAAATCACAAGTCATTCATGTGTCCAAGTCAAGTCAAGTCACATTGATGCGCAAGTCAAAGTCAAGTCTAGTCACATTGATGCGCAAGTCAAAGTCAAGTCAAATCACATTGATGCGCAAGTCAAAGTCAAGTCAAGTCACATTGATGCGCAAGTCAAAGTCAAGTCAAGTCAGCAAGTTGGTAAGTCCAAGTCAAGTCGACTTGTGACTTGACTTGACTTGGCAAGTCAAGCCAAATCTATGACTTGGACCCAGCTCTGATCATTCATATACCATATGATATAGAGTTACAAATGTGTGTATGCAAAGTTTACCCTCTTGCCAATATGAAGTACACTGAGTTGGTTGTAGTGTGCCTATAGTTATAGTTTATACTCTGCCTTGCCCAGTATTAAAATTGCGTTGGTATTGGCAGAAACCCTCTCTGGTTAGCTAGTAGTCAACTGCCGGTCAGACAGACTATCTCCTGTAACACGGAGGTCATTTGCACTTTGAGCTAAGTACCTGTAGTCTATGAAGACCCCAAACGGCTTCTACAGTAGACTTTGCAAAGAAACTGTGACTTTGTAGCTGAATGCACTTGGGGTGTGACCAGCAGAATGGAGACTCTATATCGAACAGGAAGTGCTCTTCGCAGAGCAGATTACTGACCTGAAGATCAACTCACTAATGTAATTAGTAAGCGTGGGTGGTATATGTATGTAACATAGTACTCTCTATGTAGCAGTGAGTTTACTCAATTTCACATACACTGAATATTATTCTTTTCTTCCCCAATGTGAACTTTCAATTCTCAGTAAATCAAATAAAGAGAGGTTCCAGGGGCAACATTACAATATTACACAAACTACAAAGCTACATAGCGACATAGATTTTATTACATAATCTACACAGTTGCATACATGTTGTATTACATTACATGCACATAAGCTACGCAACTACATATACATATACATGTATGTTGTATTGCATAAAACCGGTATACTCGTACTTTACAAATTACTTGAATTGATAGTTTACTGATATTGCTAATGTTCCACAATACGAAGGATTGTGGAGTGGATTTAGACCAAGACGGGCCTTAGGCTATGCATGGTAAAACATATGAATCTGGCGTGGGATTTTCACATCCCAATTGACTCTCCAAACCACCTTTAATATACAATGTAAATATGTAATGTGGTTTTGAATCGAAACAGTTAAACTTTTTGGGAGTTATCCCATCTTTCTGTTATATTTCAAGTTGTAGTATACAGTGTTTAGCTAACATACAGGTTCAACAGCTAAAGTATTGCTAAGCTGTTATTATCTTGTAAAAGCTCACCACACCTTTAAGGCTTGAGTACATGAGAGGCCGCTATACCCGGCAGAGCAACTTCGTTGTACGTTGGCATGGCTCCATAGGCAATGCATGGTACCAGCCCACTATTGGCCTTGATTAATATCCAGCCAATCACCAAAGCTTATTTTAAACAGATTATAAAATTGGAGTCGTTGTATTTAATTTAACCAATGACAACAGCCCTCTGTGATGCTGTGGCCAGAGAAGACCAACATGTTGGTTTTTGCATAGCCAAACAAACTGCACACTGATTTGCTCTAGAACAGAACTCCAAAGGCTGAAAAGAGCAATCAGCCTCTCGTGTAGCCGAGCCTGAAACCTTTTCCATGAAGAGAAAAGGCTGTCAGTTGCCTAATGTAGCATTTACACGAGGCAATTGTTGGGCTGGGAGATTTATCGTGGCGATTTATTGCCACAACAAAATTTCCTCGTGTAAACACAAAATCGTCAGGATTAATTATCTGGAGTTTTGTGGTCAAGATGCAAAGTATATATAAATCTTCAGCTATAAATCGCCTAAATGGGTCCATGATCCATTCAAGCGATTTATCGCCAGAATAAATTGCCTTGTGTAAATATAACTGTCTGGAGATTATGTAGCTTAATCATAAAAATGCAGAGATTAATCTTGTGCTTTCATTGGATGATTTTTGTTGAAGCAATAAATCGCCAGGATAAATCACCTCGTGTAGACAGTTGGATTTTCCAAAAAGGTTGCTGGGTCTATCCTGGTGTCCCTGTCACCAACATACCGTGGCCGATTTCTGCCACACAATGTGAAACTAAATTGCAATTTACATGATACTGAATCCTAAAATGAATGAAATAAAAATTAAATTTACCTGAAATAAAATAAGTCATGTGAAACCAAACTGATATTTAAATAAAATTTGCAGTTCATATGAAACTGAAAGTGAACTCACATGAAACCAAATTGCAATTCACCTGAAATGAAAATTGGGGGTGTTACTCATAACAACAAAACGAAACTGCATTTAGTACATGAGTGGTGTGACAGGAAATAGTCCATTATTTTGGTATTTTTAATTGCATTTTGGTGTTTACTTTAGATGCAAATAATAAAAGTATAATATGTATTTCATCAACTTACTTGTAGGAAGGCGAATATTAGTAACAACACGCTTTTATGAGAGTATTTACAGTATTTTTAATAAAAAATAAGTATTACATTTTGATAGTCTCGAAAAAAATAATAACATTTTATCAAAAATATTTACAACTTGTTTAAAGTTTTTGTGGTTTAATGATAAATTTTGCTGCAAAATTACAAAATCACTATTAATATTACATTAAAACTATTACAAAATATTCATTCATTCATTCATTCATACTCTCAAGTCTTGATCTTATTAGTACTGCAAGAGTATTACTAACTGCTACATTATTTGTTCATTTGGTGCTAATTCCTTTATTTTGAGTATTTCAATAATAATGTGAAAATATAAAAATCAATGGACTAAATTGATGACATTTGCTATATCAAATTATTAATGATACCCAATAATCTCAAAGACGCAAGTGTATCTCTACGCCAAGGTGGAGGTGTAGTTTCGTTTTGCCACAATAAGTAACGCCCCCATAAATTTGTTTCATGTGAATTGGCATTTTGGTTTCAGGCGTTTTTCGTTTTCGTTTCATGTGAGTTCACTTTCAGTTTCATATGAACTTCATATTTTATTTAACTTTCAGTTTAGTTTCACATGATTTATTTTATTTCAGGTGAATTTAATTTTTATTTCATTTATTTTAGGATTCAGTATCATGTAAATCGCAATTTAGTTTTACACTGTGTGGCAGAAATCGGCCACGGTACCAACACCTCTGACTACCCGGTACTCTGTATGCGCATGTATGCATATGTACAATACATAATACAGTAATGCATGTATAAATATAATACTAATGTTTACATGTAAATGTACATGTATGTTAGCATTATTGTGCATTGTACTAAATTGGGAGTTGTCTAACCCTATTTGAGACCAAGGTTTGTGCTTCTGCCTACACTGTGTGCAAGAACCCCTTTATTTGCTCGTGTGGCAGCTTCCTGACTTGTAATATTGTAATGGTACGCACAGTCGCCTCTTACACCTGACACTCATTATTATGTGTGCTTACATGTATATACTTGCTTGCATTCTACCTTGTGTAACTTCTATGTCATTGTATATACTTGTATACTTATTACTAAGTCTTTTAGTGCCTTTTATACCCATGTACAGAGGCCCGACCTCTCAGAATTACCTGATATTTATTTTGTACATGAATTGGATCATTATAAGCAACTTTTTTATAACCCAACCCATTTTGAGTCGGCCGTCGAGCTTCCGGCGGCCATGTTGTTGCGCAACTTCTGGACGACCTTACGTCGTCTTTTCCCGACACTACGTCGGCCGGAAGTCCTTATACTATATAAAGGGCATTGTTTTACTGTTCATTGTCTCAGTCTTCACTTGGCTTTCAATAAAGACACATCTATACTTGATACAGAGACTTTCACTTCCTTTTGTCAGGTCATTCGCTTAGCGAACCGCCTACTAGGTCGGATCACTCTCTTTCAACGTATAGTCTGAAGATCAGACTTGGGACCAGATGGGTCGTCTCTGGTAGTTATTGGGCTACTGAGACCGCTCGATCTTTCATGTAATGAGAAGGCCTAGCACCACTCATAGGCACTTCAGTTTTGGGTCGGTAGTCGTCCAAGGACGACCGCACGAATTTCCAGAAACCATTACAATATATTATATAATAGTACACACTTTATATTATACGCATGCATGTATCCAATCCACATACTGTTTAAGTATTTGCTTAGAGATAGCCCTAGAACCTTAGCAATACTGTGAATTTGAAAGTGTGAAATACGTTGAACTAGAGTTCTCAAGCTGTCAAAGACAGCAAGAATTGCCCATATACAGTTAATACAGTTTGCTTCGAACACTGAGTGTATCTATTATTTACCAACTAAATAATTATACACAGCATTACATGATGTTATTACCTACTGGCCACACTGTGCATGGGTATTATAGCCTATGTACACTAACAGCAGGTAGCAGTAGGCTACAATGTATATTAGAGCAAGCATAACTCATACCACATTTTACTAACTCTTGCAGGCCTTTAGCAAACTTGTTTTCTTTTTAATAAACATGCATGTATGTACATGATACATGATTGTACTAGTCGATAAATATAACAAGGTAATTATATTATTACATCTCTGAACAGCGTAGAGCAGGGAAAGTTAAGAAAACACTAGGAAGAACCCTGTACATATGCACTACACAGCTATCATAGCAACTTTAAGTCACTGCTTGTTTGTACAACTGTAGATTAGTAATCAATTATATACCATGCCTGGTATATTCTACGCAAAATTATGCTTGCAAGTCCTTAACATTACATCATAGTGGTGCAGCCTAATGCACGCATCTGAAACAGTTCCATATTGCATAAGAAATTTGAAAATTTTGTGCTAATGAAAATTAGTAATTAACTACATATGTACAGTAATTATAACATCTACCGTACACCTACCCCATTATGCATAATTCTGAATATAAGAGTAGTTTTATGTACATGTACATGTAGAATTGTTTAGCAGGTAGGTGCATCAAGAGAGGACAACTTCCTTCTATTACTGGGTGAAGTGTTGTTTTACCAGTCAGGAGATAGATATGACAGAGGTCTGAAGATCTATAGCAGAAAAGCTCGACAGACTATACAACTTCCTGTAAGTGTGCCTGCATGTAGGAGCAAGCAGATCAGACCCGGCTACAACTATACAGCTTTCTGAGTTTCCAACTCGGCATCCATTGTGGACAACTAGTTGATAGTGTCTATTGTACCCATGGAGGATGCAGTTGTATCAAGATTTCTACAGGCTGGTATTACATGTGCATGACTTAGAAACTTGTAGACTACCAAGTTACTCCAAATTGCTTATGTTATGCTAGTCAAGGTTCAAACCGTCTGGCTGGGCCACGCGGTTTCAATAGCTTTCATGTTGAAATAGCGCGCGGTTTATGAATTAGTGGAAACCTTAGAGCGTTGGAGTTGTAATATATTTTATTTTATAATGTGCAACATTGTAGGTTATCACAAATGCAGGCTAACTCTAACAGACTATGATTGTACTTGCTGCTATTGAAGTTGAGCTCCTTTCTGGCAAATCAAATTTTCAGCATACATTAGGTTCTTCAAGGCGAAAGAAATACAAGTGTATGAGTTGTATCTGCATTTATTGTACAATCACTATCGTTATGTAGATACCATAATATATGAGCGAAGCTGTTTGTTTGAGGCCCAGACACACCCCCAACCTCTCAATCACCTATCTTAGCTATCTGACACCACCCATGTATCTGTACAATAAATTCAGGCTGGTTATATAATACTATATTTGGAATTTACAGGGAGGTTAATATAAATTCGTAAACCATTTGACCAAAGTAAAAAAATATTTCTTAGCTTGTGTTCAAATAATGTCTCAATAAAATTAATATCAGCAAGAAAATATAACATTTTTATTTACTATATGGTTAACCATGAGTATAAAACATAAGAGTATGATTACAGTGTAGGCCCAGTGATCAGTGATGAGGTCCTGAGTCTACCTGTACATGTGTATGTAGTTACAATACATGTAGATGTATATGCACACAGGCTAGTGTACTCACCTACTAACTCACTAAATACGGTTTGCCAGAATAATATTTTAATACAAAATTAAATAACCTGATTTCAAAACAAGAATCTAAAGGCGCCAGTGATTAGCTAGAACTATGTAAGTTGTCGTGTAATTACAGTTAGGGCAGTTGGTGGTACCCCCTATTTATAGAACAGCTCAGCATAGATCACAGGTTCTTTCGCTGCAATCCATACCATCGACAATCAACTTAATGGTACGCAGGTAACTGTTGATACGCGGGGGTAAACAAGTAAGAATTCTCGGTAATAGTGTACTAGTAATGATAGCTGGCTCTCACACACTTTCTGCCTGGTATATACCAAAGTGCACATACGCTAAGTAGTAGAGTATGTTTAGTATAAGGAAAGTAAAGGGGAATAGGATCCTAGCTACAATGTCTATTTTACTAACACTGTTCATCTCATTCTTGTGGGCCTTCAGTTTCCCTCTGTAACCAACGTGGCCGAGAAAACAGAGTAAAAACTTAATGAGACAGTTTCGTTGTTTCATTCGTTTAGGTGGAGCTGGAGAGGGAGGCTACAATAGAGAGAGAGAAATGTGTTACCTGTGTCAGCAGGTAATGAGCACTAAATTCCCGTCACGTGTAAGTGTAACAAACTAACAAGTTGCATGTAATGTAGTAACAAGTATTTATTCATCTAAACCACACACAGCCCCGCATGCAGTGTAATGTGCAACTGTTAAAAAAACACAGTTCGAAACAGGACGTTTCAACAGTGGACAGCTCAACACCGGACAGTTCGAAACGCCTAACCCCAAACCCCAACCACCAGATTTCAACTGATATTTACATGTATTATTAATATTATTTTTTATATTTAATTAGTTAAATTAATTAACTAAAATCAATTATCTGTGAGTTTTGTTTTTCTAAATGTAATCTACACAGTTTCGAACTGTCCGGTTTAGAACTGTCCGGTTTAGAACTGTCCGGTTTAGAACTGTCCGGTTTAGAACTACCCAGTTTAGAACTGTCCGGTTTAGAACAGTCCAGTTGTGAAACGTCCCGTTTCGAACTGTCTTTTCCGAATTGTCCCTTTACCCATGCAGTGTATATGTGAGGCATATGTTACAATATCAGAATAAAAATATATTTTGCACTGGTAATAATACTGTAGCTACTTCGGTGTTTGTCAAAGGTCCTCACTAAATTGACTAAGTTGTAGAACATTTTTCTTTATACGGTTCGTTTAACGAATGCTCTACCCTGAACGTGCTAATAATACATAACACAATGATAAATAGCATAGTACAGTCATGTCCTTGTACAGTGTATATGTCCATGCACTGTACATGCACATGAGTACTATAACTTGTATTATACATCACGCCAATCAGTTGTATTAGCCTAAATAATCTGTAATGAAAAGTGCATTATAAAATAATATGAGACAGAATTTTTAGATAAATAGTTAATTTCACAAGCTGCCCGATGTAATTAAACTATATTATTCCACAGATCATCGTCTTTAGTCACGTTAGTAGTAATGTAGACATACAAAGCAAGCAGTAAGTGATTGCTAATACTTACTATTAACTCGTCAGGTCTGAATGCATAAATAGGTTTACAGTCATCCGGTTTGCTTATTTTAGTGAAATAGTTGACTCCTGCGTATTCGAAGAAAGCAGCTAGTACATAGCCCATTGTCATTAGAATATATAGATCTAGGGCTGTTATATAGTCAAGTTGGGGAAGATCTGATCGTCCCGATAAACCAATGGTAACGGTCGTTAGAAAAGTGGTTATACCTAAAACATAACAACCTCCATTTAGAACTTTTAAACTAATGATGGTGATGATAATAATACTGTATTTAGTGTTTATAATTACAATATACTCTTTGTAATGAGTAGCTATCAATTGTGAAAAGCACCTTATGACATCATGGATCGAACAAGGTGGAAACTGATGACATCACAGTCATGTTAAATAGGATGGCTAGTAATAGTAACCACTAAATATCTCACCCAATGAAACTCGAGCAGCAGAGGCTTCTCTGTTTAACCAGAATGTCACCCAAGACATGGCCACCAGCATGGCGCAAGGTATGTATATATTGAGCAAGTAGTAACCCGTCTCTCTCTTCATATGAAATGTCGCCTCTAGAACTGAGGCTACATCTACAAGTTAATGAACACAAGGCAGTTGAACTAAATGTAGATAAATCCTAGAAAAAACTACTGGATTGCGGCATTGCACTGCTCTAATAATACATGTTTGACATTGTAATGCATGTTCATTCACATCAGTAGGCTAATGCGATACCCTACCTTTATCTGTCAAATGAGGAATTAGACTAGGCGCATAATATAATAGGCTACTCTGCCTAAACTATAGAATTTAAGGCTAGGAAAGACGGAATTACCCGAGGAGTCGTTCATCCGTGAATGGTTGTAGTTCTTTACGGTCTTTTCAAACAAACTAAACTGAGACATAGTTATATTTTCCGTCATCTTAACGGAGTTGTTGTCTCCTGTCGTCCACTCAAATATTACGTCTGTATTTTTATACCCAACTAAAGAAAGGAATATGATACAGACTAGTTAGTGGGCAGTGTCTACATATACATGTGCAGTATTATGTTACAATGTATATTGTACAGGTGTTCAAATCTCTAAATTTGCATGTACATGTATAAGGAAAATAAAATAATGTACATGTACATCATGCCATTACATTATGTCATTACATTATTTAGAAGAGTAATATTATTACATAATGAGATGACCAACATTGGGTGAGTATTGTTGGCAGCCCACAGTGAGTATAGCAGTGATCCTATTTACTATATATTGTTAATGATATTCAAATTGTGCAAAAAAATTCCATGAAACTGACGAAGTTGTAGCATCTAAAGTTAGGTAGAGTTAGTCTCTAGGGACCGATGTCATCACCTAGACTATGTAGGTAGCTATATATTCACTATACTTGGTAATGGTCATCGTATAGGTGCTGTATCTAGTACCTGGACTATGTTACCTGTTGGCAAGTGCTCCAAGTGCTCCAATTACCAAGAGAGTAATAGGTGAACACATGAACAATGTGAATCTACTACATGTGTACAGACAGTATACAACTTACACGTATAGCTAGTACATGTAGATAGTAGAAGATATACTACGCTGTTAATACGTGTATATCATGTACAATGTGTATTATCTGAACACCTACTACACAGCTTCTATTCCTTGCAATTGTTATTTGTACAACTTAGAAATCTATTTAACAGTTCGACTTGACACTGCAAAACCCGTAGACTCGCTGATGATTGCAGACTAGCTCTAACATAAGTAGCCGCTATGTAACACCATGTCCTACACACTATAAGTATATACCAGGTCAAGGCAGCGAGTAGATAAGGTCTGACAAAGATCATTCAGTTTTTCAGACCCTGCAAGTTTGCAGTAGGACAAGCATGTACCAGTGTTGTTATAATTGTCATCATGCATTCTTTAATTAGGATGTCATTAGCTGGAAATATCGAAGTAATTATATGATTATAGTTAATCAAGTTGACTAACTTATAAATAGATGGATGAATAATATAAGACTATTAGAACCAATGTTATCTTCTACATGTATACAAAGTACCCTGTGTATGCCATACAACCTAATAGTTCTATTATTATACCGCTGTGTGTACGGCACGACATGCACTTGAACACGTACATTGTACTTCCCTTGTTAATCTGTGCTACACTGATACCTCATTGTACTTACACCACGTCCTGTAGTATTTACTGGTCTACATGACTCTATATATGTGTATTTACAATTGCTGCATGCATCAAGGCATGTAAATGTACATGCACTGATACTTACAGTATGTACTAATGTACAATAGGTTGTACACCTACTTACACACTTACAGTGTATACTGATGTATCTACACGTACTTACACACTTACAGTACATACTGATGTATCTACACGTACTAGCGCTAACAGTATGTACTGGTATCTGTACATGCGCATGTACTGTATGTGCTGATGCATGTATACCTACTTACACTCTTGCAGTATTGAATAGTAGAATAACAATTTAGTTGACTTACAGCTGCCGATGATTATTTTACAAGCTTGAGTGTCCAATGGATACTGTCTCAACCACATTGTGCACTTTGTTTTGATTGTCAGTCTAAAACAGACACCAGATCAATATGATACAGAGACACATTACTAGAGGTGGAAAGCTATAAATTCCCCCCCCCCCCCGGAAAGATTCTTATTTCTATTATGTTGGTGCAACATTGGCAAGTAAATATTACTCTGCACAATAATTCGCTCAATGAATATTCCGGAGCATAAAATCTCTGATTCGGTGAATTTGGTGGGGCATGGGATTTGACCACTACAATTTAGTTTCTATTGGCTGGCCATACCCAGAATGTGTTGGTCATAGAAAACCATGAGTCATACCTTTGACTGAATGAAATCTTGCCTTCTGGATCGATTCTAATGTACATATTAGGTACGGTGATAACATGCAGATATGAACCTCTCCCATTGGTTATAAAGGTGTCAGGTGACCACATCTTCTCTAGCACGTGAGTAGACAGCAACATCGAGTCATTGAAAACTTTACGCGAAAAACTTAGTCTGCGATCAATCCATGCTTGACGAAAATAGCAGTCTAGCTGGAACATCTGTAGATAAATAAATAATATATTGATATAAGAATGTTATACAGAATATGTAGAATACTATACTAATTGTGCACAGTCTTGTAATGTTTCACTTGTCTTCGCAAAGAAAAGAAATTTAATTCGAATGAATTAGCTGTAGCTGCTTAGTAACGTGTGTTGGCTGACTGTACAGATATGTAGCACTAATAATGTATATTTTGATCAATAATAACAGTTTCCAACTGATGCGAATAAAAAAAATGAAAAACAGTATAAATGTAGCAAGACATAGTACCAGAGACCAATCGAGTGTTTGAATCATTTTATCAAAGAAGAAGTTATTTATTGAGATATCGAATTCAGTCTACTGATATCTGAACAAAATAATATACTACCCAATGTCATAATATATTCCCATAAAATACACATAAATATTGCTGTCGTTCTAGCTGTTTACGAGACCAGTACTATTCACAATACTTACAGAGTCGACTTCTGATATGGGCCCCATACTTCGTACATTTATATTTATGTCAACCTTGACTGGTGATCCTGAAATATATTAATATAACTTTATCTTGAAATAGCTCTGTGCTGTGGCTGAGTAGTTAGGATGCTGAAGGTGAAAGGTTCAAATCTCTGTCACGATGGTGTTAGGAAGAGCATCCAGCTCCAATTGCTCCTGTGCCTCATATAGAAATCCTTGGGGTCATGCAAGCCAGCATGGGTTCAAGGCAACTCCTCTACCCCTGCCAAAAAGGCCATGTCATCTGGGCCTTTCTCGCAGGGGATTATGGTATTCACTGCTACTATTAAAGCTAAATGTGATTACATTTATCGGGAGTTGGAATATGTGCATACAAGTAGAGATGGACACTGTGATATACGAACCTCCAAAATCGGGCCGCAGCTGCATGTCATACTTCTTTGGATCAAGCATTGAATCTATGAGGTTGGTGAAGTTTTGGAACTTTATACTCGCCGGTTTCCTCTTTGATCGAGATCTGGGAGGACCTTTGATTAGGTTACCAGGTTCCCTTAGACTGTAAGTATTATATCAATAGTATAGTTATCAGGTTCCATTAGGCTGTAAGTAATATTACCATAGTATGACCTAAGCTGCAAATAGCAACATATTATAGGATTTGCAAGATGTACAGTGTATAAACACATCCTTGTACATGTACATGTACATGTAGACCACAATTATACACGCTAATGCAACATTTACATACACACATACATATACAGTGTACACTACACTCTTATACATGTCGTCTGCTTGTATACAGCATGTATAATATATATGTGTACTAACAGGTATATGCATCTTATAATTATATATAATATTCATAATAGTGTATAACACTCATACATGTCCTTATGCAATACATGTGAACAGCCACATGAGAGCTAGCCACCCATGTAAACTCTACACTAGATTCCTGGGCTGGCACATAGACATACGATAGTAGCATAAACTGTAGCATGCATAGTTAATATTACATATCTGCAAGTACTAAAGAAGATCTTCACACTAGAGTCTAGACAATTTGCACTGGATTCCATACTTAAAACAATAAAACTTTAAATAATTAAATTCATTTATTGATCTTATATTAGTTATGCTTCATGTTTATTCCGTTAAAAACAAATTTAAATTCCCAGTAAATATGATATTCCAAGGGCGCAAGCTATGCTAAAAGTTATATATTCGCTAAAACATCCAGCCATGATGTACAATAGATTAGATAATACCATATAATACATGTACAATATTTAATAATGTTATATGGTATCTATGAATTAAATTTTCGTTTATAAGATAACAAGATAATATAAATTCTGCTATTTCCCAAATGGATAGACTATGACTGTATGGTTATGTATGAATTTAATTAGTTAGCAAGAATTAATTATTAATATAATATAATAAGGGTAGAATTGATTTGGTGTCAAAGTAATGAAGACACAACTACAGGTTATGATATGCATATGTTGACAATGGAACCAATACGGAGTAAAGTGAAAGTAATTACAAATATATAAACAGTATAAGATTTTTAAGAAGCAGAAAGACATGTTGTACAAGGGTAAAATATGATAGTATACATTATTGAATGTTTGGTTTACTAAGTACATGTCATAACTCAGGTATGAATAATAAATTATGTTATTGTTTACCCAAGTTTCTATGTGTCAGAGTTGTATAACTAATACATTAAATAAATTGACGTAAGCGTTGCATGAACTGAAAAAATGTCAACTGATATAAAAAATTTCACTATTTTTAATTGGTTATTATATTGTTAATGGTTTATATGACAATATCGGCTTGATAATTATTCAACTTTCTTATAAAAATAATAATACAGGAGTGGCAAAATAGTGTCTACTTCTTAATGAATATTAATAAAGTGTCTCTCAGTTCCTAAGTTATAGAGTTTATATTATAGTGCTACTGTAATCCCTATGGTCCCACTAGCCGCATAGCTAGTTGATAGAATAGCAATAATAATATGTTTATTTATTATGCACCCAACAGAATTTCCATAAATTACTAATGATACTGTATGGTAAGCTAATGCCACATTTGTTAAGTCGCTTACAGTAGTAGCTACAGAGTAATTCTGTCACAATGCAGCGTTTGAAAGGTCAGGGGGTCATAAGTTTAACTTGCATTATCAGCGCGACAAAGTGTCAGGCGGAAATTTATTCCTAGTATCATGTGTAATGACATTTATTAATGCATTATGGGGGTGTTCTACCCTAACACGTGTAATGCGGCTGCCATCTCCTTCAGGCAAACCTTAGCATTTATAAATATGTATATGTTAGTCTCCGCTGACCAGTCACTATCTGTGACACAGGCACCATAATTACTCTCGTAAATGTTAGAAATTATGATACCATTGTTCTGCTTTGTGGCAATCAAGCCAGCATTTCCTGTCTACTGTATAGGTCATATAGTGAGGTAAACATGAATCTCCCAAAGCGTTATCTCCTTCAATATAACATTTCAGACAGTATTAGTAGTATAGTCAGTGCAGATCTGCACAGACACCCGGTCATTTCCGCGTCTTATTAGCCCTAGATCCAAAAATTCCCCGGGCGGACGACCACCCCACCCGTCCTCTCGCCCCCTCCCCTTCCCTAAACCTCACTCTATGTGCAAAGCCCTAGAACCTACCCCCCGATCGCGGGTGGGGTTTCAAAAACCTCATCGGCTGTTCCATAGAACCCAGTCTAAAGAGCAAACTCCTCGCCCCGTCCCCGTCCCGTCCCACGGCTCGGGCGAGGGGGCGCGCGTACGCGCGCGCCCCCCCGCCCCGCGAACCCCACCCGTCCTCCCTCCACCCGTCCCCGCCCCTCCCCACCCCTCCCCACCCCTCCCCTCCGCCTCGCCCTCCGCCTCGCGGCGGTTCTCGTTTGCGAGTCCAGCCGTGGCCCCACGCCGCCCTCCCCCCGCCCATCCCCCGCCCCTCCCCGCCCTCCCGCCCCAACGACCCGTCGCGGCCCTCGCGGGCGGACCGTCGGCTGGAGTAGGGTGAAGCGAAGGAAAATACGGGTTAGAGTAATGGTGTGTGATGTATTCTAGAATAGATGATATACGACCATGAAAAATATGAGTTAGGGTAATGATACGCGAGTTTGTTTTAATTTTCAATACGTTTGAGAGTAATAATATAAAATTAAGTGATAAAAAACTTGATACACGACTATGAAAAATATGAGTAAGGGTAATGATACACGAGTTTGTTTTAATTTTCAATACGTTTGAGAGTAATAATATAAAATCAATCGATAAAAACCGATATACGACTATGAAGAATATGAGTAAGGCTAACGATACACGAGTTTGAGAGTAATAATATAAAATCAATTGATAAGTAGACACGAATGAGTGTGAATGACAAAAGTTTTTGCCTCAAAACTGTGCAGTGGCGGGGAGGAGACGCTCGCCGAGGATGGAGTCTAGAATGGCACAATCGTAGAATGTTCTCCCGCTCTTGGAAGTCTTCTGTCCCTTGTACACCATCACGGAGGGGAGGAGGTCTTTCATCGAAACTGCCAGACGTCCCGGAAGGAAGACCTCTCCCTTTTTTTCTTCGTTTCCAATCCGACACTCGTAGGTGGCAATGGAGTTGCTCGCATTATCACCATCACCGCACCTTGGGACGTATGTGGGTCGGAGCGCGGTCACCACCAGCACAGAACCAACGGGGAATGAAGATAGCGTTTGCACTCGAAAAAATTCTTCCAACTGGGCCAAGGTCTTCTTTCTCAAGTCACCGGCCAGCTTTTTCATGGCTGCTCCTGGCAGGGAGCACACGCTCTCGATACGGTTGAATGTGTTTTGTCCTTTAGCGGTCTCCTGCTGTCCCAAGTACACCATGATCCTAGGTGGAAGGGTAAGGTCCTTTAGCTCCTCTTCTTTGACATCCGCTAGCTTGGGCATGGCGTGACGAATGTTGGTGTGAAAGCTGATGCAATGTCTCATCCCCTTGTCATCCACATAGCTTGCCCTGGCTAAGAATGCTTTTCCGAATGCCGTTTCAACCACCGAACCTCCACTCACTTCTAGCACAGTTCCTGGCTCTAGCTCTGACAGCTTCACCGTTGTCTGCAGAGAGCTCCTCTTCTCCGCTCCCATGCTCCTACAATAACGAAAGTGGTGTATATAGATCCGACAAAGTGGTTAAACGGGAGAAAGATAGTACGGTAATTTATAGATATACGAATAGGGCTACTTACATTAGGGTTGCCGCCACTGCACGAGCTTTCTCCAGGCTTAGTCCCCCGCTCTTTTTCTTCCCCTTGCAAGAGGACTTGGTAGCTTTTTTTCCCTTCGTCGTCTCACCACCATCCATTTCTTCCGTAGCCGTATCGGCTCCGTGGCCATCATCATCATCATCATCTGATATTACAATCGTCTGGGGTTTCTTCTTTTTCTTAGCACAGATTTCATCTCCTTTTGGGTTCTTCCTCTTCTTGGTTGTTGTGGTCTCGCCCCTATCTGAGGCCCGCTCCGGGGAGGACGGAGAGTCCGCCATGTTAGAAAGATCCTTTCGGGCAAGACTCCCCACTCCTATTATTTTCCCCTTCTTCCGTGCCTCTTTTAACGCATCCACCTCTTCTTTCCTCTTCTGACTGCACTCTTCTTCTTCAATAATTCCATCCATTTGTGAGTCCGTTAAGCCCGCAAATAACTCTTCTTGGTTTTGGACTATGTTGTCAGTATCCATCGATAATGAACTATTGTAGTAGTGTAGCTGTACAGTAGTGATGTGCTGAACTTTGAATGCTGAGACTGTGATCTCACTCTCCCTTTATACAACTGCTCATTTCTTGACTCCTCCCTTTTTTTTATCCAATCCCAATGTGACCAGATGCACCCCGATGTGAATCCGAAGCCTCCCGATGTGAATCCGAAGCCTCCCGATGCATCCCGATGTGAATCCGAAGCCTCCCGATGTGAATCCGAAGCCTCCCGATGCACCCCGATGTGAATCCGAAGCCTCCCGATGCATCCCGATGTGATTCCGAAGCTTCCCGATGCATCCCGATGTGATTCCGAAGCTTCCCGATGCATCCCGATGTGATTCCGAAGCTTCCCGATGCATCCCGATGTGATTCCGAAGCTTCCCGATGCATCCCGATGCATCCCGATGTGATTCCGAAGCTTCCCGATGCATCCCGATGTGAATCCGAAGCTTCCCGATGCATCCCGATGTGATTCCGATGCCTCCCGATGCATCCCGATGCACCCCGATGTGAATTGACACATCGGGACACATCGGGATGCATCGGGAAGCTTCGGAATCACATCGGGATGCATCGGGAAGCTTCGGATTCACATCGGGATGCATCGGGAAGCTTCGGAATCACATCGGGATGCATCGGGAAGCTTCGGAATCACATCGGGATGCATCGGAAAGCTTCGGAATCACATCGGGATGCATCGGGAAGCTTCGGATTCACATCGGGATGCATCGGGAGGCTTCGGATTCACATCGGGAGGCTTCGGATTCGCATCGGGAGGCTTCGGATTCACATCGGGAGGCTTCGGATTCACATTGGGGTGCATCGGGAGGCTTCGGATTCACATCGGGAGGCTTCGGATTCACATCGGGGTGGTATTGCCAAGGGTGGGGAAATGGTTAGGTCAGCACAAAGGAGACCGAATACCGCTTGGGCTTTACGTCACATTGCGAATCTGACATTCTACATCTATAAACTCCTAGAGATTGGCAAGGTGGGTGGTGTAGTGAGCAAACTCCCAGACTACATACTTAACAACCGACACGTGATAGCACTAGACGTAGACTTTTGGGCTAGAGGAGGTGCGCGTCCCTACTCAGACAACTTGTGTTTCTTTAGATGCTTGGCCATGATGTATGACTGTAACTGCGACCAAAAGAAGGGATGTCGTTGCCGTCGCCCCTCTTGCACCACAACACATCGCTTGTTTAAACAATACATGAGACAAACTAAATCTTCTTCCCCACCCTCATCAACTTTGTCAGACTTTCCCGGGGTGGGCGCGAGTGATCTACTGGCCTTGGAAGATCATTTTGACGTATCTATAATAGTCTTCTGTCTAACTGATGAGGAGGTAGCTCCGATAGTTTGGTCATCCGGGGCACGAAACAAAGCCCATAAACTCTTCATCAACATGTACGAAAAACACTTCAGCTGGATAAAGAATGTTGATTCGTTTGCCAGATGTTTCACCTGCAAGCTGTGCGATAGCGCGTTTACACGCTTGTCCAGCCTACGACGACACAAGTGCTCGCCAGAAGAGGCATCGGTGTTCGTTTTCCCTGGTGGAACGTTTGGACCCCCGCCAACCATATTCACAAAACTCAAGCGAGTGGCGGGAATAGAGGTGGTGAACCCCGAGCTCTTATACTACCCCTACTATATCACCTATGATATCGAATGCTTCATGCCAAAAGACAACCTACCAACTAACACCACCACGATGACTTTTAGTGCAAGACACGAGCTACTGAGCATATCCGCGTGTTCTAACGTCCCGGGGTTTGAGCGGGCCAAGTGTTTTGTGAGGAGCGTCGACAGCAAGGATGGGACGAAGTGCATTCGTCAATTCGTCCAATACATAGCAAAGATTGCTGACGTGGCAGGAGATTTGTTCGGAGAAAGATTCCAGGATGTACGCGAGCGACTCTCTACCTTCCTCGCGGATCGGGCGGATAGAGAAGAGGCCTTTGCTGACGACAAGTTCTCTAACGTCTCGACTTACAGGGTGAAGTCCGGTCTCTCCGGATTAGAAAGAGAATTAGAACAGCACATCTCCAGCGTTCCGGTGGTCGGCTTCAACTCGCAAAAGTATGACCTAAATATACTAAAGGGACCTTTACTTCGCTCTCTACAAGAGGAGGAGGGAGAAGATTTTGTTTTCATCGTTAAGCGTGTTAACAGTATGTCCTGCGTGGAGAGTAGACGTTTTAGATTCCTTGACATATGCAACTTTATCGCACCAGGCTTCAACTACTCTAAATACTTGAAGGCATTTGGCGTGTCAGAGAGTAAGGGATTCTTTCCTTACGACTGGGTAGATTCCCTGAGAAGGTTGGATCATCACGGACTCCCTCCCCGAGAGAGTTTTTTCAACTCGCTGACTCAGCAAGAATTGAGCGAGCAAGATTATCACCACTGTCAGCTCGTGTGGGAAAGAGAGAACATGGAAACGTTCAGGGATTTCCTCATCTGGTACAACAATCTCGATGTGGCCCCATTCATCGAGGCCATTGCACATCAGAGCTCTATCTATCGACAAAAGGGTATTGATATGTTGAAATCCGCAATCTCGCTTCCAGGCTTGGCTATCAGATGGTTGTTTATGGAGGTGGAGGCCCGACCTTACGGCTACTCTCCTCCGCAAGCCGCTCTCCCGCTGCATAGGTTAATGTCTCTCCGAGGCAAACTTTGCAACTCACAACCCATATGTCTGTTCGATGAGGAGAGCAAAAGTCTGTACCACACTCTCCGTGATAACCTTGTGGGAGGGCCAAGCATCATCTTTCACAGACATCATGAAGTTGGAGTGACCTCTATTCGAGAGAAGATTTATGGCACATCCGCAAAACCCTGTAGGTCCATTCTGGGAGTCGATGCCAACGCTCTCTACCTATACTGCATGATGGGAAATATGCCTACGGGTTATCCCAGGCGGAGGCTAGAGAGCCGAGGCTTTGCTCTGGAACCCGTTAAAAAGTTCAGCAAAGTGGCGCATGGATGGTTAGAGTTCCAATCGTGGAAGAGAGGAGAGGTCATCCTTCACCAACAGAATGGAGGAGAAATGAGGATAGGCTGTCACAACCTACCGGTGGATGGTTATAGCGAACAGAGTCGGACTGTGTACCAATTCCACGGTTGCTACTGGCACGGACACGAGTGCGAGCTAGGAGGGAATGGAAAAGGTGTCAGAAACATGACGAATGAAGAGCTCCGGGTGGACACTGCGAGGAAAGAAGATTACATCAAGGCTCTAGGCTATAAGCTCATCACCACTCGGGAGTGTGAGTGGGGAGCGCGAGTTCATTCGGATGAAGAGGTTAGGACATTTCTCTCCGTCTTCTTTTCTTCTCTCTATCCAGAGAGGGGTTGTGTCAACCTCGATAAAATAATCAACAACATTCGTAGTGGAGAGTACTACGGTTTAGTGGAGTGTGACATTTCCGTACCCGAAGAGCTAAAAGCGAAGTTCTCTGAGATGGCACCTATTTTCAAGAATATAAATGTGGGAAGAGAACACCTTAGCGAACACATGCGCGCTTTTGCCAAACAGAACGGATTCTTGAAGAGACCTCAGCGAATGCTCGTGGGGAGTCTTTTTGGCGAGCGAATCACACTACTCACCGATCTGGCTAGATGGTATCTAGATCAAGGTTTGATAATTACCAGGGCCTATCAGTTCGTTCACTTTATCCCACGAGCCGTCTTCAAAGACTTTGGTTCTTCGGTCTCAGACGCAAGGAGAGGGGGAGATCTGGACCCCGATCTGGCCCTCTTGGCCAGCACCAGCAAGCTCGTTGGGAATTCAGCCTACGGAAAGACCATAACAAATAAAGAGAAACATAAGACCGTCAAGTATGTAGAGACGGTAGAGGGGCGGCCGTCAAAGTGAGGAGTAGGCACTTTTCTAGTCTCAACGAAGTCGATGAAAACTACTTTGAGATAGAGCTTCACAAGAAAAAGGTAAGTGTTGACAATCTTTCTTACTTTGACTCTTGATTTGACAAAACTTTTTCCGAGTGGAAGGGTGAACTTTCTCTCTCTCTCTCTCTCTCTTTCTTTTAGATTCGAATGGATGTTCCATCCGTCGTAGGATTCGTCATCCTCCAGAGAGCCAAGTTGAGGATGCTAGAGTTCTACTACGACTTTATGGATAGGTGAGTAGAACTAGGCTATACAAAGATTTTATCAAATCCTTTTCTATTTATTCTTCGGTGTCAGCAACCTCTAACCCGCCCGATTTATTTTCACAGATTCGTCAGCAGAGAGGACTTTGAGTACGTAGAAATGGATACGGATAGCGCTTACATGGCCCTGAGTGCTCGCAGTATAGATGAGGTCATCCGAAAAGATAAAAAAGAAGAGTTCTACAGAGAATATGGTAGATGGTTTCCCAGTCCCTTCTGCGATAGCCACAAGGGAGACTTTATCACGACCAAGGTGCTCGGCCAAGAGTGGGAGATGAGGGAATGTTGTGAGAAGGTGCAACGATACGAAACACGAACCCCCGGCCTGTTTAAGGAGGAGTTTCGGGGGGAGGGGGTCATCGCACTCAACTCAAAAACATACTTTTGTTGGTCCGCTGATGGTGATAGCAAGTATAGCAGCAAAGGACTAAACAAAAGCCCTAACCAAAGAGAAGTTCCTCTCCGTGCTCAGGACAGGGGAGTCGGTGAGAGGGGACAATCGGGGTTTTATCAGAAGAGGAAACCAAACGTATAGCTACACCCAGCTAAAGACCGGACTCACCTACTTCTACGGTAAGCGGAAGGTTGCAGAAGACGGGGTGAGTACGAGTCCTATAGAATGCTAGTACTGATTTCTCGGAGATGAGACTACTTCATTCGATAAATTGGAGAGTAAACGAACAGTGCATCATAACCCTTGTACATATACCCGTATAATTTTTTTCACATTCACTCTCTATTGTAAGGGGTCTCCGTCCTCAAAACGGAGGGTTTACCGGTTGTAGCCTTAAAACCGAGCAATAAAACACTAGCTAATACATTAAAAACCATTTACCTCTCCAAACCAAAGGGGTAGACGGTACTAGCGCAGCTTCCGCTCATACTCACCCCTTATCAGTTCACACTTCTTCGCTTCACCCTACTCCAGCCGACGGTCCACCCGCGAGGGCCGCGACGGGTCGTTGGGGCGGGAGGGCGGGGGAGGGGCGGGGGATGGGCGGGGGGAGGGCGGCGTGGGGCCACGGCTGGACTCGCAAACGAGAACCGCCGCGAGGCGGAGGGCGAGGCGGAGGGGAGGGGTGGGGAGGGGTGGGGAGGGGCGGGGACGGGTGGAGGGAGGACGGGTGGGGTTCGCGGGGCGGGGGGGGGCGCGCGCGTACGCGCGCCCCCTCGCCCGAGCCGTGGGACGGGACGGGGACGGGGCGAGGAGTTTGCTCTTTAGACTGGGTTCTATGGAACAGCCGATGAGGTTTTTGAAACCCCACCCGCGATCGGGGGGTAGGTTCTAGGGCTTTGCACATAGAGTGAGGTTTAGGGAAGGGGAGGGGGCGAGAGGACGGGTGGGGTGGTCGTCCGCCCGGGGAGTTTTTGGATCTAGGGCTAATAAGACGCGGAAATGACCGGGTGTCTGTGCAGATATGCACTGACTATACTACTAGTATTTGTATTGAGGAGGAAAACGCAGCTATGCTTATTCTTGCCGAGTTTTAAATAACGCTGGCATTCTTGGAAATCAAGCGAGGATTCATTCAACCAGTCACCAAAGAAAGAACAGCAATAGTAGAACAAATTTGCAAATATGACTTCGTTCTATTAGTTTCCAAGCCTTTCAACAGCTAAGCAAATTATAGATAAATTGTAGACACATTGTGTGGATAATACTGTACAATTTACATGGACCAGATCTTAAAGGCTTCACTCAGAATCTACCTAGTCCTGCATGTACATGTAATACCATGCAAGTCTAGAACTGTCATAGCAATAGCATGAAAGTGTAATACTATCGTATGCAGTAATAGTAGAAGTGAATCCCTCTTCACTCCAAGGATTTTACCACATGAAATATGTGAACTGCTGTGGCGCTGGTGAACGCATATCCTATACGGCATCGTAATAGTTCTATTGTATACATGACATAAATGATATCATTGGTAGAATTAGCTACATGTCTGCAAAGGAAAATGTATACCCCCGAAGCTTCATCTAATAACTATCTAGCTTGAAAAATGCAATGTGCTTCTGGAATGTACTAGTTTATTGCTCATATTTTACGTAGCGAATTTTGTCTTTATTACTCAGCTAACTCCCATCGTTGCATAAGTTTCAATTCTGAATACATACCATAATTATACATGTATATACAGTAATAGCAACAAACATGTATGTCTACATAAATACATCTGCAACAATGAATGAATGGCGTGTGAAGGAAAAATACTGAAATTTGTTTTCAAATGTCTACTGTTTGTTTTATACACATTGAACTTATTGGGTCCATTTAATTCATTTTTGAGCTGCTGCTAAATTGTTGTTGAAGCTGAGTAACTGTAATGCACTGGAAGGACAAGGGTTCACAGTTAAATAGTCATAATTAATAAGCCTGAATAAATCACAGTAGGCTAATAAGGCAAGCAATTTAAATAATTCCTATTATATCCTATACATGTATAGTATAATAGGTATTGACTGAGGCAATTAACTGTACATTTGACTAAATGTTAGTAAACATAGTCGTCATTTAACGAAAAATATTCAGTATTTGTATTAGTGGCGCTGATATTCAACTGGATTTGTATTAATTCAGTCAGCTGTTCACCTACTCTGTTCTAGAATTTTTAACTTTTTAAACTGAGTTTACTAAACAAAGCATTACATCGTATGAGATGTATATGAATGTATAGGGAAACGTCTAGATACTAAATATGCGGTTCAATGAGGAGACGCAGGAAGTGAAGATCGTAGTCAGTGGTTGCTTTTTGATTAGAACTATACTCAATATAGAAACGATTTTGACTATATGAACCTGTTGAAATAATTCAACCGCTTAAATGTCCACTTGACCAAGGTCACTCAACCCTGGTCTAAAGGCCAATGCAAACCACCCATAGTCCATCAACATATTATCGCAATTTTTCAAAGAAATACAACGTTTGGCTTTTGAATTGGGCCGATGCATTCAGAATATCTTTGTCAGATATGAGTTGGAATTTCTGTGTCAAAATTTATCGGTGGTCGGTATTTGGGTCACTCTAACTTATTTAGATGTGTGACGGAACGGTACAGCAGTATTAGCTTACAATACCATCATAGTAGATGTGTGGCGGAACGGTACAGCAGTATTAGCTTACAATATTATCATAGTAGACTGAGATCAATACTGATAGGGACAGATGTAACTGACTGACCAAATAATAGACAATGCATCGCTTGCATCAAAATAACTCTACAGCCAACACTGGGAATAGCTGCCCAAAATTACACCAGTTTAATTACCCATCTGATTATCTTAGCTTGTGGCCAACGGCTAACAGAGAGAATACAACTAAAACAATATGTCCACAAATATCTCTATCCAAACATTGCTTTCCCTTAGGCTAGATAATTAATAATAGATGTTAACAGGTTCCTAGCCGCACCTCTCTTAGGTTAAGGGTGGCTGTGAACCCAACCTGAATGCCTTACTATGCTATGGATGCTATATAATATAGAGTAATAGTATTCTTTGGATTATGTGAAGTCAAATTCCTTGTAGTCTTTTATATATTGATCTAAGTTTGTCCCATGAGTCTCTATGCTACGCAGGTACAGAATTTGTGGTGTCGACTCGCACACATGTACATTGTACACTGTACACTGTACATTGTACATTGTACATTGTACATTGTACACATGTACATTGTGCGTGTGTCATGCACAAGTACGTGTGCTATACATACACATGTGGATAAAATCTAAGTACATGTATGCACATGATTTGATGGTGTGTTGTGGGATGCAATCGGTACATTGTACATGTGTGCGTGTGTCATGCCCAAGTACGTGTGCTATACATACACATGTGGATAAAATCTAAGTACATGTATGCACATGATTTGATGGTGTGTTGTGGGATGCAATCGGTGTAAAAATTTTATATGTTTTTGTTCATTTGTGTGCACAAAAGTCTGAAACATTTTTCAGGTTAGTTCCTGTTACAGCAGCAGTACTTTGCTCCAAAGTAATATATAATAATCATTGTGTTATATATTTGCAGTTTGTTATAGATACTTATACATGTAGTTTCTTTAGATGCATGTGTAGTGTGAAGACTGCAATATGAAGGCATAAACTATAACTTGGTATAATTGTCTTCTTACAAAAAATTACCCCCCCCCCCCCCTCCTCCATTGAATGCTCCTCTCTTACATAATTCTATTTCAGTTATTACCCAACTACCTTTATAGTGTACATACCATGTACATGTATATGGGGTGTGCCAGCCAGCTTAACTATGCATACTAGCAGCTTTTACTCTATTTAATTGCTGGTAGACATTATTTTCTCAAGGCTATTGACAAAACTCTTGACAAACTTGCGTCTTCAATACCCAAGCTGTCCTTGGTTATATAATGTCCATGTTTATATATAATACTAATCTATATTAAGGAACAATAGTTATATAAATATCTAGCAGGAATACATGTAGATAGACATATAGTCATTGTTATTGCTGTATTGAGAGCAAGGAGGAATGCTGGCAGCGTGTCGGTTGCTAGACTCTAGTGTGACTCAACTTGAACTTGTAATATCAAGTGTGAGAACCTAATAGACTGTTAATTATTAGTCCAAAGGACGTTCCCATAATGCATTACAATATACTCACTGTATAAATACTTGGTGATATACTGTAAAGTGCATAATTTAAATGGATACACTAAACCGATTACAAACTTTAAATCTGTACAACAAAGACTTGGGTAGATTTTCACACCACTACATCAAGGTTATTCTAAGGTCAGCAACATAAGTTGCTGCCGTTGCTGAGCACCATCGTCTAGTTCTCACTGAGCTGTCCCTTGTGTGAAATATGCTAAGGAGTAACTGATGGCAGACGGTCTGATGAATATTATAAGCTGTTGTTACTATTTACTTGAACACCTATTAGTTGAGGAACGTTTGTAGATCACATTGACCTCTATACAAGGTAAAACCGAATGTACTTACGAGTTAGCACCAATCTCGCTGAGTAAACTGTAGAGGTTTAGAATAAATATGCTGCCGATTAAGATACCAGCTTTCATCTCTCCTTCCTATCTATCTCTAGACATCAAAGGAGAATTTCAATTCTCTTTATCTCACTTTAGACATCAAAGTCGATGTAGAATGGTCCAGTAAAACTTGAGAAGTTGCATAGATACAGCAATATTCCGGTCACAGCAGATTGAGAGAGTGTGTGTAGGTGGTAGCTCTTCTACTCTTTATCCAACTATGCTGACACGCTGCCAAGCTGCATGTATTTACATCGTAGTTTTGGAGTGGCCAGATTAGAGGTGAGCTCTACAAAACAAATTATTAGAGTATAAGCCCTCTTCACACGTAAGAGCTGCTCGTGTGGTTGTGAAGAGGCTTAGAGCTGACATCGGCAGCACCTTAGTCTATCACTTACACTGCTTATCCTTCATCATACCCAACACTTAGCAACACCACAAGCATGAATTATTTATTATCCAACAGGCTGTGTGTAGGCATGTAATGCTAGATAATTACACATGCTGAATGTCGTATCAGAATCTCTATAAAATCTCCACGGTCTACCCCTCGTGTGGCGATACGATAACAGAATTATTGGCTTAGGTTATTACAAGCTCTCTGCTAATTTAGTTTATTGTTACTTGCTGCTATGAAAAAGTAGTGAATGTTTTATACATGTCTTAGTGGAAATATATTTGTTGGGTGGCTATAACAAGCCCCCAATCCCCATGGTCTGTGATCGGGTGATGAAGCCAAGGCTAAATTTCAATTTGCATTTACAAAAAATAATTGTGATATTCCAGCTACTTTCTGTAAAGTGCCAAACTACTGAATGTGTACAGAGGTCACTTAAGGTCATTCAGGGGGAGGAGCCTATATTCAATGAAAAGGTGAATGTCAAAAGTTAAATATTATCTCATATACTTGATGACTTCAAGAGGTTTCAAGCATTAATATGTTCTAAATAGAAATGTGTTAGCAGATACGGTGTGCTGAATAACGCCACACCTACTAGCAGACACAGTCGCAGCATATTGTATAATATCATACCTACTAGCATAATATACAGCCACTGTGTGCTACATGGCACAGTGCATAGTACAAGGTAGTTGTACAAGTAGTGTGCTATGCAATACCATATCTAGTAGTGGTAACTGTAACGACAGTGTACGATATAATGCTGCACCTACCAGTTACATGCACATTTCACTATGTAATGTCACACCTAATTGTTGTACCAAGTGGTCATAACCACAGTGTCCTAGGTAATACCATATTTACTTACATGTACATGTACCCACTAAGTTGATAGGGTCCACTAAACAACGTAGTATTAGACAGTGCTAAATTATGATGTATACTAACATGCTAAATCCATTAGCGGTACGCAACCCACAAAGAACTTCTTTATTGAAAGCAACTTCCAAAACTTCTTAAAGTAGCAATAGATGTAGCATAAAAGTAGAAGTAGCTTATAGATGTGTAAAGAAATACCCAACTCTTACTTATAACGTCGGTCTCGATAGAGTGACATTTCAAGAATGTGTGATAAGAGATGGCTCACCATTAAAACACCTAAGTCTAGTTGTTGAGCTTTATACCTTTCAAGTCCCAATTAACACACAGTCAAGTCATTAGGAGATCAAGTCCCGACACACAGTCAAGTCAATATGGCATCAAGCACCGGCACACAGTCAAGTCAATAGGAGATCAAGTACTGAGGCAGAGTTAAGCCAATGGGAGAATTGAGAGGCAGTTCCAATGTTTTCCTGCTACGAGTTTCTCAGTTCTCCCGCATGGAGAGCTGCACTCAAGTGTAGATTGGCAATATAACATATTAGATGATTTTTATATTACGCAGCATAATACAATAGTAGATTGCTGTTGAGGTGGGAATGCTCATGTGTATCATTGTCTAACACTTACGTACATGTACTGAAACTGATGGACTTGGTTATTAGATATCTAACCAGTTGAACGATTTAGAGATTAGTGCCGGATACTGAAGGCTTATAATAAACAAGTGCTGCACTATTATTATTAATAATTCTACTATATTATAGATATATTATTAGGTATTGGTGGCTGAGTGGTCTAGCGCCAGTCACTCTGGTTTTTCAGCAATGACGCAAGTTATCTGCAAGGACGCGAGTTCAAGTCCCGCCAATTACCTGGAGGTTTTCATCCCGAAGGTTTTCCCCCTGTGCCACATCGGACTATAATAATATCCAGCCCTAGCTCTGCTATTGGGCAACCACATTAAAGAATTGTGTTTGGTGCCACGGATATTATTATTATTATATTATTCTACAGCTACCTATTTAGTGCTTATGTGCTGCTAGCACCACTCTTCTATAGATTAGTGTTTCGTAGAATTACTGTGCTATAATATTTTCTGTACTATGTTTACTGCAAACTAAAGCTTACATGCTATGAATCTATATGCTAATTATACAATCTCGATGTGCTGCTACATATTTTAGTTGTATAGACTTGAGTGTCACATGTTCCCACACAATCATGTAGTAGGAGCTGAGCTCTTTTACCCAGAGTCCAGCTCCTGTCGCTCATACTAGCACTTTACCTTTCATTATATCTTCAGCTTAGAAATGACATTGTGAACAAGATGGCTAAACGACAGCATGGCAGCCTGTAAAAACTAAACCTACTCTGCATCTCTCTCAATGTATACCTACAAGTCATAACCAGTCACCCGCTACATCCCTTCACATATCGTACATGCATTTAGTGTAGAAACAAACTCACTGTAACTCCTAGTCAGTAGCTTCACACTCATCTAGCCTGTTAGTTTTTCACAAATGATGAACTATAACTGCATTTGCATAGCTAGTTATTACATTGAATTTAACTAAAGAACAATATTTGATTTAAAAATAGTATGAAAAAAGGGCTCATATTTCCAAACATATGACAAAGAAAGGACAAGCTATAATTAAACGGAGAGCAAAGGTAAAGAATTGAGAGGAAATGGACAACAAGAGCAATACTTACATCGTTAGAGTAGCAGCCTATATATCTACATCCATAACATAGACACAAACCTTGTAGCACCTGTCAAATGATGTAGTTAGTAGGTACAACCTTGCAGCACCTGACAAGTGGTGTACATATCTATCTGTTTATTATTATGTAAGATACATTTGTAAGCTACAGCTAGCTAATAAACATTACTCCTACCTCAACGTTTATTCTAATTATATCCTAACATTAATTCATAATAATTATATAAATTATGCTAAACATTATCTACCTCAGGGGTTCACACCTGCTTCACTCAACTACATAATAGTATAGGGATATCAGCTTATACTAACCTATATATACTCTACAAGTATACTTGTATATTCCGTGCTAGTTGTTACACTATACTCGATGTTTTACCCAAGCTGATCGTTTGTGAGAGTGTAGTACTGTCACCCAGCAGCTTCCAACCAATCACATACTTTGCGATGACAGGATCTCTGATCAATCCTCCGTTTCATTTAAAGGATTGTTAATCGCATTATGAATATAGCTATTCAATTTAGCTCCGGTCTGCCGTGTATATAACGTATTGATTACGCATAGATTGTGAGCCCCAAGCCTTTCTTCTCTTGCAATAGAGGGAATAATCTATATCAGCTATCAATCAATCTCTCCTTGTAGCCTTCCCACCAGTCTTCATCCCATACAAACCTATTTATGTTATATTAACTACACTGGTAGGTCTATTTGTCTATTGACATAGAATGTATTTCTTTTTCCCACTTTATTCATCAATCAGCATCATTATGCTATAATATACACAGTGTACACAGTGAAGATGCTGCAAATATCCTGCACAGTAGTTGTTGTTATAATTATGGCATCTTTATTATTATGCACTACGAATATCTACTATCCACTATCTAACGATACATTCAATAATTCCAGTGAAACGTTATGGTTTTAATAACTATCAGTACACCTTTAATAACTATCACTCCACCTTTAATAACTATCACTCCACCTTTAATAACTATCAGTGCACCTTTAATAACTATCACTCCACCTTTAATAACTATCACTCCACCTTTAATAACACTATCAGTACACCTTTAATAACTATCAGTATACCTTTAATAACTATCAGTGCACCTTTAATAACTATCAGCTACCAGTAGAAGTTACTAGCTGCCGTTATACTAAATTTACACCACACTGAGAAGGGTCAGTCCATCTTAGTCAGCTGAATTCCAATTACTTGTGTCAATTTGTCAACTCAGCCAATACTATGTAATTTCCTATTATTGAATTAATGTAATTACAGTAGTTGAGGCCAACAGCAGAGTGTATGTTAAACAAGGTTAACTTAACCAAGTAACGAATCTAACCTTGTCACCCGGTCAACTGTTGACAAGTCATTGATTCTTATCCCTAGTGTTATAAATGTTTTACTATCACATGCACTGTGCATTGTACATGTATTTGTAGATGCTATGATTATATATCATCTAATTATAAAGAGCAGTAATTATACGTTACAAACTACATCTTTCAACGAACCCCTCGAGTTTTGCTGTTACATGTGAGCTGGTATTCATTCAACAAAGATAAATATTTAAAATTAATACGTTCATATTTGACTGTCTGTGAAAATGTCTCAAGGGTCCTTCAAGATAGGTTAAGTCTGTCTAGAAGAGGCTGACAAACAGGTTAGGGAGTTGACAGGTGCCCTGCCAAACCTTGTCTCTAGTTGACAGGTGCCCTGCCATACCTTGTCTCTAGTTAAATAGTATCTCTAGAGAATATGAACTACCAGCAACCTGTTACTAAAAAGTGGGAGAACATGTACATTGTTTATGTGTACTAGCTGACTAGTGTTTAAGGTAGACACCTAGGGGAATGTAAGCACTGTATTTCTGTCTGTCAATTAACTTCTTTCTGTGGCAGATCGTGAGGGAGTAGGTGACCGTCTTGTGTGATCATGCGTCAATTCGCTGCCCAAGAGTCCATGCTGGCATCATCCTTACCACCAATCGTAATGCAACATTATATTGCGCATGTGGAACAAAGTGAGGACTTATTCATCTACAATCTACATGTGTATTCACGCAACCCAAAGATTGGTCTTTGGGATAATGTCTGCTCTCAGGCTTATAATCAGAGAGACAGCGTTTGGTGACGTAGTAAAAACATTACATAACCTTGCAGTTCCAAGCTATTTCATACATCCAAAATGTAGCTTCATATTACATATTTAGAATATTGTATTCTAACAATTACCCCCCCCCCCCCCCCACCTACCCATTACATTAAGATGGGATCATTCCGGATCCTAAAACAGTGCTATTGCTAAATTACACATGTATGAACCCTTGTCTGATATGTTCGTTAGATGCTTATACGACAAATATGTACACGCAGGTGTGTTGACATACTTAATTTTATAGCACTTGAAAAATGTGTAAATTAATACTTGCACTTAGGTCATGAATTGCACAATTGTTTCTGCAGGAATTGAATTGATGTTCCGTGAGCGGCTCAGTGCGAGTCAACAAGAAGGACTATGAATGTAATTTATAGCTTCAGTCCATTTTTGACATATGTTTTAAGAAATGAGAAAACAAATACTAAAAAATACTCTGACCATAAAGTATCATGTTGTTTGCCATCCTTTAGAGGGAGTCACAAATGGCATGGACATTATACAGCAAATGTAAGAAGAGATTTTAAATACATATTAAATTCATACTGTCTGCTGCCTGCAACTCTTAATTATCTGAAGAGTACATATATGTAGAATTACCTGTGCCTAGCTGAGCCCTAGCCATGATTTCAAGCTAATAAACAGGCAAATTGAACTACTGTATCTGTAACAATAATATATCAACTCGGAATTGAACTAGTAAGTTTTAATGCTCTCTAGGTATATATAATAGATATACGCCGCAATTTCCAATTGCTATAAAAAGGTGGAATCGCATTAATTAGTGAATGCACTAGGACAGAAGCTAAATATTTATTTATAGTGTGCCTTCTCTCATGATCATGGTGAACAAGTCAAAAACAAATATCTAAATAAATAGAATCCAATAATTGTTAAGATGTAAAAGAAGAAACAACTTTAACTAATATTGATTGAAAGGAAGTGACATCATTAGTGACATCATCTGTGGAACGGTGGAGGTAAGCTACCTATTTACCTTATATACACTGAAGGTATATAAGGTAAAGTAGCATGTGTTCCTAATATTATTATTATTACGCTAATGAGAATCAATATATAAACAAACACCATTCTATAATAACTTGGCTCATATTTGTTATCGGCACCTAAACAAACTGTACTGTTCCATTTTTTTACAATAACGGAAGTGAAAGTTTAGCTTTAAAAACTTTAAAATTCTTATACAACAATGCATCCGAGTACATTTGAATTACATGGTGGATCTACCACCATGGTAGCTGTCGGATGAAGTTTAAAACGCCGGCTTTAACTTGAAAAATCTGGAAGAGAAACGCCTAAGGCGTCACCAATGAAAGTTAAAGAAGCCAAGCATTGCCACCCGTGACAGACGCATGCCAACACACAACCATATAGCAAAGAGAGGGAAAGCTGGTATTGTGTCAGCTTGAAGCCTGAATCAAGTTCACACACGACATGTATATTAGTTACATGAGTTGTATTAAACATCTATAATTTCTATACAGATTTGTCTACGCTATGTGGTATATGTATACTATACGTGTATACATGTATATTATATTTAAAAGGAGCCTGTTACTATTTTTAGATATCTTATGCAAGAAACATGTTATTGCAGTTATACAAGTACATGCTTCAATAGAAATAATGCTATTATTAATAGAGGTCATTTAGGGAATTCTACTGTGAGATTTTCATTTAAACTGTTTAACCTTATGTGTTGGAGTCAAATTTCTTCCATTAACAATCGCTGAAGTTATGAGTAATAATAAGCAAGTGCATGCCAAACATAGATTCCTCTAGTGCCTAGAAGGCCTGAAAAATGGAATTTCGTTCGGACAAATTAACTGTAAATTAATTTAATTCTATTGTCAATTTACCATGGCCGGGGCCTACTTGTTATACACACATAGTTCCTGTGGGAGTATAGAAGTTATCCCCACCTTGCTTGTAGTTTGGCCAAGTGCCAATGGAGTAGAGGGCAAATGTTGTGTGTTGGGTGCTTTTCTCAATTATGGCACTGGAGCGCCTGTAGAGCACCTGCTGTAGATACGTAGTAAATTATCTGCCCAAAACTTTTAATTCAATGTGTGAGACACATTTTGAATTCAATGTGATGCACCATGGTAAATAATTCTTTACCTTGTACACAGATATATAGGTCAATTGTTACACAAGCTGTACATTGGTCCTGCGTACTTCTACTACAGTATATGCATACACAACTGAGAAATGAACGACAGACTATCCGGTGGAGCTTGTGGCTAGCAGTAAACGGCTGTTTGCCCACTGTTTATACGAGTATATACATGGTGCAAATTACTATAGTAACGCATCCTATACATAATATACAGTGAATAATATACATAATATATACAGTACACAATACAGAATGCCTGTCGTATTTTACACAAAGTGTAATTATATATGACATTGCACGTCCTGTGAGTATTTGTATTTGCTGTCTAATATCTGCTACAAATTGAATAATTATAACAATGTGTTATTTTCTTAGAATTATGTTTGCTGAAAGCAAAGGTTGACCCCTGAGGACGATGCTCACACCTCTAAACACAGCCCAATGGCGCCTCTTTGACTTCATGTACAGCACAACGCGTTAAATCTGTGTGTATTGATTTCATACAACATAAACACATAACAATCAGAGAATGTATTATAATCATGTCGTAAGCGCTGTGACAGCCAAGAGGCGTCTCTTTCTTGAAGGTAAAGAAAAAAATTTTCCAACTAGCATGTACTAAATACGACACCAGATATAATCTATGACACAAATACATGACATTAATACGTTATCATACCGCATGATTTCTATAGCCTATTTAACATTTTACAAATATTTACATTATTTTATACCTCATAATTTAAAAAGAAGATGACTCCCATATTAGAGCTCATATTTATTATTGCTAGAGAGTACATCAAGCCAGGAGGTTAACCTTTAGTAATAGTACCATCAAAATATTATTTTTTTACAAATTTTTTTAGTCAAAAGATATAGAACATAATAATATAGAATATACACGTAGTCCGTAGATACTACATGTACATGTATGTGTGTATAACAGTGGTGGCCAGCAGAAAGGAAATACTTCAGACAAACTTAATACCTGTTATACGTGTACAATGTACAATACAACACTATGCAGTCCCTATACCCAGAAGAGTCACAGCATGGGTGTATAATGCATACTACGCTATGCAGTCCCTATATCCAGATGAGTCACAGCATGGGTGTATAATGCATACTACGCTATGCAGTCCCTATATCCAGATGAGTCACAGCATGGGTGTATAATGCATACTACGCTATGCAGTCCCTATACCCAGAAGAGTCACAGCATGGGTGTATAATGCATACTACGCTATGCAGTCCCTATACCCAGATGAGCCACAGCATGGGTGTATAATGCATACTACGCTATTATGATGTAGAGCTCAACATTTTAACTATGGGACTATTATATTGTGAAAAAGCGGGAGTTGTCTTTTCACTGAAGTTTAGCTATGATAGAAGGTGATTACCCATCCTTCCTGTGTTGAAGGACACAATATAAGTAACCATTATACCATGTAACTACGGCGACAACAATTATACTGACGTAAGAGCAATGCAATGTGGAAGATTTGTTGAAATCAAGCTGAGGCTCTCACAAAAAAATAATATAAACTGTTTGACATTCAATTGGCTAGTGACGATTCGTAGTAATAAGAAATGTTTGAATTAAATTGTTTTATATAGTATGTATGACGTAATGTATATTAATGTTACATGTATAATGGATGCAACGAATACAATGTAATATTTTGTGTTTTAAGAATACTATTATTAAATATAAATCTATGGATATAGCTGAGAATTGTATTCGCGTTGTAGTGGCTCATTAACCTCTTAGTGATACTTTCAGAACGTCATAGCTGACTGCAAAGCTGCCATTGAGGCTGACACTCCAGTCAGGTGCCCCTAAAAGCTTATAACATACTCTAACATATGATAATGTTAGTCCACCAGCTACTTCATCAAATAATTCATTCTTTTAATTTCAAAGTGTATATTATGCATAATTCAACAACGTAGCTTAAGAACTTACATGTCAGCTAAAGACTGAGCATGCGGGGTTTTTATCCCCACCCTCACTAGAAATTGTTTGAAATTGATAATTTGCTGCTATTCATTAGTTCTAGTCAGCATGAATAATTGATTGAATAAAGTTGATTACTGTGTATTGATATAGCTACTGTAGTTGTATAGAAGGTATAGCTGTCGGGTCATTAGCTGACTGGTGTTACAGCTTCTGCAGCTAACTGTTCATGTACCGAGACAGCTTGCTATACACTACTCAACTACCAAACAGACATTGCACAACTACCTGCTATAGTCTATTCAACTACCTGCCAACCGCTGCCTGCCATCTGCTACCTGCTGCCGTATAAAGAACTATATCCCAACATATTACAGCACTCTATTACTTGTGTCATGATATTATATAAGATGACTGATTCTGTGTTAAACTAGAAACTATTCAATGGAGAAAGTCAACTTTATGACGCTGCTGATGTCAGCGCTGATGCTGCTGGGGAAGACCAGGTAAGTTGTGGTAAAGAGAATAAACTTTGGTAGTTCGCAAAATCTAAGATAATTGGAATAAATTTGATCATGCTTTCCTTAGATTAAGACTAGTATAGTTATAAATTAGTGTTCGAAGTGGAACAAATGAGGTGGGTACACGGTGCATGAAGAAAATGTTTGAGAAATTTAGATTTGTCTCCCTTGTTTCCCTGTCAATATCCAAAATGTTATATATTTGTGGGTAAACAGTAGTACTTAGGACTTTGTAATATGAAGCATATTATCACCTAATTTCTAGTGTTAATTTGTAAAACATATAAATATCAAAATGGAAAATACTTTGGAAACCCATTTGGTTCAAATATTAAATTGATTAGGTTAGCGACACCTCTCAATGTTTTAAGGAAGGCGGACTGACTAGCTGCAGTCAGGAAGGGTGCAATACCTTTAGTAAAACAACGAGTAGACTAGCTAATGTACTAATGGGCTGCGTATGAAAGCAGATTCACTCAACTGCTATTGAAAGAAGCCTTAACATTTCCACCCCTAGTTCTCACATGAGGGTACATCCCTGCTGGCCATGTGCCCACTAAAATTGAGGTGGGTACACGCCGTATACTCCCGTATAACCACACTTCGAACACTGTTATAAATATTTGGGAATTAATTTAGTAAAGTTTCAAATTTTGATCATTACCTGCATAAGACATTAAAAAATACCCATAATGCAACAGCTCACCGCCAACTTGTTTTGAAAACAATATTTTCCTCTCTTATAAAAGTCATAATGTAAAATCAATTAATGTGCAGTTTGAGCTCACTTCAGCAAATATTCCACTGGAAAGTATGTCAAATATTATAAATTATTTAACGGTTGTGATGGCGTCTCTTCTTATGGAATGTTTCAGTCACACCTAGGGTCTTACATACATGTAGTTTAGAGTACATGTAAGGCTATACAGGTGTATTTGGTGGGAGCCCTGGAAGTCTAGACCAAAATCCCGACTAAACAAGCACTTGATTCTATCTTCATATTTGTGAAGGATGAGTGCATAGACCTTCCTAGGCAGTCTGTGAATATTTAAGAAGATCCCCGAAATACATGTACAATGTTTAGCATACAACGCGCTTTTCTCAAGCCTGAAATCTCTAAATCATCTCATGACTATCTGCTGTATTGCAGCGTCAGCCATAGATGCGTCGGCAGTCCATCTTTTACTGGACTTGCTGCCGTCTTCTTGTAAGTATGACATCACAACGTAGTATTAGTCTGCTCTCCATGTCTATCCATCTAGCTAAACAGCTCTTCCAGACTTAGACTAGTCTACATGTTATAATGTCTACAGTCAGCGCACATGACTGTTACAGAGAGTAACATGGCTGTTCCATGCACCAATATGTTTGGTTTAGTGGTGCGCTAATGTACCTTCTCACTATTACTCAAAGCAGGCAATAAATCACCTCAAGTTCCATTACCCCACCAATCGAGAACTTATTTTGAAACAAGAAAGCACGGGAAATGGGTCTCAGGTACCACTGTGCACTTACTATACTGAGCTTAAATGCTAGATGTTGGGTGGTGCATCATAGGTGACTTACACTCTAATCATTATTAGATCATAGGAACTCGGCTAACATAGGAACTCGGCTAACATAGGAACTCGGCTAACATAGGAACTCGGCTAACATAGGAACTCGGCTAACATAGAAACTAGGCGAACGTCTACTTACTGTAATCAAATATAATACAGTTCCAAGTTTTAACACATTCGAAACTGCGAGGTCTTTGACTTCTGATATTACACGTAGGCTACGATGTGATACATATGCACAATATGATACTCGCATACGATATGATACTCGCATACGATATGATACTCGCATACGATATGATACTCGCATGCGATATGATACTCGCATACGATATGACACTCGCATACGATATGACACTCGCATACGATATGATACTCGCATACGATATGATACTCGCATACGATATGATACTCGCATACGATATGATACTCGCATACGATATGATACTCAGATAGGATATACATATACGTCATGATACATACGTACATGTACATGTACAGATAGACTTGGTAGAAACAGCTTTACCACATGTACATTGTACATTTGCACCTTGTTTGAATTGATAAGAGTAATTTGTTTGCCGGAAGAATTCAAGAGCTAGCTGTAGTTGTAACCTACTAGTAGCTGCAATGTGTCACATGCTCTTGGTTTGAATTCTATCTAGGTTAAAGATCAACGGGAGCTAAAATTTATCAGGTTGAAGGTAGCACATGGCAGAAACAACAATGGTCCTCATATCGCTTTCTCTCTCTAGGTCTAGGGACTGAGCCACTCAAATCTCCACAAGGTTTACTAGCGTATGCAGTATGCACTCAAAGACACTGAGCATGTCACGTTAATAGCAGACATGGGAATAGTATTAGTAGATGCACTGCAAGTACTACCTAACTACTTTTTTGCTGTGGAGAAAGCAGTATCTATGGAAACAATATACATGAACAACATTAAAATAGTGATCTGCAATAAGTATACACCAATCAAGCTTTATGGTATATAGCAGTTATCGCTTATCGGCAAATTTCATACACAATATCACATTACGTTATGTGTAGTCATCAGGTAGCTAGTTAAAATTTATAATTTTGAATAATTTGGAGGCAAAGATATATAATAGACCAATCATACAGTAGTACCCAAATAGTAGAAGTCATACTTCATAGGCTAGGAGGTGCTGTAATACGCCTTGTGCAGTGCAACACATGTACATGCAGTTGCAATGTGTATGTATTTATTATATTTATGAGTTATATTTAACTCATGGCATAGGGGATCAATAACGCATATTATTAGCTTACTGCAAACGAAGAAATCAATGAAAACAAGAGATACTATTATACTATGTTATATGAGATGTCATGTGTGATACTATAATTGTGTATATGATACTGTAATATGTATATGTCACAATAATATGTGCATGTACACATACATGTACATATATAATGCATATACATATACTGTATGTGGAATATCTTGAATGTACATATTGTAATAGAGTTATCTTCCCATGTACTTCTTTTTGGGGAGAAAACAAACGATTTCTCTCCGTTTGAACTCAACAACTAATTGATAAACCTGGATGCTGTAAGCTGTGTGTTTGGGAACTATCCATTTATAAATATATATTATGATATTGCTGCTGGCAGGTGCGTTGGGAGCCTCTGCCGTTTTGAGACGTACACTGTTCAAGCACGAAAGTGCAGAGCCTATTTAGTCAGATGTGTACCAGTTCTTGTAATATGCCCACCTAATTATGACAAGCCTACGGGCAGATGCAAGGCAGCATTGTGGCATAATCTAGCATAACACAATGATTAGCAATTACTGTATTACTGTACTATATTAGTGTAAAATACCTGCAGTGATATTAGCACTTGTCTACCTTATGAATCCTATCTAATATGGAAATCATCCTTCCAACTTCCTCTCTCGATCGAGCGTGGGCCGAATTTGTAGATAAATCATGACTAATCTGGGTATGCAGTGATTCTGTTTGATAAACACGCTGAAAGGTACTTAGGCTAACACCAGGGGGCATCAGGCTACCATCAATCATTATTCAACCTTCGTTAGACAATTAATGCACCATTATCAGTTTTTAAAACATTAGAAAATTATCAATCTGCCACCTGATATTTAATCTTATACGCTAGTGACTTTGGATTTACCATATAAAATACTGTTATCTCCGCACATACATGTACATGTATTATACAAGTACATGCACTTGTAGAGATAATCTTTTTATTGGTACATTTTTTTAATAGCATGCATTAAGTCATCTTGTTTAACGAACCTCCGAAGCTGAAGATTATATGAGCAACAGAAGCTGATTGGAAGAGCTCACCTTTCGTGATAGGAGTGTGTGAGACTTGAACCTGTGACCATAAGGTCTATTATAGATCAACAAATTAACCACCATACTATAATTGTGCCACTCTTACAATGTACAGTACATATACATGTACATGTATCTGTATATAGATGCACCTGTGCTGTGTATGAGTATTATAATACAGTGTACATGTACAGTGGAACTTGCTTACTTCAACCTTGGATAATTAAAAAACTTGGTTAGTTCAAATTATTGGCCTTGGTCCCTTCTGAGCACTATACATTGTATAATGACTTAAATTAAGTGAAGTGATCTTACAATTCAAACTCTGGTCTAATTCAAACCAATTACGGCGGTCCCTTGGAATTTGAATTAAGCAAGTTTCACTGTAGATAGGTCCACAAGGTCATATACTGTCTTACATGTGCATTGTATGTGTATCTATCTCCTAGCATTGCAGTATGTTTACTTTCCATGTACAGTAGATCTGTGAACTAATATCTATGCACAAGAGAACAAAACTAACAACTACAGCTAAATGTAGCTATTGCTCCTTCTCCCTATGAGGTAGGATCCTACACTATTGTGACCTACATAGTATCATGTGTTATCTATTCTATACAGGGCGTTCTCCGTCCAGGCTGGTACTATTCACAATGTCAGTAAGATACTTGAGCAACTCATTGAAGGATATGACATCAGACTACGGCCAGAGTTTGGTGGTAAGTAGACAACCACACAATATATAGCAAAGCATAAGTATTTAGCATGTAAAATGTAGCACATAGCAAATAAAAATGAATTGGCTTTACTTCCCACTATTAATCCTAGGTACGAAAGCATCATCTAAAGACATCTGCATTTTTTTGCTTTTTGGAGTGTGAAAAGCACTTCACCAATAGCAAAGAAGCAACTACATTGTAAGGTAGGTTAGGTAGCGCAAGGGCGTTGTAAGGCTGGATGCCCTTCCTAACACCACCAATGACCTTTACCGAATACAACCTGAGATTCTCCCATGAAAGTCCAACGCCCTAACGGCTAGGCAACGGTCGATATAGCATATACGCTCGTACAATGTATATGTTATAGCATATACCATAATATAGTATGTAGCATATAGATGATTGTACATGTGATACACCATAAACTATATGCTTCGGTATGTGGTATAATTATAGCATGTAGTTTAAAGCGTATAGCATATACGTGTATTATAGTAGCATATAGTGTATAGCGTAAAACGTATGGCCTATAACGTATAGCATAGCATATAACACATAGTGTATAACATAATTATAGCATATAGCATGTAGTGTATATACACGTACCTTTCATATAATTTATTTGTTCTTACTTTCATAGTTTCACTTTTTATTGTTTTACAATAATACTATTCTAGCTGTACATAAATACGATTATATTTCTCGTGAGACATGTATTACCAGTGTTACAGCGTTACGCCTAGACTTACATGTAGCATACTATAATTCTTATTCTACATGTACAGTAGATGCACAAGGTGCATATAATATTATTGCAATATAACACATCTATACAAGTACATGTACATGTGTATGAACTAGTAATATACCACTTGGCACTTGTCGTCGTATTGTTTTGGTGTACATGTGGAATTGTTTACAATATAACCAATACATGTATATCTGTATGTGTCATTATATTCATTATAAATGTATATGTATTATGTTATTGGTCGTTAGTATTGCCTGATTAACCAATAACTACTAGCAGCTACTCAAGTGACTGAAATTGCACCAAGTGAGCCAAGGTCACCTATTGTTTTAGTATTACACTGTTACAATGGAACATATTTCAGTGCATTTGTCACAATGGTGCCATATTATTGTAATAATCCCACCTTGTGATGATACATGTATATTTAATATTCAGTTAAACCGTATTCAAACCGTTGCAGATATTATATGTGTACATGTATATTCTAAATTCTTGTGTTTACAGGGAAGCCTTTGATGGTAGACATAGATATCATCATAGCAAGCTTTGATGCCATATCAGAGGTTAACATGGTAAGTGGGGATTATTCCCATGTCGCACTCTTGACTGATAGCAGTCGCATACTGTGCATGACAATAGCCAGGGATTGTGGGCATGAGCACTAATAAGCTATTGATCATAACTAGAAGTTGTCCTCTCCCAATTTAACTTCCTCTTCTTTTTTGCTCCCAGAAAAAAAAAGAAGAGAAAGATAAATTGGGAGAGGACAACTTCTAATTATGATCAATAGCCTATTAGTGTCCATGATTGTGGGTTCCTTTAGAAGAAAGTCTATATTTCAGGACTACACGTTATTGCCTGAACACGTTTTGTGTATGCCATGCCATGTGTATGCTTTTAGGACTATACCATTACTATGTGTATGATTTTAGGACTATTAATACCATTACCATGTGTATGTTTTAGGACTATACCATTACCATGTGTATGTTTTAGGACTATACCATTACCATGTGTATGTTTTAGGACTATACCATCACCATGTATCTGAACCAATACTGGAGAGATGAGAGACTGGAGTATGCAGAAGGTAGAGATGATCAACAGATGACTCTGACCGGAGACTTCGCAGACAAGATTTGGGTTCCTGACACCTTCTTTGCCAACGATAAGCACTCATTTCTACACAAGGTCACGGAGAGCAACAAGATGGTGAGGCTCAGTGGTGATGGTAACATAGCCTATGGTATGAGGTGAGTATTCACATAGCCTCAGCTACAACAATAGGAAGTATTTAGTTAGAAAACATTTTACCTACATGTAGCTGCCATAATTATAATAAAATGCAATGAGTTTATTAGTTAATTAGTCTAAGTTAGTTCCATATCCAAATATATAGTACAGCCGTGTCATATCGTAATACTTATTTGCTTCAGGTAAATAAAAAATTGAACATATTCTTTTAATTTCTCTTTATATTCATGTATTTGATCAATAGAGTAATTAGCCACATGGTTCCAGTGCTCTTCAATTATTCTAATTAAAAAAGGAAATGCATATGCTCTTAGCCTCCAACAATAACACCATAGAAGAAATTTTCACCTGCGTGACCTGATGAATACTACCTACACGTACATTTCACTTCCTAGGGCTATTCATTGGCCTACTCATGTACAATGTATGTATCTGTGTATCATGATCAATTGACTAATAAACCCATTGCAATACAGCAGTACATTGTATATGAGATTTGTAGATTATAATTATGTGGTGCATGTATAAAACTGAGCTTTGTAGAATAGATCTGAGTTTGCAGTTTGGTACAAGCACCAACCAACCAAAAAATAGTGCATAGGTTGACACTCTGTTGAGAGAAGACAACTCCATAAAGTCATTATGTAGAACTATTACTTGTACATGATGGTATAATTATGGCTAGATGCTCTTTATTATCTTATATCATATTGTTGATGCTTTTACTTGGCTAAATCATATCTCTAATGTTATAATGACATCTATTTCTCATATTCAGAAGCAATGAAATTGGAAATCTGTTATCACAATTGCTATTTGCAGATTTGGATGCTGCATAGCAATATAATACCATTTACCTCTCACCTTTCTACACATGCACTTGTCACAAAACAATGTACAACATAAACACTGCTCACTGCGTTATCATATACTTTATACAATCATGTACTAGCTACTATTATTCCATTTAGGTTCACAACGACCTTGGCCTGTATGATGGACTTACACTACTATCCACTAGATATACAGAACTGTACTGTAGAGATCGAGAGCTGTAAGTTGTTAGGTGTCTAATCTATAACATTTGGGTGACTCGTTTGACAAGATGACAACTCCTTAGTTAAAAATTATACACAAGCATGTACATGTACATGTAAGTTAACATTGGTAATTATAAGTTTTTACATTAGACTGCGCTACGTATTGAATAATTAGTTAGAAAAACTTGTATACAGTTGTAATAATACATGTTTCCACCTGAGTCCCTCTGCTAGTAAAATATACTGGTTTGAGCACAAACCAACCTGATCCATAAACTAGTTAAAGAGTTGATAGAGAAGAAGAAAGTAGCAGAATACGGTACTTGTATACAATCATGCTTGTGCGTCTGCAATAAGCTCATAGTATCGAAGGTTGCCTAGTTAACATGCTATTACAATGATACAGATGGATACCCAATGGAAGACGTAGAGATGAGATGGAGGGTCGGCAAGAAGTCCATTGTTGGGACAGATAAAGTCAACCTACCACAGTTCTCATTGGTCAGCTACAACACTTTGTCAACCATACAGGTGTTGGCCTCTGGTAGGTGGTGATTAGTTAATATAAACCTCTGTCTAATTTAATGTATAGAACTATACTATAGATGATATTATAATTATTTACTGCAAAGGTAAAGCTTTGCAAGCTGCCATGAGTATTGCTTCCACTTCTGTTGAAGAAGCCAGTTAATTGCCACCAAGTACTGTGCCCAGTCAGATGAACTGCTAGCTCCCATATGCATCATATCTATCAATGGGTGTATCTTTCTCTCTTGCACAGATAGCAGGTTGTAGTTGATGACATTTAGTTATGATTGACTTTAGTACATAGTCACTCAAGTAGATTTACCAAGTACCAGCACCTAGATCATATGAATGATTATTTAACCATCTATCTCCCTAAGTTATGCCGTGAAATCCCCAGTCCAGCGCTTGTGTTGCACACCCATATGATACCGTATCGCTGTAACATGTATATTTACAGGGCGATATCAGAGATTATCTCTCAGCTTCCTGTTGAAGAGACACATTGGCTACTTCGTGTTCCAGACGTTTCTGCCGTCTATTCTGATCGTCATGTTGAGTTGGGTCTCGTTTTGGATCAACCATGAGGCGACGTCTGCAAGAGTAGCTCTAGGTTAGTGAGTGTGCTGTGAATACATGCTGGCAAGTAGTATTTGCATGCTGCAGTCAAAGTAGCAAAGTAATAATTTAACATAATAAAATAATCACCTCTGAGTAATACCAACAAGTATTACTCAGAGCTGATGAGGAGTTGTGTTCCCATGTTTACTCGACCTTGATCTATAAAATATAAATTTTGAGGAAATCTGTTTGTTTCAATGAAAAGAGTGAGAGAGGAAAGTAAAAAATTTTCTACCACTGACGCTGTGTTCCAGCTTTTCTACTGTAGTATCTATTTTACAGGCATTACCACAGTTCTCACAATGACAACAATTAGTACGGGTGTCCGAGCTTCCCTCCCTAGAATTTCTTATGTGAAAGCTATAGACATATATTTGGTAAGACTATGAAGTACACCATTACAGCTTCCATATCACAACCTTTGACTGTGATATTTGCTTTAGAATGTACATGGCATTGTAAATCTAACATCTTATGACGAGTGGCATACATGTTGCGTGTTAGATAAATGTAGTTGTCTCTTAGAGAGTCTTGTTTAATATGGCTACTCTACATATTTTATGATAGTTCGCTACTACCCTCTCCTACCTATTGTAGGTGATGTGTTTCGTATTCGTGTTTGTGGCATTACTGGAGTATGCTGCAGTCAACTACTTTTTCTGGGGAGCTCGGGCTAAGAAGAAGAAAAAGAAGGACAGAATGACAGCTACTGTGACGAGTAACACGATGCCAAGTCAGAATTACCAGACTACATACAACAGTCAGACGGCCAATGGCAGGGCTACTATAGTCAACGAAGAGCACAAGGTAACCACTTCATGCTCTGTTTAATAGGTCAAAGTAATCGCTCATCCACGACTATCCACTTACGCTAACATGTGTCACCCATTTGGGAGTTTTGTTCTCTTCACTGTAGCGTAAATCATATGCAAATTTAAATATCACACCAAAGGCTTCCAGTGTCGTATAAAATAATGTTTGTTATCCTACAAACAAAAGTTGTCATATTTGCTGCTGCTGGTGACCAATTATTGTTACCCTAAATATGATTCGCTTACATGTATTTAAGGTTTAAAGTTAGTTAGTTAAAGGCTAGTTAAAGGTGCGATAACTCCAGCTATGCCAAGCTGATGTCACATTGTTATCACTGAGTGGATAGTGTTGGGGGAGTCATGGGGAAGGGTTAAACTAATATTAGTTTTTATAGATTACCTTGACCCACTATTCCCTCTACCTGTTAGTTGTAATAATGGTAACGTTAAGTGCCGGCAAGTACTAAATTGGCTGGTGACAAATTTTGTGATTAGAGATGGTCCAAAATTCTATGAACTATCAATTGCTACTATTTACTGATAGCGCATTCTGTTTAACACCTTGACCTCTGGTACATATACTTTGTTTCTGTAAGTACAAGTATAAGTACATGCTAATAGGTATATACGGCTCAAGTTGGAAGTTTATTTTACCAGAGAAGTATCTACACATACTTCTTACCAAATTCTGTTACAGAGACTCTTCGGCTTACCATTAACTTATTGTATTTCCTTTACCTACAAATAACCCACTCACAGTGATTGAATTAACAACGAACTCTATGCTCCCGGCTCATAACCCAATGTTTATTATTTGCTTCATGGTAACCATAGTAACACTGGCTCAGTTCCTCTCTTCTCTACCACTAACTCATCTCTAGAATTTGAATGTTTTATGTAGCAAAGAGCAGCTTTGTCTCAAAGACACCTGGGCACTCACAGCTACTTGCCCAAAGTTAAACTGAAGGTTTGTGAGAAGTTGTTCCCTCTTTCAGCTTCCACCACGGAGTGTATTTATTTATGGTTTTCTAGTATCTAAGGTGTGCTAAGTAGTATTATAGAAACCAATGCTGCACATAGACATATACTTTGTAATGCTTATTGCATTAAAAGTAATGTACCATTTGATAAATATACTCCATGGGAAATAAATGTTCATGCTAAGTACTGATAACTCCAGTTGCAGAATCTAGGAGACTCGGTAAGCTTGACGATGATATTTCCCTTCTTCCCATGGATAGGTATTGGCTGCTCTACAGCCATGTATAAATGACTGTAGGCTATGGCTTTCCGATATTAATCTACAAAATAAATGACATCCGTCTCCAAAAAGCATTTTTGCTGACATGAAATAATTCAGTTTAAATTCAATTGAAGCGGTCAATGGACGTGTACACAGAGTACAACACATGAAGTTGATATTGACATGGCATAATGTTATTGAGATATCTATGCAGCTTAGTTGCTGTGTATATTCTAAAAGGCATGGGAGCTATAGTCACAAACACGTAGAATAAACTCGTGTACTTTTCATCGGTTACCTCAGTAAACAGTTCTAACTTTGTTGATTATCGTACAGCAACTACAACTAATGCACTAGATTGCTAGCTAAGGTAGAGCTATCCCAGAATACACTGCATGGTTGATAGTAATTACATGTACATTGTCTAGTATATGTATGTAATAGTTTGACGATGAGGTGAGACAGTAATTACCATTGTTCTCCCTTGTCGGAGCACTGGTTCGATGTGTATATAATGACTCATCCCCTACTGGTCTCTCTCCTGTGGTCCTTCACTAGTTCCTCCCCTGTATCCCTTCACTGGTTCTTCCCCTGTATCCCTTCACTGGTTCCTCCCCTGTGATCCTCCACTGGTCCCTCCCCTGTGGTCCTGCTTACTAATCAACCATCATCATTGCTGCTGCGCATGAACCTTCAACTGTTTACAAATGGCAGTGTAGAAACAGATGTGTGATAAGAACAGGATTGGAAAGTAAAACTGCAAAATGAAGAGTCGGTTTTGGCATATCCTGCTACTAACCATACACACAAACCTTCTATTCTCACCTCCATCCTGCTACTAACCATACACACAAACCTTCTACTCTCACCTCCATCCTAGAATCATTCATCCAGCTGAGCAACCATCTCATGACTTTAGTCGCAAGCCCTGTGAACTGGACCAAGGCTTAGCTCAGTGTACCCATAAGCATACAAGTACGTGACGTACATATGTATGTTCCAGCGTATATTATGTTAATACTCCTATGTGCCTACTGTGACGGCACTCCTGCATTAACACCTAACATGAAGAACTATTGGTAGAGCTATAGACACTTATACAGAGTAATTTATTAGCAAATGTAAATTTTCAACAAGACCCAGACATGCTAGGTAAGTGTAGGCCTCCCATATTCTTCACGAGACCCATTTATAATAAATAGTTTGACACACCCACTGCATCCTCATTCGATGGTTGTCCCTCACTCAGCCCACTCCACCACTGTTTCCTTCCCTGCCCTCTGCTCCCCTACCCTCTGCTCCCCTACCCTCTGCTCCCCTACCCTCTGCTCCTCTACCCTCTGCTCCCCTACACTCTGCTCCCCTACTCTCTGCTCCCCTACCCTCTGCTCCCTTATTCTCTGCTCCCCCATGGTACACCCTATCTACAAATACAATTCCTCTTTCTCTCACCAAGTTAAATAAGGTATTACCCTGGGTCAGGTGTTTTCCATTGAGAGTTCATCACTTTTATGTTCACTGTGGTAGCCACTTCTGAGACACTTGAACACGCTTGCGTAGTTGTTGTCATTGCAGCTATACGCTTACCAACACAGCTTATCCACACCACTGACCATATACATGTACATGTACATAACTATATAAGGTGTGATGATCAAGGTAGACTAAGGATCACAGTTCTGGTTGTACTTTATATGGTCCGTGTTCGCAATCCGTTAATATGCTTTTAGTCTAGCATATTATTTACACGTGACTACCTTTCTATAATCACCTTTTACAATCCGGATAAATAACAGAACTTTCTAGTTCTTTTCAAGTCTATATTGAAGTAATTCTCATGCATTCCAGCTGAGTGATGACGGGGAGATTGAGCTGACGGAGGTGGGAAGGGACGATGCCCGTGTAAGCAATACCTTCACCTACCCACACATAGATGGAGAAGAGAGAGAACACATGCTAAGACAAAACAATAACAACCATGGAGAGTTCCACACAAGTATGCAGATTGAGAGTACACCTCGGCTGAGACGACCCTCTGGATTCACCGTTAGGAGCAAAGCACAGAGAGATCGTAAAGTATGGGTGAGCATACGGCAAAGAGCTAAGGACATCAAAAGTAAGATCCCTGAGGTGAAGGACGTTAACAACATTGACAAGTACTCCAGACTATTGTTTCCCTTGCTGTTTCTTATATTCAATGCTTGGTACTGGGTCTACTACAGCGTCCTATCAAACATGGCCGTCTCAAAAGATGAGAACAATTAGAATTTTCTATGTTGCTGATACACTTTCTGACCATTACACATGGTGAAGTATTGAATTACGTATGATGAGTGGTTTACATGGGTCACCTTCCCCTGTCTTATTCGTTGGACTATCTCTCTAATTCACTCTATTTTGCTGATTCTAATTCTACAGTACAAACTGTTTAGTTTTACCTTCTCAGAATAGTATTTGGAGTTGTCTTCTATTGGCTATTTAATTACATATGTTGTCAATATATTTTATATTTTTCTAGATTCGGAAATAATCAATAGGAATTTAGATTCAACCAGACAAAACAATATTTTTGATTAACGAGAGCTTTATTTGCCTAATGATACGACAACTATCTGGTATGTACAATGTATTTTCATGAAAATATCTATTTTTGATGTAAGTCAGTGGTCAAACGGAGATTCAAACGTGCTCATCATAAATAAACGGGCTTTTACTTGTATGTTAGAAATTTTTAATTAGTATTACTATCAGATATAACCCTATATTATACGTGTAATATTGTATCTTGTATTAAAATAAACTACTCTTTTAGTAAGTTCGAGTAATATAAAATAAAGTAATGATTTACTAATTTTTATATATGCTGCTACTTGTACATGGTGCCTAGTTGAATCTATTGCACCAATGTGTGTGTTACAGTAGCATTACTACTGTAGATCACATTAGCTCAGGGTAGGTGCATGGCTAAACAGGAAGTTGGATAGTCTTTGGTACTTGGTGGTTTCTCTTATCAGATTTTTATGCAGTGTAACCTGGGTCCAACTGTCTCATACATGCGCACGTCTTTATAAAAGTATGGTGCTGGCAGGTGGGTAGTAAGTGGTGGCAGGTGATGGCAGGTGTGTGTAGACCAATTGTAAGCAAGAACTGATGCATCCAGCCAGCTGACAGAAGGATTGCAATTGAATAAGGAATGTTAAGTTCTTCCAATATATAAAGACATGGTATGATGTAACTTAAGTGCCGCAAGATGGAGAAGGTGCAATAACCTTTTTAAACCTGTGTACATAATTTCACACTACATTAAGTAAATTACTTAAGTATATAATAAACATAATTTAAGCATCAATAAAACAATAAAAGATTGACTCTTATTGTCTTTGCCCAGTCTAGGGGACGGTACTTTGTAGGAGTGTGTATGTTTGATTGCATCCCATAATGAATAATTGATTGAGCAGAGCTGATTGTATAGTGTAGTATTGATGTGCTGCCTTTCCCACTCAGTTCATAAACCGCTGAGGGCTATAAATACTAGTTTCTGTTGGTAGGTACGGCAGCGGTGCTGCCTGTGCTAGCAGCTGCTACACAAACCACACTATTTCTATGACTCTGTAGCTTATCGACCAATCACATTGCTGGAACAGTCACTGACTATGAGATCTAACAATATTCCACATGTCACCATTTCTCGTCATATATGACATGGAAGCACCTGTCAACCACTAGCAGCTCCCCTATGGAGATGGTTGCATTTAGACTTGTGTTGCTAGTGGCACTAACATTGCTGGGAAATACCAGGTACGTATAAGTAGGAAACACACGTAACTAACAATCTCTAAAGTGATGGTTCGATTGGGCAGTTTCACAACTAGATTTTTGGCAACTAATTTAGCTTCCGGGTTCATGACTTTGAGACAGCTGTCTACTCATCAGATTGCAGTTTCTTCCTAGCTTTAGATTTACGTTTGTAACTATATGTAGATTATTTAGACTGGGGACAGTAAAGTATGTAACTTTCCCTACTACAGTGTTAGTAAGGAGCCCAAGCTACTTCACTTTATGCCCAGACTTGCACCTCCCTCGTATCTGTTTGTATGGGAGTCCAAGTGGAATATACTGGCACGTTGAAGTTGTACATGGACATCGACAGCATAGTTGATATTTTATTTCAATAACTACAACTCTCACTGTTCAGTAAAACGAAAATACGAATGCTGACAGTGTCATTAAATTTCCAGAATTTTTCAAAGAGTTTTGTATGACAGAGAACATATGCGTTAAAAGACATACAACCATGTATGTATACCATGCATTAACTAAAATTGGCATAAAAGATCATCCTTTATAATGCTGTAACATGCAGTCATGTAAGTGAATAGTATTAGTGCATGGTGTTTGTACGATTCGATTTTACCAGTACAAAGGAAGATATCCAGCCTTGCAACAGCACAACTTTAATACAGAGGAATCTTCCACTGTACAGGCTGAGTATATAACATGACAACATGGCAGTGAATAAATTCACCACTGGTAGCCATTTTCTGGTAGTAACTCATTAAAGCTATATTAGTACAACCAGGTACAATATGTAATGTATAATAATTCACAGTAGACTGGTTTCGTAATGTTTGTTATCTTTCTTACAACTTTCATGTTGTTGCATGTATTATAATACACATTCTTGACAATATTTGACAATGCAGTGTATAGCTATGAACATACTGTATATGCATACTATAATAATAATTATAGGGGTCTACACACAAATCAATATCATCATTAGTCAGTAAAACAGTTTAAATCAATTTGTTAACAAAGAATTATATAACCAGTGTCAAGTATTCATATTGCATACAAGACAGCAAATATTTTTAATTTACTTGAGTATCATTACCTGACAATACTTATTATATTTCTTTACAAAACAACATTTTCCATGCAAATATTACAGCATCTACAGTATGCTGGAAATTGATTATGTTATATAATATGTTTCATTGATGGGGCACTTGTGGCATTGTGTGCCGTTACAGCTGATTCTTTTTATTATAATAGAATGTGCTTGAAAAGAAATTATCCAGCACTTGTAGAGGATAAGCTAGTCAATCAGATAGAATTGCTGAGGTTAGATCATTTAGTATTACTTGAGTAGCCTTAGAGCATAGTTTATGATTGAAGCAATTAATTTGGGGGGTCACCAAAGGTTGAATAGAGATAAATACTTTACCTACATATACATGTATTTCAGTTTTACTGGAGGTCTTTGGAATTCTCTCATTTTTGTCTCTAACTTCGACCTTGATTGGATTTGAGCATCAGGGTCTACCTTGTACTTCCTGGTGTTAGCACGGCGCTCTAAAAGTCAGTCTAGACACTAAGTTCTACCCTGTAGGACTTACTAGTAGAACGAAGCCAAATAAATAATTATTCAAGATTAGATTCAAATATATGTTGCTGATAGAATTCTTGCTCAACATACCAGTATAGTATAGAGCCAACATGTTATACTTAGAATTTAATGCTGTGTGTGTGTGTACACAATACTAAGACAGAATTATCTCCTCCTGTCAGTCAAAGCACTGCTGGCAGTATTTTTCGGTTTCTCTGTTTCTATTTGTGCAAAATGAACCTGTTGTGGGTAGACAACTCTAAAGCAATTTGACACCATAAATGTTACATTTAATGGCACACATTTTTAACAAAGTAATAAGGCAGAGGCTAGAGTATCAATAATTGGCCACCAACCTCAGTGTTACGGGCTTTCATCCCACGATAAGACTATAACATGATCACAACTTTTATAACTGGAGAAGAGATGATAATCCTAACTATAATACTTTACTCCGTCATTCTCCATCTTATTCCAGGGCAGCACCCGGCAACCCAAAGTCGCTGCATCACAATACCAGTCAGATGCTAGAGGAGCTCATAGAGGGATATGACATCAGACTGCGACCTCACTTCGGCGGTCAGTTTGTAAAGACAGTTTAGTGACGTTGTGATGGAATTCTCTGTCAAGCACAGCTCACTACTAAATAGTTATACCAGTCATGTTCATCATACATATACATAAGGAATATAATGTTCTATATATATTTGTATGCACATGTATTAAGTTTTACTATAATTGTAGGCATCATTCAAACGTTTAATTCATTTCATTGATTTAATAAGAAAATGTGGGCTCCAGACATGTTGTGATGGTATGATCATGCACTATAAATATACTATAAGAGTATATGTAGGGTTTCTCTACCCTTCATGGCTTCTCCCATTGTCCACTATATCTGCTTATACTGCTTGCAATTTACATGTATATGTAGCTTAGCATTAGATGTATGCAGGACTGGGCTCCACATATTTATACCTCCCTCTTTAGCAATAGTTACGATGGGAGGCTGTAATTCAGCTTATTTCTTCACATATAGATTCTGGTTTGCAGGAAAGCCTTTGGTGGTAGACATAGACATTATAGTAGCAAGCTTTGATGCCATATCAGAAGTTAACATGGTAAGTGGAGATTATTCTAATATTGCCTTGATGAATCAGCTAAGCCAAGTCATCCCATGTACAGTAAGGCTCATCGCCAGGATTTATTGCCATCTAGAGCACACAGGCTATAATCGAGGTCTGTTACTGTTTACAAAAAGTCACATTGATACAGCTTTCATAAAAGTGAGCAAGAGCATTTGAATTTGCTCCTTGGTTTCATCTTATCTAACATCAAATATTTTAGGACCATTAACCAGGAAAAGCATGAGGATGTTGTTGGGTGAATCTAACGCTAATAAAATATTTTTAACCCAACCCTCATACAATGCTCTAGCGGTGTATGCAGAGGCTTAGGAGTTATTTCTTCACAAACGATTTGCGGCTGGTTAAAAAGCAATCTGCAACTTAATAAACATTAGAATGTAGCCTGACCTAAGTAGAAGCTAAGATATGATTCACTGATTGTAACATCACTCCACTTTACATTCGATCTGTATGCCTATCATGGCTTACTGTTTGATATTTGTCACCAGTCATTGGTGCAAAAGACAAAGTAACAATCTCACTGAGACTGAGACTGAGAGGCGAGTATTTTCGTGACATTTTTGACCAATCTAGACCGCAAATAAAAATCTCAAAGATGGCCGTCCGGCCTAGGTAAAAAAAGCCATTGACTTGAGATTTTGCTTGGTCGAATAAAACCATCCCTAGCACATCAGCATGGCATATGTATGTTATAGGACTATCCCATCACTATGTGTATATTTTAGGACTACACCATTACCAAGTGTATATTTTAGGACTATACCGTGATCAGGTGTATGTTTTAGGACTATACCATCACCATGTGTATGTTTTAGGACTATACCATCACCATGTGTATGTTTTAGGACTATACCATAACCATGTATCTGAACCAATACTGGAGAGATGAGAGACTGGAGTTTGGAAGAGGGAAAACCACCGAGCAGATAACTCTCACTGGAGACTTTGCTGATAAGATTTGGGTTCCTGACACTTTCTTTGCGAACGACAAAAATTCTTTTCTACATGAAGTAACAGAGAGCAATAAAATGGTACGACTGAGTGGAGATGGCAGCATTGCCTATGGCATGAGGTAAGTATATATTATAAAAGGGGCTCCAGCTAGATACCCAAACATTACCCAGTGTTCCAAGTGGAACAAATGAGGTGGGTACACGTGCATGCAATCCTACAGATTAATATTGTATTGCTATCCACTTTATCTTATAGCAGCTAAGAGATTTGTGAATTACTAAAATTAAAAAATTATGCTCTGGTGAGATTCAACTCAAGACCCTATGAATGATAATCAAGCACGCTACCACTAGACTATCAGGTTCACAGTGACTGTATAGAGAACTAGCTATTAAAATGAGGGTACACACCTGCTGGCCGTATAACCACTAGAATTGAGATAGGTACTCACCGTATACTCCCGTATAACCACACTTCGAACACTGCATGACAGTACCTATAATAGCTTCAAGCAATATTGGCTCACCCTACCACTGCAGCCTACCATTTGGTTAATATACAAATAACAGAGCAAATTACTGAGACACATAGTATGTAGAAGTTGGTGCTGTTATGTAGACAAGTAGCCTTATTGTATAAGATGGAGCAGATCAACTGGTCATGTGATTAACTGGTAGGTAGGATTAGCCAAGAAAGGTTGGGTCAAGTGTGAGATCAATGCCAAGTGCTCTTATTTGAGTTAAATACAGCAATAAGTTACCATTAATCTACTCTCACTGTATTCCATAATTGTGAGGTAGCTGGAGAACTCCTAAGGGGAGAAGAGGAAGTCGTTACAAGAATACAGACGGATGTCCTCCAGTGCTAACATACATATTACATAACACAAATGTATACCCATACATATGTGTTTTGGCACACTATATCATCATTAGCTAATGAGACTTTATATAATATCTAATGCTTGTAACAGTAACAAATATTCACTATCATCGTGTCCGTAGGGACTCTATTGATCTAGTCTCCCTATGACAATATAAGACAAATGAACCGCTATCCCCAATGCACTATGGGTAACACTCCATCACCCTGGATCATTAACCAGTAAATAGTATCTAATACCTTGAGGTCTAACCAAATTTCTACTGAGAAATTGGGGATCATTTCAAAGGTTGGAAAAGCTATACAAGAGGTCCGTAGTCTCCAGGGTTTCATTCTCACTGTACTTCAGATCTCGGGAAAATAAAGGGAATAATACGACACAAGACCAAAGCCAAGATAGAAAAAGGCTGTTCAGTGTGCAAATATGAATATCTAACTGACTTTCCACACAACTTTGACGCATATAGACTAATAGTTACTAAAAATAGCTAAGTGACAGTGTTGTAAATAATAGACATGTATGGCCTATCTGGACTGTAATATATGTACATGACTGTACATGTATATTGGATATAGTTATTATAATGGTAATTCAACTCTGACCCTGTGATATGTCCTCTAGATTCACAACGACCTTGGCCTGTATGATGGACTTACACTACTATCCACTAGATATACAGAACTGTACAGTAGAGATCGAGAGCTGTAAGTTACTATACTATAAACCATTATGCATGCACATTAAGGTATTATTTTAGAATTATCTTCTCTCCCAAACAAACATCTTTTGTAATAGTGCACATAGATGTAGACGTAGATGTAGATGTAGATGTAGACGTAGACGTAGATGTAGACGTAGATGTAGACGTAGATGTAGACGTAGATGTAGACGTAGATGTAGATGTGAACGTAGACGTAGATGTAGACGTAGATGTAGACGTAAATGTAGACGCAGACGTAGACGTAGATGTAGCCCATATTGCATTGTACAGGCCCATGGCTGTATACTCTGGATAAAGGATATTTTGTTCTGTGTAATAAGACTGCACTGTCTGTTTCACTCTCCTACATTAGATGGGTACCCGATGGAGGACATTGAAATGAGATGGAGAGTTGGTAAGAACTCAATTGTGGGGACAAAGAATGTACAGCTACCACAGTTTTCATTGGTCAGCTACAACACACTATCTACTATACAGGTGTTGGCATCTGGTACGTGCAACAGTTTGTACTTCTAAAATGTAGCTCCATATTGTTGACCATTATTGTAAACTATAATTCTACTAACAGTGGGTGTCCTTGACCTTGCAGCTGCCTATTAGTACAATAGCAATAGGATCATAGTGAGTACCTTAAGCCAACACCTCTTATCATCGTCTCACCGTAGACCTCACACCCATTATCACATGACAAGTACATGACGTGCTTACAATGTACATATACCGTTTTAGGCTAACAAATATTATAATATAACATGTATATTTATAGGACGATATCAGAGACTATCCCTCAGCTTCCTGTTGAAGAGACACATCGGCTACTTCGTGTTCCAGACATTTCTACCATCTATTTTGATCGTCATGTTGAGTTGGGTCTCTTTCTGGATCAGCCATGAGGCAACGTCTGCGAGAGTTAATCTAGGTATGTATAGCTTTATGCTACTAACTACTAGATACTCGTACAAAGAGAGGATATGTGAATATGCAGGACACTCCCCAAATTATCCAAAAATAACTACAAGTTTCCTCATTTTCAGGTATCACCACGGTTCTTACAATGACTACAATCAGTACGGGTGTCCGGGCTTCTCTTCCTAGAATTTCCTATGTGAAAGCTATTGACATATATTTGGTAAGTAGTACAGCATGGTAAGAGTTGAGCATTGAGGTCTTTAGGAAAACCTGGCTGTTTGATAAATTTGAGCTGAAACCATTGCAAACCTATCTCTTCTATCATGTTAGTCTTCTTCATTTGGTAGGTATATGTGCTATAATAAGTATAGCCATATTGTCAAGGCTTAGGCTATGACTGATAGCTGACCAACCAATAACCAGACATGAAAAACGAAATGCAGAACTATTGTTTCATGTTACAGGTCATGTGTTTCGTGTTCGTCTTTGTCGCACTGCTAGAATATGCTGCTGTTAACTATTTCTTCTGGGGTGCACGAGCAAAGATGAAGAAAAAGAAAGATAAAGCCAGACCAATCATAAACACTGGCGTGATGCCAAACCGTAACTACCGATCTTCTAGTAAGAACCAACCAAATGGAAGAACGACAGTCATAAATGAAGATCATAAAGTAAGCAATTTGTACATTATTCTTGTCCTGAAATCTTTCCAAGCTATTTGCTTTTGCACTAATGTCTTACCATGCTATCAGCTTGTTCTAATGTCCGGTCTTTATATTCAGCTGAGTGACGATGGAGGTATTGAGCTAACTGAGATAGAGAGGGACGATGCTCGAATAAGCAGCGCCTACACCTACCAAAACATAGATGGAGAGGAGAGAGAACACATGCTAAGACAAAACAATAACAACCACGGAGAGTTCCACACGAGTATGCAGATTGAAAGCACGCCTCGACTAAGACGCCCCACGGGATTCCCGGCCAAAAAAAAGGCACAAAAAGATCGTAAAGTATGGGTGAGCATAAGACAGAGAGCTAAGGACATCAAAAGTAAGATCCCTGAGGTGAAGGACGTTAACAACATTGACAAATACTCCCGACTAATGTTTCCTCTACTGTTCTTTATATTCAACGTGTGGTACTGGGTCTATTACAGCGTCCTATCAAACCTGGCCGTCAAAATACACGAGTGACCCGAGTAAGTTGAGAAGGTTGACAACTGGGTATTACTAAACATTTACAATATAATACATAGTTCTGTTCACAATACGAGTTGTAGTGAACCAGTGAACCGAAGCAGCCTAGCCTTTGGCCCAGCAGAAGCAGAACCCAATACAAACTGAGATAATACATGCATTTTTACCCCATGTATTACACAATAATGTACATCTACATGTATACCCTATAGGGCCATCTACTCATATTCACTATAGAAGTTATCTACTCATATTCACTATAGAAGTTATCTACTCGTATTCACTATAGAAGTTATCTACTCATATTCACTATAGAAGTTATCTACTCATATTCACTATAGAAGTTATCTACTCATATTCACTATAGAAGTTATCTACTCATATTCACTATAGAAGTTGCCTACTCGTATTCACTATAGAAGTTATCTACTCATATTCACTATAGAAGTTATCTACTCATATTCACTATTGAAGTTATCTACTCATATTCACTATAGAAGTTATCTACTCATATTCACTATAGAAGTTATCTACTCATATTCACTATAGAAGTTATCTACTCATATTCACTATAGAAGTTATCTACTCATATTCACTATAGAAGTTGTCTACTCATATTCACTATAGAAGTTGTCTACTCATATTTTATGTAGAAGCTGTTTGTCTACTTATAGCCATTACAGGAATTATCTACTCATATTTTTCAACAAGAATTGTTCTCTCAATCCTGTACAATTCATCAGTACTTCTATAATTGTTATCTATTTCCATGTACTTATACGAATTAAGGATTCTTTTTTAAACTAGCTAACATCCAAAGCATTGTGTTATACAGATCGGGAATAAAACTATCTAAATAAGCAGAAAGGCTCATCCAGTAAACGTTTGATTTGGGTAGATAAACATGAAATGATATTTATTTTATAATAAGTAGAAACACAGCTGGGTTCATGATGGGAAAAGACACTGAAAATATAAACTCATTTGGTCAAGTACTTCCAGTTACATTATATTACAGGCATATTTACGCAAACTATAGCTTTATATAGACTATAATTTTATTGTCTAAAGGATGAAAACGCCATGTGATTTCATGTCTACACTATAAAATATTATAGAAACGAGTTATTAGTGAACTACTAGGGTAAATGCAGGGGTGGCTATAGCCCACCCCAATATTTTGAAATCTGCATGGAAGATCTGAGAGCACTCCAAGAAATAGTTACACGTACTTACACTTTAATGTGGTCCATAAACCTTTGTAAACATAAATATACAACATAAATAAACTTAAAGAAATCTGAGTAGAAAATTGACATAAAATAAATTTTTATAAGACTGCAACTTGGAGATGAGACACGATTTGTTTGGAGTCACTAGTACTGGGCAATATGAGATTGTGACCAGCCAACAGTAAACCTACGGTGTATTGACTACGCTGTACCTTGACAGTGTTATGACTATTATAGATACACTGACAAGATATTTAATTTGATATTCAATGGACTATAAAAGAACTGATGGGAGACAACTCCTAAACATATAGGCAGTTAATAACCCATAATGCCTTGTACTAGGAAGCAGGAGGAATGTTACTGCTTACTATTTTAGTTATATTAGAGGCAACAGTACTTAATATCAACTCAGCTGTAGAATCTAATGAATCTAGTGAAGGGGTGGTGGAACACCCGTCCCCACCACATACCGGACTTGGAGAAGGTGAAACTTGGTCTTTACCAGTTGTTTCTAATTCTCCACTCATTCTACGTATGGCATCAATTAGTCCAACAATAGTTCTACAATATTACAATACGACAATATAAGATGTGTTCCACAATACTACAATACGGCAATATAAGGAGATGTACAGCGTCTTCACGACTTCTTGGACCGGCCTAAGTTGATACTACCAGGATGGCTGCTCAGCCAAGGCAGGTGACCTAGGATTTTTCTTAGTCGGTGGGAACCATCACTAGCTCATTGGCACACTCAATTTTCTCATGAAAAACATTAGGATTTTGTGTTTGACTCAGCTCAATGTGTTTGTGACACCTGTGACAGAAGTAGGTTGAAAAATTCTTGAGCAATTTAGTCTGTGGTTGAAAGAAACAAGTACATGTATATATCACATAATAAAATCATAAAATGATATGCTCTGCAATTTCTCAATACGAGAGTATTAGTATAGCTGACTCACCCAACGATTCCCATACCAATGATAACATAGTCTATCAGTTTCTCAGTTGTAGTCATCATTCTACAATACAGTAACATATGTAGTATTGGGGACTTGCTCTTATAGCACACAGTTCTACTTGTATAGCACATTATCTCATGTATATAGCACACAGTTCTACTTGTATAGCACATGGTCTCATGTATATAGCACACAGTTATACTTGTATAGCACATGGTCTCATGTATATAGCACACAGTTATACTTGTATAGCACATGGTCTCATGTATATAGCACACAGTTATACTTGTATAGCACATGGTCTCATGTATATAGCACACAGCTATACTTGTATAGCACATGGTCTCATGTATATAGCACACAGTTATACTTGTATAGCACATTATCTCATGTATATCAGGGGCATTTTTTCAAGTTTTTAAACTGGGGTCTCCATAGGCCGGGGGTCCAGGGGGCCGCCTAGGCCCCCTGGCGGGGTCCGGGGCAGCGCCCCGGCCGCCGGAGCTTTTTCAGCATAACTCACAAAAAGAGAAGGGTTTTAGAACACTGCACACCGTTGCTTAAATCTCATGTTTATTGCAGCTAGATAGCACACTACTGAAAAAATATATTTAAGATTAGTTTGATTGCTAATTACATGTATATTGCCGGGTAGCGTCTATATCCAAGAACTTAATTAAGTTCAGAATAGTACATTCAAAGTACATGTAATTACTAAAAAACTGAGTCTGAGTCATGCAAGACCCAGAAGTGTGGGTGCGACTTTTATAGCTAGGCTGTGTGTAGGGGTTCTGGTTAGTGTCATGAGAAGGCCAGAGAGAGTACCTGATATCCTAGCTGGAAAGAGTAAGAAACTGTACGAGTTAACTTCAGTAAGATAACTTTATTGAACAACAGTCTACAGAAAACCAAAGCTAGAATGAAAAATTGTGCTCCCAATATATGAATTATAGTTCTCAACCAAGGTCACAAGGTCAAAAATGCGATAAATCAAAAAGCCAAAAAGGGTCCGAGCTATAATAGGTACAAACTGGTCTCGAATTACAAGTATAATAAAATGTATAACTACATATCAAAAAGACTATCGGCACATTTCAGAGATGAATACATAGCAATAATCGATATCATATAGGTTTACAGGAAGGGTAACAAAAGATAACCAAAAATGGGCAACATGTATACTTGTGATTCACACGATAAAGCAGTCAAATAAAGACAATGCAAGGGGATATAGCGGATGCTTACTTCCAATTATATCTGAAGTTATAGTCGCTTGGGAGTCTGCATCACTCAAGATTTTTATTCCTCATGTTTCGAAACTAGTTCTAATATCATCATTAGCAATTTCATCTCCGATGGTGATACTTGGACTAGCATCAAAAGATAAGGAGTAAAATTCAAAAAGTGTCTGGTACTACTTTACACCATAAAACATCTTCAAATGTACATGTGTATATAGTAAATAAAAAATAATGCTGTTGCCAGACACTGCTATTGCTTTAAACCAAAACTAAGTTCTCACCCCATGCTTGCACAGCTTGGTGCTTGGTTTCCTTCACCTCAACTACTGTCTACCAGAAACAACCATCTCTACTTCACCCGCACATGGTGCTGTGTTATCCGGAGCAGATAATTATCTTCATCTCCTGTTACAGCCTGTAGTCTTGTAAAACAGAAACTTTTATACATTTGAAGTTGAATGAAACCTAGTAAACCCTAGATTAGTTATAATATTATGGTGGACGATCAAAGCGAAACTTGTTTGCAAAACAACGTCGACCCTTAAGGATATCCTGAGATACCTGTATATACTTATCACTGTAAAGGACTAGACACACTGTTATTACTTTTACTATGAATGTTTACTACCCATATATATTACATTTTTAGAACTATTACAGCGGCAAATTTTTAGTCATCCTTACCTAATGGGATCTTGGATAGTTGTACGGGGCTTGGCGAAAGTTAGAAGTCACTCTGTTTTATCTACAAAAAAGCAAGATAATATTTTATAAATCAGTCTTCCCTATGCTTTCAACTAGTACACTTCTTTAAACAAATATAATATGTAACCAGCACTAGAGCACTCTGGACTTGTTCTGTCTAGTTAGGAGCATAACTGCAAGGAGGGTGGACTCGGTGGTGCATAATCAATCAAGGCTAGGTAGCCATCTGTTACATTGCTAAAGCTGTTGGGTAGTTGTGGTAGCGAGGGTCATTGTTCACATCCATGACAATATATCTAACTAATGAACCCTATTCTACAGTACATCTAGAGTTCTAATAAAATTAAACCAAATAAAAATAAAAATGCTAAATCAAAGCGCAATTCTGGTGCTTCTAAAATTAAGTAATAAAACTCTTGATATAATCCACACTCCACAGCATCATATCAATATTCATGCAGGGATCTCATTGTATTAGTTTGAAATTACAAATATCAAACTACATTTTTCATACTGATATTGTAAAACTTTCACAACAGTAGAATAGAATAAAAATAATGAAACTGAGGTTCATTATTAACCAAAGGTAAACATTAAATAATCTTTTAAAATTGTGTTTTATTAACATGAAATAATATTTTATCTTTGTGTTTAATTTTGGTTAATAATGAACCTCAGTTAACCAATCAATAAATTTATTAAACATGAAAATAAACTAAAACTAAAGTGAATAAAACGGTTTAAGTAAAGTACTAAAAATTGAGCAAGTGTTAGAATTTAATAAAAAATAATGAAGTATAATAATTATAATATAATTAGCAATATAAATAAATATATATAATACAAATAATAAATAAAAATACAAGCAATATTATAGGCCTATATTATAAAATAATATTATAATTATCCATATTCAATAATAATATTGATTTTTTTCAAATTTTTGCAACTGTAGAGTTACCCGTTGGGATTCTTATCAACAAAAATATTTACCTGTAAGTTGAACAAATAAATTAATTTTTACTACACACTTGAAAAACTTGATTAGAGATGTTTGTCTTACCTTTTTTATCTAGGTTCCATTCTTTTCGATTTTATTTGGGCAACTGGGCAACAAACCGCGACTACTAACTTTGACCTTGACCATAGCAAGTAAAAGATTAACTTGAAATGTTATAAAGTCATAGCCCATCTTTTGTTAATCAGCATTAGCTAGGTTGGGGCTTTAGCTTAATCCCCATAATTACTGCCTAAGCCTAATGTTAGCAGGCTAACTGCTATTCACCGCGGCACACTTATGTGTATGAATTGCTAAGAGATGGTGAATGCATTCAAACGAAGCTTTTGATTGATTTTTCTGATTTTATTGGACTGTGCAATAATATAATATCTGTTATTATTTTTTTTTTGACATAGAAAAGGGGGGTCGCGCGACCCTGGCGCCAGTAGCAAAAAACGCCACTGTATATAGCACACAGTTCTACTTGTATAGCACATGATCTCATGTATATACCACACAGTTATACTTGTATAGCACATGGTCTCATGTATATAGCACACAGTTCTACTTTTATAGATCATTGTTTTCTTACCACGGATTAATGGTAGGAAGTAGAAACCGTGGAAATTAAATGACACTAAGTATACAGCCTATATTATCTCACTGTAATAATAACAAACCATGATACGTACCTAGCACATATCCTATATTATATCACTTTAATCATAGCATACAGTGATACTTACCTAGCACATAACCTACATTATCTCACCATAATCATAGCAATTACTGATATTTACCTAGCACATATTTTCATATGGAAGACTGCAGGAAGTATAAAGGCCAGCCAGATACAACATGTGGCTCCAATAAACGCCATCAGATTACCAAAGTCAGGTATGATGAGAACTATAGCCCCAGTTATGATAACCAGTAGTAGTCTGACAATATTCTACAGCAGGTAAGACACTCCTAAGTTACTACACAGAGGCATGGTCATGGATAGTAAAGCCAACATAATACAGTTACTGTGATGATGTCATAGTGTAAAACCACATGATGTGTACTGTGATGACATCATAGTGTACAACTACATGATGTGTACCGTGATGATATTATAGTGTACAACTACATGATGTGTACCGTGATGACATCATAATGTACAACTACATGATGTGTACCGTGATGATGTCATAGTGTACAACCACATGATGTGTACCGTGATGATGTTATAGTGTACAACTACATGATGTGTACCATGATGATGTCATAGTGTACAACTACATGATGTGTAACGAATACATTTCCAAAAACTGAGTGATATGAAAATATTCAATGAAAAACACATGGAAACGTAACAAAAAAGCAGGGGTCATGTGATATGGGATTTTGATATTTGAAACTTGGGTCTTGCACTAACAACACTTTCATGGAGAATATTGAAACTTAAAACTTAGTGCGGTTATATAAAGGACTACAGGCTATTGAGTTATAATTTCAAGCTGGTCGCAAGACAAACAAGTATTAATGCCAATGCTCGGAGAGTAAACTTGAGGTAAAATAGTGGGATAACTCACAGACTTGAGTCGTTGTGGGTGGTCCTTGGAGACGCCCATCTTACCATCAATAATGGACGTAACAGGAAACATCATGATTGGGTATGTGAAGAAGAGAGAGAGGCAGAGGCAGCTCGTTACAAACATGGTGAACACATTACCTTCTCCCGACTCGGACAGGTTCAATGTTATTATAGCTTTTGTCTGCTTGCCAAATGACTGCAAAAACAAGGTAAAGGAGCACTAAGGCTAGATAACCACAGAGATCACAGGTTACAAAGAGGAGATTGCTGATTACGTCATCAATGTAGGTCAGAATAAGCTGCAACACCTGTAATAAAACTACATATGACTCTATTAGCAATAGATTCTATAAATGTATGACACAGTAACTAAGCTAAATCTAGTGGAATGTATAACAATTAATAGAGATACAGAGAATGATAGAGAGTGGTTCATTGTCTTCTCTTACTGAGGAATGTGAATATATAGCATAGCACGTCTATCACACAACATAATGCCGATGCAGTGACTAAAAGATATTAATTCACTATTCAAACTTACCAGATAGCCACATGCACCAAATGTAGCATATAATAAGGTTACCATGGCGATGACAGACAGGAAATATCTGTAAAAGTAGAATGTAATATGGTTACCATGGTGATGATTAACAGGAAGTATTTGTAAAAGTAGCACATAATATGGTAACCATGGCAATGACAGACAGGAAGTATCTGTAAGCGTTGAGTGTAATATGGTTACCATGGTGATGACTAACAGGAAGTATTGTTCCAAACTGGAAGTATTTATCGTTAGTCTATAGCGTGATAATCATAATGATAGCCAATAGGAGGTGTATATGTGATACATCTCCAAAGAAGTACAGAAACCCTGTAGAGCAATGTTAAATCTAATATATACATGTAAAGTTGAAGGGTAAGCTAAGGAAGAAGTTCGTGTGTAAGCCCGTTCTTCGCTAATGAACCCAGCCTACTTACGTGCGAAACTTATGTCTGATATCTTTATGTAGAGAAGCTTCTAAGGAAAGGATCATACCAGCCCCCTGTAATATCATACAATATACAGTGGTACTAAGGCTAATATATGCTACATGAAGTCTAGCACAATAATGTATAAGATAATAGAATTTCTGAGAGATGGTGTTATCAATACAGGTCTACATTAATGTACATGTACATATTTATACATCGGAGTTGAGGCCTGATCAGCAGGATTCACACCAGAATAAGGCTTGACTCGAGTGAAACTATTTGCATGATATTGCTACAGACACTTTAACAAGCCATTTATCATAACTAGAAGTTGTCCTCTCTCAATTTTGTTTCCTCTTGATTCTTTCTCTAGCACACATTTGGGAATCAAGTGTATGTGTTATAAAACTATAGCTAAAGTCAAAACAATTATTTTGAAACGATAACTATCTCTCTAATAGCAGAGGAATCACCCTTTGAGAATTTAACTTTGACTTAAAGCTCTATGGTGTTTTTTATTGAGCTGAGACATTTGACAGTGTGTAGTGTGTAGAATATTAAATAGCAAGCAAGCTGAGTACAACTTCATAATACAACACAACCCAACAACATAACATAGCCTAACATAGCATAGCATAGCATAGCATAGCATAGCATAGCATAGCATAGCATAGCATAGCATAGCATAGCATAGCATAGCATAGCATAACATAACATAATACATGTACATACCTCATAGCAGTAAATAGCGACACAGAGGAAGAAAGGCAGTCCAACCAGAGAGAACTCCTTGGGGTGTAGATTTCTAGTGTATAGAATGAGTGTATAGAATGAGCATAACATCACACATTAGCAACAGAACAATACAATGTATATTCACCACACATTAAACAACAGAACAATACAATGTATATTCATCACACATTAAACAACAGAACAATACAATGTATATTCATCACACATTAAACAACAGAACAATACAATGTATATTCATTTACATGTTATTCTGAACTCCACAAACAACATTCAATGTGGACTCACTGTTTTACTTTATGGAATTCCTCAAAGTCAAACCAGAAGACAACTCCAAACGCCATAAGATTAGAGATTTGAGCAAATAAACTGGTTAATGCCAGCCTTTTCAGGTTCCTGAACAGGCAGAGAAGGTATTCCATTGGCAACAGTCCAATCAGCCAATAGTTTCTAAAATATACAGTATGATTGGTTAACAACGTGCGTGTCCACAATTTGTGTACTACTTGCCACTCGGTGCTACAGAACACGACTACAGTAACTTGAGAATTTAGTATAAGACCCAAGTATAATAGTTTAGTATAGGACCCAAGTATAATAGTATAGTATAGGACCCAAGTATAATAGTGTAATGTTTTTGAGTACTATTGCATACGAGAGCCGAGGGCTACAAGTATGTGAAGGGCTTGGAAGGTGGTAGAGGCCGACCAAGTGTACCTTCTGCTCATTACATAAAAGAGTGAACAGTTATGGGTGCTCTTTATAGTGTAGATTGTAGATTATATCAGACGTAGGCCGATGCCGAGACTCATTGGAGCTCAGGACCGACGTAGGTCATGTAGAGTTTATACTTCGAGGGAGTGTAGAGAAAGAATGTCTAACCTTGAGAACCTAAGTCCGACGCTAGGTTCATTAGAACCCGGGATCGGCCTAAGCCTAAGGGGTGGATAGAGATATGCTTAGCCTAGGATGAGGTGAACTCGAGCCGTACTGAATCCAAAGGACTCTCAGGTGGAGTTACCCGCCTAAAGAGTAAGCCTCTGTAGGTTGAGTTAGGAGATGTTGCTTTATTCAAGCGCAATCAACAACTGAATTACAACACAAAATGCACTGCCTTATATACATAACAAACTTCCGGCTAAAAGAGCCCGACATGGTGTCGGCTATCCGACATGGGGTCGGCTCCGGGACTGACGCAACAATATGTCTGGTTCCGCCCGACTCGGCCACATAAAAGGTCGGCCTTTACACAAAATGTGCTTACAATAAGGAGAAACATGTCGTATATAATTATGAGCTAAATCTATAAGGTCGGCCACGAAGGTACTGTATAAAATGGCAAAAAGACTCTAATAATTCACAATCAAGTAAGAACAGACAATTACTAAATAAGTCTATAAATGTGGGAAAAACCAAGTTACAATAGAACGTAATCCCAAGGCTTGATTGCTAGTACATATGTATATAAGACACGCAGTATATAAGATAATAATGAATGCATAGATGAATATGGATAACAATGCATGGATAAGAATAGGTAATTAATGTCAGCTATTATAATGTCAGTGCGGCTGGCCTAGGTGCCATCACCACAGAGGCTGTTTCACCACAATAGTATAGTATAGGACCAAGTATAATAGTTTAGTATAGGGCTCAAGTATAATAGTTGAGTATAGGACCCAAGTATAATAGTTTAGTATAGGACCCAAGTATAACAGTTTAGTATAGGACCCAAGTATAATAGTACAGTATAGGACCCAAGTATAATGGTTTAGTATAGGACCCAAGTATAACAGTTTAGTATAGGACCCAAGTATAATAGTTTAGTATAGAACCCACATATCATAGTTTATTTATGACTGAAATCTAAATGTGGTAGAAAATAGGTATACACATTCAGAATCTGGACCAAGTTGACATGGCCAAGTTACATGTGCAATATAACCAAATGGTAAATATCTAGTTAGACGGGCCGCTGGGATTATGGGCAGTTCTGAATAAAACTAAGTGCACCTCGAGTACTGCATAATGACTATATACTTACTTGGGAATTTTAGGAAAGAAATCACTGAGATTCGTTGATATAAACAGAAGGTATGCGCAGCAGAAACCTGGAAATGTAGAAAGTAAATCGTTAGTGAGTCGTTTGACTAGTTGAGTGTAACATGCAGAAATTAGTAGAGCTTTGTTTGATCAAACAAAAATTACTTAATTATAATGTAGAGTAGTGCTAGTTAACTAGTATACAAAGCGTAGTACTAGTTAACTAGTAGACACGGAGTAGTACTGGTTAACTAGTAGACACGGAGTAGTACTAGTTAACTAGTAGACATGGAGTAGTACTAGTTAACTAGTAGACATGGAGTAATACTAGTTAACTAGTAGACATGGAGTAGTACTAGTCAACTAGTAGACAAAGAGTAGTACTAGTTAACTAGTAGACAAAGAGTAGTACTAGTTAACTAGTACATGTAGATAAGGAGTAGTAAGTAATAACCTGTCTGAGAGAGTACTATAGCCCACTCTACCATAACTCTACCAAAACTACCGAGAGCATGGTAGCCGACATCTCCATAGCTGAGTTCTGCTCCAGGCTCCGCCTACAACACACAAAGTAGTAGAAATGAAATAAAATCTAGACCAACTTTTTAGGGGCTACTTGGTCAGGTATTGCAGCATCAAAAAAACAGAAGTACGCCAAGACACCGGTGCCAACCCGAGTTAAGAGTTGTATAATTAACACTAGACAATACTGTAGCAATAATCTTGAGTTTGATTCAATGCTGATTATCCGAATGTTTTTCTACTTGCTCTACAACACGTAACATGGTGTGTGCGTGCACATATACAGGTGAGACGACAGTTGCGGGGACATCTGACCCAAGTGCGTATTCCGGGGACCACCACTTCTAGAAGGGCTAGGAGCTTGTTTATTGGCTCATTGAAAAGACAACTTCTCACCAACCAAGAAAACCATTTTCATATAATTTCATTTTAGCAATTGTGGCCACAATACTTCAAAACAGTTGTGGGGTCCAGGCAACGCACTTTCATAATATTTTGCAGATGAGATAACAGTTGCGGGCACCGTGCAAAAAGTGTCATCTGCTAGAAGTCCACAAAGTGGGGACCGCATAACCATCTGCATTTCTGAATAAAAGCGGGGTCCGCTAGTTGCACACATAGCTGTGTGTGTGCAAAATGGTCCCCAAAAAGAAGTCATGCACACGCCAAGAGAAGACAATTCCGAGGGGTTTCTAGAAAATTGTCAGAGGGATGGCAAAGTAAACATGCCAGGGGTCCAGGGCGCCGCCAAGGCACCCTGGAGAAGTCTAGAACAGCAATCCAGCCTATCTACATGTATAAGACCAAATTGTGGTCTTTCAAAAAGCTCTTTTTTGGATGTTGGTGAAAAATATTGTTGGATTGGATGAGGAATCCTTGTCAGCCATGGTAGTTACCAGAGACTGGAGTCTTCAAGTGGGAAGGAATATACACACATGTAAATGTTATGTCAAGTCTTATGGCAAGTCTTTTCACTTGTATCACTTAGCATAAAGCTGTGTTGCTCACCAAACATAAGGTTGCAACGGTAATATAAAGTCTTAGCAAGGCGTTGTTAACCATTGCATGGCCATAGGGAGAATATTCTTTGCCTCGAGCAACTTTGCAAGAACCGTAGCGCTTTTGACAGAGCAAAATTCACCCCATTGTAAAGCTTTTGCTGGTAAAGAAGCATTCCATAAATGTTAAAAACAAGGTGTTTCAAAAACATTAGTTTGCGTTTGGGGTTGAGAATTGGGGTTCAAATGTTTTCAGGACGTCCTGGTTCTAACTAAAATATTCGAACAGTGGCAAATTCTTTTTGTCTACACACCTGTCAGTGATATTGTGGCAACATATTTTGGAATTTTAGTACTAGGAATGCCCTCTGACCTTTGGATTTGTGAGAAGTTTTCTGCAATTTGCTTCAATGCCTATGAGCCTTGCATGGCATGGCGTTGTTAGGTAGGGAGCTGACTTAGGGATTTTTGGTGGGTATTCTGGCTGTTTCCCAGAGGGTCAATATAAGCTCTCTTCCCATGACCTCTTGTTAAAAAGATAGGCACTCTCCTATCCCACTTCCCTTCAATTGTTATAAGCATGACCTTAATGAAACTACTTCACAAGGATAGGGTGTTGGGGGGGGGGGGTTAGCCATTTCTGCACATAATGTATTTTTACGGAAGAAACTTTATCTTTGAGCATTCGGAGACAGCTTTTTAAAATCAATAACAATTTAGTCCCTGACTGGTGCCTCCACGGAACCGAATCGCCAGCGCAGTGAACAGAACATGCCACCACTACACCACCTAAACAGCCTTTAAAAAAAAGCTTCACCAGTGAGCAATAGACATGCTCTGAGCGAACTTCACGCAATACACCACTCTTACTACGGCCACCTTGCAATGTATATATAAGATGTTAGGGTGTTTGGCCATCTTTTATATATTATTATGTATTTTTAAGCAAGAAAAGTTATTTTTGAGTGGTCAGAGACTTGTTTCAAATCACTGTGCTAGGCTACAACCTATCATAGACGCCTCGGATTCAAACGACAGTTGGGGGCTGGCATTTTAATGGACTTGAAACAAGTCTCCGGCCGCTCAAAAGTAAACTTCTTTGCCTAAAAATGCATTATCTCTAATAGACATATACACGTACAAAAATGTATAGGTGTGAGCGATATTATCTAATTTATTTAGTTATATCATGACCACTTTCAAGTCTAATCTAACTTCCGTACGTGAAACACAAGTTATGCTAAAACTTAAACACTCTCCAGATGCTGGTATTACTTTAAGAATGAAGAGTTGCAAGAGAAAGAGAACATCGTATAAATATATAACATGACTGACCACTAAACGATCCTGCAATAACTACATGCACTAAATAAAGTATTCTAAGCATGCAGTCAATAAGACATAACTGGACTATGAGTGGTCCCCACAAGTACTCTGATAGAGAGTATCACATGCACACACTCAATATAATATAGTTAGACTGCTAGCGGTCCCCGCAAGTACTCTTATAGAAAGTATCACATGCACACAGTCAATATAATATAGTTAGACTGCTAGCTGACCCCACAAGTACTGCCATAGAAATCATGTCATGCACACAGCGAATACAATAACTTTAGTCGGATGGCGGTCCCCACAATGACCATCAATATGAGTATCACACACACGCAGCCAATATAACATACAATGTAGTTGGACTGCTAGCGGTCCCCACAAGTACTCTTTTAGAAAGTGACACATGTACACAGTCAATATTATATAGTTAGACGGTTAGCGGTCCCCACATGTGCTCTAATATAAAGTGTCATATGCACACAGCCAATATAATATAGTTTGACAGGTAGCGGACCCCACAAATGCTCTTATAGAAAGTTACACATGCGCACAGTCAATATAATATAGTTTGACAGGTAGCGGTCCCCACAAGTACTCATATAGAAAGTGTCACATGCACACAGTCAATATAATATAGTTTGACAGGTAGCGGACCCCACAAGTGCTGTTATAGAAAGTGACATATGCACACGGTAAATATAATATAGTTAGACAATTTGTGGACCCCGCAAGTATTCTTATAGAAAGTTATACATGCACATGGTCAATGTAATATAGTTAGACTGCTAGCGGTCCCCACAAGTGCTCTTATAGAAAGTTACACGTGCACACAATCAATATAATATAGTTAGACAGGTAGCGGACCCCACAAGTACTCTCATAGAAAGTGTCACATGCACACAGTCAATATAATATAGTTTGACAGGTAGCGAACCCCACAAGTGCTCTTATAGAAAGTGACACATGCACACAGTCAATATAATATAGTTAGCGGTCCCCACAGGTGTTCTAATAGAAAGTGTCACATGCACACAGTCAATATAATATAGTTTGACAGGTAGCGGACCCCACAAGTACTCTTATAGAAAGTGTCACATGCACACAGTCAATATAATATAGTTTGACAGGTAGCGGACCCCACAAGTGCTCATATAGAAAGCATGACATGCACACAGTCAATGTAATATAGTTAGACAGTTAGCGGTCCCCACAAGTGCTCTTATAGAAAGTATCAGATGTACCCAGTCAATATTATATAGTTTGACAGGTAGCGGACCCCACAAGTGCTCTTATAGAAAGTGACACATGCACACAGTCAATATAATATAGTTAGCGGTCTCCACAGGTGTTCTAATAGAAAGTTTCACATGCACACAGTCAATATAATGTAGTTTGACAGGTAGCGGACCTCACAAGTGCTCTCATAGAAAGTTACACATGCACACAGTCAATATAATATAGTTTGACAGGTAGCGGACCCCACAAGTACTCTTATACAAAGTTACACATGCACACAGTCAATATAATATAGTTTGACAGGTAGCGGACCCCACAAGTCCTCTTATAGAAAGTGACACATGCACACAGTCAATATAATATAGTTAGCGGTCCCCACAAGTGCTCTTATAGCAAGTGACACATGCACACAGTCAATATAATATAGTTTGACAGGTAGCGGACCCCACAAGTACTCTTATAGAAAGTGTCACATGCACACAGTCAATATAATATAGTTTGACAGGTAGCGGACCTCACAAGTGCTCTTATAGAAAGTGACACATGCACACAGTCAATATAATATAGTTAGCGGTCCCCACAGGTGTTCTAATAGAAAGTGTCACATGCACACAATCAATATAATATAGTTTGACAGGTAGCGGTCCCCACGAGTGCTCTTATAGAAAGTGTCACATGCACAAAGTCAATATAATATCGTTAGACGGTTTGTGGACCCCACAAGCACTTTTATAGAAAGTATCACTTGCACACAGTCTGTATAATGTCGTTAGACGGTTAATACTATGAGTCCACAGCGCGTTCCTATGTGGCAGACTGTGTGGTCTTGGCCATTTTTCCTACTTTCCATCAACATTTTAATCACATTAATCCTCGCTGTACCTATACAAATTATGTATCAAAATGAAGCTTAACACCTGCAGAACTATTAATAGAAACAAACCTGAGCCATCATGCATAGCCATTAGATGACAGCGAGATAGGCAAAACCTATTTTTATCATTCTGCTAAAAACTCAATACTAAAATAGTATTATTTACCAAGCAAGTACTTTATTTCCTATCAAAATTTAGTTAACATCATGCCAAAATTAGCTAAACATACTTGGATCAGTGTTTGAACCAAGTTCTGGCCCCTCACAGCCAATAATTTCATCAATCAAACCGACAGCATCAAACCTACTGAAGGAGGCCATTTTTACTCTAAACAGCAAGTGCCAGGCCAGAGGATATACTATAGGTGTTTTCACAAATAAAAATCACAAGATGGCCGTCCAGCTCAGCTCCGAAGGGCTATAATTGGCCTGCGATTTTGGTTGGCCGGACGAAACCATTCTTAGCTCATCGGCACACCTGATTTCTTCGCGCGAAAATGAGGACTTTGCGACCCTGTGACAGGTGTGTGCCCGAAAATATTTTTGTAGATCGACCTACAGTGCTGTGCGAAATAAGGTATCCGCCCTACTTTTTAGTGACAAATTCCGACTTAAAAGCTTACTACTTGCATTCTTTCTGTCATAACTCACAACTATCATATATCAATTTAAACCAAATTTTGTGTAGGTTCTAACTTTTAAATTCATTTTCCCATATATTCAATGGGTTTTCTTATGTATTTGCTGAAACTTAAAGTGGTCATCTTTTGCAATACTAGCCATCAAAGCCGCCTCACAATTGACATGCAATAACTTGCATTCTAATTGAAAATATTTTAACAGACTCTTTGTATTAGGGCATGGTGGCCCTGAAAAGGGCTTTTGAGGTTGGGGAAGATGTATGGTCAGTATTTCATTGACCAGCCTTTGTTGTTTTTGAAGGCCACCTCACATCGTCGCAGCATGCTGTTGAGTAGGGTTGTCAGTCGATCTGGAGTAACAGTTCTGTGATAGGCTTCTATGATATCTTTGATTAAGGCTCTTTTTGTTGTGGGTTTATTCTTTGTTATCACCAAGCCCATTTGATGCCACAGGTTTTCAATTGGATTGATATCAGCTAACTGGGCAGGCCATATGAGAGTTCTGATTCCTTTCTCAACCATCCACTTCTCTACACTCCTGGCCCGGTGACAAGGTGGGTTGTGGTCCTAAAAGACAGAAAGCTGCTTCATCTGTCTAAGAGCTGTCGTCAACTCACAAGTGTTGATTTGTGCAAGCAGTGGAGCTGTGATTACAGTATTTCCAGATGGTGCAGACTGGGCAGTTTAAGACCACAACCAACCTTGTCACTGGACCAGGAGCGTAAAGAAGTGGATGGTTGAGAAAAGAATCAGAACTCTCATATGGTCTGCCCAATTAGCTAATGTCAATCCAATTGAAAACCTGTGGTATCAAATGGGCTTGGTGATACCAAAGATTAAACTCACAACAAAGAGATATCATAGAAGCCTACCACAGAACTGTTATTCCAGATCGACTGACAACCTTAGTCAACAGCACGCTGCGGCGATTTGAGGGGGTCATCAAAACAACAAAAGGCTTGTCAATGAAATACTGACAATGCATCTCCCCCAACCTCAAAAGGCCTTTTTCAGGGCCACCATGCACTAATATAAAGAGTCTGTTAAAATATTTTCAATTAGAATGCAAGTAATTGCATGTCATTTGTGAGGCAGCTTTAATGGCTAGTATTGCAAAAGATGGCCATTTGAAGTTTGAGCAAATACATAAGAAAACCCATTGAATATATGGGAAAAGAAATTCAAAAGTTAGAATCTACGCAAAATTTGGTTTAAATTGATATATGATTGTTGTGGGTTATGACAGAAAGAATACAAGTAGTAATCTTTTAAATCAGAATTTGTCACTAAAAAGGAGGGCGGATACCTTATTTCGCACAGCACTGTAGGTCTGAAGTTTAGTTCACGAAGACATTTAATGTAGTTGTTTTCATCACCCAATTAAATCATTTGTATTAGCACTAGAATCCTGGAGATTATGTGTCAACGCAAAAAAGTGTGCTCTCACTAAATATTGCTTTACTTATACCACAAACCCAATAGTTTTGCTGTTATGAATAAAAGACTGCAACTGCGAGTATGCTCCTCCTCAGGCCTCTGTGAAAAACATAGCTGCGAGTATACTCGTCCTCATGGCTGAAAGTGTTAGCGGTCCCCACAATAACTCTTCTTGATAGTAACACATGCACATAATCAATATAACATAGCTACACAGTAAGCGGTCCCCACAAGAACTATAACACAATGTATCACATGCACACAGAGGTCCCAATATACAATGTAGTTATACTGTTCATGGTCCCCACAATAACTATTATTGAAAGCATCACATGCACGCAGTCAATATAATATCATTATACAGTAGGCGGTCCCCACAAGAACCTTTACACAACGAGTCACATGCACACATTCAATATAATATCAATAAACGGTTAACGGTCCCCACAATGGCTTTTATGGAAAGTAACAGATGCACACAGTCAATGCGATGTTTTTTCCTTCTAACATACAAGAGCACTTCCTGTCAAGCGGTACCCGCAACTGCATTTCCATGGAGAGACCTGCAGGAGATTATCAAAGTGGGGACCGCCACCTGCCAACCGTCATTAAAGTGGGGTCCGCGTTTTTGCTTGACTCAAGACATACAGTGTGGGGTCCAGGCCATGCACATGCCTATGCACACACCGTCTGCGCACTGTTGTTATCTCCCCAATATTTGTGCAAAAGCGTGTGCATCAAAAATGGTCATTGTGGGGACCGACCCAAAACTAGGTATATATCTGCTCAGAATGAAATTTCCTTTCAACTGAGCCTGTTGCAGTTGTGGGGACCGGGCCGGACCCCGCAAGTCAAACTGGTCCCCACTTGTCGGGTGTGCGTGCAGACGAATGTCCCCGCAACTGTCGCCTGAGCTGCGCGTGTGTGCGTGCGTGTGTGTGCGCGTGTCTGCATAGAACAGAGTAAAAGAAGCATATTACTCCATGCTAACACTTTACAATGCTAGCTTCCTATCTGAGATCCACAGAGTAATGTAAAACTAAACTAAACAGATGAGAGGTAGAGAAGAAGCTCGGAAGAATATAAATTATGTTCTTATTTTCTAGCAAAACGAGATTACAGACAGGAAATTAGAAGAGATGATATGGACTGTGGTGGCATGGAAACAGTAGGAGGTAGTCAACAGACACTGGAAGCAGAAGCCCAGATCTACTTGCTGATTATGATTATACTTCTATTATATTAACTGATACATATATCTCTACTGTGTCTAACTCACAATTGCAGTCCCCAATGTATTTTCCTGAAAACACCGAGAAGTATTCTACAGTAAGTGTATTATTGTTCTTGTTTGGAAATGAAAAGTGAGGAAAAATACAGTGATTATAAAGTATTTACCTGTACAGTGAAACTTGCTTAATTCAAACTCCAAGGGACCGCCATAATTAGTTTGAATTAGGCCTGAGTATGAATTGTAAGATCACTTCACTCAATTGAAACCATTCATATAGTGCTTAGCCAGGACCAAGGCTAATAGTTTGAACTAACCAAGTTTTTGAAATATTTGAGGCTGAATTAAGCAAGTTCCACTGTAGGCTATATTATAACCACATGTACATGGAGAAACTAATTCAGAAGAACTTGGGTTCCTACTGTAGACAAAGTACAACATATAGAGTAAGAAATGTACATAGAATACATGCATGTATATGTACACGTAATATTATGTTATATACATATAACTATTAGATACTAACTTTAGGAATTATCTCCTCGCAGTCCTTCACTGAAAGTCCATCTATCAAATCTTCCATTTCCTCTACAATAATACAATATACACTAAAAATTTCCATTTACATTATACAATCAATGTAAGTATGCTATATGTTTAAATATCGGGAAATTTATTTATGAACATTTAGGAACTTGGTTCTGCATTTTTAAAAATGACCCATCCTTGACTAGGGCGGGAGCACGAGGCTCTAAGGCACCTAATGGCCTGGCACAGTAGACAGACACATTAGCACTACAGCAGCTCATCTTATTTAACAGGGGTTCCAATATATGGTTTAGGTGAATGCAACCTCTGTTGTTCAGGTTAGCAGCATATGGTCTGAGAGTCGAGGAGTTATGCTCTCTTACCCGCAACGGCGCAGCAAGTACATGTACATTGTGTAGGCTCAATGTTACAATGTGACACACAGATTAATTTGAAGTATTGTAGAAATCTACTGTTTCTTCTACAATTTTGTACCATGAACAATCCATTGCGGGCATATTGTACAGTAGAAAACACTAACTAAGTACAAAGGTCACATAAAAAGTGTGGCCAAACCCCATAACACTGAATCTTAATCTGATTAGAGCATGTAGGGCTGCACATATCGCATGTAGTAAGTACTACATGGCGTGCAGTAGCGCATGTAGTACTACATGTGGTAGTACTACATAAGGTAGCGCACATGTACAAGCATAGCACACATGTATAACATCACAAGGTGTTAATACTGTAGCTTCCAGGAAGAGCATATCTTGTATTTATAATACATAATATATTGATTAATAACTACAAGATAAAACATGTTGACCTTTGGAATTATCCTCTCTCAAGCTTTACAAACTCAAGCAAATCTGGTGAAAGATAAATCTCCCAACAGTCTACCTTTAGGGAAACATGATGGATCAATTATTCTGCTTGATAAAGGGTTTCAGACTGGGAGATAACGAGTAGTAAATCGGAAGAGGACAATTCCAAAGTATAACCAATAGCAAATGCAAACCCGTGCATTCTGGTCACTTGCATTATTAAACCAAAACCAACAAATGGTCTACAAGCTGATTTTAGCTAATAACACGCTCACAATACAGGCTTCTGCACAACACAGCAACACAGCAACACATGCATAGTCACCATGAAACACCCATGTGTAACACGGGTGTACTGTGTAACACGTGCGTACTGTGTAACACGTGTGTAATGTGTAACACGGGTGTACTGTGTAACACGTGTTTACTGTGTAACACGTGTACTGTGTAACACGCGTGTACTGTGTAACACGCGTGTACTGTGTAACACATGAGCACTGTGTAACACGTGTATACTGTGTAACACGTGTGTACTGTGTAACACGTGCGTACTGTGTAACACGTGTGTAATGTGTAACACGTGTGTACTGTGTAACACGTGTTTACTGTGTAACACATGTGTACTGTGTAACACGTGTGTACTGTGTAACACGCGTGTACTGTGTAACACATGAGTACTGTGTAACACGTGAGTACTGTGTAACACGTGAGTACTGTGTAACACGTGTGTACTGTGTAACATGTGTGTACTGTGTAACACATACCACTAGAAGCTGGTACTTTCTTTCTTATCTTCCCATTCTCAGCCACTCTCTTCTCGGTGAGGGCATATTTACAATCTATCACAAGCAGCATAGCCTTTACACTGACAGCTGCTACAAACACCAGTACGAGGACGCCCTCCAACACTCCAGCCTGCAACATCAACAATAGTAAATAATAATCTCAAGCTATGAAATACCATATAAGGTTTTGCACTTTAGATAATATTAAACAATATAGAGTGAAACCAACCTGGATTTCTACTGCATTGTATATTATACACTAGTATGTGTACCCAAATAAGTCATCGTCAAGGCAACCATAATGACTGTATCGGTTCATGTTATACAATATCAGTGAGACACAAATCAGTGAATGAACATAATAACCAATAAGCAGCTTTAAATAGTGCCATACAGCACCAAGAGGAAGGCCACGAACACTCTATATCATACCCTTTTAAATGCACAGGGTAAGCCAAGTACTCTATATCATACCTCTTTAAATGCATAGGGCAAGCCAAGTACTCTATATCATACCTCTTTAAATGCGTAGGGTAAGCCAAGTACACCAGATCCAATGAAAGATATAAATATATTAGCCATGATCTTGACTGTACTCTTTGTACCATCACCAGAGGGAGCAGCACCTCCAGCCATGATGGGATTGGAGTATTCTCACTTCACAAATGCAGACGTCAGGCTTTTCAAATACAATGTGATTGGTCAAAGGTTCAGCAGATTGTAGTCAACACCTACATTCTATTTTCAATCACTTAACCTAAAATATTCACATCATACAACAGACCACAACTAGGCCTACATAATTATGATCTTCTTACAAAACTAACATGGTTTTCCCATAAATATTACTTTTCCTCTGATGATAACGTTTGGACAAGCATCGCAATATTAGGAATAAAATAAAAAAAGCTAACAGAGCGCGTCTTGATTTATCATTTTATAATTTCTTTATTATTTCAACTCTGTCATACAATAGTTGTACCATCAAGTATTTACAACTGCTTTTATAACAACAACAAATTTCATTAGTCTACTGCATGTCTTTCCTGGTTAGGCTAAAGCCTTTTGGATAGATCCTTGTAGATGCATCTCATAAAATTGCAGTAATAATTTACTATTATTCACTTTGTGATTTTTAATAAAAATGATTAAAAATCAGTTAAATTAGAATTAGGCCTACTATTACTATAACACAGGCAGTGGGGGTGTAACTCCCAATAATTACTGTACAAATGTTGACTGTGCCCACTATGCCATACGAAGGTGCATTGCCATTCCTATTAGTATAGCAGACCTTCTGTCGGAGTTCGACCTAAACTTGTGTTATGTAACCTCGACCTCAATAGCGGCTCGAGTATTTTTAGTATAAAAGGAGCCCCACTTTGCCATGATTTCCGGTTGCTTATGGGCTGCCAAACAAATTAACATCTCTGACTCTAGATATTATCATTATTATTATTATTATTATTATTGAGTTTATTGCTTATCAATAACAATAATATGTATAAGATTGCACAAAAGGGAAGCCAGATAGTCCGAGACTAGAGTCGAAGCAATCCCTGCTCAAGTGTACCGGTGCCGAGGGGAAGCACCCACCACGCCACCAGACACCCCACAGTACTCACACCCCCGTCCCCCAGAGACGAGATGCCAAAGCCGCCGCAAAGGCTCTGGGAGGGAGGTCAAGGATGTCCAAGGCATAGCTAGAAACAAGCTCAATACCGGCATAATATACCGATCTCCTCCCCCTGTTAGTTTTAGTTTTTGGCAGTTTCAAAAGTTTACTTTCATTTCTAGTATTAAAGTTATGGGTTATTACTAGAGAATTTAAAAGTTATTCGTCTGTCCTAAAGATATTGTAAGTGAAAATTATAAGACGTTATATGAATAGCATCTTTATCGGCATTATTTTAGATTCAAGAAATCTGGTTGAAACCGATGAAAGAGGTTTTTGTTTAAAGATTACCCTCAAAGCTTTTTTTTGACACACCAGGATTTGAGAAATTGTCCCCTCACAAGCATGTCCCCAAAACTTCAAACCATATAAAAGGTGGGGGTATATAAAAGTCTAGTAGATATTCATCAGGGTTTTCTGGTCAAGATATTTTGATAAATGTCTAAGCATCATGACCAAAAAATTGACTTTTCGGGCAACAGTCTAAATATGAGAGCGAAAGGTTAAATGTTCATCCAGTTGGATTCCTAAGTATTTGCACTGATTAGAAGTTGCTATATTTTGGAGTTTGAAGGTTTCATAGTGAATTTTTTTCTGGTGGTTCTTAAAAATTGTCTGGTAGGTCTTATCAAAATTAAAAGTAATTTATTTCCAACGCACCAATCTTCAATTTTGCGCAGCTCAGATTCTGTGATGTTTTTATTAGAACTGATCAGATTGGTGTCATCTGCAAAGAGTACATATTGGAAATTATCGGAGGCACCAAGTAGATCATTTATATAAATAAAAAACAATAAAGGACCTAGGACGGAACCTGGTGGTACTCCAGTTGTTATTTTTCTCATCTCCGAACAAGAATCACCGATTTTGACCAATTGATATCTGTTAGTGAGATAAGATTGTATTAGTTTGATGGCTGAGGATGAAAAATTATAGAATTTCAGTTTTGCAATAAGAATTTCGTGGTTAATAGTATCAAAAGCTTTGCTAAAATCTAAAAATATGGTTTGTGATACATGGCTAGTATCTAGTTTATAGTAAATGGTCTCTAAAAGACAATCTATGGCTTGTGTTGTGTTTCTTCCCGGTCTAAAGCCATACTGGGAATCTGTTAAAAGGTCATTGTTTTCAAGATGAGTTAAAATTTGTTTAGCTATAATTTTTTCGACAATTTTGGACACAATACTCAAGACGGAAATTGGGCGGTAATTTGATGGGTCTGTTGTTAGACCTTTCTTAAAGATCGGGGTAATTTTTGCAATTTTGAGGCAATCTGAAAATGTGAAGGTCTCAAGGATCAAGTTTACAAGATTAGTTAAAACTGGGGTCAAAATTATCTTATTTTCTTATAAAATTTGAGACGAGATATTGTCATACCCTGCAGACTTTTTAATCTTCAACTTTTCTATGATACCGAGTACATCTCCAGATTCGATAGCATGGAAATTGAAAAAGGCCTCAGCATTGTGTAAATTCGGAAAATATTGTTTATAATCACTCCTACCATTTTCAAGATGGTCAGTCAATTTTTGACTGACTTCTGTAAAAAACTGGTTAAAAATATTACAGATATCATGCGTCCTTGTACTGTTGACTGCTAACAGCATAATATTCAAGCTTCTTTCACTGGGCGTGGGTTACTGGGTTAACCAGAACTATCACAGTTCCACTGCATAATAGGTGCCCCACCCCCACCTGTTACGCTGGAGGGATGTTGGTCTATACCTTCAGTCTAACAAGGCCCCGCACCAGACAAGTAAGCTAGTGGAAAATTCCAGCCAGACGCAGCATCTCATAAGAGACTACAACAAAGAGCTGTGTATCGGCTGGCTATCAGCTGGAACTTTATGGTAAAAAGATATTGGGTAGGTAACTGATAGGATTTGAATTTGAATACAGATTTTATACTCCGGTGAGTGAAGACCTGTTAATAACTGCTGCTATTTGCTGACTATATGAACCTGACTTTACAACAATTTTTTATGCAATTATGAATAATAATTGCTTGAAATTTTAGTTTATTTTTAAAATTAAATTCAACATCTATGCTTTATATCTAAACATCCTAATTGCAATTATTATTGATATAATATTAGAATTATTAAATTATTTTATAGGCCTAAAACAATTACAATAGTCGTTTAGTGAAAATAATAATCGTAATGATAATGATAACTATACCACTTAATCAATACTGTGGTAGATTCTAGAAGTGTTTTTGCAAGCTGGTATTGTAATTGTAAGGCTAGGGAAGCTGTTGCTTTTTTACCTATATAATAGGAGTTAGCTACATGTAGCTCTAGCTGCATGTAGCTATTTTAGATACTTATATATAAGGGATTTTTATATACAGTAGGAAGAGTAGAGTAAGTAGAGAGAAAGTGGAAGAGAAGTTGAAGTGTTAATAAAAGTTAGATCTGCAAGTGTCTAGACAACCCAGAAAAGGTTTATGGAATGACAGTTGAATGAACAGAAGAAGAAAAATCCATAACATTGGTGGCAGCAGTGGGATTCCGGTCTAAACACTCTAACTGCTCAACACTTACAACTCGTATTACACTGACTGACTTGGACAGTCATGCTTAGATGGATAGGGTAGACTATCTTGTAAGAGTCCAGCGTGAGCATGGTGTTTATGCCATAGCCTATCAAGCTGTGTATAGCTCATCAAGATCTACACCTAGGAGTAGTGAGCCAGGAAGCTGGAGGATACTTTCTCTCTAACACTTACAACTCGTATGGAAAGTCATGCTTAGATGGATAGGGTAGACTATCTTGTAAGAGTCCAGCGTGAGCGTGGTGTTTATGCCATAGCCTATCAAGCTGTGTATAGCTCATCAGGATCTACACCTAAGAGTAGTGAGCCAGGAAGCTGGAGGATACTTTCTCTCTAATGACAATTAGATAGAAATTATTGTGTTATGTATTTATTTTAGTTTTTGTAATTATTTTAATTTCATGAGTACTGTTTGTTGGTGCCTGTTATATCTCGTCGTTCAGATGGTGTATCCAGAATCTACGGTAGAATGGTATAATGCAACCTATAGGAGCCTCTAACCTTCTATTCGTGGAATCGATGCTACTAACATTGAAGTGAGCACAGGTGTGGTGTTCAGATGGTGTATCCAGTGCCTACTGTAGAATGGTGTAATGCAACCTATAGGAGCCTCTAACCTTCTATTTGTGGGACGTATACTACTAACATCAAAGTGATCACAGGTGTGATGTTCAAACATATGGAGGAGACACGAGAATCACTTGTATCTACTAATGGTGCTAAAGATAAAACAGGACAATGGTATAAAAACGGAGATTTCTAACTACGGAGTACTTGTCTGTTGCCTACTATATATTGATGTTCAGCTGGCATATCCAAGGTCTACTGTAGCTTAACATGGTTTAATGCAACCTATAGGAGCCTCTAAACCTCTACTTGGTTGGACTGATACTGCTTGCATTGAAGAGAGCACTGGTGTGATATTCAGATGGTGTATCCAGTGTCCACTGTAGAATGGTATAATGCAACCTATAGGAGCCTCTAACCTTCTATTTGTGGGACGTGTACTACTAACATCGGAGTGAGCACAAGTGTGATGTCCATAATATTGAGGAGGCAACGGAATATCTTTGTATCTGCTACCGCTGATGCTAAAGACCAGACAAGACAATTGTATAGAAACTAAGTTTTAAAACTAATGGACATATACTAAAACTTTCTTCTACTTTTTATGATCAGGTTATCCATTATGTTTATAGATGTAGGTGTAGGTAATACCCACACCTCATCTAGAAGGGGAGAATGTGGTAGATTCTAGAAGTGTTTTTGCAAGCTGGTATTGTAATTGTAAGGCTAGGGAAGCTGTTGCTTTTTTACCTATATAATAGGAGTTAGCTACATGTAGCTCTAGCTGCATGTAGCTATTTTAGATACTTATATATAAGGGATTTTTATATACAGTAGGAAGAGTAGAGTAAGTAGAGAGAAAGTGGAAGAGAAGTTGAAGTGTTAATAAAAGTTAGATCTGCAAGTGTCTAGACAACCCAGAAAAGGTTTATGGAATGACAGTTGAATGAACAGGAAAGAATCCATAACAATACTATCCATTACAATTATTCAATAAGATTGACACTAACAAGTAACAATTACAACAACATTTCAGCAATAATTATAATTGAATAATAAAATATATATACATAAATTTTCATTTTCAAAATAAAAATTTATTTGAAATTCAAAATGATTTTGAATTTCAATCTGGTCTGAAACACATGACACTAGACTAAATGAGGCAAGACTACTCTCACTAACACGTAAAGAATCATATTGCATGATAATGACAATGATTATACTTCTGGTCTCAACATGTTAGTTGGACTTCGTTTGTACAACTGCCTGCCTTCCCAACATTCTTTCAACTTTTGAGACAAGAAGTGACCACAACATTATTTAAACAATGGGCGTGGTTACAACTTGTCCGGAAGTAGTCATTGGGTCTTGAAATAAAAGCCATTTCATAAACACGCAATGCTGTCGTACATTGTTGTGAATTATGCAATTCTGTCGGTCTTTATTGTTTTCAATTTTAAAAATTAAAGAGAAATTAATAAATACCCAGCTTTGTGCTACTAACAAATATTTGGAGGCTTTTATTGTTGGAAAACCCAACCGGATATTCGGTGGTGTAATCCACGTCCGAAGGTTCAAGCTGCGGATTTTTTATTTCAGATTTAAAAATCGTCATGATCATGTGAAAACGTTTCTCTGGTCATAATTGTAGACAATTCAGGTAATAAGTTAGTCAACTAGGGGTAATGTTTATACTCTTTGACTGAAGTGACTGGGCCTTCAGCTAAATACAAAGATATTCGAAGGGAATACTAATAATAATATTTTATTGTTATTGAAACTTATTATTGTAAGGATATGTCCATGGCTAAAACACAACAAAACATAACTTCAACTTGAAATGATGATATAATTAGCAGCACTGCAGCAGCCCTATTTATTTCTCTGTGATAACTACAATTTAATGCACCATAGTTTGGTTAATTACTGTCCTATACTCTAAAAGCAAAATAAAATTACCCAGTAGTCGAGTAGAGTATTAGCATAGCAGACTTACAAAAATGCTAGAAATATTTAGTGAATTCGGTCAAAATCAGTCACCTAACAGAACTAAGCTGAGCTAAGTTGCAAGTTTATTCAGATTTAAATAACTTTCTCACATCTTATAAAGTTGGTACTGACTTCTAAACAAATGCAATAGGCCCACCTGCAGGTAGAGTAATTAGCCTACCATATTTTTTTCATAAATCCACTGATTAAGATCCTGCTCCATTCTACTTCCCAATTATATTACAAGTAGCCTACTTTTTTCTATTTCAAATGTCCAACTATGTACCATGCAGCTATGTTTTGTTCAAACAACTGATTACGTAGATTGGTTTGGAAGAATTCTTATTGAATTGTGCAAGAAATTATTAGGGAATTTGTCAAAAACTCACAAAAACTATACTTTTAAGGTAGATGAGGAAGATTATGCAGGACCTTTTGGTTCTCTTGATATCCTACTTTTTCCCTTGGTGCCCTGCTAAGTACTGGCCAAATACTGTCCATCTCTCTTTCCACTTTTATGCTGTTTGTCCAGTATCTTTTTTATGAGCATAGTTTTGAAGACTGCCTGTCATTAGCAGTTGACTTAACCTGGTCATCAGACCTACTTGTTTAAACCAATCAGTAAGTAGAGCTTGTAGCTGTGGTTATTTGCCCAGAGAAAACTAGACAACCTAATGGATTACCTCTTTGCTTTAAATCATCTCCCTGTCTATACCTATAAGGAATGAGTGAGCCGCCCAGCTATGACGAGTTTCAGTTTGCTGGAACTGGTAGGTTGTCTGCCAATAATGAAGCCATAGTGGAGAAGCTAGACGAATTAGAGGTGCAAGTGGAAAAGTTACGAGCATCTGCTTCAGAGATGGAGGAGTGGAGACAACAGCTGACTAAATGCCTGACAGATATCTCTGAGACTAGCAATAAATCTACACTCACAGCAGGTGGGCTAGCCTGCTTACTTTCATGCTTTAAGGTTCATACATGAATATTAGAATTTGGAGAGAGTAAGTTGATCTCAGGCTATCTATATTTCTCCATTGCTGCTTCTAATAGCCACTTTGTAGCAACTAAGTAAACGTACTAACTACTAGCCACTGATTTTATGAATAATCTCCGTCTTGTTGCGTGTCTATAATGTAGGTCACAGGGAGGAATTAGAGGCTAATATAAATCGGGTCATGCTCCGTCTCCTAGCCGTAAACATAAAGGTAGACATTCCGCGGACTCCTGATCAAGAGATGGCATATGGTATGGTGAAAAAACTCTTAGCTGAGTTAGAGAATAAGTTAGAAAGTGGACTGGACGAGTGTAAGTTACTGTTACAGTCTTACCTCAACGCGTGTAGCTCTGAACAAGCCACCGGACCTGTAGATTCCAGGTTTCAGCAGACTATTCTAGCTTGTACTGTAGATGACCAGAGGCAGGTGAGGAAGGTGCTTAGCAACTGGATCCACACATTCAGGGAGATCCAGGACAGGTGGGCCGAGGCTTACAGGGTTAATGCTAAAAAACTTTAGTCTGCAGATAGTGTAATTATTGTACAGTATGATACATGTATATATTTAAATGTGTCGATATCATTATATATATTTTATCTGTCTATGTTCCAATCGCAGTAAAACATAGAGAAAGACAATTTTAGTTTATATTTAACCTCATATGGTTGCCTGTAGGTACTTGGGACCATCTTTCTCCGCTGTATCGGTGCTTTCATTTGTTTAAGTGGTAGAGTTACCACACCATCTTCACACTAGGCTATTCATGAGACTCCTTACTCATGCTATATTATAAATTTTAAGGTAAAATTTGTACAGCATTTACTGTAAGATACAGTCATGTTATAGCGCATACTAATGATATTATTGACCTACATGTTACTCTACAACTAGCATCCTCAGATTTGATATTATATTACTGGAAGTTATTGCAATCAAATCTCTTACTTGTTATACTCTCACAATGATGCGTCTCTGCTTACTGGTGTAAGATCATTTTGTAGCATGAATAAACAATATTCCCGTACATAGTATTATTCTCTTTGTATCTTGTAGTTTAAAAGTTGCATTGGGAATCTATGAGATCAAATTAAAATATGTGTACAGTAGGTCTACACTCCACATGTATTATTTTATGTTACATGCAGAATATATATATAGGCCATATATCACTGCTTATAAAATAATGATTTTTTAAATCAGTTTGTATAGTGACAAAATAGTGATAAACAGTTTGTCAGCTTTACAGTCTTGTTTGCCACTCAATCGATGGGGCTTGGAGCCTTGGACTATCTGTTCTTTGGTAGTTGTCACTTCCTATTATAAGAGGGAACAACTTTGGCTGAACCCACTGCCATGCTGCACTCAGGTCTGTGGGTGAAATACCATGGTTTTGACAACTAGGTACATGTATTTAAAATAATTTGAATCTAAACTTGAAAGGCATCATATAATGTCCCTATGCACTCTATGCTGATCTCTACAGTCTGCTACAATAAGAAACACAATGTAACCCAAGTACAAGTGAATTGGAGGTATTATCACTTTTAGGTGTTGGGTCGAGTATCAAATTCAGATTAAATGATAGTCTGCTCTTCACTGAGGAACACCTGGTTGCCTGGCATGCCAGGCTACCAAGTAGTTATCTATATAAGTGGGAGCCTGGGTATTAGACCTACACTTATTAGCAAGTAAGTACAGCTTAGTTTGGCAATTTTTGCTCCATTTTTGCACCACTTCACTAAACTGCACTTTCTGATTGACAGAGAATAGTAGACCTGAGATACTCAAACTATGTAGTACACCGTGTAAGTGGCTATACGCATGAAGCAAATAACTACTCTATGGCTATATACAAATATAATATAGCCATAAAGTAGTTATTTTTCTATCACTGTAGTAGATTGAACGGGAGTTGTCTTCTTAAACAAAGAAACCTTTGCGAAATATCCTAGTTGCAAAAGAAGTAGACTCGCTAATATAATAATAATTAGGACTTCGGCTGTCTCCAAAACCACTAGATATTGGTAAATAAAACTTCATTTCAACTTAATTTGAATTTTTGATACACTGTCTTGCTGACCAAGCCCAAATAAGTAAAGCTAATGTGCTATTGAAGTTCAAAATTGAACAAAGGTTACACGGTTTCACCACCAGCGTTCATTTTTGTAAGTTTGTGATTGAGAATATTTTAAGAATTGCTATTTTAGAACATTAGATGGCGCCGAAATGTGTAGATTGTTATATTGCTTCCGCCACGCCTCTACACATCAATATCATGGTAATACATTGTGTATTCCAATCTAATATTTTAGTTCTAATCTATAATAGACAGCCAACCGAGACCAATTATTTAAAAAATTGTATTTATATTCTGTTGCAGTTTATTCATTTGAATTTACGGCACAATGGAATGGCAAAGGGTAATTTTATTTAGTTTTAAGTTTAGTTTTGGAATTAGAATCTACTATCTAGACTCCCGAGTTACTTAATTGTAGAGTATGTACTGAAATCCAACTTTGCTTAACCAGCCTAAGATTCCTGCTCTCCTAGTTGCTGCTCATATCATGTTAGGTGTCTCTTAGTCCAAGCTGGAGATTGAAATCATATTAAATTGAACGTTTTGAGGTCTTGAGGATCCAAACATGGTGTTGCACGAGTTAAATAGTCTAGTTCGGTTGTATCAATAGATTATTAGATCAGTTACGAATAGCTCTGAACTCACCAAAGTTCGTGAAAACCAGATCTGTATCCAAGTCCTTCTGCTATAAAGCTCTAGCAGTTAACCAGTCGACACACAGCTATTTAATGCAGCCTCTCAAGGCCTTCTTGCTGAATTACCACCAGGCCATGTATGTCTCATCCAATACCACTCAGTCAATCTCAAAAGAAAGTTAGAAACCTATGTGACCTACTAACAGCTCACAGTAAACTACAGCTCATCCAATATATACTAAACAAGACACAGCCCTACATGCAGATGAAACACCTATGAGCAACTTACAGGACTGAATAATTGGGAGTTAATAATAATATAGCTACAATTGGTATTACTTTAGCTGTAGTGTTAACTCTTATGTTCAGGCATATAAATACTAGAGCCTAGTGGAAATACTGCACAGATTAGTGAAGCAGTTTCATAAAGTATATTCAAATATGAATTGGTCGATGATGTTTCAACGTAGCCTAGGCTCTTTCGAAATGCAAACTTCAAAACTTACTAGCATCACCTGTTGATTTATTAAAATAATGTGTATTGCCAGGTTCACTATCTACATCAGAGTAAAGGAGGGGCGTGTTCTCTACTGAGTATAATAGAGGAACTACAGTATATTTAGTGTAGAGTATAACAGAGGAACTACATTATACTGGGTATAATAGAGAACTACAGTATGACTATTAGTGAGGGCGAGATGAACGAGCTGTTGGTCAGCGTATCCAGCAGATGTGAGCGTGGCATAGCTCTAGCCATCTTTAACATTGAGAGTGTACTGCGGGAGCTAATCAGCCTCATAGCTGCCCACCCGGAAAAACTTCAGGTACATTCGACTTATTCAGTATTAGAGGTGTGTTAAGGTACAACTTGGTAAACAAACAGATGAATATCGAAATGTTCTGCTTTGAATGATAGATCAGAATGTAATGTATACTGTGCACCATGACGTTCTGTATAGCATAAATATAAGGCCATATGATGAGTAAAGATTAATTTGTTATCAGAAGTAACTTTGTGTATTCATAATGTAAGATTTTACAACAAAAAATAGAAGATCTCAAGAATTTTATTGGCTAATCAAATTGTTGGTAGAAATATGTTGTATTTTTCTGTGTACATGTTTTGCTCCGCTTTTACAGGAAATAGGCGGACCTATCAGGTCGGTAGAGAGGGTTAAATTAATGGAAGGTGCCAAGATAGACAATGATTCACATCATGTGTTCAATGTGGAGGTATCGGTAGACCCGATGAGCCAACAGTTGGAGGTCAATGAACAAGAGATATCATTGGATGGTGACAGTGAGCAGCACATAGGAGCTGAGTCTATGCAGATAGTTGATAACTGTACGGATGATGAGATGGGAGAGCAGCTTATAGTTGGTGCCGGCTTGTCTGAGGGCGGCATGACTGAAGAGGTAGTGATATACTGTATGCTAAAATACTCTTGAGATGTGATATCATACAACTACATATGTAGTGTTGTATATGTATATACATGTGTAGTGTTGTATATGTATATACATGTGTAGTGTTGTATATGTATATACATGTGTAGTGTTGTATATGTATATACATGTGTAGTGTTGTATACGTATATACATGTGTAGTGTTGTATATGTATATACACGTGTAGTGTTGTATATGTATATACACGTGTAGTGTTGTATATGTATATACATGTGTAGTGTTGTATACGTATATACATGTGTAGTGTTGTATATGTATATACATGTGTAGTGTTGTATATGTATATACATGTGTAGTGTTGTATATGTATATACATGTGTAGTGTTGTATATGTATATACATGTGTAGTGTTGTGTATGTATATACATGTACATTGTACATGTGTAGTGTTGTGTATGTCTACATGTGTAGTGTTGTATACATGTAGCATTGCCCTGAATGGATTTGGTGTCAAGTTGAAGGATTATGTTCAAAGTTTTGTTCTTTAAGACGTTCCCCTCTAATTCATAAGTTGTCATTAACATAATTTGCTATAACTTAAATATCTGGAGTTGTTTTACCTTGGAAAACAATCTTTATTATTTCACCTTGAGCTGTACTGGGAGTTGTCTTCTTTGTTAAGCATTATTTTCTTGGAAACCAGTAATAAGTTGAGCCAAAAGCTATGTTATGGTCCTTGTATGACTATTGAATTAGTAACTTTTCAAGAGGTCACACATGTACATGCCCAGTTTCCCTGAATGACTAGCAGCTTTGATATACCAGCTAACATAATATGTGGCTAAACCTGGAGCAACTTTTACTTGGTTGTGTAGTTAATTAACAGATATGTGTAGCTACCTCCATTTCTATCTGTCACTGTCAGCCTAAAGCACCTTGCCCCTACTTGTCACTACATACATAGTACAGTATATCATTCTGTATGTAGGCTGTATACAAGTATACTTTGTTCATGTAAGACTGGCTTGCCTTATACAATTTTGATCATGGGCTATTCCAACCAACAACCTCTCATTTGTAGTCCTGTCTAACAGCGAGTATAGATGATGGTGTAGAGGTCACTACAATCACTACAACAGATGAGGAGGGTGTGAAAGTACGGATACAGTCTATCGAGGCTAAGGCTAAGTCTGCTGCAGGAGCAAAGGCTAAGGAACCAGTTAACATGGTCAGTATCTCACACTTTATGTATAACTACCATCCTTGCAGGCATAAATAGTGGCATATTTTCAGCACTAGGTGTATGTATTATAAATGTATGTATGATGTCTAATTCATGCGATGTAGTCTACATGATAAAATATATATGTATGATAAAAGCCTATGTAAATATACATACTAGTATATGTATTAATACCTCCAGTATATGGACAGCAATATAATTATGTGATGTCACAGGAACTGTACTATTCAGGAGTTATCCTACCCTTGATGTATATATAATATATATACTGATACCTGTATGCAACGAGTGTACTATCGCTATTATAGCACCAGTGTCCACAATGTGACAAAACATTTCTCAGGACGTTTGAGTTACAACGACACATCACAGTCCGACACACTAACGAGAAGAAGTTTGAATGTGAACACTGTGGACAGAAGTTTGCTCTGAAGCTGTACCTGAATAACCATATAAGGAGCAAGCATCTACCAGATAGGGAGAAACCATTTGGTTGTCCTCACTGTGACTACAGGGTCAGTGTGTGCTGTTACTCCAGTATGCTATGCTGTATATGAAAGTAAGGCGTGTCTATGTAACTGCATTACCTCATATTTTATTTGCTACATTTACATAGTATGCACACACTAATAGTACTCAGTGTGTTTGCAGCAGACCATTGAGCACTGTTAAAGCCTATTAGTCTCTGTGGTGTGCCAAGAATATAGAAAGAGAAGTAGTACTTTTCACTTTTGGTTTTGCGGAGCTGCCAAATTCTAAACCAAAATTTTACACTTTACCTCTTCAAATGACTTGTTATATTGGTATTGTAAATAATGAACTAAATGCAAGGGGAGCTACAAGTGCAAACTGCGTAGGTGAATCTTGCAGTTATAGCTATTACATTTACATGCCTGTTACAGTGTATACTACAGAGCTTGCTAACAAGACACATGGCCAAGCACATCAATGAGAAAGGTTACAAGTGTGATGTGTGTGGAAAGTATTTCTATGCCCAGAAGCACTTGAAACGCCACATGTACAGGCACAGAGGTATATCTTATATTTACTACTAATCAGTGAATATACTATTACTTTAATATGTCTGCAGTACTTGTACTGCTTACATTGTATCTAAGCATTGAGTGCCGAGATCTACCGAGATATCAGAGTTCAACCAATAGTTGTTACTAGAATTGTTAAATTTGTATAAATTACGTTTCCGACACCATCTACTGTCTTCAGACCACACCCACTCAGCCATTGATGTCTTCAGACCACACCCACTCAGCCATTGATGTCTATTTGTCATCTCTCTGTAGAAAAAGATATAGAATGTGAGTTCTGTGAGTTTAAGACCGCCGACCCGTACAAGCTAAGATCTCATCAGAAGGTGCACACTAGTACAGAGGTGTTCCCCTGTAACCAGTGTGACTTTAAGGTAACTAGTACAGTGGTAGTAGTAGTAGTAGGTTGCAGTAGTAGTGGTAGCAGCAGCAGTAGCAGTTATTGTAGTGGTGGTAGTAGTGAGGATACCTATGGTGTAGAAATACCTATCAGTGATACACATATATTATTCTCTTCGATAAAGACGAACGTCAAGTCAGAGCTGACCAAGCACACTCTCAGTGCTCACCCAGAGTTTGAGTACAAGTGTGACCAATGTGAGCTGGCATTTAAGAGACCAGGCAACCTAAAGAGGCACCAGTATGTTCACCAGGAGAAGACGTTACTCTGCACACAACAGGACTGTAACTGGAGGTCAGTCAGTCTAGCTATATCCTATACTCAGCCCTACTACTTGGAGTTATTATCATATGGGTACCATGGGCATATAATGGAGACTGGGGTTATTTTAGCCTTTGCCTTTTAATCACATCAAGTTGTAAGGTCACTATGATGGATTAAGGTGCATTTACACTACACCAGCTTTGTATTTACACTAAACAGTCTACATTGCTATTGTAAACAATAGAGCCTCCAAATACTACTATTAAAATTAGCCAATCAGCACTGGCTATGGAACAGCGCCTGTCAACTTTGTGGGGATAGGCTGATATCATGCTTACACTACATGAACTTATACTGGAATTTGGCAAAAGCCTGAGTTCACATTGTGTAAAAGCACATTGAGAGCCTAAGCTTTTAATTCAGTTTCTCGGAGTTATATGCCATGTGCTAGATGGGTAAACTTCTGATATCACAAGAATGGGATCCCAATAGAGAAAATGTATGGACCTGATAACTATCATGTAGGGCCTACACTTATTATTGCCAGCATCAGGTCGACTATGGCTCCAATAACCTATAATACACATTATGCATTATAGGAGGGTTTGTGGTGGCATCACTGGTTGCATCAACTCATTGGTGCATGTTTACATCCCTTTAGTAGAGGACTTTTGACATGTTGACGTTCTTTGTGTAACTTGAGCAAAATGGAAACTTCCCTGAAATGGCAGTGACAGCGTACCCACTTCATTGGTTTTTCCTCTATCCCAGTGAATGTCATAAGCTCTGTTTAGTGTTAAGCCTGGTGTATTGTAGAACTGCAGATCCCTATGAACTGAAAAGGCATCAGTTAGAACACTCGAACGGCAAGAAACACGTTTGTGGTACATGTGGATTCGGTTTCTACCGGGCCTTCGACCTCAAGAAACATCTGAAAACACATTCTAAGGTAAAAAATATTTTTTCCTACATTACTGTATATCCCCTACATTACTGTATATCCCCTACATTACTGTATATCCCCTACATTACTGTATATCCCCTACACTACTGTATATCCCCTACAATACTGGATATCCCCTGCATTACTGTATATCCCCTACATTACTGTATATCCCCTACATTACTGTATATCCCCTACATTACTGTATATCCCCTACACTACTGTATATCCCCTACATTACTGTATATCCCCTACACTACTGTATATCCCCTACATTACTGTATATCCCCTACATTACTGTATATCTCCTACATTACTGTATATCCCCTGACATTACTGTATATCCCCTGACACCACTGTATATCTTCTATGCCACAGGTTCACTTGTGTAAAGAGTGTAATACGGTGTTTGCCGACTCTCATGCTCTCTCCTGCCACAAGAGAAGACGACACCCCAAGGTGAGGTCAGGATCTCAAATCGATGAGTGTGCAAATCAGCTTGATTCTGCTGCCGCTGCTGTGACTCCTTCAGGTGAGATTACGATACCACACTGTCATCATAGTAGCGGTATTGCAGTACCACACCACTGTCATTATAGTAGTGGTATTGCAGTACCACACTACCGTCATCATAGTAGTTGTATTGCAGTACCACACTACCGTCATCTTAGTAGCGGTACTGCAGTACCACACTACCTCCATCATAGTTGTGGTACTGCAGTACCACACTACCGTCATCTTAGTAGTGGTGTTGTAGTGCCACACTACCGTCAACATAGTAGTGGTATTGCAGTACCACACCACCGTCATCTTAGTAGTGGTGTTGCAGTACCACACTACTGTCATCATAGTAGTAGTACTGCAGTACCACACTACCCTGGCACTACTACTGTATTAGCTGAGACACTGGGCTCTCAGTAGGGCTGTTGTTGCATATCCCGAGTCACACCATACAAGTGATGTGGATGGTGGGTGACATTTAAGCCACTAGATTGAAAAGTGTTCAAAACAACTAACGATTGATATTTTCTCAATGGAAAGGAGCACTGTTATCATTGCTATGTTGTACAGCTAGTTTGTATCATATACACTTAGATGGCAGTTCCATTCCCAACACTGGGACAATCATATCAGCTGGGGATAACTCCAAGTCTGTAGGAGCAATGGTAGAGGGCAACTCTAGTGAAGTTGTGGTGCCTACGCAGAGTAAGGCCCAGCCCGTTATTCTATCATCTGGCCGTACTCACTCTATTGTGATTGATGAAACTGGACAAGCTGTGATAGTAGACGATCAATCAGCTGTGTATGACGGCTATATAACAGGTACCTTGGCAATGATAGTCTTACCACTTTATGTCTGTATATAGTCTATGTGTGGAGTAAGGAGAAGGCAGTCAATCTATAGTTTGCCTGTTTATACAGACTAACGGTGGTACTGAGTCTAGAATCTACCGCTACTGATGTGACCTGGAGACTTACACTAGGAGAATGTATCTGCTTTTGGCTGAATTGTAGTCATGCAAAAATTAAAACAAACTAAGAAGCGTTTCCTAGTCATTCTTTTTTTGGGAATTCCTCTGGTAAAAGGATTTAATTTGGTGCAATGTTATAGATTATGGCAATCCGTCACGTGATCAATTGCTAGTAGTTTACATATAAAAATTTCGAAAGCAATCAACTGATCGATAAAAGTGTGAACCCCTAAAAGATATTTTTACCTAATCCAATCAATAGTAGGGCCTACCCTAAACTTGTAATGGGCAGAGCTTCCACCGTTATGTCCTATTGGATTAACTCTGCTTCCATTTTTCAAAATCAAAGCTGGCTGATTTTATATAATATGCTACCAATGGCTCCAAAATTTTGCCAGAGCTACACAAGTTATGGCAGCATAATCTGCATTCTCACTACTTCACTTTGGGTACATCTGTCTCAGTCACACACTGACTGACTGATGGATCGGTCAATCAATTTCTGATTGATTGATTTGTCAAATAATTTGTTCATATTTACTGAGTGATTGATTGATTCATTGATTGATTCATTGATTGATTCATTGATTGTACAATATGTATAATGAGTAGTGTATTTTCCACGTTACTGTAACCCGTTTGTAATGTACATATAGAGAGTAGTTCTGCATTACTATTGATTGATTGATTGATTGTTCGATCGGTTGATTGAGCTTATACACATTGTAGTTGTACCTGAAAGTGATCAGCAGCTACTGGAGATGGCATCAGTAATTATAGCTCAAGCCGGAGAGAACAATACAGATACATCTACTTCCTAGTTAGTGACAGTTACTAATGACTTGTATATTTACATGTACAATATGTATAATGAGTAGTGTATTTTCCACATTACTGTAACCTGTTTGTAATGTACATATAGAGAGTAGTTGTGCATTACTATTGAGTGCTATACATAGTAATAATCTAATGATGTGGATTATGATAGTCACATGACATGTCTGTCGGTGTAACAGTCGACATGTCTGTCAGTGTAACAGTCGACATGTCTGTCAGTATAGCAGTGGACATGTCTGTCAGTATAGCAGTGGACACGTTATTCAGTGTAATAGTTGACATGTCTGTCAGTATGTTAGTTGACATGTCTGTCAGTGTGTTAGTTGACATGTCTGTCAGTGTGTTAGTTGACATGGTGAACTAGTGAGTGAACCAATCTACTGTACATGTACATAGAGTTTCTCTGCTTTACATGTACTTATGTTTTATTCTAAAACTACTGCACTGTTGTATTATTTATAAAATGGTGTCTTGGCTGTACATGTGTTCATTACCCATCAACAGAGTTGTTGTATTTGCATTAATTTATTTGGTGTTTTGTTTAATGTACATTATTAAAGCAATGAAAATATATGAATTTGATGAAAAACAGTAACATTGGATCAAATACTGTAGTGCACCTGATGCCCTGAAAGTTGGTATCAATTATTAGGAGTAATCCCTCGACTTACGTTTATGGTTTTTGCACAGCCTGGGCTCTAAAGTTATATTGTTGTAATGCTATTTCTCTTGAGCTTGTGTTTTTATATTGGCTGACCTGACATTGTTTCAATTCATCAAGCCGTTTGTATTTCTTCCAATTTTTAATTTTTTGATAGCTGAAATTTCTTCCTCGCATTCCCAAAAATGGAAAGCCTTATGGCCCAAGTTTTAAAAGGATATATTTTGGCTAAATTCTCACACTTTTAACAGTGTACCCACCTAATTTGTTCTGCTTCTAACACCAGACTGACGCAGTATAACTATGTTTGCATAATGTAGGATATACACTATCATGTAAATTTTACTAATTTGTTACCTTGTCCACGTCCATGTGCAGCTGAACTTACAATAACTCAGACTTTCTCAGTTATAGAATCAGTTTTTGTTTAGTACTTAGTATAAACTATAAACTCTATTCTCTGTCTTCCATTAGCTCTGTACAGGGTAAATATTCACTGCGTTGAATATACCATTTATTAGTTATTGCCAATGAGTTGTCCCTTTTGGATGCACTGCGTGGTATGTCTAATGTGTGTGGCACTTTAATCTTGCCCATGTACTTCATCAAGTGTGTGTTATATTACAGAGGAGGTGTCATTACTGGTATTCTCATGTAATCTATTGCTTATTGAGCAACTTCACTATAAAGTTATCAGTACAGTTATCATCACTCAGTTGTATGTAGGATAGGATAGGCCTACCTGTTGTCTACTTCCTTGTTCAGTTTGGGCTGGTATAACGTGGCAATATTATACGCTCGCTCGCTCAGTGATAGTGACCCTCACTGTTCCCAGTTACATACTGGGCGACTACGGCTATAAGTTTATCTTGTTTTATCATCCACAATAAGATCTGCTCTAAGAATACACACCTAGTTACAACCATTGACTACTCTTAGATATACAAGTGAGTATAGTCACTCATAGCAGCAAAATATGGAGCATATTGAACATCCAACTGTAGTTGAATCACAAGCGGACTCCTTATCTAGACATCTAGAGAAGTTTCAGCTCACAGATGTGGTAAGATTTAGCTACCCTGCTCTAACTATTCTGGTGGAATACTTGAAGAGAAGTGAAGAGGAAAAGGATATAGGTGAGCTGGAACCACTTGTTAAATACTGCTCTCTACCCCAACAGATGTCGAGGCATCAGTTCAGCCAAATGAATTCGAATATGATGGCCTTTCTGGTTCTGAGGACTTGGTTTCACTCCTTAAACAAGCTAACAATGAAGCTGTAGGAAAACAAATATTTTGTGTGTTGGATTGTCACCCTGATGACTATACAAAACCTGATGATTTGGTGAATACTTGGCAAGATGGTGTGAATGTAAACTTGCTCAATAAACTTCTGAGAGCTGACATCTTTTATTTCGGAGAAACAATCGAGAGAGAGGGAGTCAGTAAACGCATCGCTTTTTATAAGGTAACTTTCCTATCATATCTGCTGCTGGTAAACCATTCCAAACTGCTGGTTAGATTGCTAGTCACTGAAGGTGTTACGCTAACAAATGAGATCATTAAGAAATCTTCCTCCTATTACATGTCCGTTTTACATTTGGCTAGTTTGAAAGTCAGCACACAGACAGACAACACACAGACAGACACAGACATGAAAGTAATTTGGTGTCTGTTGAATCTGGGAGACATAGCAGAATTGCTTAGTGATAGCGGAAAGCCTGCTCATCGAACTAGCCCTGGCGATGCCGTTACATCACTTGCACTTGACATTGCGTTAATGGGTCAAAGCTGGAACTTGGCTGATATGCTTATAGACAGATATGAAAAGGCTGCCAGAACAGAATTTACACAACTTCTCTCTGACCATTACATTTATATTTTACTAATTAAAGCAACCACATCTTTACATTGGTCTTATGATGGACTTAGGGCACTAATACGGAGATTTCAGAAAAGAGGTCCAAAAAGAGATGCTTTATTCCACGGGCTTACACGCTCACATTCCGGTGTTGCTCCTCATTCTTCAGTTTTGCATCAGAGTCTTCTAAATGTAGCAGATGATCGAGTGTATCAAACGTTCATCAATTTTCTTCCTCCTGAAATGCTGAAAGAGGAACTCATGGCTGCTACAAGAGATGGACCTTGTGTGCTAGTCACTCTCGCCAAACATGAAAAGAATGATGGTCGACTGGTGCATACCCTGGAGAAAGGATTTGTTTCCAAAGAATTGTTTAGACAGCACTTTAGTGCTGATGATGAGGATCATTTGCATGGAGAAGCAGTCAGGGAGTCTTTATCCCAAGATGTTGTGATTGTATTGAATAAATTCCTCAAAAGGTTTGTGGTTCCTGGAGGCCAGAATAAAGCACGAAAATGCGCTTTGATTTACTACAACATAAAAGGTCGGGAGGGTAGTGGTGAAGAGGATGAACATAGGCATAAGTGCGGCTGTGCAAAAGAAGAATTCTTTTCAGTTTATCATGGACTTCAGGACGCAGGCTATAAAACCATTAAGCCATTACCAAACTGGACAAGAGACTCGTTAATTAAAAGATTGAGGGAGGATTTGGAGGAAATTAAGAAGCAATGCTCTATTTTGGTGACTTTCATCATGGCTCATGGAACAAATGATTGTGTCGTCGATGTAGATGGCAAACCAGTGTGCATTGATGATATATCCCATGAGATTACCATGGCAGTTCCCCCTGAGATACCTAAGGTACGTTTAAATACATGTATCATGGTTCTTAAGATAATTCCTAGCAGATTATAATAAATGTAGTTTGTCTGTATGATTGTAAAACTTTGACGAAGAAATCATGCTGCCAAGTTCCACTGGTATCCACAACAACTCTGTATTAGCTGTTCTGACATGATATCACAATGATTTGACTTAGGGATAGTAATATTGGTAATCGGTAGAAAATAAACTGTTAAATTCGTATTACAATGTATAAGGAAATGGCAGGTTTATGTGCACTACAGCATCAAATCTGTGTTTTGACTGGCTATTACCTGCTTACATAAAACACACCAGACATGACACATCAAAAATCAGAGCTGGGTCCAAGTCATAGATTTGACTTGACTTGACTTGCCAAGTCAAGTCACAAGTCAACTTGACTTGGACTTGTCAACTTGCTGACTTGACTTGACTTTGACTTACACATCAATGTGACTTGACTTGACTTGGACACATGAATGACTTGTGACTTCGACTTGGGTTCTGCCAAGTCAATATGGCGGATAAAAATTTTGTACAGTGTATAGCCAACATGGAAAAAAGGTCTCAATTGTCTACCTATGCATCATTTTTACTTCATCAGTGCTACTAGCAGCCCTCAGAGTATATCAAGGTTAGCTACGAGGATACACAACGCAGGTAACATCTAGGCTGTGTGTACGTGAGACTAGTGCATAATAGTCACAAGTATAGTGGAAGTAGTGAATACAATGTACAGTATAATATGTAGATTGGAATTGCAGGGCTGGCCAGTGGGCACTCTTTACTGTACCATGTGCTGTTTATATGCACACTGACCAACTAAGATACATATGAGTTCACAGACTGCATTTTAGAGAAACAGTTGCTAGTTGGACGCATATTGACTCATTTTGTGGAAGCTAGACTCATTTATTTGTTACAGTGAACTGTGCTTTTATTCCGGCCAATAAATAGCCTACTTGGCTTAGCTTAGGCCTCTAAGCATTGTTTACATTTCTAGGGAGTTGTAATTTTTTATGTCCCAAACTTTGAGTTAGGTGCAGAAGTGGAGAAATTTGAGATAGCCTTTGTTCTTCGGCAAAACTGGTGCAGGAGAAGTTGTCTTCTCTACATTTTGTTGGTTGACTGCCCTTACCCCAAACCGCAACCACATACAAGGAAATAAGTCTATCTAAATTTCTCCACTGCTGCACCTAACAGCAAACTTTTTAGTAGACTTCTTTCTGCTAATTGTATGAAAGAAGGTCTCACAACGTAATAGAATAGAATATGTAGATAGAAAGTCAGGGTCCACTTCATCAATCTAATCAAATTAGGCCTGATAGTTCACCGAAAGCTAGATGATAAAATATAATAATACATCCTACTATTTAAAACATCCACTCAATTTGGTACAAGAGTGCAGAAAATTTTTTACCATACCATTTGTACAGTCATTATTCAGCAACTATCCTGAAACGTTTTCCTTAAACATGTTCGACTCATTTTTATATTTTTTAACTCATTTTTACAAATTTTGGTTGGTGACCCTGTTATATGTTATGTAACACTGTATCATCGTTACTAATATTATAATGCTACATGACCAGTCTCGACCGTAGTGCTAATATTACTACATATTATATAGACTAGTTATTTACCATAATTGCATAACATACATGCCCAGCTACGCCTTGGCATGGTTTTTCATAGATTGGAATTTCTACTAAAAGAAAAAAGTGATGTTTTGGAAAGTGTAAAATTTTTTGAAGTTGTCTCCCGCTTGACTTGCATTTTGCTTGACTTGACTTCAATGACTTGTCTTGTGACTTGCATGACGGCTGACTTGACTTGAGGCAGCACTGACTTGACTTCGACTTGACTTGCCTCCAAAATTTTAGAAATGACTTGACTTGTTGACTTGTAGTCCGACTTGGACCCAACTCTGTGAAAAATGGTTTTAGAGTGATTGTGCATAGGCACTCATGAGATGTTAATGTTAATACTAATATGAAGTTGCCTTCTCCCAGTATTTTTTGGAAGAGGACAACTTCTTATTATGATCAATCCATAGTTCAGTGGCCTGTGTTAGTACATGTAGGTTGTGAAGGTAATTCTAATCATAGTATGAGAACATCTAGATTGTGGTTGAGGTGACAAATGACATCATATACATGTATGCAATGGAGAAGACAACTTTTCCGCCTGAACTTTTAATGAAGAGCCCAGACTTTGCCTAAATCATGTACATGGTTGTAATGTTGCATCACTACCTCCTAGCTTGTTGCCTGCTACAATCAGAATTAAATTATAATACCTTAGTAACTTAGTTAAATTATTGAATCAAAGTTTTTACTTTAAAAGAAAATGTCTTTAAAAACAATGTGCTTGCGAATTAATGTTTGCAACAGTTTGGATACCCGTAAATTGTATAATGTATTTTGCCATTGGAAAATGAGTGTGTTATGCGATATTCTATATTTTGGTTTTAGATACTCATAGTTCAGGCATGTAACAAGGCATCAATAAAGATACCCATCAGAATATATGAGACACAACCACAGGACTGGAGGTACTTTTGCCGCTGGTCATCTGTATGTAAAGGTGGGACATGCGAGAGAAATAAATTCCTACCAGTGTTGATGGAGCATTGGCCTAAAGAAGACCAGCAGGATTTCATGGAGTTTGTAAGAGAAGTCGGAGACCAACTGGACATGGAGTACCCTGACTACAAACCTCCACCAGTAACCCATTACACCATGTTCAAGAAATTAACTGGTTTCTAAGCTCATCTCTCTTGTAATAGATTAAAATGTTTGATTTCAACATCATGTACTTTTCATCAGCAGTTACCAATGGTGACTAGTTGTTTTGCTTGCTTGTGAATGTGAATGTAATTCTATCTCACTAATGTAGCTTTCCATGATAAAAACCCTCTGCTATTATTACTTGAAGACACTGCTATCATTTTAAGGTTATGTAACTGGGGTCTGAATTTTCTTTTGAAATTTCTCTCACATATTTAACCATGTCTGAAAGGGCCTGGACAGCTTTCAGCGTTAGCATTAAGTCATGTGACGCAACGTTACAGGGGGTCAAAGACTGAAAACAGTGCTATGGAATTTGCCTGCTGTTACTGAAATAATTTACTTTTCAGTTAAATTATTGCATAATATTGTTAAATATGCATGAATGTTTACCTAAGCTGGTGTTATGAAGAGATAAAATAAAATAATGGCCTCCTAGAACTTTTTCTTATGCTGGCTTTTTGCCTGTAAAACCTTGTCCAAGTTGTGTCTTATTTGTAGAATAAATTCTTTTCCATAAAATAAACTAGCATTGTTCTATTCCAATGGGTGAAACCATTGGTAGCGATAGATTTCTACAATTTTGTTTAATCTTTATAATGCTCTGGTAACCCATGGAGCATTTTATATGAAGTCCTTTCAACTAATATAATATATAATATCTTTATATTCTTGATTAGCTTAAATTATTTGTTATAATTGTAGTGGATGCCACTACTGGCTTGTAAGAGAAAGACACGTATGTATTGTCCACCTGCTAGCAGTGCAGGTGGCTCATCTAGCCCAATTGTCCAATACTTAGTTATCTGCCTAAGTAGTACTGGTTGTGCAGCTAACCTTATTCTGTAGAGCAAGGTGTAGAGTGATCCCCCAGTGGTAGCGTGTATGATAGAGTGTATAAAATGATAGTATTGTAATAAAAGAAGCTAACTAGATATAATAACAACTGCACTATAATAGAGGTGATTGCTGCTTATATACATATGGAAACAAAGGGGCTAGCCAACAATTGGCTAGCTGTTAGAAATACTTGACAGGCTAATTATGATTGGCTGGCCGTTGCAGTTATTCACCAGGAGAGCCAACAGACTAAGACTGGATATAATTATAATAGTATAATAGTTACTTCTTTCTACACTCCTTTGGAGTATAAACCTACAGACCTACGTCGACTCTGGACTCTTTAATGAGTCTCAGCCTCGGCCTACGTCGTCATCAATAATCACAAGAGCTTAACCAACTGTTCACTCTTTATGTGATGTGCGGAAGTTACCTTGGCAGCCCACTACCAACTACCAAGCGCTTCCCGTACCCGTGCTACATCGGCACTCGTACGTAAACCTACACAGCAAAACATTGTAATGTTTTGCTGTGTAGGTTTACGTACGAGTGCCGATGTAGCACGGGTACGGGAAGCGCTTGGTAGTTGGTAGTGGGCTGCCAAGGTAACTTCCGCACATCACATAAAGAGTGAACAGTTGGTTAAGCTCTTGTGATTATTGATGACGACGTAGGCCGAGGCTGAGACTCATTAAAGAGTCCAGAGTCGACGTAGGTCTGTAGGTTTATACTCCAAAGGAGTGTAGAAAGAAGTAATGTTGATCTAAGGGCTTAGACCCGACGCTAGATTCATGAAGAATCCGGGATCGGCTAAAGTCCGATGATGTAGAACTCACAAGGAGTGTAGAAAGAGTACTTAAATGAGTGTGAGGACGAGCTTGGCCGCTTAGGTCTAAGAAGACCTGTGGGTGGAGCTGCCTGCCTGCAAGAGTAAGACTCTGTAGGTTGAGTTAGGAGATGTTGCTTTATTAGAGCGCAATCAACAACTGATTTGTACAGCAAAATGCGTGAGCTTTTATACATAAGATACTTCCGGAAAAAAGTACGATAAGGTATCGGGCTGGTACGATAAGGTATCGGGCTGGTACGATAAGGTATCGGGCCGGAACTTGCGTAACAACATGGCGAAGTTCCGCCCGAGGTCGGCCACCAAAGGAGTCGGCCTTGTACAAAAAGTGCTTACAATATACCAGAATGAATTATATATAAGTATGGCCGTGTTCTGTGACATCGGCCCCAAAAGTATACAGGTAACAAGACTTAGAGAATTAATCAGGATAATATATAATTGCGCACACAGTATAATTGAACAATGAATGCTTAGGCATGATTGGCTAATAGTATATAATACACATCATGCATGCAGTAGTTGATAATAATAGTAAGATAAATGTCAATACATGTATAAGGTATAAGATACTGTCAGTGTAGTTAGCCAAGGGAGACTACTACTACTACGGAGGCTGATTCACTACAATATAATAGTGAGTATGGATATTGTGATGGACATATATTATTAGCAATTACCTCTTATACAATATTATATATATACATGTAGTACACGATTTGTAAAACGGTAGCAATCAACGCAATTAGTTTCTTTTTACATATATTATATTTTATCGTCATAAATAGTAATGAGCACATAACTCCTCTTACTGACACGGATTATTATAATTACACGGCATAGTCTATTTCGCAATCATGTATTAATTAAGTACCTCCGACGGCTAGTATTTCATCACTATTATTCATTAACTGCCGTCATGGTGCAATCCTTTTTATGATTGGTCTCCGGCCTTCCGTTGAAGACACTTCTTTTTCTTATTGGCTCGTCTACAATCAAACCTTTAGTATATAAGGCGTGCAATTCTAGCTACTTATCAGTCTTCTATACACTGCTGTATTTTATACTCATACCTTTTTACTGGAGCATTAAATATACTCTGATTGCGCTACCAAGAATACTGGAGTTCTGCTGTTCAAGCACACAGGTATGCAATTACAAAAATACTTACACGGAAGCCATTGCCGAAGTGTCCATACAACTCTAGGGAGTTGTCGAGGGACACGGAGGGAGACTATCTTTGCTGAAATCCATTACAATATTACATAACATGGGTAATTAAGTAGTAGAGTAAACACGTTTAGATAAATGCTATAAGATATATATATACAATGGATAGTGTCCACTGCCTTGGCTTAGTAGAACGGCCTGGCCGTCTGTCTTGCTTTCGGTCGTCTAACTATGTGGTGGACAGCCGTCCACTACAATATTTACATGCACAGTGGAACTTGTTTAATTCAAACTCCAAGGGACCACCATAATTGGTTTGAATTATGTGATCCCTTCATTTTATATAATGACATGCATCACCTGTACAGGACAACAGTATAGAAACGCATTTAGCTAAGGGACAGTAAAGCAATTAGTGGGTTTTCCCAGCTTAGTTTGAGCAGAAACATATTGAAGTAGTAACTAAACTAATAACTACTAGAACTGATTATTAGGGGACTAATGCTGGCTGTGATAGTAATATCATTGATTATAGTGTAAGCCTAAGCCGCATGAAATTTGAATTACAGATGGCAAGTTTGAATTATTTGAAGCCATTTATATAGAGCTCAGCAGGGACCAAGGCTAACAGTTTGAACTAACCAAATTTTTGAATTATCCAAGGTTGCATTAAGCAAGTTCCACTGTATATGATACTCTACCAGTATATAAAGTAGTGCTCAAAGTTATATGGGCCTTCCTTGATAGTTAGTCTTAGCTGAAGGCATTATTGTCATTTGTTATTTTGCTGTATCCAATTGACTATGCAGGCAATAAGAATAGATTTGTATGTGTGGAAGATTGTTTGATATACCACTCCTAATGCCACGCCACATACATTACTGTATTATGGATATACAATGTAGGCATGCAAGAGCAGTAAGTAAGATAACCTTTGTCACAACTGAAGCAGGAGATTATTTTATTGGGTGATCTCCCAACTCAAACAGCTAACACCCACCTAGTAGAGTGCAGTGCCTTCCTACTGCACACTATTAATAACAGTGTAGCCAATGGTTTTAGCTACACTGTTTTATCTCAAGTTTTACAGAGTCACTGCAACAAGTACGTTGTATCTTTATTTTCCTTAGGTTCTATCGCACTAATAATAGTTATACAGGCCCTGTACAACGTTATACATCTCAACATTTACTCTATAAAATACCTCAACAGTTCCAGGAACTAACAAAAGGTACAGTTTCATTTGTATTTCCTAGGTAATGGTCACACCTCACAGAAGCAAGACTAAGTTACTATAAATAATATTTATATGTATTTGTCGATTCACAAAGTACAACAAGATCATAAGCTGGTAAAATGTTCAAATAACAGCCTTAACAAAAGATATACAGGTACATGTGTGTTAATTTCCTAAAGTTCTTCCTTAGTTTGCTAGTAATGGAGGAAAGAATGTGGTGATTGCATATTATTAACTCAGTAAGCTATCAGGGAGGTGAGATCAGCCAGATAGACTGAGGATTTATACATAATCGAGTTTGTGGAGGGGTCCTATCTGCAACTAGGTCTTCCTATTCTTACAAGTACTAAGATACTCTCAGTCTATATGAGGAGTGTCTAATTAAAGTGGAACTTGAAACTGCCACCGCCATTACCAAATGGGTTGAACCCATGAAAGAAGGGGTGACCATGTCCACCCTGGTTCTGTTGCTGCTCTGGATCCAGTGGATCCTCTCCATTATCAAACTTCTCTCTGGCTTCTGCAAGCACAAGAACATCATTACACCAGGTAGACTAGATCAAACACTGAGCACGAGCAAATAAATACATTTGTATAGTGAGCGAAGTATTAAACTATAACTATAACTACATGTTTACAATGCAAAATAGTACCCAAGTGCATTGGGAGTTGTGTCGCCATAAATTTGTGCATGGGGAGGGGAGACAACTTCAAATTAGAGCTTTCATACTATTATGATAGACAGCATAATAGAATCGACTGGTAGAAGTACAAGCAGAAACATAGTGAGAAAGAACAATCACTCTGCATGTACCACAAAACGGAGGAAGGGAAAGGAGAGCTGCCCTATTTGATATGAAATTGATGCTACGACAAAAGCTAAGATGGAATTAAACCTTCAAGTAACAACAGTCGTGTATTATAGCCCAAAGTCTTGTAGACTGGACAAGTTGATCTGAATAACAGTCCCTCCTTAGTCTAGTCTTAAAGATACTCCACTGTTTACATTTACATTATGGTGTAGTCTCCTCTCTAACTAGATTCATAGAGAAAGAGTCAACTCTACCTGGATCTGTGAGAACTTCCTTAGCCGCTGCAATGTCCATAAACTTCTTCTCAGCCTCCTTTTTCTCGTCTTCTGATTCAAACTTATCGGGATGCCAAATCATCGCCAACTTCCTGTATGCCTTCAGTATATCCTTTTTCTGAGCATTCCTTTAACAGATATGGTAACCATACAGTGTACATACATACATGTACATGTACATAACGCCACTACTATTATATTATGATATACTGAGCATAATAGTAGTATGTCACGTTTAAAGATGTTTAGTGGTTTAGAAGTAGTGCTGGGTAGTTTAGATTTACATTTGGCTTCTGTTTTGCTGTATTTTCATAAGAACCGAATAAAACCGAAGATTTGTGTTTTGGAGATTTGATGGTTTTGAAGCGAGAGAGGATAATTTCCAAAAAAACTGAATGAAACTTAAACACCTTGTAGCACTAGTTAGAGGTGATATATATTAGTAACACCTCTTTTACACTACAGTTGGTTGCTCAACAAGGGTCGCTAACCACAATGTGGTTAACTATTAGTATACTATTATAGCTGGCATGTGTCAGTAGGCAATGGGGTTTAAAGTTCAGCTTGTTGACCCCTACAGCTTACTGGATCCTCTCACTATATAATATAGTTGTGGTCACCGTTGGGGTAAACTGCAGTCTGAAACGACTTCAAGTGATACTGAATATAAGACACATCAATGAGGTGTTATGGTTTCTACATTCTGACGACGATGCTGTCGCCATCACCAGAAGACAACAAGTCTTCCTCTGATCATGACCACAGGATCTTCACCATGTGTCATATATCATTATAATACTAACAGTAGATTTCAATCTACTTATAACCTACCTTGCTACTCCTAGTATCTTATAGTAGTCTCTCTTTTTTGATTGCTTTAACAATTTTTGAGCCTTTTCCATTCCCTCTTTAGCCCTGTGATGTCCATCTGATATACCTAGGGCCTTCTGATAATATTCTATGCCTGTAAAATACAATCACTAACTGATAAGTGTCTGGCGATGTGAGAAGGTGTTATCTACAGCAGAAACAATAAAACTAGGGCAATATTAGTGGCAATGGGTCAAATCCACAATTTACCTTTCTCATATTCCTGCTCTATAATATACACATCTGCGAGGTCACACAATGCATCTATGCTATTCTCGTCCAAGTCTAACACCTCATTGCAAGACTCTATTGCCTCGTCTTTATGCCCCGCCTACAATGACACAAGTTAACACTAAGTCTGCTGTTTATACAATGTATTTAGTGTGACAGTACACATTAACTCATGTCTTCATCTCCACTGCACATACACACGACAGCCTACAATATGGCTATGTGCTAGTTAGTATATACATGACTACCACTTAACCAATCCACCGATAACCCAATCGTCATCCACCTCCTAGCTGTAGGCATCACTTATCAGTGGTTAGAAAGAATTCTATATGATATGTCTTCTGTCAAGTTTCCATTTGGAGCAACCCGTATACATCTAGTCTTAGGTAAATTAATAAATACCGACTGACACCAGGGAGCTTATGGTGACACCAGAGGGCACCTGCCACTCACCTGAGCTTGACAGTGACATATGTGACTCTTAGCTGTGTGGACATATGAATGTATTCTGTTCTCTGTCTTAAGTATAGACCTAGATTTGGTAACACAGTCATCCCATTCCTTGTTATTTCTCAACTGCTGTGCTTGATCCAGCTGTTTGACTAACTTCTTCACCTTCTTGTAGAAAGGGAAGCACTGTTTATGGTCTGGATCCAGTTTCAGACACTCCCTTATCTCTCTGTATATAAGAACATGATATACTGTTATCATGATCTACCCTACCAGCCCGGTTTGAGTCATACAAACCAATACTGCTTTACTTACCAGTAAAGATAAAAGTTTATGACTAATTTGGAGTTGTTACCCCTTTGTTTGGCATAAAGAGTTATCAATTTCCACAGTAAGAAGGTTTTTTGTTGGAAAATAAAAAACTAAAACTTAGCAAACTACTATTACTGCTACTACAAATACTACTACTACTACTACTACTACTACTACTACTACTACTACTGCAGCTACTACTACTAATTAGTAGCAGTAGCAGCACTAGTAGTACTACAACTACTAGTACTACCAGTGCTGCTGCTGCTACTGTTACCACTACTACTACTAGTACTGCTGCTACTACTACTACTACTGCTGCTGCTGTAACTACTACTAGTACTGCCAGTGCTGCTGCTGCTGCTGCTACTACTACTGCTTCTGCTACCATTAATATTACTACTACTGCCAATTACTATTGCTAGGATTGCATCACTAACAATTGATCACTATTACTACAGAGTACTAACCTGAGGGAGTCGTCTGCCTCTCCCAGCTGATAGTGTAAATCACTGATCCTATAGAAAGCAGCTGTATTGTCACCAACTAATTTAGTTGTAGATTTTATATCATTGATTGCCTTGAAGTACTCATGTAACTCTATATAGCAGTCAGCACGGGCCTCGCGTAAGCTTACGTCCCAAGGACATGTCTGTAACATATACATGGACAAGTCTGTAACATACACAAGAGCATGTCTGTAACATATACATGGACTAATATGTAACACAGACATGCAACAGACAGGAACCACATGTGCACTCATAAACTGGCTACCAAGATAGGAAGTTGCCCTCTCCCAACTGGCTTCATTTTACTATTCAACAGATGGGAACCCGAAATGATTAAAAATAGGAAAGGGTGACGTGTACCGACCAGTAACAAGCATAAGCTACAGGGCCTACCAGTATAACATACCATTATAACACATGTACTTGTATATACACTGTACATGTAGACCATGTTGTACAAGCATACTATAATTCCAGTGGAGGCAGTACATGAGGACTAAATATTGTAATTTACAAGCATTTCCATAAACATTTTATACAGCATAAAATGTTTAAATTATACCTATGAATGACTTTACTTGACAGAATAGGACACTTCACTAATCAAGTATTATAATCTGATACGGATGTGTCCATAGACCAAATTACACATTTTTTCAATGCGGTGGGGTGGGGGCTGTATATTAAATTTTAATTGTTTTAGTTTTACCATTAAATAGATCAGCTGCTACACTAGTCCCCGACTATCAAACTATCCATAGAATAATCAACTCTCATGGTAAATACCTCAGAAATGATACACTTAATCTACTTCCTGTTTATTCTTGCAACTGACAACCTTGCTGATTGAATCTGCACCACAGAGCAGTTCCCTGGTTATACATAATGAATGATATTATCCACCAGAGGGCAGTAGCTACAGTATTATGTAGGTTATACGTATCTCACCTCAATGAGTTTAGAGAATTCATGTTCAGCAGAAGCAAAGTCGTTGTGTTTGACGAACGAGTAGGCGGAATCTAACAAAGCCCTCAGCACAGGTATTTCCTCAAGATGACGAGCTGCCTCTGCATTCTCACCATCCCGAGACATCTACAAGTAAACATCGCAACCCATATAAGTCAGGTAATAGCTTAGAACAGCCAATTGGGCACAGAGGACAAAAATGAGCGCTATTAGCGCTTATCATTAAAAGCATGCTCCATGGGCGCATAATTCGTACAAATATCTCAAATTTCACAATCGGAAATCTTTGTGAGGTGCCACACATAAACTGCGTTTTATCGTGTAGAAGAAGGTTGGTTACATGTGCCAAGAAAGAAAGCAACACATTCAAATCTGATACCTGCATGAGGTAGGCTACAACTGTGTCAATATCATTATATGTAAAGTTTCTGTAGTAATCAACTTACCACAGTTCTGTATTCATGCTCAGCCTTGTCAATATGACCTTGCTTGAGTAAGATATTTGCTTTCTGTATTCTAGCCTGCAGCGGATAAACATAATAATAGTCCATATATGACGGCTGAGAAATAAAAGTACTTGAAGAAAAATATCCAATTATCAGCTTAACGATGAGACAATAACTAACTTCAAATAAACCAAAACAAGTAAATATGAAACCAGTTCAACTTACAGAATGGAAATCGGGTTTAATCTCCAAGACTCGTTCCAGATCTGGAAGTGCCGATTTGGACTTGCCGATAGCTAGAAAGACTGTGGCCCTTTTGAAATATGTGAGATAGTTGTCAGGATCTAGGTCTACGGCGGCGTGGTAGTGACTAAGAGCATCAGCTAGCTGTCCAGCTGCTAGAAACTTTTTACCCATTTCCAGATGGGAATCAATATCCTTCTGTGTTGAACTAGCTATTAATCCTAGATGTTCATAGGATATTGTTATACTATATATAAAGATCACCAATATGTGCATCAAATAGGGCTTTTAAGGACTGATACATGTACACAGCATTAATAATAATGGATTGCATCAATATTAGTAAGAAGTGCAGGCGCAGGTTCAGTCCCATTAACACTCATCAGTAAATCACTTGCCAATAGTATTGATTGGAAAATGCAAATTAATCTAGGAATTTTCTACACAGTGCTACTGCTACTCTGCTCTAAGACAGGGGTTCCCAACCTTCTGTTGCCTAAGCACCTCTTAGCAGTCATGTGGCAAACAATGTAAAACTGTGTAAATACAGGTAGATGCAGTATGGTATAAAACGATTGTTTATTAAATTGTTTCATGAAAAGTAATGTACATTGTAGCCTATATAATATGTACGTTGTATAATAATCTTTAATGATTGTAGTTTTTTATGGTTTTCTCACTGGCTTAGCTCAACTACAACACGTTTATGCATTGGAGATCGAGTGTCAATAGCTTGATAGTCTGTAATTCAAATCACTATCATAAATAAAGTTGATAACATGTATTTGTACCATACATTTCTGAAATGTACCCCAGGTTGGGAACCCCTGCTCTAAGAGATTTTCTGTGATTAGACTTACATACATGAAGTTGTAGTTTAGTATAGGAGATTTTCATGTCGAATGTTAAAATTTTGATATCGGCAAAAGAAAGAAAATAGGCATGAGGGTCATGTGAGCCATGAACATATCCTATTGGATTAAATTAGCCTAAACATTACGTGAGTAGACCTATAAATGTCCGATTAAGCATCAGCAGTAGTGCTTATGTTGAAACTTTACCATTACACTAACGGTCTAGGGGCAGTAGTGATGGTAGTAGACCCTTTGAAGGCCTGCATGAAAAAAATTGGTTAGGCCCAGGTGAAAAAACACTGCACTGCAGCAGAGGTAGACTGAGCCATAGTGCGTCATTAGAAAATTAAATTTGTTCGATCCTCAAGCCTCTCAACAGCCGAGTAGGAACTGTGGGTATTAATTAAATGAACTTGGTAGACCCCCTCAGCTGAAAAATTGGCTGCTGCAGGCTGCCAAAGATGTAGCCTAACCAATTTATCTTATGAGCCTTTAGCCCAATATGAATATGAAAACATCCATGACTAAACTATTATAAATTAAAAATAGGGCATAATAGGCCTAAACCACCCTGTCTGGGACCTTGCATAGTCATCCGATCCTGCTGACTTATTGATATCTTATCAGAATTTTGCAAATACAATACATAACATTACATTACCTGTGTCAGTGTGGTATCAAAAGAAAATTCAAAAGTCAATCAAAGTTGGAATTTTAATTTAATATAAACCTAAAGTAAAAGTTCAGTTGAGCAAATGCCAGTAGGCTAAAGTTTAAGTTGTGTAGAATTACTTCTAAATAACTTAACAGTTTGATGCATTCGAATGTTCATATTTAACCGTCACTTACAGTGGTAAACAGTAGCACTGTGACTTGTGAGGGTGTTTAGTGTCACTCACCTTGCATTTGAAGATAGAGAGATACCATTAGAAGGGGCAGGTTAGACTCGATAGCATTATAGCCACCTTGACCAGGCCAAAACATCTTGATCCTAATCACTTTAATATCCCCGACTTAATGAGATATATTGTATGGTTTATGTACACTATAAAATTAAACTACATAAATAAAAAATGAGATCAACATAACAAGAAACTCGGAAGAGATGAAGAACTCGACGTATCATAACATTGTACACATGGAAAGCTAAACAGAAAGCGATGTGGTCTTTCGTGATTGGTCACTGAATCCTGTGAATGTAAGGTTAAAGGTTGCCTTTTCCGGGAGGAAAGATGGCGTGCAAGCGTCATGTTGCTAAGCTTTTTTGTTTGCAAAGCCTAATCTCAACTTATATAGGCTATCAGAACGAGATAAATGCAATTCTCTATATTCGTGTTCCACAACTTTATATAAATTGCTTCACTCGATTTTTGAGGATCATAGGGTTGTGGGGGTAGATGATTTTCCATTAATTAACTTACACAGACTCTCCAATTGAATTTTAATTTTTAAATTAAATTATTATTGTTTTTATCAAATCAATGTAAATATCAAAATTTGTAACATTAATATACTGTGGTGGATTTTAGAAGTGTTTTTGCAAGCTGGTGTTAAAAGCTAGGCTAGGGAAGCTGTTGCTTCTTTCACGTAAATAATATGAGTTAGCTACATGTAGCTCCAGCTGCATATAGCTGTTTTAGATACATATATAAGGATTTTTTTCTATATACAGTGAGTAAGTAGAAGAGAAGTTGAAGTGTTAATAAAGTTAGATCTACAAGTGTTTAGACGAACCCTGAAAAGGTTTATGGAGTGTGGGAAGAGAAATCCATAACAATACGTATTGATATTGGAATAATTCATATTTAATTTGATTTTGAGTTTCTTTGATTGAAGATTGTAATTTAATTTTTAATTTACAATTATTACTTGCGAGTTACATACGACACCTTAGTATTACAGTTTAATTTTATTAAATTATATTTACATTGACTTACATGGAGTTCATTGTCACACTAGACTACCTAGGGAGTGAAAGGGGCGTACCTCATATAGGACAGTAGGTAACATAAGTTGGGACAGTGGGCAACATACGTTGGGTACTGTACTTCATTTATTAGTTCAGGATTTAAGGTTGTGCCGCACAAGTCAGCACTACCTGTCATTTGGGGATTGCTTAAAGTATCAGCAGAATTGTTCTATTTTTTAATTTCGAACTGTTCTTGGTAGAAAGCTGTTAAGGTACTGGTTGTAGTTGGTTCTGATAGATATTGGCTTGCCTCTGTTCTGAGCTCTCATCTGTACCCGACTGTTGTTGCAATTTTGCTGGACAAGGTCATCATCAGGTTCACCCTTCGGTTTTTGCGTCTGTCTTGTAGTGGTAGAAGTCCAAGCTTCTGTTTTACATCATTCATCTGCTGTCTCTCCTTCAAATTCTTAAAAAATCTTGTGGCCCTGTCCTGAACAGAGGGGTCCCAGGCAGCAGCTCCATATTTTAGGTGAGGCAGACATAGAGACTTGTATGCTATGAGTTTTGCACTCTCAGGTGCCTAGTAAAGAGCCCTTCGTATCATCTCAAGCTGCCTTTTGGCCTTCTGTGTTTTATTTTGGGTATAAGCATCGAATCTTAAGTTCTCTTGGGGTATCAGGCCCAAGTATAGAGTATTGCCAGCGTGTTCCAGTACAGCTCCATCTAGTGTGTAATAGCTATAGCTAATAGCTGTATAATTACCCCTGAGTGTGTTGCTAATTGATACGCCAGCTACCTATATTTTACAGCATAGTAGCTAATATTTGCCTTCTGACTTGAACTCCATTTGCTCTATCAGTTTGCTATTGTTTGTGACTAACAACCCGCTGAACAATAGCAATAGGTCCTCATTATGTTGCGTTTAGGTTGTTAGGTTATCAATTTCTTATTTGAGCGGTTATATTGTTATGGTCAGATGGGGAGCATGGGTTCTACTAATCAGAACATGCACCAAGACTGGGTATAAGAGTGTAGCATTTGCTGGCAGTAACTCACTAAGTGGATGGTATACATACATGTACATAGCATAATTATGATGTTCGAAGTTCAACTAAGTAATTATTATATACGGGTTATAGTAACATGTATTAATCGTTGTCTTGTTACAAGTGGAGGACCGACATCACCATGTCAGGTTCGAGCAGCTAGTATTATATTCTAACGGTGTTAGATACCCCAAGTGCTAATTCCAAGTAGGAACCCATCCTTGAGACTTGTAGTCCGTCCTAGAAGTTACTAGAGCAGTTATAAGTAGATATTTTTCCGTATTGAGTGTTAAAAGTAGACTGGGGAATACAAGAAAAGGGAGCCTCTATTTATACTAAAGTTGGCAGCTTCTGCTCTGCAGTATAACTGAGTGGGTCGGTCATAAGGTAAAGTGACTTAAATATACACATGTAATAGATGTGATGCTGTTTGATACTTTTGTCGAAAGCGATAAGAGTAAAGAGTGGAAAACTCTATATGACCGCATCTTGCCGGTGGACAATGTCCTAAGTTTGAGCTTTAGAAACAACATACAATTAAATAGTGGCACCTAGTATCACTTTGGACGTTGGCAGGGCGAGAATATTTTGGGGATATTTACTAGCACCAAAACATCAGTAAGGTATGATGTTAATTGAAATTAGTTTCTAGACCAATAACTTGTAGACAGCTAACTGACTATTGGGCCGTGTTGTTGTAGGGAGCTAACTGACTATTGGGCCGTGTTGTTGTAGGGAGCTAACTGACTATTGGGTCGTGTTGTTGTAGGGAGCTAATTGACTATTGGGCCGTGTTGTTGTAGGGAGCTAACTGACTATTGGGCCGTGTTGTTGTAGGGAGCTAACTGACTATTGGGCCGTGTTGTTGTAGGGAGCTAACTGACTATTGGGCCGTGTTGTTGTAATGCTAATATTTGTAGTTCCAGTAATGGAGGAAGCTCTGCAAGCAAAACCATTTGCATTTCGAAGACGATTTGAAAGAGTCGACTGGAGAAAGCTAGGTAAGCAAGTAGATGTATCATCACGTTGAATCTACTCTGAATCCAATCGTACTACATAATTTAAAGATTTTCTTGCATGGCAGAACCATGAAACCCTTACAAATAAACTAAAACAAAGTCTTATTAGCATCTGTTAACATTTATGTAAGCCATAGTGCAGGAAAACAACATTTAAAATATTATATGTAAATGTAATACATTGGCAGCCATAATGGATGAAAAAAAACAATTGCTTTCTTCTTCGGCAATTCATGACGTATTGAAGTGCTGAATGAAAAATGTAGCGACTCCACAGCGGTCATTTTAGAATAGCCTGTCGAACCTATCATCTTAGTGGGTGCAGCGTATAGCCCTCAATTGCAATCAGCTAAGCTGGAGAAATAAGTCTTTTGTCATAAGCTATGCATAATCCTAAAGCAATCGTAATATTATTGTAGTAAAGCTCTCTTGTGAATAGTAATAACGATAGATAAAAATGCCATATAATAGGGCTACATAAGATACATCCAAAGCGCGGTCAGCTATTGTAAAATTTGCATAACATTCACATGTACATTGTAGCTCAGCATTTTTAACTGTATAGATTAATATCAACACTGTGTAGCTGAGATGATAACATGGATTCAAATATACAACCTTACAGGTACAACAACTGATCAAACTATATTTCATATGTTCAATGTTGTTGAGTATTTACTATTTACAATAAATCAATAATTATAATAATAAATATAATTGATAAAGTAAACTAAATGATATAAAATATTTTTAAAATATAATTTGATAATAATACCATGAGATGATCATGAATAATGATTTTCCTATAGTTACCTTAGTTTAGTTTTAGTTTCATTTAGTTAAAATGTTGTTATAAAATAGAAAATGGCAAATAATATTATTTGTTGTCATCAAGTCAATACAATATCAATATTAGATAATTTTTGTTATTAATTATAGTCTTATAGACTAGTTATTTCTATATTTTATTCATACAGGAATAATGTTAATGCACATCATAGTAACATATTATTACTAGTTATATATTGGCCTATATAATTTGGTTGTATCTACAGTTTATGACTTTACAAGTAACCATTCATTAAATTCAGTATAAAATTTAGTCCCACACATCTATGATTCACTTGACTTTTATTTAATTTCAGACTGCTACAAAACAATGATAATTATTATTTTAACATAATATATTATTTACTTCATGACAATGATACATGTAATTATGGTAAGTTATTGTAACCAAGTATCATGCATGGTCATACACGTACATCTATAAATTTATAGTTATAGATGACTTTCTTCGAAACAGGTCATAGTATAGAGCCTGCAGATACCTGGTGAACCTGCAGCAAAACAAGATATGCCTAATCCACCAGAAGGCACCAGCTGTCATACTCTCTATTTTGATCTAAGTTGAATGATACCAACCAGTGCGAGTGCATCACGATCACCCTGCTGTACTGAAACTTTGGCTGAAGTACCTCCTGATGTGGTACGTACAATCTGTACCTCTGTACTTGGCTGAGCTGTCTACCATTTTCTGAGCACAGATACCTAGGTTCTTAATGCCTTATCTTAAACTTCATTCCATATCCGTATTGATGGCTTGAGATTGGTACTTATTGTAGGCCTACATGTAGTCGACTGTAATGATTAGTCTCATAAAATGTCTGTTGAGAGAGCTATCCAATGGAAATAACATGACCTTTTATTACATGCATATAATAATATGTACATGTTGCACCTGTAACATATTTCAGTTAATTATTTCTCAGGTATGTACACCATTAATAAGCGACACACTACCAAGTGAGGAGATGGCTGGCCAGACACCTAACAGAAATAGAAAGAAAGCAATTACCATTTTCTTTAGCAAGCTACATGTACATCCAAGAAAGGTTTCTCCCACTGACAATGAGAAAAAGTTTGTTTTTCCTAATATAATTTAGGTAGTTTCTGCTATGATGAACAAGACTAGTGTGATGTTAGCATTGTAGCTTGGCTGCAGGGGCTAGTGTTTGGTTAGCATAACAATTAATATATACTAAGCACACGCCAGTGAGTGATAGGGCTCAACTTAAACTAACCACACTTTTAGTTGGTTGCTGCAACTAAGCTACAATAAGGACATTACACATGAAGTTTTTTCTATCAGCAAACATTTTCTGTAGTAGTTTTTAAAAGTCGGAGTTTTAACATGGAGACAGAAAGAGACATCATATTCTTTAACTGTTCTAGTCAGACAGCAATTTATATAACTTTTGCCTAAACTCTAATCCAATATACAGCTAAGAAACTTAGTGCTGTAGTGAATTATGAACAGCTGATATTATTGAACATGACATACATTTTTGTAGCATTTATAGTTGTAATTTGCTACTACAGCTGTACTTGTACTCCTAGTAGTTGTATCTATACTAATACTTGTACCTGTAGTGCTATTGTACATGGTTATTTGCACTTATGCTCTACTAACTTGTACTTACTTCTAAGTCCCAATGTGAAAAAATACTTGCTCCTCTCAATGTAGAACTTGGTACTTTACACCACCCAAGGAGTAACCACCTATGGAGCACCACCTATGCATGTAGGAAGTAGTTGGTGTGCATGCATATACATGTATAGTCACTCTGGCTGCCCCTTGCTGTCAAACAATGTACCAGCCTCGAATACATGTATAATCTTTCCTCTGTAGGTTCTTACGAGTGTATTCCAATAAGTTAAAACATGTCAGAGAACTCACATGTTCACTTATTTCAAAAACAATGAGCTCCCAGACACATGTTCACCAATCAGAGTTACCATTAACCCAGCACCACACTCTATGCTGTAGATTCTTGAATTCTGAAAAGCTAGCATAAACATGTACACCTAAGACTCAGTTTGTGAACGTTTGGAACAATGTGCTGCAGTGCATCTTTTTTTTCCCAGCAAGCTGTTACTGTAATAATGCTAAGCTATTGACAGGATGATCTAATTTCTTTACCAAAAGCTTAGTAAGATTGAAAAAAGTCGGAATACGATCAAGTCTAGTGAATGTCTATTCATGAACCATTTCACTGCGGCTTACCCATAGCGATTGGTAGTTGAGGTAAGATTATACCAGGCATTGACCAATTAAGGAGCCGCATTCGCAGTGAACCAATCAACACAGGGAGGAAAGTATTTGCAGGTATAATTATTAGAACGGTAAACAGGTTTGTCCTTGACACTATCCTTAGCGCTAGAGCCTTTTAACTTTTAGCAAGTTGAATATTGAAACTTGGGGTGCTTGAATTGGATTTTACTTCAATTATACTTGAGCTCCCAGGCTATAGCCTTCAAATATTACAGATTAAGTATTCTATCTTGAGGCTGGCAAGTGAATTGGCCCTATAGCTATATGTTCTTGGAGATGAAACTGGATTGAAAAAAGCCAATTTTTGATCGCTAGTAATCGGCTTTACTATGAACCACGCAATGTCACGCATTGTGCGTTGGAACTCCCCTGCGTCATATTGTGCGGAGAAGAAGGAAAGATGTTTTATTTTGCCGATTATGGCGGCTAATACGCAACTTTTCAAATTACTGGTGATGGACACTTTTCCTGCACTATGGCTTACATAAACGTTAACAGATGCTAATAAGACTTTGTTTTAGTTTATTTGTAAGGGTTTCATGGTTCTGCCATGCAAGAAAATCTTTAAATATAATATGTCGATGTATTACTACATTGTAGCTTCAGTGAACCTAGATCAAATAGCCCGGGATCTAGACTTTGGAGCTCTTCAGGAAAATCTTACAAATATTGCTTTCTGCAACGTAGAGTTGGAGCTGGTATGTTAATGTGTTCTACATACTATGCTCTCATATTGATATGATGTATAATTATGTAGGTGTAGTGGTGATAGCTTTTAGCCTGCATCACTTTGTGCTCGTACAGTGTAACAACGTCTGTAGGTTGATTAGAGTAAATGTCTACAATTATTGCACATGTTGTCGAAATAAGAATATCTACCATTACAATAGTCTCGACAATTTAAGAGTTACTGGAACTTGAACTCTGACGTGTTTATTATCTTCAAGTGATGTAAATATTCACAATATTAAATATTTGTAAATCCAATGATTTGCAATAGTGACGTTTCACTCAAAGTCTGTATCACCATCATCGTAGATATAATCTATAGACACAGTACCCAAGTCTAAGTTTGATAGTCCATAGTCACTTCATGGTTGTCTCTTTTTAGGATCTGCGTCTGATTGATCCCAACTTTGTGAAACTGTTCAGGATGGGACAACTTACAATTGAATATCTACTGGTAAGATATTACCATTCTGTCTCTGTGTAGCACTGGTACTAGGTTTATAGAATATTGTGTTATGTGCTTGACCTGTTTATACAGAAGGGGATTTACAGACAGGGTACCCAGTCTATGATACAGAACTAGCACATTCTCGTAGAGAGTTCTCAGCTGCGGTCACATGACACATTGGTGACCTTAGATTTGTATCCACTATGTGTATAGGACGGCTTGTACATTGCATAACCGATGAGTAGCCATTACGATACCAGGGTTACACAGTTATAACCTCACACTATGAAAGTGTAGAGTGCTCTGTGTATCTGATGGGATAACAGCATGTCATGCACACCTCACAGGTGTTATTCTATTGGAAATATTTTGACTTCAACTTTAAATTCTAATCTCGCAGACTATGTAGAATCTGTCCCCGATCAATATTTTGCAAGGCAATAATGGTAATGTTATCCCTTTTCTGGACAATGTACACTTGTGCATATAAAATTGGGAAACAGGTTTTTATGAAGGAAAAACTTGCCATAACCTGTGCCCTCTCATGTTAGGTGTGCAAAGGATTCTGCAGTATTCTCACACCAGCACAGCTGTACACAGTTGCCTGCATATTTGAATGTGGTGAGGTCCATTCCAATGGCTTCATGAAATTAATCCGTCAAACATTTCAGTTCTTTACTGATGAGTCACCATTTGCTAAACTACTGCACCGCATTATTTTGGCCAGTTCATTGTGTTTGCACCATAAGCAAATAATACTGTTTTGTGATTATTGCTTGTGTCATCATTGATATAACTACCTTGTACCACTACTTGCAGTACCATTCCCATTATACGTACTACTTATATTGTATATATATAAAAAGGCTTATCTATTACCCTACCATCCTCATATACAATATAACCTTCAGTTAACTGTGTTACAGTACTCCCAGGAATATCTATCTGATACTATCATCAGTTTGGAAGGAAGAATCAAAGATCAGCATAAGGTAATCCGTTTCATATATATATATATAGACCTACAGAATAAGGTAAGGTAAGGTCATCATAGCTTATTAAAAATAAGGTAACATATCATGATATAGTTATTTGTAGTTTATTAGGAATATGCCTGCCAAGATATAGTTTATACTGGACAATGTAAGATAATACTTGTATCTGTTAGGTGTATGTCTTTGTGACACAAAACTCAGGTTCAGTCTAATTTGATTAAGAAATTTCTAACCCACATCAGGTTGGAAATAGACTGGCCCAAGTCCTACTCAAACGACCACATTCATCTTATTGTTTTTACTGCTACCCAGGCTGATCCAAGGGGTTGCAGAAGCACATTTGTACATTTGGTACATGTGCACATAGTATGTTTTATCATAATATAGTTTATACATGTTGAAGGAATAAAATACATAGTTGGGCTCGTTGTAATACTTCAGAATGAGGAGAATTTGACAGAGAAGCTGAGGATGGTGGAGAGGCAGTTGGAGAAGATGAAGAAGGAGGGACATAAGAGGAAGAAACTAATCATGGATCAGCAACACCTCATTGAAGCAGGGGCTGACAACTTTCACAAGGTATTCTTGTAATATAATGACTAGCAGTAACAGATAGAAGTCTGTAGGGGAGAGTTTATAAAGGGCAAGTGGCAGAGTAGGTAGCAGTAGTAACAAGTGTCGTACAAGCCTCATACATGTACATATTAAAGTTAGAATTTTGTAAGTTGCCCACAGGCTACATGTTAGTGGTTGTTAGTCTCACTGTTCAAGTCAAAAACAAAAGTGATCGCAGTCAAGTTGTGAAACAAGTAAGTGCCAGGCTACAACAATTTGGAGCTGCCTCAAGTCACATGGTATTGTCAATAAGATGCTTTGTGTACTGTATTAAAATATATTAAGTCACATGACTTGAAGTTAGACATTGAAGTTAACCTGTTATGTACACTTGTGTTCCTTCTAGTGCTTGGTTTGCCCGAAAGCCTTCATGAACTCTACATTCCTCCAGAACCACTGCGTTCGGCGTCATGGTCAGACATATCAGGACATGAAGGAGTCGAGTAATAAGGATAGAGAAATGGAAATTCCCCCTAAGATATCAGAACAGCTGGAGGAAATCAAAGAGAGGCTAATCTTTACAGAATCGCAGCTGGCTGAAGAAAGGAAGTCGCTAAAGGAAATGAGTGTCCATGTGAGTTATGATTGGTGGGTTGGTTGGTTGGCTGGCCGGCTGGTTGGTTGGTTGGTTGGTTGGTTGGTTGGTTGGTTGGTTGGTTGGTTGGTTGGTTGGTTGGTTGGTTTGTCTTCGTTCATGTACATGTATGTAGTTTATTACATATCAAACATAGGGAGAATAAAAGATAAAAGCTGACTTGTCTACAAATAACTATTCTGGTAGAAAATATGATAGAATGGTTAGAACAAGAGTGCTAATACTTAGCTCTTCTTCATGTTAATTGACACAATATAGTGGATATGTGATATTCCATCAAATGTGCATTATTGACTATGAATGTGTACATGTGTATATTTTAGTGTCTGTTTATGTATTTGCATGTGTTAGGAGTCCTCGCTGTTGGCTGAGAGAGATGCACACTACCAGAGGAAGCTAGAGGAGTGGAGGGAGGAAAGTGAAATACAACACAGGAAAGAAGTAGAGAGAATCCAGAACATTCTAATGACTGAGCTGAGGGAGATGCAGGAGAAGCAGCTGGCTACCCAAGTATGACATTACAATGTTACATGTTCATGTTTCTACCCAGGTATGACATTACGATGCTACATGTTTATGTCTCTACCCAGGTATAGCATTACTATAGTACGAGTTGTTGTATACTGTATACCATGTTTGTATGTTAAAGTTAAAATTTCCTCTATTGGTATGTTACAGAAAGCGCTTGAAGCAGCCCAACAAGGCATCCCAGGGTATGGTAGACCATCTAATCTTGGCACATCAATACGGGATGACCTGGATGTAGAACGGGATTTGTTACAACGGGAGCGGGAGGAAGTGATGCGTTTGAAGGAGCAAGTCAAGTTACAGATGGACAACATGCAGGTTAGCGTGTACATGTACTAAAGGCTGCGATAGGCTGTGTTACTGTGGAATGGGTTAGCATCTCCTGTCCTAAGGCTATACTGCTCTGTGCCTGAGTGTTTGTTTGGAGTTATATGTCCCTGTTGAATATTTATACTGTAGTAGAGTAGTTATCTACCCCTAATTTGCTCTTACACTAGAAGGTGATGTTATTGGCTTTATTATCTGAGTGTGTTTCCATTGGCTGATATAAACCCCCCAAAGTTGTGTGCTCACTAAGTTGAAAAAGTAACTTTGATATTCATCTGCTGAGAGTCTCAATCTCTTCACTGGCGCGTACCGTCAGCATAATGTGGTGGATATTCTTATCGTTACGTTTCACTTCTTCCCCTCCAACACTCTTTATTGGTGGTGACATTATTTGTGCTGCAGGAACAAATTCAGATGGAGCTGTCCACGCATGAGGAGAGAATTAGAAAAGAGACAATAGCCAATCAGAAGCTAGGATCACATGCAGACGTGGAGAAGATGCAGAAAGAGCTGAGGAGTAAACAGAAAGAGATAGATGAACTGAAGGGAAATAATGGTGGCCATAAAGGAACACAGGCTAAGGTCATTACAACTTGGTGTAGTTGCCAACATTATTTTGTTCTCTTTCAACTGCTTGATAGGCTCATTGCTGATCGGTCCATTACTCATGTTAGTGTACATCTGCAATCAATTGGTTTTAACTCATGAAAGTTTGAATTTGATAGAGTTTACTTTATGCACTGCAGATTACAAACGGGCATCATCCAGCTTCTGCACAGTCAACAAATCACAGTTCTCAGCCAATGACCAATGGACATCACGGCAGGACCACTGACTTTGTGGAGAAAAAGAAGAAGACCTTGACATTTGCAGATGAATCGGATGCAGTCGACTCACCTCAAAGGTAGATACTACATATAGGAAGGATGTTGTTATTTTGCTGCAGAATGCACTTTCTTGACAATTTATATCTCTTGCAGTCAGTCGATACAACTCGGACTATTCTATGGTCTAGGCTTCGGTTTGGTTACCTCTTTCCATGCAGCTCTGTTTGTTCCGTAACTTACCTGGTTTTCAGGTCGATCTTTCTGTGCTTCATGTTTCTCTTGGCAACTTCTTTAAATCTGAGTCTAAGTCTCCCCTGTCTGTCAATATATAGGGTTTATATCTGCAGATTGCACTTTCTTATGCGATTTCTAGGTTAGTTGAGCAAGTGATCGTACCAGATGTTCGAGCATCTCCTCCAACTGTCCAGACACTCTCTAGTGAGGAAGACAGCGAATTAGACGGAGAGGAGACGACGCTGGTGGATGGAAGCTCTACTAATCAGTCTATGAGGTGAGACTCCACACTAATAGCTGTATCCTGTCCTACACCTGCTTCACATTACGTTACGACTTAAAGTTAAAGTCGACACTTGATAAATTACATAAAATAATATTGATTTGTGCCATGTATCACTTCATATAACTTTTTGCACCAAACAAATTCCAAGGGGGTGAGAAAACATGTACATGTATATTGTAAATGTATATTATGTTAAATGCTGCCATTTTATTGGTTAACCCTCTAGCTGTGGTTCATCTGTAACACCTGGTATTTGTAGCACTACACTTGGAACACTGGACCTGACAGGGCAGAGCAAAGAGCTACACGAAGCGATTACCCAGAATCCGAAGTTACTCCAGGACATGAAACAGCAACTCCAACAAGTTTTTAACAGTGAACTAATGAGATGGGATGTCCAGCCTGTGAGTGAGGAGAATAGCGATAGTAGTAGTAATAGTAGTAGTAGTAGCGGTAGCGGTAGTAGCGGTAGTGGTAGTAGCGGTAGTAGTGGTAGTAGCGGTAGCGGTAGTAGTGGTAGTGGTAGTAGCGGTAGCGGTAGCGGTAGTAGCGGTAGTGGTAGTAGCGGTAGTAGCGGTAGTGGTAGTGGTAGTGGCAGTAGTGGTAGTGGTAGTAGGCTAATAAAAGTGTATTGTAGTATAATATGACCATATACATGTATATGGTATGCACAGGATAGTGAAGGTGTATTATGATACATGACCACATTATATGGTATGCACAGGATAGTGAAGGGATGACCTCCACCAAACTTGCCACCAAGCAGCAGCATTTGGCCCAGGAACGTAATAAGATGGAGAAAAAGTATAAAATGTTCCGTGAGACGAGACTTAGCCTTATTAAGCAAGTTGATGACCTCGCAAAAGCTGGGGCTAATGCTAACGGATCCCTTACAGCTCAAGGTGAAGACCATTCAGTTATACTTTTTGAGTGTAGATTTCTACTTGCTAATTGTCAAATAACTACAGCCATAACTATTAGCATTGGCATGTGACTACTACTGCCTACTTCAATGTATCACTTATATTTATATACATATTATACATCATACATGTGCATGACTGTATATACATATTACATACATGTGCATGACTGTATATACATATACATACATGTACATGACTGTATATACATATACATACATATGCATGACTGTATATACATATACATACATGTGCATGACTGTATATACATATACATACATGTGCATGACTGTATATACATATACATACATATGCATGACTGTATATACATATACATACATATGCATGACTGTATATACATATACATACATATGCATGACTGTATATACATATACATACATGTGCATGACTGTATATACATATACATACATATGCATGACTGTATATACATATACATACATATGCATGACTGTATATACATATACATACATATGCATGACTGTATATACATATACATACATGTGCATGACTGTATATACATATACATACATGTGCATGACTATATATACATATACATACATGTGCATGACTGTATATACATATACATACATGTGCATGACTGTATATACATATACATACATGTGCATGACTGTATATACATATACATACATGTGCATGACTGTATATACATATACATACATGTGCATGACTGTATATACATATACATACATGTGCATGACTGTATATACATATACATACATGTGCATGACTGTATATACATATACATACATGTGCATGACTGTACATACATATACATACATGTGCATGACTGTACATACATATACATACATGTGCATGACTGTACATACATATACATACATATGCATGACTGTACATACATATACATACATATGCATGACTGTATATACATATACATACATATGCATGACTGTATATACATATACATACATATGCATGACTGTATATACATATACATACATGTGCATGACTGTATATACATATACATACATGTGCATGACTGTATATACATATACATACATGTGCATGACTGTATATACATATACATACATGTGCATGACTGTATATACATATACATACATGTGCATGACTGTATATACATATACATACATGTGCATGACTGTATATACATATACATACATGTGCATGACTGTATATACATATACATACATGTACATGACTGTACATACATATACATACATGTGCATGACTGTACATACATATACATACATATGCATGACTGTATATACATATACATACATATACATACATATGCATGACTGTATATACATATACATACATATGCATGACTGTACATACATATACATACATGTGCATGACTGTATATACATATACATACATGTGCATGACTGTATATACATATACATACATGTGCATGACTGTATATACATATACATACATATGCATGACTGTATATACATATACATACATGTGCATGACTGTATATACATATACATACATGTGCATGACTGTATATACATATACATACATGTGCATGACTGTATATACATATACATACATGTACATGACTGTACATACATATACATACATGTGCATGACTGTACATACATATACATACATGTACATGACTGTATATACATATACATACATGTACATGACTGTATATACATATACATACATATGCATGACTGTATATACATATACATACATATGCATGACTGTATATACATATACATACATATGCATGACTGTATATACATATACATACATGTGCATGACTGTATATACATATACATACATGTGCATGACTGTATATACATATTACATACATGTGCATGACTGTATATACATATACATACATGTGCATGACTGTATATACATATACATACATGTGCATGACTGTATATACATATACATACATGTGCATGACTGTATATACATATACATACATGAGCATGACTGTATATACAGTAACACACTCATCCAAAGACTCTAGAAAGCTAACTGGAACTATGAGCTTTTTGACTGCTACTATGGAGAGCAGCTCTTGGGGAACAACCAGCAGCAAGTGGTCGACAGCTGACAGGAAGGATCAGGTGCCTGACATCTCTACTGATGGTTAGTGTATCACCGTATAATATACACACATACTAATGAGAAGCACGCTCATATGTCTATACATACTGTGTACATTATACACACTTGTAGAATGAACATGTAAACTGTTACGCTTGGTGTATTTTATATGATGTCAGCAAGTATCTTGGTTACAAAATAATATAGCCAAAATTTAGACTTGTCTTATTGGCCAATAGGCTGTTTCACACTATTCACTTGTGTTAGCTTTTGTGAAGTTATCTTCTCTTTTTGTTTATTTCCATATGGTTCATGTTAATGTTACTAAAGTGGCAGTAGATAGTGTTACTTATGCTATATTAATATTTAGTGCAGAGCATTAATCTAGGAATTGTTTGATTAAGGTTGTTGGTTAAAATAGCCAATGTAGAGACAGTAGTTAGATCTCAAACATCAGGGTAAATAAATTCTGATTTTCAATCAATCAATTCCATTCAATCAGTGATGACTCTCAACTATAACTATTACTCAATCTGAATTAGTCTGAGTTGATTCGGGCTCAGATTAAATTTTCTGTGGGTAATTAAAAAGTGATGTTTTATTTTAATTATTCCATTTTAATAAAAGGAATATATAAATGTACATCAATCTCATACAAAGTACACTTATAGCTCTGTATTTTGGTTCTTGACAAGGACGCACCTGTTTATACATCCATCCTGGTCTGCCAATAGCGTTCTATAGGCCAAAGAGTTAGAGGCTGTTTCAAATTCTCAAACCGCCATAGGAAAAGAATTGCATTGGGCAACAACTCCTTTTCTATCTGCCAGTTTTGAATAGTTATTGCAAAATTTAGCTTCCTTTTAGGGCTTTGTGAATACCACTTAGGAGTTTCAGAAGTATTACTGTTTAGTCAATGGCTGGTTGTATTTTCAGAGGAGAGCAGTAGTGAGGATGAGCCTTTACCCAAGTATAAGCCAAAAACTCCTTCACCAAGTAAAGACTCCCCCACTCACAGACCATCTCTCACAGCCACTAATCAACAGTCTCCCACGCATTCCACAAGGAATGTTCCAGAAAGATCAACTCACTCTAACCTAGGCTCCCAATCAGAGACCAGTAAACCGAGTTCAGGGTGGGCCACTGTAGATGACGATAGTAAGTATGACAGGATGGTACACAGTCTACATAAATATTATTATCATCGCCTACTACATGTAGGTAAATAACTAATGTTAATAGGGTGTGGAAGCAAATACAAATATATCTTGAGTTATCCTTCCTTACTGTGATTAAAATATTTTGTTAGTGTGGGTATGTGCTGTGTATGAGGTATGGAATTCTCTTTTTATGCCTCTCCCAATAACTCAGTTTATGGTTGTGATTGCGGCACACATACAGTACACGTATACTTACATGTATATGTGCTTACAAGTACATCCCATATTATAACAAGTGATAACAATCTGATATACGTCTGTCCAGTTGGTGATGGCGGCTTCACTCCCTCCAACAAACCCCCTCAGAGGGCAATACAGATGCCAGGAGTGGATGCAGCGGCAGAGAGTGACTGGGATGAGGATGACCTGAGTGATTTGGAGGAGATTGGAGGAGGTGAATCTACAACTATGCTGAGAGCTTCCACCGACTCCACAATCAAAACTAGAGCTGCAATGATTGAGAGTCAACTAATGGTAGGCATGGCTTACTATACTCTCTTATGACTGTATGTATGGTAGGTGTGGTTTGGTGTGTACGCTCCGAATACTGTCTCTGAATACTGTCCATAGTAGGTGTGGCTTGATACTTGGTATACTCTCTTTCTCATTACTATGTGTATGGTAGGCGTGGCTTACTTTTGGGAATATTATGTGTGCGGAATGTTATATACTCATACCCAGAATTTGTTCTGGTGAACACTCCACCAATAGTTTAAAAGGAAATCGGCTATAAGTCTATTTTGTTTACCAACCACCATCTTTAATTCTTGGTAAAGTAAATGAACAGATGGTGGCAATTTCACACAAACCCTTGTTATGATTGTGTTAATTGGCTGCACTGTATATTATACATGTGTATCTACGTGCTGTAAGCATGTGTGAGGTATACGTTTACTGACTAAGTGCACTTGCGTACTTCAGGGAAGGAAAGGAAAAGCTCCAGCTGGTGGTATAAACACTTTGACCCTACCGTCTCAGGAGAGGTATGACTCAGCAAGTCCCACAACTCCCGACATACCTAAGGTGGGTAATATACTGTATATGAGCACGTCATACACAGTATACTGGCATGCCATACACAGTACTCTAACGTGTCATGCACAGTACACTAGCATGCCATACAGAGTACGCTAGCGTGTCATACACAGTACACTAGCATGTCATACACAGTACGCTAGTATGTCATACACAGTACGCTAGCATGTCATACACAGTACGCTAGTATGTCATACACAGTACGCTAGCATGTCATACACAGTACGCTAGCATGTCATACACAGTGCGCTAGCATGTCATACACAGTACGCTAGCATGTCATACACAGTACACTAGCGTGTCACACACAGTACGCTAGCATGCCATACACAGTACTCTAGCATGTCATGCACAGTACACTAGCGTGTCATACACAGTACACTAGCATGCCATACACAGTACACTAGCATGCCATACACAGTATATTACGAGCATATCATACATGTACTGTATAAGTTTTCTACTACATGCAGATGGAGGGTAGTGATGATGAAGACCTTATTGAAGCTGAACTGGCCGTTCAAACAGCTACCAACACGTACAGCTCGCGACAGTGGGGTCAAGGGTCATCTGCTAATACTCTCAGTGTCAGCGGTAAACCAGGTCAGTTTGAACTGTCTGAACTTGTTATGATCATCTCACCAAACTACCCTCTGGTAGATACACAACTGTTAAATATAGAACTGTATGGGGAGAGAGGCTTTCCTCAGAGCCATGATACTTCGTATAAACAAAATTTTTAAGTAATACTTGTATAACAGTCAGAATTTTCCAAGCCTACTATAATTGTTTTCATAGCGGTATTTTTGTAAACACTGAATCTCACAACATGTGTTAGTGATCAATAAATTAACCGACCAACCAACCAACCAAAACTCGTTGAATGGTTCCGTACTCTTCCATCACTTAAAATCGGCCTATAGTTTGTATTAAACATCAAAATTGCCAGGATAAAACAGAACTCGATCTCTCTCTCAAAACATATAGGCCCTGGTCACATGTTCCACTGATGCTTCTCAATTACTTCAACTTTGTAGTCCTATGCAAACATTTGTCCTCAAATTGGTCTCTCATCGGACTAAATAGATTAACCAGCTTAGCCCTTTGTCGAGTAATATCTAGCTCTCATATTTGATCTGTTAGTCAGTAGGTCTGTCAAATCTAGTTGGAGTGCCACATCTCCCAAAGGGGTAGGATATTATTATGTTACCTTCTCTAAAAAGTGGAAAGGAATGGCCACCCAGTGCTATATTTATGGCTTTTAAGGGCAGGACCTACTCAGTGTCTTTTATTTTTCTGCAGGAGGCGGCTCTTTGATGCCAAGTGGAGAAAAAGCATCCAGCGTAACATCTGAAAACGTCTCGTTAACTTCAGTGACTGGTTTGTTATTACTCTTAGTTTACTGTCTAGTCATGTGACATCACTAAACATCTGAATGCTGTTGAATTACGTGTTGATGAACGTCATTGGAATATGATCTTTATTTGTGAAATTGTTGTTATAATTACTATATTTACTCCTATTGTGTAGGCACAGCTCAGAAAGGGGACAGTGGCTCTGATTGGTCTGTTGACAGTGACTTTGACCTTTGAAGGACGAATTATTCACATCTTCTAGATGAAACGCTTTGACTACTCACAGCAATCACCCATCAGTGTGATACGAATTACATGTATATTTTCATTTCCAAGGATGCATGTGTTGACAATCAGTCTTAATGAATAGCCATATTTATATTGTATATACATTTAGCTGCTTGAAATGTTATGCACTGGTAGGTGCCGCTATTTTGAACAATACAGTGTGCATGCTTGTAGTTATATTTTTACTAGACCTGTTTGAACATTACCATTTGCCATGTATCCACATGTAACTGTAGGTTTATTTATTTTTATACTAAGAACTGTGTTTATCTTAGCCATAAGGATTCCTATTACTCTGCCCTGTGTGTTGTCTCTTCATCACTATTATTGACAATATTATTGATAGGCTTCCATTTTCCATATTGCAAATATCATATTTTATCAACATTTTAATTATTTTTCAACATTTAGGGCATATTTTGACGCTACAATGTAGACTCTAATATTACTATAATGTTGTATCAATATTGTTAAGAGAATTATTATGAACAATAAATATCATACGATGTATATATGCATGTACATGTACATGTATAATTACTAGACCCTAATGTAGAGGCAAAAGGCAAGTAAGCATCTCACATTATTGGTAAATGCCCCTACCCCATTCCCACAGAAGATGTGATGCTATGAGTGGTTTTAGTGATGTAGAATCCAGGAGTAAAAGGGTAGAATAGATGTCAAGATGTGTTACTACTAGATATAACAATATGAACAACATATCACACATGAATTAATACTACTGTAGCCTAGAACAAGGACTAACTCTACCTCTACTTCCCATGTAACAGCTCATATCAGTCGTCTATTAAACTTTGACAGCTAAATAGTAGTGTATCTAAAGAATAAAGTAAAACACAAACGCTGTTTAGCATGAGTACAGTTGAAGAGTTGATGGAATACAGTTGAAATAAAGCTGTATATAAATTAGGTACATGTATTGGGTATAGCACAAGTCAGAATCCTCCCCTTGCCAGCAATTCAATATATTTGGTTACAAGGTTGCATATTACTAATTTTTTATACATGTATCTATTCATTAGTTGCACAGGTTATAAAATTTTGAACATCATTATATTTTTGTGAGCTCTGTCTAGCCAAAATCTCTAAGACTTGCAGGGCTGGTCTTAGAAAATAAAATTATAGTTAGAACAGCCCTGTTTAGCCTACTGGTAATCTGTTCTCTTAGAAAATTTGTCAAATTGCAGAAACAGATAGCAACTGGTTTCACTTTACAGAAGTAATACACAGTTTGTTTATATATATATTATATAATCTGTACAAATCTAAGAGAAACGATAATGAGGAGTTGTCCTTGTGATTACATGTTCTGAATGAGGTGCATGTTATGGTGTACTCACTAGATTGCTTGTGCATATTGCGCTGACTCGTGGGTGAGTGTTCTAGCACTCCAAAGCACAACCGCTGATTTTATACAATGAATGTTGAGCCAAAATGTGTCCCATTCTACCCCAGCACTCTGGCTATCAGTCCCGAGGAATCTAGGCTAAGAGTATACTAGTCTAGAAGAGATAACTCCATTTCTGGTATAGATAAAATAAACGTGACTGTGTTGGACTCCAAAGAACAACTGCGTTAACATAGAAAAGCCGCTGATTTTATACAAAATCTGCTTCAGGTAACTTCTGGCAAAAGAAAGACCAACAGTTGGTCTTACAATATGTAAAAAAATACATTGAGTAGGTAGCGAGCTTCCGAGAACCAAGCTGCCTAGGTCGGGTACAATAGGAAACATTATAAAAACAGGTAGACATCATGGTGGCACTTGGCCTGATGCAATCATGCAGTGAGATACAATCTACACAGGTACATGTAATTATACATATATATATGTAAAACATACATGTACATGTATATAATAATGTGCAATGTGAGTGATAAGATGTCTATATTTCACCATATTTATTATTTCAGAACAATTAAATCTTTTGAGGAATCTCAATTATGCTTCAGTAAATTCTTCCCACATGCAAATTTTGATGACATCATTAATTTGTTTGTTCTCAAATACTTCGGGTAAGGATAGTTTACTCTTCTTTAGTGGATAAGGTTAGCCTGATAACTAACCACAATAATAGTCATCATAAAAATAGTGAAATTAGTCGAGGGGCAATTCAGGTAGAATATGGCAACAACTCTGATAGCTTTTATACAAATTAATACGGTTACGAATTTATTACTTAAATCAGTTTGAAAATTTCATTTCAGATTAGCTTTTCCATGTAATAGCTGAGTATTTCCCATTACGTTTTAGAAAAAAATAGAAACTTCACAAGCATCACGGGAAAGAAACGACAACATCATGGCTGGTGCTAATAGTCGATCCAGGTGTCGAGGCAAGCGATGCAGAAAGTCAAAAACAAGCACAAGAAAGATTCCAAGCAAAGAAGTGCACTTAGCGGCATTTCTGAATATCAAGTGAGTCCAACCACGCTATATCTTATATCTATGTGTATTCTACCCCAGTAACCTTTTATATTCACAGTCTTTATGATCGTCTTATGTGAATGGAAGGCAGTGTTTCATCCGAGACCAGAGCTTGGCAAACAGTCAAGAATATTTGCCTAAAATATAAAGACTTCATGTTATTGATTATAGTATAGTACTCTAAAAGTTCAATTTACTTTCACAACAAATGTTGTGAGTCTGTTAATGCAGAAACATTCAGCGGTTAGGGTTATCCACAATTAGTTAACGGACAGAACTTCCCTAGCTTCTACTCCGAAGAAGAAAAATTCACTTGCATTACCAATCGCCGAATCGGTCCTACTAACAGATATCACTATTATTCTCAGACACATGTATCTTCCTGGTGAAGAAATCCTTCTTACCTATGTCATTGATGACACATATACAATGAATCCTGGAGATTCCGTAGAACTACAGAGATGTGGGTACACAACTTCCCACCAACTGAATCCTTATCGATGGCCAGTATCTACAGTACCTGTTGGTAACAGCTATAGCACATGCTTGGCACTTCCTGTAAGTCGTTCTTCTACAATACAAAAAATTTTGGCATGGCTATTATGTGAAGTGTAATTGGGGAGGGGAGACATGTATTTACTTACTGTATTTACTTACTGTATTTACTTACTGTATTTACTTACTGTATTTACTTACTGTATTTACTTACTGTATTTACTTACTGTATTTACTTACTGTATTTACTTACTGTATTTACTTACTGTACTTACTTACTGTATTTACTTACTGTATTTACTTACTGTAGGTAGATTAATTAGAATAAGGTTTTTAGCCTACTCTATAATTATACCAAGGAGTAATACTAATGACAACAATGTCTTTTTAAATTTCAGATTCCTGACTGGAAGCAAAAGAATGATGAGTACCAGTTTAAATACATTAGCCATGAAAGTGGTAAAGTTATCGGCAGAAGTCAAAATTTCAAGATTGGTGACATCGCTGAAATTGAAGATGGACATGACAACAAAGGTAACTAGGATAACGGTGTCAGTGTTAGGCTACTGCCACACCCTAGAGTCGGACTTAGTAAGTTATGAATTAAGTTTCTATAGACAACTCTATGTTCAGATTCAAAATAATGAGAGTGTTGTGCATTATAGAAGATGAAATAGAAGCCACACCTCCAGTCCATCCGGGTGAGAAGGAACCGTTCAGTGAACTCATAACTGACAGACGATCACGTTCTGTGAGCACAGACAGCGTCAGCAGTTCGACTGTATCGGTAGAGGTGAGGGATAAATATGTTCAGTATAATTTTGATTTCAAGTGAAATAATGGTCCTACCACCATCTAGACCCATTACATTGTACTTAGTATACTGTTATTACCATTCAAGCGATGCGAGAGGAAACATAGAATTCCCAGAAATATACCACCTAAAGGGAACTGTCCGCAACAATGTCTTACAACAACAACAACAGCCTCGGAACTCCCAGTTACTTTGGTAGGTTTTTAAATATTCCATTGATTGAAGCAATGCGTAGGCATTGTAACAATTATTATAACAAATTCTAACATATTCCAGGCAATACTAGAACTGACACTACTTGAACTTTTTATCTCCCTACTTTTTCTTCCACCAGAATATAACAGACTTTTGTCAACTTTTGCTAGCTAAACATTTTTGTTATGATGTAACAATAGAGAATTGAGTACAATCATTTTGAAATTATTTCTTTGACCAAATTATTTCCTCCAATAGAAGAGAGATCACAACATTTAGTTATAATATTAATATCTCACTAATGCTCATGAATACATACATGTACAAGTGCAGACGTGAACCAATGTTAACATTTTGGTTTACCAACAACAGGGCCAAGTAACAAGAGTACCGAGGAAGTTACAAGAACAGAATGTCTACCGACGGGCCACGGTAGGCATTCCCACAGATGACAATGTATTCATGGACAGTTTCCTGTTCCCATTTATAAATGGTGTGCTGGAATTTCTAAGAGAAGAAGGGTATTCTGCGATCATCTGCAAAGATAATGGAGCCGTTCAGCTGGCCAACTCGGGCCAGAAAACACTCGATTTAAGGTAGATAATATCTTCTTCTTGGGTGCTATTTCCATATTGTTTCAAAGTTGCTGGTTTTGAATTGTGATTTAAAAATAGTTTTATTACACAATATTCATGTATATATTATATTTTGTCAATTATGGTAGCATACATCTATGGACTGTAAAGGTCCTTGAATACAAAAATGTTATTGAAACACCACATTACAAGTGTATATTAATACAGTCAGTGCATGTTTAACTCAAATAGGCAAGGGTGGGCTACAAATAAAGAGATTTCAATGAAGGCACAACTCCTAGATTCACCACTAAAGTCAATAGATGACCTAACCGATCTGTATCACCAACTGGAAGAAGACTTTGAATCATTCAAACATGATAGGTACTTATCGTGTAAATTTCATTTTCTAAGCAGCTGTTTTCCAACTCCAAACTACAGCTCTTCAAACAAACTAATCAATTGTTAAACATTCAATTTCAAACCGTTGTTTCTTTAAAATAGCTCACTAAATACAAATTTGTAATACACGCACATGTATTTGTCAGAAATAGGTTGAATGATTACACAGGATGCATTAATATAGACCATCGAAGAACGTAATTGTTTTGCCATAAAAGAGGTTTAAGCATTGCAAGTCAAATCTCAACAAAGGTGACACCCGAGAGACAACATACATATCACAGAGCTTTTAATTTCATTGCATTACGTATGATTGGTTGAGCATATTTTTCAGCGAAGTGAGAGAGTTACGTTATGTAGCCGAGCTGAGGAAATCTCATGCCAAGGATATGAGAGCAGCTAACAGTAGGATACGGAGACTGGAAAGACAGATGAGAATGCATCTGAGCTCTTCCCGTTCTCGAGTGAGATCTCACCAGGTATAAAACATTCTGCAAGGACCTCCAACAGTAAACCTTCAGCCATATAACGTAGGTGAAACAGAATTAAATACAACCTAAACAAAAAATATTAATACACTCCAACTGTAGAAGCAACTTTTGTTCTATTTAGCATGATCAAGTGCAGCCAAGCTGTGGAGGGCTGGAAACTAGCAAAGATGTCCCCAATGAAGAAATATCTAATCTGCAAAACATAAACCAAGTCTTGACAGCGCATATTACAGTATGTTCAAACTATAAATTCTCATGTGGCTCCAACATAGTGTCTGTATGTATAATTGAGCCAAAAAAACTATATAGGCGAGCACAGCATAATCTTCAAGTGTGATATAGATAATATTGTGTTTCATAAAATTGGCCATCTGAATAAAATATATTCCTAACTACAATGTATTGCACTTCATAGGCATTAGAAAGGAAGTTGGCAGAGACGTCGGCAGAACTTGGATTATTATACCAACAACTACTAGATCATCAAACTCAGCGAAACGAACCTTCTGATACCAGGACAGCTGCCAAAGGAAAGGTTAATATAATATACAACATGCCGTATTGTTATCAAAGTAAACTAGGTACCACCACTGTATTGCTTCACAACTCATTTGTGCAAAATTTCTAATACCCTGCCTGGAACCCAAGTGTAAAAAGGTTGTGTTATCTTTAGCCAGTTGTGAAACATAGTTCTTTTTACTCAGAGTAAAGAAAAATCCAGTTTGAAACCATCTGGAGTGCAGAGACCTCTTATACAGAAAGCTACAAGTGATGGGGCAACCTCAGCTGTTGACAGCGAGAAGAGTTCCCTAAGTACCGAAAAAAAACAAACATCAACTTCTGATAGAAGTATGTGTAACCCGTAAGATAACAGTAATACAGTAATTATTAAAGTCTGCAGTCTGGTTGGGTACATGAAGGTACATTCCAATAACAGCCATGGTCATAAACAGCTAGCCGATTTGATCCAGTGTCAATAAACTACAATAAAATACATTGTAACTATTCTATTACATTAGGTTTATGTCAGACATTATAACTACATTATAATATAATACTTTGAAAAGCGAAACATTGCATGACCATACTCACCAAAATAACCAACATGTGCCATTTTTACTGATGAAAACTGCTTCCAATATTCCCTCACATTTCATATGATCTTGGAAATACATTTACAGAGCTTACTGTTCTCTCTACGGACCAAGAAAACTGGCTCCATCTACTGCAGCGTCTGTTGGTCAAAGACGGCTCTATAAATACACAGAAAGTTGATGACCAGGCTAGACATGAATGCAAAAGTTCTGACTCTCTAGCGGTGGCGATGCGAAGGCTATTCAATATTTGCTCATCTCAGAGTCTCGCTAGCACGACCACCAGCCAGCACTCGCTCCAGACTAGTGACTCAGTTTTAGAAGCAATAAAACTGATGTTTGCCAGCGAGACTTCATTGTCGAAACAAAAGCAAGTCAATTCATATCCAGCGACACCTTGCAATAGTGCAGACAATGTTTCTGAACGATCAAAGTCAAGAAAAGCTGACCAGTCTACCAGTATGAAGGATGTATTGCGATGGTTGTTCACTGTAAGCAGTGAGGACTTGAAGAAGGCATTGCCAGGAGCTAGTGATGATAGTCTTACATCACTTGGCGAGGCAATGAGAAACTTGTTCAATGAAGAGGTTGAACAAGAAGAAAAGAAGGAAGCACTCAGTACCAGCAATGAGTCACTGTCCCAAGCAATGCATCTACTATTTGATAACCTCTCTCAGCCTAGTCTAAGCGAACAGAAACTAACAAATTCTAAATCTTCAACTGGTAGTCTTGAGTCAGTGTTGTGGCGATTGACAGACCCCACACCAGAAGAATATAGAAATATGGATATCAAAGAATATAACCTCCATAAGCGGAAACAAAAAACCTGTACTGATAGCAATCAAGAGCAATGCCAGTGTAGCCTGAGGAATTACTTTACTAGTGGAAGCAAGAAAAATCCCAGTTTATCGTCTGTGATCCGCTCTTCATCTCCAGATGACAATGTAAACATATCCCACCCCAGTAAAGGTCACCACAGCTCGGAGCAATCTAAAACCTCATACTCTATAAAGACAACATTGTCAAGCACATCATATGCACCCAAACAAAATTGCGTAAGTGTGTAGTTAACATAATTATATCTTCTGCTAGAACTGCAAGAAATTTTCAGGCGATGTAGATTGACAACACTACTACATTTAATACACTCATGTACATGTACATGCCGCAGCCCTTTTATGTCTACACAGCTCCTTCTCAAATTATTAAAATTAATTAAAGTATTGCCACTTTCATTCTGATTTGCAGGCTAACGGGAGAAATTTATTTGCCGAATCAAAGCTGGAAAATGAGCTTGAAATAAGCGAAGATCTATTAAACAACAATTCGAGAGGAAGAAGTAGGTCAAAACGAGCCAAGAACGCTCGGGCTTCCAAGTAAGTGCTGATGAGTCTACAAATAAAGCAACTACATGACTTGTATCATGGATATGCTAACTAGCTAATCTAATTATATTGTAAATGTATCAACCACACGACATGTGTGGATATTATGTTGGAATGGTAGCCTTGAAGCTTATGGTCATGCTGTAAGAATTGCTATATTTGACCACCATCATAGTTAGCAAGGATTTTATGACATACTACAATTAATTTATCAATGGAATTATCCTTTTCTAAGCTGGTCGACAATTTGAACACCTAACCTCTTAACATAAAGCTTACAGCAAGTGATTTTAATTCAATTGTGCGTTCAAGACTATTTCATTGGTTTCCCTAAGTTTTTAAAACTCACCATATAGATTTATGAATTGTATAATTCTATAAGGAGCACCGTTTGCTATTACAGGATGGCCAAGAAGGTTTGTCCATATTGTCATCAGTCGGTCTTCAAGATAAGGCAGCACCTTCAGATAGCTCATAGACGAATGCTGTAGCATCAAAACAATCATTAAAACATTATTTACTCTAATGGATTATATCTTGGCAGCACCACAGACTTCTGGACCAATCATACATCACCGTGTTAATTTTAAATCATACTCTAGACGGATTTGAAAATCGTCACAAATCTAGCCTACATATTATTAGTGACCAACTGAGCTGAACATTCACATACAGACTGATATAAAAACTGCGTAATAATGATTTACATAATTATTACGATAAGGTGCAACTGAAAACCTCAACTGATTGCTGAAGGAAATTCAAGTCAGCATATTGTCAGACTGCTGGATCATCCAAAAATCAACATAAACATAAGCTGTGTAACTAATAGCAAGAGGTTACTAATATAATTCAACTAGGGATATCGACAGGATGTCTAACCATTGCAAAGCGACAAATAAACAAATTGTCAGACCGATCGGAAGCCTACATAATATACAGATCAACATTTCAACAGGTTGCGTGATTAACTACGTGCAAAATTGACATACAGATTGCTGGCAAATTACAAGTCAAACTACATGATATCATACAGATCATTTGAAAAGCTGCAAACCAACATATTTCACAGAATACAAATGCCGAGCATAAATACAAATGGATACATCAACAGCTTTCGTAACTATTGGCAAATCATAATTTTTGACGGAATAGCTGGACAAATTGATACTCAACAAATGGATTACCTAACCAATTCACCATCAAGATATACATGTATACATGTAAGAATAGACAACCATATGAAAACACACACCTAGAAAGATTGCTGAAAGAACATAAAATCAACACAATCAACACATCATAGAGATTGCTGGCCGATTTCATATCAAGATATAGACAGAGAGTGAATCGCTTGCGTATCAACACATAGGCTGTGTCAACACATAGGCCGAGGTGTCAACACATAGGCTGTGTCAACACATAGGCTGTGTCAACACATAGGCTGTGTCAAATCATCGTTGACTGACATAATTTTGTGATTGCTGGCACAACTACACATCAGCCCAACAGACACAGATTGTCAGTCCATTACCTTTGACCAGGTAGACAAACATATTGCTGGCAACCAATAAATTGATGAATTGCTGGACCAATTACAGATCAGCAGATCATACTAAAGACTGCTGGACCAATTACAGATCAGCAGATCATACTAAAGACTGCTGGACCAATTACAGATCAGCAGATCATACTAAAGACTGCTGGACCAATTACAGATCAGCAGATCATACTAAAGACTGCTAGACCGATTACAAAGTAACATAATAGACACAGTTTATCCAACCATTGGTAATGGACATATAAAATATTGTACGTAGATAGATTTCTGGAAATCAACAACTACATGTATATACATTACAGGACATCAATATCAACATATTAGGCTACCATTGCACTGTGCACAATGGCAAATCAGACGACAGACACAGATTGTCAGACCCCTTCTCATTGAACAAATAGATGCTGGAAATCAACCAATTCATCAATTGCCGGACTGATTTCTGGAGATCAACAGTCATCTCACAAATCAGCATGTCATTACTAAATAATACGCTTATTGCTGGCTCAATTAGACAATTCAACAGAATATACAAAGATTGTCGGCACATTGACAGTGCACATAACATTGGCAGACTTCTGAAAATCAACATATTATATCACAAATCAACGTTACCGTCATCATAGTACAGATTGCTGGCTCAATTACAAATCAATAACAGAATATGCAAGGACTGTCGGACACATGGACAGTGAACATCATAATAGACGGACATATTATTGCTGGAAGTCAACATGTAGACGGACGGCTGGACCAATTACAGATCTACAGATCATACTAAAGACTGCTGGACCGATTACAAAGTAACATAATAGACACAGTTTATCCAACCATTGGTAATGGAAATATAAAATATTGTATGTAGATAGATTTCTGAAAATCAACAACTACATGTATAATTATACATTACAGGACATCAATATCAACATATTAGGCTACCATTGCACTGTACGCAATGGCAAATCAGACGACAGACACAGATTGTCAGACCCCTTCTCATTGAACAAATAGATGCTGGAAATCAACCAATTCATCAATTGCCGGACTGATTTCTGGAGATCAACACAGCCATCTCACAAATCAGCATGTCATTACTAAATAATACGTTTATTGCTGGCTCAATTAGACAATTCAACAGAATATACAAAGATTGTCGGCACATTGACAGTGCACATAACATTGGCAGACTTCTGAAAATCAACATATTATATCACAAATCAACGTTACCGTCATCATAGTACAGATTGCTGGCTCAATTACAAATCAATAACAGAATATGCAAGGACTGTCGGACACATGGACAGTGAACATCATAATAGACAGACATATTATTGCTGGAAGTCAACATGTAGACGAACGGCTGGACCAATTACAGATCGATGTTATGTACTAAAAATTGCTGGTTCAATAACAACTCAACATGATAATATACATAGATTGTCGGACCACTGACAATGAACACATTGACAGATCACCAAAAATCAACATGGTTACAGAAAAATTGCTGTACCGATTACATATTAATATATTATTATAATATGTAAATATACAATGTAGATTGCTGGAACAATTACATTACAATGTAATAAATCTATTTAGATGGGACATTGCCAATAGATTCAAGTAAAATATGCTGGTGAGGGAGATACTCATGTTTAAAACCAAAATATATTTGACCCTAGAAACAAATAAATCTTTTATTGGTATTTCTGCAAATAAGCTCACCGGCTTATACTCCTCGGCGTGACCAGCCCCTTGCAGCTTGCACTGCCAGGTGCCACTGCTGGCCAACTCCCGGTGAGAAAGGACCATATGACATGGCCTTTTTTGGCAGGAGTAGAGGAGTTGCCTTGAAGCCATGCTGGCTTGCATGAGACCAAGGACTTTTATATGAGGCACAGAAGCAATTGTGGCTGGATGCCCTTCCTAACACCACCGTGACCAGGATTCGAACCTGGAACCTTCAGCATGAAAGCTCAGCATTCTAACCCCTAAGCCATGGCTGCTCCCTATTGGTATTTCTGCAAAGTAGTAGTTAATAAAAAAATTTAAATAGTCTAGATAACTAGAATTGCATTTTCAAGGGTCGCAGAACAGAAGACTGAGATTAACATGTTTATACATTCATACAATAATATTGTAATGTTACGTGTACGAATATACACACAGGAGAGAACTAAGAGTGGTCTATCAGTTCCGTCTTATCAAATGTGCTGAGTGAGGTACAGTTTGTTGTGTGCAGTGCTTATGTGTGCAGTGCAGTGCAGTGCAGTGCAGTGCAGTGCAGTGCAGTGCAGTGCAGTGCAGTGCAGTGCCGTGCAGTGCACTGCACGGCACTGCACTGCAGCGCAGCGCTTATGTGTGCAGTGCAGTGCAGTGCACTGCGGTGCAGTTCTGCAGTGAACTGACCAAAGTCTCTTCAGAGAGCAAACGTTGGAATTAAGTCTAACATACACCATACGTACAACTAGTATGAAATGACTATTGTATATGTACAATCGTAGCAGAGTGGCAACATCACCCTTCCCCTACATGACTAGCTCTCATCCGGCAGAGCAACAAGTAGAAAATATTCCGTGTTTCTTAGCTAAATTGGTAATGACCAGGAATGTGGGAGAACTAGACAGTTTTGCACCATTTGTGACCAGTATGAAAAGTATGTATGTCTATTATAAAGGATTACTCCCTTAAAAGTAGATACGAGTTTTACACGAATTTCGGTGTGAGGCAAAGTCGTGAATATTACCCCCACCTAAATCTTCTTCCCAACTAGTGTATAATATAATAAATTTTTAACCAAACAGAAAGGTGTTTAAGATTTTGGTTTACATAATCAATAAAGATTTTTATACAAAGTTGGTAAATTTGCATAGCGGATTTAACATCAACTGGAGGTTTTAATATTGCATAATTTTAACTCAGGGGTTTGGGGTTCTGTGATATAACAACATCATATTATATCACAGAAATAAGGGTTTCTCGCACCTGGGATCACAGAACTTTACCAAATCATAATTATACTGGTCAAGGAAATCCAGAAGTCTCTACTCCAGAACACTAAGAAGGCTGCAAAGATTGCCTTATTTACATGCACTTAAGATCAAGTCCTTAGGGATTATTTTCTTCTACCTTTATCACCATCTGATTGACCCACCTTAATGCCCAGCCATAAGGCCAATACATCCTACACTCCGTAGTTGCAGTGCCTTTTGAGGTTAAGACCCTGTGCCAATTTCATTCACTAGTTACTTGGTACCCATTCACACTGCACTGACCACACGAGTATGACATCAAGGACTGAAAATGAAAAGCCGAACTGTTGATGGGAGAAGTTACATGTACGATACTTCCACGATATTTTAAAGCACAAGTAGCTACCATATTTTACCGGAATTCCACTTGGTGCAGTTGCTGGCCTGGCATTTTGGGTTTCAACTTATATGATACTGACCATGAATGCAACGTCATGTCTCACACCATTTGGCAAAATCAAACAAATGATACTCTTCAAAACCACAGCTCTCAGTATAAATTTATGTTATATGCTGGTCATCCTGACCAGTGGGTGGCAGCATATCTTTTCAGGCGCATTGAATGTGACAATGGCCAACAAATTGCAGTCAAGCTTTAAGTCAAAGAGCACAGGAAATAAATAGTGATGCAATAAAGAATGTCTCATGGGCATCTGACTGAAGATGCAACTTTGGATTGGACAGTTCCTGATTGATAACTACATGATTGATGGAAATACCTTATTTGGTTGATGACAACTTTTGGGGCGTGGCAGAGATCCGTTTGAAATGAAGCGACATATTCTTGACCGCAGGTTGACTGGTAGAAATTCCCTTGTTGAAAAGGGGTGTCAGCACCAAAGTTATAAAGAAACCACTGTTACAATGTTGTGAAGACTACAATATTATGTTGTAGAATAGGATAATTATACATGAGTTTGTTTTTATAAATATTTGTGTGTCAAGATAAGTGGGCCTACCACACCATATATACAATGTAACATTGACCTTGACATTGCAGGAAAGCAAAGTATAAGATTAATACACTTTTAAATATAGTGATTATATCTTCATACCTCTGGTATATCAGAAGGAAATCTTTTGTTGAGGAGCCTCTTCAACAAATCATGTTTGACTAGAATGTGATATCTGGTGCCTCTGAATTGAATATAATGCCAATCTGTAGATGGGATGGCGGAACCATGTCCGCTTCTGCAGGTTGAATTTGGTGTAGAGAGAGGGCTTAAACATTCTAAAAGTAGTAGCCTACAGGATTAGTGCACAGTAATTATAGTTATAGTGCAGCCCAATACACATGTACATGGTATATACGAGTATATAAGATGTACAGCATCAGTAGGCCCAAGTATCGCATGGGAGAGAAGTTTACCACATTTGGCATGTTATGCAGTACAGCTGCATATTACATGTATATACATGTAATATGAAAACTTCAGCACACTAGTGCCTGTGTGCATACCATCATAATAATATGTAAGTTGTAAGAAAACATGATAGTTAGCCACATACGTTCACTTGATTTTTTAACTTCAAATAGCAAGCAAGTACAATTAGCGAGTACACTTCTTAGTTGTGGCAATAAACGCAATGAGAAGGCAACTTTTCATATATTCTATGAATGGGGGTAGTGGGTAGCCTATTTTCTTTTGATACTCCAATGATTTACAGCGCAGCCAGTGTCCTCCCCTATTCAGACTTTACTTTATATGGTACCTCGGGTGAAACCAGAAAAGAGAAATGATAGATAGAGGTTGGCTTGAGTACATGTATTTTGATTAGAGTAGTGTAGAGCAGAGTAGAGTTTGAGTTTCGGAGTGGGTCCAAACTCAGCTAGAGCTACCACCGTTAGAGTTAAAGTAGTAATTGAGATGAGATGACCAGAGGCAAAAAGATAATTACATGTAGCTTAGAATGGGGTTAAATCAAAATAATTAAAAATAATAATACCCAGTTACCAAAGGAGAACGGAGAGCAGCAAACAGCATATCGATACCCTCCCTGAAAATTGAGAACAGAGATGCAAAGATGGAAAAGTTCCTGTGGTCACCGGAGCATACCCAGTGAAGAGGAGGATAAATTCAGGGAGAAGAAAAGGGGCCATAATAAGGCAAAAGGAAGGAGAGGAAAATCAAGAGTTGATAGTTTATACAAAGAGTTCTGACGAGTGCAGGACAGTGCCATCATCAAAGGCCTTCTTCAGGAGGCTTTAAAAACGAAACTGCTGAAAAACGCAGACCTAAAATGGCAGATGTGACAGTGGCTGCAGAAGAGGAAGAGAGATAAAGTTAGCAGTGGTTAGAGAGCCGAAGAACAAGGGCGCAGGAAGAGGAAAACGCCACCAATGTGGGAACATGAAACGCTTCTTAACACAATGCCCAAAAATATCGTCCTACCGTTGTGAAGGCATAGGGCAGAGAAGAGAAGCTACAGAGACCAAAAAAGTAGAGGGCATAATAACTATACTGAAAGCAGCCATTGCAGAGGAGGGCAGCACCAATCAGCGAAAGTCCAGGAGGACAACGATAAATCCTTGTGACCAACCTCCCTTCAGGAGGGTCCCGAGGGCTAGGATAGGTACAAAAGAACTCCCCTTCAGAAGATATTGGGCAGGCATATTGATTATAAGCCTCAAAGAAAGAAATCTGTTGAAACTACCCATTACTAAACCGCAGAAGAATCAGATAGTAGGAGCAATGGGCAAACCCTTACAGGCCAGGGGGATTATAGAGACAAAGGGAAGAAAGTACCAGCAAACCTATGCGTGACAGAGCACACCAAAAAAACCAGTGATACAATCATTGGGAACATTAAATAGGGTAAGCACAGTTTAGGCTGAAGAGAAATTCCCAGAGCTTTATAGAGTACTGGGGAAGTTGCCGGAGAGGTATGAAATAAAGTTGAGAGAGAATGCGATCCCCATAGCCATACTAGTTCCTAGGAAACTCCCCATAGGGCTGGGAAAGGCTACAGCAATAAAGCTGAGAAGGATGGAGAGACTGGGCATAATAGAGAAGGTGGAGGAACCCAGAGGGTGGTGCGCGGGTATAGTGGTAGTGCCTAAAAAGAATGGTGACAGCAGATTTGACAGCATTAAACAAAAGTGTGAAGAGGGAATACTTCTCATTACCCAAAATACATGTAGAGGGCCTACTAGCGAGGTTTTCTAAAATGAATACAAACTGACGACATTTGTCACACTCTTTGGACGCTACCAGCATCGAAAGAGTGTGACAAATGTCGTCAGTTTGTATTCATTTTAGAAAACCTCGCTAGTAGGCCCTCTACATGTATTTTGGGTAATGAGAAGTATTCCCTCTTTGTCACACATTTGTCACACTCTTTGGACGCTACCAGCATCGAAAACTTCTATTCCGGATCTCAGTCACACCAGAAGTCTTCCAATGGCGGATGACTAAATACTGAGAGGGCTAGAAGGAGTAGTCTGCATAATGGACGGCATCTTGGTCTTCAGTAAGGGTGAACGAGAACATGATCAAAGACTAGGGAAAGCAATAGAGAGGATTAGAGAGGCATGTATGACACTAAAATTAAGGATAATACCCATTAACTCAGACAAGCTAAGGAGAATGGTACATGCACTAGCCACTAGTACATTGCACAATTAAAAACTATTACTAGTAGCAAACAGTCTAGTTGTAGTAGTAGTAGTTTTTGTTTACTGACATCATGTATTACATCATGTATTATGTTATGTATCACATAATGTTACCCAGGAGCTTGGTAAAGAAGACAGAGGTTACTGAGGAGGACACCGCACTACTTTACACACTGCACTACTTTATGACAATTCCATATATTGTTATAATGTATGCAGAGAAGTCAACTCTCCAGACGCTCAAAACTCTTACATTGCTAGTAATGCCACATCATATCCAAATCTTACTAGATTCGACTGCTGAACCCACAGTAGTTGGGGTGTCGGAGACATGAATTGATCCTGTGTAACATGACGTGGACTGACCAGACCGTCAAATCTGTGACATAACTAGTAATACCAAATCATGCAAGACCCAACTGCAGTACCTACAGTCTGAGAGCTGAATCGTTCTTATGTGAACAAACCTTAAAGTTACTATGAGTCTATGATACCCTTTCGATGATGCATGTCAACATAACGGTGAAGTTTCAGCGTTAGTAGGAACATTTGGTCAGGAAATGAATGGCGGAAATTTAAATACACACAAGGATTGGCTAAATAGCAGTGTGAACAAATAATATAATAGAGATTATATAATAATATACATGCATGTGGAATGATGAATAATATAATATCAATATTAACTCAATAACTGTCCGATAACAGTAATTGGCCGAGGGTGCCATAGCGTGTCTCCAGAGGTCGTCATAGCACCTGATTTTTCAAACTCTGCAGCGACATAACAACGTTAGATGTTCTTTTCGTCTTTGTAATCTGACCGAAATGTGTTTACAAAGAGCATTTCAATACACAACAGAAGTAGTGAGGAACTTAACTTACCTGTCCTTCATGTGCTGAATAGCACTAGTAGAATACTTGGCCAGCAAGTTGTCATGAGGATCAGAGGTAGAGAGTTGTGTTAGGAGATTATTTCGGCATTTGCATCTCCTCAGCAGATTCAAAGGATAGGGGAACGATATACTGGCCTCTTTGGCTGCAAAAGATAAATAAACAAGATGGCTGCCAACAATCACCTCAGATACATTGTAGCTGTCAACCAGATTACAGCTGGTAGGAATAGGCTATTCCCTGGTAAGTTCCCACTTGTATATTTCCTTGTGCGGTTATGCCTGTTGATTCAGCCTAGCCTTTAGTGTCAGATAACCTTACTACCACCCTAGCGTGCAGATATTCCTTAGTCCTAGATTAGCAGCATTACTCCGGAACCTTTAGTCGAAATATAACTGTATTGTGTGAAAGATCCTACTCTACTGACAATAGCAATATTAGACTGGACATAACAAAAGATTTGCTTTGCTTATATAGCAATAAAAGAGGGTTATATAACCATACTTCCGAAGGGGAGTCGTCCACACAATGGCTGCTTGACGGCCAAAAGTAAAAGCTATAAGAAGTAAGTATTAAAAATATATTCTTGAGTAAACAGATAATAGGTAGGTAAATTTATAGACACACGTATACAGGTATTTTATAACGACTGTACAGAGTTAGTGAGGTAGAATTACCAGTGTGCATTTCTTTGTGATTTTTGTGACTTTCTTTGCGATTAAAAGAATAAGCCATATTCGTAACAACTCCACTAATATTTAGAAATAATTATACAGAACTTTGGAAAAACCAATAGGTGAGGAAGGGTTTTGTCAAATATCTAATTATTGTTACATAAATTAGCATTTAATCATAGCAGCTTTCCACATATATTATCTACTTACAATTAACAGTTAGTTTGTTTTTCTGCATTGGAATACTCACTTGGTAGATAGATAATATATCTGGAGTAAGTACGAGTAGCTTTACTTTGACAGTTTATTTTAGTCTTGAACCTGTTGTATGACTTGGTAAGACAAGATAGTTCAGTATACCAGTGAAAACATCTTTACGAATACAAGTGTGTATAGAGCTATACTATGTTTAGCAGACACTTAAACACGGAGTAGATATTTAGTGCATAATATACACACTTGGAAGGGAAAGTATTAACACACATAAATATAATCAAGTGTCTTCATACCTCTCATGCATCCGCTACTTTTGGCTTAGAAAATTCATTCTGGCATGGTGTACGACTGAGGAACAGATTACCAGACGGCTTCTCCGACACAATATGCCCCAATTGGACCTCAGGCTGTGTAGTTTCGTCAGAATCTGATAGTCTGAAATACTTCAGAAGAAAGTCAAAGATCTTCTCTGGAGCGTGGTCACAGCTGGTGAAAAATGTGTAGGGAACTATGGCCAGGTCAGCCAATCAGACGTGATGCCTAGGGCTTATATTCTACAACATTGCAAAATAAGATAAGAGAGAGCAGTTGAGCACATTAGTATATCATATATATAAGAGAAAATCTGCAAGAAAAGTCGAGGGTACAAGTAATATCTATTATTATACAAAGACCAATAACAATTTTGGAAGAAACAACAACTATACAAATAAATAGTTAATAAAAAATGAACAATAATTGTAGCAATTGATGAAAAAGTAAAGTATATTATTGATCTACTGACACTGTATGTCTATACTGTATGGATTCACTTACAACCTTACTATTTCCATGGTTGTTTGATAAAGCCGAGAGCTGATATTACGTTTTATAGCTATTTGCATATTAATTGTGAATTAATTGTGTAAACATTGTATAAGTCACAATCCTTCACCCGACTTGTAAGTATCGTCCTTTTTATGTCGGACCCTCAGTGCATTTCTTAGTCATCTCTCCCAGTGGTGCATCATATCTGAGGCTTTTCTTGGAATTATAGAATGAATTGGGTGCTATTAGCAGGCCGATGACACATCGGCTCCTCAGATACTGGATGGAGCCGATTTTGTATAAAAGCCACCGTATTTTTCCGTTAGGGTCAGTCACTTTTTGAAGCTTGATACGTTCATATCTATCTACTTATAAGCTCTGCATTCTTGATAGAAACCACTACCTACATATAGCTCCCTGTGAAACTGAGTGCCCCGAGTAACTAGTGTAGTCAGAAATAACTTATACAGACTCCGTCCTATTATACCGTGATATATTACTGTGGGAGAAACCGTAGCCTAGTGGTGGAGGCTCTGGACTTTCATGCAGGATGGCCAGGTGGTGTTAGGAAGGGCAACCTATCTTATAATGCCCTTGTGCTACTTTGTCCCCTTTCTCTACCCCAAATTAGAAAGAGATACTGAACATTTCAGATCCGAGCTTTCTTACCTGAGATTAATTGTGAGAAGCAAACCTGCTAAGGTTTTTTATATAGTGATATTACAGCATACGTTCACCTCTATAATTTAAATATCGGGTAATACAAAGTTGAAATAGAATTTCATTTTGTTATTACACACAAAAGATTCGAGTTCAATAAGGCTGCAAAAACTCTGTCCATTCAGCGGTTAGAAATTGGTCACACAGTTTTTCCGCTTTGTAACTGGGATTATAGTCTCTTAGAATTTCCGCAATGTGATACTATTAATTTTTATTATGAAAACCAAGTACATTGTATTAGTATAGGACAAAGAATGCATTTTACTGCTTCCCCTATAATAGAGTACACTGTCAGTCTCTTGTTCTGCATGTCTAGTATTAGAACCTGGTCACCAACAATTACTAGTTTGTCATAATACCCAACGTATCTTCATGGGTCCAATTAGTGATGACTTGACTAGTTAGTAGATCATGTACGCCGATTTTGTGATGATTCCCCATATACTACACTGTTCATTCTGTCCTTATAAACTGTTACACATTCCACACTGGTCTACTGAGCTGAGCTGCTGATTTATCTCTATTCTACATGCATGTACTTCCCCATTATCTAACCCAGAATAACTGCACACTGAGAGAGTAACATGTTCAGGTAGCGAATCAAGAGTTGTCAGCCCATGTATCAAATCTGCAAAGCAATGTTGCTCGACTCTTACATGACTGATGACTCCCATCACTCAGCTTTCTATGACAACACTATCAGCGCCTTGGCAACCTCTTGGACTGACCTGCGTCACAAATAAAAATCCAAAGATGGCTGTCCGGCCTAGGTCCAAAGGGCTATTGACCTGCGATTTTGCTTGGTCCAAGAAAACCATCCCTTGTTCGTCAGCACATCTGAGTTTCTCGGACCAAAATGAGGATTTTGCTCTTGGCGAGGTCGGTATGTTCCTGACCCTGGTGACCCTGCGATGGAAGTGGGCTGGAAAATGTTTTAGCAAGTTGGTCTGGGCCTCAAAGATACAGTATGTTGTAATAGCATTAGTAATGACTGCATGCTTTGACTTTGCTACATTCACCGATGTCTTTGGTTACTATACTTCTGTATTCATTTCTTTGCATTCTAGCTTCTTTGATACATGTGAGACAGTGCCTCCAGGGGCGGATTTTCAACTTTCAGAAAGGGGGTCTCCTGCCCACCAAGGAAATTTATTGAGGGTGCGCAGCACCCGAGCCGAGGGCGCGAAGCGTCCAAGACCAACAGCTGGGGGGTTTGGGGGGGCGCTGCAAGCCCCCCCAACGGGGTCCGGGGCGGAGCCCCGGCCACCGAAGCTTTTTAGGCTTCATAGAGACCATGAAAACTTGAAACTAAGGACTAAAACATGAAGAGGATCCTTTGTGCTGGGGGATTTCAAGCCTTGGGAAAACTCTCACTCTTGGACGCTGGATGCAGAAAGTTATGCTATGAAAAACTAAAAACTGTGCTTGATAGTAATTTATAGATATGATATTAAATAATTTTTTATACAAAAATTCATACTATTAATAGTAATAACACCAACAATATTGTTTAGGCTGCATTACATAACAATAAAATGACAACCTAAATGATTATAATTTTCAAATATTAAATTAATAAAATGTAAATAATTATTATTTATATTTTATTAATTTAATATTTTAAAATTATAATCATTTATCAATTATATTTTTATTTTAAAAAAGAGAATCATTGTAAGCAACATTAGGATTACATTATAATTCATAAGATGATCATTATCATAATGTTCATGATGTTCTGTTGTTAAATAAAAAAACTAAATTAGAAATTCATATATATTCATAACTCTGACTGATAGTTCCTCTTTTCCCCCAATCTGAATCTCGAATCTGGGATCTAAGAAAACTCAAATAATTGTAATCATAATGAAATATTCTATTGAATATTCGTAACTCTGAGTGATAGTATAGTTCCTCTTTTCTCCTAATCTAGGAAATTACCCAGGACAAAACAGGAAAAGAGAATTAACTTTGCTAAAATGCAAAGTGGTACAATAAACTCTTTCTGGAAAATGTAAAGGTGATATTATTAGAATTATTCTGATTAATTTTTTAACAATCACCGATTCATTCAGTGAATTAGCCTAGCAAACTTTGACTGTGCAGTAAACAAGAAGGTCTGCAAGAAGTTTATTGATAGCACAATCAATTGACTTTGCTGACCACCTGAGAGTTACATGAAGGAATATGAAACTTAAGCTATATTTACTGCGATCCTAATAAGTAACTATGGAAATCATGGCGACCTCCATAGAAAAACTTTCTAAATGGGAAAATCTTTGAATATGGCCAAAAATCAATCAATTTCAATTTTTTTTTCAGCAAATAAAAGGGGGGTCGCGAGACCCTGGCGACCTACAGTAAATCCGCCCATGGCCTCCAACCTGAGGTAATTTTTCACAATTTGTAACTCGAACTCTCTTTTGGTCCGAGACCGACCTTTTGTACGTATTGACCTTCAAATTCAGCCCGGCACTGATCTTCGTATAGGGGCACAATTTTGCACTTTTACTTGAGTTGTCTCCAGGTCGTTTTTCAAGAAGGTTATTTTACAAACCGAACTATAATACAATCTCTTACTGTTTACTGCTAACAGTAGGATATTGGTGTGAGACTTCACGAGAGCTCAGTCTAGAAGAGTTGCAACGACTGACCCCGTGAGCATCGGCACAAGAAGGAACTCCACCGATCTCTAAGAGTGGCTAGAGAATAGACAAATAGATTGGACGGCGGCTTTGATGCTCTGGCACTTTCATGACTGAACTCTAGGTGAGCACACGCACTTCTTATATTATCAATTATCGGCCACTACCACATGGCGCAGTTGACTTAGAACCTATGAGAAGTGAAAACTAGACAACAAATTACATTATTATAATTATAAGCAAATCAATAAAATTTGATTTATTACGTAAGTAGTAGAGTAGGAGTAGGAGTAGTAGAGTAGGAGTAGGAGTAGTAGAGTAGGAGTAGAGTAGGAGAAGAGTAGAGTAGAGTTGAGTAGCAGGTGTGAGCCGAGGGGAGTTGAATAGTTGAGTATAGGTGGTAGTAGTAAGTGAAAAGAAAATACATTTATTCTTTTCTGTATTGAGAAAATTTATATGAAATAATTTATCTGAATTACCTATCTAAGAAATTTACTAAATTAAGAAATTTTTTTTTCATATTTTCCGGATTACCATAGCCAGGTTGTCAAGATGCCGGACAATGGAGTGAATTTCCCAACCCTCAGAATTGACCCCAGGGATGTTAGTGGTTCTTGGAAGAATTTTATAGACAGGTTTACTGTGGCAGTGCGCTTTTCTGTAAAAAACAAGGGAACTAGAAAGGAAGGCGAGGGCGCTCAAGAACGTCAAGTCCCGATTTTTGACAATGAAATGAAATTATGTGCATTATTAAATAGTATTAGTAGTGAAGGTTTTCAAGTATTACAGGCCCAAGGAATTGACATCAATAGTACCGAATTAACATACGACCAAGCATTACAAGCATTGAAAAACACATATGAGCGCGAAGAGTCCCTGAATGTGAGGTTGTCAAACCTTTGTAGCGCGCGCCAGCAAACTGGGGAGGATTCCAGGGATTACCTTAGGAGAGTTGAGCATTTATCACGCACGGCCGGAATTTTTAAGACTGCCGCAGTTGATTTAGACGCCACTCATACTGCTGCTGCCAATGCTGAATGCGAACGAATTAGGAAGACCATGGCGCAAGTGATTGTTGTTAATGGCCTACAAGATTTGATGTTGAGAAGGGAATTGATGGCCAAACATGATCTTACATGGGAAACTTTGACTACTGTTTTGTCTTGTCGCGGCACAGCTACTGAATCCGAGCAAAAACTCGAACGTCCTGCCCCACAAGTACCCAATGTTCCTATCAAACAAGAGGTTGCAGAGGCCAGATTTGAGGATTCCCGTCGTGACGATAGTCGTAGTCGTCATGACAGATTTTACAGGGACTCCCGCCCGTCCCGAAGTTATGATAACCGTTACAATAGAAGTAGTAGTAGGCCCAGGGGTTATAGAAGCCCAAGTCCTGATAAATATGGAAGCAGGCGAGGATTTGATAGTGGTGGTAAAACTAGTTTTGACCGGAATTACCGCCGTGACAGTCGCGATCGTCGGGACAGTCGTGACCAACGTCAGGGACTTGGTTCCAATAGTGGCAACTATTACAACAGGCCCAGAAGTGATAGTCGAGATGGCTATCGCCGTTACGGTAGTAGAGACTCAGATAGGGGTAGAGTCACTTCCAGTGGGTGTTATCGTTGTGGTGACCCCTACCACAGAGTTAGATTTTGCCCTCATGTAGTATGTCACAAATGCAACAAGAAAGGCCATATGACCGGTGACTGTCAAACTGAGTCAAAAGATCATGACAGCACTAGGTACATGAGTAGTAGAGATTATCCGAAACCCCTCCGCAGTCGTGAACCTAGCCCATATCCTGATAGAGGCCGTAAGTCTAGCCCTAATCATTATATGGATGTTAGGAGACTTAACATTGATCCTGACAAGATTTTTGGTAACAGTTGACTATCGGTGGGTAGAACAGAATTAGAATTTAGAGTTTGTGTTGAGGTCAATGGTAAAGGAGTGGATTTTACATTAGACACTGGTTCTGATGTTACTATCATTACAGACCAAACCTCTCGTGAATTGAATTTGGAATTAAAACCACTGAGTCGTCATTTGATTGGGCCAGATTCTACTCCTTTGAATGTCGTAGGCGAGAGCGCGGTCGTATTGAGCAATAAGGGTCTTGAATTGCCTGCTCTTGCTTCAATCTTGAAAAATGCTTCTAGGAATCTATTAGGAATTGCTGAAATTAGAGGATTGCAGTTGTTAGCCGTTGTAAACTCCATACAACCCTGCCCCGAAAAATTTGATCCGTTTGAAGTTTTTGCTGAGTTATTTCAAGGCCTTGGCACTATGCCAGAAGTCTATAGAATTACAATGAAGGCAGATATTAAACCTTACAAAATCCGCACTCCTAGACCCATCGCGTTTGGACTTAGGGAAAAGGCACGCAAAGAATTACAAAGTATGGTTGAATTAGAAGTGATTGAACCTGTGGAACACCCAACTGACTGGTGCTCTGGCTTAACCATTGTACCCAAGCCTAATGGCAACATTAGGATGTGCGTTGACTTGACTATGTTAAATAGAGGTGTTGAAAGAGAATTTTATCCATTGCCCCGTGTCAGTGACATGCTTTCACAGCTGTCTACTGGCAGATTGTTTTCGAAATTGGACGCGAATTCAGGATTTTGGCAAATTGTATTGGACCCTGAAAGTAGGGAGTTGACTACTTTCCTCACGTCATGGGGAAGGTGGAAATTCAAGCGCCTCCCTTTTGGCCTAAGTTCGGCCCCAGAGGTCTTCCAACGGAGCATGGAGAAAGTTCTCCATGGTCTCGAGGGAGTCATTTGCATGATGGATGACGTCCTTGTGTTTGGTACCACAGCCAAAGAGCATTGGATTAGACTTCGAAAAGTGTTAAGCCGAATCTTGAATTCTGGCATGACATTGAAAAAAGAAAAGTGTGAATTTGGAGTTACAGAAGTAAAATTTCTAGGTCATATCGTGTGTTTAGAGGGTGTTAAGCTAGATCCAGATAAGGCTAAAGCCATAATGTCTATTTCACCCCCAACATGCAAGAAGGAAGCTAAAAGATTTTTAGGGATGGTAAATTACCTGAATAAATTTAGTAGTCGAATTGCATCTTTGTGTTCCCCAATTTATGAGACCACCGGTGCAGTCCCGTTTTTCTGGGGCCCTGACCAACAGAGTGCATTCGAAGAAGTAAAAAAGGAATTATCCAGCGCCCCTGTGTTGTGTGCATTTGATGCAAATCGTAAGCATAAAGTCTCAGCGGATTCCTCTAGAACTGCTCTTGGCGCTGTTTTATTGCAGTATACGGTTAATGAATCTTGGCAGCCTGTCGAGTATGCATCTAGGAAGTTATTACCCGCTGAGAAGAACTATGCTATGATAGAATTGGAAGCTTTAGGCATTACCTGGGCTTGTGAGAAGTTCGATTTTTACCTTGTAGGTAGGGAATTTCAAATCGAAACTGACCATAAACCTCTCATCAGTTTACTAGGTGAAAAAGATTTATCACAACTCCCACTCAGAGTTCAAAGATTTAAAATGAGGCTCATGAGGTATTCTTTTTCAATATCTCATACACCGGGCATTTGCATGTACATTGCTGACTTCCTCAGTCGCCCATGCAACCCATTGGGCTGTGAAGACCGTGATATTGCGGAATGTGGGCTTGTAGAATGCTATGTTGCCAGTAATATGAAGAGTATTTTGCCAGAAAACTTTAGAGAGCGTGAATTACTGCAAGCCGTTTTGAATGATGAGACTTGTATTGCTTTGAAAAATTATATATCAAAAGAATGGCCTATTGATGTTTCAGAACTTTCTCCAGAACTGAAAAGGCTTTATCAAGTACGGGATAGCATTACCTTATATGGTGACATTATAATGTACGAGTCACGTCTCTACATCCCGGAGTCGTTGCGCAACAAGTATTTAGAATTATGTCATGAAGGCCACCAGGGGATTACCAAATGCTTGAGAAGATCAAGACAGATATTCTGGTGGCCAGGGTGTAGTAAAGGCATCGAGGAATTTGTATCAAATTGTGATATCTGTACTAAGTTTTCCAGAATAAAACACCAACCGATGGAAAATATTGATTTACCCGATGGCCCTTGGGTAGAATTGGGATCAGATACATGTGAATTTAAGGGCAGATTGTTCCTCGTGGTTGTGTGTTATTATTCCGCATGGGTGGAAATTAAACCCCTGTTGTCGTTATCTAGTCATAATGTTATTCAGGAATTTAAAGGAATTTTCTCTTGTTACGGTATTCCAGAATTATTGAGAAGCGATAACGCTGGTTGTTACACTAGCGAGAGCTTTAAGAATTTTGCTCAAACGTGGGGTTTCGACCAAAGATTTAGTAGCCCACGTTACCCTGAGAGCAACGGTCTTGCTGAGCGGTGCGTAGGGATTTTTAAGAATTTAGTTAGAAAATCTGACGATATCTACTCTGCATTGTTAGCGTATAGGGCTACCCCTCTTATAGATGGGTATTCCCCCGGTGAATTGATGTTTGGTAGACCGCTCAGGACACCGCTAGGTTATGCCCGAGACAGAACAGTGAATTATGAAGAATTTGAAAATAATTGTGTTTCGCGGCGCGAAGAGGCTGCAGATAAGTGGAATAGAAAGTATTGCGCCAAGAATTTACCTGAATTAAATCCTGGTCAACTTGTCTGGGTTAAGGCACCAACTGATAAAGGTCAAGAAGGAATTGTTATGTATAAGGATGACCTTCACCCACAGAGTTATTGGGTACAAATAGGTGATAGTGTTGTAAGAGGGAATCGTAAGCATTTGCTTCTTTTACAGGAACTTCCACCCGACAATGACTACAATACTATCATGCCTCTTGCATTGGATTGGTATTGTCCAATTACAGGTGATAATCAATGTAGTATTCCTGGTGGTGAACGTGTGAACCCTGGTGTGAGCTTTAACATAGAACCCACTGTAGTTGTTCCTTCTGGTGAAACTGACTTTGATGCACCCGTAGAATTACCCGTAGAATTACCCGTAGAATTACCCGTAGATGTAGATGGTAGTGCTAATAATAGCGGCTTATCTAATTTGACTGATTCATCTGGTACTGGTGGTGGCATAGCTAGAAACAGTAGTGAATTTAACCCTGATAGTGATGCTACTTCTAACATTAACCAAGCAGAGAGTGAATTTAGTACTAGCATTGATCACGATTTGTCTGGCTTGAGCCTTGAACCAGATTTGGCAAAGGAGGTTTTGACAAAGCCCAAGCCTGTAACCACAAAATCAGGCCGTACATCTAAACCTAATCGGAGAAAAGATTGTGTCTATTTTGACACAAAATAATGCATTGAATTTCAGTTTTATGACGTCTTGAGTTCGCTTTTAAGAAATTTGTATTTATGATAATCCTTTTTTCTCTTTTTAGGTAAGACATAATATCTTGAGTCCAGAGTCCTAAGTTCCATAATAACACGCAATATCCAAAGTCCCCGAGTTTGGTAGTAAGTATGGTAAACCAGAGTTACTGCCCCTTATGTGACAAGGAGAACCCTGGTCACGAGTTTGGGTATTGTCCAACACTTACTTGCTTTAACCCCGAGTGTGGGGAGACGGGACATTCAAAATATAATTGCCCTAAAGTAAAGTGCTTCACGTGTGGTCTTCCTGGTCACACGAAGCGTGACTGCCCCGAGGCCCCTCGGCGTAGTCAGGCCACCCAGAATTCCTCCCAAACCCTCCAGCATTCACAGAATTCATCGCAGCCCTTAAAGTTGTCCCGACCTCAGAATTTGCCCGCCTCTAGTCATGCTTTGAATTTGAATACCCAGGCTAAGAATTCAGCATGGAATAGGGGCAAAGGTAAGGCTAAGGCCAATACCAGACCAACCGCCTCATTCGCAGCCCCAAAACCACCATCTCTCATTACCCTCAAAACGAGAGCACCCCAGAGTTCGGGAATTCCCCAAACCTATGCCGAGGCAACCAGGCCGAACCGTGAGTTGCAAAGCAACCACAACAAAAAACCAATAAACAAACGTCCTGCGGCAGAATTGGATGAAACCCAGAGCCAGGCTTGCAAGTTGGTTAAGGTATTTGATGAATTTAAGAAAAGGCTAGATTCAACTCATGACAAGCTGGCCAGTTTAAACCGTGAGGAAAAAGACCTTAGGGCAGAATTTGCAGAAAGAATGGCCAACTTAGAGATGCGCCGCCACGCGGTTCTGGTTGAGCAGGAGTGTGCGGATAAGATAAGAGAGGCCATGTCCAGAGCGGAGGACTTCATCTCTATAATGAGATCAGTAAGCTCGGCGTCATTCCCCACTACCCAGAATTCCCAGGCTTCACTGCTCCAAAACTCCCAAACTTCCCTATCCTCACAGAGTGCCTCCACAGCCTTGAATTTGCAGCCCTCACAGGATCTCCCCTCAACCCTGAATTTGCAATCCAAGACGCCCACAGTCCTGACCCTCGACATCAGCAGTTCCCAGCCCAGCTCCCCAAGCATTACCCAGCCGATTCCTAAGCAGACCCTATCGCTCGAGGTCTTAGACGACCAACAGCCATTTTTTAGTGCGGCCTCATCGCCGGCTACAACCAACCCTGCTCGATCCAGCCCCACACGACCCAACACTGGCCCTGAACCTAATCACTCTGACCTTATGCCGCCTCCACCCCCGATTCAAATCCCTGAATGGTTGAGGGATATCATGCAGGAGAATTTCCCGAAGCAGGAAACTATGGATACCGAGGAGTCGGTACCAGGTCCTAACCCCAGCGCCAAGACTGGCGACACTGGCCAATCCAGTCAGTGATAACATCGCCTATAAAAGGGGAGTGACGGTGTGATAATCTGACCTCCCTCTGAATTGTAGTGAATTATTTTGTTGTATTGCTGTATTGTATTGAATTTGTATTCGGAATTGAAGTCGTATGATTATCTAGCATTGAAGTGCGTTTGGTGTTGTATTGAATTCGAAGTTAGAATTGAATTGGATTTTAACCCGACGCCAAATGAATTGAGTTATGCGTTGGTATTCCCCAATGCCCGAATTGAACTGGAGTTGAGTCAGTTCCAGAATTTACGAATTTGTGAAGTTGGGTCATTGCAGAATTCGGGTATTTGATCCTCTACGCTTCTCCTACGTAAAAGGGAGAGCGTGTGAGACTTCACGAGAGCTCAGTCTAGAAGAGTTGCAACGACTGACCCCGTGAGCATCGGCACAAGAAGGAACTCCACCGATCTCTAAGAGTGGCTAGAGAATAGACAAATAGATTGGACGGCGGCTTTGATGCTCTGGCACTTTCATGACTGAACTCTAGGTGAGCACACGCACTTCTTATATTATCAATTATCGGCCACTACCACAATTGGTACTCTCGCCTGGCCTTGAGTTTGTCCATGTACATGCTTGCATTCATGTAAAGTCGTAGCTGAATACATGTAAGTCATATCTACACGGCCAGGTCTCGCGTGGCCCAGACTTTGATGGCCACTGCGTGGTAGTCACAGTCACCTATTCTTCAACGTGTACTAACGTTGTTCAGTTGGACCTTCCCCTAGCTTCTGCTTGGTCAGCCAGTTCTAACCCTCTACCTTGCAACTCTGGCCTGTCTATTGTACGGCTGCACCTCAGCTACCCAGTCAGAAGCAAAATAGGTTTTTGTTTTCTTTTTTATTATTGAATTTCCATGAAAAACAAAAACCAGTTTTCAATATCCCATCCTAGCCTCTATCTAGCCAAACCACTATTGCAGGTTCTATAACTTTCATTTGACTAACTGTTTACAGCAAAACTTCTAGACTAAAAAACATGGTCATATAGTAATACAATACTATATGACCAGTCTTGACCGTAGTGCCAATAATACTACTTATATAGACTGGTTCTTTACCATGATTGCATAACATACATGTACTGCTCTGCTACACCTTGGCATGGGTTTTTCATAGATTGGAATGCCTACTAAAAGAAAAAAGTGATGTTTTGGAAAATGTAAAATTTTTTGAGGTTGTCTTCCACTTGACTTGCATTTTGACTTGACTTTGTCTTGACTTGCATGACGGCTGACTTGACTTGACTTGAGGCAGCACTCACTTGACTCAGACTTGACTTGTCTCTAAAATTTTAGAAATGACTTGACTTGTTGACTTGTAAGTTGACTTGGCCCCAACTCTGTGTAAGACTATACGTCTATGACAGTCGTCTGTGTTGACATCGGGAGCATCGGAATGGAAAGCAACTCTACCGAATGCTGCTAGTGACTAGGGAGCAGACTAGGGGATTGGACGGTGGCTTTGATGCTCTGGCACTTTTATGAGTGAACTCTAGGTGAGCACACGCGCTTCTTATATTCATATTGATAACTATCGGCCACTACCACACTCTGATTATTATTATCAAATTATACAATAATTAATATTTATAATAAAACATATACATATAGGCCTACATTTACATGTACATGTACTTATGTAATATATCATTAATTTTATAATAATAATTACAATAACATTAAGTGATTAACTCATTGGTAACAAACATGTCTCATACCACTACCTCAGTAGTCAGTACCTGTGACAATGAAAAGTTGCATAATTAATTATATAGTTTGATTTATTTACATACCATACCATGTACTGTGCAATAATATCACATGTAAGAATGTAAGACAATGTTCCATGGATTTGATAATGATTATCATTATCTATCTATGAATTATTATTAAGCCTATATTTGAATTATGCACAGTGTGCATAATTTAAATATAGGCCTAATAATAATTCATAATCCATGGAACATTGTCTTACATTCTTACATGTGATATTATGTTGCATGCATATAATTATAATAAAAAATGTATAATAATATTAATATATCAAATATGTATGTACTTGTGCAGTATGATTTAAAAACCGAAAACACTTTGGGTTCTTTGTCAAATCGGAAAAAATCTCAGAGATCGGTAGGGAATAAGACGCTTATTACAAGTACGGAGAAAGTTTACTCAAAGTTTCCGTGTTCATTTGTCTTTTACATGAGGAAATAACTCCTGCCAGTTTCTTTTTTTGTAAATTTCTGTCACTGTATGACAATCGTAAATATTGTGGTGAAATGGACACTTCTCCTTTAAATTTGTGTGCAAATAGTGTATAATTGTATGTAAATGCATAGTTGTATAAAACTGAGCGTTTTGTAATGTTTTTGCATTATGCCCAACCTTGTTCTTTCTATTGCTATTGCGAGTGGCGGTGTCAGATGCCACTCTGGACATAAACATTGTTACATAGATACAGGTATATATTAGCAAATTACAGCAAAACACAGCCATTATATTATTAGTACAGTTTTGTTTACAAATGAATAGACTTAGTTCTTGGCTGTCATTAATACCAACTCCAGCCACAACATTTTTAATTGCTATTGCTAGATGGCAATCTAACACATGGATGTTTAGATATATATATTATCAGCCAATCAGCACAGCGTATCCACTAATTAGCATGACTGATACTATGCAATAATAGACTTGATTCTTGGCTATCATAATAGCAACAGCCCCAGCCACAACATTTTAATTGCTATACTCTATATATACTGTATATATGGATAGGAGTTGGAACCCACACACACACTTATGGATACCAGAATAACTTATGCATATTCAATTACCACCAGATAGACATTGATGATGTGTCCAAAGATAACACAGATATACAATAAATAACATGAATATTAATTAGAATCCAGACACAGCATAATTATCTACAACATTCCTTTCGTTTATGTATATTGTAGGATACATACACAGATAGATATACATGTATATGCAGTGATCATGTATGAGCGTATGAGATTGAATTTTACCCAATACCACTTTTGATAAATAGAAATAGCCTAAATAACGAGTACATTATATAAATTTGGAACCCAGGCCTAATACACCTATCTGCCTGGTGAACAAGATATGTCATTTGATAAGTAAAAAATAATTGCTACAATGAGACGTGGGTATTTGTGTGACCTGCCGGTAGGCTTATGTGTTTGATGGACAGGGTGTGTCAGTGTATGGGCGTAAAGAAAATGCTGCGGCTAAAAGGGAATACTAATGTTAAAGAACGTTGACCATGGGTTGACACTTAATTACACAGGCCATATATATATATATATTGATTGTAGGCAATCACATGAATTAGGAGAAAGACACGTCCACTACGCAATAAAAGTTTGGAAAAGAGAAAGTCCTAAAGATGACCGTTGCTGACATAAACAAACAAACAACATATGACAATAATTAACAGATTACAACATATGACAATAACTAACAGATTACAACACATTACATCACTAAGGATTACATATATATATATATACTGGGATAGATGGCCATTGGTTAACATAAACCAATCAACAAGACAGGAATAGTATACATCCTCCTATAAGATCAACTGTTGCTGACATGGAATCCCAAGAGAGGAGGATATAAGGAGGTGCATCCCAAGACTTAGATCAGAGAGGGGGAGAGGAGCAGCCCAGGAAGAACAGAAGAACCTACAACATGGAACAATAAGGATCTCTACTCTGCTATAAGTAAGTCAGAATATTATATTATTTTTTCCTGAATATTGGAAGTGGACCCTCTCCTACACACACACACACACACAGACAGAGATACTGTAAGTTATTATACACTTTATTATTTTACTATTGGAATTTTTATTGAGGATAATTATATCCCTGCTCCCTGAAAGGACTATTTTTGCGATTTGAAATATTATTGAATTTGTGGGTAGAACCCAATCAGACAGATTATTATTGAATGATAATTATACTAGTCCCAATTAATTGGTTGACACTGTTCCTGGTTTTTGATCGCACATATTGGATTCATAATTTAGATTTTGAGGAACTGATTACATTTTGATTGATTGATAAATACATATCAGTATTGTCAGACATAACATTGACACACAGAATTGATTGATTGGTTGATAAACCCTTACCTGAATTATTGTACAGTACCAGAGATTGTCTGTACGGACCTTGATTGTCCTATTGTATGTCCTGCTTTGTCAAGTAGACTTGTTATACATTTCCACGGGGGAGATAGTCCCAATTTGTCACTCGGGTTTCATTTCTAAAATAGAGAGTGATTATTATTATATGTCCACGAGAGGAATCATAATTGAGTGCATATTGTCCTGAGTGCTACCATTACCATAATTGAACCACACACACACATACACAGAACCATTATTCATAGCCATTGGGCGAACATTGAATTGAGTACAGGAGGTATAGAATTTCAGATTATTGGATCGAAATTATTCATAGGGAGAAGTATCCCCTCTATCACAATTTTCAGAATTGGCAGATATCCAATAGAATAGACTGCATAAGCATAGAAGTTATCTTCTCTATAAAAAGTTGAACAGGAGAAGACAACTACAAATTACACTGTCATTTACTCATTTACGAATTATACACAAATCAATTCATACATCCAAAAATAACTCAGTCATTTATATTATATTACATTTGTATTACATCAATTCACATACTACATATTATAATTGATTATAGTTATTATATGACAACTATAGATCATCAGTATATTCATATACATTAATTTACAAATTCCCTCGTGACAGCGGTTGTAGTTTTTACTGGATCAAAGTGAAATAGTTCTGTTTGTATATCACTATCAGTTGTTCTTTAGAGCTCAATAAAGGCACAGCTACATGAGACAATGAATCTCAAGAGTTATCTCTTCTAAACTAGCATACTCTCGGGTGAAGTCATCACCATATTTTATTTTGCCCCTATATCTATCAAGTTTCTTGCCAAAACAAAGTAGGATTTCACCGACTTTGTGTATATGGCATTATAAGGATGGTAAGTACAATAACAGTTTAGCTCCAAAATGTATGTACACAAGGCTTGACAGATTAATAATGTCAAGAATCCATCACATTTTTGGTCCATTTCCTTTAAATCATATAGCTTTCATATTCGGCCCAAAGGCTGCCCAAAATTGATAAAAACTAGTCCACACAGTATTTTGTAACATGAAGCAAAGGTTCACAGTACTGTGCCACTCTAACAAAGATTACATGCAGCACAGGTACTAATAATAATACATACACTGTAGTTGGTTTGTGTTGATAATGTAAATCTCCACAAAAATTATGTGTAATACAAAGCATTTATTGAGTAAAATATTATAATATGTAATACCGAGCACCCAAATGTGTATTATATAAAAAATAACAATAATGTACTAGACATGGACATCAAGGGGTTAACTGTTTTACTCCTTGATGTACGAGGCCTATATGACTTGTGTACGAGGCCTATATGACTTGTGTACACAGACTAGAAATAGTAAGCACAATTTATATACTCTATAAATAGTATATGACATATTAAGCATAGCAAGCATAGCATAATATAATATGAGCAACTAGTGCATATACAAATATATTGTGTATTAAACGCACATCTGTATGACGTATAAGTGTAAAGCATATACTGGTGTAATATAGAGCACATCATGGTGTAATATAGAGCATATACTGGTGTAATATAAAGGATATAATCTGGTATAATATAGAGCACATAATGGTATAATATAGAGCATATAATACTGCAATATAGAGCACATAATGGTGTAATATAGAGCATAATTATAATAGTGTGATATAGAGCGTATACCAGTGTATTAAATCATATACCAGTGGAATATAGAGCATATAATAGTGTAATATAGAGCATATACCAGTGTAATATAGAGCATAATTATACCAGCGTAATATAGAGCAGATCATCCCAAGACACAGCATACGTAGCCATCTAATCCAGCTGATAGAACAGAACTGTAGATTCACTCCACCTGGGTACAATTAGAGAACTCCCCGAGACGTGGAGATCAAGTGTATGGGTGTTAGATCTTGCAGTAAGATCTGATATCTCTCTCAGCAGTTCTCCTGAAACACAACGATACTTACATAAAAGGTAACAAGTGTAGGTAGGCCAACAGTCGATCTACTAAATGGACGATTGCATCTCCTTATCCAAGCACATAACCCATTATAAACAGAAATATACTATTTATAGCTTCTAGTCACTTGAACAGATAATATGGCTACCTTCTAAATATTATTTAGACATTAACTATACATAGGCGGATAGAGCTGACATAGCTTAAAGAATTCACTGCTAGTTATTGAATTCAAATATATTACAACTTTCCTCTCCATATTTTTGAACTTGCCAACTCATGTACCAAATACAGCAGCATTAATCCATTTATTGAGTTGGATAATGAGTTTTAGATCAACTCAGCAACACTAATATTATCAACATAGCCAACGAAACAGTGTTATATCCATACAGGGGTTACTGGGTCAGCTACAACACTAATATTATCAACATAGCCAACGAAACCGTGTTATATCCATACAGGGGTTACTGGGTCAGCTACAACACACATGTTGTCATGGTGAAAATGAGTGGAGAGCTGTGCCAAAGCAGTGGAGAGAGTCAATAGAAATATACTCACATGTAGCTACAAAGAACAACCCCAATAACAAAAATATTTTGGAAATATAAATATAATAGCTAATCATAGATAAGAATTAAATGCCATTATCAATCCATAAAACTTCTGATGTGACCATATAGTATGTATTATTGTAAATAACATAAAATAATTCTGTTCTGTTCTACTGCATGTCAATTACAATTATAATTTGTCTTCAAATGGCACTTGGGAGTTGCCATAAATATACATGTATTAGTTTAGACCTGCTATCATATTACTTAATATAAAATGTTCACAGACTATGAACAGCCGTAGCCTCACCTGTCTTCCCATCCAGTATACAGACTCTAGTTGTGTTGCCCCCAGGAGATACAAATACTCTACCTCCGTGGTATGCTACACCTTGAGGTCTGTCTACTTGTTCACACGTCCAGATAACTTCTCCATTTGCAAGATTCACTTTGAACAGTCTGGAGGCATCGTAAACAGAAACAACAAAAGAGTGGTCATCCGCAGCACACAGAAAAACCCAGTGGGTACCAAGTAGAGGACAAGGAATGTATTTTACTACCTCTCCTGTAAGTGAGTACACTGTGATTCTCTCATTCTGCCTGTCCGGGATGATAACCAGGTCATCAACAATTGTGAGTTTGGAAAAAGTCTCAACTCGGTCTTCATGGATCCAACTAGTGATAAGTTGACCAGCTAAATCAAACACACAGACTTTGAATGGGGTTCCATATACTAGGCAGTACATTCTGCCCTTATATATGGTTACACCATATATACTGTTAGCCCCAAGTACACGGCCATCAAATCTCACTACTGGTTCACTGAGTTGATAATTCCCATCTATTTTATAGATTCTACCATTCCATAATCCAACATAAGTGTCACCCTCATGACCACACACAGAGATATTACTGTTCAATGCATGAACTGTGTGCAAGAGAATCATATGTCTAGGCAGAGGTTCACCAGTTGTCAGCCCATGTTCAAAATCTACAACTCCATGTTGTGAGACGCTCACTTCGGCTTCTATTTCTCTCAGCTCGTCTACAATCAATATTCCTGAGAAATTAGAAACGTCTCTCGGTTCCAAATCTTTCAACAGATTATGCATTTGATAGATATATTCTAACACTGATCTCAGTTATATAGTATCCCTAGTCAACCATTTTTGTAAACCACTGACTACATTAGTGTGAGAAAATACGCTTGTAGCATTGATCACTTTGATCGATCCCACACACGACTGCTGTACCCAGTCAACTACTAACCTATCAAGAACACTATTCTACATTCTCTTCACTAAATCCAATAATGAAAGAAACCCCAGTGGGATAATTTTTAAATTTTGTGAATTTATTTAAAGTCTATCAAACTAGTGCAAACTTGTTAAAAGAATTTAGATTGCAAAGTTCATAATATATACATGTAGTATATGACAAATGGATTATGATTAATGTATTATAAGTACTAACTGTTGAGCCTTAAGGTAGCCATATTCTGTATTTCTAGAGTCGGTAGTTCAACAGATATCAACTTCTTTATCTCATCCACTGTTTCTTCATGTTTATTTATCACATCTACCTGTGGATGGGAAGACAAACCTGAGACTATTACTAGTTTAACCGTTAGGTCATGAATATAGACACACTATGAAATTATATACAGTTTGCTACATTTCAATCTATGTACATACATATATTATAGGATGGTAAACATATGATGCAGATCTATATATAGCTATAACAATAATACAGCCACCTCAAACAAATAATACTTCAATTATTGCAACACTTTATATAAGCCAACAACTGCTACACTTACCTGATGATTGTGTTTAATTCTAGCTTCAATCCGTAGTCTATGTTTACTCAAATCACACAGTTTTACTCCAACATCCTGTTCCATGAATCTACTCAGTTCAGATTTTACATTTGCTCTCAATTCTAGCAGTTCCTTTTCCAACTTTTCATACTTTCTTTGGATGTCCCTGAGCTATAAATGAAATATTTCTTTCTTTGTTAAGCGTCTGCAGATATTGTACAATTATGGTAGACTTGGTGACATGAAAGAGGAACATAGATGTAGCATCAAAAGTCTACCCCCCCCCCCTCAATGTATGTATCTGTTATTTTAAATAACTTGAGGCAGATGATTGTATGCTTGGTATAAGCATTTGGTTGGTAATTTTCTAGTCTTATAATTATCATATGTCATAATATTCTCTCAGAAGTTGTCTCCAACAACGACCAATGCCTGCAAGTTTACACTGGGTGCATCTTTGCAAGCTCACAACAGACCCGAGCTAGATTTAATGCAGGAGCAGAGAATATGTAAACTGATAGCTTCGATAGACAGCCACAGTACCCCAGCACTGTTGAGTATTGCCGCCAAAACATATGTGCCAAAACATATGCGTTCACAAAATTCACAATTCTGCCATGTGAGTGTTTCACTGAAATCACGATACGCTGCTATACTATTACATGTATCACCTGCTATCAAATATAATAAACATATTACCTGTTCATCACGTTTCTTATGTAGAGTGTAAATCATATCTTTAGTCTCACAGTCGTATTCACATATGACTCGGGAGGTATGTTTAAACAGAGCTGATAGTTTATCTTCTCTTTCATATATTTCTGATCTCAATTTATCCACCTCTTTAGACAGCTCAGCAATCAACTCATTCAGAGGCAGCAGTTCGTGAGCTGAACCTACAGATCATAAATAAATAAGGTGAATATTAATAAAATATAGACAAGAAAGAAGCAGGTCTATATAATTATAACTGTGCATCTACTGATCCACTATTCTATACTATGTCAAGTAATAGAGCAAGGAGAGACAACTCTATACATGGTGAATATGCTAAATCGACATGCATATAATTATATGTTATCATTTTATTTCATTGTATTATATTATTATTGGCTCTTGTCATAAACAATAATGCTTGCCTCTCCTCCTCTCCTTTTTTTCTCTATGTTTATTTATTTATTCTCTCCTATAAGTTATATATAATATATATTATTTATTTGCGATCAACAAGTTACCTTTAACAAATGTTATCTGTAAACTTTTAGAAAACCCCAATAAATGTAAATATAATCTAAGCTTACCATCTGTACAGACATCAACACCAACTAAACATTGGGTACAGAGGACAGAAAGACAACGTCTGCATCCACTACTGTATGCTAACTCTTTGTGTTCAGTGCATGGCCTTGGTTCCAGTTTCCAAGCCTGTGCTCTATACTCCATCATCGTTATCAACGGGTGGGCTCCGTGTAAACCAGCATGAACCTACATGAAATATTTTAGGCTATACAATGTATATAAAGAGTTAATAGAGTCAAGCCACGGTTAGTTTTGGACCCTACTACTGTGAGATGGACTGGTAATGCTTAAAAGTGGTGGATTTCATCAGTTTTTGGGAGTTATCCACTCTGTAAGATAGATACAACTGGTACCACTAGCAAACGAAGAATGTGGTTTAGCAAACAAGGAGACACAGTCACACTATCTCTATCATATACATGTATTCATTACAGAAAGCAGACGATATATCAAGGAGTTATAGCAGAGGAGGGAACACGATGCAACCCAAGGTTCTTAAATCGTCAAATCAAGTGGAGGGGGTTACCGAATAGTAGAACACAAATAACTCCTGTATTTTTTATTAAACTTATTTAATGCACTTTAACCCGAATAAAAAATGAATCTTTACACCAATGTTGCATATCCGAGGTGAAAACTTAACACTGAGAGGAGAGTTGCTTTTCTCTTACTACCGGTGGCACACAAAAAGCACAAGTCTATCTATCTAGATTATAAAGATTGTTTAGATCAAAAGTTTTGTTACCAATTGTCAAACGCTATGGCCTAATGCTGCACAATGTTTCAGTGTCATTCAGTCTTTTGAAATTACCCTCTTTCGATTCAAAAACTGTGAAATTTCTAATTGAAAGCAGAAACCGAATGAGGCAATACAATTTAGTTTCTATGTTCAAATCGTATCTATCCCTTTAACATAGCCTACCCATTTCCAGTAATGGCTAGTGTTACGTATGCGTGCATGCATATTGTGCCTCTTTCAATCTTTATAATTCAATGTCATCCTTACCATTCATACTTTGATATCCAGTGATAATTTGTTGCACTTTTAAGTTTTTTCATACTTAGATTTGTATACTATTATAAATAATTAGTACCTATAGTTAAAAATTATTAAATAAAATAATAATGGTCGCCATTATGGTTAAAAGCATGAGTTTAGCGATTTTATACAGTTTATTCAAAGTTGGAAAAAGCCGGAAAAACTGACTGGTAGTAGACAACTTCGGTATCCTTCAGTTTGTTTTGTAAACTGAATTCAAGTGCAACACAGAACCACCCAACACTAATTAACTAACCACTTTACAGGAAGGGGAACAAATCCAATACTCCTTATGTTTACTATGCAAACCAGATACCAGTATAATAATGTAACTGTCTAGGGAGGTTGTCAGTGTCACCACAATATATACACCGCTTGATGTGAGAAAATCCTGCTAAGCCACAGCAACAGCTGATCTGATAAATTGATGGGAAACTGGACAACTGGCTACCAGCATATTATAATTATGATTATCATAAAAGACCCTCATGTCTACCACTTCTAATAATGCTGACTGGGGTTGAATGTGCCATGTCAATTCATATCTATGCTAATATCTGTGGACTGGTTAATCCATTGGTGGAAGCCAGTGTGGTAGAATAAAAAATGATATGACGAATCATTACTTGATACAGGCCTTGTTGTTCTGTCTAAATGACACACTAGCTTATGATAAGATTGCAGTATATGTACATGTATGATGTTGTGATATAGTAAAAATTAATATAATGTTGTAGTTAGCCATTTGAGTTGTGTTTTCCAAATTTCTTATTCCCTCATGCGACACTGGTTACTGCCATTTGAAATAGGTTTGTGAGACACATACGCTCTTGAGAAGACAACTCCCAAATTGGGAGTTCCTGACACACTACAACTCCTTTGATGTAGTAATAGAAGTTGTCTGACCTTAGTGTATACGACGAACAGCAGTAGCAGACAGCTACTGCATCATTAGAAGCTACATGGAGTGAAGGCAATGCTACACTAGAAGCCATGAGCTTTGGCAAGCTTTGGCGTCAACCTGACACTGTGGATTGGATGTGGCACCAGCACATTGCTGGTCTCAACAGCCAACCAATAACGTATGTATAATTCGAGTAGTTTTATCTGGTATCGACCAACAACAACTAGCGCCATAGCACAAGGGCTGAAAATATTAACCTCTGCTTAGTCGAACAACCATCACGCCATCACGCCATATCGTATAGCTATTCCTTAACCAATGAGTGTTACGTAATTATAATATAAAGTAATGTAATAGTATGCAATATTTACTAATAAGAATATACCCATCAGCATCAGCAGAGTAGAAATTACAGATTATATAATAGTTGTCTATAGTTGCAAGCATACCTCTTCATGTTTGTTACAAAGCTTTGAAGAGCAAGTTGTACAGTAAATAACTGCAGGTAGATTAGTTACTCCTTCCCTGGTACAGGCATCACAACATGGAGGCCTAGATGTGTGCTCTCCTGCATTGGAGGTAGGAAGAGTACTGAGGTCTACATCAAACACCTCCCTAATAAAAGACGTTTCAACTAAATGGTGATAACATTATAAGATGGGATGCCGTGGAAGAGGTATTAAATGAAAAAATATATTTCCATATTTCCAATTTTATGTGCTTCATCTGTCATCAATCATCATGCCAATCTAAATCCAGGTACACGCTAGGAGCTTTCAAATTTTGTTCCTATAACATGTATGTAAGGTCTAGTTGGCAAGACTGTTGAAAAGATTAAGTGTAACACTCTATCTAAAACTAACAAAAATATGCAGATGTAGATGTTCGTTTAGATTATAACATTGGCAGAGCAAGAGCAAGAGAAAGTGCAATGTTGAAAATAAACGCTATAGTATCCAGTTGCTGTCATGTGTAATTATCTACACAATACATGTAGGCTATGTACCTGCAGAAGGGACATCTAACTATCCCATTGACTCCCAGGTCTCCTATCAGACACTGTAAACAATGTACATGTGCACAGGGTAGAGATCTGGGATCTTCTAGATTACCATCTTTCCTCAGACAAAAGCCACACTCCATCTCTATTGCAGCTCCACCTTCAGCCATTCTAAATCTGTACAAATAACATTAAGCAAAACTAAAGAGTTATGTAATAATGAAAAGCTGAGAAATTAATACGTACATGCATAGACCACAACTGGCAACCAGAGAAAGTAAGACTCATAGTTCTAATTATCATCTGAGTGAACAATTGCGAGATTCAGCATTTACGATAGGAGGGTGAGGCCCACAAATTTACATGTAGCTGGTGGATGCTCAATGCATTGTTATTGTCTTTGTACGTAAAACGTGGGAACCCTAATATTTAGATTAAAAAAAGTATGGAAATTTGCATACATTTTTTTATTTTGAGTTTTACATAATGACAATGATTTTTAGGATTAGTTCTAGTTATGTTTGATCGTTTACACCCCCTCATTAGGTGAAGTGAAGGGCACCCGTTCAGATCATAATTCCCATTAGGTGCAATGAATAAAGCTATGAAGTAGTAAATCAAAGTCACAACAGTGGGTTGGGGGCAAGAAATGACTGACAGATCTGATGATGTGGGCTACATGTAATCAAATTGTTAAAACTTTGTACTATAATAGAATTTACACTGTTATTTTTAATAGTAACTCTATATTGATTGTAATGTACTGTATCTAAGCCAAGATCTTCTATAAGTTTAGTAATGTGGTCTTGTCTTCCCCTCATATTATTATATAAAATGTACAGCCTGTTTCTGAACCCATTTTAGTTGTGTAATATGTTTCTGGTATGTGTGGATTCCAAATTTCAGCTGCATAATCTAGTAAAGATCCGCGAAATGTTATGTAAACCATTCGCTACAACAGGAGCTCTGTACAAGACCCTCTTAATCATACCTAATCTATGATATACCTTAACAGTATACTAAACTAATTATTAGAATAGTGGTTTTTCTTGCTTTACAGTTTCAGATAACAATATTTCTTCCTATTTTGCATTTTTGAAGATTCGGTTTGATACAATTTGATAGAACTTGTAAACCTAATAAATATCAATATTGTTGTACCCGGTTGGGTAGCTGGAACAAACAAACCAGAGTTGCATGAGACAGACTCAAAACTGGCTGACCGAGCAGAAGCTAGGGAAAGCAAGTCCAACCCAACCAAATAGTGTAAGCACACGACGTGGACTGTATGACAATGAATCCCGGAGGTGCCGTCGAGGGCAGTCATGCAAGACCCGAAGGTGTGGGTGCTACTCTTACAGCTAGACTGGGGAGCGAGACCTAGAGCTGTGGGGAGGGGTTGGACTGCTGGGTTCTAGTTGCAGTTATAGGACTGTACCTAAGAAAACCCAAGGCCACGACAGAGTACTGTTAGCAGTAAACAGTAAGATACTGTATAGGTAGTTCAGTGCAGCAAAACATCTTCATTAAACATACAGCCTACAAACAACCGAAGTAAGAATGCAAAACTATACTCATTACATACGAAAAGAAGTTCTGAACAGAGTTCAAAAGGTCAATCGTACAAATGAACGGTCTCGGACCAAAAGAGGTCGATTTACAAGATGTACAAAACAGTCTCGGACCGGAATGCAAAAAGGCACTGTTAGACATGAATCAAAGAGGATAGCTTCCAATGAATTAGAATGGACTAGCCCGACACATTACATAAGACACAAGTGTCATTGTGGTAGCCAAGGTCATTAGTACAAGCAAGAAGTGAATAGAGGAGGCTTGTTTTTGAAAACTTGTTTATAATTACTATTTAACTCCAAGTGTACGATGTTCTCCTCGGGTACTCGGCAACTTTGTGTCAAGATTGTAAGAGCTATTCAAAAATATTAAAATTAATACAAAGCTTCCAAACTAAATGTTTATATCCAAATAATAAAAAGGCATATTAACCCTTCAATTAGTTTGATATAAACCACTTCAAAGTCTCTTCAATGACAGTTATTATTGTATAAAGTCAAGGCTTCGGTTAAAAATCTGCACTCTGAACACATGTCTACAGTTTATAAGTGTAACAACTGTGATTATCCCACCATAACTTATTTAGGCTACATGTAGAGTCAAAGCTGCTGAAGTTGGTAGGCTATAATTAAAAATAAAATCTTAAATACTTCATAATAAACAAATTACAATAAAGTTCAAATTCTGGGAACTAAATTCAAGTTCTGGGAACTAAATTTATGCAGCACTTTTCTCTACCGACGAATTTTTATTAGCCAACATCTAATGCTAAAGTAATAGCTGAGATTCTAGTAAAGTTGGTAGGCTGGTAAGTGACCTACTGTAATAGCCCTTAGTAAATGAAAATAACGCTATAAAACCTAGGTTACTTCACATGAGTTTATCATCACAAAAAAGTATTAGCTCAAAATTCCACTATCATAATAATATTAGTGGCACTTGTGTTAATGTTAATATCTGGCGAAGTTGCCCACTCTCTGCAGTGAACATTCAGCGACTCAACTAAACACATTTAGATACTGAGGCGCACATCGTACACAGATTTCTCAAAGACGAGCCTCCTTCTCTTCTTACTCCTTGGTACAAGTAGCAGAGTCAAAGTAAATACCAATACAGCATAATTATTTACACTTCAACATATGCAAGCTACTAAAAGATAGTTATGCAATAGTGAAATCGAAATGTGATGTCAATGTTTGCATAGTATGTGACATGTGCCGACACAGGACACAACAACATACATAAAATCATAGCTGGGTCCAAGACATAGATTTCACTTGACTTGCCACGTCAAGTCAAATCACAAGTTGACTTGACTTGGACTTGCCAACATGTTGACTTGACTTGACTTGGGTTCTGCCAAGTTAATGTGGAGGATAAAAATTTTGTTCAGTGTAGCCCATAGCCAACATGGAAAAAAAGCTCTCAGTTGTCTACACATTTATCATTTTTACTTCATCAGTGTTACTAGCAGCATTTACAGTATATCAAGGTTTGCTGTGAGTGGTTTGGAAAATGTAAAGTTTTTGAAGTTGTCTCCCACTATACTTGCATTTCGACTTAGTCGACTTCGGCTTGACTTGTGACTTGCATGACCTTGCATGACGGCTAATTTGATTTGAGGCAGCACTGATTTGACTTGCCTCCAAAATTTTAGAAATGACTTGAAATCCGACTTGGGTCTTGGGCCCAACTCTGGACAAAATAAATAAGAACATAATTATTTATATAAATTTAAAATTTTAATTCAAAACTATTATAAATTATTTATAAAAATAATAAAGTATAAATGATATAATTAAGTAATGTAAACTAAATGAAAGTAAACATAATAATTTTAATATAACATATATTAAAATATTGCCATAAGATAATAATGATAAATAATAATAAAAAACAAAAACAAAAAGGATAGGATGCATGCGGATGTACCACTTCATAAGTTCCCATGCCCGTACCGCTTATGCGGGTCTCAGACTCAGAGGAAAACTTAATTCAGAAATCATACCAAGTAATTAAATATTTTGAACGGCGTACCAAAACCAAATCAGCAAAGAGAGTACTATCTTTGAAACCAGTGTTCTAATTCACTATTTTGCTCAAAGGTAGCGGTATTTTTGTTTTGATCGCACTCCTTATTATGACCTTCGCCTAGATCAAATACTGCAAAATCGTAATGCGGTGGTGATACAACCCGAGTATCAATTATAGAATCAGGAGCCCACGCTATTTTTGGTTCGACGCGAAAGTTGCGTGCCTAGGGCAAAAATAATGTACGTGAAAAGACGTGCGAAAAACCATACTGGCCGCGCGTCTGATTTCGCTTCCAGTCTGCTCCTGGCTGTGTGTATCACTTTGGCCCATCGAGGTAGGATAGAGCCAGTACTATATAGAAAGCCAGTGAAGCCGTAAGGACCCACTTTTTTGCTTTAGACAAAGTTCCGGTTTGCACTTTTGCACGTGAATGTAATTAGTTATGCCAAAGTTTTGTGCAGTAATAACTCATCCAGGACTCGTGACAAGTCATTTCACACGTAAGCTATTACTTTACAGTTTAAAATTTGTTAGTTGATGCTATGGTTTGCCATCCCCTGACGTCCCAAACGTATATTTTTTGGTTTTTTTGAAATAATAATAATTACATTACTACGAACTACTACCACCACTCCTGTTATTGCAACTAATAAATAATGATTATAATAATTAATTTGTGGTACTATTGGTAGTATGCACAACATGTTGTTAAGCTGGTTTAAGTTTTTTTGGCCTCGGATTAGAACAACTAGCCTGGGGAGACTCAAAACTTTTCTTAGTATTCTGGCCGGCCCTAAAGGTTTTCTGTTATTAACTTTAAATTTATAATAATAATAATTATTATTATATTATATATTATGACATATAATATTATAATCATAATAATAATATTATATATTATAATATATTATATTATTGTTATAACTATTATTTGTTTTAATTATTATTAACCAATTTTATAAAAAAAAAAATGGAAAATGAAATGACAATAGCGTTGTTCACATTATTATTATTGTCATTTTTTATAGTATTTGTAGTAGTGGTCGATGTAATTGCTAGCTAGTGACGATCTAAATAGAGAGGTTAGAATTATTAAACTACTATCACCACCAACTACCAAAACAACCAGTAATAGTGGGAACAAATTTTAATAGTAGTTGACAAAAGGACTTGTGAAACTTTCAGGCATGCACTTGTTTTTATTTGGTTATAAAAAACAAGACATAATACGTTAACATCATAAATCATACTGATGATATTATAGATATTCATTCTTATTGTTCATTATCAAGAATATGTTTAGCGTCATTCTCATGTTATGCGCTGTTGTAAATAAATTTATAGGCCCTATATACATTGCCACAGTAATTATCTTATTATTGTATTATAATGTGTGCTGATGTATGATATTACGTTGAAATAATTGTGTAATAATGTTATTAACGCCTTTCCTGTTCATATTTCAAAGGTTTTTTTATGCAACTCTAAACTCTTGGATAAATGAGTCAGAGCATTGAGACGTCTAGATTTCACACCAACCATTTATACTCAAGACTGTGCTCTGATCACTTCAAGCTAGAGGGCTTCATAACGTTCGTTGGAAGCTAGAAGTGTCTCAAGCAAGGTGTTATGCTTTCTGTATTTGGACTTCCCTAGCCATTTGCAGGTAAAGCACCAGGTTTAGATCCTAGTTTTGTTTAGGATTCTAGTTTTTTCACTAATTAATTGTATGTTTGTTTCCCTTTCCGAACCAAATATTGAATGTTTGAACCCCAATATTCAAGTGCAATGATGTTGACAGGGTTGTTGACAAAGTAGGCTATGTAGCTTGTGGCTACAATCGCCAATATTTTTGTACAAACTTCAATGCGCTATAAATATTTGATCCTTTGTAGTTTTAGTCTAAGAAAAAAGGCAGACGGGTGCTCAAACTGGGTAAAGGGACATTTAGAAAAAGACAGTTCGAAACAGGACTTTTCACAGCTGGACAGTTAGAAACAGGACAGTTCGAAACTGTGTAGATTACATTCAGGAGAACAAAACTTGCAGAAAGTTCATTTTAACTTATTAAATTAATAAAAAAATATTAAAAATTAGTTAAAGTCTGGTGGTTTGGGCTTAGGCATTTCGAACTGTCCAATGCTAAACTGTCCACTTTCGAAACGTCATTTTCAAATAGCCGCACAGTCCTCAAACTGACAGTCCAGCAGATGTCCAGTATAGTATTGTCACTTAACCCTAAAGATTCAGTAGCAGATGTCAGCATGAATGTAGATTATTCATATGGTAGTAATCTAGGTCGGTATTGGAATTGATGTCTCTTTTTATAGCATTTTATCTTGGAAGATAATAATTTCAGTGTTACCATAATATTTGATGGAATAGGCTATATCATCCACACGCACGTGTCCATGTAATATATATGTACAAAGGTACAATGTATAAACATACCTATATACATGTATGTTATCATAATATATATAAATATAATATGTATATAACATTCAGTGTAAAGGTGCGTTGCGTGGGAGTTTCCTAAATTTTGAATAATTTTTGATATTTTATTGCTACAGATCAGATGCTACTTATTCTGCTACTTTCAGAGTTTCTCAAGACTTTGTTTAGCAAGATTCATAGAATCGGAGAGCATAACAACAACCCAACTGCTACAGGCTTTAGGGCAGATCCAAGAAAGCTGTTGATGAAGTGGTCAGTGTCCACTTTAAATGTAGCCAATTCAGCTGACTGTGACTCCAGCTCTGGTTTATTTTCTTTACGGTGGTGCAAGTGAAAAGCTCCAATACCTTCTGTTTAACATCGCTACAAACTTGTAACACTCACCCACTGAATATTCTTGGATATTTCAGGAAAAATTGCAAGAACTCTACACGGCAGTTTCTGGGGAAGTGTGCAGGTGGCTTTGGCGATCATTTGTATGTCGTAGGATGATGAAGGCCAAAAACAGAGGTGGCCTCACTTATGCTACTGATTTAGTAAAGCAGATTGTGGTTTGATGTGAGCAGGTGTTTACACAGTATATTTCGATTCTCGACTGATGAATAGACATTTGAAACATTGAACTTTTGCTTCATTTCAATACCTGTAACATAATTTTACAATAAGTGTATCATAAATTTTTCATTTTTTTTTGTTATTTAATTCTTTTATTGCTATGTCTATAACATTTTTTGCTAGCTTTCAATCTTGTTTGCATATATATATATTTGTCTGGTTATGATAGTCATATGATTTACCATCCACAATTCTGCACTGCAGATGATAAAACAAAAATACAATACAGTGCAATGTAATAGATATAATGCATATGTAGTTGACTTCTCATTAGTTTCAATTATATCAGAAATTGTATTGTTAATGTATCATAGATAGTTCTTAACTTGCAGAGTACTGATAGCCACAAAATATGTGATTTTGTTGAGCAAACGTTATCGATTTCGTATTGTTACAATGGATTTAATAGCAAACCGGAACTGCGTCTAAAGCAAAAAAGTGAGTCCAGACCGGCTTCACGACCGTAATAGTAATAGCGGTCGAGTACTGGCTCTATCCTACCTCTATGCTTTGGCCCGACCTCACATCACGGCTTGCAATTTTCATTACTAGTTGAACTTGAACGAAGTTGACATAGGGAGGACGGGAATATTGCAGGGATGACTTGATCAGGGACCGCCTTTACATCATGTAACTAAATAGAGAAGATAACTCTGTCATCATAATAATATGATAATAGTACGTCCTCTTCAGAGCCGTTGATTGGGCCCGGTTCTGGTCTTCTTTGCATACCATTGGCTAATCGCTGTGTAGCGATCCAAATTGAAAATAAGAGAGCTGCTTCATTTCCGCATCCGTTGGCAAGCAACTACTCTACATACTAACATTAATGTGCTTGCAGTAGGAACGTGTTTGCTTATTTCAGCATATTTGTTCAACCAAAATAAAGTCAATAAGGAGATAGAATTGATGTTATTATATTAGCTCTATAATTATTCACTCAGTCAATCAAGTGTTGTGGTTATGCTTTCGTTCTTCGCCGTTGTGTTGGTGCCGCTGAAGTTACTGTTCTGCCCATCGACCGGAGTACCAGTTTTTAAAGGTAACCACAAAATTGCACATCCATTATTAGGCTAGTTAGACATGCTTATCTACCATGATTTCATTTTTCATATTAGTTGCCCCACACATTAATTCGGAGGGTTTTAGCAGGTGTAACTCGGTAAATTGCGCATAAACTGGAAACTTGAAAAAACTGAATGGAAATTTTAATTTATGGATTAGTTTATTGTTACAGGTGTGTGCTGTAGATCTGTAAGAACCTGAGGGGCTCTATATGTAACTCAAACAACATGAGCTCACTAGCGACTGAAAGGAATGTCCTCGAAGAAGGATTAAATATAATCAAACGGGCAAAAGTGAGTGGACAGGACAGTAATCTGTATTAGTTTGCACTGTTCTAGAGAATGTCATATTCACATATTTTTAGGTAAAACATATAGAAATGATTTGGTGAGTGACATTAAATGGCCTAGCAGATTAAGTCTAATATATACAAGAATCTGGCTGCTCAGCCTAATCAAAACGTTCAGTCTGTTGATAGAACCAAACTGATAGTTTAGAGAGTGAAAGTATCGAAGATGTTTTGCTGCTCTTGAGTTTTTCTTTGGTACGTTGAAATTTGTATATTACAGCTTGAGTTTGCTAGTCCTGTGAATGAGATGTATGATGCCTTACAAAGACAGTACACTCAAGTTAGAACTATCAAATTGCAAGGGAAAGCTCAGGACTATGTGTAAGTATTGGAAACATATTTGACCACATAACCATCATGTATGGAGATTTTACTGGGTATATAATTCACATATTAGCAATTGCTAGTTACTAAGTACGTGCTAAAAAACGTCTATATGTTGAGGTTGGGGTTTGGGATAAGAGCGGACAATTTACAAAAAAAGAGACGACAACTCTCATTTAGTTGAGATTCACGAAGTATTCTCTACAAACCATTATAACATACACTAAGTCCTTTGTTGCGTGTTTGGTGCAAATTGATGTCTCAATTGTTGATAGATTCTAGTTATACCAAATTCTATTACTAAGTATGATGCACTGTTTGCATGTCATGAGGGAGTAATACAATGTTTAGCTGGTTGCTCCAGGAATGGATTTAGTCAACCCTATTTCGTAGTTACGTAGCCACATTTGTATAGTCTATAGAGAGTTTGACTTGGTATAACCATCATGTCACCCAATTCTCTGAATATTTTTTCTCCACTCCATCCTTTACTGAACTAGCAGCTGGTACAGATAGAGCATGTGGTAGTATTTGCAGATATGTTGTGTAGGTGCCCAGAAGACGCAGTTTGTTGCTGCACAAGACTACACTCTGTGTTTTGTACTACTGATGGATTCTGATATAATAAAGTTTGATCATTAGAAAATCTCAGCTCAATATGGTATAAATCTGAGGTCTACGAGAATTGTTTTGTGACAATATTGATTTTCAATCTCTCCAGTCTTAGTAACTTTATTGTTCTTCGGTTTCCAATTCATGAGTGGTGCATTTCCTTCGTAAGGAGAATATTCAACTCAGACTGCCCAGTATATATCACTACTACTACTGCTACTAATACTAATACTATGTCATATGCCCACATGACACACATAGATAGGGGTGAATGCACCAGTTCCCACTAACTTAATGCTATGCCGTTTCCATGTTTATTTGCAGAAAGAAGGTTCTACATGACTCGAAGTTCTTCTGTATTCTGACTAAACTGATAACACAGGCTATTGGCCAGTAAGTCTCATCATATCTGTCTGTACTATTTATAGTTTATCTGCATTCTGACTCTTGTTTAGGATGACTAGCACACTCTGATATACAACCTCTGTCTTAGTATGTATTGTGTTATGCATACTACTTCATGTAGTTTTAGTTGTTGCACTGTACAAACTGTTTATATTGGTTCAGCCTTCTTCTTGTTCAATTTTAATTAGCCTGTTCCAAAGGTGTGCACTTGCAAATGCAATCTTGTCGTATTTTAACGGACGCTCATGTTCACTTAATTCTATGAGTATGTAGTTCGGGTAGTGAAACTTTCTAGATTTTGGTTTTATTCCAGATTCATGAATCTTTGTTTATATTGGCCAGTCAGGTACACACAGCAACACTCGATATTTCTCTTTCTACTCAATACTTTTGTAAGCTTCAGCTCGTTTGCCCACAATTTGAGTAGAGAGACACTATTATTAGGTTACATTTTTAAAAAATGTTTATGGCATTTTGCATAATAATATAACTCAAAGACTAGCCATATTTGTTAGGGTCTTATACAGTGTAGGTGGTAGGTGTGTCTTCTAGCTTTGTTTAACAATGTTTTCCTGTAACATTCATTTCCGGGATACATGCATAAATACCGGCAATTTGCATCACTATATAATTGGTTAATGAATTACTCCAACTAGTCGTATTGGTATTAGTAACTATTGTACTGATATTATTCCCAGATCAAAAACAGCCAAGCAGCAGACGGCTAACATCCACAGGGTACACAGTTGGTACACTGCTAACCTCCACAAGTTACACTTAGCTGAGGTAAGTTACTGACTACTCTATACTTACACTGTGATTAGTTATTATGTCTGCAACTATACCACAAGACATTTGAGCTTAATATCCCACTGCACCAACAGATCGTCGTTATGGTTGCGTCATCTACTAAGCATCAGCTGATTGCAGCATTTCCTGTACTAGCATAGCATGGTCCAATAGAGACCAACTACATTGCAGCATTTCTTGCACGTTTCAACGATGTTTTATTTTTGAAAATGTTATTCAGTCGTTATTATGGGCCTTGGGTTATAAGCAGACATTTTGAATTAAGAAATCAGCTAAACTGTCTCATTATTGGTGAACCGCAAGCTTATTGTTTTATATGTTTGGTATCAATTTCCTCTTAGTCTGACGATTCGGCTGATCCGACTGTGTACATCTCAGTTTAAATGTTCAAAAGTTTGTCTGTCAACATATTTTCTAAACATATGGAGACACACTTCACACATAGCATGGGATTACACACTGTATAACCACAACAATGTTATACTCTATGTTATAATCCCAGTCCAGTGTTTATATTAGGATAAGATCAAAGGCTTAGCTAGACTCCATCTACACATAGCATGTGCAGCATTGGTTCAATAAACTATATTGGTGATCGTTGATTGATTAATGAAAATGCACAATTGATTGCCGAGTTCTGTACACACGATCAATGTTTAACAATGTTGTTCAAATAATATTTACTTTAGATAAGAATTACTGACAGGCAAATACAATATAAATGGATCAGTTGAATAGCAGTGTGTTATAGTTTTACTTCTTGTGTGTTTGAAGTGTTAATTGGTTGCCTGGTCATAATCATTGTGACAGAACAAAATTTTCTGTTCTGGCTGAGAAATAAATAAAAATTCCTAGTCTAGTATGGATAGAGACAAACCGTCATTGCTTATTTTGATTTGTTGAGGAAACTTCACCTATTCATTTTAAAAGTTCTAAGTACATGGTAACTATGTTACGATGCAAGCGGAGATGTACTGTTTAATAAGAGATACTTCCAGCTACTTTTCACAGCCAATCAGCTGGCTGAATACATACCTGCTATTTAGATACGGTGTACCTCACACATTACCACAATCTACTAAGGCTCGAAGTTTTATATCACACACCGGTGATCAAGCATTCAGCATCATGATGCCAATAATATCCAAGGACACGCACTTGCTGTATTTATATACTCTACAACACGTTTTGATGTATTATCTATGCACTGACTTCAATATTGTTCTCTTCTTACTGATTGATATTGTTGTAGCAACCAGCTTTCCGTGGGGGCACCCCCTCTAGCAGCTCGTCTATCAGGAGAATAGACCAGGTTCCAAGTTCTAAATACTCGGGGAGGATACGATCATCTTCCTCAATCAGAGTAAGAAAATGATTTTGATTGCTGAACATTAATTTTATTTTCTGCTACTTAATGTACCTCTTAAGCCAAAGCACATTCTCTTGAAAACATTATAGTCAAGGTCAAGGTCACGGTCATTACTGGTTGATAGTGAGGTGGTGGCAGTACATGTCTTACATAAACTGGGTTTCCATGGTTCCAGCTGAGTTCATTTTAAGTTCTGTTAAAGCTACGGAGTGAGGCGGTTCCTGCTACTTGGTGACCTTGACCGGTCTGTATTATCAGCACAGGTTCACTGGTGTTCACTTGTGCATGCTGTTGACTCACCGGAGAGCTTACACATACTGCTTTCCCACATCTGTTCCTACTACGGGTCGTAGGTATTCCAGTTACCCATGAAAATGAAGTGGACACACAGTACATATTTTTCTACTACTCAACTACATGTAGACTTGTTAACTATCACTACACAACTATTGTACTGTTATTGTTTTAGAAGGCCAGTATTATAAGTTCCGAAGCTGCGACTGAACACCTGGAAACTAGTGAACATGTGAGTGCTAGGCGTACCACAACATTTACATTGCATGTGTAGCTACTGACTATACATATATTACTGCAAGTCATGATAATCTAGCCCATACTTCACACTATTTATATGAGTAGTTTAGTCAAGGTGTCTGTAGTAGGGCAATTTTCCTCGAATTTGATATCTTCCACCTACGTTTGCAATCTTCTACTAATAATGGGGCCACAACTCCAAATAATTCACAACTAGTTCATCTACATCAAAACTGATATGGGTTGAGTTAGAGGTCGTGTATATGTTTCCATGATTTATACATTGCTACTAGCGGTCATGGAAACTCAGAGTATGTGCGGCTGGGCTCATTTTTATCCTTGAACTTAGGCCACTTTTTTGCATGTGATATGATTATTGATTATAGATTCTATATTAAAGTAAAGTGTGATTATAGTGCACGATCTGTTAACATATGACCTCGTACACTAACTAACTTGGTATGTGTGCGTACATGTGCCCTGTCATCTCGCCACAACCTTACGGTTAATTAAATGGATCTAGGGTCGCCACCAAGGAATAGCCCAGCTGATACATTATATCATTGCAGGTATTGCAATTTCCCATTCTTGTTTTACCTACTGAGGCATCTACATCTAGCATCTGTCTTTGTGTTTGCAGGGAAAATCTGAAGAAGTGGAGAGCGTTCCCACCCGACCTAAATCTGTGACGTGGAGGGAACCGAGGCTAAATGATGAAAAAGAAGGTAGTGAGAAAGGAGAGGCCAAACGTGAGGTAATGTGTTTCCACACTAATACCAGAATGTGTTGGTTAAGTCTTAGTTCTAAGTTTGGCTAGTCACAAGTTTACTCCTCGTTAGCTCGATTCTATAGAAATTTATTAGCTGTGGAGCTTTAACAACAGGTTTTTGCAAATGTGTTGGATTATTATATTCTGTCTGTTTTTATTATAATTCACTCATCGCTCTAACTGCGTGTACTACAGTAATAGTATCCTATCACGTTCCTCGTGAATATGTGTTCACACAACTTATTGACACGCTGTCAAACAGTTACATTAAGGAGTTACTTACTTAGCAACTGCGTTTATATCATGAACCACTGTTTGCTGTGCATGCCCCTGCTGAGCTGTGATATAATAATATGTGTTATGTATTGCTGACTTTCTTATGGCCTCTTGTTTGCTTGTTGGTGGCTGCTACATTATTACACTAACAAATACAATAGACACAGTATTGGGTTAGTATAGTATAAGTACTTAGTAAGACTATAACAGTATGTGTTAGATATTATGTTCATATTATAATAATGCCGTCTATATTGCTATACAATGTACATGTATATCATATTCAGCTTTTCTCATGCATACAATGTACATGTGCATGTATATATGGGGTATATTATTGCTATTCAAATGGTAGGTTTTCCTATGGACCTGTGTGCATTCACTATTATCAGGTAAAACTGGAATTCTCATATAATCACTAAGTTTCCATATATACATGTTTGTGTTCACATTACAATTCTCCACATAGAAAGACACGGATTATTGGATACATCTACAAATATAATAATAACAAAGTCTAAAATATTGTTTTTGTGAAAAACAGAAATCATGAAAATTCTTTAATTCGTAACAATTGGGTACAATTTCTATAGATTGTTATTTCTTACTCGTTGCTATGGAAACTTGGTGGGTGTTGTACATCACTGTTGTCATGTTTTAGTTAGAGCATCAAGTCCTGTCAGGCGGCCATTTTGTCCCTCCATTGGATTGTGTATTATAGAATATTACTCTGCTCAGATGGTGTACTACCCTAGTTGTAGTTATATAAGTTTTATCCAATCTAAGAGAGTTATTTATTAAAGTAGGTCTCTACATATGAATTGTCTACTAGAAGATGGGCCATCACAATCCCACCCCCTACCATGTTAATTATTTACTAGAAAAGGGGCCGTTGCATTCCCACCCCCTACTAGGATTCATGACAGTGGCATATGGGTAGCGTCTGTAAAAGTTGTAGTCTATGATACATTGTAATGATTACATAGTTTTACTTCACCGGATAACTCATAGTCATCGTGTACCATAACAATATATAAAGTTCTATTAATGTAATTACACATGACTTTGTTAATATAGATATTTGATGCAGTAGTTTACTCTAGAATGGTTGCTGCTGGTCTACCTGGGATTATACCAGCTAGCCAACCATTCCTACCTACCCCATGTTGTGGAAATATATTGTCATACATGTACAGAGTAACACTAAAGAATTATAAAAAAATATTTAACTATTCTAATAGATGCGCATATGCGGTTAATCCACCTGATTCACGGGGTTCTTCAATCCAAGAAAAACTGATTTGTGCATTGACTTTATACGCCCTGTTATAGTGACTGATGGGAAGATAACCCCAAATTGGCACACTAATTATAGGTCATGGTTTATTCCATATCATAATATTATTATTATTGTTATCATGTTCATTCATGTACATGTATGCATCACAGGGGCGTAACTTTTGAAAAATTTTTGGGGTGGCTAGAAGTTGGGAGTTTATGCAGGCCATCGGCCTGCCCGAGCGCGGAGCGCGAGAGCGGGGTGGGTGCGGGAGGGGCGCAGCGCCCTCCCGCAAGGGGGGTCCGGGGGTCTCCCCCGGAAAAAAATTAGAAAATTACTACCTAGATGTGCAATTTCGGGACGTTTAAGGTGTAAAATTACTGCTCAAAATACATGTAATTGGAAATTAGATATGTATAGTCAAGTAAATCAAAGTAGCACAAGACAGTTGAAATTTTTCACGCTGTGATACATTAAACTGACCTTTTCATAAACAGATATAGAATAAGTTTGAGCGCCGAAAAAATATAGGCTAAATTGGTTCTCTTATATGATCTCCTAAGTAATTATTCCTCACTACTAAAGCTTCACTAGAATTTAGACCTATATTATCTCAACTAGGCCACCTTAAGCACACTAGATCTGACATTACTAGTACTGACTAGTCCACTTAAACTACTGACCAGGATACTATCACGAAATTTGAAACAAAATAAAAATACAGAAACAAAAAAATAATATACAGATAAGTCAGCTACCACTAGCACCAAAAGGTTTTGGGTTTTCATTCTCCAGAAAAAACATTTTTTCCTACACTGACAAAAATAAGAATAGAATTATTTAATTAAATAATATTATATATAATATATATAATAATTATATTATATAAATATTAATTTATTGTTATTATATTTTATTAATATTCCTTTTAGATTTTTAATAATATCAAAATCCCACTCATGTAGCCACCAAATCTAGCAATAGGCTTTGCTCACATACATACTAACAATCTACTTGAAAGCCTATACAATGTTCATCTTTTTATTGGAGGACGGAGGTTGTAAAGAAGCAACTACAACTTAAAAAGTAGCAACAAGTTATTCGGTCTATATGGAAAATTCCAAGTTATGTAGCTTGAGATTAAAGTAATTCAAGTAGCTACAAACCTTGGGCTAATCACCCTGATTGTAAACAATGATTGGCTATTTCTAGTAATCCGATAATTTGATTGGCTTGTGTGGAAAGTAGCGTGTCGCATAAATTATATTCTATACTACATCCTTAGAAATACGTAGTAAGGAAAACTGTTTGCCGCGGTCATAGGAGAAGATAACTCTATGGCCGCCGTAGAATTGATACCCCTGAATTCAAAAACACCATTTTTGGGCCACTTTATTTTGAGATTTAGGGGCGGCCATGCCGCTCTGCCGCCCCTAAAGTTACGGCCCTGCATCATGACTGTATGCTTGCATTTTATATCGTTGCTATCTAATATACAAGTATGTAGTTATTATTTTACATAGCGTCGTGTAATATTGCCCAGGGAGTGTAATATGTCCTCCTTATATTTTCTATCCATAGTGTTGTTGATCACTCTATTTTTGCTAACACAACCAAAACATACCCGTCTGTTAGTCGAACGTCTGCTAGCTACTTAACAGGAGGTGCAGAACGGACTGATATATCTTGTCTTAGATTAACCATACTCATATACGAGATGTTCATGATTGTGAAATGTTTATGATTGCGTTTATTTGTACATGCATGAAAGAAAATAACCCTAGTAGCTTGGGTCAGCCTGTAGTCTAAAGTTTTATCTTGTATTTGTAGAGTGTGTATGCGTCTGACACCAGTAGCCCTGAACCCAGCAAACCTTTGGACATGGTTCACTCAATCTCAGGAAGGAGTACCCCTTACTACAACCTTGTAGATGACGATAGCTACATAGATACTGTGCTAAGCTCAAACCTAATAGAGGGCACAACTCCACGCCGCAACTCACCTGGTAAGAGAACATAACTCTTCATATACTTAGCTATTACCTATATGATTGCATGTACAATGTACCTGTAACTAGCATGCTTTTTATTTCTCACTGTTTTATGAATAGATGTTTCAATGGTGGCCAAGGCCTTATGTGTTGCTCACCTTCCTTATTTAATACAGCTGCACGAGCATTTGGCAGCAAATTGAGTATTTTCATTTAAAATTTGCTTTATGGCAGTAATGTTTTTATTGTTAATTTTTTACTAATATTTCTTCCTTTTTAATAACTTATTATTTTCTTTTGTTCTGTCATGATTCAACTTTAATGCTATTTATGTTGTACCGTGTAATATTAGTTGGCCGAACGTTCACTCCTGTCGTAAATGAATACGTCGAGCAAATACAGAGAGAGGTTAACAAGGTTCAAGGTCACCCATCTGATTTGTACCCAGAGTTATTCACGCCTCATATAGTCAATGCTATCATCAATGAGAATCAAGGTTTGTGTGTGTGTGTTTGTCATAAGTTTGTGTGCGTGTGTCATAGGTTTGTGTGCGTGTGCACGTTGGCTGATTCTGTCACTAAATAATATGCAGCAGATAATCAGTGTTAGGACTAATATTGGTTATTCTGTTGTGGCGTAACAGTAGTGCTCACTCTAGTACCAATTCTGTGACATGATGTTATGCTGTGACATTGGCCCATCACTCACACAGCATCTAGGAATGGCTTTGTATTCCAATATCAGTGACACAATATTGGGCCAATTATTAGCCAAAACCAAAACTGTCCGCTTTTAACAAGAATATGCTACCAATTTGGAGTTGTCTTGACTACAATTTGGCATAGGTCATATACATGTATAAATATAACCAAACCAAAATTTTGTTGTAATATTTTATAAATTATGGTCTTTGGCCTAAAATCAAAAGTCATTACTTTCACTTCTATTGGCTATCGCTTATTACCATAGATTTGATATACTAAAATTGACTTAAGCTAAATAGAAGGGAAGAGAACTTTGGCAGACCGTTGTTATTGAGTGAATGGTGGGACAGTTGTTGGCATGGCTAGACTTGCTTATGTGGCTTCTTACTGACTGATACTGTACCCAATTTAATTGAATAATGAATGACTTGTACGTAGTTGGTGCAATATTTTAGTATTTTATAATAGATCAATCAATTCAAAGTGGTAGTATAGCACAGGATGTATAAACAAACACGTTACCTGATTGGTTAATGTTGTAGATAATCAGCCAATTGGACGAGTAGTTTCTGCTGACAGAGGGAGCAGACTTGGAGGCCAGTCAACAGAGCAGTTCTTCCAGATGGCTGAATCATACAGACCCAACAGTGTCAAGAAGTTTACAAGTTTACGGAGACGAAAGGAGCAGAAGCCGAGACCAAAGTCAAGCATCTCTATTTACAACAGCAGGTAGGAACTGTTTGGGTCCCCTCGGCTTATGGGTCTGCTGGTGGTAGTTAATTCTACATTATATTATGTACGGGGTAAAGGGACATTTTGAAAATGTTAGCTAGAAACAGGGCGCTCCGAAAATGTTCGTCTGTGGCTAGGGTTTGGGGTTCAAAAGTTTATGGAACGTCCTGTTTCTAACTGAAACTTTCGAACAATCGCAGTTGTGCAGTTGTGGGCAGATACTGAGATTAGAATAACGTATAGTGTATGTACACTGTTACATTGTTAGTTTCAAATATAGTGTATGTACACTGTTACATTGTTAGTTTCGCTCCTGTAGACCCTCAACAGCAACTCAAGAGAGTAAGTCACTGCATATGAAAGATGTGGTGTCATTGGTTGATTTTGCATCTGCTGAAATAAGCTATGAAAAGGAATCAGGTTTGAGGGCCACGCTGAATCGCCCCAAAGACACCCCACCCTCAATATCTCAGCAACAGATGTAAGTAAAACTCAAGGCTATAGAAAGGCTATAGAAACTATTGAAATTTTTTTAATTCATTTTTATTTATATTTTTGCACACATAGCTGACATAGATTACCTATTTACTCCAAAACATTACATCATTGGAAGAACCCGCCATAGGTTTTGATATCTTCTTCAATTCCAGTTCTTTTGTTCTACTCAATATAATATCTGTGAATCACTGTAACTTCATGTAGCAGCCGTGGCCGAGTGGTTAGAATGCTGAGCTTTCATGCTGAAAGTTCCAGGTTCGAATCCCGGTCACGGTGGTGTTAGGAAGAGCATCCAGCCACAATTGCTCCTGTGCCTCATATTAAAGTCCTTGAGATCATGCAAGCCAGCATGGCTTCAAGGCAACTCCTCTACCCCTGCCAAAAAAGGCAGTGTCAACTGGGTTTTTCTCACAGGGAGTAGGCCAGCACTGGCACCTGGCAGTGCAAGCTGCAAGGGGCTGGTCACGCCGAGGAATATAAACCAGTGTGAGAGAATGTAGAGACTATACGCACTAGGAAGAGGTGTACTCCATAACTCACTTAGTGTAATACAAAGCTCATAATTGTGATTTTGATTGGCTGCTGGAGGGTGAACTGACTCGAATCTACAGTCATGTGATTTAGCTGGCCGTCTTGGACTGAAGTTTGTAATAATATCACCTATACTGTCCAAGTAATGATTAGTAGCTGAGAAAACCACAATGTTTCGTTTTGTAGAGAAGCTCTGCCTACTTCTGTCCCGGAGGAGTCATCTACTCTAGCTATTTTACCTGTGGAATCCCCTGGTAGTCCAACTACCTCTCAATCACATACTATAGTTGATTGGAGAGGGCAAGTAACTCCCAACTGTTCCGACTCGTAAGTCAATAGGGAATTGTACATGTGGTGGCTTTGTGATACTTGGGTATATTTAGTAATGTTACACTTGTTTATTCTAAACTCTACTGCTCTACTTAATGAGAATCATCTATCTCTCTAATTCTGTATGGATATTGGAGTTGTATTGGTATGCTTCGATTACGTAGACCTACGATAATATACAACACCTTAATCCATATCATACTTTCAGACAACAGGAAATTTTCAAGTCTCATAGCTATGCCAGAGGTTGTGCGAGGTTACAGGGTGCTAAGGGACGATCTGTCGGAAGTGCTAGTGCAGGATACAGACCTAAAACAGCTCCCGTTACTCTTCTCAGCAAAGTCAAGGCTGAACAAAGTGTATGTGTTTTGGAAAATGTCAACACTCACTCTCTTAACCTGCTCTATGCCTAGTAGGCCAATCAATCTTCAGGCAAATGCAGCAGGCATGAGACTGGTTTTAGACTCTGATCTTTACCATCTGCATGTAGAACACTACTATGCAGTAGACTAAGCTCTCTATATCAAAGTATCATAGGATAAAGCATACGCATGATAACTATTCGCTGCTATTTCAATTAATATTTCGTATTCAGGACTGCCTCTCCACCTATTAACTAGTTATGTAACACCTGATGTATGAAGTATTTCACTAGATACTGTAGATGCCCAGCTCTTCTCGCTCAGGATCACATGACATCATGTTTATTACAGAGTAACACAGAAAATGAGAGGATTCCTCAAGCTGCCAGTAATACGCTCTTTGAGTTGGACAGCAAGACTACCAAATCTCTTCTTACCATATCCAATATCAAGACCACACCTCCCCGTAGACATCATAGCGAAACTAGGTACATCATCACATCATTAGTTAGCTTACATTTACACTTCATAATTGGCCTGTGCAGGTCATAGGTAAATGCTGGTCCTCCCCTCACTAAAGCTCAGAGGACTGATTACAGGTTATAATAGACATAGTTGTCCACCAATGAGCACTACAATACCCACTTTCAGATTCGTACCTGGGTTTTTGTCGGTAACTGGTTTCCTTGCTGCAATTGCTAACCTACTGTACCACTACAAATTAGTCCATGTTAGAGGTTGTTTGTTATTGTATACATTATTACATTATTAGTTGGAGGGTGAATTATATTTGTATTAATATTCCTTCAATTTTCTGATTATCACACAGCCATGTCTCATGCTTATTCATATCGTGTCTCAGAGTAGATCCCATTGTTCAATGTTTACTGTTTGTATCACTCTAATGCACATTGATGTCTATGGAAGTAGTAACATATCACCACTATATTGTTATATAGTCCGGAGCACTATAACGGGAATTTCTACTTGGAGTACCTACAGTCCAACTATGCAGTAGCACCTAGTAATGTATACGAGTACAATAGCTATCCCTATGAGTACGAGCCTTTGCCCAAATCTTACCCTTTTATGGAGGAAGAGGGTGAGGCACGGCGTTCACCCAGCCCTCAACATGTAGAGTACCTTACAATAGTGAACTCTATAGCACCCGATTTAGACAGAATTAGAAACAACACCAAACATGAAGCAAGGTAAGGAGACATCACTGCCTTAGCTTCATTCTTATTGGTCAACATTGCATGTATTAGAAGAGCTCATATTCCACTGGTTTTTATTGCTTCTAACTGATGTTGTGTATAATATACAGAACTGGTGTATACATTGTATAAAACGCAGAACTGTGATGTTTTCCTTGTCCTAGAGTTGAAAGAGCCAATACCCCTGCCTCATCAGTCAAGACTAAAGACAGCTCACTGCCTATTGGTGATGACCCTGCTGCAATCCACATGGCAGCTCAAACTCAAAATGACGCCGAACAGATATCTTTCGCGGTATGCGAGTGTCTTATTAGTGGAAATTGAGATTATACTCTTGTAATAGGCTGCACATTTTAGCAGCAAATTTTGAAACTAATTTCTTCACAATTAATCAAATAGAATATTCCTTTCTAGAAAAATGACTCACCAGACAAATCTACTGGAGATGTAGAGGAGAGCTTTCAGTCAAGGAAGCAATCATCACGGATGAAGCTGGTAAAATCTTTGGTGCCATCCCCCATGTTTCAGTTCTCAGCCTATCCCACGCCTCACGGCAATGTGCTAAGGTCAAGGTCTCCAGGTAGACAGAGGACAATAAGCACAAAGGACAACCACTCTACTGGTCTGGAGAAGGCTGTGACTGCCATCAGCTTTGATCCACCATTCAATCCTGTAAGATTTCTTTCCAGTAGCTATTCTACATGTACTTGCTTTATAGCATTGTGTTTCAGTTGTAGTACTGGGAATATATGCCCACTTGATACTTGAGCCGTGCCTTCCAAAGTTATGGAGCAGGTCTTTCACTAATGTTTGGCTGTTAACAATCACTCTATACTTTAGTGAGGGTTGGATTGCCGCGTCATGAATACAAGCTTGCATACGGTTTGCTGATTGACACAGTAGACTACTCTGCGTTCCCCTAGTCTGTTAATCGTTACCATAGCACTTGATGGTTGTCACAAAAATTTTTGCGCAGTAACGCTCTTATATTTAAGTGTGCTTTCTAGCTTTAAACTTTTGTCATGTTCTTTTAAGTAGTACTGTACTTGTACACCATTCAAATATTTTAATGAACCAATTACACCACATGGAATAATGTGCTGTGTCTCAATGTCCACCACTCCACCACGTCCTAAGACGACTCCCGAGTCCAAAGTGAAGTGCCTATGAGTGGTGCTAGGCCCTCTCATTACATGAAAGATTGATCGGAGTCAGTAGTCAAAGAACTACCAAAGACGACCCATGTGATCCCGAGTTATGCTTGTTTACTATACTGAGAAAGACAGTGATCCGACCTAGTAGGCAGTTCGTGTTGCAAGGTCGAGGACCTTAACAACTAGAATGATTTATCTGCAAAGTGAAAATCTCTGTATATAAGTATAGATTTGTTTTTATTGAGATCCAAGCAAGAACTGAGACAACAAATGTAAAAACAATGCCCTTTATACAGTAAGAGAACTTCCAGAGGAAGTTCCGGTAAAAAGACCGACGTAGTGTCGGGAAAAGACGACGTAGGGTCGTCCGGAAATTGCGCAACAACATGGCGGCCAGAAGCCCGATGCCCGACCCAAAATAGGTCGGGTTATTACAAAAGATGTTTAGAATCATCTAAATCATATACAAAATGAATATCAAATAATTCTGAGAGGTCGGGCCTCTTTACATGGGTATAAAAACAGTACAATGACTCAGCAGTGTCATATTCAAGTATACAAACGATATTAAACTAAGTAACAATGAATACAAGCAGATATACATATGGGTACGCATATAATTAGTATCAGGTGGTTGAGGAGGACTGTGCGTAACCATTACAATAATGTGGAGCTACTGAGCTTAAACCGAGGTGAATATGGCAATAAATAAGTTTAAATCAGATTTCTCAAGCCATAGCAACTTTTAAATAGTAGTAGCACAATCAGTGGGTGCAAACGATTTAATCTCAAGATGTATATTAATCATTCTGAAAAGTCGAAAAAGAATTTCAGTTTTAATATTGTTAAAATAAGAACTATATTATTGACAAGAAACCCAGGCTTAAATGATGAAAGGTAGAAAGTACTACCATAATGGAGATGAAGGGGCTGCTGCGGCGGCCCTGGATCCGATAAAGATGATAAGCAATGATGCTATTATCATGGAGATAAAGTAGCTACTTATGCAGGCCCAGGAGCTGGAAGGGACGTCAAGCAACCACAAAAGCAATGAACTGGCTTAGAATATTAGCGACCCTAGATTAATGAAGATTGTCCCAGAAGTATCCGCAGCAGATGCTGGGATTCTATAGAGCGTATTGGAGTTGTAATGGTAGAAGGTACACTACCATAATGGAGATGAAAGGGCTGCGGCGGCTGCCCTGGATCCAATGAAGATGTCAAATAGTGATGCTACTACTACCGTCCCAAGAGCTAAACGGGACGTCAAACAACCACAAAAGCAATGAACAGGTTTAGAATATAAGCGACCATAGATTAATGAAGGTTTTCCAAGAAGGATCTGCAGCAGATGCTGGGATTCTATAGAGTGTATTGGAGTTGTAATGGTAGAAGGTACACTACCATAATGGAGATGAAGGGGCTGCTACGGCGGCCCTGGATCCGATAAAGATGATAAGCAATGATGCTATTATCATGGAGATAAAGTAGCTACGTATGCAGGCCCAGGAGCTGGAAGGGACGTCAAGCAACCACAAAAGCAATGAGCTGGCTTAGAATATTAGCGACCCTAGATTAATGAAGATTATCCCAGAAGTATCCGCAGCAGATGCTGGGATTCTATAGAGTGTATTGGAGTTGTAATGGTAGAAGGTACACTACCATAATGGAGATGAAAGGGCTGCGGCGGCGGCCCTGGATCTATTAAAGATGTCAAGTAGTGATGCTACTACTGCCGTCCCAAGAGCTAAACGGGACGTCAAACAACCACAAAAGCAATGAACAGGTTTAGAATATAAGCGACCATAGATTAATGAAGGTTTTCCAAGAAGGATCTGCAGCAGATGCTGGGATTCTATAGAGTGTATTGGAGTTGTAATGGTAGAAGGTACACTACCATAATGGAGATGAAGGGGCTGCTACAGCGGCCCTGGATCCGATAAAGATGATAAGCAATGATGCTATTATCATGGAGATAAAGTAGCTACTAGTCCCCGAGCTGGTGGAGATGTCATGCAACCACAAAAGCAATGAACAGGGTGAGAATATAAGCGACTCTAGATTAATGAAGGTTATCCAAGGATCCGAAGCAGATGCTGGGAATCGATGCAGTGTAATGGAGTTGTTTCAAAGTGATGTACTATTGTCTGTAATATCAAAGTAAACGCTCCATTTTGTTCCTTTCTGTTTAATGATGAGACATATCTAATAAATTTGATTAAAATTTAAATATTTTATGTTTGTACTTTATGAAACCACAAAAGTTAACAGTAGTAATAACTAATAGCAGTGTAACAAAGTTTTGGAAAACTACATGTTGTGCAAAGCAAGAAGATATATTGAAACCCGCCAAATCAAATGGCAACGGGGCATTATTTCGAAAAAATCAGTACAAAACAGGACGTTCTGAAAATGATTATTTGGAAAACGAGCATTTCGAAACTGTGCAGATTACATTTCTAGAAGAACACAACTAACAAATTAATGATTAAGTTAGTGTTGTAGTAGAAGCAAAAAGTATAATAATAAAAATAAAAATTGGTTGAAATCGGGGGTTTAGTTTAGTTTGGGCTTTAGTTTTGAAATAGTTGTCTTCCAAACGACCGTTTTCGGAACATCCTGTTTCTAACTGAATTTTTGAAAAATTCAAAATTCAGCTTGAATACCTTACTAGCTGAAACTGAGTACTGCTGAGTACTATCATAGCAATGACTTCTTTTGTGTGCAACTCAAACTCCAAACGCTTGCGTTATTATAGTAGGGAGTCCCCTTTATTTTTCACGTCTGAGTGCTTACAATGCATTCAACTTTAGTATTCAGGTAAAGCTCATAATGTTGCATTAACCATGCACCAAAAACAACTGGAATGACTAAAATCACAACACAATTTCTGCTTAATCTCTAGAGGAGAGGGTTCTCGCTGATTTCTTTACTGTTCCAGTCCTAAAATGGTAACTTCAAACAATGCATTCTCATACTGTTGTTCTGTTACAGAACATATTGTGATGCATTACTCGTTGCTGATCTGCAGCGTAGTATTTTTAGTATAATAAACAGCACGATTTCTGTTAACCAGGAAGCTGTCATGTTAAAACTAGTCTTCCTCCACTTTATTTACAGCTGAATCAAGTTTAAATTCATGCATACATCCACATACAATTACGTTGTATACATTTGTAGTTCTGTGTGAAGTAGGCATTCAAGCCATGTATGTACATGTATACAAAATGAAGTGATCACACAATTCAAACTCATGCTTAATTCAAACCATGGAGTTTGAATTGGACAAGTTCCGCTATACTTCAACATTATCGGTTTACAATTTCTCCAACTACATCTAATCAGTGTTTGTTTAATCGGTGGGTGTTTGGTTGAGACTTAGTTTGATATTGTAACCAAAAATGATAGTATTATTATGTTATTTTCAATTGATTTTACATGGAATCAAATAATAGTAATAGTACAGTTACTAGTTACTAGTACAGTTACAGTTACTAGTAATAGTAGAAAAATACACTACATGCAAAGTAAAACCACTTTTGTGATAATACAATCGGCACATACTCTGTGTTAAGCAAACGGCACAACACCCAGTTAAGCAAAATTTCAGAGTAGTGTGAAAACTACCAAGCTAGGAAAGCTGAATTTAATGCAGACTTGAGACATGTTTGTGAATAGGGAGTTTTATTTTGTGACAGAATGTCTCATATTTAATTTCAGTTCTAATTATAGGAAAACTTTAAGAAACCGAAAGAGAAAACCAAGTCTGCTGGCAGATTACGGATGTCTACTGATAAATCAGTTTCTAATACACTAGTACAGCCAATACGATCAGCACCTTCTATACCCTCCGTATACAATGCGTATGGCTGTAGATCTCCCAGGCTAAACCGTGCCCACCCATTCAGTGGGGAGCATGACAGAAGTGCCCACAGACAGCTCAATCCTCAGGAGTATCTCAAGAAAGGTAAACTGATAGTTTGAAAATGCTAATTAGAAACAGGACGTTCTGAAAACGGTCGTTTAGAAAACATCCATGACGAAGCTGTGTAGATTACATTTAGAAGAACAAAATCCAGACAATGAGTTATTTTTAGTGTTCTACAAGCTAGTAGTAGTAAAAATAAAAAATATAATATTAAAAATGAAACTTAGTTGCGAGCTGAGGTTTGGGGTTTAGAGTTTCTAAATGGTTATTTTTCAGACAAATGTTTTCGGAACATCCTGTTTCTAACTGACGTTTTCTAGCAATCGCAAATTTCTCAAGAAAGGCGTTGACATGAACTAGTTAGAGAGTTTAGTCTGCTCCTGGCGAACATTAATTCCTATACTTGTGCACCTACAGTGCAGTAAACATTATGACCATTCCTTCGGTACTTTTATATACGCGGTGGCAGCACATGTGTCGTTAGCAATGTTACATAATATACCCCTTGGTGTAGTAGTATAGGTTGTGTATACCCTTGGTGTAGTAGTATAGGTTGTGTATGCCCTTGGTGTAGTAGTATAGGTTGTGTATACCCTTGGTGTAGTAGTATAGGTTGTGTATACCCTTGGTGTAGTAGTATAGGTTGTGTATACCCTTGGTGTAGTAGTATAGGTTGTGTATACCCTTGGTGTAGTAGTATAGGTTGTGTATACCCTTGGTGTAGTAGTATAGGTTGTGTATACCCTTGGTGTAGTAGTATAGGTAGTGTATACCCTTGGTGTAGTAGTATAGGTTGTGTATACCCTTGGTGTAGTAGTATAGGTTGTGTATACCCTTGGTGTAGTAGTATAGGTTGTGTATACCCTTGGTGTAGTAGTATAGGTTGTGTATACCCTTGGTGTAGTAGTATAGGTAGTGTATACCCTTGGTGTAGTAGTATAGGTTGTGTATACCCTTGGTGTAGTAGTATAGGTTGTGTATACCCTTGGTATAGTAGTATAGGTTGTGTATACCCTTGGTGTAATAGTATAGGTTGTGTATACCCTTGGTGTAGTAGTATAGGTTGTGTATACCCTTGGTGTAGTAGTATAGGTTGTGTATACCCTTGGTGTAGTAGTATAGGTTGTGTATACCCTTGGTGTAGTAGTATAGGTTGTGTATACCCTTGGTGTAGTAGTATAGGTAGTGTATACCCTTGGTGTAGTAGTATAGGTTGTGTATACCCTTGGTGTAGTAGTATAGGTTGTGTATACCCTTGGTATAGTAGTATAGGTTGTGTATACCCTTGGTGTAATAGTATAGGTTGTGTATACCCTTGGTGTAGTAGTATAGGTTGTGTATACCCTTGGTGTAGTAGTATAGGTAGTGTATGCCCTTGGTGTAGTAGTATAGGTAGTGTATACCCTTGGTGTAGTAGTATAGGTTGTGTATGCCGGATTATATTTTACAGTACATGGTATGAGAGCGGAAGATGTGTACATAGACGATAATAAGAAAACAGGAAGTGAAGAACTAGCCATATGTCTAGATGTCAGACCCATGTCCTCACGCCTCGATATCCGACCAACATCTGGTGACCTAGCTCTCACATATGAACGTGACAGGTATGCAAGGGATATTATTCCTCCTATGACAATATAATATAATATGGAATGCATCAGTTTGATCTGTGTATATTATGTTATAATGGTCATGTGTATACAACTCTACATTATGCATATATATACTATGTAATATACCCTGTTATGTAGGATTCATACACCGATAGAACAGCTATGCCCATCACCCGCATTCATAACGGAGTCCAATGAAGGTGATGCACCAGGTTATCCGTCCGAACACGGAAGCTACTCTCATAGACCTAAGTCTAGCCTCTCTACAGCCTCTCGTCCAGTATCTAGCCGTCCCATCCCACAGTACATGAAGGTTAGTTCAAGTAACTACCACACTTACTGTTGTATCATATTAATGACTCTTATGTGACACTGAAAGATATCTCACTGCAACTTGGTCATTGCCACAGCAGCAACAGCGCAGTGTAGTGCAACAACAGTGCAGTGTAGTGCAACAACTGTATGTCTCACATAGTCTTTACTCGAATGTACCACAACCAAAACTGTTGAAACTGGCGGCGTTAATTATGTTGAACATGAAAATAGTGTCTAATCCATGACTTGACCAAGAATTTTCACTCTATGACAGGTATGCTTCACCAGTTTTTGGTAATTTGGAGTTGTCTTGCATTTAGCTTGGACTAAACATTTCCAAAGTTCAGCTACAGTTGTAGAAAACGCTCAATTTGTATAATATTGTAGTTGTAGTTAGCGGCTAAATATTCTGAGTTCTCATTTTTTCGAATGAGACTAAACCCTGAATCAGTCAACTGTCATTTAAAAACTCCACAATTTTGTATGCTGTCTGAAACTGTATAGTTAAAATAGAAATCTGGGTCACTGCATTATGGTGACAAGGTTCGCCTGGAGTTGGCAGTCTCGGCAAAATCGTTCATCAAGTTAAATATTTTTATTGTTGGACATTTTTAAAATGTCTCTGGAGATAAGTGGATGAGGTGGCCGAGTGGTTAAGGCGATGGACTGCTAATCCATTTCCCTCTGGGAGCGTGGGTTCGAATCCCATCCTCATCGAATTATTTTTTATACCAGGCTCTTTCATCAGTATATTACTGTGTACTTTGATAGACGGAGTCTTGGGAGAAAACTGATGCTGACACGGAGAGACTTAGAGAAGCTGCAGCAGCGGTGAGCATCCAGAAGATATTCCGAGGTTATGTCAGCCGGAAAGTCTATTTAAACCTAAGAGGGGACTATAGAGCTGAACAGGAAAATAAGAGGTTATCTGCAGTGAGGATACAAAGGTGCGTCTGCAACAATTCTCTGTGATGTGTTGTTCCTCATTAATTGCTCTAGTGCTATGAATTCGGTGATTAGCTAATGCAAGGTCACTTTGGTATGACAATTGTTATTAAACACTTACTTAACTGACCTATTTGTCAACCTAACGTGGGTATAAAACACTGGGGGTTGTGTGATCTCTACATTACAATAGTCGAATCTGATTTGTTGTTTATGCAGGTCATGGAGACAACACCGTGGAAGACTAAATCAGATATACACCAAGCCTTCGGTCTCACCAGAAACCTTACAATGGGCTAAAGAGTTTAAAACCTTACAGCAACAATCTAAAGTTGGAAGACAGGCTAAACGAGAAAGTGAAACTAAGATGTAAGTATATCTGTCACATACTTCATCTACATGTACACTTATCTACACGTACACTTATCCACACATACACTTATCTACACGTATATTTATCTACACGTACACTATCTACACGTACATACACTTATCTACACATACATTTATCTACACATACATACACTTATCTACACATACATTTATCTACGCGTACATAAACTTATCTACACATACATTCATCTACACGTACATTTATCTACACGTACATAAACTTATCTACACGTACATTCATCTACACGTACACTCATCTACACGTACACTTATCTACACATACACTTATCTACACGTACACTTATCTACACGTACATATAATATTCCATGTGTATTCTATGATACCAGCAAAGTTTGTTCAATAGGCACACATAAGCTGTTGTCATATTGTGAAGTTGTCTCCCCTCTCCCTTCCGAGATTCATTATAGTAATCTGTATGAATATCAATGGGTTATTTCTTCTTGTGTGATGTGCATCACAATTGTGAAGGGTTACTTTCTCTGTGCATACTACCTTGTGCATACATGTATATGGATACACATGTTTATATAATCACGATATTGTACATTGTGCATTTTACTTAGAGTAAGGAAGCAAGAAAGGGATAGCAAGGAAAGATTATCAACAATTGGTCCACATGTAGAAGTATACAGGTATGTATATGTTATACATGTTTAATACACAGTGCATGCATGTGTTATATATACACAGTACTCATTGTATGTGTTATGTATACACAGTACACACATGTGTTACATGTATGTGTATGTACACAGTACATGTAATGTTATAAAATTTTTAACATTATATTATGCATATGCATATGCGTGGCATAGCATAACATTGTGTGTTTATGGACAGTAGCACAGAGCATGTGTATGTTTCAAATCAGGTTTTATATAAGTAGTCATCTAATACTGCAAATACAGCCAATACACGTCCTGTTCTCCCTCCGTTCATTGGTAACAGTCTTAGGCCACACAATTCACCAAAGATTAGGCACCTAGATTTTCTATTGTCTTAGTCACTGCATTATATTTATATGAAAATATGGTTCATAGAAAATCTCATGAGCAGTATGTGTAGTTATAATACCAATCTTAGTGTAATATCACCACACCACACCAGAATGGATAAATAATCAACCGACTATCTGGGTTATCAACTGGTTTTAGCTAATCTCCAATTCTACAGTGTCCACAATAGCATTGATTAGTTATATGAAGGATAGATACTGCATTATGTAAGCCCTGCATCCAAATGTAGAAGTGATTCTTGCAGAGCATTTCCAGTGTTTTATACATAATAAATATAATGTTAATGTATCCAAGTTGTCTTCTCTTGTTACAGTGCATATCACCCTGACACAGCTGGGGCCTCAAAGAAAGACATAGAGAAAGCTGTGGTTGTTATACAAAAACATGTGAGGGGAATGCAATCCCGACAATACCTGGGAGTCCTCAAGGAGAAGGTTGGTATATCTCCGTAACATGTGTAACAAGAAACCGTATTATTTACATTGTAGTTCTTAGTCGTAATTTGTAGACGTAGTACAATGTACTTGTGTATACATGTCTATTTCAATTTGGGGAAGTTAGGAACAGGTTATACCTAAAGGATGGTTTTAGTACTTCCAAGGTTACGCATGAAAATATTTCACCAATTTGGAGTTATCACCTCTCTCTCCCTCCCTCAGTGTAAATATTATTGTAAATCTCTTTAAATAATCTCACTGGTTTATAATTCGGGATGTTCCTGTCTTGACTGTTGATGGTCACCCTTTAAACGATAGTCAGGGTCATGTATGCAGGCTACCAATCTAATGGTTACATTAGAAGAGTCTGGCTGATCTCGTATTCTACACTTTGAGATTTTGACTGCTTACATATAAAATCTACCCAAATGTTTCCATAGCAATTCAAGTTGGAACATTTTAATTTCTCTGTAAGCTAGTGCATTACCATCACATAATGCTTGCTGATGAGGATACATAATAATTATGCAGTGTTAATGCATATTAATAGTCTATCTCCATATTGGCTCAGGTATATTATAGTCCACACTGTATATTATGGTGCACACTGTATATTATGGTCCACACCACACTGTATATTATGGTCCACACCACACTGTATATTATGGTCCACACCACACTGCATATTATGGTCCACACTGTATATTATGGTCCACACCACACTGTATATTATGGTCCACACCACACTGTATATTATGGTCCACACTGTATATTATGGTCCACACCACACTGTATATTATGGTCCACACTGTATATTATGGTCCACACCACACTGTATATTATGGTCCACACTGTATATTATGGTCCACACTGTATGTTATGGCCCACACTGTATATTATGGTCCACACTGTATATTATGGTCCATACTGTATATTATGGTCCACACCACACTGTATATTATGGTCCACACTGTATATTGTAATGGTACGCACAGTCGTCTCTTACACCTGACACTCATTATTATGTGTGCTTACATGTATATACCTGCTTGCGTTCTACCTTGCTTAACTTCTATATCATTGTATATACTTGTATGATAATTACTAAGTCTTTTAGTGCCTTTTATACCCATGTAAAGAGGCCCGACCTCTCAGAATCCCTTGATATTCATTTTGTACATGAATTTGACGATTATAAGCAACTTTTGTACAACCCGACCTATTTTGGGTCGGCCGTCAGGCTTCCGGCCGCCATGTTTTTGCGCAACTTCCGGACGACCCTATGTCGTCTTTTCCCGACACTACGTCGGGCGGAAGTCCTTATACTATATAAAGGGCATTGTTTCATTGTTCATTGTCTCAGTCTTCACTTGGCTTTCAATAAAGACACATCTATACTTAATACAGAGACTTTCACTTCCTTTTGTCAGGTCATTCGCTTAGCAAACCGCCTACTAGGTCGGATCACTCTCTTTCAAAGTATAGTCTGAAGGTCAGACTTGGGACCAGATGGGTCGTCTCTGGTAGTTATTGGGCTACTGAGACCGCTCGATCTTTCATGTAATGAGAAGGCCTAGCACCACTCATAGGCACTTCAGTTTTGGGTCGGTAGTCGTCCAAGGACGACCGCACGAAATACCAGAAACCATTACAATATTATGGTCCACACCACACTGTATATTATGGTCCACACTGTATATTATGGTCCATACTGTATATTATGGTCCACACTGTATATTATGGTCCATACCATACTGTATATTATGGTCCATACCATACTGTATATTATGGTGCACACTGTATATTATGGTCCACACCACACTGTATATTATGGTCCACACCACACTGTATATTATGGTCTACACCACACTGTATATTATGGTGCACACTGTATATTATGGTCCATACTGTATCTTCTGCTAGGCGAAGGACCATGCGTCATCGTGGGGTGAGTGGGTTAACTACTACAAGAGGTTCCTGAAGAGAATTCTGCACAGGCGTGGCGTGGACAAACCAGACATTCAGATCAACTTGGAACAAATGAAGAAGTTTATGTCACAGAAGAAACGTGAGTCGTACTACCGGTTACTAAACATCACTGGGTCTATGTCCAAAGAGCATGACTCATGTGAATTTGCGACTGTTTGAAAATTTCAGTTAGAAACAGGACGTTCCGAAAACGTTCAGACCCCAAACCCCAACGAACATTTTCGGAACGACCTGTTTCCAACTGACATTTTTAAAATGTTTCTTTACCGACTCGTACACTGGTATTCTATATGAGCATCAACGTCATTTTCTTAATATAATGGTGATGTTGTAGTGCAGACGGTCTTTTTCTAAAGTAGCTATTGCACTAGTTGAAGTGTTTAACTTTATTTGCTGCTGATATTTACAGTAGACAGCTCTACAAATGCTGCATATACTGTACATACCGTGCTGATGATATCAACGTATTTCAGGATATGAAAGTGTGTTTGATAGACGAGCATTTGGTGGAGAGTTGGAAGAAGATGAAATTGTTCAGTTCTTCAAGGAGTGCGATCTCATGCCAGCCAATCATGAGATAGAACACGCAATAGATCTAGTGTTTAAAGGTAGATGGAGTATGTTATATATACACGTAGACCTTGCGTTCAAAAGGTAGTATTTCACCTCATTGTGCTCTACTACTATATGAAGAAATTACAATAATGGTTAACTCAAAATTCTACAATTCGGGTGGTTCAGGAGTTGTTTTGACTCACTTTTATTTATTCACTTACAGACAGGAAAAATACTCTCTTTACTGCATCATCCTGTTATTATACACTATGATGTTTGTTCACCTCTACCAGTTCCTTAGTAGCTGGATGTCCACCTGTTCCATTATTTGACCCTCAGGTAAACCCAGAAGTAAGAAGACTACATTCAAGAAACGCGAAGTTCTGGATATTGTGTTTGAGATTTACAAACCTGAAGGAACTGGAATATCTAATGACAGGAAATCCACGTGGCTTCATCCTATTGTTGATGGAGAGGATGCTATGAAGATGCTAGGTAAGTGCTATAAAGTTGCTAAGCAAGCGCTATGAAGCTACTAGGTAAGCACTATAAAGGTTCTAGATAATTGTGCTATGAAGGTGTAAGGTAAGTGCTATAAAGATGTTAGGTAAGTGGTATGAAGGTGCTAGGCAAGTGCTATGACGATCCTAGGTAAGTGCTATGAAGGTACTAGGTAAGTGCTATGATGATGCTAGGTAAGTCAAGTGTATGGGAATACCTCTGTTTTATCTAATCACTAATCCAGTGTGTAGCCTGTAGAGTGAAACATGGAACTGGTGAACTACAGTAACAACAGACATTACTGTCATCTCAACACTGGACTCTCTCAGAGCTCTGTGACCTGTTGTTGTAATACAGACTTTTCGTTAGAGTAACAGTGACAGTACAGACAACCAGTATTCCTCTGTGTCATGTGGCCATTGGTCTACACCTAAAAGTTGTTATCTTCATTTTGATTATTGATTGTTACCTTAAATTCCAATGTACAAGATACAGGTGTACCAATCATTCAATGGATTGTTAGTCTCATTTTTAACTATTAATTTGTAGTTTTGTTGTTTTTAGTAGTTGAATGATTTTTTTTTATCTCCAGGAAGTGACATGGTAGAGCCGACCCCTCTAGGACCATGTATACAACTCGTGGCAAACTCCATGAGGGAGAGGAAAGAAAGGGCAGAAGAGGAGGAGAGACTCAGGATATTAGCCAATCAGCGAGAGAATAGGAAAGCCCAAATCAGTAATCTAACCGATGAGGGTGATGAGAATCTTGATACACAGGCTACCAGTTCGGAAACAGTTGAGGGTAAAGGTCATGTGAAGATATTCTCAAGTGAACCCCTCATAGCCCCTGGTCCAGAGTAGACATCACACCCTAAAGCTATCATAAATACAGTTTTGTTGCATGTTTGGAATTTTGTTTTTTGTTTGAAATGTGTGCTGGCTATTTAATACTCATTTATTCTTTGTTTTTATATTGACAGTTCGTATATCTCTTGTATATTTCTATTACAATTATTTATAAGAATAATTTATACACATGTACATGTAGGTAATATAGCCTTGCACATTTCACATTATATTTCATGAATTCTTCACATCTGCATATTTATATATATTTATATATTTACATACATGAAATATAAATTGATAATTTTTTTTAATTAAAAGTACATGTATTAATAGGCCTAGATGATAATATTATCGTAACAGCTGAGTTGTATCACATGAAATGGAGTAACACTAACATCTACAATATTGCTGTCAAAATTAACAATAGGGGCACACTAAATCACATATATATTAGTTCTGAGCTACATGCTTAGTGTGCTGGGACCATTACAATATCATAGTTCTCTATTGTCCATTATTCATCCCTGTTTATGGATGAATAATGGACAACAGAGATCTATGGTATTGTAATGGTCCTGAGAATGTATAAATTCTCATTCTCCAAACAGAAATTGATGTGCTTGACGATGTGATGAAATAAACAGTGACTGGAGTTGTCTTCCCTATAACCTTATGTTCACTGTAAGAAATGGAGTTGTCTTCCCTATAACCCTATGTTCACTATAAGTATAGAGTTGACACAATAATTATCCTATAATTTGCATGGCTTTTAATTGTGAGAATATGTAGTCTGTATCTATACAATTACTACCAATACAAATTATTGGCTATCATATTTCACCCGCATAGACATGTAAATTCCTAAGACACTGATAGCTATATTATTGTTTGCTAAGCTATCTATGTTTTCTTTGCAAGCAATCACATTTAGATAAATACAGAGGGTGACATGCCTAGTGCACTCTGCTTGGCTTTCATTAACCAGAAGTTAAGTTAGAGCAGCATTTTAAATTATAATACCAAGACAAAAGGCAGTAACAACAGACCAGACTATAAGTAGCCTAGTGTTTATATTACAAGTATGATAGAGTTTGTCATTTTACTACCAAATGCCACCCTCTAGCTCATGTATATCTATATTACTGTGACAGTAGGCTAAATTAGTGTGATGCAGTGATAATCTAGCATTATTGCTGATAAGAGCATAGTTATAACTCATCTGAACACCTTTTGGACTGGAGGCTGTACTCTGCCCTCCCGCAGTATCTGATACAAGTAACAAGTGTATCACATTCATGTAGGTGTGAGGAAGTCGACGCAGAAGACGTATTCACTTATATACATAGAAATTCACCACACCGCCAACAGCTTGCTTCTATTTGGATCCTGCTAAAGGTAAGTGATAAAACAATTTACAAAACTGGTAATTTTATAGCTATAAGAATATCCTACATACATGAACATGACTGTATTGCAGGATAGGATTATGTAGATAGTGTTAGAAGTGAACTATTTTAGGTGGGTACCCAAGTGCACCACCCTTGGGCCAAAGCAGCTGGATCTAGGGTACTAAGACTGAGCTTAGCACTTGGAACAACAGTTGTACACTTCTGAAATAACACAATTCTAGCCAATATTCTATGACAGTATTCTACAATGTATGTATTTTATGTATTTATGCATGTGTTGACATTATCACCTTTATTGCTATTATATAGTGAGACTAACCATAAAGTGAAGGTACACACTTACTAACCATGTACTCAGTAGCACAGAGGTGGATATACTCTGTAATACTCCTGTGTACCCTCACTTGTAATACTCTCAATTTGCCCCATGCAGAGCCAACCCTGAGGTTGAGCTGATAGGCCTTACTTAGTACACCATTAGGAAAAAAAGGCTATTGTTACACAAAGCACAACATTGAAATGATCATGAGTTTGTCTGTTTGCTTATTTTGAAAGCAATGAGGATGCATAGTTTATTAATACATGTAGGCCTACATAGTATTTTATATTCAAATTGTTGGGAAATATTGTGTAAGCTAAGGTTATAATTGTACTACCTGGCATGTTGTACACATTGGTTTTTGAACATTACTAAAATAATAATATGGGAATGTTAACATTCGGCAGGTTTAGCAAAATCAGTGTTATAGAAGTAGGGTACACGAGAGTGCAGGAGTCTATGAACTATATTTATGGAGACAGTGGACCCACACCACCCGTTCAACTTCTAACACAGAGCCAAGTACTGCATACAATGGACAGACATGTACATAATAGTTGTCTGAAAATTATGATAGAGGCATCAACCTTCTGAACAGTATTGTTGGTGTTATAGAATTCTAGAACTAGTATGTCAGCACCAAACCCAATTCTATCTCCTGAAGAGCAGATCCTATTAATATTGGGACGAGCCAATCAAGTAAAGTACCCAACCATACTAGAGAACATAGAGGGATGTAGAACAGTGGCTATAGAAAGTGAAGACCTCCTTGATCTGATAGAGAGTCTGTTAGAGTATACTGAAGAGGTATGTTTGCAAATATTCAATCTGATTCAAACAAAAATAGAAATTGGATGTGAGTATTTAAAGCATGGCCAGACAGAGCTTATGGAGCTCTTCTTAACTTCAAAAACATCTGCAAAATCAACCAATCACCTCAGAAGAAAGTATTTGTGTGAACTGCAACCATTTAAAATACTTCGCTAAAGTGGAAAGTTAATCCTGGTCGAGGATTGGTCAATTGCCCAGCAGCATACATGTACATGTACATGATTGCATAATGGTACACACACACACGTGTATTATTAATTTTGTCTACAATCATTGGTATTTTTATGACATCTAGGGAAACACATCTCCAAGCTCTCGAGAAAAACGTCTCACAAAAGTCAAAATGCCCATTATAGCGCTCCATTATTTAGGAAGAATAAATTACATGTAATGCATACAATGTAACATTTAATTAAACTGTGAGTGACTTTTGACAAAAGCAATAGAAATTTTATTTAATAATAGTGGCTCATTTTCACAATTAATGTGAAACCAATTCTCTGGCTACTCAGAAATAAATTCCTTGCAAGAAAAGTATCATCAATTTAAGATTAGTATGCTATCTCAAGTTTTCCATTTTGTACTTGTCTAAAACATAATTATTTCCCTCTGAAAACGTAGAGTGTAGATAAACGTAAAGGTACTCATAATGTGTTGATTCTACAGTGAAGTTGTCTTCTCTCAATTAGTTTCTTGCCTTCTCTAATTTTTAAATACAAAGAGAAGACAACTCAATAACCGAATAGACCTGACTTATGCGTTTTACGTGTACATGAATTACATGGTGTATCCATACTACTGCATGTATTTAGTCTACTACAGAATGCCAAATGGTTTTACTATTAATAAAACTTGAAGTAATGCCATTGTGATCATGTGATGTAAGAAAGTAATACACATAGCGTACAATATAACTTACTAAGGGGTGATGAGATGCACGGTATTTACTATTTTCATTCTATGTTTACCTATGATGATGATGATAACATTATTCACAATGATAAAAGTTACATGTTCGTACTTGCAGATGGAGAGAAATGGAGAGGCAGTTACATCCATCATACCATTAGTAAAGTGTTTCGAGTTATCAAAGAGGTTGGATGGAGACAACTACCAAGGCCAGAAGATGGTTGTTCTAGCTAGACTAACAAATAAACTAGAATCTAGTACATTTAAACCCACCAACATGTCTACAGGTGCGAATAGATATATGAATAAAGCCAAGACTGCCCTCTACACGACCTTGGCATTTTAGTAACAATATTATTGTCCAAATGTTATCTTTTACCCAGCAGTATTAGTATTACCAATAGAAAGGAAAGTGTTTTGAACACATAAATACATGTACCTCTATCTCTATGTACAAAGTTCAGATTAGTTTAATATTGATAATGGATATGTACTGAGCTGCAAATAATAAAGCAACATTATAGTAACAGTTCCATAGCCAGTTTACAAGGTCTCTGTTCACAATTGAATTCGAAACCTTGCAGGTCATAAAGAACATATACAGGTAGTTGTACTATGTTCCTAGTTAGATAGTGGTAGCAAACATTATAATGGATACAGGAAAGTATTAGGAGTTGAGCACTGTTACTAACAACAGGTTAATATTGTAATGTTGCTGCACACTTACAGGTATCTGCAGTAGGAGTGCTGGAATGGCTACAACCTGATTACAAACACTGAACATTGATAGCCTTGTTGATTATGCTGCTGTAAGAGCTACCATGAGTATGATCTATGCTAGTTTAGGACTTCAGGCTACCAGTCCATAATGGCCCTCCTGCTAGAAGTATGCTATTCTAGAAAAGACAACTCCAATGCTTCTTAGTAGTAGATCTGTCTTTATTGAACTGCAAGCAACAACTGATTTGATTACAGAAAAATGATGTTACAATTTTACATTCTTGGTTAAACTTCCGGCAGAAGTATTGCGCAATAATACATAGAAGGACATGTCAGTCATGTGCAGAAAAAGGGCCATAATCTTGCATATACATTCAGTATAAAATAGGCCTTGTAAAACCATACATTCAGGTTACATTTACAAGACATAATGAAAGATTTACAGCAGGTATAAAACAATTTATACAACATACAATTAATCATTATTTCCACAATGCAAGACAAGAACATGTGTATACAATTATAGACATGTAGTTATGCTAATTACAGTGTTAATGAGGAATGCCTTTATCAGCACATTATTATGTATGCCTTGTTTACATATTAGAAACTAGTGCAGTTCCCATGTAGAAACTGGGGGCTCGGTTCCCATGTAGTAACTGGGGGCTCGGTTCCCATGTAGTAACTGGGGGCTCGGTTCCCATGTAGTAACTGGGGCTCGGTTTTTTGACGATATCAATGTGGAGGAGCAGACAACTCCTGATCAGAGAAAATGACCATGTACCATGCTAGCTAGTGATATGTTACGTGGCAGTTACCTGCAAAATAAATCTAGTAAATTCGAACAACAACAATATTGTGGTGAAACAGCCTGCCTGGACATAGACTGAGTTCTAATGCTTTATATACGTTACATTGCTTACATGATTATGCATTACAGTGACATTGACACTATCCATAATATTATTCATTCATGCATAGTTGTCTTACCTTGTACAATTATTATACATGCATGCTTATACTATATCATAATCAACTACCTATTGTGCGCTCTATTATTGTTATCTACCAATCAGATTATTACAATTTGGTTTTTCCCACATATTATTAGCAATTATCTTCTCTTATCTGATTGTATTAAACAGAGTCTTTTACCATGTACTTTTTGAGGCCGATATCTTGGAATAGGCTCATACTTATATACTTTCTATTTCGGACTATTGTAAGCACCTTTTGTGCCAAGGCCGACCCTTTTTGTGGCCGACGTTGGGCGGAATCATCCATGTTGTTGCATCAGTTCAGGACCCGATACTTTATTGGCCTCTTTTTGCCGGAAGTAGATTTAGTATATAAGGCAGCACATTTTCTGTATGAAATCAGCTGTTGATTGCGCTCTAATAAAGCAACATCTCCTAACTCAAGCCAATAGAGGCTTACTCTTGTAGGCGAGTAACTCCACCGGCGGATCCATAGATCCATACGGCTCGAGTTCATCTCCATCCTTGTTTAAGCATATCTCTACACCACTTCAACGACTTAGGTCGACCCCAGATTCTATATGAATCTAGCGTCGGGCTTAAGATCCTAGAATATGTCCTGATCTTTCATTGCACTCCTCTGGAGTATAAAGTCTACAAGACCTACGTCGACCCTGGACTCTTTAATGAGTCTCAGCATCGGCCTACGTCTGATACATAATAACAAGAGCACCTAATAACTGTTCACTCTTTTATGTAATGTGTGGAAGGTCACTTGGTCGTCCTCTACCAACTTCCAAGCCCTTCGCATGCTTGTGCCTCGGCACCCGCATGTAAACCTACACTGAAAACATTACAATATTAGGCTAAGTGCAACAGAATTTTTTAGTCTTGTCTCCTCAGTATATGTTGCATGGTCGTAACTATCTAGGCGGCCGAGACGGCCCTAGCTGCCTGAACTTTTTGTCGAAAAAAAATACCATGAGTTGGTTATTTTTACCCAGCAGCTTTTAATAGCGGCCTATAGTTGATAGTTTGTAGTTATCTCAAGCTAGAAAAGTGTCTTCTCACCTTGAGCTTCAGCGATGAAAGTGAAAGCGCGCCAGAATCTCCTGGTCCACTCCCTAGTCACTAGCAGCGCTCAGTAGAGCTCTCTTCGTCCCGGTGCTCCAGAGACTAGCATAGACAACTCTCATAGATTGAGCTCTCGCATAGTTTCACACACTCTCCCTTTGTCACGTAGGAGAAGAAGCAAAGAGGATCAAATACTGTTGATAATATGCTGGTTGCGTATTGTACTAACCCTATATTATTTCTATTACTTACAATTTTTTTTTTATTTTTTTTTTATTTATTAGTTTATGTCATCATTTTTAAACAGTGGTGATATTAAAATAAGGTAATAAAACATGGGGCTAATCAGATAGTTCGAAACTAGAGTTGTGACAGCCCCGTTCCAGAGGTTCGGCAGCCACAGAAGGCCGACACACGCATTGAGGGACATATGCTGCGCCCACCCACTATGCGCCAAGCTCCCAGAGACGAGCAGCCAGGCGCCTCGCAAAGACCCCACCGTGGAGGCCCCGTAGGTCCCATGCATGCTCACCAAATAGGTTAGCGGCAGTAAAATAAATAGACCTCTTTCCCATTTCCGAATTAACTTTGATTGATTTCAGTGGATTTTTCAAAGTCTTACGCGTAGTCATGGGGTGTACAGTCTCAATTAAATTAAGATTATTTTTGTTGGGATAAATATGGTTTTTATAAAATATTATAAGCCTATATTTGAAGATCATAGAAATAGGCATAATTTTAAATTCTTTAAATCTGTGTGAAACATGTGAATTTGGCTGTTGACTTAAAATGATCCGCAATGATTTTTTCTGGCTGATTAAAATGCTGGATATTAAATAGTCTGGGGCATGTCCCCAAAATTCCACAGGCATTTTATTTGTAGATGTTCACAAAGCCCGAGTGACCTTTTAATACACAGCATTAAAATTACTGACTAACAAACTAACTGCTCTGATTACTAACCAACCAAACAACAATAACTAGCAACATCATACATTGTTCATAACAACAAATCATAAACATGGTGCCCCGAGTGAAGATCTAAGTCTGTCCTACAAATTCCACAACCAAATCTATCCAACAATACTAACCCCACCAAGATGAGTATTAGCGTTGACTTTTTAGCTCCAAAAGCGATCCAAGAAGGGTCAGATCTGTCTAATCAGTGGACAAGATTCAAGGAGAAGTTTGAGCTATTCCTTACAGCAGCTGAGAAGTCTGACGCCGATGACAAGGTTAAGGTGGCGATAATGCTGAGATGCATAGGACCAAGGGGCAATGACATCTTCAAGTCATTCTCATTTACTGGTGACAAATCCAAAGACAGATATGCTGATGTGATTGAGAAGTTCGATGCTTTCTGCAATCGAGGTACAAACCAGATTGTGAAGAGACACCAACTGCTACCTACAAAACAAGGCAGCATGACTATTGATGAGTATGTCACGACTTTGCACAAAATAGCATGATAGGAGTGTTAGTGAGACCAAGAGATACTGCCCTCCCGTAAATGTTGTAGACTCCAGTGAGGAGCCAGATGGATCACCAGAAGTGACCAGTGAAGAGGAGACAATAACAGCTAGTCCCAGACACTCAGGAAGGAGCAGAGCTAGACCTCCATACCTGGAAGACTATATGTAAACAAGAAGATATATGAGAGAAAACTCTACTACGTGAGACAATATTATTAGGACTCTGACCACATCTAACATAGTTATTATCATAGAGGTAACACCCCATAGAGCAAGAACCCAAAAATTTTCCGCTATTAAACGCCGATTGGTCACTTGATGCCAGTTTTTCCCACGGGCGGCCATGATGCGATGGGGATTTCGTCCGTTTGTTTACATTAGTTACCATTACAATTATATATAAAACATAAAACTTTTCAACGCTGTTATTTACAGATACTATTTGTGTAAAATGTTTTGAATTTATATTTAAACTGTTTAGTAACATCTCTGCTTTTTCACAATAACATTGATTTTAAAAATTTCTTTGTAAAATAGGACTTTACAGAGAAATAAGAATGAATGTTCACTCGACCAAATAATACTAGTAACCGACTAGCGCGGCAGCGTATATCAGTAGAAAGTCTGTGAATGCGTTGATTGGTTAACCAAAATAAAGCCGCATGTTATTGGGTATTAAAATCTCTAATCGCTAACATGATAGGCTTATTGTACACAATTATCTACCCATAAAGGACTTTCAATAGCACGCGGACAATTCTGTTTATTTCAAGAAATGAGCATGGAGCTAGTTGTACTAATGGCATTCCTGGAACAATAGTTATACAATCTCATATAGTTAACATTGGTGTAATTGCAAGAGTATACTTTGGGTTTCTTTGGACTAACAGTGTGGTTAGTAGGAATACAGTACGGTTGCTGTGAGTTGGAACTGGAAAGACAATGAAATAAATTCAATTCTTATTTATTAGTAGTTATTTATTCTATTATAATAATAATTATTGTTATAGAAATATTGTTGTTGTAAAATTAAAAATTTACTCCATAATAAATAGTATAATAATTTTAATTAGCCCAGAAGTTATAGCAAGTATCATTGTTTAAAATTAAGAAGCAAATTCATTCGTCTAGTAATAGTGGAATCTCTCGGTACTGTTATTGATTGATTGATTGAGGCTGAGTTAAATTAACTTTGCTCACTCCACTGTCACTGCTGCGCTTATAGTAATGGTAATAGGCTACTACTACGTAGTAAATATAGTAATACTATCAGGTGAAGTTGTGATCGCGACTCACTAGCAATTTATTACAATAGTCACAGATCAAAAACACTACACTCACTCATCAGATCAGTGACTATACCTACTAACTATTATTTTAATAATTCAGGTGATTTCCATAGACTATTAATCAACATGAACATATTTATCATTGAATTGATTATATTTATATAATTATTTTATAATATTAATATTATTAATATTTGTGATTGTAAATTAATTTTTTGGTGATAATAAGTGTAATAGGCCTATTATGATTATGATTATTGTGATTGTGCTATAGGCCTATCAGCATTACTTTGAATGTTAGTATAGGCTAACTTTATATTGCTAGGAAATTTATTTAAGAAATCTATAAACTATGACTTTGTTTTGCAGATGTGAACTTTCCTTTGTCCATTCCTGTCTATAGTTTGATTCCGAGGCTTTGTAGTATCTAATTGCATAGCGCAGTTAATAGCCTAAATACATTATAATCAAAGATCTACACCAGCTTAGCATAATCTTAGAATGGTTTCAAGCTAAACTATAACTGAAAGGAATGATGATATGGAAGGAAAAATCTAAATTTATTAGGGCTGTTAATTAGTCATTAAACATTATAATGTAGAACATTGAATAGTCTTATGCAAGTTTATAGGCCTACGTCATTTATTAATTTCTTAGTAACAGTTTGTTTAACCACAACTTTCCTAGCCTTTCTACCTGCAATAGAATAGGTGCAGGTTGAGTTGTAGCATTGATTTTTTTATCTATAGGTTGGAGATTAAAGTGAAATCTGGATACCACGATGCACATTGCCACAACTCTATGTGTGGCGCTCATCCATCATACCCATCAAGTAGGTTATGATTATGAACTCTTTTCCTAGGACTCGTGTACACAAACTGTAACAACTGCTTTCCAATTAGAAATGGGTTTCACGGTTAAAATGAGATGCTTGATTTAATTAAGGCTTGTTATTTTGTATATATGTGTGAGAATGTACTTGGTAGATTTCTGTCGTCTATTATAGAGCTGTTATGGATTTAATTCATAGGTAACATCCAGAGTGATCAACTATATCAACATATATGTCTTATCAAAATCGTACTTTATTTTACTCTGATATAATGTGATGCCAATTTGGCAAGAATCATGTAACTACTAATAGCTGTACTGTTATGGTAGGACAGTAGGCATTGAACATGTTTCATGTGTGGTAAGCGTGAAGCATTTATTTATCTGGTATCAATTTCCTAATATAGGTCTACTAGACAGAATATTGATTTGTGCTGATGCTGTGAATTTTGAAGAGCTGGCTGATCTTATTTCTAAGAATGGCAAGGAGTGACTTCTAAATATTGAATAAGAGTTCTTATGCTATTTTTATTCAGTAAATATTTAAAATAGATTTGGTCAAAATATTGGCATTTATACTCCATGTTATGAATTGGTTTTGTCTGTCTACATAAAGGTTTTTATTTGTAATATGCAACTTCTGCAAATCTGTTCTACATATAGAAATACACCTATTAGTATTTATACTCTATCAATCATGTGATACCAGGATAATCCATAGGACGTAGGACAATTAACAACTACAGTAGCTTTAGCTGTATTCTAATTTGAGGTAAAAGTGTTACTTAATGCTACAGCTGTTAAGTAAAGTAATCTTGCCTACTGAAAGCCAAAATAACTAGAACTAGGAGCTGTGTAATAATAATTTTGTGACGTACTAATATACTAATGTACAATATTTGCAATTACCACGCAGTTACTATCAAAGTTACAAAATATGATAAATATAATAATTATGTTGGTCTGAAATAATTGGAAAATATGAGTGCAACAAAAAATTATAGATAATTGGTAGCAAAAACAAATTTGGACTACTAACTAAATGACTAACTAATCATAGCAGCGCGTGGGTAACTAATGTAAACAAACGGTAACTACCCCAACACATCATGGCCGCCAGGAATGAAAAGTGGCATCACAAAATTTACGGGAGTTCCTGCTCTAGGGGAGATAACTCTATGGTTATTATTACATACATATTATTAGTTTTCGATTGGAGAAAAGGAGAGATGTTGGAGTTGTCATCTCAATATTATTTGTATTTATTATTATTAGATGCCATATCCTGTTGAGGATTGTGGGTACTTTCTCTTTTCAATGTGGATTCATGGAATAAAGATGTGCTAACGGTAAATGGAGACGTATCTTGTTTAAGACACAATAAAGACATACATCAGACACTTTGATACATAACACCATACTGTGTATTTTCCACAGCTGAGTGCTAATAATGCTGTGTTGTTGTTGGCTGGCAGCTAATACTGTAAAATGGTATTAGCTATTTAACAGCTGGTGACTCATATTACACAGGCTACTCAACAGTGTGGCAGTAGAATTGACACATTTTCACTTCAGGCAGGTCAGTATCAGTATGATAGCTATCTGTATAAATTGCTGTACATGCTCTGGGTATATTTATATTTTTATTACCATTGTTCAAGAAAAATTTCACACAAATAGTGAAGCAACCATCCACCTCATTATAATTGCAGAATGAGCACTAGCAAGAAACGAAAATATGATGCTAACTACATTCAGTATGGCTTTCAATGTTTAGCTGCCAATGGAGAAGAGAAGCCACAATGCGTATTGTGTCTTAAAGTTTTGAATAATGACTCATTGCGACCAAACAAATTGAAACAGCATGTTTCTTCAGTACAACCTCAACACGCAGCAAAAAATTGAAATTTTTTGAGCGCTGTGGAAGAATCGCAAAGATTGCCCTCCAAAATATTCCACCATTTGTAACTACATATCTTTGCGAATCCAAAGAATGTTTAAAAAGTTTCAATTTGGGGGAACGGAAGTGGAAAAATGCGTAAGACTTGTATAACGATATATAAGGATTTGCTGAGCAAGTTTCAAGAATGGCACCCAGTGGGGCTAATTTCCCAGAGTGCAACTCCCTAACAGCGCGCACGCTGCCTGTAATTCATACTTGAATTCTTGTTCAGTATAGACGTGTTTTCTGCTAACTATGCTGCTTTTCTACATGTGCGAAACCAGACTTACTGTTATTCCGACTTTTCACTGCATCTATCCTGCCAGCATTTCTAGGACCAACTCAGGTGAGTGGGAGTGGAATAGGCTGTTGACTGAGTTAGACCAAGCATTAGAGGGACAAGTCTCTGACACAGAGATGTCCGCCGAGCAGGAGCAGTTGTTGTTGGCCTCTCCAGCGAGACAGGGGCCCAGTATTAGTCAGAGTAGTGCTCCAGGGATAAACACCAGTCTTTCACCAGTGCTTCACACGACAGTGTATATAATCGCCAGCACTGGCGAGCAGACAAGAGCGGAAATATCATTTATGAAGTAGACGAGCGGAACCATGACACCTTCCAGTGGCAGATGGATTGGACAGCAACGCAGTGGAAACCTCCCATACCCTGCGTGATGGGACCAGACAGGGTGATATCCCAGATGGATACAGTGGCCCAACCCATGCCAACCCTGAGAGAAATCCAACAGAAGAAGCACCGACGGCCAAATTGGAAGTTGCCTCCCAGTCACACAGCCGGCCAAGAAGAGGAGGGGACTGACTCCGGCTGAGGTTCTCAAATCGGAAGATTCGAACTCCACCACCAGTTCTACCCCAGCAGCAGAACTAGTACCTCGACCTTTGGAGCGGTCAGTAAAGAAACTTAGCCCTGAGACCATCAGTAGCAGGACGGGGCCAGGTGATGAGACCACCATTGTGCACTCCAGTCTAGAAGTAGAGCAGATGTTCAAAGGAGAGATCGAGAAGCAGCCCATTTTGCCTGTACCCACCAAACACAGGAAGGCCATTTTGGAGTTGGGCATGGCTAAGGTGCAACAGAGGCCTGGTTTCTGGCGATGGAGCACCAAGACGTAACCCTCCATCATTGTACAGGAGTGACACTCTACCTCCCCACTACAAGATTACCTGGAAGAACCTCTAATGCCGTCTACCAGAGGAGCCAGAGACAGACCGGCTCGGAAGACGTACCTAAAGTACGTTAGACGGCTTGGAGGCCCAGATGGATAAGCACTCTTAGACCGGAAATCAAGAAGCTACGACAAGAGCGAGACTGCCGCTTGCAGGCTGTCCACTGCACCTGTTAACCAGGACATTGATACTATTATGATCTCCCTACAGACCCCAATAGACGGGGGTGTGTGGTGGACATTCTAAACTACTTCTCTTATTCATATATGTTTATCTCTTTTATAATTAATTCTTTGTGGTAGCAGCCAGTAGCACAATCATATTTCCTTTTTATGACAATCTACTTGAAGCAGTCATGACAGCTATTACATGTACATTAGTATGAGTAATTACCAACGGCTATTGCGTTATTATGAGTAATTACTAACGGCTATTATTGTACCCCTATTTCATAATATCTGCAGTGTGGTGCAATCTTTTATATTATTGGTCCGTCTGTAATATTGGATCACATATAAGTCATGTGCTTTTTCAAATAATCAGTTCTTAATCTTATATGCTACAAGTTCTACTTCTACTGCTGGATTTTATACCTTTATACTTTTACGCTGTTTGGACACTAAAATAAACCATTGCAACGCTAACAAAGAAACTCGTAGTGTACTGAATAGCTAGGAGCAAACATCTATATATTTTCTCTAAATCATCCTGTTTACAGGATGATTACTTTTTGTGTTACTCATTTACCAACATGTGCTTTTGATCGCGTATGAAGGAGTGTTGAGTTGCTGTAATGGAATGTCATTATCTGGCAAACCACAGCAGCAGGTGTCCCATTTCCGCACAAACAAAAAGCGGTATTTTTTATGACCACAAATGTCTATTAGCTGACTACCAAGCTACAAACAAAGAACACTTATTCTATGCACGTTGAACCAGGTTGTTGAGCTGGATGGATAGTCGACATTATTGAGTAAAGAAACTATCATACATGTATGTACAGTTATACTACTTCTAAATTTTATGTTACGTATTTTGAGCACGACAAAGCTTGTAAGTAGAATAGAGTATAATATTATCTTGCCTTTTGTATGCATTGCTTAATTCGACCTTTTTTATAAAATGGCGACTTTTGTTGATGGTTTTTTCTACCACTGATCTGACAACACTATTCAAACCTTGCTAAACTTTCTTGTTTTACTGGTACAATTGTTAAGAGATTTAATACTTCATTTCACAGGTTTTGGGTGTGGAGAAATACATGTAACTGCATATGTAACTATTACTCCGAGTGGTAGTGGCGCGTTCCGCCACCAATTGTAAGTTTTAATATAATTAGTGATTTTAAATAGTCTTTACCTTAGTTTTAAGATCACCCTCTGTAGTTAATTTACCGTAATCACATTACTGATTTTAATCAATGTCACGATTTCCTGTGATGTTATATAAATTTTATGTGTTTTAGTTTTGTGTAATATTTCACTTTTCATGTTGAAATTTTGACATGGTACGATTTCATCAACACAATCCGTTGCCTACTAACTCCACTTGGCTAGTACAGTTACGTATTAAATTTATATCATGCAGCAGTGCTTGCTGCTGCTAAATGGCTAACACACGGATTTGTGTTCTACTAAGATAACAAATGCAGCTGTTTAACCTCCCTGTATGGGATTATATTCTAGAGATGTTACCTCCTTTTTATTATGATTATTACATACTTTAGTAGAAGGTGTGGCAAATGTAGTAGTACCAGTGCTAGTATTACCACTAGTAGTAGCAGTAGTAGTAGTACTAGTACTACTAGTAGTAGTAGTAGTGGCAAGAGTAAAAGTACTAGTAGCACAAGCAGTAGAAACTTTCCAAGTTGAGGAAACAAGAGTTAGAATTGTTTTGATTCAAACTAGAATTATCAGTCACACTCTGATTTGAGTTTACTAAAGCACCGCAGTGCCCCTGATTTGGATCATTCCCAGCAGATTTCTTTCTCAGATTAGTTAGTAATGTCTTTTTGCTACGCTTCTTTCTGCCAAATGCTCTAGAAGTTGTTGATTTGGCCATTATTATTCCCAGAAACAAGCACACTGCTTCTCAAAGAAATTTGCAAAGGAAGTAGTCGGTTTCTTGGAGAGCAGCCTCTTTTTCACATCGCGAAGGGACCAATCACGCGCTTCGTTACACCAAACAATGTGTTTCGATAGAAATTTGCTAAAAGCAATTCTATTGGCTTGAACAGTATGTTTATTCAGCTTGAAAACAAAGTGTTTTGTATGATTCAAGTTTCCACAAATAGGATCAAGCTATAGAGCATGTGTAGTGCTTCAGGAATACATATAGATTGTTAATGCTAGTACACTGCGTTAGGGTGATTGTGTAAGCTAAAGATGAAGAATTTTTTGAGTATTTTCAACAAAGTTTTGGTGATAGCACTTTACTAAAATACAAAATATGTGCATTTACAGTCTTTTGACCTAAATAAAAGTGAGTTTATTAGAATATACACATATTTTAGTATATAAATAGTGCAAAACCTGAAAAAATTGAAAACTTACAAAAATTGCACAAAATTGGTGAGAGCTCCCCTACTATCTACTGTAGGTATTACCTTACCTACAGCACCATGGGTGGAACTTGGGACTAATGTATTTATGTTTGAGGGAAAGTCATATCTGATTGTGATTGATTACGTTCTAAATGGATAGAAACTGCATACCTAAACTCGCAAACGGCGAATAATGTTATTAGTGAATTGAAATCTATATATTCACATCTGGGGACTCCTAAGAAACTTAGGAGCGATAATGGTAGCTGTTTTCTTGTGTAGAGTTCCAGTCCTTTGCGGATAGTTCGGGATTTGCTCACGCAACGAGTAGCCCTAGGTATCCGCAATCGAACGGTCTCGTGGAACGAGCCGTAGGGGTTATTAAAAGATTGTGGATCAACCCAGGAAGCAAGATGGATGCTCTGTTAGCATATAGAGCTACTCCGTTAGAGTCAGGTTTTCACCTGCAGAACTCTTGTTTGGACGCCCCATAGAAACTCTCTGGGGTGCCCTCGTGGTGATCCGATTGATTACAGCAAATTTGAAGAAATCGAGTTGAATAACAGAAGTAAATCTAATGCTAAATGGGATAAGAAACATAGAGCAAAGAGGCTGCCAGATTTAAAAATCAAGGACAAAGTGTGGGTTAAAGCTCCTAGTGACATAGGTAGAGGTGTTGTGATTAGACAATTTCAGAGAACTTAGGCGTAACCGTAAACACTTGTTTCTGTTACACAGGTCGGAGACAGGGTTGGAGAGTGATGTTTTACCATCACCTTTTAATCTGGAGCTCCAGTTAGGCGAGTCTCAGGGTTAAGAAATGGAGGACCTATCTGAGGAAAACCATATACCTGTGGATGAGCCTTCAGTACTTTTAACAACTGCTCGTGACAATGCGTCTAATGACAATGCTGCTAAGACTAACACCGCTAGTAATAAGGCTGCTAGTAATACCACCACTAATGATTTTAGTGAATCACAGTCGACTGAACAAACAGTCATAGAGAGACAAATTACACAGGACACCATAGAGGCCGCCAAGCCAAATGAAGGCACGGCAACAGGGTGTCAGGCTAGCAGCCCCAGCACCTCTGTGACTGGGAACACCAGATCCCAAGAGTATGTAACTAGATCAGGAAGGGTTAGTAAGCGGACAAACAAACAGGACATGTTATATAACTAACTGTTGTAGAATATTCAGACTAATTAAGCTATCCAAACTATTCAAACCCAACGAGATTATGGCAAGCGGAGGAAGCAGTGGAGAGGAGGGAACGTGGCAGGTGGTAACGGGAAGGAGAAGGAGGAGAGCTAGACCAGACATGAGTGAGAATACAGGCAAGGAAGACGGAGACAGTGGAGTTCCACCAGAGATTAGGTCAGGTAGAAGTAGAAAGGTATATCGTAAGCCAGGTAATATGAAATGTCTCATTTGTGGCTGCTTACGTGACCATTCAGCACGTGATTGCCCTGGTAATGTTTGCCACAAATGTGGAGATAAAGGTCATTGGGTTGCCCGCTGTCAAAAGAAAGTTTGTACCTGGTGTGCAAAGACAGGAGGGGACCACAATACGACAGACTGTCCGTATGGTGGCAAGGACTTTATAGCAACTAAGAGAGCTCAAGTGGAGGAGCAATCACCTGCCCCTCCCAGTAAGAGCGTTAGAGTTCCGGGGAAGCGAACAATTGTAGGTGAGGTATCCAGTTTTCTAGACACAGTCAAATCTGCCGAGTTTCTCTCTGCTTCTGTTTTTAATTCTAGGATGGAGAGAAGGCATACAAGGTTGAGCACGAGGGAGAAGAGGCCATGAGAGAAGCTATTGAACAGCTAGAGCTCGCAAGGGCTAACTTTATTAGCAAGAGGTCTAAGATCTCGACGAGTACCTTGGCAGGTCTCGTGGTGGCACCACGATGGCCAGTGGCTTCCACCTCTATGGTAGGTATGGAAGAGTCAGCTGGTGAGGGGGGGGGAGTCTGTGACTCCTTCTGCCTTCTGCAGATTCTAGTATACAAGCTAACCAGAGCTCTAGTGAATGAGTCAGTGCGGGTATGGAGGTAAAATCTGAAGGCGCAGAGTCTCAGATTGTTACTTTTCATGGGCCCCTCTACTCGGAGGTGACTAGAAATACTAGTTTAGGGCTTTCAGGTACTAGAAAGGCTAACAGTCTGAAGGGTGATAATACACCAGCTGCCGAGACGCCAGCTAGACGAAGTCCGGATCCAGAAGTAGACTAAACCCCGATGACATGAGTAAGTTACTAGAAGACTAGGTAAAGTATTAGAAAACTAGCACAAAGTGAGTGTAACCTATTATATATACATCACACATTGACACGGTAATCCATGCCTTATAGACAATAGTAGTTTAAAATATAGAATTTGTGTTTATATAGTGTATATTGTTTACAATCCAAACATTTGATTATGGGTCGAAAAAAAAGAAAGAAAAAAACATGTAGAAATTTGCAAGACTTGATTGTTTACAATCCATACATGAGACTTCCAAGGAGGAGAGCGTGCTACATTACACATAAGTGTTGTAGGAATCTAGGCTATTGAAGACGAGATTACCAGAAATCAAGGAGAAGTTCTTATTGTAACTTACTTCTGTCATGTAACCTATCTGTTGTTAGAAGATGTAATAATTTTCGTAGGACAGATGAATATGAGCAGCATATTAAACAGAGGGCTTCACTAGCGCAGCCTGGTCAGCCATCTATAACCAACTTTTTTCCTCCAACTGGAAATTTCTCTCAAAAACACCCCAAACAGCAGCGAATGACTGAATCAGTTATGATGGATCTGGTGGTTGATTTTGGACTTCCGATATATGCTATTGAACATCCTGCGATAAGGTTTTTGGCAGTCAGTGAGCCACAATACAAGCCAATATGCAAAGTGACTCTTATGAAAAAGTAACAGAGAAATATACTTCCATGATGAACAACATAACTCTTGAACTCAGTAAAGCTACGGTTATTAGTCTTACTACTGACATTTGGACAGATCGCAAGATGCGGAGCTACCTTGCTATCACCGGTCATTTCATTTCAAAGGATTACAAACTGGAGACTCTTCTTCTCTATTGTAATAAATTTAAGGGACGTCATACAGGAGATAAGATTGCGGAGGACTTCCAAGATTGCTTGGAATTACTCAAGATAAAAGACAAAGTTGGCTAAGCATTTGCATTTTTGTGTGTTGTGTAGCATGCATTCTCAGTGTTGGTGTTGTATAGCATGTATTGTCAATAATAATAATACAGCTAAATATTTTAAAAACTTTCCCGTAAATAATTGTGCACATTCGCTGCATTTCAGCATTAACGATTACATAGTTCAATGTACATGAATCCCAATCCCTGCATTGTAATGCATACAGAGCAATTTCAACGTAAAGTATGCTGCTGCTAAAAATCATTTTTGTTTTTTATCGTTTTAGCTATATAGCAACCGATAACGCAGCCAATATGATGAAAGCGTTTAAAACCCAAGTTTCTGAGTCACCACTGACACTGCCTGGTCTCAAAGACAGTATTGTTGATGAGGAGGAGCTTTTAGATGAAACTGGACTAGATGGCATTTAACAAGAGATTGTGGGTGATGCCTTGCAGGCTGTCACCAATCACCGGCAGCAGTGTTTTGCACACACCTTGCAACTGGCCATTAAAGAAACAAAGTGACACCAAGAAATACATTCCTCACATCTATGGAACTGGAATAGCCTAGCATACCAATCTATCTGTAGAACAGTGTTTCAAGTTAGACAATTACTTATCCGGGCTGGTTTCGCAATTGTAATAGACTTTATTTTACACTGATGAAGGTATTTGTGCATAGGGGTAACCATGGTTTAACTGGTACGATTGTAGGTCCCAGTCAAAGCATGGGCTTTTTCAGATTGAGGACCCATGTCACTTGACAGAACTGTGTTGCTAATATCATTATTATTGGTTTGTCTTGTTATTGTGAGCGCCTAGAAAGTAGCTTTATTGCTACACATTAGGCGCTATAATAAATATTGTCATTTAATTCCATACTGGTGTATAAGCGCAGCTACATCCAAAGCTAGCAAACTGAGCTCCCTTTTACATACCAGTTGCTCCATGAAATAAGCATTTGAAAGGGCATTTGGAGACAAGAAAGGCATACCAGCTGTGGTCAACCCACGGTGAAACTCTCTATTCCGTCAGATACAAGCTATAGTTGTTCATCTCAACAGAATTAAGCCCGATGATGTGGTCGAGTCAATAGGTGAGAAGTGCTATTAAATTGCTCACAAAACAAAAGCATGAACTTCAGTGAAAAGGCATTAGATGGAAGTAGTGACACTGTTTACAACAGCAACACAGAATTTCTACAATTTTTCATGCTTTAAAAATAGTATCTTATATAATCACGTCTACCTTTTTCCAGTGGATATTCTTCAGAACATAGCATGGACAGCGAAGGCAAGCCTACTCCTGTACATAGGGAACCGGATAAACTGGATTTCTTAGCTGTAAACAATGCACTTGCCTTCTCCAGCCTAGCAGACATAAATTCTCCTTCCCTCGCTGCTCGGCCACGTCCAGCAGAGATCGAAAAGGGTTTCTCTGTCCATGCTCTAGGAGCGAAACTAACTTCTGAGTTATTCCATGGTGGTGAACTAACTACAAACAATTCTATTGTTGCAGGTTTCCCCACCAGGTCTCTTCACTCCGAACTACTTCAACTCCAGAAGGAACTCCGCCATCTACCCCTCCAGCTACAACGCCTCCTCCACCTCCGCTGAAGAAGGCACGTGTCAAGCTGCATCGCTTGACAGAGCCAACCTTGGGTAAGTACAGCTACTCAAACGGCTAAGGATCAGCTCACCCAGGAGAGCCAGCCGTTACTTAAGTGTGCCCGCTGTGGGTTCCAGGGAGCGGCAAAGAGGATGCGAATCTATCTTTGGCAACACTTCACTCGCTACTATTGTAAATGTGGCAGAAGTTCCGTGAGTCGGGACACCTTGGGACAACACTTAACCAAGAAAACCCCACTCTGTTTGGACAATCTCTTTCTCTGTGATGAAGCCAGCTATCCAGCCCTGATGAAGTGGTGGGGCGTAACAGATCCCCCACCCTTCCTTCCTTGCCAGCCTGCTATGGACGGCCGGAGTGGCACCAACAAGCCAGTCTTCTTGCCACGGGACGCTAGAAAGCGTCGGAATGCTTTTAGCTCTAGCGCCTCTTTCGTGCAAACTCTTGCATCCAATGCTGCGAACCCTTCTTCAGCTACCACATCCCCGTATTCTCCTGCTCAACGGCGACAACAGACGGCCTCTACCTCTTTTGCGAAGGTCATTGACCTCCCTGCCTGGAACAACCTGCGCCTAGGAAAAGTAAGCCTTCTAGCCCAACTATTGTTGATTAAAGATGCCAAACTATTAACAAAATAACAACAGAGTGAATGGTTGACGTATCAACCTGATAATATAGTGTGAGGATGAGCATTTCTTGAATTGTGGCTCTCCTCTCAGACCAAAGAGAAATATCCAAATTTTACAAGTGTAGTTTAAGTCTTACTGTCTGTGCCACACAGTAATGCTGCTAGTAAAACGTTTTTCCAACTTAAGCAAGATAGCCACATAGCAGCGTTCTCTTCTCAATACTGATAATGTAAATAGCTTCTTGAGAGTAAAATTAAATCGGAGTGATTGTTGTATTGGTACTGTCCTGTCTCGGCCTACAGTTAGTCGACCCAAAAGAGTAACAGAATCTTATAATGAGCGCTACAACAAGCCATCTACTTTTGCATCTACTTCCTTGGTGGTACTAGTTGATTAATTAGATTAATATTATTCTTGCTAATAACTCATGCTGCGTAATAGCAAATATCTCATTACTTTTAAATTATATACGTGTAAGGATTCTGCCATACTTTTGAGTATAATATTCCTTTTGTAAATCATTTACTTATAAGCAGCCGTGCCCCATTTGCCTAGAACTGAGAACATAACCCATCACCTATCACTGGGGTTCACCTAATTCTCTCACACATTGACCTCTGTCTCAGCTTGGTGCGGAAGTTGATGTTTCTGGCCACAACTAGTGACTAGACGAAAAAAGCAATCCCACAACAATAATGAAATGACAACTGAAGTAACTACAATCATGCCATAATCTACAAATGTTCAAGTACCACACAGTCTACTCTTAAGTATAAGAATACCAATCATTGCCTTAATTTTGATCGCTTTACCGGTAAAGCTTGTTATAATATTGTGTAGAAATTTGGAGTTGCTCCCTCATGGTGTACATATTATGGAGTTGTCATACCATTTACTGTAACAGCTATTCTAATTGCGACCTTCATTATTGTCATGCTGAATTCTTGCTAACTAACATGATTGTGAATAGTTCTAAGAGACAATTAAATATTTTAATATCATAGAAATATATTGAAATACATATATAACAATATTGTATGCTGATTCAACAAAACTGACTGTTGATCTATATTGTAGAGGGAAGGTCAATCAACTTAATACCTTAGATTCAGTAGATACGATTACTACTAATGACAGCGAGGATACACTCTTTAGCATCTTAGAGATTTAACCGTAGGATTATTATCCGTTACAACCACACCAACAAAATTAAAATATTTTAGACACTCTTTCCAATACTTATGATGAGCTCATGAACAATTATCCTACTGATGCAATTGTCACTAGGGCGGCTACAAAAGATGACCCACTCACTATTTATGCAAAAACGTCTGCCTACCATAGTAGTTTCCTGCCCAAGACTATACATGAACTCATGTGACAATTACTGCAATCAATATAGCAACAAAAATAATCATGTTGGTGCAACATGAACACAAGACCACAGTAATCCTGACAAAAGCCAAAAACAGGTGTACCTCTTGCATTATGCTCTAGTACGTTCTAAAGAAAAAGATCTAAAACGTAGACAATCATATTTATTACTAGAAGTAATATTTAGTGACTGACACAATAGATAGTTAATCAGTGTTCATCATGTCATGATTTTAACTTTCAATACTCAGGTATGTCAATGTTTAGGCCAACCTGACTACATATTTTATATGGCAGTCATTGCGCAACCAATTGTTTTTTGGTTGGATGAGAGACTACTTTTTCATTTCTGGCAGAATGAGCCTCAGTCTCTAGATAAAATAGTTTTAACTTTTTCTCTAAGAAACTGATAGTTTCTTATTTTTCTACTATGCTTGCTGCAAACGGCTGCATCATAAGCAACATAAGATAACCTGTTTTTACCACAGGCCAAAAGTTAATATTCTGTTCATCGTCCTTGTCGTGTGATCAGATATTGTTGCTTTCTAGCTGTTATGACAACTTGATATGTCAATGTTTACAATAATTAGTACACTCATCACATAAACGAAGAGAAGGGTTCAACGGGTTCGAGCAAGAAACTACTTTAGTAATGTGCCATTGGAAGAGTCAGATATCACAGGGGAGTTAGCAGAAACATTGAATGACCCACCAGCAAGATTCAAGGTGCATGACAATTATAACAACAATAACAGAGTCATACTATTCTCGTCAGCACCATGTTTGAAGCTGCAGGTGACAGCTGATGATTGGTTTGTAGACGGGAATTTTAAAGTGGCACCTCAAGGGTTTATTCAACTATTCATAATACGGTATTCAATAGGAAACAGTACACTAACATGTGCTTATGGCGTTCTGCAAAGAAAGACACAAGAAGCATATGAATTATTAATAAGAGAGGTAATCAATGCAAGTGTAAATGATGGTCATCAGCATCCTTCACCACAGTACATACACGATGATTTAGAGCTCGCAATCCATAGAGCTGTTAGACAACTTTTACCTACGGCCAACATGGTTGGATGGTTTCACCATCTAACCCAGGTACGATTTTGACATCGAGCCCAGATCCGATAGAGTTGTTTCTTTCTCTACAATGGTTGCTGCAAACAGCTAATCATGAGCAATATAATATGACTTTATTACCACGGGCCAAAGTTAATATTCTATGTTTATCGTGCTTATTGTATGATTAGGGATTAATTATTATGCGTTGGAATTGAACTACTAGGACAATTTCTATATCAATGCTTATTATAATCTGTACACTCATCATATAAACGACTTGGAGCACTTTGAGAAGAATCCAAAACCCGGGTCTTTTCAATGCTTATACTGAAGACGAAGAAGTTAAGCTCTTTTGTGGGATGTTAGATGGAACTGCGTTCCTACATACCGATGATGTTCAACACAGCCTATGTGTATTTAGATAAAGGATTCCAAATGGTAAGTGCAACTTGGTCCTACATGTACATATACATGGTCATTTTGCATGGACCCTTGATTGCAAAATTTACAACTCACAGGTATGTTCCATCCTTGGTATACTCGTAAATCGTGACAAATTAGCTGATTATTTTGAAACCACATAAATTGGATGTAAAAGGCAAAAGAGCTGTTGATCCTGCTCCCAATGGAAGATTAAGACTAGTATTGTCTTAAGGAAGCCACCTTGATTTCCTCCGTCTGTGTGGAATGTACATGAGCAAACCAGCAAAGAATACCACAGAACAAACAACCCTTGGGAGTCATGGAACAACAGAGTATGAATCTTTGTGATTTAAATTTTAAAAAGTCATGAAATTGAGAGAAACCCTTACGTGTCCTTCACATGAGATGAAAAAAGTTAGCAAATAGCTACATAATGTAATGAGGCGAAGAAAATAATCAATTATTTGAAACAGAAGAAGAGAAACTGCAACTGTTTCAGAAAAAACTAACAAAAAATTCTGCCCAAGTTCACAAACAGTGTCGTGTGGTCACAGGATGCAGAATTGTATATGTGACAAAAAAAGGTGTAGCTACGAGCAACCAAAGGGAACAACCATCAACTACTCAAGTGCAGATCGATGCTAAAAGATTGAGACCGAAAGCTGAGGCTGCACAAGACAGAAGCATAAGAACAGATTGAATTGGTCATCCACCTCACTTGTCAGAAAATCACCAACGTTACAAGTTGGCTGGATGCAAGGGGCAGCCATACTTCTATTGTAACAAAATGTAACATTCACCTTTGCATTAAAAAAATCAAAAAACTGCTTTGTGTAGTTTCATAAATGATTAAGTGGAAGAAATAGAATTAGGACTAGCAATGGATTAGAAATATAAAAATATCATGTATATGAGAAACAATGCGATTTTCATTTTGATGTTGCCCAATGTACCATATCAAATGTATGCGTCGACTGTGCTTTTTAATAAATATTCGTTTATCCCATAAAACACTCTTTTGTTCTGTTTTTTATGTCTACTAGCACTAAAATAAATGACTACACTTTTTTACTCCTAAGAAAAAAAATGGCCCACAGTTGATTAACTGGGTGGAAAGTGTTAAAATCAGTTGGACAGAAAATCGATTGTAATTGTGAGCAATCCACTCCTGCCATCACTATTCTTAGACCAATTTAAAAGTTATAGCAATCAATGTTAACATTACGATAACTAATCAGTAGCAACATAACATAGTGACATAAAAAGTCGTTACGCTGTAGTTGATAGCCGGTAAATATACAAGCAAGAAAATGAAAACTATGAGTAAATGTTTTGTGATTATATTTTAGCGACTGGAAATTGGAATGAACTAACTACTGGTAAGAAATCAACAACAGACGAAAACAAGCAATCCCACAACAGTAGTGAAACCACAACTAAAGTAAGTAAAATCATGTCACAATCTACAAACATTCAAGTACCATTGTCTTAGAATTTTGATCGTTTTATTGCTAAAACTGACTGTTGATCTATATTGTAGAAGGAAGGTCAATCAACTTAATACCTTAGATTCAGTAGATACTATTACTACTAATGACAGTGAGCATCTCAGAGATTTAACCTAAGATTATTATCCGTTACAACCACACAAACAAAATCAAAATATTTTAGACACTCTTGCTAATACCTATGATGAGCTCATGAACAATTATCCTACTGATGCAATTGTCACTAGGGCGGGTACAAAAGATGACTCACCCACTATTTATGCAAAAACGTCTGCCTACCATAGTAGTTTCCTGCCCAAGACTATACATGAACTCATGTGACAATTACTGCAATCAATATATCAACACAAATAATCATGTTGGTGTAACATGAACCCAAGACCACAGTAATCCTGACTGAAGCCAAAAACAGATGAGGCGCACCCCTTGCATCACGCTTTAGTACGTTCTAAAGAAGATGTAAAGCGTAGACAAATATATTAATTACTAGAAGTGATATTTAGTGACTGACACAATAGATAGTTAATCAGTGTTCATCATGTCATCATTTTAACTTTCAATACTCGGGTATGTCAGTGTTTGGGCCAACCTGACTACATATTCTATATGGCAGTCGTTGCACAAACAATTGTTTTGGTTGAATGAGAGACTATTTTTCCACTTCTGGCAGGAGCCTCAGTCTCAAAACAAAATAGTTTTAACTTTTTCTCTAAGAACATGGGGGTTTATAGTAATTTACTATCAGATTCAATAACTCCAATTGCAGAATTTGTGACACTGATGGGCTAGCATCAAGTCTAGCCTATGGGAAAATGCTAGTAGGTAATCACTGTTTGAACATAGCCAGCAGTTGGCTTCTCTTTGCAGCAAAATTTTCCGGTGTTACCACCTTTTTCCCAATGTACTTGGTAGATGATATGTGCAAGCTTTGATTGTTATTCTAAGGGTATACAAAGTAACACTATGGTAGATCATCGATGTGAGTGCAAATGGCAGCAATCGATATCCTTTGCCACAGTACATTTACTGCAATTTTGAACTTGGGTTGCACAGAGCAGCTAGGAAAGTTTTGCAGCAGGCCAACATAGTTGGATGTTTGTATCACCTAACCCAGGTACAATTTTGATGTCGAAGCCAGCCATACCTGATAAGTTTTTTATTTCTCTACTATGCTTGCTGCAAACAGCCGCATCATAAGCAACATAAGATAACTTGTTTTTATTCTGTTCATCGTCCTTGTCGTGTGATCAGGTATTGTTGCTTTCTCGCTGTTATGACAACTTTATATGTCAATGTTTACAAAGAGAAGTGTTCAACGGGTTCGAGCAAGAAACTACCTTAGTAATGTGCCATTGGAAGAGTTAGATATCACAGGGGAGTTAGCAGAAACGTTGAATGACACACCAGCAAGATTCAAGGTGCATGACAATTATAACAACAATAACCGAGTCATACTATTCTTGTCAGCACCATGTTTGAAGCTGCAGGTGACAGCTGATCATTGGTTTGTAGATGGGAACTTTAAAGTGGCACCTCAAGGGTTTATTCAACTGTTTATCATACGGTGCTCAATAGGAGACAGTACACTAACATGTGCTTATGGCCTTCTGCAAAAAAACACAGAAGAAGCGTATGAATTATTAATAAGAGAGGTCATCAATGCAAGTGTTAATGAGGGTCATCAGCATCCTTCACCACAGTACATACACGGTGATTTAGAGCTCACAATCCACAGAGCAGTTAGATAACTTTCACCTCAGGCCGACATAGTTGGATGCTTTTACCATCTAACCCAGATACGATTTTGACAATGCTTGCTGCAAACAGCTACATCATGAGCAATATAACAGGACTTGTTCTTACCATGGGCCAGAGTTTATATTCTATGTTTATCGTGCTTATTGTGTGATCAGGCATTAATAATTATGTGTTGCATTTGAACTACTAGGACAATTTCTATATCAATTCTTATTATAATCTGTACACTCATCATATAAACGACTTGGAGCACTTTGAGAAGAATCCAAAACCCGGGTCTTTTCAATGCTTATACTGAGGATGAAGAAGTTAAGCTCTTTTGTGGGATGTTAGATGTTAGATGGAACTGCGTTCCTACATACCGATGATGTTCAAGACAGCCTATGTGTACTTAGAGGAAGTATTTCAAATGGTAAGTGCAACTTGGTCCTACATGTACATGCACATGGTCATTTTGTATGGACCCTTGATTGCAAAATTGACAACTCACACGTATGTTTTATCCTTGGTATACTAGTTAGTTGTGACGAATTAGCTGATTAGTTTGAAACCACATAAGTTGGATGTAAAGGCCAAAGAGCTGTTCATCCTGCTCCCAATGGAAGATTAAGTATTGTCCTAAGAAAGCCACCTTGATTTCCTTCTTCTGTGTGGAATGTACACGAACAAACCAGCAAAGAACACCACAGAACAAACAACCTTTGTGAGTCATGGAACAACAGGTGTGAATCTTTGCAATTCAAATTTTAAAAAATCATAAAATTGAAGGAAACCCTTCCTTGTCCTTGTCATGAGATGAAAACAATTAGCAAATAGCTCCATAATGTAATGAGGCGAAGAGAATAATAAACTATTTGAAACAAAAGGTGAGGAACTGCAACTGTTTCAGAAAAACTAACAACAAATTCTGCCTAAGTTTACAAACACAGTGCTGTGTGGTCACAGGATGCGGAATTGTATGTTAGTCCAAATTAGATAAATTTACCACGAGCAAAATTATGGTTTTAAAATATATTTTAGGCGTGTGATATACATAATGCATGTACGTATGTATTGCTGCTTAATAACTTGTTTGGATTATTGCGACATACGTTAACTAAATACTAATTCTCCTACTAGCAACCCATACTAGGGTAATTTCTGAAAATTGACATACGTACACATGTATGTATTCAGGATGTGTCTGCTTTCTTACTAATAATATATAAATTTGCCACAATCTTGCTGAAGGATCAGGTCTTTGGTTGGACAAAGACATCCCAGCGTGTAGAAGCTGATTTCAATAATTGAAAAAGATGTCATAGCAGAGACTGCACTAGAATCGGCAGACAGGGGTGAACCATCCATCAAGAAAGTATCGACAGAAACCAGGCGATTAGGCAACAGGCCGCACCGGTTGGTAGCAGATTATAGAAGAGAAAATATGGAAGATGTTCTAGAGGCTGTCGGCCATGACATCCGACATTTCATAAACACAGTACAGTAAGGCAAAAAATGTAATATCAGCTTTTAAATCAATGCATGTCAGCCATTTTTGGTCAAATCACAGCTGTGAGTAAAGCTGCGACAACTTGCTCATTTGAAGAGAGAAAATCACTAATTTTAGTGGAATAAATTACTCTTGGATAATAGTGTGACAGTAGAGTTCGCCACAGATGTTTCCGATGATCTAGACTGCATACACTGTGAGACAAGGACGGACAACTCATAAGTGCAAAGTACTAGGGTTCCCCCAATATCTTCATACTAGCTATGAGTCTTTTTAAAATAAAGCTGTTCGAAATTTTTATTTTGAAGTCACAAAATGAATATTATTGATATTCACTTGACCAAATTTCTTTTTAGAGATTGGCGATAGTCTCTGATTTGCCGAGTACAATATAAAAAGCTGTATATTCACCTACAGCTGATGAGGAAGAAATACTATTATGGAGCAGCAGAACTGAAGCTGAGGTAAATAGAAATCAATAAATTTTAAAAATATTTCCTTCGTTTGATATAACAACAGCTGTGGCACAACCAGTGTATACAACTAGTTTAATCTCAAAATATTTGTCTATCTTACTAAAACAACCCAAAACACTGTCTCGCTTCAGTGCAATCAACATAAGAACTATTTTTCCATTGGACAGGAAGCATCGAAGCAGTCTCGAGTAAGGCTTCCACGTGCAAGCACAAGTGACGGAACCAGCAGTCCACCTACTTAACACCAGCTTTTGCCTTACGATAAGAGTAGCGATTGGCATAAACTGTTTGTAGGTGCAGTCATTGACTACATTGTGAGTGGAGCCGTGCCTATTCATACAGCAGATAAGCCAGTCTTCATTCGCATGTTATAAGCATTTGATGGTAAATCCAAGTGCCCTAACAGGAACACTTTCTCTCAGGACATCACTCCTGCACGCTACGCTGGCATGAAACCGTCATTCATCGAAGAATTAAAACATGTCAAATTCTTTAGCTGGACTTCTGATGGGTGGTCAAACTTGGTACGCAACCCTTACAGGAGTCTTACTGTACATTTTATTGACAAACACTGAAAACTAACAACTAAACACTCGCATACAATGCATTTACCAGGAAGTCACAAAAGTGATATGATTGCTTAATTTATTAAATAAACTTTGTGCGAGCAAGATGTGAGCACTATAAACATGATGTCTTTAACTACAGACTCTGCTGCCAATAGAGTATTGGCGTGCACAAAGCTGGAGGTAGCACAAATTAGCTGCTTTGGACATGTCTTGCGTAATGTCAGCTAGAAAACTAGTGTCCGTTTTTAGTTTTTTCCATCTTTATAGAGGTAAGCTAGCCAAATTTCAAAAAAGGATCTCGATCTACTAAATTTGTCCAGCGAAAAGTGTAACTTTCGAAAGATTAAAATTCAACAAAATGGTGCAAGGAGTGGACCAATCTATTCATGCTTTTGTAACACAATTATTAGTCCAAGCAAATGAATGTGAATAGAACGACATGAAAGATGGTTTAGTAAGAGATAGAATAGTTGCTGGGGTATATGACGACAGTTTGAGAGACATTGAAAACATAACTCTGGATATAAGCATTAGACAGGCCAGACAATATGCAAGTCAGCGGGAAGGAGTTAGTACCTAGGCTACTCAAAACAAGATAACCAATCTACTGACAACTCAGATACTGCTTCTGTGAAGAGAAGCTGTCGTATGCAACAGAGAAACAGCTAACCACGATCGGTCCCAGCTAAACAGTGCTGTTACTGCAACAAGGAATATCAACCTAGAGAACATTGTTCAGCGCAGAGAGCGACTTGTCAGAAATGCAAGAAAGTGGCCATTGGTCAAAAAGTTTAGCATGTGGGGTAAGGGTAAAACAACAAAAAATATGACACAAGTCCAAGAGAATAACCTAATTGATACTTGTGAAAAATTGTACTTTGGTTCGGATTCTGACGGACTAGCATGAGAATTTCTCGAGTTGATATCTATGTACAAGACGGTATATTAACCTAACCTTATACAATAAAGACATTAGATTCAAAATTGATACAGGGGCCTCAGTAACGGTAATTTCAAATATGGTTTGTCACATAGGTGAACTTCACACACCTATGAAGGGCATGTTGGGTGCTGGTGGGTACCGACTGCAGACCATGGTCTCTTTTCAGGAAGTTTATCATAAGACAATATGAACACCACTCAAACTATTTATGCTGTTGAAGGGCTAAAAGAACCATTGTTATGGAAACCAGCAATCATGGACATTACTATCGTACAATTTGCAGAAAGCATACAACTGGTAGACACCAATTGTTGGGGTGATAAATATCCAAAAATATCCACCAGCTTAGAAAAAGTGCAGTAATTATTTTAAATCCAGTTAATAGACAATGCTCCAACATATGCTACTTCTGTTTCTTGGTATGTATCAGCTGAGCACAGAGAACCTCTTCATAAGAAGTCACAAAGAACGGTGAACTTGGAGGTAATTGAAAAAAATTGAAAGGCCAACTGATTGGTGCTTTCCAATAGTTGTAGTCCTAAAGAAAAAAATTAGGGAAGATCCAGCTATGCATTGACACACTAAACTAAGCAAAGCCGTGGAAAGAGAATTCTTTCCCATGCTCTCAGAAGAAGCATTGACAACTCTGGGTAATGGGAAACTATACAGTGTGTAAGTTAATATTTTTAATACTTACATTGTATATAAGATTATTAAATTATGGACATTTAAATATAATAGATGCATTTAAATATTATAACACACTTTAAAAATAAATATTATAACACACTTTAAAAACTGACTCAGAGTTTAGTATTGTTATATTCAAATCAGCCTACAGACTAAAATATTATAAAAAATGCATGTATTTGTTGACTCGGATCAAATTCATTTAGTTCTACACATACACATTAGAATATTTATTTCAATTTTAGTGAACTCCATCTTTGTATGATACTGTTCTTCTCAACGCAAGACTGCAAGTTTGAATCGACAATGTGCGAATGCTGGAACATATCATTGTCCAAATGTGTGAGATGGTTTGAGAGGACATGTTGCCAGCAGCAAACTGTGTGCGAGATCTAACACCACTCTTAGAGTGCGTTTACACGAGGCGATAAATCGCTTTGTTCAAAATCGCCTCGTGTAAAAGCAAAATCGTGACGATTTGTCGCTCAAGAGACAAAATCGCCACAATGCACACATGACACATTCGACAACTGGCGATGGCGATTTTGTACGAATATTAACCAATCACAAAGGCGGTTGTATTTGCTCCGGTTCCAATGTTTTTACAGAGCAGGGAACTGGGGGAAAATCGCATTACTATAAATTTTCACACGGTCAGATGGTTTGAGATACGACTATTGCTACTAGACTACTGCTACTACAATGTTTACCAGTCAACAAAAGGCTGAAGCTAAATCAGTCAACACAGAACTGTACATCAGAGAGCTAGAACAAAAAGAAGTCATACGAAATTTACAGCTTCCAGATCAATACAAGAAAGCAGCCAAAGGCCACCAGGATTTGGCTGATTTGTTTCAAGTATCCGGTGAGTTGAACTTCAAATTCAACCTGTTGCTGTCTATTCTGTAATAATTTACGTTATTTTGTCGTCTTTAGAACATTGATTACAAACATGCAATGACTGAAACTATCTGCGACTAAGAATTAGAATCAAAAATATATATTTAATATCATCATTAAAAAACAAGATTCTAAATTTTAGTCATGTACATGTATTATGTATGTATAAATTTTCTAACAATTTTAAATTAAAATATACATTTATTGTATGTCATAATAATTCGTTGATTAGTGAGAGAAATAGCTTCAACTGATTTAGCATGCAATTCTTAATTACTCTCCACAACACTAAGATAACAGAAAAGTTTAATTGCTATTGCAATTCCAATAGATTTTATTTTCGTTATTGTAGATTAGAACTCGAACTAATTGAAGCTAGTTTTATTCTACATTTGTATTTACAGTGGAAGCAATAAAGTTCAAGTACAAGCAACTGCGCACACAGTTTGTGCGGGAGCACAAGAAGGTGCAGGAATCGAAAAGATCCGGTGCAGGCACAAGTGAAGTAAGAAAACCTACTTGGAGTCTATACAATGACTTGCTATTTATGGCTCCAATGATAGCGTTGAGGGAAACGGAGCCATCTATCAACAGAGATGAACAGGTAGGTGCCAATGAGACATCTACCATTGACTGTACGATGCGCCATAATTATGTTAATTAGGTCCACATTTAGCGTTCAATACAACCTACTTCACAAATCATTTAATTTTGCTTCTTTTTTATTTCAAGGGTATTGAAGAGAGAGCAAATGACAGCGAAGCATCAACTTCATATGTAGTATCATCTGTAGTAGCAACACCAACACCAACTGAAGTATCGACGCCGGTAGAGCCTTCCTCGCAAAACAAACGTGGCAGCAAACGTAAACTGCCGATAGATAAGGTGGGAGAGAAAAGCTCTAGATCTAGAAATGAAGCCTGTAGGTTTTGTGTTGCACTATTGAAGTTGGCCAGCTGTGCAAAATATTTCAAGGTAGCCACTATGTTTGGTGTAAGTCAAACTAGTGCATCAGTATCTGTACTCTTTCTGCAAGTCCATGTCAACAAAGAAAGCTACCTCAATCAAGTGGTATAGCCGTGATTATGCTGCCAGATTAGCAGATATATCAAGAGCTAACTACGAGTACCCACAAGCAATAAGTGAGTGAAGGGTGGAGTAGGGAACAACTCTGCTATCATGTCAACTTCTAGATAAATATTATTCTGTGTGCAGCACCTCGCTTATTGTAAAATTTGTGTAAAGGTGCGACAGAACTCATTTTCCAATTCCTCCACCTGCTGATGGGCTGGCAGACTTTCGATGCTGGAAGCAGTATCCAAGCATTGTACTCCAGGCAGTGGTTGACGCACAGTATCTACTTATGGACACATATGCCAACACTCCTGGCAGTGCCCATGATGCGCTGCTGTCTACAGGTGTTCACCACTGTCGACATTGATTGAACAGAAAATGCCTCAAAGAGACATTACTCTAGATGGTCACCAAGTGTTTCTCCAGATTCTTGGTGACCCTGCATACCAATGACGGATCACACTATAAAGGGAACGAAGGAATCCCAGTGCCGAACAAGAACCTTTTAATGTCTACCACAGCAAAGCTAGAATATGTGTGGAGATCGTTTTTGGTAGACCTAAGTTTGAAAAAAAACGGCATGACATGGTGCTGTTAGTTATCACCACATGCTGCATGTTGCACAATCTGGTGAAAGTGAATAAAGTAGAAATTTCCCAACACACACTACACCTATAGAACAACTAAAATGAAAGGGAGCAGCCTGCCTCCAGTCAAAACATGGAGGTACATGTATGTGCTGCTGCAGCCAACACTAGGAACACTATCACTAACTACCTAGTACAAACTCGACCATTGCTAAGATCATTTCATATTAGATCCTGTTGGTAGTTGTCAATTCCTATGTTATTTACAAAACTTGTGTGTATTATTTCTAAGTAAATATTGCGGTAAGAAATGGACATTGCTGTTGACATTGTATAAATAGTGTGTAATTATCTATAAGTAGTGTGAAACTATCTGTAAATATTATGTCAATGCATGGTTATATAGGGCCGAGTGCACCTATATGGTTCTACTTGTATACTTATTGTATGCCCAATATTATGTGCTATTTTCGGAACATGACTGACCCAATATATATGACAAAGAGCTGAAAGCAATCGCTTATAAATGTTTGCCTTTGAGAATTGAACTTAAAAGGGTTTAAGTATAGTAGTAAAACCTGGGAATAAAAAAGAAAAAATTGACACATTATCGATATAGAAATAGAGACGCGATATTTATATAGAAGGCCGTGGAACCGTTCGTTATATACAATTATTGTGTGGCTCATGAATAAACTGATTTCCTAAACACGAATAAGTAAATACAATTTGAGAATCGCCTGGGATTGGCAGTAAAAATAAAAGGTCACTGTTGAGGGAGTTGACACCTTTATTCCTGTAGGATAAAATACATCTCAGCAAACACTGAATAGTGTTGAGACCCACTAAAATAAAAATAAAAAGATGACAAAGTAGGGCAAGGGGATACGCTACCAGTTGTTAATACTAGGCTACGCAAACACCCTTTGTTCATTTCTGTCTTGGAGTTGACGCTGATAGCGTTGTGGGTGTTTGGGCCTGTGGCTGACATATCAGTTTCAGGACATTGAAAGTTTTGGCGCTACTGTGATCAGTTGAATGGCTTCCTCTGAGCTGGCCGGGGTAACACGAAGGCGTATCAAGTTCCATGGTTGATGGGATTACTTCAACGAGCTGATGTAGGCTGATCAAGACAGATCAGCTGGATAAAACGGTGCTTGATTAAAACATCTTCCCACACGGACTGTGTTTCGGGGGAGACAAAAGAATATGTTGGTATATACATGTATGCTTGGAATTACCCACATTTAGTTGTGGAACTAAAACAAAGTAATAGTAATAATTTAAGTGAAAATGCCATAATATAAACATATTACAATATAGCTAATCTGTCGACGTAGCTGGATGATGTCAAAGTAGCAATTAATGAAGAACTGCAAAAAAGAGGTATTGCCCCTAACAGAAGTTAGCAGATAAAAACCTGTAAATTCTAACTGCTTAAGAGTTTGGAAATTAAGATCCTTGGACATAAACCCACGCAGGTGAAGAGACATTTCGAAAATGTCAGTTAGAAACAGGACGTTTTGAAAACATTCATGTGTGGTTGGGGTTTGAACGTTTTTGAAGTGCCCTGTTTCTAACTTAAATTTTCGGACAGTGACAAATTCAACCACGCATAAGGGACTGAGGTAGCTTGTTCTTTATGAATAGCAGCCTTCGGCTGTTTTAATAGTGGCAACAACCGAGTAGCATAAGTATGGCTTTTACTTTATGACCCAGTCTGGCAACAATATATTCTCAAAACAAAAAGCCTGGTAACCATAAAAAATTGGTTGAGCCTGATAAAACAACTATATAAATATCATAAATGGATATAAAATATGCTTTGCATAAACAATATCATAACATTATGATTGCATTTTACATAATCATACGTTTAGTGATTTATGACGCAATCTATTTTATACGACATAGACCTACTATAGAAGAGACAAAAATATTGTTAATAAATGGATTTTGAATCAGTATTTTCAATCAGAGTAAGGTAGTACACATTATCCCTTTACTTCATATACGAAGCATGCCAAATGCTCCATTGTCGCTCTTGGTGTGTTAGGCCATATCTTCTGCACCTATGCTGCAGTACGTAACTAGCAACCACACCAGTAATGATTAGTCCCTATTGGAACAGCACAAAAACAGCAAAAAGTAAAAATCTGACAGGTTCAGACCAAGAAAATATTTCATCGTGACAACTCGAAAAGTTTGGTGAACAGTAGAGGTGGAACGAGACAGCATTTTTGGATTTGAGACGAGATTCGAGACACTACTTCTGAAAAACTCGAGACGAGACTGGGTTTTATGATTCAAGGGATTTTTCCTAAAAAGTTTGCCAAATTTTATATATTTGCATGTGAGAACTATTTATGTTTCATATGCATTGAATGTATTTTATCATTATGCATTTCAATAAAGGTGAACAGAAGGCTGTGAAATATATTGCACATGTATTACATGTACATGGGTACCAAATAGTGTGGTTTGACAAATTAGTATGGAGTTATGTGTCCATTAATGAGATAATCTCATGACTAGACAACTTTTGGTAAAGACATAACATTGCATTATGGGAGTGGTGATTGACAGTCGTTAGTAATTCTGTATGACTTGTAGTGATCGACTAGCTGCAATGCTATTACTAGGAAATCAGTGCTGGGAATGTAAATAAAGGTAGTAATACTAAATAATTTGAATAATAGTTTTCTATTTGATAGATTTATTGTTGATTCGCAATGAATTGTATTATAATTATTAATTTATTATAAATGAAAATTATTAGGTGCTATTTGTTTTCCAGTCTCGAACACTGACTGTCACGAGACACTTTCGAGACAAGACAAGTCGATACGAGACTCGAGAAATCTCGAGTCTCGTTCCACCTCTAGTGGACAGGCTTCCCCCAAACAAAGCTTCTCCAGCACTGTTGAAAAGATGATGCATCACAGGAATTTGCACGTGAAAAGATTGCTGTCTGCTGCAAACAGGAGCTTCTTTGCATGAGGGAACGACGTTCTAGGTGCCATCACACAAACGAGAATAGTGTTCTATTCACCCATCACATACAAAAAAGAGTTCTATTACATTTTTGACTGTTATGAAATAGTGATACATGTAGATGTATGTAATTGGCCTGGCATTGACAGCCATTCACTCACAAGGTGTAAAGACAAGAATATTTTAATTAATACTACTAAATATTTGATCCGAACCACCAGCAGCAATAAAATAAAGACATGTGTAGACCTAACAAAAAACACTTCTAAAACCAGAAAAACATGCAGTGGTCAAAGAAAAGAGGTGGGGGTCTCTAGGGTAGCAGACACGATTACTCGAGGGTCCTCTCGGAAATTGGAAACTATCAAAATTAGACACTGAAATGGTGGAAAATCCAAGAACTTCAGGATAAAACATGACCCAAGATCTTAAAGTGGGAGTAGCACCAAAGGCTGGGTAGTCTTCCTGAGTTGTCCCCTCTTGTATGAGCAGAGAAATATAATTGGAAACCAATTATGCTAAATTTAGTTCTCTATTTCTCTTTCAGTGCTAATATTGTTTTACCACAAGTAGTTATGTGTATTTTGGAAAAATTCTGGAAAATAGGAAACCCACTACCTCTATTCACTCATGGGAGTTTTTAGGAAATATGAAGAAGTTGTCTTATCAATGTTGTATGCCCTCAAATAAATGAGAATTTTTCTTGCTAATTGCACTTTCTTGATGTTTAAAATCGAAAAGACAAGTGAATATAGGTGGCCAAGTATCATGTTATCAAAAGTGTAGAAGGAATTTATAAACTCTTGGTTAATAGAAAAGTTATTGAAAAAAGCTTTTTCATGTGCTTTATAACAAGGTTAACTGGGTTACTCAGATGACATAGACTGCCTTTGTTTGAGATCCATTTGTGGTAGATGACATCATCTGCTGTTGCATTGGCAGACCATTTTGAATAGCTCTAAGCAAGTACTATTCAACCAGCTATTCAGCTTTTTGATTGGTTTTGGTCAATTTTGGAAATACTCCCTCTTTAAGGTAAAATATGGTCCAATTAGTATTATTAATTATGTTAATAACATACCTTAGGCCTACATCATGGAAACTAGCTTGTAATAAACCAAAGATATCTTGTTGCAGGTTGTAGAACAGAAAGCCAAGCATAGTTGATGAAGATTCAAGTAGACTTGGATAGATTTATTCTTCCTGTATATTAATATAATGACAAGGCAACGAAACCAACTAATGCAACAAAATTGAAGAATAACAATGGAAACACATGTAATGTAATGTGAGGCACACATCGGAACAAAGGCTATGACAAAATATTAGTCTATAATATAATATAGATTGGCATAGAGTCACATGCACTGGGTTTCCATGGTTCGAACTCGGTGCAGTTTAAGCTCAGCTCGAGCCATGGGATGACTCCAGTTCGCAGCCATTTAGCGAGCTCAGTCTGTGCATATTCTCAGTATGCAGTCATGCGAGCTGGCATGCCAACTATTAGTGCAAGCGATTAATAGTTCAAGGGATGGCTTAGTACGCACTACTAACCAGAGCTATAATTAGTGCGAGCTGTAAGCTAGTTTGAACAATGGAAACTTAGTAATAATTAGTTGTAAAGAGTCGCATAATTAGTAGTAAAAGAAGTACATGTAGGGAAATAGCAAAATATTGGTGTGTCTAGTAAGCACTAAGCAGCAAGCAGCGTGAGAATAAGTCAGGTTGGGAGTATTACCGCAGATATTTATGATTTATGAGTGACGTTTCATTGATTGGGTGTCATAGGCCCCATGTCTACCACTAGCTAGCCAGGACATGTATATCCAAAAACATAATGGTAGGCACGTCATCTAAAATATAACTAATATGAATCATCAAGCATGATCTACCACTAACAGTTGTTGACTCGTCAATTAACACATCTGGTTGCTACCTGCTCAACTATCTGGTTGTATATCGTTTTTGCGCATGGAAACAGCTACAAAACTTATGTTTTTACAAGTGGTTTCAAAGTGGAGCATAACACCAGTGTCACATTTGTTTAGAGTTTGTAAGTCGATGAGCTTAGGACAGCTTATATACGGCATGTTTTCCTTTGCAACCATGTAAGCAGTTTTAAAGACCTTTTCTGTGGCAGCCTCATCCTTTGTCATGCCCTCATCGAGTAGACTGTCAACATCTGACTTTGACTGGCACTTAGTCATGATTGGTGGTAAGATGTTGCTAAGGTCTTGGCGATCATCAGACAGATTTTCTGGGCTTAATGTAATGCTTACCCACTCCTCGCCGGCTATTGACCCTGTGCTGCAATTTATTGCAGACACAGGGAAATTATGACAATGTATCCTAATTTCCCCTCTTTAGCAGTGAGCCATGGGTATTTTGAAGTGAACTCGTCAAACTGTTTAGCAGTCCACATCTCTAGCCATTTTACCCCTAGGAATGGTCTCGCTATGTTACTATTACGCATTAAATTCAAGGCTTTTAATAAATCATACAGCCTTGCTTTGCACTCCCTCCATTTTATGTATTAAACCCTGTCAGGGTTAATCTGCAACGGTTGGAGCTGCAGGCCACGGAGGAGCGACTCAAATGGATTGGTGAAGGGACCCCGGAGAGAGTAGCAGCATGTGTGGTCGGAAACCGCCAAGAGAGTAGGTGCAGGATTTGTCAGTTTACTGGCACTGAGCGCAGGGTAAAGATACACACCATGCAACACTTCTTCTGCTACTGTGCATGTGGGTTCCATAGTACTTTACATGACAGTGTTCACAAACACCAATACAGAAAAGTAAATCGCTCTGGTTACAGTAAAGTGTACGAGGTAGATGAGGAACACTTCAAGGATTTTAGAATATACCTTGGCTGGGAGCCAGCCACATGGACAGTACCTGTATCTTGCATCATGGGAGCCGACAAAGTAGTGTAGCAACCGTAAACAGTGGCGCCACCTATACCCACTTTGGCTGAGCTCAAGAAGACAGGTGGAATGCAGCCTCCGCCTGCCATTCCTAGAACTAAGAAGAAGGTTCTGACACCAGCTTTGGTTACCCTATCAGAGGACTCTAATTCGTCCCATGGTACAATCCCAGCAGTTCGCTCCACACCAAACCGGAGACAGTTCCAAGCCCCAGGACTATTAATACCTAGTAGAGGCAGTTCTCCAACCAGCATACCTATGAACACTGCTGGACCAGGGGAGATCTCTTCAGGGCCCTCTACTTTCACCAGAGAAATTACACCCCATTTGCCGTCATACCAGAGGCCAGGACATCGAACGTGGACGACAAGGATTCGACCCAGTTTGGCTGTACAAGAAGCCAAGGCAGTTGACCCATTAGAGGCTTACCTCCAGACGAAGCTCATGTCCCCGACCAGAGGTGTTAGAGACTGTCGTAGTAGGGAGCTCCATTCCCGTTACGCTCGGAAGCTGGAGGATCAGATGGGGCAACTACACCGTCTCCGTCCCAGTATGCCCAAGGATCTTCGACCCCACCTCCGACGGGAAATAAAATCCCTCAAGAAAGAGCCTGCCTGTTATCTACAGGCTATCCATTGTATTCATTAGAATATCTAACTCCCTACCGTCATAAGGACATTATTGAAACCGGCGCTTTCAATGGAGGGGAGTGTGTGACAGGCATGTAGTTAATTGTCTTATTATAAATACTTTTAAACTTTCTCAAGTGGTAGCGATCAATCAGAAATGTTATATTTTGCAATCGTCAATGACAACGGCATAGTAATTTGACATTCTTTTTTGCCGACACCTATATTACGAAAATCTATCTTTTTCAATGTTTACTAAACGACAATCTTATAATTGACGGTAGCGGTTTTATACTTGTAACAAATGCTATTACAGCATCATCACGCACTTACCTGCCGTCATGGTGCAATGTTTTATACTATTGGACACTGACCTGTCTTGGGAAATACTTATGCTTTTTATTGGTCCGTTAGCCATTTGCCAGTATATACAAGCAAGGAGTAAGAGAAGAGGCTCGGCCATGAAAACCTGTATATATGTTACAATGGGCTTCCGGTGTTCGATGTGCGCCTCGGGTACTTGGTAAAGTCAGAAGAAAAGATGATGAACGTTTTTAAAAAAGTAGAATTCACACATCAACTGAAATTAAAATATAAACAATGTCAACAATTGGTAACACTCTAATGAACAGGCTGACTATATACACACTACATATTTCAATGGGATACGATAGATATTGGCAAGTAGGTCTAAATTCGCCAGATTTAAAGAAAATTGCGTATGTCAACATAAAATGACACTTTTTTCAAATACGAACATGCTCAACAAAATAAGGAAAAATAATCCTGATATATTTAAACTTGCTGCAATTGGTTAAGTTGAAATCAAAATTTAAACTTTGCTCCTTCATAATAAAAAACGTACAAACGCCGAAATCGCTGTTAAATGGGTAAATTTGTGCAACACATTTCTCTAACATCAGGACTCCATATACTTAATTTGATTTATGGTGTATAGTTCAGATACCATTTGAGTTGGTAGGCTAGTTTGTGGGTCCTACAACATGCCCAAATTAAATGAAAATAGTGCTCAAACTATAGGCTATGTCAATAAACAATAATGTTTATCTCTCCATGGAAATGATTTTGATTGGATGCTATAACTGTGACAGAGCCGTGCACATGTGCATTGCTGTTTAGCAATGAGGAAGCGCATCACGATTCAACGGAGTTGTCTACTCGCTTAATGCCAGCGACTCATGTGCTCATATTTTTACACCGAGGAGCACATCAAACACAAAATCCTCATAGACGAGCCTCCTTCTCTCTTACTTCTTGATATAAGGCAGGCAATTTTACACATTTGTTGTTACTTACGCTACTTCTACTATAACTATTGTCATAACTACTTGGATTTTATACCTTTTTCTACTGGATTTATTCAATACACTGATGACGCTACCACAAGACAGGAATTACATTAGAGAGATAGCAGACATTAAGGTATGAGAATACAATAATAATTCACAAGTTATCCGTTGCCGAATGCTCATGCAACTCTAGGGAGTTGCTGGGGTGCAAGGGAGAGTAACTCGTTCTAGAATGCACAACAATATCATATGATAGTTATGTCACTGATACTCTACCGTTAGAAACTGTTTGTCAAAGATAGTATAGTATTGTTGTTGCCCTTAATTTCGTTTACATGCCTAGAAAATGGTTTCGAGTCTCCCCGACTCAAAGGACCAAATTAATTTGCTTATCACAAAATCTTTGATGTGCAAGTCAATAAAAGTCAATTCAAGTCAACATGTTCTGTTGGGAAGTCCAAGTCGACTTGTGAATTTACTGGGCAAGTCAAGTCAAATCTATGACTTGGACCCAGCTATGTATATTTTTAATTTTATATTTAAATTTTTGTTGTCTTTGTCCTAATCTTAAAATAAAGATCTGATGATTTCCACGCCGTGGCTATAACAACCCGCGTTTAATTTAGCATACCTGTGACAACGAAGGTTGCACATATAGCTTCATTAATTTATACATCATGTGCTGTGCAACATGTAAACATAATAAATAATGTTGTGATTAGCAAAGATAAACTCTGTGATTAGGGCATAAATTTATTCTGTGGATTAGAGCAGAGCCAACATTGGCTTCAATTCTCCAGACTAAAGCATGCTTATTTAAAAACCGGAAACACACTAGGTCCTTTGTCAGATCGGACACATTTGTTACCAGTACGAATAGAAAGTTTGCGCAAAGATATCGTTGAACGGAGTTCAAGTTCGCTAATAATTCGCGTGAGAAGATAACTCCTGCCAATTTAACCTTGTCATACGAGTGTGGGAAGAGCCTAGGAGTGGTCGACTAGACTCTTCTTCCTGCATTACATATAGAGTGAACAGTGCTTGTGGCTTATTCACGTGTAAGGGCCGTAGGGGCGTGTAAAGGCCGTATGGGCGTGTAAGGGCCGTAGGCCCGATGCTATGCTCAGAAAAAGTTGAAAGAGTGTGTTCCGTCTAGCCTAAAAGTCAGTTGGGGACCAAGAGCTGGAACTGCTTTACTAAGAGAGAAGACTCTGTATAGCTCCAGTTGGGAGATGTGAATTTATTGCAATTAGACATAGAACAATAACTGGTTACAGTAATGTTCCACCTAATTGCACAATATAGACTAAGTACAGGCAAGTACAGGCAACGATATGCACAAATATATCGTATCAATACAAAATGAGTATACAAATACAGTGAGGTACTGTAGTGTGTGGCTTGAAGAAGCTGTTCCTAACCGACATGCCTGGAACACCACAGTATATAACAATTCTTTAGCTGAAAATGAAAAGTATTTACAAATACAGCGTTTATGATACCACAGATAAACATGTATATCATTATCGGCTATCACCATTGATCACCCCATCTATATAGTTTCTTGCCAAAACTAGGTAAGATTTCACACATTTTTGTAAGAAATAGACTGGTAAGCTACTGTTAATAATTATAATAACATAGAAAGGTTTTCCTTTGCTCCAAATCAAGAATAGGAAGGTGTGACAGTGAAGGAGATGATCATTATCGAAAATGGGGACTTTTATGTCCACTAAAGAGGAGTACGTCTATGCCCTTGATCTGAAAATGGTCTATTCTGATGAAGAAGACATACATGTACTCATCTCCAACAGTTACTGCAAGAGCTCCAGAGCGCTGTTGTGATTGACTAATATTTCAAACAAGGATTCCAATTTTATAATTTATTAGAAATCAGCTTTGGTTATTGGCTGAATATTAATCAAGGCCACTGGCAACAAACATGGTTACATAATGTGTCATTATTGGTAATAGGCCTACATTGTTGAAAGCCAATTGGGCGTATTGTTTTAAAAAATTGTTATAGTGTTAGCCGCCACTCACAATTGACCAATTAAATTTTCAGGACATCTTACACATAGCAGCAATTTAACACCAAAAGCAATCTATTTCGGTGCAAGCTTGGTAAACACTTCTCTTTTAATAACATAATGTCAAATGTTCTTATTTATACATCTATTACTATAGCATACAGCATACTCCGTAAGACTGGTGCATTGCCTATAAAGCCTATAAGATTAAGGTCCAGATAGAAAGAAAGTACTGATCATTCAAAGTAGAGAGCGAACTATGAAGCATACCATGAGGCACTATGAAGCATACCATGAGTTAAAGTAAAGCCCCACGGTTTGTCTTCCCACTCATATTGTATCTCTGAGCAATCAAACACTGTTTAACACTGTCCTTATGACCTTGAGTGGAAACGTACGATATTTTTTACAACGTTGAAGAAAACTTCTGTCACTTCAGCGCTAGGGCACTGGCCAATAAAACATACCATTTGTTTCTTTCTGTGTAATGACAAGTATCCAATAAATTAGATCTAAATATTCTATTCTTGTTTTTGGTACTCCGTACTCTATAGAACTGCAACAGTAAAAACAGCCACTATAATAGTAGCAAACACAGTATTTATGATTTACACGCACACATTCTGATCATTTGACAACCATTGATTCATTTGTGTAGTCAGCATTAGAATAGACCAGTAATTAAGTAACAGGAAAACATGTATGTTTTGAGGTAAAAATAATCTCTATTTTGTGAACCTCCTCAATATGCCTCCATGGGTCTAGCTCATCTCAGAAAATTACACAATAGAGCAATGACAAAATAATTGTGGTAGGTCTGTTTATAGAAGGCTGACAATTCATAGAGCAGTTTTGTAATTGGGATTTTTCCAACCAGCAGAGAAATTAGGAAAAAACACCAATAATAGTATAGACCAATATAGTATAGACTAAGTGCAAACATTTAAAGCAGCAAATGGAGAGACCCACACGGAAATAGAGGCTATAAATGAGTAAGTGTGAAATCTACAGCTACAGACTTGGCTTTGAGATTTGATAAAACTTCACTCAGATCATGATGCAATCGCACAGAAAAGACAAAATGATAAAACAACCAGACTGCTATTACATAATTTACTTCACCAAGAATAAGTTAACCATGCATTGTATAGATGTGATCAGCACAGTAGACATGGGTATGTAGTATCACCATAAACATGGGTATGTAGTATCACCATAAACATGGGTATGCAGTGCCACCATAAACATAGACATGTAGTGCCACCAAAGACATGGATATGTAGTGTCACCATGGTAAATGTTCATATCTACAGAGCCATCAGCACATCGTATCTTAAATAGGTAGTTCAAAGTTGACTTTTACGTTCGAGTCTTTGGCCAGTTCTACTATACTTGACAGTTTAACAATCTAAAAGTTGAGAAGAAAACGGAATTTAGAATATTTCATATACATAAATACATGTGTACACGTCAACCACCTGTACAGATGGAGCCATTAACTTTCAACACAATACCGATTTGCATGTGTATAAAATAATAATCAATGTATTTGTCACCAATATTACAGCTTCAATAAAATACTGGTCAAAAGTAAACCTAAGGCAGCCAGTTTATGGTACACTGACGGTTGGTGTGTTACTCTTTATCAAGCCATGCCTGTAATTCTGTTGCTGTATAGAATGGCAGTCGGTGGGCACAAATATACTCTCCGTTTATATCACAACCAAAACACTTCCCGGATAATGAGAGAGACCAGGGACAAGGTTGATTGACAGACTGTTCTACTTTGTTTCGGTAGAACTTAGTAAACTGTTTATGCTGCTTTTATATTGACCTCCAGATGGGAACATCCGTGAAGTTGAAGCAGTATAAAGACTCACCATGGAAGCAGCTTCATCTAGATTGTCACATGGTATAACTTTAAGGTCGCTGGCAGCCATTAGTGCTTTAGCGTCTTCTACCCGTGTACCTGAAACACATTCAAATATAAACCAATCTGATAATTAGCACGCCCTACAGCCTCGGCACCTTGCCACCTCAACAATATATAGACTACATTATGTAGACACTGTCGCCTAGCAACAAGATATGGATATGTAGTTGGAATAGAAGACGTACCTCTCAACCTTACAACGATGGGGATCTTTAAGGATAGCTTGCGAGCAGCATCTATAATACCTTGAGCAATGACATCACACCTCATTATGCCTCCAAATATGTTTACTAGGATAGCATTCACCTGTAAATAACAATAGGCTGTGATATCAACATAGAACATAGTAAGAAGAGAAAGCAGGGGTAAAATACATGTACATGAATGTATGAAATATACACATGCATATAAGTAGTGGACATGATGAGACAACTCCAAATTTAGATAAAAAATTGTTGATGTCTGATGGCGACTTTTTACAAATGTGCAGACTGACATACAACGTATATTCACTCCATATAAAAAAACTAACGATACCATTGCAAATGTAAATACTGTGTACATGGATGCATGAGATATACACATAGATATACTGTATGTACACATACACATATTATATAGACATTATAGGGACACATAACTGTACAATATACGTACATTAGGATCGCTAGTAATGAGTTCAAATGCTGTTGTGACTTGCTGTGCTGTAGCTCCACCTCCGACATCTAGAAAGTTAGCTGGAGATCCTCCGTGTAACTTGATAATATCCATTGTGGACATAGCTAGACCGGCCCCGTTCACTGGAATAGTGTATTAGAAACAGGAAAATGATCACTTTATACAGATATGATGTACACGTTCTCCACAGTATAGAAATAATGCCTTAGTACACTGCAAAGACATACACATACCTAAACATCCAATAGTACCATCCAATGCTATGTAGTTCAAGCCAGCGGCATTAGCCTTGCTATCTCTAGCGTCTTCCTGACTCTCATCTTTCAGTGCAAAGATATCCTTCTGCCGGAACTCGGCGTTGTCGTCGAAATTTATTTTACAATCCATACATAAAACTGTAAATATAATCCATACATAAAACTATAAATATAATCCATACATAAAACTGTAAATATAATCCATACATAAAACTGTAAACACAATCCATACATAAAACTGCATATAACCGATACACACCATAGACATGCATAACATGGCATGGGCATACACTGTACTAGCCTATACATGATTGACTAAAACTGAGAGAGTACAGAACTTTGTACAAGTACGAAGTATTTAGTCAGTACACATAAATCAAATGAGAAAGTAATTACTGCATCTAAATGCAATTACTCGTCTGAAACACTGCAGTAGAGGACTGACGACAGTCTATTGCACTAATAGGCTACATATCAGCGGAGGAAGCATAAACGTTCTACTCACCATTTCCTTTTCTATCTTCTGCCATAGGATTGATCTCTAACATGGTTGCATCGTACTTGATGAAGAGGTCATACAACTTCTTCATAGTGTCTACGGCTTGTACTAAACCGTCGTCATAGAAACCAGCTGACGCAGCGACTCTCTGGGCTGCAGCATCGGATAGACCTTCCATGATGTCAATGGGTTCTGTTATAATAGCTGATGGGTTCTCCGCTGCCACATCTTCTATGTTCATACCTACGCGTACAATTATATACAACATACCCATCATTGTACACAGTTCGAATACCTGCATGTAGTATGCTTAGTGTACATTGTATACAAGACACTCGAATCACTATCAATTCTGAACCACAGGCTTGATTAAAGATATCCAGTGCTCTCGTGTCTCCAGTTGAATACTAAACCCACTTCTATTATTGCATCATCTATAGTCTATATTCGACATTTCCAAATTTGGCAGAACGTTTTCAAGGGAGAAAGAAAAGACTACCATCGGGCACAAGACTCCTAGCCCAGCGCTAATTCTGTCTTGATTATTGCGCATACTTTTGCAAATTATATGTATTGTTTGAAAACAGGTAGACCCCAGGCCGTTTAGAGCCTTACCACTCTTTCATTATAGACACTACGAGCATGTCTCTCAGATTCAATAGGACATAACTCTGCAACAAATTGGGTAAGACAGGCAATACTGGCCCTCAAGTAATCTCTACACAACAATTGGCAGTTACCTATGAAAGCAACATCTAGTAATTTCAGACAACAATATTAAGCCAGCCCACTTGGCTAGCTGCCAATATGAGAGTATACTCGATGGTAAAAGTTATGCTAATACTGACACCCACAACTCACTGATCAGATGCCAAAACCGCGAAAAATTGGGTTTATGAATACAAAAGGTCAGCAGACTATAAAATACATAAAATATCAAAAACTAGACTCCCCGAGTGGTGCATGAGAACATAGCAAATAGAGGATGCAGCTAACCCCCTTGTGCACTAGCTATCAGCACTGGTCCTGCATGCTTCCTGTCCAGCGTGATGGCAAAGTAGAATTCTCTCCTCACGTACTTCCTCTCAGCAATCATAACCTGTTGGAGAGATCAATGAGTATATGATAGGATCTACTGAGCATAGTAAGGAGGTCTATTACCTGTAAGCACTTCTCAATAATATTATATCCTACTCTATACAGCGAAGTCTATGGTTTACTTACTTTACTACATATTCTTCCGGCCTCACCGGTCTGCTTAGTGATGAGATTGTGACCAATCATTTGTTCAGCTAGATCTGCTGCCTCGTCAGCCCTAAGATCACCAAAGTAAAAAGAGAAAACAGCCATAGAAATACACTACACATGCTTGTTTATTACATGAAATGTAGATAGTGCAGTGCATTCTAGTGTAAGTGTTGTCTACTTTCAACCTCCAAAAATATGAGACAGAAAGCAGCCTACCATACCAAGGCTATTAACTGTTTTACGTAAAGGGCGGCTTCATGCTGGCCTTTACCACAACGAACAAACGTGCCATTTGGTCATAGAGCAAGGCTCCATTGACTAAAACAGTGCAAATGGCCTCTTGTATCTACACTGTGTTTTACTATGTACTATGTGCACAGTATGCCTTACTGTCCAACAAACTTGCATACATATAATTCATTGCATGTAGGCTATGTATTACTACAGTACACAATAGGTCAACATTCAATGAACATCGTTAATATAATTGTCGTGATAATGGTGCTCATATCTGCAGGCCATCTGCCTAATATAAAATTTAGCCGATAAGCCAGCAGCAAACAAGAATATAACTTTCAATGCTAGGGTGTTTGGTCATCTTTTTATATATGATGGTTTTTAGGCAGTCAGACTCGCTTCACATCAATGAAAATGCCAGTCCTTTACGGGACCTAATCGCCTAGCACAGTCAACAGAACATTCTACCACTACAGCAGTTCAACAACTCTCACTGCTGAGTAGGAGATACGCTCTGAGCCAACAGCATGCAAGGCAACTTTCGTATTATGGCCACCTTGCTATATAGAGGGTGTCAGTGGGTTTGGCTATTTTTTATAACATTTTTTAGGCAAAGGGTTTATCTTTTGAGCAATCAGAGACTTGTTTCGCATCCATAAAAACATCGTATCTGGAATGGTATGCTAAACCGTTGACCAACATTCAGTAATGGATAAACTTACGAATAGACGACCTTGACTCCTCCTTTCAGTCCACTAGTAAAGTGACCTTTACCTCGACCACCTGCTAAAACCTGAGCTTTGACTACAACATCTTTGTTACCAGTCTGTCCTACAGTACAAGAATCAGGGATTACCATTGGCTACCATTTGACAGGTAGGCGATAGAAAAATACACCTCTTCCTGTCTCTCTTTGTATAATATACGTGTACATGCAGAAACATTAGGCAATAAACAGAGGCGCTGGGCACTTTCCAAGAGAAAAACACTTTTCTGTATGTGCCCGACCTGGAGCGCATGACTTTCACAAGAAATTCATTGCCAGGACAGTGTTGAATTATCAATATTACATCTGCTGAGCGTTGAGTATATAATTCACCTGTTCACTATAGTAAAACTTGTCTTACCCAGCTCCTCCGCAGCTGCTAGTGCCTCTGCCTTTGAAGAAGCTACTCTAAATTCAGGTACTGCTACACCAGCTGACTTTAACAGCCCCATGCTGTCGCACTCGTGAAGCGACAAATTCCGACTCTGACATGAAACCTGGGATAGAAATTGCATATTCATGTTTCACTTGTGATGATTTTCTAATAAGTTGATCCAAAATTATAAATAAACGATTCCAAGAAGAATGAACATCTGAATTAGAGATCAAGCAAGATGAGACTCTAACATTCTAAACTGTCATCGTCTTTTTAGTTCAGCTACACAATTAGGTGAAAACCTACAATACTCTAATTTGAACATTTTATGCTAAGCAAATATTGATGCCCATTTCTCAACAAATGAATGCCACATAATAATGCTCAGCTTTAAAGCTGAACATTATAACATATGGGAATAAGAGGCTGGCCTCAGTTTGAAATATTGGAACACCGATGTCACATCTTTGTCCCCGTCGCCAAATCTTTTGGATTAGCTACAGCCTATCCAAAAATTTGAAAGCTGATTCATATTATCCTTATCGTTTCCAAAATTATGACCACTTTGGCGTTAATAACTAGTTTACCACTAACTGCTCTACAGAGGCTTGCTAAAATATTACTGGCAACACTCAAACTAAACTCATTCTTCAGCAGACGCTTTTCACTCCTTAGTAATTTTCGTTTCAAGTCAAGGATTTTAAGAGTTCTCTTGCCACTGTAAACTCTAATTTACTTGCAGTTTTGTTATCTTTTAAGTCACAGAGAGCTACAGCAACACTAGTGACACTTAAAGCATTAGGAAAATACTTCATATGTTTATATTCACAAGTCAGAGCAGGGGTATTGTACTTCAGTTTGAGCTATTGGTTGTCTTAGTCGGCCCAGTGTTTTCAGAGATACAGCCCTCAATAAGTCATCCTGTAGTACAACACTCGTGCACACTAGATGAGAAACCAATTGACCTTTGATGTTGCTGCAGGCTGTTGCACCACTGTAGTTGTTAATACAATATAGTGACCTTCACTACTAAATATGTTTGAATCCATGATAAAATATCCAACAATATTTTAGCAGTTTGTAGCCTGGGGTACTTTCTAGTCATTTCAAATTATTTATGGGAAGCTACCCACAGGTTCCAAGTAAATAATAAAAATAATTGTGACACGGCCAATGCGGTTGAACAGTATGCTGCGCTGTTTTCATTGGCATGCAACGCATGGAAAACAATTAAGCACGCGTTCCTCATTATAAAACCAGTTGTACTTCTTAGATACGCTGACACTTTTACGGTAGCTCACTTATTTACTATTGGATCTAAAATGCTGCTTTTTACTGATCAATCACTCTTATATACAAAAATGTAATGCAAACAAAAGGGTGGTTATAATTAGTCAGCAAATGTTTGTCTTTATTTCCACATGGTTTCTACATCAGACCCTACAACTGCAAGCATTTTTGGAGAAAGTCAAGGTTTAGAAGTCATATTTCTTGAACCCTAGATCGAGGAATTCAAACAAATACTCAAATTGAGACTCAATACCTGTAGATTTTGAATACCAACATGTAAAAGTGATTTCCTTAATGCTTTAAACTGAAGCTGACCCTACACTTCCACAGTCGCAAATCGACCAATACATAGCTATCGCTCAGAAATGGTATGAAGCTAATCAAATGAATCGAAACATTTCTAAATCTTATAGTAAATCCACTACACTCTCTCCATTTCTATGCAACAGCACCTGGGCAGAACAATCCAAGTCCAAGCTGTTTGGCTTCACCATTAATGACATGGCTTGATTACATCTGATCTATATCAATCAAAATGTCATCTAACCCAAACCTTTTTTATAACATTCGTCATCTCATAAATTTCAATATAGTCAGACTACGTATATTACTATAATTTCATCCACTCTTACCTTATTTGTGGCCTTCAAGTTAATAGCCCTACAACTCCTGCTGAATTCACGAAAACTCTATTTTGTACTGCAGGAAAAAGCTCTACACCTTTTATGTCAACATCTACTCCACGACAATCATCAGTTACTATTCATTATCTAACCACCAGTACTACTAGTGTTTTTCCATTGCCAACGCTTTCGCAGTACTTCAGTTGCCTAACTGTGCATTCCCTAGTTCACAATCACTGCCCTAAATATCTCAGAGATGCTTCTTCATCTACATAGCACAACCACAAGACTCGAACGAGGTACAAACTACCTAGTGCTACGAACCACAGCCAACTCAATAACAACTTACTGTGCTCATTTAATGACCTCTGCATCAATTTAAGATTGTAACCTTTCAAGAAACATCTCAAATCACATTTTATTCTCTTCAAACACATACATGTGGTCTAGATTTCTACAATTCTCCTCACAGCCACCTTATTCTCTATTACTTGTATTTTCATTTTGTTATTTTGTTTCTGAATGATTTCACCGAGCAAGGCCTTGACCACCCAAACATCATTTATTTATTTGCTTCAATCAACATACTCAATAGCTTTTAGTTTTATTTCTAAACTCTGCTTGCATTTAAAATTTACTTAGCCTCACTTTTTTTACTTAGATTTATAGCCTAAATTAGTATCTAGCTTGTTTTAGTTAGTATGGTACTTTGTGGAAAACATATTTTGAAATACGACTATTGCCACCACAATAAGGATTGCTCATATATAACTGCACGAATTGGACAAACTCGAAAGGCTGGGATTAGATAAATGATAATCATTACAACCTTCAGTTCAGACTAAGGACAACTGTCCAGACAAAAAGTAAGCCCTGGTCACCGTATCCTGAGCTGGGTCCAAGTCAGAATTCAAGTCCACAAGTCAAGCCATTTCTAAAATTTTGGAGTCAAGTTTAAGTCAGGTCAGTGCTGTCTCAAGTCAAGTCAGCCACCATGCAAGTCACAAATCAAGTCAAGTAGAGATGCAAGTCAAGTGGGAGACTAGGCCTACTTCAAAAAAATTTTACATTAGATTATCCAAAGCATCACTTTTTCTTTTAGTAGACATTCCAACCTATGAAAGACCATGAATGCCAAGGTGTAGCTGGGCATGCATGTTATGCAATTATGGTAAAGAGCTAGTCTATATGTAGGAATAGTGGCACTACAGTCGAGACTGGCCATGTGGTAGGCTACTTACATCACACGGCACTTACACTGTGACTACATTGTGTAGTCTCATGCACACGCAGTCTAGTTACCTGCGTTGTGCATTCTCATAGCTAACCCTGATATACTATGAGCACTGCCAGTAAGTCGATTGAAGTAAAAATGATAAATAGGTAGACAATTGTCAATTGAGACCCGTTTGGCGTTTAGTGTTCTCCATGTTGATGACGATGTTGGCTATCAGTCCTACACTGTACAAAATTGGTATCCGCCACTGCGCCACATTGACTTGGCAGAACCCAAGCTAGTGCAACAAGCCACTCATGTGTCCATGTCATGTCAAGTCATATTGATGTGCAAGTCGATAGTCGAATCGAAGTCAAGTCAGCAAGTCGAAGTCAAGTGGACTTGTAACTCGAGTTGACAAGTCAAGTCAAAGCTTTGATTTGGACCCATCTCTGGGTTATACATTAGTGATCAAAGTAGAAAGAGTATACTATGTAGCATGCCATCCATACCGTTTTTGCTTCATGTTTTAGCAACTGTTTGGAATAGAGCAAAGTTGATCTGAAAAACTTTGCAGCCATTTTCACAAAGTAAAAGTAATCAAACCGGATACTTTTACAGCAGATGCAGATAACAGCGACAAATCACCGCAGGTTAACGCTAATAGAAATAACCTGCTAAACCTAACATAAGTTTACTGTAACTTTGCGGGGAGAATTAGTCCGAGACGGTTAATTAATGGTGTAGTAAAAGAACCTTGGTCCATGTTTTCTCTGTATCATTTATAATATTATTATTGCAGAAAGATATAACAGGGATTCGGTGCGTGATTTTGATGTACATGTAAGTTCAGCACAGTTGACAAATTAAAATAGTGCAGATACGACGGTGTAGATTATGAAATATTTACCAAATAAACTATTGGGATTTGTCGTAATTGGGCTTTTGTTGTGAGGGACATCACGATGCATACATTTCCAGTACCTAGCTAGTACTAGGTATCAATCTTGGAGTCATTCTCTTCTGATTCTCCGATTCTGCAAGATTGACAACCTAAAGTTTGATGAACACATGCAAACCAAAACGAGAGAGGGAATTAAGCAGCTGAAAATTATCAAAAGTGGCCCCCGAAAAAGCAAAGCTTACAACATGTATTGATATAAGTCCCTATATAATGTTAATGTCAAATGTGAAATATCTCGTCTCCCTATCTGGAGCATGCTTCGGCAGCGAGCATGGTATCCAAGCACAAGGACAGACATCTAAAAGTTTAAAAATATATAGGAGAGTACGACTAGATGCATCGCTAACATCAAGGGAAGAAAGGGACTGGTGCCCTTGGTTGGTAGAGAGGTGGAGAATGCCCAGAGTAGAACTCCTGATGGCTATCATTTCAGATGAAGGTTCTCACCCTGCCCCGAATTCATCTTATGATGAGCTCATCTGACAACAAAACTGCCCAATGCAAACCAGATTCCAACGCAAAGGCAACCAATATCCTTAAAAGCAAACAGCAACCTAGCCTATACCACCAGAGTTTTCTGCCTCAAACTCTTCGAGATTTAAGAATTGGACGGCTGTGATACGTGACAGAATATTCTTAATTTCTCCAAATGGCAGATCATAACAACATACACTGCCAAACTATGAATTGACCCATCGGACACTGATGAAACCATGCATCCCTCCTGTCCCATATGAGGCATACCTCCTCTGCCCCCTAGGCAGTCTAGTATGACAATAATATCCAGATAAGTCCTTCAGATTACATATCAAACAAATGGCATCATACCATGCGATGCTGAAGTTTTAGTTTAAATTAAAAACAAAAGGTAAAGCCTAATTAAAACCCCAACAGCTCTCTCAATACGATGCATTATATACTATACTTGGGCTATCACTGTTATCTTTGTAGGCCTACCATTAGAACGTTGCAATTTTCATCAATAATCTAATGGATAAGAATAACAAATACTTATACTAAGGCAGTTGAGTTTGAGTTTCAGACTTGTATAGGCTAAAACTTTTTTCAATCGGAATTTAATTTAAGAAAGAAGATAATAATAATTCCAGTCGAGTTATATTGGAAACCTCTACCTGAAAAGCAAAAGTATTAGTGGGTGCACAGTTACCATTGTCATCAAAAAATTGCTTTCTTTCCTGCGTTGCTTGGTTCTATCACTTCAGTAGGCCTATAGGTCCTAACTCCTGACTGAAAATTTGGTCGCTCAATGGCACAGTGATAAAGGCAGGCCAACAAATAGCTCACAACAAAATGTTTATTTTGATAATACTGTCACCTAGTAAAGCAATACGATTAAGAACCTACGTGTGACCAAGAATGAATTCAAAAGTATGGGAACTGTAGTCATTCTTCCATCACACCCTACATCGAACTAGCCTTAGAGTCACAAATCCTGATGAAGAAAAGCATTTTAGGCTCTTTTTACAAAGTCATTATATACCCATGACAGAGTGTTCTTCAAAATGATGAAACACTGACAATCAACTCATGCACACAAAACGGGCTTCCTCTCATATATACCTTCATTTTACTTTGTAGTGTTTTAATTGGAATTCAATCATCTAGCACAAGAATTTTACCAATGGATAGTGTATGTAGGAGAGGTGCTCCAACAAATGGGGGATTCTTTTGTTGACAAGTTTTGGTATCACATTTTAATGATTAGCTTTCTCCAAGTTCAACAAGGGAGTATAACTTTTGAATGGCATAATCAACCAGCTAATCCGAAGTAAAGTATACATGTAGCTATGTTGAAGTTTGCCTCATAAGCTAAAATGTTTGTGACTATAAAAACTGTATCAAAAATTGTCTTACTGGCCTTTTACTTTTACCAACACATTTCCAAGGACAGTTTGAAAACGACCTTTTACTGAATACAAAAGTGCACAAGCACTGAAAATTGAAAGTGGCAATATAAATATCATTCTGTATATTTACAATGATAGGCTACTTGTTCATCTCCTTTCTCCTGCATTCTATCATCTGTTTATATTACTGATATCCATTTTTATATTACTAGGATGTGGTGCCTAGTGTAGTTTATGTCATAATAGACTTGTCCTTGTGCTAGTAGGCCGATTTAAAACAGTTTCTTTTCTGGAACACGTTTTGAACTCAGCTGAACATTGTATGTTTGTTTGTTTGTGCGTTCGACTAATACTTGCATGGTTGCTCTGTATCGTATTTTGTAAGGATGTTTATTTTTCAGTTTTTAGTAATGTAAACAAGAAACCATGGCTGATCAACGCCAAGCACCTCAATTCACAGAGGAGGAAATACAAAAGATGAGAGAGGTCCAGAGGAAGATGTTTAGAGGAGTTCGTAAGTAATGTTATTAAGTACATTGTAGTACACTGTTGTTACAATATTATATGTCACACCTACTGGGACTATCTCAGCTATCATTCTATATGATTAGTTACATGTATGGCTGAAATGATGAAGCTATGGCTTCTTATCATGACTATATTATATTTACAGAGTTACCCTTAACTGGCATTAGCACTTACCTGGCATACTATCTCACAAAATCGGGTAAGTGACTACAGTATCATAACAATTGGATAGGCCTATATATTTCAATAAATTGTACTCAATGACTCCATGACGATAGTGTGTCACCAGCAAGGTGTGGTTGGAATCACCTTGCCCTCCATTCGGCACACATGGTATTGGTACTATACTGTTACAATCCATGGCTACTATCTATTGTGTTGACACCATTCAGTTGTCAACTTACCTCCACATAAAATATTTCCTGCTTTTGAGGCAAGACAACTCCAAATTAGTATGACATTTTACCCTACATGGTCTTGGAAAAATGTAAGAATCATTTTCTAGTTACATGTATGATATATCTACACATCATCATTCACTATTCAGCATTGTAGTAAGAGTCTACTATGTTTCATGCATGCTTTTCATTGTCCACTTTCAGGTATATGGAAGTCTAGGTCAACAGAATTGACCAAACCAACCTTCAGATTGTATTTTCCCAGATGTTTTGGTAAGTGAAGTAAGTTAATATATATATGTATAATTATTAGCTTGACATATTGTATTGATTGCATTCTGTGAGACATACACGTGTGCACATGTAGTTGGCTTGATGTAGGTGAAGCCTGGTTACCTCTACAATGCTCCATCACCACCATATACAGCGCTAGTCCACATGAATTTTAATTACAATATACATGTAGTTTAGGATTTTGCCAAGTACAATCTAAACCTCTACTGCATATTGTGATCAATAGGCAATCACTACCTTACTTGTAGGAACTATGGTTTTTGTCTACACAACCTCCCAAATATTTGTAATGAGTCAAGTGCATAAGGAACTCTTAGCTTTGAATGGGGCATACAGTCAGATGGTGAAGGATGGTGCCAACAGGTAAACATTCACGATATGTACTAAATTTTGTATATGCTTCAATGTAACTTATGGATGGTGCAGTTGTTGGAGAAATTTTGAGCGTAAAAGATATTTATCTAATAATTATTTAAGGAACATTTGTGTAGAGCTCAATGTGGCTGGCTAGCAGTAGAGCTCACTGTGGCTGGCTAGCAGTAGAGCTCACTGTGGCTGGCTAGCAGTAGAGCTCAATGTGGCTATCTAGCAGTAGAGCTCACTGTGGATGGCCAGCAGTAGAGCTCACTGTGGCTGGCTAGCAGTAAAGCTCACTGTGGATGGCTAGCAGTAAAGCTCAATGTGGCTATCTAGCAGTAGAGCTCACTGTGGATGGCTAGCAGTAGAGCTCACTGTGGCTGGCTAGCAGTAAAGCTCACTGTGGATGGCTAGCAGTAGAGCTCAATGTGGCTATCTAGCAGTAGAGCTCACTGTGGATGGCTAGCAGTAGAGCTCACTGTGGCTGGCTAGCAGTAAAGCTCACTGTGGATGGCTAGCAGTAGAGCTCACTGTGGCTGGCTAGCAGTAAAGCTCACTGTGGATGGCTAGCAGTAAAGCTCGCTGTGGCTGGCTAGCAGTAGAACTCACTGCGCTGGCTAGCAGTAAAGCTTACTACTGCATTTGGTTCTCTGTAGTTCTACTGATGAGATCCTAGGGCATAATCGAGCAAGTCCAGACATATTCTGTCAGTTATCAGTAGATTGCACAATTGCTTCTTATCCAAAAAATTTCATGCCAAAAATTACTAATTTCACATTTAGGCATACGAACACAAGTCTCATATAGTGGTAAGGTAACATGTACTACTAGTTATTTTTATCACACTTAGGGCTAACATAAACGCTGGCAGACATCCAACATCATACGCACGCACCCCTCCAAGTCAGCCCTCTGCTCCACCCACTGCAACAGACGACTATGTCACTGATGATACAGTTATAGAGAACATAATGAAAGGAGGGAAGACTGAGGAAACACAGCCTCTACGTAGGTGTCTGTCATGTGTTACCTGTGTGTGTGGGGAAAGGGTAGGGGGTCTAGGTACTACTGGTACTGGTTAGTGTGGTTGTCATGCTGCACATTAGCTGCTGCAACAGGTAGACTTTCTTAAAAATGACAAGTTTGCTGATGTCCTCTATCTCCACCCTGCTACTCAATTCAGTACCGATAATCGGCAATGCTTTGGTCTGAAGGAAACAGCTGGTTTCCAAGACCAATGCGCTATACCCTCAGTTGCATGCCTCATTTTAGGCATTAGGTGATCATTATATAACAGATTCCTTTTCATTACATCACTCTAACTACTTACTCCTTACCATCACCCAACTCTTGTACTCTCTGCTTGTTCTACAGCATCCAGAGGTCTCACCTACGAGGATCTGAGACGAAGACATAGGCTCTCCCAGAACCCTCTTCCTGCGCAAGGGAACACTACACAAAATCAACCAACCTCACCCACAGACACTCCACCTAGCTTACCTGCTCTAGTCACTCCATCAAATAAAGGTCAGTCATCTCATACTTCCATTAATGAAGCCGAGTATCTACTTGTGTCTGTACATGATCAAGTATACCATACACATGTACATGTGACATGTATGCCATATGCTAGTGTATGCGGTATGCTACGTGTATAAAATACATGTGCTTGTTATGATAGCTGTAACCAAAGGATATCCTTCAAGTAATGCAGGATACAAACCAATAGTGGTGGCATGGCTGTACTGTGCACAGTATTGTATCAGTCCCCCTTGGCAGTAGCAACACACTACTGTAGGCTAAATTAGGATGCATATACTTTGGGTCTGAAATTTCACATAATTTACATTGTACATGTTTATTTCAGGGAAAAAGAATAAATACGGAGATGATTGGTCAGAGGTGTAGAGTTACAGCAATGTCTATAATCTGTTAGCATTTATGTTCCCCTTTTCCTGGAAACAAGGGGAATTGGGAGATGACAACTTCTTATTTTTAAAACTTGTTGATCACTTCCTAGTTTATGAAACAAATTTGATTGATGTGATGATAATTATTTTTGAATGTTTGGAAAATTATTAAAACTGGTTTTCTTAATCAGTGGAGCTTCTATTGAACACAGAACACATGAAAAACATCTAGCTTATTTCAATTATATGTGCATGTAGGTGTTAAACCAATGTTTGTATTTGGACAAATATAATCTTATGGTGACTTCAATCTGGCATTGATAGATCATGTGTTTGAAATGAAAAGTACAAGCTAGTATATGTATTAGTTTAACATACAGGGGTGCTAGTATTAATATAACAAGCAGGGGTGCTAATGTAAAAAGGTGCATGTATATCTAAAATGAACCGTAGCATGTTGCTGCAAATACTAGGTTACCTAGGCTTGATTAGTTTTTAACTATCATGTTGATAGAATAGCAGAACCTAATATTAATCATTTTATTTGTATCAGTGTGTCTATGAGCTTTCCAACTATCCATTTTTTAGTCTACCTTTGACTAGTTATTCATATATGCAAGGAGTTGTGCTATCTAATCCTACCCTAAGAGCTATCGACCTATTTCGAGTTACGATAACATACAAACCGTGTTGCCATAGAGTTATCTCCTCCTAACTGTACAGTGTCGGCCATACCTCTGTGGTGCAAAGTGGTATATACCCCTTTGCTATGGTGTCGGCTGCTCCACTCTTAGCCTTAGAGCACCAAGTAAACATTCCAACGTGTAGAGGATCGACGATGTAATATTCAGGGCCAAAGCTAGCAATGGTATAATTATCAATCACAAGGCTACACAGCTTCCAATGGAGAAAAAGCATGTATATCGAGGGCTTTTAGCAATAAGAATAATAATTAAATTTGATGTAAATGTGAATAAAGTGTAAGCAACAGAATTACTTTGTTTAAGGAATGGTAAACTGCAATGGCAATTCTTCATTTAAGAGCTACATTGAAAAATTGTGGCATAAAAATAAAAGTCAATCAGTGAGTGAGTGAATCAGTCATCAGATCAGATCAGTGAATAAATAATTGAATTACATTATTATAATAATATAATTCAGTTATTCACTGATCTGATGAAGAAAAATAATAATAATTATTATTAAATTATTTCTAACCATTACTTTAGTAATTATATTATTGTAATAGACGTTGCCCGTTGTGTGCTGCTAGCAAGGCAGAGAGAGAGACGCACAACTCCATTACCTTTGGATTCTCCTAAACGCTTGTGGATCTAACTTAAGACTCAACTAGATGTATTGAAGCGGAGATAATCAATCAACTATGGGGATGATGACGCACAAAGGAGTGACAATGAAAACAACTAACTTCCAGATTTAGTTCTGTATTCAATGTAATAGATAAATAAGGACAATGGTAGCAATAATAATATTAACCAATAATGAATAAATAATACAATGTCTAGTTACAAACACAGATAGTTATAGTAATGCCAAGTTAACAATCTAACTAATATAAATATAAGTATAGTATTAATATAACAAACAGATAGGAGAGAGCGGGGTAAGTTGGGACAGGGCTGTTTTGGGTATTATAATTATGAGACCTATTACATTTTTATGGTATGGACCAAAGATTAGGTCAACATAAACAAACATAACCCACTATTTTGTTTTTTAAGTTGAATAAATATTTTTTTGCAATTTGCAATAATGTAATATTTGCATGTTTGAGTAAATTTTTTTTCTTGACGAGTTTCTAATTTTTTTAATGAAAGAATAGCTCCATAGTTTTGAAAATTTGCAGATAGAGACTCTATAGCATATAGTTAGAACAACTAAAGTTAAAATTAGCTCAAGTCAAAAATCTTAATAAAAAATTGCGTTTTACAAACAATTGGGAGTGTGGGGCAAGTTGAGACGCTGGAAGTGGGGCAAGTTGGGACACCATTTGTAATAATAAATTATGTTTGTGGAATGATATGAATCCAAGATGACACTGTAATTTCACCTTTTCTCTAACTAAAAGTTGTTTGATGAATCTTGGATAGCATTTGACTTTGGTAAAGAACTCCAATCCTGTATGGGGGTGGCATTATAGCTAGTATTGATATTACTCGTAGTAGAAACAGGTCAAACCTGACTTATTGCTATAACAGCTTTTGATCTCTGTTCTGTCCTCACTTTACTCATGACCCTGACAGCAGTAGCACCAACACAATGTATAAACTACATTCTTTTCCTACTCATACCTACACTTCTAACACCGTTTCTGCACCTTTTGAAACCCCACCAAACCAACTAACACCATCAGGCAGCACCAAACTATTAATCCAATAGATTATTAGGTATAATTTAGTTATAAAGTTCGGGAATTCACTCTTTATTGTACAAACTAAACAAGTAGGCTATATACATGTACACTCAATGTCTCTCCACACTTGCTGTTACCCAACCCCAGTTGAACTACCATCTTCGGTGAGAGTACCAAGGAATAGTTTAATCAAACATCATCGATAATCTATTTACAAAGTTATAGGTTTTCCATCTGTAAATATCCAATTTACCACTGTCCAAAACCCAGGAAAGGTATTTAGCACCAAGAGAAAGACGCAGGTTGGATCGACTCCATCGCATGAATGAGGCGGATTGACTATTATCGCCTGTGTCATAAATGCTGCCGTGAACTCTGGGTTGGGTTGCCAAGTGGAATTACAATTCAACAATCTTTTTCTGCTCAATGATTTCATTTTCTCTATAGTGTCAGTTGTTCAATTTTACATCAAACTGTAATAATAGTTATAGTAAAAATAAACATTTTTGCCTATATTTTTTAGTATTGGTTTATTTCTGGTGTTTTGGTTTTATATTCTATTTTTTTTAAGTGACAAACTTGAAGCTTAAGAAAATTTTGCTGAACCAAAATTAGAAAAATGGTCATCTACAATGCGCTAGTTTATTTTGTAGTTTCAAGTCTAATATGCATAAGTAGACTGGAACTTAGTCAAAAAAGAGCTTTATAAATTATTACAGCTAATAGAGCTATTATAAATTATTACACCTATAAGGTGCCAAACGAATTAAGGGTTTTTCATGTTCAAGCTGGCATCCTCCTATTCTAACAAAGAATTACTTAACAAAAAAAATTCTCTTTTACATCAAAACAATTTTCATACCTTCTCTAGACTAACTTGTAACTAAATTATAGTCCAGCAGTTTTTTACAGACATGTTTTTTGACATATATACATGTGGCAATAATTTTAATTATGTGTAATATTATTGTAACATTTCAATTCTATCTGTTCATGATAAAAAATGAGACTAATCTAAATCTAAAATCTATATTTTCAGTGATGTCCCAACTTGCCCCACACCTGTCCCAACTTACCCCGTCAGTGGGGTAAGTTGGGACGTTTGACATGCGCTGCCAAATCATGGATTGCCGCACTATGCTGACTTATCAATGTGTGTGCTTCAGGCTATAGTTAGACCACATATTAAAGTAACTCCATGCGAAAAATAATGATGCTATGACCTCTAGACTCCGCATTATTACCAAAAAACCGAAAATTGTCCCAACTTACCCCGCTCTCCCCTACACCAGTTAGCCAAAGATAGATATAGTTAGTATTGACACAAAATACAACCAGTCTGAGTCTCTCCTTTTTGCTCGCTCAACTATCTCTACTCATGGGTATCACAGCTGAGAGTGGATCTGAGCTGGTAGCTATTTCTCTGGAATCCTTGCCTTATTAATACAGCTTCTTCTGGTATTACACAAAAAGCTTTACAAAATAGCCTTCTAATACCATGGAGTATGCAGCTGGAATTCCCAAAACATATTTCCACCACATTATCTATGTGTGTGAGAGCCTCTAAACAGGCCGGTTGTGTTAATTAGGTTGACACCAAAATTTGCTAGCTCAGCTACCTTCCTTCTTCCTAATCTGCTGTGATTATGTTTGACAACACTTTCTTTATCATACTCATACTACTGATACTCTCAGGCTCAGCCAGTACAGTCTTCAGCATCTCTCTCCATATTTTCTTTATATTTCTCTCATCAGTTTCCACTACTACTCTAGCCACCTGTTCTTTCAGCATGCCAAGTGCATTACTCCTTCTGCGTACCTTCCACATAGTCGGTATTTGTCGGATTCAATGTTCATACCTCTATTCTTTTTCCATGCCCTGGTTTCTACCATTTGTTTCTGCAGGTTGATGATGGTGCTTGCTTTCTTTGGATCCAAGTTACATCTGAGCCATTTGTGTCCTCCTTCATCCAGGTTCTTATATACATTGCTCTGCATCTGCTTGGTTTGATACTGCATTACTCGACTTTCCTCACTTTTCATCCTGATCTCCGCTTACAATGTCAACCACACCTCTCGATGTTCCGATCATCCTTTCTCCTTTGAGATGGACACCATGTTCATTAAACACTGCATTGACCCGTAAACTGCTAGAGTTTCTGTGACGTCCTTAATTAGCGCCTTCCCCTCTTTCTCTATTTTTCTTTCCCACGCCGCCTGTATCCATTTACTATTCTGGTAGGGCATATAGCATGCTACCCAGATCTTAGTGTCTTCATAGACATCTTTGACACTTAACTCTTCTTCCACCTGGTTCTCGGCTCAAATACATCCTCTCGTCATTTGCCTGCATTCCATGCATCTTTGCTTTCCTCAGTTCTTGCTTTAACATCTTATAACTATGATTACTATTATTATTAATTATATTAATTACAGTGGAACTTGCTTAATGCAGACTTCAAGGGACCACCATAATCGGTTTGAATTAGGCCGAGTTTGAATTATGTGATCCTTTCATTTTATATAATGACATGCATCACGTGTGCAGAACAATAGTATAAAAAACGCATTTAGCTAAGGAACAGTAAAGCAATTAGTGGGTTTTCCCAGCTTAATTTGAGCAGAAACATATTGCAGTAGTAACTACTACTAACTACTAGCAACGATTGTTAGGTGACTAATGCTGGCTGTGATAGTATTGTCATTGATTATAGTGTGAGCCTAAGCCGCATGAAGTTTGATTTACAGATGGTAAGTTTGAAGTATTTGAAGCAATTTATATAGATGTAGTGCTCAGCAGGGACCAAGGCTAACAGTTTGAACCAACTAAGTTTTTGAATTATCCAAGGTTGAATTTAGCAAGATCCACTGTATATTACGATTGTTATATTTTTGTTATTATATTGTTATTTTTATTATTTTAATTATTATTGTATTTTATTATTTATTTATATAAAATGATATCCTCTGATATAATTTAATATATATATTAAATTAGTAATTTTATTATTATAATTATGTAATCGTAATGTTATGTTCATGTTGTATAATGATAATGATTGTTTCTATTTTGCTATAATAATTATTATTGTTATACTTATTATAAAATATAAAAAGTTCTAGTAATAGTATTAGTGTACAATAGTATTAGTGTGGTATCCGATCGAGGTCTCATTTTAAAATGTATATCAATTGTTTTTTGATGAATCAAGAAATAAGTAGCCCTGAACAGTTTTAGTTAAACAAAAGCAAGCCAGCAATGCAAAGCACTGTATATTTTTCTGTCTGTCTGGGTAGCAGGCACCAGGCCAGTGTTTTATGTGGTCCTTATGAAATTCTTTGCCTCGATACGCAGAGTCATAGAATCTCAACTTCTCTACATTAACAGGAGGTCCCATAGCGTTCAGACTCCTACCTATATCTTATTTCTTCGTCAACCTGCTCAGATACAAGCTGAGGACCATTGTCTGAAAACCATAGGTGTTACATGTATGTACCCCAAATTAGCGAATAATTCTGTTCAAAATTGATTTGCAGTTCACTAGATGCTTCTTTTATGAGGAAACAGCCGTAGTAGCCTGTGGTTGCCAAGTACTCTGCAGCAGATAACACTGACCTAATATTCTGCTCAAATGTTCCAGCATAGTTTTTACTGGAAGGTTCCATGATTTGATTCACATAAACGGCAACCATGATTTACTCATAAATATTCTCAGGATGAGAATATTTATAAGTAAGACCTTATAAATATTCTCATCCTGAATCGCAGGAGTACGGCAATAGTCAACCATAGATTTTTCTCTGCTCCTGCTCTTTATTAACTAACTAACTACCTAGTGTTGGTTGCTCTGCATGGTTGCAAACTGTATCCTAATTTATCAATTCATCCCAAAGCAACAGAGTACCATTAGGTTCCAAGAGTCGCTATCAGTCTAAATCCAATTGTACACTGTATCTTCTACATCTGTCAAGTGATAATGGTATAAAGATGTGATTATGATTATGATTGTTATTAATTTCATTATTTTGCAGTTAGTTCCACTTTGCTAATGAAGAAGGTCTGTGCAACATGTTCAAGAAAGACTGCTGTTGGCATTGACAGTTGTCTAATAGGACTTGTTCAGACTATTAAAAGGTGGGCTAACTCATATTATCCACTTTTATAATGTTTTTTATGCAAGGAATTTCTTCATTAAGCATTTGAGCATTACACCAAGGTGGCCATAATATGAGGGATGCCTTTTGTGCATTTGGCTCAGAGCATATTTACTGCTCACTGGTGCAGCTTCCCATTTATGGTTGCTGGGCTGATGTAGTGGTGATATGTTCTTTTCACTGTGCTAGGCTATTAGGTGCCCTGGAGGCCTCGGGTTCAAACCCCAGTCAGGGGCTGGTGTTTTCGTGGATGTGAAACAAGAGGTCTTGACTGCTCAATAGACAGGTTCCTTGCTTAAAAACATCATGTGTTGTGTATCATCTATGTTCTATTATATTTTGTGACAACAATCTTTGACATTATGATCTAACATCTTGGTCAGAACGTTTTGGAAGGTGGTTTCATTTACTGGTGATGTGGTTAATGGCTACCATAGTAGGCCTAGCGCCACGCAAAGCACAAAATATAATAGGAATAAAACATTAAATGTGTCTACTACTACTTTATGTTGTAGGTAGGCCTAATATATATAATTATATCAATTTTTTGCAGCTGTCTTCAGGCTGGGGTTCCATTTCTTCCCTTGGATTTATCTACTCCTGTATGGTCAGCCTGGTTGTCTCGGGTGCCTTATTGTATCAAGTTTGTGACTTCCACCGATGCTAGCCTGCTAAGGTTAGTTGCAGCTTATTCTAGTTGTCTAATGTATTTTCTTTCTATTGAGATGTTGTCATGTAGCTGGGTATTGTCAAGTTTTGCCAACTAACTGCATTTTTTCATATTACGAATATGAGAGGGTTATTTTTGGCCGGTTCATGGTCTACCCCTTGCAGTAAAGCTGGGAATCAGCAAGTCTGGCCATAAAGGTTGGTGAACTCCTGTTTTATCCATCAGCCCGATTAAGGAAAGTCTGCAATGGAAAGCTTAACTGCTAAAATAGGCATTCAATATCATAACACCTCAATAATCATTCGCCTGTGAATTTTCAACACAACTATGAACTGAGGGTTGTTTGCAGTACTTTCATAGTAGTGCTACCATGCTTTTAGAGTCCCTGGACTAACCAAGGATGATGACTGTGTGTACCGCCATTGCAGTGCCACTCTGGATTCAAAATACTTGGATATTCTGTCCCGTGACGATGTTATATACATTGTGATGACATCAGGCACTTCTAGTCCCCAACCTAAGATCGTCTATGTCACTAAATCATGTATTTATCCCAATATATCTGACTTCAGGTAATGCCCAAACACAAAGTTGACGTACTTCTCATTCATTAGTTCCACCTGACTATTTTATACTTGAACACTGACTGAGGAGCTATTGGCAGTTCCACCATTTTACATTCTTGTCTTTGCTTTAATGTTATTTGTAACCTATAAAAATGTGTGCTCTCATGCTTATGGCATGGTAACTATACTTCTCACTGAAACTGCAAATGTATAGGATGTAATGTCATGGTAATATCATAATACTGTAGCTGTTAGTCTTGTTTTCCGAACACTCATAACCAACTGACACAGTATAATGGCTCTCTTTTTTCTAGGTCGTGGATGAACATAGGGGCCAAGAGTGTTCTTTATTGTACCTCCCCCTTGACCTTTGACCCTGCTATACTATACATACTGATCGCATTGGATGCTGGTTGTAAGGTACTCCTAAGTAATCATGGACTTAAAGAACCCCTCAAACTGATTGACTACCTGAAAGAAAACCGAGTTACACATATACAGGTAGAGGTAGAGCTGTCATGTACAGGTAGAATCTTTATACATATACAAATATGCTCCCTTCATGCATGTACTGGTGAACTTGCATGCATATCGAGGCAGCGTTACACATATATTTTTATTCATTTCTATTATGAACACTGGGGTGTTGCAAGATTTAATTAAGGCCGCAATAACTGCGCCAAAGTAGCACAGGAGCATTACAAGATTGGATGCCCTTCCCAACACCACCAAAGACCTTTTACAGGAATTAACCTTTGATCTCCTACACGAAAGTCCATAGCTCTAGCCACTAGGCCACTGCATAGTGTTGAAAGTATTACAACAGTAGGGCCTATGTGGTATTCTAGGCCTGTATTATAGTTTAGGTTCATTTGTTCATATAAAATAACTAGATGTAACTTTTAAGTTTACGTTGACAGAGGTATAAAGATTCATAACTAGCAATTAGAAATAGTTTTACTAGAAATTTATCGGATTTGTCTTCTCTCCTCACACCACACTTGCACATACCATTATACTGTAAAAATGTTGAACATTTTAGGCTGTACCTAGTTTCCTAAGACTGCTACAACTGGATCAGGTCGCCAGAGTACTTCTCACACCAGATACTAGTGTGCGAGTTATTAGTATGGGTGGTGAGCACTGTCTCACTGGTACGTAAAGTATATGTACTGTAATACTGAACCACAGACCTAGTATAGCCTATGTTGTTCCCAAGCCTTAATCTAATTATTTATGTTGTATCCATTGTATATGATTGATGTAATGACTCGGTGAGCCATACACTTATTAAGATGTGGATTGCAGGTGCTGAGTTGCATGCTTTGTGTGGAGGTTCAGAGTCTGTAATAAATAAGGTGATGCTTTACAATGTTTACGGATTAACAGAGCAGTCTGTCTGGTCTACTATCTACAAGATTACTGCAGACTATGTTCTTAGGTAAGTCAATGGATAATCTCATCCATTTTACCTCTATGGCTGATGTGTTTATGAAGTAGTTACCTTCCTCTATTATATGCGTTATGTAGCCTCATTTTTTGTATAATTATATTTGATCATTTGATTCATTTGTACTGGTGAAACAGGAGTCTAGTGTATTCCGTAGGGGTTTGCTTAGCACAGACATCTGTCTTTACGTCACGAAGACAGAAAATCCAACTCTACAGGGTACTGATATAATTGTGTCGAAGTACCATGCTCTAGAATGTATTATGCTATTCTCCATATTTGCTGTCCTCTCATTCTGCTCTATATTAAACTACTAAGAGTGATAGTACCACTACTAAGATGGCATCCAACTCATAGTACCCCTACTAAGATGGCATCCAACTCATAGTACCACTACTAAGATGACATCCAACTCATAGTACCACTACTAAGATGACATCCAACTCATAGTACCACTACTAAGATATCATCCAACTCATAGTACCACTACTAAGATATCATCCAAGTGATAGTACCACTACTAAGATATCATCCAACTCATAGTACCACTACTAAGATGGCATCCAACTCATAGTACCACTACTAAGATGGCATCCAACTCATAGTACCACTACTAAGATATCATCCAACTCATAGTACCACTACTAAGATATCATCCAACTCATAGTACCACTACTAAGATATCATCCAACTCATAGTACCACTACTAAGATATCATCCAACTCATAGTACCACTACTAAGATATCATCCAACTCATAGTACCACTACTAAGATATCATCCAAGTGATAATCCTGCTGTTACTATTTATGTTGTAGTAAGTCAGCTGATCCTCTTCCAATTGGAGTACCGCTCAGTGATACTCAGTTTAGTAGGAAGTCTCACTCTGATACTGATGAAGAATATGAACTTGTACTGTGTGAGTTGATTGTCAACTTGGAATATTGATCCACTTTCAAATAAGTAGCAGTCGTTAGACTCCCGATTCAGTTAGCGGTGAGAGCGAGTTCACATACTTGAACCTGCATCATCTGATTCATTTCATGATGTTCAGATGGATCTATTTATATAACAGTCATAATTTATCATTGACAAATAAACCCTTGCAGTAGCTACCACAGTGAGCTGTATTTTATTTTGTGTTTGAAAGGCAGTGAGACAAGGGTGAGCTATATAGATGATGGTTGTGATTTCATACCCACTGTACCTCACTTCCACACTGGAGATATGGTTAGACAGACCTCCGATCATCTGTATATGACTGGCAGGATAAACACCGACTTCGTTAAGCGAGCTGGTGTCCGGATTAATCTGCTCTTTCTCAGTCAGGTGGGATAACTTCCAGAATATTGCTATTACCTTAGTGCTATCTATGATTTAATCCTATAACAAACCTAGTAAGTATGTAGGTGGGTAGGTACGTACGTACGTACCATAGTATAATTCTAGTATGTAATTTGCAAACAATATAATCAACTCCAAGCTTGCAGCTGGAGAACTTTGGCATAGCTCTATCCACATTGTCGGTTAGAACAGGCCGATTTGACTCGCACCGTTTTCACAAGGGTAGTCATCATTTTCATCAAGTCTGTGGTCACAGACATTCTTTAAAACCGCCCACATCTGATTGGCCAACGCATTGAAGAAATGTGTGATTTTCGCTCTAAATTGGACAGGACAGCTCAGCTTCGTTCAATAAAAATAATGATTGTATTGGGCGTGTTGCTTTATCACAAAACGGGGTTTTCAATTTAAATGTATTTCATAATTAAAATAGCTACACACCTTTTATAACTTTAAATGAGTACTGGCAGCTAATACATGTTATATATCATTCTTCATGGTTTTTCATGACGAGTCAAAGCAAAGCAATGGTATTATTTTGAATAAATATATTTAGGGTTGAGTTTCAGAAAAATTATTAGTCTATTGAACTAAAATTTACATTTAGATTTCAAGATAGACTTTCACGCAATTCCTGTTGACTACATGACATGTTGTCTAACGGGGAAACTGACTAATTTCTGGCAAAAGCGTCTGGCCAGAAATCATTCACATCTTGGCATGACATAGCTCCGATATTAAGATGGTTTCGTGTTTGCTTCAATTGTCTTTTTTCACGGAATTATTAAGTCGGACTTCCTAACGTTTAACTAAATTTGGGTTTATTTTTATTAATTTTTTTATCTGATACAGCAAGCCATGGCCCACCCAGATGTACTGCAGGCATACACACACTTTGACTGTGACAGAGAGACAGGTTTAGTTCTTCTGTACTCTGGAGTGCTGCCCCCTAGTGAGCTTCAGCTTCAGCTGAAACATTCTCTACCCGAGTACTATGCTCCTGATCATGCTGTTAGAATCGATACGTTCCCCGTAAACAGTCACGGTAAGATAACCACTATGTCTTATGTATAGGTACACGCCAGGTTGGGACTAGCCAGGTTTGGCACTAGCGGTGTAAGCTGTTTGCTTGTGTTATTCCTTGTACGTTGTGGACATTCACTCACGGACTATGTGGATATATTTATTTATTTATCATTATTATTACAACCCATGTATCAACTAGCTGATGAAATTGGATTGGTCTGCATATACATATAGTCAGTGAGTGAATGTACCCATATGCACATGACTGTATACTTGTGTACATGTACCACCTGTGATGTAACCAATATCTACATGTATTCAGTGGTAATAGGTGGTTGATGTACTTTCAGGTAAATTGGACAGACGAAAGCTAATTGAGAAGATAAACCAATACTTGCAAAGCTTACATTCGTCCACCACCGTGGACCTAATCAAAGTTAGTGTAACTACATGTAGTAGTAAACTAAGCTTTCCATTTTATGTTATCTAAATCTGGAGTTTAGTAAAGCTAGGTACAACTCTCTACTGCTGGTATATGCACCTGCTAGTACCATGAGTTGTAGTAGGTAGCTGGGGGTTTGCTGGTATCACCATGCATGCCAGATAGGTGCCTTTCTCAAATTTACCATTCATTACTTGTATTTTATAATTTTGTAGATGTATGTACCTGATCCAGAGCTTGAAAAAACTTTCACGGAAAATGGGGGCAGCTCTGTGCAGGCGCTTGCTCTCTCCAGTCAACTGTTAGAGTGTGGTCACATGGTTGACACTCAACATGAGGTGCTACAAGCAGTGTTGAATCTAACCATACAAGACCTCTGTGATTACATGTAAGATTGATAAATTTATTTTATTCATTCACTCCGGAGCAATGAGGGATGTGCTGCAACTTCCTTGTTTGTTGATTTTTTTAGGTAGCATATTAGTGAGTTAGATATTTATGGATATCTCAATGCTATGGTGCAGTTATACAGTGATATGACCATAACCCTAGTACTAGCACATGGTAGGCTACTTGTTAGGCTACACAATGGTTAAAAATCCTCTCCAATTTGTAATGCCCACCCCCCCCCCCCCCCAATAACTTTGAATGTTTTCCGGTTTTTTTTCTTAGTTACCTTTTAGCTTAGCAGTAGTATATAAATAATACATGGGGAATGAATGAATAACATCAATCTAGATGTATGCATGTACACTTTAGGGTTCTGTATCTATATTTAATATGCATTTATTTATTTGTATTATCAACTAACACCTGTTGTACTAGATGGAAACTTTATTTCTTACATACATAGTCCACACAAGATGGCTTGACTGTTACAGAGAGGCAGGATATAGTACGATGTCAGCGCATAAGTCAGAATATAGTGCGGTGCCAGCACACAAGAGGAGAAGGGTGGATGCTACTGCCAGTAAGTTTCACTGTGTCTACACTTCTCCGGTGGTTTCTCTCTATTGGTGCCTGACTTGATGAAACAGTTGGCTGTGAGATAGCGAAGATGTTTTAATTTAATTTAACTAGAAGAAATGTTGTCTGATTTGTATAGAATTCAATGTCGCTTATTACTGATGTAGTCGAGGGAGCAGCCGTGGCTTAGGGGTTAGAATGCTGAGCTTTCATGCTGAAGGTTCCAGGTTCAAACCCCGGTCACGGTGGTGTTAGGAAGAGCATCCAGCCACAATTGCTCCTGTGCCACATCTTAAAGTCCTTGGGGTCATGCAAGCCAGCTTGGCTTCAAGGCAACTCCTCTACCCCTGCCAAAAAAGGCCATGTTATCTGGGCCTTTCTCACAGCGAGTTGGCCAGCACTGGCACCTGGCAGTGAGAGCTGCTAGGGGCTGGTCACGCCGAGGAGTATAAGTCGGTGAGTTATTACTGATGTAGTCGAACATGCATCATATCAACTACAGGTAACTCTCCGCTCAGATAAATACTGACTTTTTATTCATGGGTGTTAGGCGTCAGGTTTAGTTGGATTTAACTTGAATGGGCTTTCAATGAGGATAGAGAGATAAACACCCAGTGGAAGTTTTTTCCCTTATTTATCACTATATAATTTCATGGAGGTTTATTGCTGCTAGAGCAACGGAATGTTTTTTGATATGTAACTACACTACAAGATCGCACAGATATATACAATATGGATATGCCTTTCATATTCCTAGTATTAAACACACCTGAAGACTCTTCTCTTGAGATACTGACTGTGGTACAGAAGGATTGTACCACGGCCCCTTACTCCACGCTAAGCAAACCTGTATCACTATCTAAGATGTGGACTGTCGATACTGGGAAGTGTGTAGATGCTACTCCTACACTGATCTCCACAGGGTCAGTGTACTGCTAATACAGAATAATAGTTGAGATAGTGGAACCTTTCCATGCGTTTCTCATTTGAATTCAATTTGAATGCTGGATGTTGGATAATAAATGTAAATATCTGGACAGATATTGATGTCATCGAAGAGTATTCAGCCATGATTGCCATACTTTGGTTGAAAGTGAGTTAAATTAGGAGAGTATTTGATTGATTGGTACAGTTTAGACACTAGCGTACTCAGTCTCCTATTAGTTGTATAACTACTTGTAGTCTTGTACTCCTCACCAACTATCCTTTATTATACCATCATTTAAAGGAGCGAACAATATGCATACATCGGGTCACACAGCCATGAGTTCCTGTGTATAAACGTATCTAATGGTGAGGTGAGGTGGAAGACCACCCTAGGAGGTAGAATTGAGGCTACAGCTGCAGTGTCCAAAAAACACAAGCTAGTGTTTGTAGGTAAATAGTCTTACAATTAGCTTCTATTATAAAGTGTTCACCAATGGGGTTTCCTGTTGCACGCTGCACCACCATTCCTCTCGGATGAGAATGCTAAAATCACGGGGGTACAAAGTGCATCACCAATACTGGCGACTTAACCAATTACATCATGTCATGCCATGCTTGAGTTATTGTCCGTTCTTTTCATTTATTTTCTATTGTTAGGCTAAACTTTGTATATTTCAGGTTGCTATGACACGTATCTCTACTGTATGAATGCGTTCTCTGGAGAGATCATGTATGCACACTTATGTGGTGATGTCATCAAGTCCACTCCTGCTGTGGATGGAGACTTCCTATATTTTGGTTCACATGATCAAAATATCTATTGTTTAAACTTGGTTAGTGAGTTATTCTACTGTATCTACTTACCAAAAGAGGTTAGTGAGTTGTGTGAATTATGTTTTCACCAAAAGGTTTCGCGTAGCTGTAATCTGTTGAGAGACTGTTTATTAGCCAGATATCATTATCGGGAACAGTTGTCATGCTGGCAGACTGTGGTCATGTAACTAAAGGGTATGGGCCTATGTGTTCACTAATTAGCATTTATTATACTGTTATACTAATCTATGTAATACAATCATGTAGTTTAATATAATTATGTAAAAGTTGTACAATATAACAGTCGCAACATGAATAATAAGATTTCTACGTTAATAAATATGCATATATATATTTGGTAAGATCTCACTGTTTTATCTCTTTTATTACTATTAGTTTCATGCTATATACTAGGATGAAATACATGTATATAGCAATCATCAGATAAAAGAGACATAATACTAATATATATTTCATTCCAGTATATAGCATGAAACTAATAGTAATAAAAGAGATAAAACAGTGAGATCCCACCAAATATTAATTAGCTTTGTTGTAAACATTGAGCACTTTGACTGAGATTCAGCAGTGTATAAACATGTGCATCACTCCATATAAATGTGCATATATAAATGTGCATTAGTGGTGTTTAATACAGTGTTACACGTCATTTCAACATACATTTATTGCACTGCACTGTTCGTACATGCATACGTTTATGTACACTATTATTATGCATGCAGTGCCAGTATCATGGTCCTGAGCTGATAATACACAGTGTCAGTGTATTGTCATGTTTGATGTGAATGTGTATATATAAGATGTCTTGTTGTAGATGGACTTTAGCCTGGTGTGGAAGACCAGATTAAATGGTGCTATTTATTCTACTTCACTGATACATAAAGAGTTTATATATATCGGTACTTTGGCGGGTTCCCTCTACCAACTTGGAAAGGTAATGATTCGACAATGATTGATTCGGTATCATTTGGTCATAACATTTCTAAATCTGTTCTAGTCTATATATCATTATAATAACATATTATCATTGTGCAAGTTATGTATTTGTGGTGATTTTTGTCACAACTACATGTACTTTCAATGTGCTAGTCATCTCGTTCTACTGGCAGGTTGATCCAACTTTTTCTAAGGTTGGTAAATTCTAACACAATGATAAAATATACGCATGAAGCTCCAATTTCAAAGCAACCTTGTTCTAGTTTTTTTGTATAAATGGGACTCCCAAATTTCTATGCTGATCGCAAACCATCCAATCAAATGCCTGCAATTTACCCACACAAACACACCTTTGTCCTTTTAGTGTATGTGCAGAAACTGGTAAGTTTAATTGTAATGAAACACTGTTCAGTTTGATATGGTCCCAAGGTTATAGAATCTAAATAATTGGCTGTTTTGTAGCACTCTGGGAATATTTTAGAGGATGTGTCACTGGGAGCCCCTATTTTTTCTTCCGTGTCACTTGTAGCCGAGTCGGTAATAATCTCCACAGTAGCAGGAATCTGTACATGTAGAAAGTATAGCAGCCTCTCAGTGGTCAGTACGTTGTGTACTCATGTGTCATTTAACCAGTCTATTGGTGTCTAATGTGTGATATGTATTTCTACAGATTTATGTATTTCTCACCCACATACGGTTCCAGATTTATGTTGCATCATACATGTATATATGAGGTAATTTAGCTTGTTTCATAATTGATAAAAATTTAGCTTTTATTGAAGGTTGCTTTCATTTATCACTCCATTCGTCAGTTTGTTGCAGGAAATATGGACTTTTAAAGCATCAGGGCCCATTTTCTCCACGCCTTTACATATACTGGATGACGACAGGCTTGTGTTTGGGTGTCATGATAAACATGTCTACTGCTTGAACAGCCAAACGGGAAATTTGATGTGGAAGGTGCTATGCAATGCAACCGTTGGCTGCTCGCCATATCCATACAAGGTAATAGTATCCTGGCTTGTCTGTGTACCTATGTAAACATAATATATTATATTTTCAGTATAATTGTCCTTGATTGTACTCTAGACTCTAGAAATTATAGTTTACTTCCTTCTATGCACTACTGGCAATGGTGAAGATAATCCATTGGTTTGCTATGCCTATGTAGTAATGTTATGATGATTATTTAGTCATTGCTGGCCCATGACATCTGTTATCATACGCCTAGCTGATTTAGATTACCATACCTTTCAAAGCCAGTACGAGGTGTATTATGTCGACTTTATAATTTAGGTTGGTTCGTCTGTATGGACACTTATATCGTCGACAAAAGGCACCCTATATTCCATTGATGTTCAGTCTGGTGATGTCATATCTCTCTACACTCTACCAGTGGAAGTATTCAGCTCTCCAGTTGTGGTAAGATGTTCAGATAACCTAATTGTCTATGTGTACGACACTGTTGGAAATCACGTCGTGTAATGATTTTGTTTATTGTCTGATAAAACGTGGTACTCTGTTCTGGGAGTTATCCTCAACTAAGTGAAGTCACAATACATGGGGGAGGGGAGGCTGTATTTATTATTGGTATTATTTATATCATCATCGTAAACAGCTACAATTCTAGGAAATCTCAAAGCCAACGAGCGAGACTGTTTAGACATGCGACTTTGTAGTGTCAATGCTGCGCTTTTAAGAGACTTGATTAGAGGTCATGTTGAGTGACTCTTTGAGATCAATAGTGTGCTGAAATGTCTACTTCTACAAACGGGGTAGCCTGATTTACACTGCCCTCATGTTGTGTAAAGGAAACGGGAACGAAAGTGCCAACAAAATGTGAAACGACAACTCCAACGTATTCGTTGAAGCTGAAACGTAGTTTCGTTGTCGTTTGCTCAGCATCAAACTGTGTTGGGGCGGCGATAATTCGTTGGACTGTGATTGGTCTGTGAAGCGAGTACTAGCCTGTAATTGATTAATGCTGGCTGCTGTTGATTGGACAATAAAGCAATGGCGGAGCGACTTCCTTAACGACTGTAGAGTTACAGTGACTAATTCGGAGATTGTTTTGTGACGTGATCAGGACTCAGATCAGTGAAGTTCTTTTAACAGGTTTATTTGCTTGCTAGTAACAAGTTCTGACCGTAAAAACTACAATGGTATAAAATGCCTACAATAACAATAATAATACAATGATAATGGTAGGCTACATGAATATAACAACATTATAAAAGCAGTGTGTGTATAACATATTATAAATTGACAGGTTGAGTTGGCAATCACAAGAACAATAGTAAAAGACATATTAAATATCCATTGCTTGACAATTAACAGTATGGAATCTATTTATTATTTAACATTATTATTAAAAATAGTATATTTACCTCTCTCTCTCTAGTCTGCTGAACTATGGTATTGTTGACTATTGCTACACTTGCTTAGGTAGCTTGATACTATTGTACTACACTTAATAAGGTAGTATAACTTTTGGAAACTGTAATTGCTACACTTTGTAGCTTACAACAAATAACTATGAATTCTAGTCATAGACTAGAATTGTTGAACACATTTTAGCAGCATGGTTGCTATACAAATTAAAAATACAATATTAGAGAGGATCTTATATACTTCTTCATTTGGTAGACAAACATGTTTCCCAATAAGGATGAATCTTTTTGGTACCAGGATCTGATGGGATAGGAAGTGTAAACAACCTGTGATGTCACAGTGATGCAGAAGACATTCCCCAACAATGGTGTGATTTAGTTGTTTTTCAATTAATTAATTAGGTGTTTTCAGTGACTTGAGTAATAGGATGATTAACTGTATTTTGCTGCTATTCTTGTGAATCTACAACGACATTTGCTTAACTACAAGATGACGGACTTCACATCAGACTTCATTAGCATTGTTAGAATCAAATCCGTGCTGTACGACAAGTCAAATACCAATTATATAGATACTGGCAGCGTGAAAAAAAAAACAACTGGACTGACGTTGCTAGCGAGTATTATATAATCAGCAATGAACAGTTGAATGGAGTATCATGAAGTCTAGATACAGTACCGTAGACATCAAGGCAGTCCTTCTGGAAATCCGGAACCAGTGAGTGAACTCATTGATAAATCATGATAGATGCTGATTTGTTGGAGAACTACTGTGAGATTTTTTAAGGTGAACTACTGGAGCCAGGTGGAGGTTGTATTTGTACCTGTGCTATCAGATACACATTTTGATAATGTATACATGTAATATTAATGAAGTTAAACCAAAGAAATCCTTTTTAAACAGTTTTACAAAGGGGTACGTTGTTTGCAACATGACTGCTAAGGGGTACTTAGGCTGCAAACAGTTGGGAACCCCTAATTTAATGTCATATTATAAGATGTGCTCATTACCCTGTTATACAACAGTGTGAGTTGGCAGCAGTGTATCGACTTACCAAAAGCATTTTCTACCACCCTTCTTGCTCTAGACAGTCTGTAGCTGAAAACTTTCTTCTCTGTGCTGTCTACTTGGTAATGGGCGCATAATGTAGTCTTTTAGAGGAAATGCCTCATCTCCAACAAATACATATGGTAGCTGTTGGCCACCCACATCTTTTGGTGGTGGTAAGTTGACACGCCCTATGACATGCATGTACTACAGAATTAGCAAACTAAAATGCAACAGAATTACTTAACAAAGTATTACTTAATCATTGTGTAACTATAGCATAAGACTCTGCAACACTTGTAAGCCTATTACCTTGAGCAAGTGCTTGACCAAAGATGAAAGACTCCCAGATACCGCCATCGCTTTGGCTGCCTGGCTGACCAACATCGATAACTAAAAATCGATAGTTGGCATCAACCACAGCCATCAAAACAATACTTTCCCTCTGCTTGTAGTTAAAATATACAGAGCCACCACAACGAGGCTTTTGGATTATGACATGTTTGCCATCTATGCTCCCCAAACAAGTGGGGAAATTTCAACTTTTAAAGCTGCAAAAATCATATCTCAGTGCTTCAATAGTGTAGCCTCCTTGTTACACTAACAGAGTCAGTCCAAACAAAATGCATGATCCCAAAACTGAGATCTATCAATTAAATACATTTAATGCAGTTTTAGACTTTTGGTATAGGATTATTTGAAGCCCTCACTTTATACTGCAATATGACAAGCCCTTTTAACCTCTCCTCCATTGTGGTTCAACCACAAATCACATTCTCAACAGAGAAAAGATGACTTACTCTTTAGCCACCTGTTTCCAAGCATCTGGACCATTGGGAGGCTGCATGTATAAAGCTTGTAGGCAGGTGTAGATTGCCTGACAAGTTTCATGTACAGTTCCCATCACCGTGATAGGCTATGGTAGTGAGACTGGAGCCTTCAGCCAAATGATGTAGTGTAACTGCCAGCTTTAGATCTGGCTTGATAGATGGCCTCATTTTGGTGTCGAGCTTGGTCAGATTAGGTGACGTTAATCCTAGTAAGTAATCAAAATTGCCAACGGACATTCTCAAGTAACTAAACAACCTTTCATCGTCTTGCCTTAATTCACTCACAAGGCTGGCAAATATTCCTAAACTAGCTCTTTCTTTGTTAATGGGACGTACCCAGTGCTTTCTCCGGGTCTGCCTTTTTCATAGAAGAGCTTTTTTCTTTAAAAGAAGCAGAGCTATTCGTCTCTTTTTATTCCTACAAAATAGCAGTCCATCAGGAAACAAGCAGTGAAACAGTTGAAGAATATTATTAGAGTAGTCAGGCTGAGTGAAATGGACATGGAAAGGGAGAGAAATAGACAAGTATATATGTTGAAAAGAAGTTGGACATCGAGGTGGACAGCAACCATATATACAGTCCATAAGAAGAAGTTCCCATCAAGTGAGTTTTGTTGATATAAAGTGACCGACAGTTCACCACCCTTTGTGTCTATGAGCAGCACAACTGATAAATGAGCTAATCACCACTAGATATCGGAATAGAAAGATATGTGACTTGAAAGTCAAAGTAATCTGACTACATGTACTTGACAGGGAGCTGATGTTACTAGTGCACTGCAAGACTGATTTGATCCGATGGATCGTGACCATGACCAAATGAGATTGTTGATGTGAAACAACATTTATATTTCAATCTTTTAGCATGAAATTATTATAGATTTTTTAGCCCACAGTGAGTACCGGATTCCTAGGCAATCACCTGCATAACATTTATATTATTCATACAAAAAAATTTCGAAGAATATTAATATGCATCTACTTTTTAAGCTCGCTGAATAAAACACAAGTAACCAGGGTAGGGAGGGAGGGAAGAATGTATAATCTAATGAATTGAAGTGACTAAAGCAGTAATGAAAAGTAATAGGCGACAGTGATAATGTAGCAAGTGATAAGCTATTAGAGATGATAGAACTTTCATATAAAATTTACTCAATACCATGAATCAGATCTTCAGGTTTTTCTTGTTCTTAGTGGGATTCCAGATGTCGTAAGCACTGCAATGGAACTACCGACTGTATATCATTGATGTACAGGTTGTAGTAACAGAGGTAAAATGCTTCTCAGCAGGGATGTCTGCACGTTCTTTTTAGCAACTCAAGTTGCCATAGCCAACTTTTAAGCTGCATGTACACAGCACCGAATCACTTCAGATTCATCTACTTATACTTTACCATATTATGTAGAACTGCTCGATTCTAAATTTTAAACACGTGTAGCTCTGTGAAATAAATGTAAGACAATGTGAAGTCAGCATACTGATTATGAAAGAGTGAATGTAGCAAGTCTACAGCTTTTAATTAGCTATACGGTCCCCCCCCCCCCCCCGGCCAACAGTAACCATCCTGTCTTGCCACACAACGCTTCCTACATTACTGAACCATCTATTCAGTTTCTTGCATCTGTTTAGCAGTTCTAGAGTCGTTATTGCCACTCAACCTTCTCTGAAAAGGTAATAGTTCCCCATTCACTTTTTCCCTCCCAACTACCATTGTTGACATATGCATTCGCATATGTTGTATAGGCCATTATCTTGTGGTTTAACAAGTAAGGCTGCAACGATACACAATTTCTAAAACGATATGAAACGATATGATTTCTCAAAAAATTCTATATTTTTAATACGATACAGCCGATACTAGAAGGTAAACAACTTAATTACTCAGTCACTCATGTGTGTGCGCTCATAGCACATGTTGTGTGTATTTGTTGTATATAAGTTGTAGGTTTGTTTGTGTTACAAGTTACAACACAATAAATATAATATCGCATAAATTGTAGGTATATAATCAATAATGACTCTTTCATGTATGAAATGCATTTATATTTCAGCAAGCCGCCAAAATTAACACACATGTATAGCAGTAAGTAGCCTAAGGAAAACTAAACCATCACATGATACATGAATGACAATAAAGCATAGCATAGCTTAAGTGAGGGTAACTACCCCATTACGAGAATGATAACAAAGTTAGTCCGATAGATTTTTATTTAAAAAAAGTAGAATGTCAATGTTTTCTGATGCCAGACGTGATCGCTTGGCATTTACTATGTCCAAAGGCCTCATGTCCATTGCAATATGTTTTGCAATAGCCAATGATATGGCTTGATGCCTTGCACTTGTTGTAGGAAGTTTAGTCCATAGTGCAGTTAAAGTTAGAGGCTTGGTTTCGGCACTGGTAGTAGTTGTTGTACTAGTATTGGCTTTCTTTGCAGGTTTAGTAATTTCAATGCCATGACGCCTCTTTATATGCTTTGCCATGCTTGTTGTATTTCTATCTGTATTCTTAATTTCCAGTGAGCAGTCATTGCAAATGGAATGCTCCTTTTTAGTCTCTGATTTGGTGAAATACTGCCAAACAACTGACCTTCCAGCCATTTTTTCTAACCGGAAATGGAAGACCGAGTGTGCGCAACATAAATGCAAAACCAAATTTGACATTTTGCAAAATTATAAAAATAATATTATATAAAATAAATGAATATATTTTTGTTTGAATGTACTATTTCTAAAAATCACACAAGAGTGTATCGACCATACCGTTGCAGCCTTACTAACAAGTAGATGTGTAGGTAGCAGCAAGCAAGCAAGCAAATATATATGTGCATATATTCTGAAAAGACTTGCTAATTCAACAAAAATCTGTACATTATGCATTATTGATTTGAATCATGCGGTCTTGCCAAGGTACAGCACCTGGACCACTAAAGTAATCAGTGAAACCATCTCTCACTCTCTTGGCAGCATCAGGTGCTCGTAGTCCTTGTGCTTGTTCGTCTACCAGCCCTTCCACCACCCCCTGTCTCCATTCACCCTCGGCCCCATCTGTGTCAATGGTAGTGTGCACTGGTTGGTTGTGAGCTCACAAGAAATTGTGAAGAGCAGCACATGCTTTGACCACAACCTTGACCTTCTCTGGCTGTAGGTTCAACCGTCCCAGAAAAATCCTCCATGTGGAGGCATAAATACCAAAAGTATTTTCAATCAAGCGCCTTACTCGTGAGAGTCTATAATTGAATATCTACAATAAGAAAATTAATGATTAATTTACCGTACACCAACAGAATAGTAGCAGTGTTATACATAGCATGACGCTACATGTGGTTTCGAGTTAGGAAGTTGTCTTTCCCTTGTTTTGTGCCCCCACAAGATTGCTTCAAAATAATGAATATACAGATACATGTGGATGGCAAGCGAACATATTGACTAACTACATTTGCAATGTAGATGTAGTTAAAGTTGCTTCATCCATGGTTCATGCCAACTGTATAATTATGATATAGACATACCCTTTTCTCTTTGTTGAGGTCACGTCGGTTGTGTGGCTTCATCAAGTACGTCTTTAGGGGAAACGCCTCATCCCCGAGAATGACATATGGCAGTTCATCGGAAGCACCAGTTGAACGGCAAGGAATGGGAACATTGAGGACATTTCTCTCCATCTCACGGTGAAGAGAACATGCGTTAAAAACTGCTCCATCTGTCGCCCTTCCATTGGCACCAACGTCTATGTATAGAAACCTGGAAATTAAAAAGTGATAGGAATAGGTCGAGTGAACTACATATTCTTTACCATTACAAAGCATAACTATCTGTTTAACATGCGATAAATCCCAAGTGCATGACACTAAAATTTGTTAGAAAGTAAAATTTTTTTACATACCTGTACGCTCCATCACACATAGCCATGAGATTGATTGACTCCGACTCTTTATAATTGTAGTATTCACTTCCAGCTTGCCATGGTTTATTCATAACATTATGCTTTCCATCTATGGCACCAATGGCATTAGGAGAGTTCCATCGACGTCTAGCTTTTGGGACAACTCTAGCCATTTCTCTGCTGTACTTGGAGTGGCCATATACATGTAAACTTGCTCTAGTGCATCATAGATGGCTGAGAAAACGTCTATTACTATCGAGCTCAGTGCAGCCGTAGATATCTTCCAGTTGTAGTGTATATCTGCTAGGCTGGCACCAGTTGCTAAATACCTAAACAAGTACACCCTACGTAACAGCACCAATATTAGCAACAAAGTATAACGTCGAAATATTAAAGAATGCAATTTACCTGATAGTAGGCCTAACCATTAGCCTTTCCACGGGGGGAAATAGCAAGTCTCCAGTGAGTGTCCTGTTTCTGGATTTGAGGTGCAACCAAGTTGAGTAATGTATCCATAACGGCTCGATCCATATGGAAGTAGTTCCGGAATGTTCCTAATCGATTCCTTGGAAGTCGATTATCTTTTACTGTACAATTGAAAACAAATGTTGATGAAAGTTATGTACAGAGACCAAGTCTAACTTGTTCACCATATCTTCTCGATATTCTCCAATACTAATATTTTATACTACCACTAATACTACTACTACTAGTACTACATTGTCGACTTCTAACCCTACTCCAGATAGGCAGCTGCCTGCCAGCTAACAAAGATTGTCAGTTTGTCGACTGCCAGCAAAACCTATTACTATCACTACTACTGCTACTACTACTACCACCACCACAACTACTATTACATCTACTACTGCTGCTACATGTATGACTACTGATACTAGTGGGCTACTACTACTACTGGTATTATTACATATCTACTAATATACATATGAAATAGTTTATCAACCGACTATATTGGGATATTGTCACTAAACTACACCATCACAAATGACACGACAATATTCCAACTGATTTAATCATCAACTCAAAAGTTTCACCCGAAGTACTGACCCGTATTATCATCATCTTCTTTGTATCGTTGTAGCCGACGTTTACAATATCGTAATGTGTAAACTCGCTTTAAAGCCGATTGGTCTGTGAAATATTCTCCACTTTGCTGCTAGCCTTCCAAATGCATTTTCTATGAATTATCCGGTAACTATTGATACCGCATATGTGATTATTATTCTGCCAAAAATGCTTTTGAAGTCGTCGTTCTACAGTGTACAAGTGTGTAATGAAAATTTGCCTCTTGTACAAGGGGGAAAAGAGAAACTGTTATTTATATGTCTGCCGGTTAAGTAGTTAGCTCTCACTTTGGAATGGTGCCCAATGTACCCAAGACAAATAATATCACAAAGGGTTCTATATGCAAGGCAGCTTAGTTCAAAAGACTATGAAACCGACAATTCAGTTCACTTGCATATTGTGAGCAACAACTTAAAGCATGCAGAATGAAGCTAGGTACTAGAATTAACCCTGTGCATAGTTATAGGAATATATATGACATAACTTAATTGCTAAATCTGGAATTTTAAGTAATTCATTTTGGTTGTAGAATATTACTATTCGTAACTCATACTTCCAATCTAGGATCAATTATTTCAACAAGTAAATTTTATGAACAGCAAACTAATAAATTTTACTAGGAGTTGAGATTAATTTGAAAGAGTCATAACTATGCTGTCTACAAGTATTTTGGAAGTTTTACCTGTAGTGAGGTCTAGTATCCCAATGAACATTTCTATTTAAGGAAAGGGCTGTTTAAGTTTCTAACACATTTGTAATAACTATATTTTAAACCATAAGCTAGTAAGTTTACAACAAGACGTTTTATTTCTACATATTTGCACAAAAATAAGAGAGAAGTCCTATACTAACAATTACTTAACTAGAAAAAATATAAGTACAAAATTGCCATGCTAAAATATAATAACTTGGCTTTTGACAAAGTAGACCTTGGTCCAAGAGATACATATACAAATGGTAGTTGTATTTGTTCCTCAGTGAACGAAATGGTAAGGAACAAAGTTTTTCGCTCAGTTTTAAACATGTATACTATATATAGCTGCTAAAAATAGCTTGGTGTTGTGATTGGACCATTTGGTGCCCAAAAACTGGCAAAACGGCATAAATACAGATTTAGGTGTGTTCCGCTAAAGGTGACATAAATTATTAAGTTCACACCGCAAAAGAGATGGATCAAGGTGGTGCTTGGGTGTAATAAAAAAACCAATATGAATAGCTAGTTAAATATGGTGTCATGTCTAGGCTTGACGTAAAGTAAAACGGTCACAATGGTCAACTGAGGGCAACAATTATTATTATGCAAGTCTATCTCCTGGTGTAAGCATGGAAAAGATGATAAGTTATAATAAATGTCTAGGCTTGACGTAAAGTGAGCATGGGAAAAATTTCTAATAAGTTACATTTAATAAACCATAAAAAACAGGACACAATAATTGAAGTTGTGCAAATATGTAAGCTATGGAATATATTGTTTATAGAGTAACTATTAAATAGATGTATAGAGTATAGAGTCAATATAATATAGTGTATACATAGTGTCCCTGCTGCCACAGCTTATAAGTGCATTATAATTAATATCTAACCACTAACTGTTGAACCTTTAGGTGGCCATATTCTGGAATGGCAAAATAATTTTATAATTAAATTCAGTGTTTAGATACATGCCTACTATCCTTCTAGCTCGACTAAACCTATAGTTGTAGACAAGTCGGTCATGAGGTAGCTGCTTTGTTGCTCTTGGGTGTGGCTTCATTAAGTGTAGCTAGCGAGGGAACACCTTATCTCCAATGAAGTGACACGGCACAGCTTCAGCCGGGAGAGGGAGTGGGGCTGGTGCAGGTACACCAATGTTTTCATTTCCCACCCTTCTCTGCAAATCAGAGTCTTTCCATGTGGCTGCGTCTGAGCTACGTCCATATGTACCAACACTGGCCTATATAAACCTGAAATTTGTATTCATGATTAATTACTTGGTAACAAGCTATGCAGTATATTGTTCAAGTCTTGGCTTCAAGCTGCCTGCTCTTTTTCAATGAAATTAAACTTTAAGCTAAGAGTACTGAGCTGACATAATTAGAAATGTCATGTTAATTTGCATCAAGTGCCTTTCCCCGAGCATCATTTATGGCCATGAGAACTAGACTCTCGAATCCTTTGTAATTGTGATACTTTGACCCAACTCCTTTAGGCTTAGTAATTCTCTAAAATGATTTACGTCACAAATTATTCTGTAACTGCACATGCTTGAAATATGCATTGTATAAACTCATACACACATGTACATGTACCACATGAACATACAAGACCACAGTCACTATGCATGAATACTTTATTTTGAGCAATGTTTGTTTTAAATTGTTGCTTAGTAATAACAATGTAATCTCTTACAATTTGTTTGCCATCTAGAGGGCCCAGGTAGTGAGGGTAATTCCACCGAGCGAAGTACTCATCTGCAACTGCTCTCCATTCTTCTGCTGAGCTAGGCATAGAAAGGTGCTGCGGTTGCAAGACTTTCTATTGGGCGGCACAACTTCCATAAACTATTCTTGAAATAGTTTTTTCTCCAGCAATTATAATAACATACAATATACATGTAAATACAGTAACCTACTTGTTAAGTGAAGCCTATCGGTGGGGTGTTATTTAATTAGGAATTCAATATATTTGCTTACCAAGGTGAAAGTCATAGTGGTGGTCAGCCATCCAGTAGCCAAATATCTAAGTGTGCAGCCCAATCTAATTTGGACATCTGTAGCTGGTCTCATGTTGTGTCAGATTTTTGTATAATAGGTGCCAATTTCTCACACAGGTATGCCAATCTGGTCTTGTTACACTCCTTACAATAATATGTTAATGTGGTTAAGGTTTTGGTTAAGCCACACATCTTTCAGAACACTTCAGTCTACCTCTCTTCACAGGGTTGTAAATGTCTTGCTCTGGAGCAGTACTTAGCACACATCATTTTGCTCGCTTCTACAACTGGCGACGGTCAACTCACCCTAAAGCTGAGTCCAGACTATAACGATTTTCAAATTAAAATCGTTCGTGTAAAAATGTGCTGGAAATGTAGCCCGATGGGCTGTTCACACTAGGCCAATTTTTAAATTCCAATCATAGGTTTTCCCAAACTCTTTAATCACGGAGAAAGGAAGTTTATAAACACGGAAAATTAAACAAGATGGCGACTAACAACAAACAAGAGAACTGTTTATTTACAATTAATTTTAATTCTTTATTTGATAACACTAATCAAGAGGATAGTGCTCAACTGGCTGCATCGATGTTAACAATAGGAAGTCACTATTTGAACAAATCTAAACTCAAGAAAACGCCGCAGTAGCGCACGCTCTTGCTGGGTATCAGATTTTGTGGGCAGAAGAGGAAATTATGGTGCTTTTCATTCAATTATGGCAGGATCGGAGGTGAGTGATACGAAACGATGTCAAAACTATTTACGGATGGACAGTCATCTCTACAACTCGCTATTACAGTCCATTACACATGCCATCACTAAAAAAGATACTACGTAGAGAAAGGCTGTGCCACCAAGTGAGCGGTTGGCTGTTACTTTGAGATATTTGGTAACAGGCGAAAGCTATACCGATTTAGGATTGGTAAAAGCACAATAGCTGAAATCAACCCTGAACTGTGCGCTGCAATTCTTGGCTGCCTTAAAGAGACATTTAAAACACCAAATACAGAGGCAGAATGGAAAAGAATTAGTTTCCATTTCAATGAAAGGTGGAACTTTCCTCATTGTATTGGAGCACTAGATGGAAAGCATATTGTTTTGAGGAAGCCTCACCATGCTGGTTCAACCTACTGTAATTGAATTTAAATCAGATCCTAAAGTCATCAAAAACCTTTGTATGTCTAAAGGGAGACTTGGTTTCTTATCTTCCTTAATACTCTCTAAATGTTGGGTGGCACTCTTCATGTATTTGACCACCTCAATATGGTCATCCTCTTCATCTTTTATTAGTCGTTTCCTTTTAGTTTTCTTCTCTTTTCTTTCAGTATCATTATCTGAAAATATAATAAATACACAATGAGCTTGAACTATACTATTATGATTAACATTGAGATGGCATGAAAATATGTATTGCGTGTGACTATTCTAGTATAATATAATCAACTTACCACTTTGTTTTCCATCTGCTGATGATTGAGGGGATAGCGTGTCAGTCCCTTCCCTGACTACAAGAGCTGATATCAAGAATGACAGCTCATGGTAATACTCCCATGTTGGCACTTATGTGTCACTAGTACCGCTCCCCGACTTTTCTGATTTTTTCACTTCATTCCATTCCTGCCAAAATAAAAAATAATGAAGTAAGTTTATTTGTTTTAATTAATAAATTAATGACAATTTCAACTATAAAAATTAGTTAAATAAATGTAGAAGTAATAATTTAACTTTTTACCTTCCAGCTAATTCATGCCCTAAAATTCCAGGTGAATTTTACTAAATATGACAGTGGAGCACATAATATTCCAATTGCTCCTCATCCGCTGGGGCTACAGCTAAGATTTTAATACTGACTTGTAGGTAAAACTTTCAGCTTTTTACCTCCTATCCTCCTTTTCACCATAGTATATGTCACTATCTGAAATATCCTCAACAACTAGAAAGGTTACTCCAAATCTTGCTATGTTGCTGTTTCATAGTCAAATGTAATGGGCAGCAGCTGACTGCATGCTACACTAACCTGAGATGAGCTCTATTTTTGTCACTTATCATAGCAATAAATCATCAAAACTAGCAGTTCAATATACTGTTGCAATGCTTAGACTGAGCTCTATTTGATGAGCTAAACAGTTTTGTGGTGTTTTTATTTGCTTAGCTATAATAATTCTGTCAAAACAAGGACGTTCCTGGAACGTTGAGTGGAAAGTTAAGGCTAGTAATTAGGACGTTCCTAGAACGTCTAGTGGAAAGTAAAAGGTTAAATATAAATAGTTCATATGAGAAGACGAGTAACCTTTCTAAATCGAGTGCGCAGCGTAGCATACTTCTTCTTTCCGCAAGATTTCTGCAATGCTCCGGAGAAACTTGAGACACCCAAACTGTTTATATTGCTTCTTGCAGTTCATCAGCATTTGAGGGTTGTATTGCTGCAACTTTGTCTTTCACCAAACACAACAAATCTCCAATAGGGTTCCCTGTCAAGTACTGTATTGTCTATTTCCCTTTGATACGACGCACCTACTTCGATCTGTGACATGGGCCTCATCTTGCATAAACATGGTACACAGTTGTGAACACCCATGTGCAGTAATAACTTGTCCTTCAGAAGCTGCAGATGTCTGTCGCCATTCATTGTCGCGTTCGTCTATAAAAATTACAGTCCATCGGTGCCCATAACTGACCTTACTCCCGTGGATGTTGTAATGGGCAATTGCTTTGTGCCAAGTGTCTCTATCAATATCTTTCTTTACGCAGTACAACTAGTTTTTCTCAGGTTTAGCTGGAAGGCCTTTCTTACCCATTTATCGAGCCTTCACAAAGATGTGTGTTAAGCAGGAATTTTTGTCAGCTCACTTGAACTTCTTTGTGCTACCACTGAGCCAGTGGAAATACTCCAGCCATTTCCAGCTGGAGATTTCTGTGGCAGCAACACCAATTGCCATCATTGCCTCGTACGCTCTCCTGTGCTGGTGGTATGTGCTCCTTATGTTCTCCCATTTTTCTAGAGTTCACATTTTAGATTCTTCACCTAAAAATATATAAGTTTAGTGTCACAATGATCTTTTGCTTACTTTATATACCTTGTCAACTCTGGGAGCACACTCATTGCTTGGTAATTAGAATTTTCATGTGATTGTCAGGAATGATAGTAGGCAAATAACACAGATAGTTGCAGTTTGATATTGAAACAAGAAAAATTGTTGTCATCGAGCAACTTTCAGTGCAAGATCAGTAATGTACATGTAACTAACAAATGTCACTGAAACTATATGAATGTTTAATAACGAGGCGTCATATACTCTTGGCTAGATAAACAAAGCAGTTTTATTATCTTGAGTGTCATATCAAATATTAACACTTTTCGTCAAATCCTGAGTTTCTTCAGACTGTATATGCTGGGGAAAACTGGCATTGAAAATCAGATCACGGATCTGCCGTTTTAGTAACTCGACAGTATACCTGTCATTTAGCTCATCAAATGCTTCAGCTACTTCCTCACCAAATCTAGCATTTTTTGGGGTGGTGGTCCGGGAACGTTGGTTACCAATGAAGGAATCCCAACGATCGATCAGTTGCTCCTCAAACAAGCTGCTGTCACCTGACAACTTACGCTTGGCAGCCCGATTAGAGGTCCTACTTGAGGGGCGACTGTTTACAGGTGTTATTGTTGAAGAACAGGAAGGAAGCTCAGTAGATGGGGCGTTGGAGGAATGGTCATTATTAGCCGGGTCATCTATATCATCATTATCAGATGCCTCCTCCATCTGCTCTTCTTCATCTATGATTGCTGGGAGTGTCTCAGTGCTAGGCAAGCTAGATGCTGATCTTATGCTAGAGACATTACTGAAAGCAATTTGGAGAGAGTTATTACAAAACATGTATATATTATGCACAGAAAAAACATACTAATGCAGTTACTAATAGTGATGATCATCACTACTCATACTCACCAATATAGTCTGACTCGATACCAAAGTATTGTAACAATGCTTACATGATTTGACTTCACGCGTAAAATTTATGCATTGTAGGACCACAATAAACAACTAGACCTAGTAGAAATTGCTGACTATCGGAACCTCCAGAAATTCTGGTTGATGTCACACACAGCATCAAATACTGTTGACCTTGCAGCTGTGTTATACACCGATAGCCACGCTGCAGAGGGTCATTAAGTGACAAGAGGTACATACAGTCATGAAAGAAATAGTCTTCCATGCTAACAACAGCCTTAGAGGCCTGCCTATAAAATAACATCTCAGCTTGATGCTCACCCACTCCTCGATCTATATGGCAAAAGCCATTCCATTAATGGCATCCAACACCAAGCTTTCTTTGTTGATGCTCCAGCACGTGACCTCGTCTCTTTCTCTATTTCTCTCCGCTTGCGCACAAGAGTGTCGTTCAAGTTCTTCCATGCTAACTTCAGATCTTGATCTGCAAATGGAAGTATCAACATAGAGAAAGATATGGACGTGCAAAACATCAGTTTTCATCTTACTAATTCAAGCTTAATTGAAATAACATCGACTTGAATTGAAAGAAAATCATCAAATTATAATAATAATAATTTAATAATAGTTTAATAATAAAATTATATTATATTTTGAAATAATTTTGTATGATATCACCAATCAACCTAATCATTTTAATTAAATTCACTAATGTACTATCACTATAATTATTTCAAGTTGAAGTTGGTTACTAAGTAAGTTAGTAATGATAACAATTAATTTGGTTAGTAGGCAACTCACTAGTTCCAAATTAATTAGATCAATAGTTGTAGGCAAAAACCTTATAAATTGTTTTCAATAATTATCCTAGTTTTGATGACATCTAAATTAAAAAAACTTTGGTATTTATATTAAATCATATTATAAACTCACACTCAATATTCATAACCTGTGCGATTTCTCTCCAGTTGTTGTCCTTAATATCGGATCTGTGGTAATCCTTATGCTTCATGTTGGTCTATAAGACTTTCTATTTCATCTTTATCTAGCGTATACTTTTCTGTTTGTCTAGGCATATTGATATTGATTTGTTTAAAAAAGATGAAAGTGAAGGTAAATATATTATTGTGAATTAAACTTTTTCAGAAACAAACGTGCAAAATGGAATCGGCAGAACAGATACAAGTATAGAGGGGAATCGGTAAAAGTTTACTAGCCAATCAAAAGCAAGCGTTATCGAGAGCGAAGCGAAAAATATTAAACATGCTTGATATTGGGCGAACGTGGCGTTTTTGCTTGATTTTATGACGCCCTGTCGCTCCACCGTCAAATCGCTCCGAATAACGGCGCGAAATTCGCTAGTCTGTTTCAACCTTAAGCCTGTTCGTTGCTTGTGTGGTTGCTTGACGTCCCTTCCAGCTCCTGGGACCGCAGTAGTACTCTACTTTTTCTCCATGATAATAGCATCATTGCTTATCATCTTTATCGGATCCAGGGCCCCCGCAGCAGCCCCTTTATCTCCACTATGGTAGTGCCTTCTACCATTCAAGCCTGGGTTTCCTGTCAATAATATAGTTCTTATTTTAATTTTTTTTTGACTTTTCGGAATGATTAATATACATATTAAAATTAAACTTTGCACCCACTGATTATACCACTACTATAAAAGTTTCTAAAGCCTGTGAAATCGCATTTAAATTTGTTTATTTCCATATTTACCTCGGTTTCGTCTCAGTTGTATTTTAAAAGACTAGTTCAAGTCATGTAATTAGTAGGAAGAAACTAAAGGAACCCCATGCTCTTATGAGTTGTCCATCCTAGCATCACAGTGAGTGAAGTCTAGAACTTCGGAAACTCTAGTGGAATAATCCATTGTAGTATTACCCAAAAGCGACTATCTCTCTTTGAATTTAGTTACACAGCACTTTTTTCATTTATAAAACACAAGCAAGCTTGGAGGCTAACTACATGTAGTAGAAGCGGGAAAAGACAGAAAAATCTGAGTTTCGTCTCTATTTGTCTAGTCCCGAAACTCGTCGTAAGATGGCAATTATTCTATGAGACTAGAAAGTAAGTAATACATAATAATTTCTAATCAAAATAAATTAATAAATGTAGTATGATTCATTGCTAATCTATAAAATAGAAAGCTATTATTCAAATTACATAGTAATACCAACTACAATTATGTACATTGCACTGATTTTCATGTACACTTTGACATTCTTTTTGGGTTCCGCTGTGGAGAACTAAGTGGACAGTTTACGTTTGTAGAATCCAGTTTTTCTTTTACATGCCTCAAGTGCTTGCTTCGCTTGGATGATTTTTTTTGTGACTCTTGACTATTGTCATGTTGTTGGATTGAAGTGCTAATGACAGACTAACTAATTCATTCAAATGGTCATACGTCAATGCCCAATTTGATATGAAGTACTCAAACTTTAGACGAGTGTGTAAGCGTGTCAATCTGTTGCACTCTTTGGATGCCCGGCTTTGATCATCGCTAGCTTCCAAGAGCCAGGTCGCTAAAACATTAATTGCCAATGTGGCCGCACAAGGAAGAGCATCTGATGGCGGAATATTTGCTGCTTCCCTATTGCACTTAGCTATGCAAGCAAATGCCATAAACAACCCAGAAACACGCAGCCCACCTAACTCAGATGTATCACTACCTTCCTTTATATTAGCAAACGAAGCGTTCCCTCTACCTACAAACTCTAAACCATGAGACAAGGCTTTTCAATTATCGGCTTTCACGATGTTAAAAGTTTATTGAGAATGCTTTTGGCTTATTAGCCGCTACATGGAGAACCTTTTTCTGTGGGTATGTTAACAGCACATGTGCAGTAGAATGACAAAACAATAATATGGTGATGGATGAGACGTAGATCATGGAGACAAGATGATTGTTACTCATCTTTATGAACGAGCTGGTTGAACTGGACTTCAATCACTTTAGACAATCTAAATTGTGATGCTAGTTTTTACTGTTGTTTGTAATAAAATGCAACTACTAACCAACTAACGATGATTATTTTTCAATCAATGTGAAAACGTAACAGAATAATAAAACGTATTTCATTCAAGCTAAGCATAAACTGACTCTTTATTAAAACAATATGAAGGGGTAATTCACAACTTATAATAATTATGCACATGATAAAATGACATAAAAATATGAAGTGAAGGGAAAACTTAAAATTTATAGTAAAACCAGATGTAATGGGTTTTCTGAGTATAGGACTAAATTCAACAACGCTGGCAACGGATCTCGCTCATGGTATAAGGCTTTATTTGAAGCGAAATTATCTTATCTTACCTATCGTACCTGTGGAGTACAATTTATCCTTAGGCCTACATATAGTTACCGAAAAAAATATACAATAACATAGCCTGATTAGTATTAACAAATATGCACTTACGAAGTTGGTGCCGGATTATCTCCTATGTTATTATCCTTACTGATTTGGTTGATTCTAAGTACATGACTGTAACTTACTGAAGTGGGAATTCATAAATTGGAAGCAGTACCGCACCTGTCCGCTGTCTAAGCTACACTAAAGTTGTCAGGGCGCCTACAACCAAGCTACATAACGGCTATGACCACAGCTATTAGCTTAATAGAGCAATACTGGTACACCAGCACATGATCAAATAATGTAGCCGTGTAAGATACATCAAAATCTGGGAAAAACTGGTACATTAATATAAAGTTTAGTCACTGTAACGATGATAAATTCACAAGAATTCATGATAGTCATTCATTGAAAACTCAGATCCAGACTTAGTAGTTTCACTGTTACCAAAATGAGCTTCATATGAGGGTCTCCGGTGCTTAGAAGCTGTGCAGCAATTGTCGCCCCCAACATAGTCAAGCTGGTCTAATGTAATATAACAGTGACGGCATGATTACAAGATTCTATGTCTAGATAATAGAGTTTGTCAATCAAAGTGCCCATAGCTCGTACTTTACCACTGTTGATTTTCAGCCAGCAGCGAGTGTGGCCAAATTGCACTACTATTAGTTTCTCTGCTGCCGATCTGATGGAGAATAGCTTTGCTTTCAAGTCCGGGATGTGCAGAACGTCATACAATATACAAGTACATGGCTTGGTTTGGATTTTTCTAACATGAACTCTTACTTTTACATTACTAACTCCAATGGCTTTTAAAACGTGTCCGTCACCAAGTCCTACTTTCTGAGGTGTAGGAAGGACAATATACGTCTTAAACATACTGTGGTGAGAGGCACCAGAGTCGATTAACCACCTTTCCATTACTTCCACGCGAAATTCTTGATGATTTTCGTTGATAACAAAGGCTATGTCGTCTGGTTCAACTTGTTCATCTCACTCAGTGTTATGCTTAACCACCTAACTTGTTTTGGCGCTGATTTGGACAATTGCGTCTAATATATCCTGGCTTCTTGCACTCATAACAGTAAGTTGTCCTTTCTCTGCGACTTCCTTTTCCTGCCATGAGTGCTGCGTCTGAATTAGCTGCCTTTAACTCCGATGATGAGACTGTCTGTCTGTTCTGTTCTTCATTTATCACAGCTTGTTGAACAAACTCTAGTCTCAAATTGTCAGCGCAGAAAAATGTGCCTTCTCACCTTGAGCATCAGTCATAAAAGAGGATGAGATCCTGCGTTGAATCTCCCAGTTCACTTTATAGTCTCTAGCAATGTTTGGTAGAGCTATCTTAGTTCCGATGCTGTGTAAGCTAGCATAGACAATTGTCGTACTCTGAGATCTCTTATAGTTTCACACGCTCTCCCTTTTTCACTCGGCATAGAGTCGAAACTCAATTTACTTCCAAATACGAATTCAGTACATCATCGAACACAATTCAATACTGTAATCAAGTACATTCAATTCAGGAAAATTCAATTCAGTTCAATTCGGAAAGTGGTCAAATTAACTCATATCATCACTCCCCTTTTTTAATGTGTCAACAGTGCTAACCAAAACGAAACGCAATATTGTGTATCAATGCGGTGCGGTATGAAATACATTTGATATATGTTCAAAGGTGCTTTTATTGTTGACTGGATAGTCCGTTGTTACCAGAATCAGCACTGGTGTTTGAATTCGGCACCGACTCATCAGTTTAGGAATTTTGAACAGAGGGAAATGAGACCGAGCTTACAGATCTCATTATTGAAATAAAATCCTCTGCTCTAGACATGCCTCTCTAATTCTATTTGCGCATCCTTGCTCAACTAGGACAGCGTGGCGGGGCATTTCCGAATTGGCCATTTTTCTTGCAAATTCTTCTCTTAGGACTTTCTCTTCACGATCTAAATCTGCCAGCTTGTTATGAGTGGAGTCCAACCTCTGATTAAATTTATCAATTTCTTTCACTAATTCACAAGTCTGACTGGGTGTCATCTAATTCGGCCGCATGGCGCTTGGACGTTTGGTTTGGAGGAATCTCACTGGGAGGTCTGATTACATCGGTGTAGGTTTAGGAATTCATTGAAAGCTGGGCAATTCCAGAATTCTTAGGCGCTCTCATTTCGAGAGTAACGAGAGATTGGGGGCTGAGAGCAGCAAACGATGCGGTTGATATAGTATTATTGGTCTTACGCTTTCCTTTGCTACTATTCCGGGCTGACATCTTTACCCGGGTATTTTAATTCAAGAGGCAGGCAAGTTCTGGGATCGGGAAGACTTTTGAGGGTTGGGCTGAATTTTTGGAATGCTAGGAGGTCTGAGAAGACGGTTGAGATCAATTCTGAGTACTCGAGGGTCTCGACAAATGCTGGGTGGTCTGATTATGCCTAGAGGCATCGGGGCATTCACGTTTTGTGTGACTATGTAGGCCACACGTGAAGCATTGCACTTTGGGAATTCAATATTAAACACAGTCTTTATCCCTGCGCAGTTTATTTACTCTACGGATAACACATTTTCCTTATTTACATGGTACCATGTTCTTACAAGTATGTTATTATTTGAATTCGATTACTTTATGCCAACCAACAGGCAAACCAGTGAGTGAAATTTGAAGAGCCTCCACAATGTTTGGTGGTGGTACATCGTGTAGAATAGCCGTGATATGGCTATTGATTGTCTTCTCTGTAGAACAAGTGAGCAGTAGATGTACAGGTAATATTATATTATATAAACTACATGTAGTTGTGTTTTACCCAACCATGGAACCTTTTATTGTTTTTAGTCTACACCTTTCAATTCTGAAATAATTTGATACGGGTGATGCCAACAATCATGTTAAATATGCATATAAGTGAACTCTATTAGACCTAGCATTACATGTACTTATAACTTTTTACTACAATTAATAATATGTATAGCACATTTTGCTGCTTTTGTAGCAAATAACTTTTTGGTAATTGTTTTATGTACTAATAATATAATGTACAAATTAGACATGCTATGCACATTGCAAATAATGGAATAATTATTAGACAAAATAATATACCAAGGAATATACATTTTAGTTGTTCACATTTAATTTTAATGATTTTCTCAGTTTTCAGTGACTAATTTGCCACACATGCATGTACAGTATAACCAGCATTTAGAAAAGAACCATGACCAAAGTTGATTGAAGTTAGCATACATCTATATGCTAGAAATATACAGACACTGAAACAGGAAATATAATTGTTGCCATTACTTTTCGGTAATCAGGTTCACAGAATTACAAATTCTCAGCAAGTAAGAATCATTCCAGAGCAGAAAGTGTTGCAGGATACCTTGGCTTATTTGTAATTGATGGAGAGATATGGAAAGACACCAGACAATACACACTTGATAGAAACCTCTATAACATGCAATAAACATGTATATCACCCATAGCCATATACAATGTACAATGTGAATGATTATTCTCTAATTTTCTTTATATTACATGGCTATACTGTATAATTAAGCTAGACAATTGGAAATCAAACCTTGTATCATAAAGTTTTATTATTAGCCCAAGTGGAAGATGAAGTACCAGTGACAGTGTAGAAACTGTAATATCAAACAAATTCAAGAGTCAGTAACAATCAGTAAATCCTAAGCCACAGCCACAGATAAAATGAAGTTGAACACAGAATTTTCCTTTCAACTAATTGAGTCATGTTCCACAGTAAGTGCTGAAAACTACATTTTTGTAGAAGTGCTTCACGGTTTTCTAACACAGTTTGGTGAAGTGGAAGTGAAACTATTTAGTAACAGAAGAATGGATCACTTATATGGAGAGTTTATCAGTTATGTATAAAGTAACTCCTTGTTGTGCATCCCATGATGCATGAATTACTACAAACCTGCTATTATTTGTGGTTTTAATTGTAATTTTGCACAGGTCAGTCGAAGCTTATGGAAAAAGAAACAGTGAAAAGAATTATGAGGTAATAGATAGTAAATTTAACCTAGATGGTAAATTTAACTTAAAAGCTTACTGCTAACAGTTTAATGGCACATATCATTAAATAATAGATTGTTGTTTTAACTCTGTCTAAGACTATACACTGATCATAGTCTATCCAGACCTGGTTATCCATGGTCCTTTTACAGGTTCAGTAGGTTCCCAATCACTAGTCCTTACTGAAGTGTTAGCAACATTGGGTTTATCTATTTCTCTACTGGTGCTTGGAACTGAATCGCTAGTGGTGTTATTACTAGCAGCATTGTATTAGTACTAGCATCATTGTCACTAGAAGCATTGTCACTAGCAGGTGCTATAAGTTCTGAAGGCTCATTTACAGGTGTACGGTCCACCTTAGTTAAGTTTTTTAACACACAGTCATTGGGTACAACACCTTGAGACTCACCCAATCGGAATCCCATGTTAGAAGGTGATGCTATAACATCGCTGTCCAACTTTGTCTCAAACCTGTCTAACAGAAACAAAATGTTTGCGGTTGCACCTAGGTTTCCTGGAATTCACACTAACCCATAAACTATCGGGGTTTCTATCTTGTCTAACAACAATACCTTCTCTACCAATATCACTAGGAGCTTTAACCCATGCTTTGTCCCCGACTTTTAAATCTGTCAACATTTTTGCTCTGTTTCTTACTCCATCTAGCATTAGCTTTACTTTTATTATTCAACTCAATTTCTTCAAATTCGCTATAAACAATTGCATCACCCGAAGGGCACCCAGGGGAGTGTCTATGGGTCGTCCAAACAAGAGTTCTGCAGGTGAAAACCCTGACTCTAATGGAGTGGCTCAGTAACAGAACCTCCATCTTGTCTCCTGAGTTAACCCATAAACTCTTAACAACTCCAATTGCGGATACCTAGGACTACTCCTGGTGTGGGTAAACTATCAGCAAAGGACCAGAACTTTTCACAAACAAAACAACTACCATTACCACTTCTCAGTTTCTTAGGAGTTCCTAAACGTGAAAATATAGTTCTCAACTCATGAATAATGCTATTCACTGTTTGTGAACCCAGATAGGTCTATGCAGTTTCTATCCATTTAGAATAGTAATCAATCACAATCAAATATAAATTTCCATCAAACACAATTACATCAGTTCCAACCGTGGTGCTGTAGGTAAGGTAAAACCTACAGTAAGTTGGTGTTTTATGGCACCACTCTTTTACAAGAATCACATGTAGAGACATAGTTGTGAATGTCACTACTAACACTATGCCACCAAAATAATTGTGTTGTTCTTCTCTGGCATTTAACTATTCTATGGTGTCCAAAGTGACACCTATCCAGATAGGCTTGTCTTAACATTTTCGGCACGTATCACCCGTGAGTTACATAAAATTAGCCCACCATATTCTGTTCAACTATCACGACAGCAATAGAGCCGTAGTAATTCCCCATGTAGTGATTTGCTGTTTCTATGCCACCCACTATCATATCCCCAAGTCTTAATTCTATGATTCTTTTTAGAAGCTTCCCACATGTTGATTCTAGAGTTATTGGTCTATAAGTTGCATTAACACTGTAATCCTTTCTTCCTGCTTTCTTTAAAAGTGTTACTAGGTTGTTCTCTGTGAATGGCCATTTCCCACTGATGAGAATTTTTTTGAATATGACTAGTATACGTAGGTTAATATGAAATTGGCTGCCACTTTCTCTTATCATTAGTGGGTGAATTCCATCATTATCTGCTCCCTTGCCAAGGCTTTGATAGGTTCTTATGAGGTTACAGGTGACATAATTGCAGGGAATTCGGGTTTGTAGTCCTTTGCGAGGTTATGGTCTGTGACTTTTTGGTACAAGTCGTGCGAGAATTCACAGTCATTGGGGTGTTTGCCTTGAAATATGTATTGGGGGGGGGGGGGGGGGGAGGGAGCGTCAGCCTTCTGATAATCTTTGGTAAGTAGAACTTTGTTCCTTTTTAGTGCTCCTATGCGCACTTCATGGGTCACATAAAACGTCCTTTTGAATTTTTTCTAGCAAGATCTGCCTTTATTTTAAGCAACTAACCCTTTATATTAGGAAAATAACTTTTTGCTCACTAAAAGTTGTTTTTGCTTTTGTTCACCTCAGCTTTGAACTCATCTCTACTGCTCCGGAGAAGGTCTCCACTCTGAAAGGTTGACCTAAATTTAAAAATCCTGCGAGTATAGTATTCCAGATAGCAGTTGGGTTTTTGAATTGAATGGTGGGTGAAGATGCTGCTGACAGGCCCTTTAGGTTGTCTCTAAATTGTGGCCAGTTTGCCTAGTTCCAGCTGTAAACTACCTTCGGATTTAACATGTGGGTGCTCATGTTGATTTGGGTAAATACTGGAATATCTCCTCTAATAGGTGCTCTTGTGAAGAGCTCTTCCAGGTCATCGACATATTGATTTTTAATTTTTTTTAGTGTCCAAGTATTACTGTCTGTTATGCCTACGTCTATTAGGCTACCCCCAGATTCACAGACAAAGGTGTTGTCATGGTGGAAATTTGGGATAGGTAGGTTGTTCATGTTGCAGAACTCAAAGAGTTTCTCCTTGTTTATTGGTAATGCGGTCATTCCAGCATTGGAGCCACCAAATGCTGCAAAATATGGGCATTTCCTTATCTTGAACTGCGATTATAGCATTTAGTATTAGCTCCTGCGTTTGTGATAGGGATGCTAGGTTGCTATGGGCGATGTATGTCCAGAAATACAATTTTGATTCCATCCCTGCAAAGAAACAGAACGCACGCAGCCAGGAATTAATAAAAATAAATAAACAAATATATGTTTTAGATATTGATAACAGAGCAGGGGAGGTAAATCTGAATTTCAAGAATATTTCTAATGCAGTGTTGTTAATTTCAGTGTATGCACAGGGCATGTGCTGAACCTTGAAAATCTAAACAGTTACAGTGCATATTAGTTGTATAAACTTTTTTAGATTCAGCTATCTCTCTGCGATACATTGTCAATATATTTACATAGTCATTCAATCGTAAAGAGAGAGGTATCTCTATGGTAAGAAAGAAACACATACTTTCAGCTGCTTTTTGTTGATTTGTTCGCTCTATTTCATTCCATTGCATGTTTTTCGTTATTGCAAAGGAGTAGTAAAGTATTTGGACATGTCGTCGAATGATTTACGTTCAGTTATAATTGTGAACATGTACAATGTATACATATATGTATGAGGCTGGATGATATTATTTTCATGTTCTCTTACACGAGTATGTTTCGTAAACCTGAACTGCTTCAAATTTGCTCTATTTTTCTGAAAAGCACTCTCAGGGCTTCGGCGGCCGGGGCGCTGCCCTGGACCCCCAGCCTGGGTTTTTGGCCCCACCACCTGTTCGTAGGTGGCTACAGTGCTGCATCAAGGAATTGCCGTGAAAATATAAGCTGTCATTTAAGTATATATAGGTAGAATTCAAACCATGATTTTTATAATATTTTACTTGGTTTTGCTACATTTAAATGTACATGCAAATCCAAAATATATATTTTTATGCGAGAATGTGATTTTTTTGTACATATCAGCTGCGTGAATGAGAAGTTTTCCATAACCCATGTTTTCTGTTGCCATGGTGCCACCTTGTCGAACCGCCTCCCCTCTCCTTACCATATTGGCCCCACCAACTTTGAAACGGTGGATACGCCACTGGACGACATTGCTATCAATTGTTGCGCACTGCTTATAAAATTTGTTGGTAGACTACAGCTGTTTTTTCTCCCTAGACTCTGTAATGGAACTTATACACAAACTATAGTAAAACTGTGTATTCTCTGGTTTAGCATGAATCTTCACTGGTATCTTTATTTACTAAGTTTTATTATTCTTATTGGCAAAATGACACCGTCAGACTGGAAACAAAAAAGGAACAACAATAGAACAGCATGTACGTTTTAGGAAAAGAAGTATTACTATAATCAAATAATATTAGCTTCCTTTTAGCTTCTTACCTATTAGCTTCCTTTCAATCTTTAAATACATGTTTTACTAGATCAAGATACAAAAATAAACTCAACTGTCTACGCCAAGAGTCAAACACAAACTGTGCAGTGGACGAATCTGCCCACACATCGCGCCGCGCCCGGCGCAAAGGCAAGGGTCAAAGAGCGCAACGGTACAACTGCACTCCGCCAGATGGCCAGGCGCATTGCGTCAAAGAGCACCTGTTATAGTTTCACTACACAAACTAAACAAGCAAATAGGGAAAGACTCTCTAAAAATTTCTCACCAATACACTTGGTGGACCTCCAACTTGCAAGTCTGCAGCTTATTGCATTGTGCATGTAGGACTGCATGTACTCGTACAACTGTTCTGTATACTAATTACATAATATTTTGCTTGTTTCCTAGGTTTCTGTGTGAAACGTTATGTAATATATATATTGTATATTGTAGATGGATCGGAAACTTGCTGTTGGCTGCAGAGATGACCAGGTATACTGCTTCAATATGACTTGACGATTGATTTGGTTACACCGAGACTGTAATGTAGTAAAACATGAAAACTGTGCGCCATAATTTAGTTACAATATACACATGTTATGTGTGTATAACCAAGGTAAAAGTATCGTCTAGTTTACTTAGCTATCAACTTCTTATTTTTATGTGCAACATTTATAGTATATATACTTAATTATAAAACTATAATCACTATATTGTAGTGAACGTCTTTATTCCATATAGAGCAATTACAGTAATGTCTTGTGCACAGAGAATTATATAGTAGAGGATGGTTCTTAGCATGGGGGGATTGTCTATTTCTAAACAGAATAGTATTAGTCTCTCCGGAAGTAGCTGGTCGTCTTCTTCTTCCTATAAAAGAGGTCAGAACAATGTTATATAGTGCAGTCACTCTTATACTTTCAAGCAGTGAGGGTCATTAAATATACTTATACTTATATACACACATTTCTGAAGTTATGCTGGTGCAATAACTAGTTCAGGTATAACAACAAATTTGAAGCTGTTGAGGTAAATGGACTGCTAAGGCTAGGTAGCTGCTCTAAATTGCTTGCTAGTCGTAGGTGATCTGTGCACAAATCTTGGACCGTTTGCATCACTAACACCGTTTGGATCACTAACACAGCATGTATATTATGCAATTAACATGCATTGCTCATATGGCAGTTACATAAATAAACTCCAAGGAGGGTTCACTTAATGAATAGGCAATTATATTTATGTTGTTTTTATTTCGTTTTTACCAATCAAATATATCAAATGATCTGATAAACACTACTGCATTGAGTTGCCTAATATTCAACTTTGTTTGTTTTTCCTGGACATGATGGAAACTGAGCAATACAAGGCAAATTTCTGGAGTTTTAATCCTATTCTTTGTATACATGTACATATTTAAAAGTCGTGCTATACAGTATATTATGGTATCTGTACAGTGCACATGTAGTGGCAGGAAAGTATAATTACATGTAGCAGTAGGTTTGCCAGTGTTGGCATCAGAAAAATGCAGACTCCGGAGTAGAAGAGTACATGACATGAGGCTGCTAAAATACTAGGAAATATTTACCTATAAGTTGAGAGTTGTGTCACCCTGTCTCTAAAAAGGAGACAATTCCACTATCTTTGATAATTCTATGCTCGAGAATCCAGTCTTAAGAAGCATGCGCAGCAAACGCAATGTTTCCGGTGAGTTATGCTCCTTGTAATTTGCTGAACTAGGGAAAGTTGTCTGGTGTGGATGTTATTGATTGCCTAACTATAAATGAAAATGCCTCGCTCACGAAGTAGAAGTCCATCCGCTTCATATGCTAGTAGACACAAAGCAAAACACAAAAGACATAGATCTCGTTCTAGAGATAGATCAAACCGACATCGCTATAGAAAGACTGATAAAAATGAGTGAGTTCAGTTGAGTTTTGTACTTGTAAGCTAGTAATAGATTAGATAAATAGTAGTATCGAGTATGAGTATCACTGTTATTGACTATATCAATATAGTACGACATAGGTATCGATTAGTCTCAGACTCCCTGTTTGAGTTCTAGAGGATAGTGCCGAAGTCACTCTGTCACTCACCGAAACTTGGTTACTGGTCTGACTGATTTTTTGTTTTGCTAACTTACACGGACTAAGACTAGATACTTACTCTCTAGACCTTGACCATTGCCGAAAAACTAAGCTATAAATTATATCATCATCATTGCTAGAAAAACTTAAAATACAAGCAAAGGCAAAATGCTTGCTTCTGTGACATAAGTTGATGTCTTGATTTTCACAAAGGATGTTCAGATGAACTGGTGCATTCTTATTCTATGTAGGCACTAAATATGTTTGTTCTCTATTAATGATAACAGCAGAAAGAGGTCAAAATCTATTAGCTCTGACAGTGACACAGACCTATTTGGTAGAGATGTAAGTAGGAGAGGTGGTGCTGGAGCAATCAGCAAAGAGGAGCAGGATAAGGCTGCAGAGATGGAGAAACAGAGGAGAATGTAAGTTTATAAAATCTACTCTGCTCGTTGATACAATTGATCTGTAAACCACATTAATATTGTGGATAAAACTGTAAACTTTATTCTTGAGCACCTCTATCTTATTTATTTAATTCTTTTTGTCAATGCCAGAAGACAGAAGGAGATGGAAGAAAAACTAATAGAGGAAGAAGTTGCAAGGCGAGTTGATGCCATAGTTAAACAACGAGTAGAAGAAGAACTGAGTAAACGACAGGATGAAATAGAGGCTGAGGTCTCGCGCAGAGTAGAGGAAGCTAAACAGGCAATGGAGAAGAAAATGCTTGCAGAATTGGAAAAAGAAAGACAAGAAAGAATCGAGCAACAAAAATTACAAGAGGTAAAGTTTACTACTGACATGCTTCTGTATGAGTATCACAGCTCGAAAGATCTGCTGGTACTTTCATTGGATACAGTAGCATATCATCATGTCTTGGTAAATACAAATTTGCGCTAGATTACCTGCAGTATTATGCTGCTGCATCCATTGAAATTCTAGCGTTTTAATGTTCCCTTCAACGTGGGAATTGTGCTAGACTTGTCCCACAGTTTGAGACATTGTTTTCTCTGTAGCATATAACCAGAGCCATTCTAAACCTCACCCGGATAACTGAAATTATTTGTCAATTGTATTGAATTAATTATTTCTCAACTACTGTTTTAGTGGCTTGTGTTCCATGAATGCTGGCTAAAGATAGAATACGTCCATGTATTTATAGCTGCTTCCTCTACTCTTGCCTAATAGGCTTTACATTTGTAAGCCAAAGTTAGTTACTAGTTCACCAGGCAAGCATATATAATATATATATTTATATTCTAGTTGCTAGTGAATATTTGTACCTTTACGTAGACTGCTCGTTCTCATGTTTCTATTTTATCTTACAAACAAATTTAACAGGCAGGTGTTTTCTAGCTCTGAATTGTTGGGGTAAGTACAAGCACATGTTGACTATCTTCAACATATGGATTGCTCTCCCTCGACTCCGAGTCTCACTGGAAACAATTAGTATATTGGTTAGATAATTTCTTGACTTTGAGTAGTAAAGTTTTCCATGACTCATATGGAGAGAGTGAAGTGCTGCCCATATTGCTCTCTAGATGAGGGCAGCTGGTACGTACTATATCTGTGGACTTGTGACTCACTGTGTGACCGACTGACTAATACAGCTGATTGTCAATTGAGTGACATGACTGAGTAACACATTCCACTGATTGACTTACTCGCCTAGACTGGGACATTAACTGGACTAATTAACTCGTTTGGTCGATTGACTATCTCCTAGCTCATTCACTGGACCCACTGACTGAGGGGGTGTACTGCAGCTGACGACATCTAAATACTTTCATTTTATTACAGACGTGTAGATTTTCTGTGTCCGCTTGCTCTACAGTGTAACAAATATCAACCAGTCGTTTATTTAGTTAGTAAAAGACAACATAGTGTTTCGGTTTCCTCAAGCCATGTACTTATTAGCCAGTATATGATACAATATAGTATTTAGCTTGTCTATGTTCCTTATCATATCCTTTACCTACATGTCATTAAATGTACACTATTTTTTAGTTTATGACTTACTTAGGCTCTTATGTAGACGTCATTGGTCATGTGACCTTGACCTCTATACAGATGTCAGGAATCTTTGTAATGTTTGTAGGAAGAGGAAAAGAAAAAACGAGAAGAGCTGGAAAAAATTCTTGAAGAGAACAATCGTAAGATCGAAGAGCAGAAACTGCGTCTGGTAAGCACTTAGACTTTGTGTTCCCTATAGGCCTTAGTCTAGTAGGTATTTAGGCTATGTGTTCCCTATAGGCCTTAGTCTAGTAAGTCCTCAGACTTTGTGTTCCTTATAGGCCTTAGTCAAGTAAGTATTTAGGTTATGTATTCCCCAACAGTCTTAGTCTGGCAAGTCTTTAGGCTATGCATTCCCCATAAGTCTTACCAGGTTGAATGGCTGTTAGTGGATGACTTATGTAACTAATAACTGCAATGATAAGTAGTGAATATTGTGAACATGCATGAAGATGGTCACTACACAATGTAATACAACTATGCTTGTATTAGTAATGGACACACGTTTGCATAAGATAGTAATTGACATACGTTTGTATAAGGCAGTAGTGGACATACGTTTGTGCAAGGTAGTAATAGGTTTACATCTACTCCTTTAGAATGAAGAGCAGTTGAAGCTGGTGGAGGAACAAAGGAAAGTTTTAGAGGAAAGACAGGCAAGAGAACGTTTAGAGAGAATGAAACAGGCCTCAGAACAAGATATGATATTAAATAAGAAAGATAAAAAGAGACCTAAACTTTCGTTCTCATTAGCTCCTCGATGACCTTCACCCCACCGGTCCACTGTGTATCCGCAGTCATCATCTGCAATAGTTACCCAGACTGTGTTATGATAGACCTCTAATTAATGGACACCTTTTCAAAGTTAAAATTCTGTTGCATATTTGCCAACATTTTTTGTATATAATAAGCTCGGGAATGCAGTAGGAAGTCGAGTCTAGGCTAGCAGCTCTCCTGGCTGGTCTCTGCATTCTCTACGTAATGTCATTGCACACAGTAAAGGATACAGACACCAGCCAGTGGGGTGTTACTACTTCTAGTCTCACAAACCACATGCAGGTGATGGTTTTTATGGAAGATTTTGTTGAAATTCTGTTCTCCCGATGTGTAAGCTACCCTTTGATTCTTCATGTTGGTAGTATAACCGTAAAAGCAATAAGTCTAGTTGTGGTAATTACAAGGTCATATTGTAAATATTTTATCTAAACTTATCTTAATTATTGTAATAAAATCTACGTCTTCTCACTTATAAACATTGGTGATTTCTCTAGCCTACAGGTTGATGTACCTGCTACGCCTACACTGTTTTATGTGGTGCTGCAATGTATAGAACTGCAGGCTAAAGCAGTGTTGCCAAGTCCCCTGATTTTGTAGATTTGTATACATGCACATAATTTTTTTTCTCTTAATTGATGGGTATGATAGTGTAGTTGGTGATGCTTGTTTCTGCAATGAAAGGTGGAAACTGGAAAATAGTCGAGCCTCAGAATATAATGGAGTTATAGTTTACATGATTGTATTATGATGGGATCATGGAGTTATCTTCCCCATAGTTGAATGCGTTGCGTTGGCAAAAGTACTATAACCCCTGAATATGTCGAACAGTTTCATTGGTAATCGGATGTTTTCACGTCTGGTATGTTTAGTAAATATAGACGTGCCCATCAATTTCATTATAGAAAGCCTGTGGGGTAATGTATATAGTTATATTATTCCGTGGTGATGTTTATCAGTATTACCGTATTACGTTGTGGGCAAATAAACCTGGCTGACCTAGGGCTAGTTTGCTAATAAACTGCCAAAAAGCAAGGATGGCTAGTTGGGCTGGGTTCTCGGACGAAGATTTGAAGCAACTTCAGCAAAATAATTCGAAATTGCCACTAGGAAAAAATGGTAAATTGCGCTAATAATATTGTAGACAGATTTACCGAATACAATACACTGATACCTATTACGAAAGACTATTTTTTTTCTAAATTTTAGCCGACCAAATCTATCATTTAAAATTTTTATTAATCTAAAAAAGTATAAAATAATAAATATATTAATATTTGATTAAATATTAATATAATATAAAATGTACTTATGTTCTTTTAAATACTAAATAGAAACAATTCTTCTTTTAAATTGATGTTCATATAAATTCATCATATTAATATTCCGATATTTGAATTATTGTATGTTCAGCCACCTTTGACCTTAGGATTTGTCATTGTGATTGTCTTGTGAAAATTAAATTATACATTTACATTTTTGATGCAAGTTATTTTTGTCTTTTTTTAATAAATTTATTTTATAGGTCTATGTAGTATGTTTCAAGACTGTAACAACCAAACACATATTTTTGTTCGTGTCAAGGCAGTATTCGAAGTGTGGTTATAGGGGAGTATTTATACGGCTTGTACCCACCTCAATTTCAGTGGGGACACGGCCAGCAGGCGTGTACCCTCACATGAGGACTAGCGGTGGAAATGTTAAGGCTTCTTTCAATAGCAGTTGAGCTAATCTGCTTTTATTCGCAGTCCATTAGTGCATTAACTAGTCGCTAGCTGTTTTAGTAAAATTATTGCACCCTTACTGACTGCAGCCAGTGAGGCCGTCTTGCGTAAGTCATTGAGGAGTCGCTAACCTAGTATATTTAATATTTTGATCAAATTTGTTTCTGAAGTTTTTTTTCCATTTCGATATTAGGGTCTAATAGGTTTTACAAAATAACATATGAGAAATAGGTGACAATATGTGTAGCAAACATTTTTATATTAGAAAGTTCTAAGTACTACTGTTCACCCAGAAATATATAACATTTTAGATGTTGACAGAAAAACAGGGGAGGCAAATCTGAATTTCTCAAACATTTTCTGCATGCAATGTGTACCCACCTCATTTGTTCCACTTCGAACTCTGTATCAAGGTGTTGGTGTCAAGGTCTAACAGTTATCACAGATTTATGGCCAGTGTGAGTGGCCTGTGATCTTGCATATGATATTTGTTTGCATTTGATAGAGAACGTTTTAGTAACAGTCTGGGCAGCCCAGATGTTCTGGCCTGGGCTTTTTGCCCCCTCAGCCAAAAATTGTTGTTACAGCCCTGGTATGTTTATTAGGTGAAACTTGCACGAGCTGCAATTCTCCCTGACAAGGCTACTACATAATAGTAAAGGTTACTGCTAGCCGGTAATGAGTAGGCCTAATTTCATTTCAATATCTTTCACTATGTGTATACCATCTTATCACCCACAGTACAGCTGGATCACAGAAAAGCAAACCTGAAGAATAAGGCGCGTCCCCAGAGGGCAGTTCCACCAATGAAGAAGGAGACGGCAGGTAAGCCTGCGGAAACTCCCTCTGCTTTACCAATGCAAGCTCTTCTCTCTCAAAATTCTCCTACACTTACTTCAACTTCTACTCCAAGTGAAAACAAACAGGTAATGTTATAGAATTTTTAGTAGGTCTAATTCCATGGTGATACATTGGTATTGTGGGATACTTTATATGTTTGTTTATTAGACCTATATTGCCTATTGGCACATAAAGGTTATCTCATGTCTGGTGGTCACTCTAGGCTACTTAGATTAAACATTATCACATCTCTAACTACTTCACAGTCAGTGAAACCCACTGTAGCTACTCAGCCAGAACCAATGAAAACTGGTGCCGATGCGGAAGGTGAAGTTGAGAGCCCTCGTTCAGAGCGTGTATCAGCTAGTCCTCAGGCTAATCTCTTGACGGATGATGACGGTATGTCGAGAGAACTGACTAACCTTGAGCAGTATCAGCGGCAGCAGAAGATGATGGAGGAACTGAACAGGAAGAAGAAGCAGATGCTCGCCGAAGCTCTAGCACAGAGGTTGTATGATTTATTATCTCAGAGACGAGTTGCATTTTATTTATATATAGGCCAACTTAATTTGTTGTAGGCTATAATAATGTAATATCATATGTATTTTTGATAGTATGTAGCCATGCAGGATAGTGTGTTCTGCACAATATAATGTGTGATACATGACTGTATTCATTATTGTATGTAGCGTGTAATTTCATTTATAAATGTGACTCATAGGTGTGTCTTAATTGTGACTGAATAGATCTACTCTCCGCTATTATGTTCTAGGAATCATGATAAAGGATTATGTAAATGTCTTGATAAACAAGCTCCCATTACCCATAACTCTGTGCTGTGGCTGCGTGTGCTACAGCCTAGGCAGTGTCCCCTTCTACTTTATAACTTATGCTGTGTTTATAGGCAGAAACAGGCCACAGTTGAAGCTCATAAACTGAATGCAATAAAGAAAGAGTTGTCCCACCTCGACCAGATGCTCACTGCAGACGTCAACGTAATCAGAGATAAGATAGAAGATGCTACTAGGGAGTACACTGAGGCTAAGTTAGTACATAGACACTGAGGCTAAGTTAGTACATAGACACTGAGGCTAAGTTAGTACATAGACACTGAGGCTAAGTTAGTACATAGACACTGAGGCTAAGTTAGTACAATGACACATTTAGACATCAGAGCTAGGCAAAGCCCTTCAGTTACACTACATCTACATACATAATCTGCTCTGACAGCAGTAGATCACCAGTCTAGAGTGTATTTGGAATCATTATTCCCTGGTTTGTAAATGTTACATAAACCAGGGAATGGACTAAGAATCTACAGTGTATAGCAATGGATATATTCGGCCTTTAGTTTAACACAAGGACTATAAATCACATCCTTACTGAGCACATGACTGCCAACTGGTATCATTATTGCTGGTGGATTGTCTTAGAATGGTAAACATCTGCTACTAGACAGAACATGTTTTAGTTTGGGGGGGGGGGGGGTAACTCCAGGACAGAGTTTGGTTGATTGTAAGATATAACATGACTGCACACTACACATGTATAATAATACATGATGCTTATACACTGCAGTATGTATTATGTCACAGTTATCATGTATATCTACATGTGCTGCTTTCTGTGTCATGATGGTGATCCAATAGATGACTATGTGATTTATCAGAGACTAATCTTTCTAAGTTGTCATTCAAGTCTACCTCACTATTTCACATAAAACAGGATATGCCTGTGTTTGGGTTAAGCATGTGTGGCCTATTTTGTTTGTGTTAATGTGTGACTACTGACCTCTAGTCACTCTTGTGTTTATTATATATTATTATGTTCATATTGTACATGTTCTGTGTATCCTACTATTTGACTACAGTAAGAGATATGAACAAGCTGAGAAAGAGTTTATCATGGCCAAGATTAATCTACACAAGAAAAGTGATCTGAAAGAACAGCTGACTGAGCATTTATATACAATCATACATCAGAATGAGGTCAGTGTGCAGTAGAACTAGGTCACTGTGTAGAAACTACATCACCGTGCATAACTAGGTCACTGTGTAGAACTATGTCACTGTGTAGAACTAGGTCACTGTGTAGAACTAGGTCACTGTATGGAACTAGATCACTGTGTAGAGCTAGGTCACTGTATGGAACTAGGTCACTGTGTGGAACTACATCACTGTGCATAACTAAGTCACTGTGTGGAACTACGTCACTGTGTGGAACTAGGTCAGTAAACATATTTTAATCTCTGGTGCTACCCAATGTTGATGGGCCTATGTACAGTTTGTATCGGCAGTGTTGTACGTCTCTCATTCAGCTCTTCGGTTTCCCCCTACAGATTCGTAAGGCCAAGAAGCTGGCCGAGTTGATGGAGAAGTTAAACCTAGCTACGGAGGAGGATAACTCTGCGACTAGTCTACCAGAACTTCCTGTATACTCCCTTCTAGGCAACATGCAAACGTTCAGTAGTGGCAACCTCACTAAACATTCTCCTACAGCTGACACTATACCCGACACATCTCAGACACCTGCGGACACCTCTCAGACACCTGCAGACAATTCCCAGACAGTAACTAACACCTCACTGACACCTGAAACAATGTCAGCGACTATTACTAATGGAGTAGAAAAATCATTAGCAGAACCAAATGATATCCCAACTGTGGAATCTCCATCATTAACATCAGACAACTCCAAAGCTGAGACAAACGAAAGTCAAACCACTGAACACACAGATATAAAGGAATGACAATGATAAGTAGAATAAGTATATGGATTATTTACGCTATAGTAATAGACTCTGTGAGGTGCTGATAGATATTCTCCTGTGTTGACAATGCTGGAGGTAAGTTTCTATAAGAACTCTCTCAAGGCCCAATGGTAACAATAATAACATGAGGTAAATGTGGAGTTGTCTGCTCACTGTAGTATTTAGATATAGAAGGATTTCCATAGATGTAGCATGTTTCCTAACCTCCAATGTAAATGTATGGTTCTAGACCTACATTGTACATGCAGTAGGACTTCGTCTTTCCTCTGTACCACAATGCAGCTGATATATTCACTAGTTCATTAGTAATATATTTTATATAGGCCTATACATTAGTTTACCCATTTAAGGTTCGGCTACACGAGAGGCCAATTGTTCTTTTTCGGCCTTTGGAGCGACGTTCGAGAGCAAATCGGCGCGACATTTATTTGCCTGTGCAAAGACCAACATGTTGGTCTTCTCAGGCCACGGCATCACGGAGCACTGTTGTGATTGGTTAATATTATACAACTATTCCAACTATAAGCTTTGGTGATTGGCTGGATATTGATCAAGGCTACTAGTGGGCTGGTACCACGCATTGCCTATAGAGCCACGCCAACGAACAATGAAGTTGCTCAGCCAAAACTCACGGCCTGTCGTGTAGCTGGGCCTTTACTCCTCTCTCTCTCTACTCAAATTATATCATCCTAGATTTCATCTTCTATTTAGGAGTTATTTTCTCCATACTTTATTTACTGACAATGATATTTATTTTGAAATTTTCTCTGTGATATTGAACCTTACTATTCTATGCAAGCTTTTGTCTTTTAGGGCATAATTTTAACTATTTAAATAAAGACATACACATTATTTAATGTGAAGGAACAAGGATGAGATTTTTCTTGTATGTAGTATTCTTGGTGAGCGCAGCCCACCATTTCAATCTACCTACATGCACATGCACATGTATTGACTTGTATCTTATTTGTGCTTTGATCTCAGAGGGAAGTTCAATCCCCTAAGAAAAGTGACTCTGTTGCTAGGTCTATGGTATTGGTTAATCTGTCATCTATCCACAGTTTTGGTTCACTGCTGTTGGGGGGTGTCAACATCATTAGCAATGTGTTTGTGTCTATGCTGATCTACATGTAGTATCCAACAAGAAGTGCCTGCCTGCATCAGTCAATAGATGACTGTGTTGTACATTATAGGGCTGAGGCTAAGCAATCTTAGGTCAATAGTACAAGGGTCAAAGTTTGTTGTGATTGTGTCCTTCATCCCCTCATATTATGATAAGCTAAAAGGCAGTCGGTGCTTGTCAGTACTTCATGTACTTGTTAGTAGTTTGTTCTGTTCTCTTCTGTCATATATGTGATCATTAGATCTGAAAGTCAGCTGATAGCACCAGCACTTACTAGTCACTGCTACTGTCAGCACTATACTCTATGGTCAGCCTATACAGAGGAGTAATGTTAACTGGTTCTCTGTAAACCCTAGGTGAGTGTTACATGTGATCAGCATTCTTGTAGCTTGCTATTACTTGTACTACAATGTATATTGCGCATTTTGTGTGTACATCTACATGTACGTAACATGGTAGTGTTGCTCTTTCTTCCTCAGTTCTGGTGTACATTGGTAGCCCTATACTTATGCAATGTTATTTTATTCGAGGACTTTCTAATTTGAGCAGTCAGAGACCTGTTTCAAATCTATGAAAATACCAGTCGCTGGCTGGGTTTGAACCCGAAGCCTCTACATCACCTAATCGCTTAGCAAAGTGTTCTGTCCACTCTCTCTAACTGTTCAACTGACAAATTCTATAAAATAGCATCACATATGAGATAAAATGGCCAAACCTCTTAACACTTCAAGTATATTTATTTATGTATGTATATCTAGTGGTTTTCACAAAAACTATATGATATACCCTTCATATTCAGATGTCAAGGTCACCTCTGGAGGACATGGCTAAACAACAGAAACCATACTGCTGTCGCACCAGGATCAGACTGTTCTTCACGCTCTCTCTGATAGCTGCTGTTAGTTTATTCTTATTCAATCTCATCAGTCAGGTGTTTGACATTCCTCCCTCCACTAACAAAGAGCTTCTCCAAGCAGAGTTCTTGGACAGACATCAAGTCTTATCAAAATGGAGGAAAGTGAGTATATACATGTACTATGCTAGAATAGCCTAGTGGTAGTACTAGTGGTAGTAGTGGTAGCATTGTGGTGGTGGTAGCGGTAGTAGTAGTAGTGGTAGTAGCTGTAGCGGTAGTAGTAGTAGCGGTAGTAGTTGTAGTGGTGGTAGTAGCAGTAGTAGTAGTAGTAGTTGTAGTGGTGGTAGTAGCAGCAGTGGTAGCGGTAGTAGTAGTTGTAGTGGTGGTAGTAGCAGTAGTAATAGTAGTAGCAGTAGTAGTAGTAGTAGTAGTGGTGGTAGTAGCTGTAGCGGTAGTAGTAGTAGCAGTAGTAGTTGTAGTGGTGGTAGTAGTAGTTGTAGTGGTGGTAGTAGCGGTAGCAGCGGTGAAAGATTTTGGTTTTGCATCTTTAAATTCTCCTGAACTTGTTATATAATCCTGTTGTGCTTCTAATGTAGCATCTAGAGCAATACTCTGGTTGTCTTATAGCATCTGGAAGGTTGTCTTTTCATCCGCAAAAAATCTGTGTCACTAAAACTGTATATTATTTAATTATGTCACACTAATGACATGGTTTACAGTATACACTGTAGTAGCGTGCATGTACTACCTGTACACAATAGACTCAGTTCCATATTCTTTGTTTCACAGGAAAGAGGAGAACAGAGAAACCAGCCTATTTTAGCTCCAGTCCAATGCACTGGCAAGAAATGTGACAAATTGATGCGTAAGTTAACGCCCATATTCATAAGAAACACGAGATATACAATAAGCACCTTTAGAGTCAGAGTTGCCTTTTCCTGAATGTGTAGCAGCTGAATGATATCCAATACCCTAACGACACAGGGTTCTTCTTTACTAGAAGAGAAGTTGTGTTATCGTATCTCCCTGGATAATGTAATTCTGGCTAACAAATTTTTGTGTTAATCACCCAACTAATGGCAGGTTCAAGATCACTATTATTGTTTTAAAAATACGTAATAAACCGCTATGCGAGCCGCAAACTATTTTGAATTGAGTTAATATTTTTCTTCCCTAATATTACTAAAATCAACTCCTGATATTATCGTGTATGATGCACATGCAAGTAGCCTACCGTATAAATATACAACATGCCGGTGGATGGGCAAACACAATCAGCTGGAGATAGAGGGCATATCTCTAGTGATAACGTAACACAATCTTAACTACTGCTGTACATACACGGAGTACTAAATACTTTATCATTATCTTGGACCACTGGAGTGGGATGGTGTTTAGATTGCCCACAGTGTAGTGTGTACATGGTGTAGTAAAGTTTTGCTGATTTCCCTCTTATTCAGAGAGTGTGGAACAGGACAATGTTATAACAGTTACTCTAGCTTGTACTCCACTAGTCTAATGTACTGTGTCCTTTTGTTTGAAGCTGTGATCATGTGATATAAAAGATTGTGACTGGTGTATCACATGTTCATCGTTACATGCATTGCTGCCAATCTGTTTTTACATGAAATGGGCGTCCTAAGTTCTTCAGCTGAGATTATTGTCGTACACCGTGTGCACTCGCTTTACCCAGAGTGGCTCTACCTACCGTCTATTATTATCCCATCTATACTCGTCGAACCTGAGCATGGTTTAGCTATTATACCCATCTTCAGTATTTAAGGGGGGGAGTGGTGTCCATTGTCAGTGGGGTGGGCTACCTAAATCTTGGTAGAAAAAGTGGTCTCTTGCTAAATTGAAGACTTGACAGATATGCCTCCATGTTGCTGGTGCTTGTCCCAATTGCACTCGTCCTACCTAAATATGCATCTGTCCAATGTCCACTCATCTATGCTGTGCATGTAGGCCTTTATGTTGATCAAACTCTGCTCAGTGTTACATGATTTCTCCTCCTTTATACTGTATATACCAAATAAACGACAATATTATCTTGTTGACCAAATACTCCTGAGTCATTCTCTTGTTCGTTCTCATTGCAGCTGTTCTTGGTTTGGATGGGAATGGGGGTGGGGGCGCTACCTCACAACACTGTAAGCACCCGCTATTTCTTCCTCAGAATGATAGTACAGCAGGCTCGTTTCCTACCATTACTCCTCTCAAGTGTAGAGTACCAGAGGAACACCATTGTGGTTTTAAGTAAGTAAGACCCCTGGCTGGTCAACATGTATCTCAGTACCAGGAATTAAAGCCTCTACTTACATGTATTTCTTCAATCAAAACAAGTTTTATCGAAAGCTGCCATGATTTTGAGCAATCTCAACTTTTGTATTTAGTTCAGTGGTCATTCATTTCTGCTGAGTTTTACCTTAGTTCTGCATTTACATGTCTATGAGGTTTCTAACCAAGAATACATGCTAGAAATGGTGCCAAGTGCTTACCAATCGAACTTGCAGTTTTAAAAGGAGATCTTTCACTAATTTATCACCTTACTAGAATTTAAGTTGCTCCATGCTACTGTGTGACACTTTAGAAGTGCTATCTTTCCTTTATGGTTTTGGACCCACACATAATATCTATGTCAAGAACATAATGCCACCGGCCAATCACTGGCTGCATTTGGATGTGTCGTACATGTCAAAGGTCAGCATACTGAACGCCCTCTATTTTGTGACTTTCGCTGAATATAGCAATCTTGCAGTCCAGGCATAAATATATGCGTGAATGTCGAAGAGTAATTAGGGGAGTGTATAAAGAAATGAATACAGGAGTGGATGTAGAAGAGTAAACGCAAGGGTGGATGTAGAAGGGTAAATGTACGATGGGTCAGTTCACATACTATCATTTACACTTCTGTCTACTATCACTACCATTTTATGTTGTATTATTATAGAGACAGGGAGATCATAGTTGCAGCCGAATGGTCATGTCTGCTGCAGGCAATAGAGAGACCAGATAGCAAGGACAATACAGTGAGCTACACCTCACCCGTTCTCCTTACACAGTCTACTAGTGTACAGGAACTCGGGCTAAATAAAGACTTCTATAGGCTTAGCTGTGTTCCTAACAAACATATCGCTGCTGGTGAGAACAAGGTGAGGGCTGTAGGCAAGGAGGCATCCATAAGCTATTGGTTATAATTTAAAGTTGCCCTCTTCTTTTTTCCCTGGATGTGATATAACAGTCTCGCCTTTCAGTAACCAACTAATTTTATGAATGCCCAGAGATGAGGCATGAATTCGCACTAAATCCGTAACAAGGTTTGTCATGTATGTAGTAATGTAATGAATCTTCACTAAAGGAGAGTTGTCTTCTCTTTATTTTGTAAGTTTTCTGCTCTTACCCCAACCTCAACATATGGACGCCTCCTAGCACGAACTTAGAGATAGTTTTAGTTCTGTAGTCTACTAAGCGCAGGCAGCTTTGATATAAATGTGTATCGTTGAGTCCCCTGGTTTGTTACGCAAAAGTTACTGCTCTTGGAGTTATCCCATCGCTCACAGCATTGAAATTCTTATATATCCAAGTTTCGGTCAATACCGACACTAAGCGATCATGTAAAATAAGACGGATAATTCAGTAAAAATGTGCATGTGGATTATAGATACCAATAGTAGAGAAGACAACTCCTAATCCAAAGAGATACCAAACGGTGTTAACAAAATACTCTAATATTATTATCAACTGGGAGGTATAATTTCTCTCTTTTAATCAACCAATGAAGCAATGGAATTTTTTTATTTCCGTTGATCAGGTCTGATTCGGTCCATTACGGTGGTTTTGGAATTTCCTTCCTGTACCCACTTTTCTCTATTCAGTTTCTAGTCAGTCCTTATTGGTGAATATAATGGCTCTCCTAGAGCAAATCTAGTGATATGGAAACATTGTTACTTTATTGCTGAGTTTAGTATTCTCTGTGTTTGGGGTAGAGTTGGGTTCAAACCAAACAATTGAGAATCATAGTAGTCACGTCTTACTGCTGTATCAGTCAAAGGTGTGCAATCAAATCTACAAAACAGACAACACGCAACTGATGGCACATGCTCTCCACAACATGCATGTATGGGCCTTCCCTGTGCAACATCATATGTTTCAGCCAATGGAAAAAATTTTGTTGCAATATGCATGTTGTGGCCTGTTTATTTTAACAGATCAACAGTTTTATTGCACTAGTAGCACATTTTCTTTTAGCCAATGGAAAGCTTGATTACATATAGTAGTACATTTCTTTTAGCCAATGGAAAGCTTGATTACATATAGTAGTACATTTCTTTTAGTCAATGGAAAGCTTGGTTACATATAGTAGTACATTTCTTTTAGCCAATGGAAAGCTTGATTACATATAGTAGTACATTTCTTTTAGCCAATGAAAAGCTTGATTACATATAGTAGTACATTTCTTTTAGCCAATGAAAAGCTTGATTACATATTGTAGTACATTTCTTTTAGCCAATGAAAAGCTTGATTACATATAGTAGTACATTTCTTTTAGCCAATGGAAAACTTGATTGCGATGGTGAACAAGAATGAAATGACAGAACAGCACTTCTTCACTCATATCTTCAGTTATCCAGAAGGAGAATTAGAAACGTGTCCATCTGATAGGTGCCTACCGTACAACGTACTTATACTAGGTGAGTACTATAATTGTCCATGTGATAGGTGCCTACCGTACAACGTACTTATACTAGGTGAGTACTACAACTGTCCATCTGGTAGGTGCCTACCGTTACAATGTACTTATAACACTAGGTGAGTACTATAATAATTGTCTATGTGATAGGTGTCTCCCATACAACGTACAGGGAAACTTGCTTAATTCAATTTCCAAGGGATCGCCATAATTGGTTTGAATTAGGCCTGAGTTCGAATTGCAAGAATACTTCACAATTGAAATCATTGTATAGTGCTCAGCAGGGACCAAGGCTAACAGTTTGAACTAACCAAGTTTTTGAATTATGTGAGGTTTAAATTAAGCATGTTTCACTGTACTTATACTAGGTGATTACTATTCTCCATCTGATAGGTGCCTACCGTACAATGTCTTTATACCAGGTGAGTACTATTGCTCATTTGATAGACCAACTCAGAGCTGAGATGCCCTAGAGACTGTAATTTAATAGATCGCGTTGGTCCGTACATTCATTAATATTCTTTGAGCTTCGTACACTACTTGAGCTGTAGAATGTTCCAATCATACTTTCCCTAGCCATAGAAACCAGTAATTTTCCGGCTAGTTACAAAATAGATGAATGTTTAATGAGTCACGTGATTTGATTATATTTCTAGAGAATCCCAGATTTTGTTGGTTTTTGACCAAATCTCGAATAATAAAGGCATGAATTCCTATTGCCATGCGCCATAGCAGTCGTCACCAATGGAAGCAGTTTTCTGCGATACCGAAGAATTACTCCTGACTGAGCACAGGACGCATCCCACCATTGGACTTTATTATTAATTCTTTATTTCTTGAGCGGCCAAGCCTCATTTAGAATTTGTTCAATCAACATGGACAGCTACAAATTCACAATCAATACCGAAGTGCCGATAGTGCTGATGGATTCTGTAGTTATAGTAGAGTTTATAATATTATCCTGTGGTAACTAATTGGATATCCTCCTTTATGAATTCAGGTGTCGGCTCTCTCTCGCAAGCCTCCTTCCGTAGACTCTTACCCAAAACCTACAACCACTTTATAGAAACAATGCAAAGCGTCAAGTTTGATGGTTACAATGTAGTAGGGGACGGTACCACTGGAGCCTTACTACCACTCCTTACAGGTAAAAAAAACATGGACACTCTTTCTATTGTGCTGGGAAATGAGTTTATTTTTTTCACATGTTATAAATGTAGGAACTGCTAAGCCAATCGGATTCAACGGCTCCTATGCTCTACCGTACTGACCTGTAAATAGTTTAAGTGTACGTTGTATTTGCTACAGGGTTAGATGAGTCAAGGTCACCTGAAGTTCGTATAAACAAGGAGCACTCCCATTACGCAGACAAGTTAGTCACTCACTACTTGCATTGCAGACAGTATTTATGGTTATAATTCATATTTACTTTACACATATCCCTGAGAGTATGTAGACGACGTACACTAAATGTGAAACATTCTTACAATATACATGTATTATGTTACAAGTACATTAAATGCATGCCGTAGCTGTGTATGTTTGCAGGTATTACAGACTTCTGATTCACCTGTTCACAGTCAGTCTGGCAGTTTCTATGCTCATAATAAATTATATTTTAGTGGTGTGAGGTGTGTGTCAGCCTTCGGAGGTGTTTGTAACACTCTATCGGTTTTCTAATTTATCAACTCTTGTAGGGTCGACATGGCCACCTGAACTAGAATAAAGGGTACTAAGGCTTTCTATTTTTTATAATTTATAAGGCTATTTTGGAGTTATATTCTTTGCACTGTGTTCATCATGGAGGCACAACTCTTAGTTTTATTATATAACTTGTAGACTAAATTTGTTGTGGAATGCCTATGATGCTCAAGGGTACGCTACATTGTATGCTGAAGACCACCCTTCTTTTAATACCTTTAATGAAAGATTTCAAGGCTTTGAGAGAACACCTACGGCTCACTACATGAGACCGTTCTGGCTGGCAGCTGAATCTCATCTGTCTCAGCAATTCTGTCTTGGTATGCTAACAACATACAATTTGCTATGCTATTGTATGCTATGCTATGCTATTCTATAGTATGCTATGCTATGCTATCCTATGGTCTGGTATACTATGCTGTTGCATGGTATTGTATGCTATGTTATGGCATACTATTTAGTGGTATGGTATTCTATGGTGTGATAAGCTATATTTTGTTATGCTATTCTATAGCATGATCTGCTAAGAACTCACTGCTGGACTCCACAACTTAGTCAAAAGCTTAGGTCACCCCCAATGTTTTGGTTTTGTAGTCGTTTGTGCTTTTTGTCAGTGTTTCTACTTGAGTGAGCGATGAATTCTTTAGGATGGGCAGCATCCCCTTATGTGATAGTACTACACACGTGACTGTGTGATTTCCTAGTCAGCCAATTAAATGACAGCTTACATTCACTGCTGATGAAAGACTGGAATAACATGCACTTGTCTTTATCAGCCAATCATTTTAGATTAAGTGAATCACTCAGTTTTCTGCAATACCTGAACATTTGACAAACGTTTGAGTTTGGATGATTAGGGAATGAATTTTGTATTCGAATTTGTATTTGCAGGTAAGAAACCGAAACATCAATATATGCTAGATTACCTGCTAGACTTCTTCTCAGCTTACAGTAAGGACAGAAGGTTTGCTGTTGCTTTTCTCAAAGAGCTGACTCATGCAGACGTTTCCCTAGCCCAGCATCTTGATAATGACTTGCTACAGTTTTTGCGAGACATGTCTCCCTACTTGAAAGATACTATAGTCGTACTGATGACAGATCACGGGCTACAAACACATCAGGTGGGTGTAATCACGTAGTATTTACCAACTAGTATTCCCACATCAGTAGGGTAAGGGGGTGTAACTCTACTAAAGTATGTGGTTTAGTTGTATATTTGGCACTGTATCGTAATGGATAGCATACTTCCCCCAAGTGGATGAGCTCCCCTTTCATAACAAGGTTGTGTGGGCCTTGAACCCGTGACCCCTAATTGACCCCTATGGCTACAGACCACCAGGCTAACCACAGCTCCTCCCTATACCAGTAGTGACTAGATGGGAATGAGTATACATTGTAAGTGTCTATATAATTGAGTCACAAAGTATGGGCTATAGTTGTATTATCTAAAGAATGCCTATATTGTCATCACACTCATGGGTTAGGTGTAGGTACTCGGTACATTGATCACACATGCAGTAATACACACAGTATAATACCCACATATAATATAGATTTTAATGTTATATGTATGTACATCATCGCTCTACATGTGTAACATGTGCTGTATGTATACTAATCTGTTACATGTAGATTACGTATTTTGTATGTTTTCATACACGAGCACTATTTAGAGAATATTACATAACTTTATTGATTTCTATCATGATACATTCAAACTACAATGTATATTCCTAAAATAATTTAGCTTAGTATAAGTACAGAATTTAATAACAGTAAGATTTCGTTTCTATCCGGAGTATCGATTCCTGTCCAACTGAGTGCAGAGTTGTCTAATCTATTCCTATTAGATGTAGTGAAACATTTTCTTACATACCTGAAGTCATTCTAACCTGAAGGTCACATGATACAACTAAAGGTCACACGAAACAGTAACGATGATAGACTGTATAGCTAAAATTTTTAAATTTAATTTCATTCACAAACTACATAGTACATAGAATAAAATGATAAAGAAAAGACAACTTCCTATTACATCACTTTCCAAATAAATTAGAGTCGGGTTCCTTAACATCTACAGTTTAGACTCATGTGGTCACTAGTAATAGGACACAATATCAGCACATCCAGGTGCTCTGGTAACAACATTGCTAGGTACACTATGTATATGGTGGGAACATCCAATAGTGTCTCATAGACTGCACGTGTATTGCTCTGGTAGTAGCTCATTGTACATGTTCATTGTACGTCTGCTACTGGCTGAGCACCATGCACTATTTACTAGAGACAAACTAGATTGCGTATCAGTCAAATATCAGCAGGGGAATTGATTCACAATGGTCTAGTCACAGCTGATCATTTGGTAAGCAGATGAGTTCCACTGAGATCCACCCTTGTGTGTTCCACCTTAGAGCTATTCTCACTACATTACATAATATTACTGGCTAGGGGATGGTCTCATTCCATTAGCACAGGCTACTACATTACATGTATAACTGTGTCAGGGAGATGGTCAATACCACAAGTACGAAACTCTCTTTAGCAGTCTGCAACCGGTCAGTAGCCTTGTTACACAGGTTTCCAGAGCACATACAGCGGGTCTGTGTTCCACCTCCCCCTAAAATAGTTTAACATTATGCTAAGGCAGGCTATTTTTCATAAAGAGAAGAAAGTCTGTTTAGTCTGTACATATATTGTGATGGTACAGGACATTTGTATACGACTCCAACTCCCGGACGAAGCTCCACCGCACCCTAAGTGCCTAGTAGTTGTTACAGCGCTACTCACCTGACACTAACATTCTTACAATTAGTGCTCGTATACTTACCCTTAACTGCATTGCATGTCCAAAGTACTTAATTACCATTTATATATACATGTCTCCATGTGTTTATGCTCATTCCTTATTCATGTATCTTACTATATGTTGTTATACATAGTCACATGAATGTTTCTAAGTCTTTTAATGCCTTTTATACCCATGTACAGAGGCCCGACCTCTCAGAATCCACTGATATTCATTTTGTACATGAATTGGACCATTATAAGCAACTTTTGTAGAACCCGACCTATTTTGGGTCGGCCGTCGGGCTTCCGGCGGCCATCTTGTTGCGCAACTTCCGGACGACCACACGTCGTCTTTTCCCGACGTCATGTCGGCCGGAAGTCCTTATACTATATAAAGGGCACTGTTTTACTGTTCATTGTCTCAGTCTACACTTGGCTTTCAATAAAGACACATCTATACTTGATACAGGGACTTTCTCTTCCTTTTACTAGGTCATTCGCTTTGCGAACCGCCTACTAGGTTGAATTACTCTCTTTCACTGTATAGTCTGAAGGTCGGACTTGAGATCAGATGGGTCGTCTTTGGTAGTATTTGGGCTACTGAGACCGCTCGATCTTTCATGTAATGCGAAGTCCTATTACCACTCATAGGCACTTCATTTCTGGGTCGATAGTCGTCCAAGGACGACCGCACCAAAACACAGAAACCATTACAATATGTATATGACTAATACAAGCAATCTGTACGTAAGAGCATATATGCATATAATATGTATAATTATTATTAGGTATCAATGAAAATTATTATTTCAATACCTTAGCTACTATATTTATTTACTCTACTTTATCATATTTATTATATAATATTGAGTCTTTTCATTTTATTTGAAGCTAATTCTGATATTTATGTACATGTATATGTACATGTATATGCATATTAATGTACGTCTAGCCAGTATAATGTGGTGTTCCATGCTACACTTTGCACCAAACCATTGATTAATGCAGTGCATATCTACACGTACCTAAAGTTTGCGTGTCACAGGCCTTGTCCAGCTTAGCGAACGTTTCAAATGACCTCTTCTCTCCACATAGTTTAGATACGTATTCCTTTACTGTAATATAAACAAAAAATAATATTATTGCTATACTTCGTGGGTTCATGCATAGTATTATGAGGTCCTAGCCAGAAGCACATGTACAGTGAATTGGTGCCACTATGCTAGAATACCACTAAAATGGAACATGGAATTCCACAGTGACTAACAGTCTATAATATACATGTAAGAGTTTTGCAAGCTGACTAGCGAGATTGAATAACTAAGTGACAAGTTAACTTCATGTGAAATAGTTTATACTGGATGATATAGCCTAAATCTTTAGTAATTAACTGGAAATAAGTTAGGAAGTGATCAAAATTAGAATTATTTTACAGAGGTGGTAATCTCTTCAGGTCAATTCTACTAATTCTACCCTCTCACTCCCTGATTCTACCCATCATTTACTATGCATTGGAGGGAAGACAACTCTGAGATGTTAACACATTTTGCCAGCGATGGATAATCTTAAAAAGGCCATTGATCTTAGCTATGTCCACATTTGACCCCAACCTTCAATTATAAGCCCATGATGCTTATACAGTATATTGGTGTTGCTAAGAATAAATCTCATTTAATATTGCAAGTAGATCAATAATCTTACAGGGTCATCCACTTCTTGTTGAAATCTGTGATACATTTACGATATGTATCATTTCCAGCATGTGTATTTACTGTATTACGTGTATATACATGTATTTACTCTATATGCATGCATGTACATATATACATATATGTACATTGTATATGTTGTACATGAATATGCAGTATAGTACGTAGCTTACATGTATAATACATGTAATATGTACAATCACTTATATTGTATGAATTCTTTGTATATATGCACAATCTTTACTATTACATCTCCATTTTAAAATACATGTACATGTACCATGTGCTGCCTTTCATATTACATACAATATGAACTCGGAGCGCTATGAATGTGTAGGGCCCACAGTGTACATACACTACATGCGTGCCTACAGCACTACCCGGCAGCTCTACAAGTACACACAGCACATGTACAAATACTACATGCGTGCCTACAGCACTACCCGGCAGCTCTACAAGTACACACAGCACATGTACAAACTACTGATCAATATCTACCAATAACTGAATATAATCTAACTAATGAAATTATATAACTGTTTAGTAAGGAGCTTGTTGGCTGCTTATCTGAGATAGTCAACCCTTTATGTCTGCAGGCAACTTGGGCTATGTCTGCAGGCGCATACAACTGGGGTTAGGAATAGTACCAATACTTTACCTGCAGCAAGGGACTGCGTACTTACTTGGTCTATTTGTAGGTTTCTCCTCACATTCTGTAAATATATAATGAAACATTTCTAGCAAGTGGAGCTAATTCCTCTACAGCTAGTCTCTCTCCCATATGACGGGAAAGGGCACATGTAACAGGAAAGGGTACATATACATTGTAATGGGAAAGGGCACATGTAATGGGAAAGGGTACATATAATGGGAAAGGGCACATGTAATGGGAGAGGGTACATATAATGGGAAAGGGTACATATAATGGGAAAGGGCACATGTAATGGGAAAGGGCACATGTAATGGGAAAGGGTACATATAATGGGAAAGGGCACATGTAATGGGAAAGGGCACATGTAATGGGAAAGGGTACATGTAATGGGAAAGGGCACATGTAACGCTAGTCAACTTTCTCTCTTTCTAAACATCTGAGCCACGAACTGTACCAAAGGAAGAAAATTAAATATTCAGTGTTTAAGCCAGAAACTGACATGTAGAAAACATTAAAAAACTACATGTATAATGTGTATAGGCCCATCATATCCTTTCTCGGTACGTGACCTTCCCGATGACCTTGTTACTGACTAGCGTTTAAGAGAATGCTAGAATTTGAATCAAGTGAAGAGTTGATACTGTGTAATATTGCATTTCCTGAGTTTGATATGAAGGATGGGGAATCGTAAACACTACCAAACATAAGCAAATGTTATAGTAGCTATACTCTTATATCATTTTATTGAACCTCTTCGGATGGATGTGGTAAGTGCAAGGTGAAGAAAATATTATTGTTATCTTTGAGGCATGTGCACGATGGTCAAAAAGCTTTTTCATATACAAAATATAAGTAGATATACAAGTGGTATATACATGTAGTAAGTAAGCATACCAGTATATACGTGTATATGAGTAGATAAACAGGTATATAATATACATGGTATATACATGTAGTAAGTAAGCATACCAGTATGTACGTGTATATGAGTAGATAAACAGGTATATAATATACCATACGTGTATATGAGTAGATAAACAGGTACATGTGTGTTACACTTACTGTTTCTCTCAGCCTCTGCGGTCCTGTTCCTTGGTCCGGTATGGGGCACCTCAAACTTGGTCACTATTTTGATGCAGACATCGTCGTAGCTGCCGCAGTGATGCCCCGTCTTATTCATCTTAGCCTCAGTACACCCGTCATTCTCGTTAAACGTGTCACATTGCCAGCACTCGAGACCGCTAACTGTGAGCATAGGTTTACTGTTACATTGTCATACGATGGCAGAGAAGTGTAACTGTATCCAAGCTAAGCATAACGTTTCGTGTGTTTCACTTCAAGTAAATATTTTTGCGATTTAGACTTCACACTTAATATTTTAGTTTATTACTTACCTTTAGCTAACTGAAGTAAGTACAGCACAGTACATATAGAGAGCACCGTTAGTGTAGGTGTACCCATCTCTACCCGGTTCTTTATCCCACTATACTGCCACTTGCTAACAGCCGAACTGTCTCTCTGTAAACTTCGGCTAGGTGCTGGTTCAATATCCTATGCGATCCGCCTGATTGGTTTAATATCCTATACGACCCATCTGATTGGTCAGTTCTCACTGCCGGTACTAAATCCTGTTAATTGGTGATATTGATCAATACTAATCTGTTTATTCATCTAATTCTCAGATATCGTTCAGCTCCTTTTATCGTGAAATATTAGTTTTGCCAAGATTCTATAGAAAGCAACGTTCGATGGTTTACGAGTCTTCCTTGACCTGGATGACGAAGTGAATGTTTACATGAAGTTATTGACAAACTATTTTCTCACTAGGTATTGGTAGTTATCTCCCCTTCCCTCTATACATTGAAGTCGTTGAGGAGCTTACGTTATCAAAACACGTTTTCTTAAACTATTTGTTTGCGATTTAATTAAAAACTGTGTGTTGGAGTTAGTATTATACATGTATAGCTCAATACTGCTTGTAAACTCTACTAGTATTACATGTAATATACAGTATAGTAAGGAGACAACTCTTATAGGTGGTCTATGTTTCCATGTCTACAAAAGATGAGGTAGTTATACTGGTGCTTGACTGAAAAATTAGTGGCCTCAGCTCTTTGGTCAATTACTGACCCACTCTCTCCTTATATTTCAAGATGTTCCACTCAAGCGACCATAAAGTGAGGACTTGGGAGGACAGCCATGTATGTTGTACACAAATTCTCTGTGTCTCTGTTGTAGTCGGTGATGAATTGGCAGACGAAAGTACAAGCTCGAATGCCTCTCCTTTCCATATACCTGCCTTCTAGCTTTCTCCATAATAACAGCGACATAGCTCATGCAATGATCTCCAATGAAGATAAACTGGTTACTCCATATGATATTCATCACACTTTGAAAGACATCATTGACATGTAAGCCAACACTTTGTAAACATTTTGAAATTTAAAGTCTTGGTTAAAATATTGGTTAAAATCACAATGTTTCATCACACGCCTAATCCGAAGGACTGGGCGACGAGATAGTAGGAGCACACCTTTGGCACAAAGTCTCAGTAGTCAATAGACGGCAGCGAAATTTAAACCCTGGACCTTCAGCCCTTGTGTACCTCAGGGCAGGTGCTCTAAGTAACTGAACCTTCTACATTTGGCAAGATTTTGTATTTGTGAATGCTCACAAGACTTGTGCAAATGTGAAAGATTTGCATGAAATTAAATTACCCTACGCGGTGGGTATTACCCTACGCTGTGGGTATTACCCTGCGCTGTTGGTATTACCCTACGCGGTGGGTATTACCCTACGCGGTGGGTATTACCCTACGCGGTGGGTATTACCCTACGCTGTGGGTATTATCACTACGCTGTGGGTATTACCCTACGCTGTGGGTATTACCCTGCGCTGTGGGTATTACCCTACGCTGTGGGTATTACCTTACGCTGTTGGTATTACCCTACGCTGTGGGTATTACCCTACGCGGTGGGTATTACCCTACGCTGTGGGTATTACCCTACGCGGTGGGTATTACCCTACACTGTGGGTATTACCCTACGCTGTGGGTATTACCCTACGCTGTTGGTATTACCCTACGCGGTGGGTATTACCCTACGCGGTGGGTATTACCCTACGCTGTGGGTATTACCCTACGCTGTGGGTATTACCCTGCGCTGTGGGTATTACCCTGCGCGGTGGGTATTACCCTACGCTGTAGGTATCACCCTACGCTGTGGGTATTACCCTACGCTGTGGGTATTACCCTACGCTGTGGGTATTACCCTACGCTGTGGGTATCACCCTACGCTGTGGGTATCACCCTACGCTGTGGGTATCACCCTACGCTGTGGGTATTACCCTGCGCTGTGGGTATTACCCTGCGCGGTGGGTATTACCCTACGCTGTGGGTATTACCCTACGCTGTGGGTATTACCCTACGCTGTGGGTATTACCCTACGCTGTGGGTATTACCCTACGCTGTGGGTATTACCCTGCGCTGTGGGTATTACCCTGCGCGGTGGGTATTACCCTACGCTGTAGGTATCACCCTACGCTGTGGGTATTACCCTACGCTGTGGGTATTACCCTACGCTGTGGGTATTACCCTACGCTGTGGGTATCACCCTACGCTGTGGGTATCACCCTACGCTGTGGGTATCACCCTACGCTGTGGGTATTACCCTGCGCTGTGGGTATTACCCTGCGCGGTGGGTATTACCCTACGCTGTGGGTATTACCCTACGCTGTGGGTATTACCCTACGCTGTGGGTATTACCCTACGCTGTGTGTATTACCCTACACTGTGGGTATTACCCTACACTGTGGGTATTACCCTACACTGTGGGTATTACCCTACACTGTGGGTATTACCCTACGCTGCGGGTATTACCGCTGCCTACTCTGTCTCTATTATCCACGATTGCTGCTTCTTGTAATTTTCTAAGCAATGTCCCAAACACTAATATGATTATCTGTAATCTAACCTGGGTTCCACTCTAAGCTTACCAAGATCCATTGTCACATCCACTGTCTCAGCTCTGCAGTAAATCACTAACATATCCAACTACTGTATATTAGATAACCTGTAGCCCAGGCTCAAAGGTATAGCCTAGATATACATGTACGTGTAATATGATTATACCCACATACAGACTAATTGGGAGTCTCTGCCCTTCACGTTACTGCAGGTAATGTTAGAATATCACTTTATATTGTAGACCCAGACTTAAACAAGATGACCCTCGTGATGTTGGAAGGTTCGGACAGAGTCTGTTTAAACCTCTACCTGTTGAGAGAACTTGTAAATCTGCAGGTGTGTAACCAGTTTAGTGTGTAACCGGTGTGATATGAAACCGGTGTGCTATGTAACCAGTGTGATATGAAACCGGTGTGCTATGTAACCAGTGTGATATGAAACCGGTATGCTGTATAACTAGGGTGGTGTGTAATATATTAACCTGTCAGTCACCTGTTCGCTTACCTCGTCTCATTACTGACAGGTTTTCTAAATTTTATATTGAAAGTGTAAGTCGTGTACTCCTTTTGGCGACACAACTCCCAGTTCTACCACACATGGATGGTTTATGTTTATGCACTGCACTACACAGCAATCCAGTTCTCCTTCACATATACATGTAGATCGTACTAGTATGTTATCCTACACATTACAGGCGTGGATATTCACTGGTGTGCATGTCACACTTATTTCAACATATCAGATAGCGAGATAGACAAGGTCAAGGTTGGTGAGATGGTGTTGATGAAATTGAATGAGCTGACGTCTGCACATAGAGACAGCTGTGCTCCCTACTCTCACATCACTGTACTCACTGTCTTACGTGTCGTACCCAATGAGGAGGTAAAACACTTGAAATTTCTAATTTGGTTTGATACAATTTTTCAAACTATTGTGGTCACAATCTTTCTTTAATATCCGCTGTTACTGTCACTGGTCTAATAAACCATTATACCGGTGGTTACTGGTTACTGGTTACTGGTTACCTGAATGGTTTGTGTGGTGGCTGCTGCATTGGCATGTTTACCAGATGTTGGTATAGTTGAACTCTCTGTCACAAAACTCCCAAACCCTCCATAGGATTTTGATCAACTCTAATGTACATGTACAATGTATTATAGTGCATGTACATGTATACCTACGTCCATTTACATGTACGTAGGTGTATATGTACGTGCACGTAGGTTTACATGTGCATGCACTTGCATTTACATATGGTTTCGTAGTTACTTCCTAATTTAGCACTATTTTACATCTTTATTTCCCATAATGGCCACCACTGTTGCAGTGAACAAACCAGAAAATGGAAACTTATAATAGTTCTCATGTTTTATTTGTAGATACTCCGTTATGAAACTCTAAATAATAAACGGTTTACTTCTGACACGCTCCTTTCCCAGAACTATTATCAAGTTACAGTCAGTGTGAAGACCTCAACATCCGATATCACTGACATTTACGAACTAACAGTAGAGCCCAACGACAGCGGAGTTCTTGCCGTATTTAAGTCCTCGTATACGCTAGTCTCTGAAATTGTTCGTATAAATAAGCCCAAAGTACAGAGTTGCCCTGTAGATAAAGACATTATCAGGTATTGCTCTTGTGTCAGCCAATCGTCCCATGAACTGAGATGAACTTAAATGGTCTGGTTACTATGGATTATAATTTATTCAAATTTGTTTCGTGCAAAATTGTTGGTAAGTTAACAGTAGACGGCTTCATTTTCAACTTTGTTGTTATGTAATAGGCTACTTGTTTATCATACAATGTGATGTATCACACGCTGTTAGCCAAAGGAATAGAATGTAGTCATAAATACTTCAGTGCATAGTAATATAAGTAGTAATACTATTATAATATCTATTGCTTGAATGATAATATTTATTACACTGTTGTACTGTGTCTGGAATTACTGATAATTATTGTGTATTATTTTTCTAATTTGGCAATAAAATTGAATTCTCTGCCACCCAAAGTGTCAACTTCAATAAATTATCAATTACATCATAATTATTAGTCGGATTTATTCTCTCTTAGGTTCGTGTATTATATTAGTACTGTTGTTTTGGTGGGAGTTATCACCACTCCTTTAATGCATTTTGGTAGGAGTTGTACCCTCTCCTCTAATAATTGTTTGATGGGAATTGTTCCCTCTTTTGATGTAACTTAGTGGGTATTAAATTGTCTTTCCTCTCCCTTGTTCTACAGGAGTTGTCTACACCCTGCATCCTTGTTTACTTCTCCCTTCCACTATTGAGATGAATATCATGTACTTTTTATACCGATTGGATTTTACAGTTTGTTGGCTGTGCTATTAATTATTCATTATCAATCTAATTTACAAGAATTTATTGTATTATTTTTGAGCATATAATTTCCAATAACAAGCAGCCTTTTGTTGAGCTGTCTACATAATACAGGGTTACATGTGCAGTATCCACTCCTCATCCATCTTGTAGCTTTCAGTATGGGAACATGAGCTGCTCATATCAGGTTAGTACAATTATTAAATCCATTTTCTTTTGCTTTTTTTGTTAGGCTTAAAATTTTACTTAGCAGAAATGATAGTGTTTATACCACATGGTAATGGACTAAACATGTCACCATAGCAACTGGTTTGTGAGCTTGCTCTCTTCCTGTTTAGTCATACTTTCCTGGCCTTGTGCCAACTGGTTAAATAAAATCCCACACCAAGGCCCTAGCCTGTCTACATGTCAGAATGGTTTCAAAGTTTTCCCAGCTTTAGCTTTCACCATAACTTTGAAACTTGAAGTTGAGATATATTAATTAATAATTATTTTACCTTAAAAGTAGTACCTGTACTTCAAAGCATTTCAGGTCATTTTTCAAATTGGACTGCTGGATAATTTGTTAGCATGTTTGGTTATTAGAGTTGATTCTGTCTGCGTTTAGATAAAATCAACTGATTTTCAGAGAATAGCGCAATGTCTACATGGAGATGAAATTAGTAGTTACTGTAGTTTCTCAAACATTGATTTACCAAGTTACATGTCTACAGGTTTTAGTTGTAGAAGATTAACACAAAATAGTCATAATTATACTTGTACACTGTTCGATTGTGTATTCACTGTATGCAGATAATGTAGGGCTAGTTAAGTTTTATCGCAGGAAATGTGAAGTAAAGGGGTGAAACAGACTAAAAGATTGTCTGTAGATTCAATATGCATATCATCACATCCTTTAGCTTACACTAACAAGCACCAGCACAAAGACTCAGAAAAATTTAAATAATTCATAATCAATAGTGATTAGCTTGTATTCATCGATTTTTTAATTAAAACAATATACATGTGTTGTATATCATACAGCATGTTGTAGGACTACATACACCACGATGATGGAGCCGGCATTGTAGACCTACACACAGTACATCCGCACTCATATACAGCTAGCTACCCACCATGCTATTGCCATATACATGTACATATACTTTGTATACATTCTTGCCTAATAACCAAACAGCATTATGATATAGTATAAGGTATCACCATACTACATGTAGCATAATGGCAACAGGTCTCGGTGTGATGAAGAGACAACTCCAGTATCAGTAGCATTAGGGTTGCTTCATTCTCTTCTAGCAATGAGCAGGAGATGCTGACACAAGTTCATAAACTTTTTAATTATATATACTTAAGTGTATCCGAGCAAGTGCTGCCTCAACTAATACATGTATATACGAGTGTGTTATTATAATTATTGAAATAAGACATTCTGTCAATATTTGGTACTTAATATTAATGAGTAGAGATACAAATACTTCAAGTATGCTGACTTTAAGATAACTAGTGTTCATATAATCCCTATTCTTATTAGCAGTAGGGCTGCCTGTGACTAAGGGACCACAGAAGGAAAACAGTGCAGAGCCAGCAACAAGAACAGACACCCAGTTGGTACAAGCTGAGAGGGTACAGCATGGGTAACACAATGAGTGAGGTAACCATTACAGTCACGGTTGTAATAGTTATAAATTTCAATTATTAAAAATATCGTGATGCATGATGAATTATCTTTCCCGATAGCGGTTATTATTGACTGTATCTATCAAGTAGGACTAAATTATTGTGCTGATGTTCTAGGTGAATATCTACAGGTACATGTATACTTAAATATAACTTGTAATGCTATTTGTATGAGTGTAAGAGTATGTGAGATCTCTTAGCGAAGGTATGTGATCAACTTCGCTATATGAGCCCGATATCTACACTGTGTAACACGGATTACATAACATCTCCACATTATTGTTGACTGGTGTGCATTATCTCTGCCGCTATAGCTTCTACATGTACATGTGCCACCAAATACTGCATATAGATATTATCCCACCGTTTTAAAATGATGCTGTATTATCAACCAAAATTCAAATGGCTCTTCACTGTTTTGTTCCATCCACTCTCATCTTACTTCTGCTCTTTTAACAAGTCACATGATCAAATGTTTAGTGCTGTATGCATTCCTGTTGTAGGTTCTTGAAGGTTTGTTTATCGGTAACCTTAGCAACTCCAGGAACGCAGAGCAGCTCTACAAACACTCCATCACCCATATTGTATCCATCGGTAGAAGAGATAGGGACAGGCATGTATTTGAGGGCATACAGTATCTCATGGTTGATACACAAGACTCTCCGGAGCAGTATATGACACCAGCCTTTGGAGAATGTCTAGAGTTCATACACAGAGCAAGGGCAAGTAAAGGTAGGCGGTTCCAGTTCATTATGTGTGGAGTTGTCCGTCCCTACGGACAGACAACTCCAGTTAAATATGAACTGATCTGTTCCAGATAAACAGTCCTACTGGTTTTGGCACAACGTAAACTGGTTTTCCAGCAATACAATCACTTCCCCAATGATGTGGCTCTCTATTTCTCTCCGCATCCTCGTTACGCCATTGCACATTGCATGAACTCACTAACACTTCTACATTCACCGTAGAATACATTTCAACTATGTATAAATTATGTGTACATGTACATCCTTGCGGTCTGTAAGTCTATGCATATTCTCAAACGAAGGTCAAGGCTCTCTCATTGGTAGTGTTAGAATTATTTAACTCCAGGTTCGTTTTCCAGTTCAAGACACAAGGAATCAACAAGTGTCCGGAGTCCAAAGTTTTGAGATATACTCAATATAGGGTTATAGTAGAATATGCCCAAAGTTTACAGTTAGATAAGGACAGCAACTGATTACAACTTTCTTCTAGAAGGTCAACAGAGATAGAACACAGATCCCTCAAATAAACAAACACAATGTATATTCTTTATGATGCTTCTTACATGTTTAAACTAAATATTGATAGTAAATCCAGTCATAAATCTGTTAGAATAATGAATCACACTTCATAATGATTATACACACACAGTCATGTAATTATATTATCAATTAGTAAAAGTGAGTAATGTGATTATGAGTAAACACATGTGTGACTTGGGGAAGGGAACAGAAGAGGGGTGATAGAGGAGAAAGAGAGGATCAAACTTGTGTAATTTCTAGGCCTACGTATCATTAGTGTGTCCACCCAGATACTATACTAGGGGTACATCACTGTGGGTGTATTATGCAGTAGTAGTCTAAAATAATAGTTTACATTCTTTATACAATGCCTACCAATTACAGCATGTTTATGGAATGTATAATATCATATATGGATATTTTGTTTTGAGTTGAGATGCTATTGCATTATATCACTGGAATCTTACGATTGTATTTGGCAGCATGTCAGCTCTTACAACATGTTACATTAGTTATTAGTATACACATCGGTCTATCCTCAGAATCTACCACTGCATCCACCCCTGCATCCCCTACTGTATTCATCACTGTATCCACCACTACAAGTCATTCACTATAACTGCAGTCACCCTGTATCCACCACTGCATTCACTATAACTGCATTAAACACTGTATCCACCAGTACAGCCACCACTACATTGTACATCCACCACTGCATTTACCCTGTATCCACCACTGTATCCACCACTGTATCCACCACTGTGTCTACCACTGTATCCACCACTGTGTCTACCACTGTATCCGCCACTGTGTCCACCACTGTATCCGCCACTGTATCCACCACTGTGTCTACCACTGTATCCACCACTGTGTCTGCCACTGTATCCACCACTGTATCCGCCACTGTATCCACCACTGTATCTACCACTGTGTCCACCACTGTATTCTCCCCTGATAACCATTCTGTAAAACCATCAAGTTATTCCTCATTTCTCAACCACTTCCTTTATATCAAGGACATGCTACTTATGACATCAACATAGTCTAATCAGTTTCTCTGTTACCATAGGAACGGTGTTGGTACATTGTCTACTCGGGGTATCCGCTAGCACCACTATTACACTGGTTTACCTGTTGGCCAGAACTAATCTCAGTGTCAATAAAGCCATTCAAGTTGTTAGAGCTGTGAGACCTTTTGCTAATCCGAACCACGGATTCTGTAACCAACTGGAAGACTGGAGTAGAACGGTCAGGAAGTTGTGGAAGAAGAGACTAAACATGTGGCCTCAGGTCCCCTATGACGATGAAGGAAGGTGTGCTTACTTGGTAAGTTCTAATAAATTTCCCAATTATATATTAAATAGATACTTACCCAGCAATTTAGAGAAATAGAACGTACATGTAGAAATGAAACTATATAGAACACAAAACAAAAATATAAAAAGGTGAAGTTTCCTCCACAATGGAAATCTGAAAAGATACAAGCTGTATAATACATAATATAGGCTATTATATAATGTGTATGTACACATGTGTATTTGGCTTATAATATGCATGTACATCTATAAGTGTATAAGGGTAGCCCACATACTACATGTACATGTAAATACATGTACATCTGATCTACACCACAATCACAACGCTGCTAGCAGCTATCTGTAGCATATTTATTTCAAATGTTTTTTGTGTAAAATTATCTGTATTGGTTAGTATGAAATGATCTATGACAAAGAAAGTATCAAACTCAAGGGGTTATTATTGACCAGCTGTTATCCTCTCATCTTCCCATATTCTTTGTTTGTTTTAATCTTTTAAAAATATGTTCAAAACTTCTGTGTGTGTTTCACCACCTGCCATGTAGACAAACAACAACAAATTATCTGTTATTTGAACTGTTTACTGATATGTCTGTATATTGTCAGAGAGTAAATCTGCCGTAGAGGTAAATGTAAGTAGACTTGTCATTCATAGTTTAGAAGGTAATATACATGTACATGTACATGTACATTGTATATTATTATAATTGACAACGCTAATACACTAATAATAGTGATAGAATAAACATACATGAACATGCATGTATATAAATTATTTACTGAAAAGTACTACAGTATTGTTGTAAAGATTTTAACTTATTTTCTAGCTTCATGTGGATTATGCACTGTTAGTTATATATATTATACAGTATAATCGTTAACGGGACACTGCATTATTATATTATTGCAAAATATATCACAATATTCTATGATAAAGTTGAATAACTCTGGTATCACAATATAGAGATATCCAACCTCAGTCATATACCATGTGCCAACCACTTCCCTATAGTATAGTATCATTATGATATGAAGTCATTCCATAATATTATACTGTTATTTCCTGATATGTAATATATTTGGAGTTGTCTGCCCTCTAGCTGTCAACAAGCATGTCATATGAGACTATGTAATCAATGCTACACAACTAATGGAGATGACAAAGAACCATCATAATGCTGTAAAATAGAGGAGTTTTGTTTCAACTGCCACAGTTAAAGTTCCCTTTGTCAGCATGGACAATGACATTCATATTGTTACATTAGTGTAAGGGAGTTGTTACTATGTTAAGGCTATAGCCAGAAGCACTGCAAGTTTAAGTACCACCTGGGATAGTTTAACCCTGTCAGGTCTTCACTACAGGTTAGAGATGCTATCTTAATCTTAGCTATCAGATTTCATAAGAATTGAAATTAATTATATTTTTATAGTGTTTTACGACTCAACGAAACAGTGTCTGGTTTCTATGAGTCACTATTTGTGCAGATGCCGATAGTATTTAATTTTTATAGTGTTGTGTTTTCAGTGTCTTTGAGGTTCCTCGTAGTCCTTCTAAGCTTGCAGAATATACTACCTTGTAGCATATCTGTACATATGTATATATGCATACATATATACTACCTTGTAGCATATCTGCACATACATATACTGCCTTGTAGCATATCTGTACATACATCTATACTACCTTGTAGTATATCTGCACATACATATACTACCTTGTAGCATATCTGTACATACCACTTGGCTATGACCTGCTAGTTGTGTCAGGAAATGATGGAAGAGCCATGAATAAAGCTGGGTACATCTATAGTACCCTACATGCACGCAGCTTTGTTTTAGTAAATACTGGCTGCTGTACACATATATAGCATTTATTTTAGAGGAAAATTGTTATGGAACTATTTTATAATTACATTAACAAAATTTGTTAGCTGTAAATAAATCTGTACAATCCACTTAGACCTGCAGGCTAGACAATAGTATATCAATGTACATGTACGTATGTATGTGCATATGCTGTGCTAATAACTGTAAGTTCCATAAGGATGTAGTGCATTTTAGAAGAATAGGGTATATAACCTATTACATGTGTAGCTATTTTGAGAGACTGCATTGCTAATAATTGTATTCCTAGTTCATGACAGGTCAGATTAGAGGCTATAGATTACTAGCAACAGAAGTCATTAGTATTCCCAGAGTGACAGTTTTATCTTGAGAGTCATCTCCCCATGTGATAGAGAACTCTCCCAAATTTTATGTCCTGTTTGCAATTAGTAATATCTGGCTGATACATGTGTGTATGTACATTGTACATTGTATATTTCACAATAGCAATATAATATATTGTTATAGCTGTATATGTTAATAGAGGAATAGTACGGTTTGGTATGGGTATATATTATACTGTAACCTAATAAATAATGTATATATTAATGTGTTTACCCATTAGTATGAATATATAATAAATATTGAGTCATGCTTAGTACTTATCCTATACCAATAACAACACTGACCTACAGCGGCAGTGTTTCATATGAAACTTTAATTCAGTATGATATTATTATCATGATATTACTTTGCATACATGTATATATGCTACAGTTACTTATCTTTGTAACATTACATTAACATGCACTACTGTTTGCTTTACTACAGATAACACTACCGATAAATAACAAATACATTAGCTATGCAGTACCCAGTTACATAACCAAAATGTAGGACTTTGTAAGGTCAGCTGATACATAGCATGCACAGTTACATTGTATACAGCACCATCACATCCACTTATATGTATAATATATATTATATGTTGCAGTATACACTACATGTACACAGGAATTGTATAGTACACTGATAGTTATACAATGATAAGTGCTAAACAGCCATAAATTTAGTTATGTGTTAAAGTATACAGCTGTCATAGCTGTGTGGATTGACTATGTCTTGTCTTGTTGGCTAGCACAATGTTCATCATATAGTTGGATTAACACCAACATACTAGTAACAAATTGGAAACAAAACTGTCTCCATGTAAATACAGATATCCTGGATATGTCACCATCACAGAATTCAATTATCTATGCAAATGCTATGCCTCTATGAATTGCTTTGGAAACAGTTGATGTATTATTTATTAGTGGTAGTGTATTGTAATACATTTGTATGGTATAGTCATGGAGGGAGTAGCATAGACCCGGGTAGATATGCCACATACATGACTATATTTATATATCAGATGTCTATGCATATTAATCATATATGAGTATGCCCTCCACTATGCCAGCTCCATTTTCAAGAACACTTGTGGCCTACTCTAGGTATATGATATATAGTATACTGTATATTACCTGGTGCAGTGTGAGGTGGATACGCAATGGATATATAATATTATATTTACAATAGAGTTATCTTTGCTAAATCTCATTCGCACACATTGTAAAATCCTAATCAACATTGTCAACAGTCGTATACATGTACATGTTATCTATTAGCTGTGTAACTAGATGTAGAGGTGTATGTAGTTCAGCTAGTAACACACTGAACTGCTCTCTCATACAGTAATAATTACAACAATAATATTAGGTTATATACATGTACATGCAATACAGTTGAAGAAATTTAGTCTATCCTATTGTTACCTGACAATGGCTGAGCTTACCACTGAAGATCAGGATGAGGTAGGTCGGAGAATAACCTCATAATTAGTGTAAATGAAGGAGTTGTTGTATACTATTTACAGGTCATTGCCTGCCTTCAAATATTTGGTAAAATATTATAGGGATGCAGGTATTAATGTACAGTGAAACTTGCTTAATTCAAACTTCAAGGGACCACCATAATTGGTCTGAATTAGGCCTGAGTTTGAATTATAAGATCACTTCACTTAATTTAAGTCATTAGACAATGTATAGTGCTCAGCAGGGACCAAGGCCAATAATTTGAACTAACCAAGTTTTTTAATTATCCAAGGTTGAATTAAGCAAGTTCCACTTGTACATGTACATGTAGGCCTACATTTCATATACACTGTACATTGTAATGTAAGATATCACGTAGGTACCATAAAATACTGGTTGCTTACATGTATGTTTATTACTAGTAGGTATACTATTGTACTTCCACGAAAGGTATAAGTATATCTACTCAGAACTGTTTGTTATCTAATTTCTTGAACAACAGCCAAAATCAAAATTTGTTATTAATAAAAGTTGGCAGTTTTCTAAGCAATGTTTAGCTGATTGATTTTTGGAAAGATGATATCTTAATGTTGAAGTATCATAGAACGAATACAGACATGCTGCTCTACTCCATGTGTATGGGAGTTCTACATGCCAAAGTTGCCAAACACTTAGGAATAAACAGCAAACATAAAAGTAGTAGCTGTTCAACTACCACAACTATATGGCTTCCTTTTCAAATTTACTAAGAGATGAATAATTTAGTTGAACATCATTGAGACTATGCTTGGGTATTGTAACATGAAGTGTTGAAGGAGACAGTATTTTGTCAAGAGGGTATTTATTTTATTATGTATGTAGTGCATATTATATTCATATACATGGATACTTTCTCATGGGATACACAAACCATGGATAGCATAATATAGCATGTTGATTCTCACAAACATGCATGCTGCCTCTGCTGTTGCTGCTGTTGCCTGCTGCTGTTGCCTGCTGCTGCCTGCAAAATATTATAAAAAAGAGATAAAATTATCAAGAAAGTGTCAGTATGGATTCTAGAGAGCATATTTAATATAATATCTGTCTGCCTGCATGTATAAATATTATCAAAATACGACTGTTTCTAGTTGTAGAATGTGTCCTTTGCAGTTATTATTTTAGTTCCTATAGCCTGTGTCCTTTGCAGTTACTAAATGAATGTTTCTACAGCTCTGTGACTGTAAGCCCACACTGATGTTATAGTTCTTGTCAAATATTTGTATTACAATTGCAGTGTTTTAACATGGACATAATGTACATTGTATTATTCAGATATTATATGGAAGTTCGCACACATTTATCTTAATGGGTCAAGGCTCATTAGCTACTATAACAATCCTACCATATTGCCTGCTTATTGTGCGAGCTCTATAATAGTAGAACTGTAATATGACTAATGATGAATTAAATCTTAATTATCAAGGTTATTATTTATTATTACATAACACATTATACTAATAGTTATTATAACATTATCATTAATTACAGCTTAGATCACTACAGAGCACAAAACACCCTTCATTCCAAATAAGGCAGTAAACTGTAAGACATTATTACATTGTGGATGGAGTTGTGTGCTCTCTGTGCTACTAGAGGCATGATATTATTATTAGCAATATTATTGGCAGTTTGACAAGAACTACGTGATGTGGATAATAGACGAGATGTACTATATCTCACTGTAGTGTAATAGTGTACAGTATTATACATAGAGGATCGTGCAGAGCAGGGAGCTATGCATAAGTAAACATACTGCAGTTTATATTAGTCTGTACATTGCTGGCAGTAGCACAGATACCTTACCTTCTTAAGTGTATAGTTCACTTGTGGATTATCCATATTCTAAAGACAGCAGGTATGATATTAACATATAATATTAGTGTACATAGTACCTGTGCACCTAGACATACATGTAGATCTGCATAACACAATGCCATTACAATAGTTATATATACATATACATGTATATGCACCAAAGTTAGACCTATATATTTTAGTTTTCACACTAGTTGCATTATGCTAGTACCGAAACCAACTGGCAATAACATAATTAATATATACAATCAATATATTTGTGTTTTTTTTAAATTACGTACATATAATACTTGTATCATCATACAGATGTAGGCCTACCATTCCATATGCATGTAATGTACACATCATTAGATTTAAAGGAATTTGTATATTATTACATGTATAATAGAACTATGATGTCATGGGTACATATGCATGTTTGTAAGCGGATATCGGACTATCCATGATGTACATAATATTTCTAACTGGTCAAAATATTGTTTATTATAATTATTACTACAGTTATAAATTATCTGTATGGAATCCTCTAGTAAAATACTTGCCAAAATATAAATAATGGTGCAGGTTGTCTGTCTAAACGTCCAACTGTTATTCATACATTACACAGATAGTATGGGAGATCGAAGTGAAAGTTGGTGGGGTGGTAGTGTTACGCCCTCACCGGCACTGTATAATCTGAGTTCTAGCTAAGCTTCTGTGTGTGGGAGGGTGGAAGTAGATATTACGTCTGTCGTAACTGAGGGGTTTGAATTGGCTAACTCCTGCTAATACCAGAGCTGAGGTCTGGTAAGGAGCCATCATGCAGGATGTTGTTGTGTAGGATGTTGTAGTAACAACTATAATCCTCGTACTGACGGCAGAACAGTACTTGTTCTCCTTGATTTATTACATTCACTGGTGGTAGGCCACATATTTCTGTAATTCTCCATCATGCATGTTAAGCAATAGGACTTGCTAAATCATCTCATGTTTGTTGTTTCTAGCTAATCGTATTTCTTCCAGGTGGTTAGTTTCACGTCTGCACGTAAGCATTGGCTAGAATCAGCTAATTAAAAATAGGAGTTGCCTCATCGATTCTTTGCTTTCTGCAGATTCCTTTCAGTATGTTGGATGAACTGGGTACCATATCTAATCTCTACACCTACCTTCCCACGACTCACTTCATACCCTAGACAAATTCCTACCCTGACCTTTTCTTCACTAAATCAGTTGAATTATTTGCGTTTATTTGTGCAATCAAAATTTTTTAGTGAAACTCTTGGCCAGCTTTGAATACAGACTGCACAAACTGTAAGACACTATGTTCTCTAAAGCTCCATAGATTGTGTAATGTTTAATTATCAATCACAATAGAAGACTAGAGGTGATCGGGTAGTCGTGAATAGAGTCTTTGGCAGCTATACTCTTCAATGGACATGATTGGTTTAGCTCAATTAAGGACCTAATGAGTTGGTAGTAGAGAGGTGTGAGACTCAAGATTACATCAGATCAGGAGGTTGTGGTGTCAAGTAGTTGGTACGGAGAGGTCGGGCTGACATACTTAGCACTGCTCCAGTTACACAGTGTTGCTGCTGTTGTCCTATTGTCTCGCAGCGTCTTGGATTTAAATATGGATTCTATTACTCATTTGCAGGTATTCTATTGTCTGTATAATAGATACATGTACTACTTGATCGATAGTGTTTGTTAGGTAGTGCAGTATGCTTCTTATTACACAGAACTAAACTTCAATAGGATCTGTGATGGAACACATTAGTACTGCACATGCAGGGGGAGAGCATTCTAGTCTGTTACACAATCCCATAGGTGTAGGTGCTACAAGAGACGGCGTTTCCTCCGTTTTTAAGGCCAGTAGAGCCTCGGTCTGGGCCCAAACGATCTCTCCATGGCTTGGCGTCCCGGAGCTTTGTTCTAATTGGTTAATGTCAAATCCAATGACTCGGTTATGTTTTCGTTATTGGCTGGCTTGGGTCGTTATGGCATTGCTCATGAGCGGCTACTGCTCCTTGCCCATAGAGGGAGACTGGTGGACAATGGAGTCGGCCTATTGAAGCTTACGACTTCCCATGTAGCCTAACGTTTAGTCTGCTACCAGATGTATTTCCCTAGAGTGTTTTCAGACAGGGCAGATAATTCCAAGTTAGATTCTGATGAGGATAAACATTCATTTATCTTGGCTTGGGTTGTACATAATAAACAGAAATGTTACTGTAGGTAGTATTTAAGTGTTTATTGTTGTCCCACCCAGCAGGTGCTAGTCATAATGTTCGCCAATAAAGTACTTTATCTGCAAAGGATTGTGGGTGTGTTTATATATCTTCTACATGTAAGTTCCTCCTAATTGCTGGAGGTACTTCTAACTATTATACAATAATAGGCTAGAAAGACATTACATTTTGTATATTCCATCATATATGCTGTCGAGGGTTGTGTACATTCTCTAGATCAGTATAACCCAGGTGAGCATACGTCAGCATACATTAGAATTTCACAGTATAATGGCATGCCTATCTTTATTTGGCTACTTGTAGCCTATATCACTTTATAATGCAAATAGCTTATTATGTTATACGTAATAGACCTGCATTCAAACTAGGTTATAAAAACAGTGTAGAGTTTAACCACAATGCAAGCGGTGATGCGAGTACATGATTATGGTACGAAACTTGAAAATGTGAATTTTTCATCTTCCAAATCCAATTTATTAAGACGACTCGCTACTAATATTAAAGTTTTCTGCCTTACATAAGCACTAAAACTCTTTGCATGCACAATTGTGCACATATCTTATTCGCATCTGAATAATATTGGCTGTCCTTGTCACAACATTTGATTTTCATTTCGGGTTTCTATTCGATTTACTTTTTATATACATGTAAGTATGGCGGTTTGCAAATGATAAACTAACATTATATATGTTATATATATTATGTATACAAGTACATGTACTGTACATGTATACATAAATTTATTTTATATAATATAGGCACAATCCTTAGCCACTCGAAAATTGAGTTGAATATAACATATTCTATCATAAAAGTGTAAGTGCAGTCCCCCCCTATAACCATGTAGCTTTGTAAAGGAGGCAAGTCTGACTACTCTAAGTTCTCCCATATTTGATGTCTGTATGGCTTCCTCTTCCACTTCTTTAGTATTATTCACTTGTCTTGTATGCTATTAATAGGTATGCTGACTTTGTATGTAGTGAAGCTACAGACCTTTCTCTGCCCTTCATTGTATCTTACAGGTAAATGGCAAATGCCTTTACTTCTATAAATATTTGTATCTACCATACAGGCATATAGACTGTCTAACTAAGATATTACATGTCCAGTAATAGATCAGGGAAGTGCAGTGTGCCATATTGTTATGGGTAGAAACCACAATAATAACCACTAATGAACCACAATGACAACCACTAATGAACTTTTCACTTGATCTTGTTTGTTGGTTTTATATCTGATGAGATATTCACACTCAATTAGTTCAATGATACTTAGCTTAATTGCTCTCATTACCTTCAAGTAGCATAAACAAGACGCAGTGTGCAGCCCCCTTTCTCTCTCTTTCCCAAACCCTGCCCAGATTCTACCCCATTCCTGCTGTGAACAGTTCAACAGTTGTATTGTTCCGTAAGCTTATCAAATACAATAATATGTACATGTACCTCTCCGAACATATGTCCATAATGTGTATAGCAATTAAAACATGCAAGTTTTTAATGTACGTAGGTCTACACAGTGCCACTGAATGCCCATTTAATTTAATTTCAAGTTTTAATCATTCTTCTGATCACATTATATAATGTTGATTACTATTTGTAGCCGTTGGCTATCTTATGAATACATTGTCATACTTGGCTTCAGATTTTGTTGATGCTACTGTGTTACCCAAGTGATGAGAAATTGCAAAAAATTGTTATGATACTGTTTGGTAGACTTTACAGCAATGTGTATCAATGTGTAGTGGTATTAGTACATGATTTGTAGCTATAATGGAGTTGAATAGACCCTTGGGAGGTGCCACTGCTGTTACTATTCATTTGAACTAGTTGTTAAACTTACTACGCATGTAATTGTTCACTGATATATTATAGTAAGGTGGTTAGGTGCAGCTGTATTGTTATATGTCCACTAGTCCATGACTAATTAGAACTTAATTAGTGCTGCCTATTCTATTATTACTCTGTGTGGCAGCTGTGAACTAATAGAGTAATGTAGTGTGTCAGAGATAATATTGGAGAGCTAGCTACAATACTATTTAGTAACACAGAAAATAGGTATTTTTTTGTACAGTAGATGTGACAAGCCCTGGTCACCATATGATTATATTATATTGCTGTGCGTGTAGTGTATGACTAGTATAATAAGTGTATGTACTGTAGTATATGATTAGCCATAGACATATACTAAGTGTTTATACTGTTAGTATATGACTAACCATAGACATATTGTGCTAAGTGTACATACTGTAGTATATTATGTGATTAGACCTCTGTACTACGTACTAGGTCTATGTACCAAACTAACTATGCAAGTATAATAGTATACATGTGTCAACGAACTAGCTCTTAGCCAAACATGATTCTATCACAGTACCTTGCCAGTGTTGTCAACTTATCTCATCATCCTCATTATGGGCCAATTATTAGCCTTTGTTCCACGTTATCCAAAAAGATACAAATATTGTTACTGCCAACTAATGACCGGGCTTGTAATAAGTATTTATTGTGTAACTTTGTGTCTTTACTGATTGTATAGCCAGAGCTCTTCAGGTCCTGTATTAATACATAGTTGATGGCTGCGGTTGTCATAGCAACCAATCTTAGCGTAGTCGTTGCCAGGGGAATGCAACCCTATTTCTAACATCCCTAAATGTAGCCAAACAAATCAACATTCATGTAAATGTATTTAATATAGACTATTGCACAAGTCTATGATAAGGGAATATAAATATAAATATATTATGCTGGCATTATAATACTGTATGCAGTGGGCAATGCCAACATTTGACAAGAATAATAATATATGAATTCTATTCTACTGTCCTGCAATAAATTTCGATAACTGGTGGGAACTGGCAGGAAGTCTGTTTCCTGTTGGATCTCGGGCACACTTGCCTGTGTGTAACTCACTGGTTTGCGCATGTAATACTATAATTATGACAGTGTGGTATTGCAGTAGCACCATGACAGTCATATACATTTACATATGCATGCATGTCGATGTACATCACCTGAAGTTACAATGGGAACACTTACATATATTACACATGCAGACAGCACATAGACCTGCATGTATACGTGTAATACTTAATTATTGTATAATATGGTAAATGGGACTGAATCGCATGTATATTATTTCCAACACATGCAAGGTGTTCATATAGCCTAAGCATAGCCCAACCTCCACGTACAACGTACAGACATAATGTTATTCCACGTAACAACATATACAATTGTAGTGTGTGACAGGTGCTAGTCTAACCCATGAGTAACCATTATGAGCTGTATTAGTTCTGTCCACTTGTAAACTATACTACACAAGACATATTATATTATTACATATTAAGGAAATACAGTGCAATGGGGTAGAGATCTAATATAATATCAACAGAACATGATATACACACTACTACCCTAAGGGTGTTGGGTTGTCACACATGTGTTATATAATACACACATGCAGTTATATAATACTCTTATAAGTTTTTGATTGACAACCTGAAGATTTACAATCACAAATCTTGGTCCAATGCCAACAATTGTTGCAATACTAGTACAGCATAGTTATCCCAAATTTATTCCATTTTGCATTAAACTTTTGCATTCTAAGGTTCTATAAAAGAAAAATCAAGCTTGCCTATATTATAACTATAAGGATCCGGTGACTGTTGTATGTATACATGTACATATTCTTCTGATGTAAGCTAAGAAATTAAAAACTTTGGATTTATTACCAAGTGTTAGACTTGTTTTTCTCATTCAGCAAGTTATACATTTAGTACAACTCTGCATAGATTGTACAGGCCTGTAATCTGCAGCTAAATTTGATGATATCAGTCTAATTACCATGATGACAGTTTATTTACAACCAAGGTTATCAGCAAGGTCACATAAGTGGCATACTTGTCTTAGCCTACTTTTCATAGTTGATTATATTAGAGATCATAGTCTAGCTATCTAGTTTGTGATGAGGGAAGACAACTCTAATGATGTCCGTTGTGTTGACGGATACATGTGTGTGGCAGATAAGATAGTGCCTTACCCTGAATAGTGCTAGACTGCTAGTTAATTGTTATTTTAGATTCACACGAGTTTAACATCATATACATGTGCATGTGTATGTGATACTACATGTATTTATCTCAGCTTTACCACTCATGTCTTATTTACCCACTGTAGTCTATTCTAGTTGTCTATTATCCTCTCTTATCACAAGTTTTGTCAAAGAGGACAACTTCAAAAGTAAACAATGTAATGTACCAGATCAGAAGAACTATGCGTATGTAACTTGAACACTGAATGTAATCTTTTATTTAGCATTTATCAAGACAAGGATAGGGTTCTACATCTGCAGCTCATTTTATTCAAAAAACAACATAATTTCCTGTTAGATGTACATAGTAGGCTCTGTGCATGGATATAATAACTGATTCCTAGAATTCAATCACAATATTGTTTTCCTCTCAAATGTATTTGCTTGTTTCAGTTGAGTCTGTACAAAAGGCAAGCGGACGGCCCGCCAAATACGACAGAGTCGGTGATATCCAGCAGTCTTCAGCATCTCCAGATAAAGGAGACCGACGAGGGCCATCAAGGAGACAACAAGTCATTTACAGATTCTGGTCGTAACAGTGCCACTAGCGACTGTGATTCAGCAGGTAACTAAATCGGTAGAAGTATTAGTGCTAGTAGTAGCGGTAACAGTGCTACTAGCGACTGTGGTTCAACAGGTAGCTACATGTAAGTCGGTAGAAGTATTAGTGCCAGTAGTAGCGGCTGTCTGTAGTGATAGTAGCAAATCCTGGTTGTTTCCATCTCCATTGTTTCCTATTTTTACTTACAGTTTTGTGGTACTTTTCACATTTACTTGTTAGAAGTCTTGTCTGTGCCGCATTACTATTACTACTAGTTTGATGCTTTAGCAGTTTTAGCTGATATGTGTTTTACAGATAGCAGCTCTCTGCTGCCCATCACCATGGGGAATACCGAGTCTATAGGAAGTGACGACTCATTCGATTCTGCTACGAAGAAGAGCAGCAGACCTTCGCGTCTGGAAAAGATAAAGTCAGCTCTCTTGCACAAAAAGTCCAATAAAGCCAAGTCAGATAACTCAAAAAATCACCAGGCTGACCTGACAAACAACAATAACAATGGAGTAAGTTTTAGTCGAGTAACATGTGCATCTTTTGATCGAAAAGTATACATCTGAATCATTCTTATTTACAAATTGTACTTTAGCGTTGAATATGATAATTTTCTATGAATAATTTGTAGGTTAGTAAAGACTCAGGACCGAATGGAATATACTACTCGGATAACATCACACGTAGTACCACCCTTCCCACTAGCATGAGTAAAGTGAACACACTATCAGGCTACACTACTAACTCTATCAATACATCAACTCTACAGGCCAGATTGCTGCCGGCGTACAAGGACAATGAGCAAGGTAAAATAGGGGACATCAGAAATCGCCAGAGAATTATGTCATCTCCAGCATCTTATCGCAGCAGAAAGAACAGTCAATCATCAAACTATTCCCGCAGGTATAACGGTTTAAATAGAGTTGTAACGACTCACATACCTGACCGAATTGATAAACGATTAGTTCGGAGTAGAAGTGTTGGAGTTATCCCTGACGCTGAGTTAAGGATGCGACGCACTGCATCAGCTAGTGTTGTTAAGATAGAGGAATGTGAAGATTGGAGCGTGTGAGATACAACCCCATCTGGCGCAGTCTATGGACCATAGTCTATAATCTACACAACAAGGAGTCTATATTAAGATAACAATATTACAGAGACAATTATTATACATTGTAGTATTCCATATCGCATATAATTTTATAGCTTAGTCATGTCTTCAATGACTACGAAACAATGCAATGCAAGGGTTCTAAGGAGTCTTAAACTACGCTAAGTTTACTGGTGATGCTACAGGGTCAATGTTTCAAAATGACATACATTGAAATAAGCTTTGTTACTGAGCTTGAATGTCACCATGTTACCATAGTTACTATGTTACCATAGATACATGATTACAACACCGAGTTGTCTCTCTTTCTCTTCACCTTTTATTTTTTCTCCAGCTTTTGCTAGTTTATGTACAAAACTTTCAAATTCCTTTCCTAAGCAAAGGAATAATCATTTACAAACTAAAACTAAAGGAAAGAAGGGAGAGAGAGACATAATTACTGTTTGTTCAAGATTAATGCATGTACATGTATATTGTAGCTTGTAAACGTCACAGAAGTACATACCCCCACTGTCACCTACATGTACATTGTACATTGCAATTATTAGCCACAAATGATTATACTGCTCTAGCAATATTACATACACTTTTGCTACACTTTATTAATATTAAATAAAATATTGGAACCTACATGACTGTAACATTGTATTGTAATCAGCCTACAATGTTTGTAATCTAGTGGTATATTACCATAGAAACCATGCACATACATGTAAATGTACATGTATGTACATACTAAACTAAGATGGGTGCCAGAACGCTGGCGTTAAGATGCTATACAATTTAGATTAAATTTATGCATATCAATGATTGCACGTCTTTATTTTTATCTGCATAGACATTAACTACACTGACAGATGATCCAAGCGAAATCTAGTTTGAAGAGACCACATAGATTTACTGTCCCTTTTTACCTCAGTGTACCTATGTCAGTCGGTATGGCCTAGGGGTTAAGATGCTTGCCTCTAGTCTAGACAACCTGGGTTCAATTCCCAGAAAGAGAAGCTGTTCAGGCTTATAAGCTGACCACTGAGTACCTCAGTGTATCTGTGACTTAGTAAGAAAACAATGACATGTCATACACAGTCATCACAAATAAAATAAGCATACTTACCAAGGAGCAAGAGCATAAAAACTGGTCTCGTCTGCTCAAAATTCCCGGACAACTACCAGAATCCCTGAATATAGTTTGTGCGGATGTTAATTTAACAAAAAATATTTCTAAAAAGTATCAAATTATCCATTTTAGTGCTATATTTGGTGACTTTAAATATTTTCTTTAATGCAAATGACTTACTTTAAGTGATATCTGGTGTTTTATGGGGCTTGGTGACATTTTTGCCATAGGTAAAAAATCATGACACCAGACACAGACACAAAAACAAGGGGGTGTCCAGGCAAAATATGGACACTTGGCAAGTATGCAAATAGCCTCATTAAGAACAAGGTTCTACATGTAAAATACAGATGAAACTTGATGAACTGCTTGGTACAATAGCCAAAAACACTCATTATCACTCTTCTTGCAATTGTCTGCACACACCGCATGAAATAGTCAGTGGTGTGAGCTATCTGCTCTGTGTGTCACCAGTTATTTACTATAATATAATAGCACATGCACTGAAATACACTCTAGTATAATACAGACTGTATGGTATAGTATAGGTAAATTATAGATATTATAGTATAGAATAGTCGAGGTTTTACAGGGCTTTGTGATTGTCTTTGTGACTAATCCTTAACTCAAAGACCAAGGAGTTGGCAATGTTATCGATCCCAATATGAAGTTGTTCTCTCTCTTTCGCCAAAGGTAAACGAAAATATGTTTCACCGCTCGCTACCAGGTTCCCGTTCACCCCGAGGCTAAGTGCTTCGATCCAAGGCTGTATTTCCTTCCTTCCTAGTAGTAATAAATTTGTATGTCATTATTATAACAAGGATTATAATAATAATTGATTATATTATTTATAATTATAACAGAGACGTGTGCAAGTTTTATTTTGGAATCTCAAGTTTCCATGGCCAACTCTTAGTTGTGACTCTTTAAGTTACAAGTCAATTCTTTCAGGGACAGATCAAAACTTTCAAGTTACGAGTTAAATATTTACAATTAGAATTGTATGTCCCCAGAAACTCAAGTTTTTGTCAAGTTTCAATTCAACTTTTTTCTTGTCTAACTCGAGTCTTTTTATGAAGTTATTGGGTTATTATTTAGCTTATGGTGAAATTTTGTTAGGAAATGGTGCTAGAAGTTCAAATTTCAAAGCAAAATGTCAAAGTTTTAGTGTAAAATGTGTTATAATTGTGGTTGTGGTTGGGGGTTATAACTGTGGTTATTTCTATTCATTACAATTCACAGCTGCCCAATGAAAACTCGAGTTATTGAATATTTTATATTTTATACAACTGATAGAATGGCTGCATGTGGTGGTTGTAAGAAACTTATTCAAGGTGATTCAATCCAGTGCAACTTCTGTTCGCTGTGGTTTGACACCAAATGTTCTGGTGCAGACAAAGCAACAATAAAATTTTTAAACAGTGCCGAAGGCTCTAAATCGTCAGTTCACTGGTATTGCAATTCTTGTGAGGCCAGCTCTAAAAAACTGTTTAATTTGATGGCCAACCTAGATAAAAGAGTCTCGACAGTAGAGACAAAAATTGATAATCTGACAGAGTCTCTCTCTAAAATATCAGACAAGGTTGACGGGTTGCCGCAAGGTAGCAATTCTACCTCTGATATTGTATCAACGGTATTAAGCGAGGTAAAAGAGCAAGAAAAGAGGGCCAGGAATATTGTGTTTTCTGGAAAGGCTTCTGAAGCCAAAATCACTAAATTCTTGCAGCATGCTGGGGTTCGAGAGGCCGATAAAGTATCTGCTATAGGCAAAGATAAAAATGTTTTCATTGTAACACTTGAAAGTGAAGTTGCTAAATGGAAAGCTGTTGGAAAGGCTAGAATGTTATGTACATCTATTGATGACTTTAATGGAATGTATGTTAACCCTGATTTAACTAAGTCGGAGCGTGACATGCAATTTAAATTGAGACAAGAGCTTAGGGCACGTCGTGCCAATGGTGAAAATGTTATTATCAAAAGAGGAAAGATTGTAAGAAAGGATTTGGACTAGCATGCAAATGATAGTACCACAAATAGAGAAAATACAAAAAAATATAAGAAAGAAGTCCATCTTGATGTTTTATATACCAACATACGTTCTTTGCGAAACAAGTATGTCAATTTAGAATGGGAGGCAATGGTCAACAACAACATTAAAATGATTTGTATTACTGAAACAATGTTGGACGATACAGTATCTAGTGGAGAAATAAAGATTACTAATTTTTCAGTTTATCGTCAGGATAGAAACATTAACGGTGGTGGAGTCGCAATATGTTTGCACAACAGCATTGAAGCGACCAGGGTATTGTTAGATTCAGCAGCTGAGGCGGTGTGTCTCAAAATCTCCACTGATAAAGGTAGAGACAAGATCATGATTCTGTGTGTGTACAGACCTCCAAATAGCAGTGACAATCTTTTGATTCCTAATTTGTTTAAGGAGGTTGTAATGTTGTCTTCACAAGAAAACTGTTCATTGCTAATATGTGGTGATTTTAATTTTCCACATATAAATTGGCATCTGGCTTCACATTCAGGATCAAAAGCTTTATATGACCCATTTTTATCCTCGTTGTATGATCTTGGACTAATTCAACACATATTTCAGCCAACTCATACTCATGGAAATATATTAGACCTTGTATTTAGCAATGAGATGATAGTACATGATATAACCGTGCATACTCCTGTAATAAGTGATCACTCAATAATAATAATATCTCTAAATTTATGTGCAGAGCTAACCAAGGATTTGAGTAGTCGAATAATATATAATTATGACCAAGTGGACATCAAACGGGCAAAGGAAACTTTTGGTCCATGGGAGGAAGCGATAAGGCAAGCCATTGAGAAGAAGGAACACATAGACTCTATTTATGATATGTTTATTCAATCGATACAAGATTTAAAGAACAAGTGTATAAAAACCAAAACTATTACTACAATTCCTAATAGTCCAGAATGGATGACAAAAAGACTCAAAAGTTCTATTAGCCATCAGCGCACACTTTATAATAAAATGAAAAGATTTCCATCAGACTATAACATCAAACAATATAAGATGTGTAGAAAAAAGAACAAGATTTTAGTAAAATATGCTAAAAAAAGCTTCATGAACCGAATGTTATACAAACCTCTCATGGAAGGTAATTCAAAATCATTTTATAAGTATCTTCGAGCATGCAGAAGTAATGACTCCAATATTATTCCACACTTGAAATATACTAACCAAATTTTCAAAACACCAGAATCTAAAGCCAACTGTTTCAATGAATATTTTGAGTCTGTGTTCACAGTGGATGATGCGTCTGTTTGTCAAACTCTTGGTACTTCATATGACAATACAATTGTCAGTCAAGAGATTACTGTGACTGCCAAAGGAGTTTTAAAGTTATTAAGCGACATTGATACCAACAAAGCAGGTGGACCTGATAACATCTCAGGTGTTGTGTTGAAAGTTTTTGCTCCTGTCATCAACATTTCTCTTAAAGATATATTTTCATATTCACTTTCATCAGGAGTACTTCCTTCAGTTTGGAGGCTGGCCAGAGTTCAGCCAGTCCATAAAAAGGGAAGTAAACAGCTACCTAAAAACTATCGCCCAGTCTCTTTGACTTGTATAACATGCAAGCTTCTTGAGCACATTATTTCCTCCCATTTACACCGTGTTTTACAAGAAGTAGACTTTTTTTGCTGATGGTCAACATGGTTTTCGTCCACACAGATCCTGTGATACACAACTCGTCCATACTCTTGGACATGTTTCCCATTTGTATGATTTAGGTAACACCATAAACTTACTTATTTTAGATTTTTCGAAAGCATTTGATACAGTAAATCATAGGAAGCTGATTTTCAAATTAACACATATTGGTATCAACAGTACTATTGTCAGCTGGATTTCAAAATTTTTGAATGATCGAAGACAATATGTCATGGTAGAAGGTCAAAACTCCAGCTGTCGACCTGTAACATCAGGAGTTCCTCAGGGTTCAGTTTTAGGGCCACTTCTCTTTTTAATTTTTATCAATGATCTGCCTTTACAATTAAAGTCTCCATGTAGGTTATTTGCAGATGATGTGATCATTTATAATACCGTTAAAAATGCATCAATCTTGCAACAAGATCTAAATAAGCTAGAAATGTGGTCGGAGAAGTGGCAATTGAGTTTTAATGTCTCAAAGTGTAGTTTTTTACAAATTGGACGGAAAGGACAAAGTGATAAACAAGACTATTTTTTACACCACCAAATTTTAAAACAAGTTGAATTTCACATGTATCTCGGAGTCTGTCCGCAGTCAAATTTAAAATGGGATCGCCATATTAACAAAATTACCCACACTGCAACACTAAGGCTAGCTCAACTGCGCAGAATTTTAAAGTATGCAAATATGCCAACACGCAGAGTAGCATATTTAACATTAGTAAGACCTTTGCTAGAGTTTGCAAGCCAAGTGTGGGACCCTCATCAAAAAACTCTAATTAAACAAATTGAAAAGGTACAAAATAAAGGTCTAAGATTTATTTATAAAATTAGAGGGCAAGTTAGTTTTAAACAGCTGAGGGAAAAGGTAGGCATAAAGTCTTTACAAGAACGGAGGAAGGAGGCAAGATTGTCACTTTTTTCAAGGTGCCTGGCTGAAGGTATTGAGCCAACTTTTAATTATAATTTAGATAAGATACACAAAACAAGACAGGCCGTTAATACATATACACCACACATCAGAACAAATATCTTTTATTCCTCATTTTGGCCCAGAACCCTGAGAGAGCTACGGTCTGAATGAATGACTGAGACTAATAATAACACATATATCACAAAACATAAAAAAAAATACATATATATATAAATATCATATAACAAAGAAAAAGATTACAAAAATAGCACTTTTAACATAAAATTGAAAAAAAAAAAAAAAACAATCGAGTTCTCACGACTTTACGCACTTTTAAGTGCGGTCTCTGTGAGAAAATGCAAATTAAAAAAAAAATTGCAACATGATGATGTGTGAGTTGAGAGTCTTTGATAATAGCCATAATTGAATTACAATTCAAGTTACAAGTTTTTGACAGCTGTATATTCAAGTCACAGTCTTTCTGATAAGCCGTAAAATGTTGCTTGAATTAACTCGAGTGAGAGTCTTTAACTCGAGTCTGGCATCTCTGAATTATAATATATTCAATGTTGTGTACTATTCGTATTATACTATTCTTAAATCAATCCTTATCTCAATTATTTTAATACACTCGCAAACTTACCAGGTGGCATTGTTTATATGTAGAAAGCTTTTATTGAAAATTGAATAATTATAATATAAATATTTGTAATGGTTTATTTTTATTTTATAATATTTATATTTAATGTTAATATTTATATTAGTATTACTAGTTAACTTTCACTTTGGATGTTTTATTGTTTGTTTATTTTTATGTCATTTATTTATAATGTTAAATTTATTTATTAGGCAGAGGTAGGTTAGCCCATTTTTTAGTTATAGATTCAGATTGTTATTGTATTACGCATAGCAATTATAATAACAGCATAATGATAATTTAATGTACAAATTTTTATTTTGTATTAAATCATAATATTAAACTATTATCTGATGGTTTGTTATGCAGATAAATATAATTGTAACAACTTACTATAATCTTTGTGGTTTTCCTCACCGTGAATATACAGTCAGCTGCTTGAGATTCATTCATAAGCAGCAAGAAAATGAAAGAATAGAATTAGAAGCTCAAGCAGGGAGGTCATATTAAGAGGTGAGAGGATCAGACTAGGAAAATAAAATGATTAGGCCTTGTGTTCCTGGTGCAAAGGTAAACATGTAAGAGCCAAAGGCTTAACTTTCTGATGGGATTGTGGAACAAAAAGGAATACCACCCAGATTTCACATCAGCGTTTTATGGCGAGCCAATGAGTATCCCTGAACACTATCTAAACTTGATCCAGTTTCAAAACCAAAGTTAATCTGTGCAAACAAAAGACTTTAAATGAGCATTTTACCGTAAGCTATACGCTTACAAGACTTTAAAGAAAAAGTATAGACAATAACAAACTTTCAGTGCAATAATTGCAATCAACTACTGTCGAGTCAAATGATCTGAGTAGAAACATATCTATGTGATATAACCAGCGTGTGGAAAATTGTCTTTCTATTGATCAACTCACTTTTATAAGTGGCCCCCTTCTACCAATTACTAGGTGGTTGAGTGTGCAAAGTAACTGATGGTCACTATAGTATGAGTTTTTTATTACTATTGCACTTCACCAATCTAATATTAGTTCTATTTCCTTTTCTTTTCTTTATTATTCACTGCACTGCAAAGTCAGTTCGTCATCTTTCTTTCCACATTATTTCTTTTAACAAAGACTAATTCCTATGAAGCGTTCTCTTCTTCTCTATACTACTTAATGGGCATGTGTATTTACACCACAAGAAACCATGAAGTGCTAAGATAAATGGGTGTGGTATATGACGGCAGTTTATAGTATCAAGGATCTTTTAACTACTGTACAGTGTTGTAGACTAGTATTGGTCGTGGCATTAGGCCGTTGTTGAAATGTCGGAAACCTGAAATGTAATGATAGTGGAGAAAGAAGAGAAGAAGATGTATGCGCTCCATCTCACATTTCTACCTGACACCCGTGTGTCAAACACTGGATGTTTGGTTCTGCCAGTAACAGTTTGAATCGTGTTCCCTTGTTTCCAAAACTTTGCTTTGGCATTGAATAGAGTTGAGTAATTCTTGTAAGCCACAGGCAGATGTTTCAGTTCTAGGAATGACTTCAATTGGCATGGATTATTCATCTTCCTTTTCAATATCCTCATGAAATCCGTCAACCTCCCTTGTTTAAAACATTGATATTACATTAATTCAATGTATGTGTATATATAATATTAATATACAAGTACTATGTAAAGTGTCCATTATATATTTTTGTAGATTCTTGTAAGTGGAAACGAGAAAAGATTTTACTGCCTTATCTTCTAAAGAGTTTGCCGTATTTTTAATCTCTAAAGTGCAGCTTGAGTCAAGACCAGTCTTCAGTCATGGCGTCAAGGGTTCTTACCAATAACATAAGAATTGTGGTTGACATTATAATGCTGATTCTTGGTAAGTCTCTGCTCCGTTCTATAAGTTAGCTGGTAGGGCCCAGTTTTTAGCGGATCGACTTGTGCTCATAGCTAGCTTATATGGTGTTTGGATTCCTGGGTAATTTTTGTATCTAAATTATTTGACGTCAAGAAGTCAGGTGAGTGTAGAAACCTGTCACTCACGATTACTTTCTGTAGTAAATTGATCTACATGTAAGCAAAATGAAAGTATTTCAGCTTCATATATAGTTTACTATAATCATTATATTATTTCATTGTTACAAAAGATATTCAAGTAAAGAATAGTAATTGTCACTCACCAAAGCCTCAGGAGCCGAGAGTTCTTCTATGGTCAATATTATTTATGACCTGTTTGTAGTGGCTCTCCCCTCTATAGTGTTTAAGCTAGCAGACATTCAACCTACCCAGAGAGGGTTCTTCTGTGATGACCAGAGTATTCGGTATCCATACTTTGACGGCACCATCTCCACTACTGCACTTATTCTAGTCGGTGGATTCACCAACCTTGTTATTGTAAGCTATGAGATGTTTTATTTATTTACTATCTTAATTAGCTGCTATTAAAAATCAAAATATGAATATGTCCTAAAGAGATTTTAGGCTAGCCGTTCGAACAATAATAATGTTATTGTGAAAATTTTGGAATGCATGCTCAACAAAAAGAATGCCTCCATTTCCCCTCACTTTAACAGAAAACAACCTCTTAATGTCTATTGTATGTGGGTAGATCACATGATTGATTCTGCTTTCAAGTTGCCAACTTACTGTTTAGCTATACCAAAACCATTGATTGTTAAGAGTAGTGCTATCGAAAGTCAGCAACGGCCATATCCGACCTACAATGATAGATCCTATGGGCCAAACTTTTCTGTTGACTGCTGTCATTCGTTGCTGGTGGTTCTTGGCCCCCTCCCCTAATCTACCACAAGCCTGCTCTCCTGATTACAGATAGCAGCTTGTGAACTCCTACACTTTATGTATACAAAAAGACAAAACAAGAAGGTAGAATCTGAGAAGATACTGTGTAACCTCAGGCTCAATGCCTGTCTCTATTCCGTCTGCGGATATATATGGGCTCTAGGGTTCGGTATGATGTTCACACAAGGTAGGCCTAAGTATTGTTTGTCTTACCATCTCAGTCATGTAGTCTCCTGTGTACTCATTAGTGACCTTTTGTATTAGCGGCCCACGCTTTCACATCTTTAGATGGCGGCAGTAATTCATTTGTTGTTCAATTACATTGGCAATTAGCCAATCGAATTTGTCAGTTAGCTATTGTATTTAAATTTATTCCATCAATTGGGATTCAAGTTTCCTACTATGTTTGCTAGAAACAGTTTACAGCAAATACTTTGGCCACATGAATAGAAAAGGTCGCTAAAGTATGAAATAATTAGGCAATTATCATAACCTTCTTGTCTTAATATCTTAACATCATTACATGTATAATAAGATGAATGGCAGTTTGAAGCTTTGATACAGTCACAATCACACTATTAATATTATGTAACTGATCAATGTTGGCTAGTTTCTGTAGCGAGTTCTAAATGAATTATAAAAATATCATGAGTTACACTGTTTGAAATTCTCAGGTGATAAAACTCCGTAAACAGGAGTTTGGGGGAATGTGCAGTCATTATAATCAATGGGCTGGAGCTCTTGGCACTTTGCCAGGTTTCGACAGCAGTGCATAATAAACACATTTTCTACCAATTATTAATATATGATTACGGTTTCAGGTATCACAGATATTGGTAAATGGTCGGTTGGCAGGCTGAGACCTCACTTCCTAGATGGTTGTAGACCAAAGGGTATCAATATAACTACCTGCACGACGAGACTCTATATCCCACATGTGGAGTGCACCCGAGATGATAAGAAGATATTAGATGACCTAAGGCTATCTTTCCCGTCTGGTCATGCCTCGATATCAGCTTTTACTATGGTTTTCCTCGCGGTAAGTCGGTTATTTCAGCTTTACGATATACATGGAATCACACATTGTATTTTAAATAAATGTGGTTCAACGACCAATAATAGTTTTATAGTTGAATTTCTGGAGATAAAGGTTGCCATACATGTACATCTCTCTTGCTCTCTTTCTCCTACTAGTTTAGCATTATCACTTTCTTATAAACCTATTATTTCACCTGAGCTTGCTAATAACTGGCAGCCTATGTAGTGAAGAAGTTGTGGTCTCTTGTTCGTGTATTTGGTCAAAGAGCAGATAATTCTAACTTTTACTTCATGTATTAGCGCTTCAATACGTTATATTTGCTATACTTTAGTATGTCGGTATTTGTGCACCACACATTATGTAATTTATATGAGTTATTTTTCACAGTGCTACGTACAGCAAAGAGTCCCAAGATTTGAGTACAGCTACCTGTTGAAACATGTCATACAGTTTATCCTGATATGTATGGCTTGGTTCTGTGCTCTATCTAGAGTTATGGATAACAAGCACCACCCTACAGATGTCTTTGCAGGTGCCCTCCTTGGAACTGTCATAGCTCTCTTGTGTGTAAGTACAGAATGTAATAGTAAACCGGGTGTTTAATGGGTATAGCCACGGAAGCTCTGCCCACTACACTGTGAGCAGTTGAATGTGCAATTATCCCAGATTTTGACAGAGATTATATTAATGTTTCGGTATCATTCAATTTTTTAGTTTCTTTTTCATTTCTAAGCCGTAAATTTTAAATTTAAATTGTCGTGGAATTCCCAACATTGCCATGCTGTTGATGTCATTATGTTCAAGTAGAGATAACCTTGAGGAAATTACGTTCATATTGGCATCTTATTAGCCATCTGCTTTTTAACTATCATCCAGTGTGAGCTAACTAATATGAAATCCACAATATGTATTCAATCACTAAATCACCCTATCACAAGGTTATGCTACCCAGCGGGTACAATTCCACTACAATTTCCATGTAATAACTTTATATAAACTAGGCACTAGCTGATAGAACTTACCTACATCAATTCTTTGTACATTGTTATTATACAATTTTAAAGTTGTCCTATCCTGAAAATAGATAAATGAGGACAGACAACTCCAAATTGCACAACATGTTAATATTCTGTTTATTGTACCAATTATTGTACACTAATTATTTATTCATCAGTTTAGTAAATGTTGTATAGTGTCTTTGCGACCTAAATTTCAGGCACAGGCCAATTTGCTAAAATATTTCAGAGAGTCTCGATGGCACTAATACCTGTCACCTGTGGAGATACTTTGTACGTGTTGAATAGTTCTGTCTGTTACATCACATTAAATGAGATCTGTATTAAACAGTCTCAGAGAATGGTTTGTGGAGGGTGGTTCATGGAGGGTGGTTCATGAAGGGTGATTCATGGAGGGTGGTTCATGAAGGGTAGTTCATGGAAGGTGGTTCATGGAGGGATGACTTGATATTTAGTCCACACACCATCAACTGTCTGATTGTGTTGTGAATCTCTCTGTTTAGGCAAGATTTGTGGTGAAGGGATTTCGGGACCCCTATACTCACGGCCCGTACCAAAGATATGGTAGAGCTAGGTCTTGGTCGCCATCGGGTAATAGAAACGGACAAGATGATGCTGTCCAATCAGGTGCCCCAATGGAGATTACGTTGCGACCAGCTGAGGATGGGATTCCCGAATGACTACCACTGCTTACCTCCAAGCCTCAGGGCCCTCATTAGAGTATTCATATGTATACTCTAAATAGTATAGTTATATAAACTGAAATTGATTTTATTTCTGTGCTCTATATAATTTGATCTGCATATCGCTACATTTGGTTTCTCAAATCTAGTTGATTTGTTGTTCAAACTGTAGGTTGTGCATCCAAATAGTATGTGTACTTGTAGGAGCAGCTAAAGTCCTTTTATTGAGGCCTCGGTGGCATCTACCTCATTATTAGTCATCTAGCTTAGGTTCCTTCACTCCTTGGTAAACACTAAGCCAGGGTATTGCACAGACAATTTGTTACAAACCAAAATCAATTGCTACCAAAATAGGTTATATTCACTCTATAACTTAAATTATAGTTTTAAGTGTTTTAGTTTAATTCTGTGTGTCTTATATGGTTATTTTTTGTTCTATATTATATTTTTATTAAAATAATTCTCTACAATAGACATATAGGTTGGTTCATGTATTTGTACATGTACACTTATTGCATTGCCAATTGATATTTACAAATCAAACTTGGATTTTAATAAGAAGGTATTAGAGGACTTTCATTCACATCCATCTTATATCACGGGTTGTTTTTGTTGACCCCTATAAAAATTTTATCTACTGGTTAAGAAGTATTTATTAGCTCAATTATTCCAATTGTTGGTCAAACATAAGTTGTGTCGTGTATTCTGGTTGGATGAGAAATATATCAAATTATATCTAATGGTGATCTCTCTTGTTTAGACACATGTACTAATACTGACATTCACAGAGATGCTACAGCAACACATTTAGAGACTCAACTACAGACGCATGTGTATATAATTACACTGTATATGTGTACTGTATTTGGTTTTTGTGCAGGATGAAATTGTACATGTACATGTACTGACACTGGAAACAGTGTAGCTATATAATTATATACTACATCTTTCAACTACCGATAATTAAAACAAGTTTGCCACAGGCATGGTGCTACAGAGGAGGTCCTGGAGTGTACTTTCAAATAATCAGAGTTTGATTATAAAATACACTATTACTACATAACTGGTGTATGGTATTATCATGGACACACTGTTGTATTGTTTCAAATTACACAGAATAAAGAACTGGAGTTATCTACACTTTAAGTGAAAGTCGGCAATGTTTTCCAACAGTTCACACTTATAAGTTATAACCCACATGAGTAGATAAGCTTGCCTCGTCAATGGTAGAAAGGGAGGGTATTTAGCAGTGTTCGAAGTGGAACAAATGAGGTGGGTACACGGTTCCTACCTGCAATCTTAGGACCTTTCCTAAAGGGTCCATTGGTCACGCAGAAGCTGCAGATCATAATTAGAAGTTATTCTCCCATTTCAGCAAGACAAAACAAGGGAGGACAATTTCTAATTATGGTTGATAGATGCTCCTTTACCTCATTACACAGAGTACAGTCATGGTACCAATGTAGACCATCCCTTATATTTTAAACTACTGAGTGTGCTTTGTGTCCTTCAATTTTGTATTACTGCTGCATTGATTGTAAGAATGAATAGATCTATACTATTTAAAACACGACAACTCCCCTTATCTTTCTTTCACTGTAATAAAAGTACATGTAGTCAAAGAGAAAACAACTTCTTTATTTATTACAAAATGCTGAACTACAACATTTTACAATTGTATATTTTGTCACAAGTATATAAACACAAACAACAACAGCATGTAACTGCAACTGTATGAAAACTATAGTAATTCAACAAAACAGCTATGACATTAACATCCACACTAGAGAAGGGAAGGAGTTGAAGTTTATTAACAAAATTATAATGAACAATAAAATACATGTATTTCCCTTGTCACAACCTACCTGTAGACTTTATTATATAACACCAGTAATGTTATTTGAACAACAGCTATAAGGAAAAGTTAAAAGGTTGAAGCCTATAAAACATACATACCTGTGTAAAGGAATTTCACCAATTTATCTAGGATATATACATGTACTACTCACTGGGTTTTCTCTAATATTATTAAAATTTTGTTAATTTAAGGAATTTATCTGTGGGAGCTGTCAGGTCTTGCATCAAATCCATGAAAACACTAGGCCCTGGCTGGGGTTTGAACCAATGGTCTCTACAGTGCCTAATCGCCTAGAAAAGTGAACAGAAGACATTGCCACAACACCAGTACAGCAATGTTCGAAAAAGACAGCTTCACCATCGAGCAGTAGATATGAAAAATATCTATTAGGGTATCATTTCTGCAAAATTAAATTCCTCACCAGCTTCCTTTGGATCACTAAACACTGTATTACAAGTATCCTCACCACTTGTGACAACATCTTCCAAAAATGCTAAATGTTTTATAAATTGGCAGAACTAGTAAAAACTGGCCTCAAAGTTAAATCCATGGCCGAATATAACCTTAGCAAGAAATATCAAATCATACTGACAGCAAATTCAATGTAAACTAAAAATATAGTATTGCCTAAAAAGACTATTCAGCTACCTAAAATACTCGACAAACTATCATGCATGTAGGTTACTAGGCAGCATGCAAGTACACTAATAGACAGCATGCAAGTACACTAATATGCGGCATGCAAGTACACTAATAGGCAGCATACAAATTCATTACCTGTGGTCTTTTGTGGACTTCTGAAAGCAATGAATCACCTCAATACAAAAAAATAGAGGATACAAACAAAACGATTACTTTAATTGCAGTCAACCAGTGAAACCAAGCTCAATCCAAATACATAGTTTCTACTAGTACCATCTAGACCAAACAGTGACAGGATTCTTCTTAGCTCTCTGTGAATTCCAATTTGTCATAACCTCACTCTTTGCCTCACTTACTAAACTTGGAAGTAGTTTGCAATAGTAGCGCAACACCTATAGCTGTTGAAATTCAATACTATGTGCAAAAACAAATAGTATTCCTACCTATTCTAGAATAAAAATATCAACATGAGATCAAAATATTTTATATAAAACAATACAACAACTGCTATATTATTTGCATTAAATATTTGATACAATAATGATCATTAAATATAAATCAATTATCTAATTCTCTGTTCTATTAAAAACAATTATTTCTATTTTATATTTTCATTTTTATTTATTGAATATCGACTCTTGTTCTTGTAACAATCCAGTAAGCAATATTTTTATTTTATAGGGCCTACTTGATGCAGGCGTATTGTTACAACAATTATTATCAAAATAATTTATTTCATATAAAAATTAATGAAAATATAAATAATTATGGTTATCATTATGATATGATTAGCATTTGATTATCTAATTCTATTGATTCACTTCTAGTTCTATTATTATTTATAACAATTAATCACTATAAATAATAAATAAATATTTATTTTTTTACATAGATAATAATAATTAATATAATGTTTGATTTATTATTTATATGTTATATTATTGAATACAGATTCTTTTTCTAGTGATAATCTAACAAATACGAATATTTATGTTATTGTTATATACAACATCATGGATGATCATATTAGATATTAAATTATTATTTATTTTTAATTTTTGTATTTCATATTTTATTAGCAAAGTATGAAAAATACAACTATCTCCGATATTTATCACTCAGTCAAACGTCAAATTCCAGTAGAGTACAACAATTTACTTTTGAGATTTAGGTTTAGAGCTAAAAAACTTTTAGATTCAACTGTTTGGCCACTGTCCTCATCAAAAAGTTTTCATGGCTCTGCAAATGCATTCGGAAAGCTGAAAATACTAAAGAAAGTGGAACCCATATTCAAGTCCTATGAAACCATTAATACAATGACTAACTTTGTTAGTAAAGCAGAAGGATTTATTTGTGTGCAGGTCTCTGGTCCAAGCTACTATAAACTTACTTTGACATTTCGGGATTGACTTAACACGCTGTTATCAATCAAACGATCGCTAGATTAGAGGGAAATTTTACGATCAGCAGTCACTCAACAACCAGTAAACCTATCTCGATTGCGAAAACTGCCGTGTCTTCAGCAAAACTTAGTCAATTACCATGAGGGTACACGCCTGCTGACAGTGTACCCACCAAAATTGAGGTGGGTACACGCCGTATACTCCCGTATAACCACAATTCGAACACTGGTATTTAGTCATCTACTTGTCAAAGAGCAGATAATTTTAACTTTTACTTCATGTCTTAGCGCTTGGACTTGTTATATTTGCTGTACTTTGATATGCCTGTATTTGTGCATTACACATGTCCATTGTACAATGCACATGTACAATGGACACCTGCAATGTACACTGTACTCCTCTACTCCTCATTGTGCATGTACATTGTGCATGTACAATGTACATGTACAATGTACATGCACAATGTACATGTACATTGTAGATTGTGCATGTACATCGTACAATATGTACATCGTGCAATATGGACATTGTACAATATGTACATTGTAATATAGTGTACATACAATGTGCAACAAATTATTCTATTAAATCCATCTACTCCTGATAGTAAATGTTTTGCTGTTGAGCTGACTGACTACATTAATGCTTGACTGCGCTGACACGTGACACTATGATCTAAAATTGTTATTAATAACCTCTATATATTTTGTTTGGAGCATGCAAAGTTAGGGGTACAACTTCAGCATTATCATTATGACTAGTGTGGAACTGAAGCCATTTATAAGCTGCTCACTGACCCGGTTAGTCAATGGGAAGTTTGGGAAAGCTAACACCTAATACTTTGATAAACCCACTACTCAATAGCCACTTCATCAAATCTTCATAACATGATATTATACTGCATGCATTTATATTTGCTATACATACTTCATAACCAATAGTGAACCAGGAAAGAGAAGGTAAGAGGATGATTAGTAATGTTGTAAACTATACTTTTGTTATGTTTTGTCTTATCAACTTTGTGTGACTATAAAACTCAGTAGGATCAATAAGTTTTGGCCATTTTTTATTATAGATCATGTTTTTTTATGCATGAAACTTGTTTATTGAGCAGTCAGAGACCTGTCTCACATCCATGAAAATACCAGTCTCTGACTGAGGTGTAAACCCGGGTCTCTACGAAGGGTGCCTTGTGAGCAGTGGGCTCAGAGCATATCTACTGCTCACCAGCAAGGCTCCTTTTTCAAGGTTGCTGAGCTGGTGGTGTAGTGGTATTGTGATCTGTTCAATGCTAGACGATTAGGTGCCGTAGAGGCCCTGGGTTCAAACTCCAGTCAGGGTCTGGTGTTTTCATGGATGTGAAACAAGTCTCTGATTGCTGGATAAACAAATTCCTTTCACAAAAACATCATATTGTATGTTTTGCATTTCGGTAAGAGGTTTGAGCACAGGAGGAAATCAAGAGTTAGAGTGGTATATTAGTTCCTTGTTATTACACGTACTGAGTGAGGTGCAGATTGTTGTGTGCTGGCATACTTAAGTGCTGACGCAGAGGTTCGAGTGTCCTAGCATGGGTATGTTGTCACCATGTGTCCTACCTATTCCGTTACAGCACTCTGGCTGCCAGTCCCGAGAGACGCAGGCTAAGAGTCTACTAGTTTAAAAGAAATAACCCCAGTTCTTGAATAGATAATATACATGTGGCCTTATTGAGCTCCAGCAGACAACTGAACTAGCATATAAAAATATTGCTACTTATAAAATACAAAATCTGCTTCCCGCAAAAAGAAAGACAAACAGTCGGTCTTACAATAATCAAAATAATTGCAGCAAGTAGATTTAGAGAGAACGACTAGGACATAATATCAGTATCTGAGGACTCTTGGGACTGACAGCCTGAGTGCTGTGACAGAATAGGTAGGACACATGGTGACTACATACTCATGCTAGGACACTCGAACCTACTGATCAGCATTTAAGTATGGCACTCTAGCCAGTACACAATAAGGTCGTCCTTCTAGATCAGTTACAACAGAAAATATTATAAAAGATTGTCAATTCCACACAAACGAAAGGTTCACAATTTGGGTGGAACTCGACCTGTTACAACCATGCAATGAGATACAATTTACACATATATATAACAGTGTCAGCTATGAAATGTCCACTTCACCACAATATATCAAGTATACAATTGATAGGAGTAGAAACAGCCAACAAATCTTTAGGAGAGTGTATATTATCTTCTAACAACACATGCAGTTGAAGAGCCTTTGGGAGGATTGGGGGGGGGGGGGGAGCCGGAGGGGGGATGCAGTTTGGGTGGTATGAGGGACAGCCTGGGATGAAGTATCAGAATCTGGGTTGAAAATAGGGGAGTCCGTTAGAAGTGACTAAGGCTATCAATTTTATTGTTTTACTTATTATTATAGAAAGTAACATTTCCCTTTATAAATGACTGTTTTGCAACCAAAGAATCCTAATTGCTAAATTGGTTTCAAAACATCCAGTTACAAAGACAGGTCCCTGTATTTTGGTATGAAAACAACTCCCACCATGATAATGATAGGTAATCTTCAGTCGTCATACAGATAATTATGTTAGTACCATTCTCTTTGTCGGATGCAGACTTTCCTAAAACTTGTAGTAAAGTTGACCAAATTCATTGCTGGATGCCGCCTGTGGGGTTGTTGAATGCATGTAGATTGACTTCAACTGGAGAAGAGGCAGCTAACCTGTTCTTTTGCTGGTAATAGCAGACCATTGGGTGACCTTTCATTACACAGGTATGCTTTCGTTTATAGTTTCTAGTTATAGCATTTCGATTAGCTGCTGTATGGTATATTACACTAAAACAGCGTAACTAATACTGACAACTGATAGCTTACAATGTATCTTTTTAATATGATGACAATATTGTAGAGTAAACAGTTCAGGGTAGAATCACTGATAAGTTATAAACTGATAAGTCATAAACGACTTCTAATTACATGTATAGCTCTATTAGTAGTACATAACTTGAGGTGCTACTTTGCACTAAACCCGTAACAAGAGTAATCATATTTGTTATAATGCAGTGAATACTTAGCGAATCTTTACTACAATGGAGTTTTATTCTCTTTATTTTGGTAGTTGTCCACTCTTGCCCCAAGCCCCAACAACAACATTATAGATATTTTCTAGCATGGATTCAGTAACTGTTAATTCCTAATATAATACGCAGGCTTAGCATTACTTTAATGTACCACACAGAATAGACTAAGCTACAAGAATGGAGTTTATGATAGACCTGTCCCTTGGGCTAGCTATTGGGGCTGTTTACTTCACCACTCTCCTGCTGGTGCTCCACTTTTCGGGAAGAATACCATCTGCCTTTAGGTATATAAGTGGAAAACTGAAGAAGAGAAGAAGCGCTCCGCACCCTCATATCCACCAAGTAGGTTCAGCATACGTATGTGCTATAGTTTTGTTGTATACCTGCATGTACAACATGTATGTACATGTATGTGCTATAGTTTTGTTGTATATCTACAAACTTACACGTATAACAACTACATCTACATATACAATGTAGGTCTCAATTAGCGTATAAACTTTTAATGGGGTGAAAGAACACTGAGGAGAACACAAGGTCACGTTATAATAAATAGCTGATGGATACTCATACTACTAGTGTGCTCAGCGGGATTCAGTCAGTACCTATAAATTCCTAGAGCTCAGTCAACGAACTGACGATGTAGAAAGCATAATACCCTGTTGGCTGTCCCTGTTGTCACCTTTCGAAAACGAACAGCACACATCATACACATGCGTTTATTAGTGCCTGGTTATGATAAACATAATAAGTATACAGTGTAGGTGCACCTATACAGGTGAGACGACAGTTGCGGGGACATCTGACCCAAGTGCGTATTCCGGGGACCACCACTTCTAGAAGGGCTAGGAGCTTGTTTATTGGCTCATTGAAAAGACAACTTCTCACCAACCAAGAAAACCATTTTCATATAATTTCATTTTAGCAATTGTGGCCACAATACTTCAAAACAGTTGTGGGGTCCAGGCAACGCACTTTCATAATATTTTGCAGATGAGATAACAGTTGCGGGCACCGTGCAAAAAGTGTCATCTGCTAGAAGTCCACAAAGTGGGGACCGCATAACCATCTGCATTTCTGAATAAAAGCGGGGTCCGCTAGTTGCACACATAGCTGTGTGTGTGCAAAATGGTCCCCAAAAAGAAGTCATGCACTTGCCAAGAGAAGACAATTCAGAGGGGTTTCTAGAAAATTGTCAGAGGGATGGCAAAGTAAACATGCCAGGGGTGCAGGGCGCCGCCAAGGCACCCTGGAGAGGTCTAGAACAGCAATCCAGCCTATCTACATGTATAAGACCAAATTGTGGTCTTTCAAAAAGCTCTTTCTTGGATGTTGGTGAAAAATATTGTTGAATTGGATGAGGAATCCTTGTCAGCCATGGTACATGTAGTTGCCAGAGACTGGAGTCTTCAAGTGGGAAGGAATATACACACATGTAAATGTTATGTCAAGTCTTATGGCAAGTCTTTTCACTTGTATCACTTAGCATAAAGCTGTGTTGCTCACCAAACATAAGGTTGCAACGGTAATATAAAGTCTTAGCAAGGCAATGTTAACCATTGCATGGCCATAGGGAGAATATTCTTTGCCTCGAGCAACTTTGCAAGAACCGTAGCGCTTGTTTATGTTTTGACAGAGCAAAATTCACCCCATTGTAAAGCTTTTGTTGGTAAAGAAGCATTCCATAAATGTTAAAAACAAGGTGTTTCAAAAACATTAGTTTGCGTTTGGGGTTGAGAATTGGGGTTCAAATGTTTTCAAGACGTCCTGGTTCTAACTAAAATATTCGAACAGTGGCAAATTCTTTTTGTCTACACACCTGTCAGTGATATTGTGGCAACATATTTTGGAATTTTAGTACTAGGAATGCCCTCTGGCCTTTGGATTTGTGAGAAGTTTTCTGCAATTTGCTTCAATGCCTATGAGCCTTGCATGGCATGGCGTTGTTAGGTAGGGAAATGACTTAGGGATTTTTGGTGGGTATTCTGGCTGTTTCCGGGAGGATCAATATAAGCTCTCTTCCCATGACCTCTTGTTAAAAGGATAGGCACTCTCCTATCCCACTTCCCTTTAATTGTTATAAGCATGACCTTAATGAAACTACTTCACAAGGATAGGGTGTTGGGGGGGGGGGGGGGGGTTGGCCATTTCTGCACATAATGTATTTTTACGGAAGAAATTTTATTTTTGAGCATTCGGAGATTGCTTTTTAAAATCAATAAAAATTTAGTCCCTGACTGGTGCCTCTACGGAACCGAATCGCCAGCGCAGTGAACAGAACATGCCACCACTACACCACCTAAACAGTCTTAAAAAAGAAGCTTCAACAGTGAGCAATAGACATGCTCTGAGCAAACTTCACGCAATACACCACTCTCACTACTCTTGCTATGTATATATAAGATATTAGGGTGTTTGGCCATCTTTTATATATTATTATGTATTTTTAGGCAAGGAAAGTTATTTTTGAGCGGTCAGAGACTTGTTTCAAATCACTGTGCTAGGCTACTACCTATCATAGACGCCTCGGACTCAAACCACAGTTGGGGGCTGGCATTTTAATGGACTTGAAACAAATCTCCGGCCGCTCAAAAGTAAATTTCTTTGCCTAAAAATACATTATCACTAATAGACATATACACGTACAAAAATGTATAGGTGTGAGCGATATTATCTAATTTATTTAGTTATATCATGACCACTTTCAAGCCTAATCTAACTTCCGTACGTGAAACACAAGTTATGCTAAAACTTAAACACTCTCCAGATGCTGGTATTACTTTAAGAATGACGAGTTGCAAGAGAAAGAGAACATCGTATAAATATATAACATGACTCGCCACTAAACGATCCTGCAATAACTACATGTACTAAATAAAGTATTCTAAGCATGCAGTCAATAAGACATAACTGGACTGTGAGTGGTCCCCACAAGTACTCTGATAGAGAGTATCACATGCACACACTCAATATAATATAGTTAGACTGCTAGCGGTCCCCGCAAGTACTCTTATAGAAAGTATCACATGCACACAGTCAATATAATATAGTTTGACAGGTAGCGGACCCCACAAGTGCTGTTATAGAAAGTGACCTATGCACACGGTCAATCTAATATAGTTAGACAATTTGTGGACCCCACAAGTATTCTTATAGAAAGTTATACATGCACATGGTCAATGTAATATAGTTAGACTGCTAGCGGTCCCCACAAGTGCTCTTATAGAAAGTTACACGTGCACACAGTCAATATAATATAGTTTGACAGGTAGCGGACCCCACAAGTACTCTTATAGAAAGTGTCACATGCACACAGTCAATATAATATAGTATGACAGGTAGCCGTCCCCACAAGTGCTCTTATAGAAAGTGACACATGCACACAGTCAATATAATATAGTTAGCGGTCCCCACAGGTGTTCTAATAGAAAGTGTCACATGCACACAGTCAATATAATATAGTTTGACAGGTAGCGGACCCCACAAGTGCTCTTATAGAAAGTTACACATGCACACAGTCAATATAATATAGTTTGACAGGATGCGGACCCCACAAGTACTCTTATAGAAAGTGTCACATGCACACAGTCAATATAATATAGTTTGACAGGTAGCGGACCCCACAAGTGCTCTTATAGAAAGTTACACATGCACACAGTCAATATAATATAGTTTGACAGGTAGCGGACCCCACAAGTGCTCTTATAGAAAGTGACACATGCACACAGTCAATATAATATAGTTAGCGGTCCCCACAGGTGTTCTAATAGAAAGTGTCACATGCATACAGTCAGTATAATATAGTTAGACAGGTAGCGGACCCCACAAGTGCTCTTATAGAAAGTTACACATGCACACAGTCATTATAATATAGTTTGACAGGTAGCGGACCCCACAAGTGCTCTTATAGAAAGTTACACATGCACACAGTCAATATAATATAGTTTGACAGGTAGCGGACCCCACAAGTGCTCTTATAGAAAGTGACACGTGCACACAGTCAATATAATATAGTTTGACAGGTAGCGGACCCCACAAGTGCTCTTATAGAAAGTTACACATGCACACAGTCAATATAATATAGTTTGACAGGTAGCGGACCCCACAAGTGCTCTTATAGAAAGTGACACATGCACACAGTCAATATAATATAGTTAGCGGTCCCCACAGGTGTTCTAATAGAAAGTGTCACATGCATACAGTCAGTATAATATAGTTAGACAGGTAGCGGACCCCACAAGTGCTCTTATAGTAAGTTACACATGCACACAGTCATTATAATATAGTTTGACAGGTAGCGGACCCCACAAGTGCTCTTATAGAAAGTTACACATGCACACAGTCAATATAATATAGTTTGACAGGTAGCGGACCCCACAAGTGCTCTTATAGAAAGTGACACATGCACACAGTCAATATAATATAGTTAGCGGTCCCCACAGGTGTTCTAATAGAAAGTGTCACATGCACACAGTCAATATAATATAGTTTGACAGGTAGCGGACCCCACAAGTGCTCTTGTAGAAAGTTACACATGCACACAGCCAATATAATATAGTTTGACAGGTAGCGGACCCCACAAGTGCTCTTATAGAAAGTTACACATGCACACAGTCAATATAATATAGTTTCACAGGTAGCGGACCCCACAAGTACTCTTATAAAAAGTGTCACATGCACACAGTCAATATAATAGAGTTTGACAGGTAGCGGTCCCCACATGTGCTTTATAGAAAGTTACACATGCACACAGTCAATATAATATTATAGTTAGCGGTCCCCACAGGTGCTCTAATAGAAAGTGTCACATGCACACAGTCAATATAATATAGTTAGACGGGTAGCGGACCTCACAAGTACTTTTATAGAAAGTATCACTTGCACACAGTCTGTATAATGTCGTTAGACGGTTAATACTATGAGTCCACAGCGCGTTCCTATGTGGCAGACTGTGTGGTCTTGGCCATTTTCCCTACTTTCCATCAACATTTTCATCACATTAATCCTCGCTGTACCTATACAAATTATGTATCAAAATGAAGCTTAACACCTGCAGAACTATTAATAGAAACAAACCTGAGCCATCATGCATAGCCATTAGATGACAGCGAGATAGGCAGAACCTATTTTTATCATTCTGCTAAAAACTCAATACTAAAATAGTATTATTTACCAAGCAAGTACTCTATTTCCTATCAAAATTTAGTTAACATCATGCTAAAATTAGCTAAACATACTTGGATCAGTGTTTGAACCAAGTTCTGGCCCCTCACAGCCAATAATTTCATCAATCAAACAGACAGCATCAAACCTACTGAAGGAGGCCATTTTTACTCTAAACAGCAAGTGCCAGGCCAGAGGATATACTATAGGTGTTTTCACAAATAAAAATCACAAGATGGCCGTCCAGCTCAGCTCCGAAGGGCTATTCGCCTGCGATTTTGGTTGGCCGGACAAAACCATTCTTAGCTCATCGGCACACCTGATTTCTTCGCGTGAAAATGAGGACTTTGCGACCCTGTGACAGGTGGGTGCCCAAAAATATTTTTGTAGATCGACCTAGGTCTGAAGTTTAGTTCACAAGACATTTAATGTAGTTGTTTTCATCACCCAATTAAATCATTTGTATTAGCACTAGAATCCTGGAGATTATGTGTCAACGCAAAAAAAGTATGCTCTCACTAAACATGGCTTTACTTATACCACAAACCCAATAGTTTTGCTGTTATGAATAAAAGACTGCAACTGCGAGTATGCTCCTCCTCAGGCCCCTGTGAAAAACATAGCTGCAAGTATACTCGTCTTCATGGCTGAAAGTGTTAGCGGTCCCCACAATAACTCTTCTTGACAGTAACACATGCACATAATCGCTATAACATAGCTACACAGTAAGCGGTCCCCACAAGAACTATAACACAATGTATCACATGCACACAGAGGTCCCAATATACAATGTAGTTATACTGTTCACGGTCCCCACAATAACTATTATTGAAAGCATCACATGCACGCAGTCAATATAATATCATTATACAGTAGGCGGTCCCCACAAGAACCTTTACATAACGAGTCACATGCACACATTCAATATAATATCAATAAACGGTTAACGGTCCCCACAATGACTTTTATGGAAAGTAACAGATGCACACAGTCAACACGATGTTTTTTCCTTCTAACATACAAGAGCACTTCCTGTCAAGCGGTACCCGCAACTGCATTTCCATGCGCAATGGAGAGACCTGCAGGAGATTATCAAAGTGGGGACCGCCACCTGCCAACCGTCATTAAAGTGGGGTCCGCGTTTTTGCTTGACTCAAGACATACAGTGTGGGGTCCAGGCCATGCACACGCCTATGCACACACCGTCTGCGCACTGTTGTTATCTCCCCAATATTTGTGCAAAAGCGTGTGCATCAAAAATGGTCATTGTGGGGACCGACCCAAAACTAGGTATATATCTGCTCAGAATGAAATTTCCTTTCAACTGAGCCTGTTGCAGTTGTGGGGACCGGGCCGGACCCCGCAAGTCAAACTGGTCCCCACTTGTCGGGTGTGCGTGCAGACGAATGTCCCCGCAACTGTCGCCTGAGCTGCGCACATGTACATGCTGTGGTCCAAGCTGACCAAAAAGTACATTGTAATAGCAATACACAAAAAATGTGGAACTTCTGTTCATGGTCCTGTATCCGAAGATGACTCACTGCCAAGTCCGGTCCAACGATCAGCACCTACTGAGCTGTTACCAGATGTTCATCCTCTTCAATTTGACAGAAGAAAGCCGCAACACATTTTGGGAGAGGATCCTGGTGGAGCTGATATTGGACTTTTACTGATGAATGACAGACATAAGATGTCAGAAGTCAAACCAGCAGCGATCAACTTTCTTGAGTAAGAATAATATAATAGTATCATAGCTACAGTAAAGACGTTGTACTTTCTAACTTCAAATGAGCAAGTAGGGAGGACAACTTCACACTCTATTCAGTATCAGCTTACTTATAATAAAAAAACAGTCTGCATTATGACTTACATAGCCAGGGTTCAGAAGTTGCTTCCTCTATTGGGTAATGCTCTATGATGTCACCCTAACTCAATCGCCTCCACCTCAAACAAGTGTCTTAGGCTAGTAAAATGAGATAATGCGGTAGTGAAGAACCAGGTTCATTGAATGCCCTTATTGACTAGGTGTAGCACTGTGCTGTTTTATAACAGCGCATATATGACCATGCAGCATTGATAGTTAGGAACCTCAGTCTACAGGGGTGTGTGTGTGATCAATATTCGATAGAATCATTGCAAATATTGAATTTATGTTTTCTTCTATTCAATTATTGCTGTCGAACACCAGATTTCATGATGTCTGTGGAAAGTTGAAACTGGCATGTTGACTGCACACAGCATTAGACATTGTCTGATCGAGCTGAGGGCGGACACTTTTCGAAATTGGCCAATATGTGACAGCCATAAAGTTGCTTTGTGATGCATGTTATTACACAGTGAAGTCATGTGACTCATATCATGGTATTGTATGGCCCATCGGTGTAGCACTGGTGGAGCATATGCTAACAAATAGTATATTCTTCATGTTTCAGAACCCACAAACATGAAAGTCAGCATGTTTCAGAACCAAGTGAAAAATTAAGAGAGGTGTTGGGTGAGTATTTACATGTATATTATTCTATTTCTTTGATTGGCTGATATGGGAACACAACACATGCTCTTCTACAATGACCCAAGTGCTAGAGTGATCTCTACAGGTACATCAACTTGCTTGTACATAAAAAATGATTCTAAAACAAAAAAGCATAATGTGTTACATTGTAATGAGGGGCCTCCAATAACATTCTAGACGACATATGCAACTCACTTACTACTATGTCCTGTTAACTTGAACTCATACCTATTGTGCACTTGAGAGATTATGCAAATTTCCTATTTTTGTAAATACAGGCCGAGGGCTGATAGATAATTTAACTCGCCTGACTTATGCAGGGCTAATTACTATGTCCTAGTTGTTACTCCTAATGCTATAGCTTTCTTGAAATACATTTAATTACTAAATTGGCATTTCGTATAGGTTGGTGGCCCAACGGCTGTAGCAGGTTTTGTATAAAAGGTGCCCCCTTTTATAGTTGCATTTCCATATCTAATTTATCTACTCGCGGTTCTTCAGACGATATTAGGAGTCTCTCAGCTTAAACCACTACTGTCTCACCATTCAATATTTGCAAAGAATACTGGTCATCTTATTTCATCAAGATTGATGTGCTGTTTGTCTCTGTAAACCTAGTGGCAGCCAAGATAAACTCATTTGAATATTGGCTATTATGACCTCCATTCAGCATTGAGACCTATGGCTATGCCTGTCCTAAGTCTATACTTGTAACTTATGTACATAGGTAAGCTACTAACATCAAATAGCCCAGTAATCTTATTGAGTCAACACTAACTGTCATTCTATAAATAACTCTTGTGGACAGTGATGAATAAGTAAGTTAGAGTCATGCCCACAAAAAACAATGCAATGCATTGCAAGTCCTATGGCTATCTCTGTAGCACTGCTTTATATTGACTGCTTGAGTGCTTCCAAAATTCCCAACATAGGCTGATTGAAGGTGAAATCAGCCAATATTAAAACAGCAGTTTCTTGGCAGCAGCTAGGTTACCAAACACAAACAACACATCAATCTTAATGAAAAAGGATGAACAAGATTATTTGAAAATATTGAATGGTGCGACAGTAGTGGTTTAAGTTTCCTACGGAACTGAAGCCCAGAGCAACTACATGTACGTGTACTGTAGGGTAGTTAGGATAAGGCAGATACACTGGGACCTAGCATACAGGTCATACCTATGTACATGATATGCATGTAGATATATATGAAAAATAGCAGTTGGACCTGTAGGTCATTTGCATAATTACATGTACAAGGTTGAAGGCTATTTCGGTGATAGAGGATTGCTAGGTTGGTCCTAGGGCTATATTACCAGTTCTTCAGGTTGTGTGCTACCCAATTGGTAAAACTGATAAGTTCAGATATATATACAGTGGATATTTACGTCGGTTTGCAGATGGTTCACCAGTGGAAGATCGGCATAGACCAGTGATCAATGATGGACGGCCACCCGAGTACAGTGCAGTGATGGACAAGGAGACTGGATCTGATGAGAAGTACGGTAGACTAGATTTGGTCATAGATGGTAAAACATATTCATTGAGGACGAGGGAGGAATCACCTGTTACTTCTTTAGAAGACTGGCTGATTCCAGAAGATTTACAGGAGATGATAGCGGAGTAAGTGAATAATTTTATACTGTTTGATTGGTTAAATTCCACTTGAATATTTTATTGATTAACCTGGGTGTCGAATCTATCGGCTGAGCCAGCAAAAGCTTGAACCCAGTGCTAGAAGTGAGGGTACATGCAGACCTGCGGAGTGTGCTCACCTCCAGACCAGGGCCTGTACCATGTACACTGAAACAGCCACTTCCCTGAAATAGTAGGTGTAGTGCACCCACCTCATTTTGTTCTACTTATAGCACTGCTTGAGCATATTAGTTTGCACGTCTAGTAGGCCTGATAGCCCGACTATTCATCAGTTTAGTTGTGTCAGCTGCTATTTATATTTACAGTACCATGCAAGAATTGTTTAATAAGTTGGGGCTCCAATAACTCACTTTTTCCATTTCTAAACGAGTGCTTCAGTGTTCAAAGTGTGGTTATACGGGAGTATACGGTGTGTACCCATCTCAATTTTAGTAGTTATACGGCTAGCAGGTGTGTACCCTCATTTCAATAGCTAGTTTTCACCATACAGTTGCTGTGGACCTCATCCATAAGGTCTCGAGTTCAATTCTCACCAGAGTACTACTTTTTTCACTTTAGCAAGTCACTAATTTCTTAGCTACCATAAGATTAAGTGGATAGCTATACAATACTGTAATGGTTTCTGTGTTTTGGTGCGGTCGTCCTTGGACGACTATCGACCCAGAAATGAAGTGCCTATGAGTGGTAATAGGACTTCGCATTACATGAAAGATCGAGCGGTCTCAGTAGCCCAAATACTACCAAAGACGACCCATCTGATCTCAAGTCCGACCTTCAGACTATACAACGAAAGAGAGTGATCCGACCTAGTAGGCAGTTCGCAAGGCGAATGACCTGGCAAAAGGAAGAGAAAGTCTCTGTATCAAGTATAGATGTGTCTTTATTGAAAGCCAAGCGTAGACTGAGACAATGAACAGTAAAACAGTGCCCTTTATATAGTATAAGGACTTCCGGCCGACATGACGTCGGGAAAAGACGACGTGTGGTCGTCCGGAAGTTGCGCAACAAGATGGCCGCCGGAAGCCCGACGGCCGACCCAAAATAGGTCGGGTTCTACAAAAGTTGCTTATAATGGTCCAATTCATGTACAAAATGAATATCAATGGATTCTGAGAGGTCGGGCCTCTGTACATGGGTATAAAAGGCATTAAAAGACTTAGAAATAATCATACAATCATATATAACGATATAAGAGTAGAGTACAAGCAGATATATACATGTATGCACGCAATAATGAGTGTCAGATGTAAGATACGACTGGGCGTACCATCACAATACTAATCTGTAAGATTGCATGTACCATGTACCCACCTCAATTTTTCCACTTTGAACACTGGAGTGCTTTCAAGGTTATTCTTATGGTAGTGCTTGTTCTCATTATCCAAGAATGGTTCAAACTTAAGCAGTAAGGAAGAAGTATAAACTGGTGATCAATATATATGTACACATTGTAGCATCTGCTATGATCATGGAGTTCTGTCAGGTATGCTGTACCCATCACCAGATGATCGTCACGAACTGCTATTCGTAGGTGAAGGAGTGTCAGGGAAACTTGAAGACGCACTTCAGCTAGCCCTTAAACAACATAAGGCATTCAAAAACTACACAATATATACTCAAGAAACTGATGAATTATTGCACACAGTGGAACTTTTTGGTCAAAAATACAAATTCAGAACAATAAAACGTATTCGATCGAAGAATGGGTTTAGTGATGCAAGAACTGCTACATGTGAATTGGTACTGGAAGGTAAAGTAGTTGATGGCCATCAACCATATCTCGGATATTTTGTAGTTGTTCCCGCACATTCTGTCTTAGAAGAGTCACAATGCGACAGATTGCGAGCTAAGGATGCACACCCTGAAGCTCTTCAGCATATGAAAGAAGAAACTGCCGGGAAATCTGCACTCAACATTAGATATGCATTGAGCCAGTTCAACTCATCTAATAGACTAGATTTACGAATGACTCATTTCTTCTCTTACCGACACTATCGTAACTCAAATGCTCCACGTGATCACTATAAGTCATTTCTTAGTGACATCTACCTGCTCGAGATCGATCAACGCCACTGCTATATCACCCCGCCAGATGCGATTCCTTTACCCAATATTAGTGAATCGATGAGTGGTATTCATACACCAAAGCACACAGTGTGTCCACTTGATATCATACTTCCTGTTAGGGATCCTCGGCATCTTGCCCAGATGGCGGTACACAAAGTGTGTGTTCGTGTCGGTCCATCTAGTGGTTATATGGTACTTGGAGGTGACTGGATACAGTCCAAGACAGCTGGGATGCAAGAAAATTGCAACCAAGAAAGAGAGTATCTTTGCCATGCTCAGTTTGTGATCGAAGATGAAGATTGGTAAGATATTTTAAAGCAGCAGTCACAAATGTTTAAAACATTTAATCACTGCTTGTTTGGTGAAGGTTCTGTCCTGTAAATGCTCCTGGTTGGCCAATGTTCATTTTATGCATACAAAGTTAGTTATTCTCCTTAAATGATTGATTGCAGTAGAAACCCTAGCTTATTACAAGTCACTAGATCTGAAGAATTTCTGTTAGAAATTCCGGAACTGTTCATTAACAAAGTCCGCAGCAGAGGCATGGCATATCGCCAACACACTTCATGCTGCATATTTAAAGCAACTTACATTGCTAAATGCATAGAGCCTATGTAGGTTACAACGGGAATTCGGGGGTTTTGGGTTATCTGCTATAACATTTACTTGGAATTTCAGTATTTAGGACTCACCCGCTGTACATAGTACACTGTCTGTAGGTCCTGCTGTCAGCACCTTGATCTCCAATGTAGCAAGCTGTGAGGCGTAGATTCTGTTTGTGTGGTCTAGACTGTTGGTGGTGTAGAATTTATTTCGTGATTTATAATGAGATAGTGGTTCCATATATGTTCTTACTCTTTAGTACACATTAACATGAGTTACTTGGTACATATATGTACATGTATATTCATCTAGTCCCCACATGATGCACACTGTTGTAGTTTAGTTTACATGTAATTTTAGTGCTTTATTGGCTCTTGTTTGATTTTTTGTTTTGTAGCTTTTTGGTCATTTTCTATTTTCTATGTATAATGTACATTGTACATTATACACGTCTACTCTTGTCACTTGATATTATATCATTATATAGGCCTACTATTGTATATACATGTATTATACATGTATATACAATAGTAGGCATATATCTTATGATGTACATGATGTATACTCCATCTGCATGTATATACTTGTATGTGTAAAGCCAATAATTATACTGCTGTCCTTTTACTGCTCATTCTCCCTCAACACTACACTCTCAGTCTATACTCTACTATCTCACAGTCTACTATCTGTATTGTCTACTATTATACTACATGATATACAGCACTAGCTACTAGTGTACAAGACTGGACAACTCCTATATATGCTATATGGTTGCTATTTGGATGCAACACCTACATGCATAACAGACCTATAAAACTTATATTTATAGTAGAATTTCTCAGTTAAGTGCAAACGTAGTACTGTAAACTTTAGCCAACAGTAGCGCATGACCTGAAGCTATACAGTGTACCTAACTAACAATGAAGCCCTAGGGCCCACCTAGCACTGCTCCAACCTCGTTGCTTATATATATGACCAAGAGGTTCGACTCTTGCTTATAATGTATATCTAGGAAATGTACATTTTGTACATGGGTACGGCCTATATGCTAGGTCTCAGTATATCCACCCTAGTTGCCCTGAACCAATTGCAAAAGAGCTCCATGACAACATACCCTGGAAAAATTGACAAGTTGGTCTTTGCTCAAGAGAGCAAACAGCATACTGTTTTGGTTAGTAGCAAAGCTCTGTCTACTAAGTGGAGCAATGGCGTCTGGCTTAGCCGTACCTTTAGAAAGAGAATTATGGCTATGCTTTGAATGTACATCTACATGTACTAAGAATCAGTGAGTAGCAAAAATTAAAAGCTCTAGCTATCTTGAGAAAATAGTTAGAACAGCGAATTGTCAGTGATTAGACAAGCATCACCAAGCACTAAAATACGTTCTGTTTTACTTTCTTTCAGGCCCCTTATGAATGGACACAGCGGGAGCATTGTCTATGTAATTGACTCAGGACCACAGCAACAGCACTACAGATTCGGCATGTTGGTGAGTGAGGTGTTGCGGACTCATAGAGCTGGTAAGGTAATCTACCAGGCTGTAGTGCTGAGACAGGCTCTCGATGAAATAGAACAGGAGAATTTTTACTTTATTAAAAATTTACAGCCAATGAATCAACCCATTAACAACTGTGGGGATGTTAGAAGCACCATCAACCTGCTGCAACGCCGTAGAGAGGATGGGAGGAATAACTCAGAGCAAAGAGACGGTAGCATACAGGGTGATAGAGATGACAGAGATGGGCAAGATCTAAGTCTTAACATGTCTATGGGTCCATCAGTTGCTTCAAGTAGTTCTCCTGCATCCGCTGGCATCCACCGTCAGCCATCAATGACCACTGGTCAACAGTTTCAGGTCACAGATGACCTAACTATTATGAATAAGAAGTGACTGTTGGTGTGCAGTTCAGTGGTCTTACATTATATTTCTAGTACATGTAGGCTAGTGAAACACTAACCAATATAAGTTATCGTAGCCTGTACGTTATATAGCCTGTGGTCTACTATAACATACATTATGATGTATTATATAACTTTATATAAGAAATCAACCACTGTGGTAGTGATGCATACAATACTGTATGATGATATGCAATTTATGCATTTGTTCACCAAATTTTGTGTATACTGTATGTACATGTCATGTATATATATTTGTTATTGTTACATGTACCTTATTGTTATTGTAATGTAGATACATGTACTAGTACTTGCAGACATTCAAACAAATCTCTACTGCAAAATAGGGCTTGACATCATGCATATTGCTAATCTGTTAAACCTGCACTTAATGCCATACATGCTCATACAAGGTAATACCTGTCCATACCTTTGTTGCATATAAATAGTGTCAATTAGTATATTTAAGAGTTGTCCACTCTTGTGCACTTGAGAGAATATAACTCCTCACTGAAATTGATTGGCTGACTGTAGATAGGCCAGGTATAATTATATAGAAGAGGAGTGCCTACACTAAGTAGTAGTCTCAGTAGAGAGATAGATAGATAGATACCTAGAGTAGACTGTGAAAATGAGGCATGGAGAGACAGCAGTATAGACTGTCGACATACCTGTAGATAAGTCACACAGTGACAAGAGGGGACGACGACATAGACGTTACACATTATACAAATGTATAATCTAGTAAAAAACACAAAAATGAAAGAAAAACTACAAAATAGAAAACCAAATAAAAACTAATAAAACACTAAAATAAAAACACTAAAAACTAAACTACAACAGTGTGGAGTGTAGGTGGAATGTATGCTACCCAGTAACTCATATCAATGCGTACTAAGGAGCAAGGATATATGCGGAACAACTACATGTATCTCGTTGTAGACCTCAGAATAGAGTCGACACCGTCACATCCTGGACCACAAAGCCAGAACCTACCCTACACAGCTTACTGCATTGGAGATCAAGGTGCTGACAAAATGACCTACAGACAGCGTACTACTACTACATACTACGTACAGCTGGTGAGTCCTAAGTACTTTTGGCTCCAATTAAGTGTTATAACTGACAATACCAAACCCCCAATTTTAGTTATAACACCTTTACTAGCAATGACCAAATCCACTACAAGACAATCCAGTTATTATAACTTACTCGGTACAACTCCTCTACTCACTCATACTCCTAGTTGCTTTTTAGAGGTGGGGGGCATTTACTCACCCCACTATGATTAAATACTTAATAGAGCCTCTATACTAAGGTGCACTTACTACAATTTAGTACCAGAATAAACTTATTGCATGTTGAATATGTTATCAAATGTTTATTCTAACTTACTATGTAACAAAATAATTATAAAAACTTACAAAAATGACAAAACTATCAACTGGCACCAAAGGTAAACAAGACACGACAAGACAAGATAAATGTGCATACACCAGACAACAATATACACATATATACATAGACAATAATGATGATTTAATACAAAAATAGAACATTTATAAAAAAAAGAAATAGAAAATTTGATTGAGATTGTCTTGCTGATATCACATTGTAGACACAGAAAGATCAGTTGCATGTAAGGGACATATTGAGAGGTAGTTCATGTGAGGGACATATTGAGAGGTAGTGCATGTGAGGAACATATTGAGAGGTAGTGCATGTGAGGGACATATTGAGAGGTAGTTCATGAACCCAAATAGACTGGGTCAGTTTCAAACAGCTGACCAGATGAACTAGGTGGTAGTATCTACACTTCTCTCTGAGCTCTGGTCCGAGCTCTGACTGACCGGGCAGCCATATAAGGAGTTGAACTGGTATGACATATTCCTGTAGGGGTCAACAAATGACCTTGCAACGCACACCACCTAAAGCATATACAAATACTTAGATACAATACATAGCACAGCCTAAACTATTATTAATTCTCTGTAACCAGTATAGTATACAGACTACAGACCATCTAGGCATATTTATATGGTTGACCTTCAGAGAGTAACTTGTGTCAAACCATACAGTATATCTGACTGGTACCATTTATTCAGTAGTAGATAATTCACATATGTACACCTATACACATATGTACACCTATACACATATGTACACCTATAATACACATAATATACATATGTACACCTATACACATATGTAAACATATAATGATACCAACTAAGTCACTATGCAGGTAACATATGGATTGTACATACATGTAAGGATAAGCATGATTGAGCTGTCAGAGTTGTTCTCTCTCTGTTCATTAACTAACATGAGAGAACAGCTACTAATATTGATACTTTCACTTTCATGTTGTCTAGCATACTATTTTTAAAACTTGGATTTGTCAATAATAGTATAGGGCCGAGATAGTATTTACATGCTCATCTGTATAACGAAGTGAGAGAAACATGGATCAGAGGTAGCGCCAGTCACTAGACAACCAGTATGCGGCTAGTAACTAAAAGGAGTCGAAACAGAGAAAATAATCAGCCACCAGATAATTTGTGGGTCCGTAGTTGTAAGACTGACTGATATTAATATATGGTGTAGTATTGGTACTCTAGCCCACATTGATCTTTCAATATAGGTTGGCTTTAGTATAAACACGCTTCCACATATGACTAAGCATTGAACAATATCTATAGATGGACAGTCTATACAACCTGTACTTACACACATGAAAGCTATGACAGTTCCAAGGAGAGCACCTGCAAGGACATCTGTAGGGTGGTGCTTGTTATCCATAACTCTAGATAGAGCACAGAACCAAGCCATACATATCAGGATAAACTGTATGACATGTTTCAACAGGTAGCTGTAGTCCAACCTTGGTACTCTTTTCTGTACATAGTACTGCAAAATCAAACGAGTAGGTATAACACTTAAATCATTAGCTAGAAATGGTCATGTACTAACCCAATAATAGCTACATGCTACTAGCCTGCTGTGCATAGCCCTGTCTCTAAGATACAGTTAGCCTCAGAGCGTCTAAAACCAGGAATACCTAAAGGGACGGCTTTATAGGCAGAGCAGATCCAATAGACCCTTTTCCACAGCTCCTTGTTTCAGTTTTAAAACATGGAGTTGTCTTCCCCTTCAGGGGAAGGAATCTCTATAAGTCATCATGGAGAGCGTTGCATTATTAGGATTCTTGGTGCCTCTAATTAAATAGGAGTTTTATCTTGCAACTATGTTGTATAAAACTTGCACACAATTGCTATGCATAACATTGAAATAATTTTGTATCATGCATAACTGACTTGCAAGCAAAATAATGGGTACAAGCAGTGGGTTAGCAGTGGGCTAGATGTACTGCATTAATCATGTCTCTTTCATTGAAACTAGAGAAGTTGTTTTATAGCTATTATTGTCCAATCAAAGAATAGAGCTCAGTTCCTGTTCCAGGGGTGGTTACCTCCAGGTAAAGACATTAGCTTTGCAGAGGTATTTTGCTTGTAAGTCAGTTATGCATGATACAAAATTATTTCAATGTTATGCATAGCAATTGTGTGCAAGTTTTACACAATATAGTTGCAAGATAAAATTCCCATTTCATTAGAGGCACCAAGAATCCTAATAATGCAACACTCTCCATCATGACTTATAGAGGAAATTCCCCATGAGGGGGAAGACAACTCCATGTTTCAAAACTGAAACAAAGAGCTGTGGAAAAGGGTCTATAGTATAGTATAGGACTACGGCCATTAGATATACAGCCAACACATCAGCAGTGTTGAACACATCTTGTGATTGCAAATCAGAATTTATAGAGAATTTAATGGGGGATATAATCACACTATTTAACAATATAGGCTAATGGAGTTGGTTTCATTGGTTTTGGATACTGCTGTACATGCACCATAATATATTACTCCTGAGTTACCAGCACCTTGAAGTATTCAAGTCAAAAATTCGTATGACTTTTGTTCAACAACAGTTGAGGAAGTGAAAGTTGTTTGCTCATGATCTGTAGATTTTATTACTCGATGAGAACACAACTTCAAACAAGTGTGTTTGGATAACTCCTCAACATATACTCAACCTAGTAAACACAAGATCGAGAAGCTTATTGATAAATTTTTGCTTCTTTGTATAAAATAATACAACATATATTATGCTGACTCTATATGCATAGGACTGGATATTGTTAGTTCTCAAGCCACCTTACCACAAGGAATACGGCAGCATAGGCAGCACTAGATGCGTGTCCAGAAGGAAATGCTGTCCTTAGCTCTGCCTCCTCCTCAAAATCAGCTGCTAGACAAGTGAAGTTAGTAAAATACTGGCCAGGTAGGCAGGAAGACAGGTTGACATTAGGCTGACATTCTTCAAGAAAGCTGGGTCTCAGCTTGCCAATGCTATACTTACAGATATCAGTTAAAGCTGTAATAGCAAGCAAACACAAGATAATTCAAAAACAAAAATAGAAGAGAAGATATTCAAGTTATTATTTTCACAAATGGTAAAACCTGAAAATATTGAAAACAAAACACTGAAACGTTAAAATTAGAAATATCTGCTGCAGCTTACAGTGTGGCCAAATGACTAGAACTAAACTATCGTCCTAGAGGATGACATACAAGTGTGTACGCCTACAGCTCCACATCACGCATGATATAGTACCTACTCATTACTTGAAAACGGTTGATACAGATAAAGAATGCACCTAACTTACACTGCGTAGCGAGAGCACCAAACTGAAATATCCAGTAATATGAGAAGATAGTGTAGACACAGGTATTCACTTTACGTCCACAGATGCGACGGGAGGAGAAACCCACCCCTTCTGCTAGAATAGCTCTGTAGTGCATGATCTCAGTCAGTATCAACTGCAAGACAATACAACACGCTTATGGACTGTACTGGCTACTATAAAAGGTGCATTGGCCTAGATAGTAGCTTTTATCCCATCATCATTACTAAGTTCATTATTAAAGGATCAGTGTCACCGTTTTTGTTTACATTTTGAGACACCCATGGGCTCGCTAGAGCGAACGTCATGATTGGTTACTTGAACTTTATTACAATTGGCTAACTAAATCGAATGCGCATGTACACGTGTGGGAAAACCCATTGGGTGATCGATGGGAATCAGTTGGCTGTGGACAGAATTAGAATAAAATATAATATTTTGCTTTTGCCAAAATGAAATTATTGTTGCAAGATGAAAATGCTATCAAGAGATGATATGATACAAGGTATATGGCAAGCACAGCAAAAATTGCAATAATTTGATTATCATATCAAATCAATGAAAGTAAATTAATTTTGATTTTAATTTAATTCTTAATGTCAATGCGAATGTACTATGCCAGTGTAGTTGATATTAAAAAAAGTTATTTATACATGTGGATATAGCAATGATAATTATTGTTATTTACTTTTTGTTCACATTGGTACATAAGTAATTTGTTAAAATAACATACTAGTTACTTATGGCTAATTATTATGAATGTAGCCTACTTTGCTATTTTAAACTCTACTTAAATGGATAAAACGCAAAATAAAATATTGGGATTATAATATTAACTTGATTAACTATGATTGTTGCTATCTACATATATGTAGGCCTATATACAGCACCTAATCAAAAACTTAATTTATTGAATTTCAAAATAATTGTATCCTTTGATTGCAGCCGTAAGTAAAATAAACTTTTGATGACACTATAGTCAACTCATTTGCTTTCTCTGTTGTAATAATAATACTATGATGACTAAAATGTGTGTAATGAATGCTTCTTTTTAGCAGTTTGTCAAGACTATGACCCAGGAATGTCAAGTCCCATCAATGGCAACCTCTTAAAGTCATACTTGAGTGACGAGTATTGTACCTTGGACACTGAGTTGACTTGTTGTACATAGGTATACATAAGGTAAGTGCATCATCAACTTTCAAGGTTCTGTCTAATAAAAAAATGTAAAGTGTTGACGCATCAGTACAGCAAAACCTTCGCTGTAAACACTGCTGCATGTACATATTACTTCTGTACTGTGGTTTTTGGAATGTAGCCTAGCAAAATTGGTATCGATTTGATTTGTATTCATCATTTTCAATCTATTACATTGTACCTAGCAGTTATATTCAGTTGCTTAGTGTGGTCTGATTTTAGGTACCATCTGTTGATGTTAATGTACTTTTAAGTGATCCAATGGTATGATAACATGTTCACATAATGTTGTAGAATAGAAACATCTATCAAGCAACATGCTTGAACTGAAGTACTTACCAACAATTTGAGCAGCCAAATCAATCGTATGGTTTGTAAAGTATTGACCGGTACCTTCAAATATTAATATTCTGCCACAATTGGGAGTTTTTTTCATTTTTGTATGTATTAGTTGCAGTTGGCCTGATATTTCATGCATGATCTTTCAGTAAATAGAATTTCAATGAGTACAGTACATGTTGTATTTGATGCCTGTGATGGCCAATTCCATTTTGATTTTTTTCTATATTGTGCAGTTACATCAGTGATCTTTTCAATTTACTAAGTCGATTATTACTGCCCCGTTTCAACTGACCGTAATCCACAAGCTTGAATGTTAACAAGAACTAATATTATGCACTCATGGTTATTTGCAATTAGCCGAGTGGATTTAGTTTTGTTCCAAGATGTCATTATTTTGAATTCCAAGATTACTCATGTTTTTTGTGTTTACAGCCATAGTAAATGGAAAATACATGCAGCTCAAAATTTATACTTTATAGACTATTATATTTGATTTTACATTTATTTTGTGCTATTTTTCTTATCTTTCTTAGGCTTTAGGGAGGATTTATCTTACTAGATGAAACTGCAATTTTCCATTTGCAAAGACATGTAAGTGCTGTAGTTATGAACATCAATTTACTGATTATTTACCAATACAGTCTCTAGACAAATTTTATTGCCCTCTCCGTTTTATGACACCGAGCTGTGATTGCAAGATTAATTTAGGCCTACTAGTATACTTTTGGCAAAGTGCTGGAGACTAAAACCAATAGCCATGGAATCACGTGCACAAGTATAGATCCGCCCAACTATGATTCATATACATTTAAACAAAAATGTTTGAAATGATTCTGGCTATTATTTGATTTGTCGTACTTTCTGAAAATGCAACCGTCATTCTTAGTTATTAATATGAGGACATCAAATGACTATTCAACTTCAATATCTTAAATCATTTATTGTTTATTTACGATAGCTGTTTATAACAAAATACAACGATGAAAACAGCCGAATCCAGAGTAAAATACATGTGTAAAGTATTGAACATGAACAGAAATCATAATGAGATACACAGTCCATGTAGCATGCCAGCAGAAGTTTGTTTTCAATCGTAATCACTCAGCTTGAATGCTAAAGCACTATAACGCTTCACCTTTTATAGAGTTACTTGTTGAAGAAACCTCTTGGAGTACGGGTGAACTGTACACTTGAAACGCTTCTTTTGCAATCCAATATGTACTATCTGCAATTCAAATTTGTAGAGCATTTTATTAAGAAAAGTGGTTGTGACTCTCGAAGAAAACACATCAATAGTTAGTGGCAATGTAGTTTTGGTTGGGTTCAACTCTCACAGCAGAATTTCCCACCCTGTTGAATAGATGATGCTGAAGTACTAGTACTGATAATCAAGTTAATGTACATAACATATTACTGCTACAACACTTACCTATGCTTTTTCCAACATTGGAGATAAAGATGATATGGTGCAAGCTGGAGAATAGATGAATTTGAATTTCCACACCAGTGTCTGGTCGCATGGAATTGGTCTAGCTTTGTTCCCGTTCCTTCATACAGCTTTGGAATCTCGCTGTGCTAAGTAATAATGATAATAATATAATATTCATAGCGCCAAACACAATTCTTCAATCTGGCTGCCCGATAGCTGAGCTAGTCGAATGGGTCTCCACGGCTCCTAGAGCTGAATATTATTATAGTTCGATATGGCACAGAAGGAAGACTTTCGGAATGAAAACCTAAATCACATGGGTTGTCAGTTTTATTAGCTAAAGCATGCGTGTTTCACATTTTGCAAAAATAAACTGATGAAATTTACCTCAATGAGTTTATAAGTTTGTGCATAAGTTAAATTCAAGAAGACGTTTTTAATGCTACCTTGTAACGAGCCTTGTCGCTACATAATAAATTATAAACACCTACCAGTAGAAAGAACTGGATGTAGAAATTGAGGTTGGCATTTGATTTACACATTCTTCATCAAATGTGAGTGTGTGTCTTTACCCTGCTCACCAGATCATTCCTTCTTTCCAACAAACAGTCAAGTCCAACTATGTCTTTCTCAATGTCAGGAAAGTTACTTGCTGACAGTATTGGAACTAGCCTGTAATCAGCACAGTGAGTACATCATATGATACAAATACGATAAAAATATAAAATGCTTTAGAAATAAAACTTGGCTGTTTTGAACGAAAAGAAACTTTGACCATGCAAACATACATAAAAGTACACCAGGTTAGCTCAGCTGCGTTAGATAGGGGTGAGTTTGTGCCTAATGAAGTTAGTATCAGTCCCACCAATCTTTTAGATTTAGCCTGGGAAAAGGGGGGGGGGGGGAGGGGGCTTGAAAGAGTGAATAAACTAAATACAGTAATTCAAATATCTTGGATAGACCAGATCAGTCAATGGATTATTTTAGAAATAAACTTTATGATGGAATTATTGTTTGCATTTTCGCAGGATATATATATTGTAAATTCAAAATTATATTTGAATATGTATATTGTAGATGATTTAATACAACAATACAATAACTTCACATTTTTACAAAGTTCATTGTGACCGATTGTCAAAACTAAATTTAATACTAACTGAAATTTAGTTTCACCAGTATTGTAATATAAATATAAATATATGTTAAAATCATAATGATATGATAATCATTTAGATTATTATAATATTAAATTATATCATAATACATTGTATAACCTAATTACCATTATAATAATATGAAATATCATAATCACATGACTTCCTTTTTTTGTATTATAAGTTATCTAACTCTTTTTATCATTTAAAAAATTAATATAAATATTATAATAATATTTAATTTCAAACCTAATCATTTGTTTTTTAAACGAAATAAATAAAAAAAAAGAGTACATATTATAATATATTAAATGCTTACTATGCTGAGTATTGTGGTCGCTGACAATCTGGCCATAAAATAAGCTCATATTCTTTAGAAAATGAAATTTATTAAATGAAAATCCAAATTTCGAACGCCATTCTTAGCATTTCTGTGCACTATGAATTCTCAACTCAATTCATAGACATAGACGAAGATAGATAGTATAGTACCTTGGTACTTGCAATAACTCTGTGATCAATTGTATTGTAAACAAAATACCACGTGCAGACCGCTAGCATGGTCATGTGACTTTGTTTTGTTTATAAAATTTGATGCTAGTATGATAATCCATAGTTTCGGATAAACAATGGCAGCTATACAAATAAAACTTTTTTCGAGGGTGTAATATAAATTGAAGGGTGCATGGTTGCAAGTAGTATATGCTCATGGATTATTTTTGCATTTTTCAGGCTACTTTCGAAAATATTCTCAAAAAACCAAACCTCTCTCTATACAACTTATATAAAAAAATTGCCGTTTAGGGTGTCTTCATTAAAAAAATCGTCCTAGGGCAGCACATAGCGCATCGCGCGATGCATCATGGGAAGCAGAAATATGTTGAGAGCACAACTCTGCAACTTGTAACTTTCCTGCTGCCTTCATTTTAACACAAATCTACATTTGCTGAGCAAGGTAATTAGTGACAGGGATCCTTTAACCGTAGTGTCAGTTCTTTTGACCTTGAAGTGGTGACACACCCTTCCCTCATAATAAATCCTGGAATAATATGTTCACAAGTGTGAACATGCTAAATGAAGGATGCAAATAACATAGAATACCTGCTGTAGATGACAGTCTATAAACCAGTGTACCACACACCATTAGTCAAACTAGCAAACAGCTCACAGTAATCAATACGAACAGTGACCAACAGTAGGCCTACTTGGAACAAGTAATTAGCAATTAACAATAATAGTTAGTAGCCTTTATAGCCGGCTTGCATGAATGATTACTGAGCTAGCTAAACCCCTCATGTCACAGTGTCTTTGTGACCTAAATTTCAGGCACATGTCAACCTGCCAAGACGCTGCCAAAACACATGGTGACACCAGCCTGGGCTAATAGCAAAATCCTCATAGTCGTGCTGATGAGTTAGGGATGGTTTTTCATACCAAGCAAAATCCCACAGCCATCTGTACATTTTTATTTGCGACCCCAGTCAGTCCAAGAAGTCGCCAAGACACTAATAGCTGATTATCTACTACTTACCAGTAACCATGATGTTGCTATGGTGACTATAGCTACCACCCATGATGGCACTGTCGTCTCTAGCGTTGGGTAGTAGATGCTGTGATCATCACAGAAGAACCCTTGCTGTTTGGGAGATACTTTAGCGGAATATACCACCAGAGTTGGCAATACAGCTACAAAATATGAATAGGCCTACAAGCCTACCACACTCCAGATAGCCCGCTACACTCAATATTTCTATAATAAGCAGGATATGGCTTAATGGAAGAATAAACTAACTAGTAGGCCTAAATTATGCTTAACATTAATGTTTTTTTTTTATTTTCAAACATGCAACAATATTATAACATAAGGTCTGCCCCAATTACAGTGTCAGAAACAAGTGCACTACAGTATTGCTTACCGACATCATGTAAGGGGAACAAAGACAGGCAAATGTCTGCAGTCACAAAACTGTAACTAAGTTCAAGATAAACTAGTGAATTAACTTGGCTAATTCTAATGATTATTATGAAAGCATCACAGAATATTCTAACTGTAAGCAAACAGTAGAATTAAGCTACATAGAAACAACAAATAAAAGCACAAGTTGGACCGAAGTTACATGTACAGTCAGTGAACAACTGATACAAAATTTCAGATAATCGCTAGCGTCCACTGAAAGAGCTGAAACATGTGTCTGGACAACATCCGCAAATGTTACACTACCAACACATACCTCCTCTGGACTGACAACGTTATTACAACTGACAAAGGATGAAGAATTCAAAATGCAGATAAATATAGCATCTCTAGGTAGGCTACCATACATGAATAACTGCCTAAACAAAGCTTTGAACATATTGCAGCCTACAACCCGGCATGTTCTCATGATGTGCTTTTCCTGCAAAGATAAATCGAGTTCAAATTGCTTCGCTTTGTGCTAATTAAATCTTGACAGCCAAGGTTCCAATTCACTTTGAGATAAAATGACTACCCATACTGGTGAACATATTCCAATATGAGGAGTGACAAAGAGCACGGACTCTGACCTATAATGAAATCTCCAAGATCGTCAAAACATGACCATGACAACTAGACCTGCTACCAGAGGTGAGTTGACCTATGTATACACATCATCACAAGTTCACCACAGCAGTTTTCTACTAAGGACAATCAGATACACCAGAGGTAACATGAGGTAAATGCACAATAAGTATTCAGCTGAAAGCAGAAGGTTATAGTTCGACTTCCTGTTAAGGAGAATTACCAACGGACTCACTGATGGAGAATAAATAGACAATTGCAGTAAGCCCATGTGGCCTAACAGTCACTCAGCCAACCGAGACATTCCTTTTGCTCTAAGTTCCCGAGTATTCACCGTCGCCAAATGCATTCCAAGGAATTCAGCTCATCTCTTACAAAATCTTCAAAATCACATCTAATAATGATTACAATGATAATATAATAATAATAATAACCATTTTGTAATAGCTTACAAAACTATTTTTGTAGGAGATGCGCTTTTGAAAATTTGATAAGAGATGAGATGAATACATGCGGAAATGAAAATCTCTACAAGTAATCAAAGTCTAATAATATAAATGCCTTATCATCACCATTCATCAACTCTGGGTTGTCGCTATTGTGTACCAAGAGGATTCTCACGATAGTAATTCTACCAAAAGCCTATCACTACTCGTAGATATGGGACTCAGATGCAACAGTGTCTATGCACACATATCTAAAAGAACTCTTAGGAGCATACTTCAATCATCCGACGGAAGCTCTACATATTGTTGCAAATATTCCAGACCCAACCACAAAAAACACTAGAGACATCCTCACTCTATGCAGACAAGCACTAAATGACGGAATGATCCACAACATACTAGCTCAACAAAAGAGTAAATTACAAAAGAGGATACGATGTTGTTTATCAAAACTCCTGGGTCGTGGTTTCATCGACACTAATCTGACAACAGAAAACCCCAAAAGGTGCAAAATTAACCGTCTTATCAAACAGGAGACAATAAGACGATGAAAGACTCAGCTAAAAAATGGTGTGTGTGCCACGGGAATACTCGGTCAACTAGATGGAGAACACTTGTTCAAATACCCTATACCCCTCCACAATACGACAGACACCATGATTCTTTGCAGCCTCCTCATGGGGCACTGCACCTTGCAAACACACCTTTTCTTCCCTAGACAAAGCTTCACGCCCACTTGCATATGTCTACAGGATGATGAGACTATACAACACTACCTATATAAATGTCATTTATACAAGCATCTCAGAGCTCGGATACCACCTAATCCAAGGAGCTATAATATAATACTAAAGTACATACACCTCAGCCGCAGACGGTCAACATTAACATAAGACAATCACTACAACAGACAATTAGCCATTACAATCAAAATCCTGTATTTTACATGAACTGCACATTACATTACATTACTCTCATCATATTATTTAAAACATCGCTTATCACTATGTGCTTACTAGGACGTTATCTACTCAATATATAGTAATTATCTCAATCAAAAAATTAAAATTTGGTGCACGCAAAGAAATACAATATAGGGCATAGGCCTATAATAAAATATTTTAATTTTCTATCACCAAACATTTACTCACATTATTGTTATTTCTCATTTCTCAACCAATTTGCCTGCATTTAGAGGTACAAAATAAAGATTACTACTACTACTACTACTGATTATATTATATTTATTATAATTATATTATTGAAAGACTAGCCTAAACAACTAAACTTTAAACAAAGTAGGCTACATATTATGTACATGTATATCATGATTATCTAATCTTATGATAAATGATTTTAACATCAAATCAGCTGAATGCTGAAACCACAAACAAACTAAAACACTGAAGCACAATGTTTTTGATATCATTGACTTTTAGAGTGTACTATAACACTATTGTCGCAGAGGTAAAAATACAAGACTCTGTGTTTTTACCTCTGCGACACTTACCATTCGAGAACTGAAGTTGAACTCTTTACTTACCAAAGATTATCAGGACAACGTCAATAGCAATTCGAATTGACTTTCTGTAAGACATCTCAGATTTATTAGCATTCCAAGTGTTTAGACTAATACACTCATACTTAATTGCAGCACCAACAAATGTCAATCTGAAAGCAACCGCACTGCATCTTGAATTGTCAACTGTCAACTGGTCAGTTTCCAGAATCAGCTTTACATGAGCCTGTGCGTCAACCAAGATGTCACTGATGTTGCGATTATGTTATACTTTCTCATCTTTTTAACCATACCTCTGTCTCTAACTAGTAGTACGAGGTTATATAGAAGCGATTCGAATTCAGACAGTGGTTTGGATCATTAAAGCCTTTCTATTGGCGGCGATCGTGCACTGTGAAGAAGTCATGTCATGGTCATGTTAATTGGACAGATTAACCGGCAGTGATGTTGGCCGCGGGTAAACTAGTAGTCCATCAGCCAAGCAGCAAAATTATGGCTTTTCGCTCCTGACCTCTCCAATCTACACAATTCTTTGTGTATATATAGATTGAAACATGGGCAATTCAAATCCACTTACTAACTCCTCGAAATCGCTTGACAAAATGGTAAAAACCAAATTTTTAAAAAGATTTTAAAATTAGAGTTGTCTGCTCCTTACTTGCTGTTAGAAAATATAATATAATTATATATTTTATATATAATATAATATATATATTTTCGAGGGTGTCTTACATGAAGGATATACCAGATGTATCAAATAATATAATTAACAATTCAAGTGTGTGCAATTAAATTTCATATTAGATTCACAGCCCAGTCAAATAGACATTTCAAACACAGTCATCCAGAAGAAAATAGACTTGTTTTATCTTGAATAGAATAAAATGCATCGCGTGATAAATATGTAGAAGCATAGTAATATATATGTGACCCCTGCTATCAGAATCAGACATCGGGAGGTACCCAAAGATTTTGAGATATGTATGTTTTCAGATGCAGAAATTTATGAGGATTTCAAATCTGTTTTCCTTTTTATTCTAGCACCAACGGTTCAATTTTTATCAGGATGATACTGGGTCCATATCTGTCAATTTTCATAAAAAGGCGAACTGAGAAAATCTGGTTTAAAGTTTTCGAACCAATAATTTATTGTTTACACTATTCAGAACTTAGCAACGGGCATATCTAATTGACTTACAGTGCTAGTTTTTACTGACTAGGGGTAAGAATGTGTGAGGAATCTGATGAAATAACTAAAAACAATGTAAAAACAATATCTTGTGTCCCATGGCCACTTAAACAAGAGATACTGATTTCGGGTTTTCGACAAAAACAGTGAAAATGAACTTGTGCACCAAGTGCGATGGACAGGCTGCATTAACATAAATTTTAACACAGATTTCCATGCAAGTGAAATAGAAACTACTGCACATCTTGTAACAAGTTAACAAAATGGTCTCTCATATGTGGGTAGCCCTGAGAAGGGTCTTTCAGGTAGGTAGGTTAGAACTATCCGGATTCCGCCATTCTGGTGAAATAGACCAAATTATGAACTTCATTGAGTTGTAGTCTTTTCATAGTCCTTCTATTGCGAGATCAGATGGTAGCACCTTAACATCTGTTTTCTTGAATCCTGTTGAGAGTATGTTGTGTATTAATAATTTTGACAGTGAAAAAATAAGACAAACAAAAACTTAAGCGTAGCAGATGTAGTAGACTAGATTTGAACTCTGGACCTCCAGATTACAAACCCACATGCTTAACCATTACCTCACTGTGACTTGCTAGCTATCACAAAACATGTGCAGTCATACAACAATGTACTGAAAGCTGATGTATGCATAGCTTTGCCACAAAGCTTTTTACTGCAGTTTTTTTGGAAATGATCACTGCACTTTAGTACTTGAAGGAGGAAGGCAGAGGTTATGGGAGACAGATAAAATACATGTAAGTGTATCATACTAGTAGATTCAAACTATGTGTATGTTTACTACTGCAATATTAGAGCAATGTGATACATGTATAATAATGCAGTGTACCTAAGTATTACAATATTTGGGTATGATCTGTAATGCGGACGGACGGACTGTAATCTGCATTCATCTTTGCTTTTTAGCAACAGAGGCCCATTCTGGAATCAATGATAATGAAAATTATATCAGGAAGAGAAGGTTTATTGCCTGTAGAAAGTCAACTTACCTGGAATCCATCCTAGGAGGGCTAGTGCATGGATAGAGCCGACTGCATTCAGGAAGTCCACTATAAGCTTGGCCAAAGTTGACTGCTTTGATGTTGTAACTTGAAGTCGCTGAAGTTGAAGGGAGTTGTACCACACTCCTTATAATGATTTGACAAGGCTAGAAATAGAGGAGACGTCCCACTGCTGCTCATACACATAAAAGCCTGGCAACAGATTGATGTTCCTACAAATAGTCATGGATACCTTGGACATGAATTGTTTTACTTAATAACTTAAGATAAATACATGTACATGTAGATACTCACTTATGTGAGTTTTCAACCTATGTTATTAATTCTAATGTAATGTACATGTGATGCACATTGGTTACTCAAATAGGATAAAGAGGGTAGGACATGTGGTAAGTCACATGTATGTGTAGTACACATGGAGATTGCAGCAGAACTAATTTTGAAGTATGAGCTAAACTTTATCTTTACTAGTGAAATAGCCTCGGCCTATAATTCAGGTAGCTTAATGTCATACTAACCATTTGATTGATGAAATAGTTGCTCACCTTCATAATGGAAATCTTTACAAAGTATTTTCTCTTCTTGGCCTTGTGGGAATTAGTAGAAGCAGACAGAATTGACTATTGTGGGAGAGATTTTGCTTATTAAATTTTAGGAGATCTAGTAATGGCTGGTCAAGAGCTGTGAGCACATCTCTCACAGATTGAATCATTTCAACAGTAAAGCTGGTAATGCTTGGCTTGGTAATAAGCTTGTGCATCCTGAAATCGCTCAAAAGTCTTTAACAACAGGAATATTGATAATTATAATTTTAAAGAATTTTTCCAATTTTTACGCTATTATTATCAATATCTCCCAGTATATCAGGGCCATCCTGGGCCTCAGGTGTGTGTAGCCACACCTAAATTAATGGCATAAAGCTAGTCTCTTTCCTCTCCTTTACTTTCTCGGTCAGAAAGGTCCTCAGAAAGATCCATAAAGTGACAATATTGATTTAAATAATCAAAGCGAGTAAAATCCTGGTCCCACCATGTGCCTCCATGATAAGTCACGTGACTCCATTAGCAACGACTTTGAACGAAGTTTACACCTATTTATGCTGTACTGATTGCTAATTGGTTAGTAGAAAGTAAAAGAGCATGCTTCAATTAGTATAATAACATTGAAAGCTGAGAATCAGCATGGTAAGTTTCAGTTTAGCTTTTTGGACTTTGAGCGCTTATTGCGTGGAAGTCAATTCACCGCCGATGTCCGATTCCGATAGCAGGGGTCACATATAGTCTACATGTGCAAGTGTTTTCCGAATGTATTAAATCAAGCATTTATTAATATCAACTGATTATCTACAATGTAGCGCCTGTTTAAATATGATATAGAAACTGGATTGATACATTTTACCTCGGCAGCATCAACTTTAGCTTAACCATGGTCTTCAATTCTGAAATATTACTTTCCACCATTGCTGTTAAATACTCAAAGATCATGTAATTATAACAAATATAGGTCACAAAAACAAGATTTCTCCCGGCAACACTCCTGGCTTGCCACCAGAATCATGTTCAGTTTCAATGGTCATTGGTGGCACCTTTCCAGGCCAGTGTGACATACTACCAGCAACATAAAAATGCAAAATAGAGTCATAGTCCAACTGAATATGTGAATATGCTGTTAAACCTGAAATTGTTCCAAAATGTTATTCCGTCATCTGCTAGCCTTGTGCATTTGAAATATTCTATAATTCTAGTGCCGTGCATATGCAATATACATGCAATAATATCCACTATCAACCCGTTCTGCAGTTGAATTTATGTCCCAAATGATTTAAATTAAACTTTATACTTCCATCTAATCACTTGCCCTTACAGCAGCTAGACAAGAGGTTGTCATCTCCTGTATGAGAGCAGACAACTTCTTCTGATCATTCTCTGCGTTTTGGTGCTCTCATAGAGGCAAAGTGGTACAATATTGTACCGCTTTGCATAGAGGTAGATGCTCTGTGGTGGCGAAATGTTTGCCTTTAGGTAGCCTTAGTTCCTTCTCCCTTGTTTGGAAGATGTTATGTTATCCTTTGCTTTATACAGAAGCAGAGCTGGTTAAAATCACTATAAAAGGCACTGCACAGAAGGCTAGGCTCTAGGCACATTGGAAGAAAAATAATATTGATCACCCATGTAAACTCGTGAGCTAGAAATTAAAAAACTATGTGATGCATACATGAAAAAATTGAATTGATTTTCTTTTGCTTTCAAGAAAAGAAGTAAAATTTTATTCTGATCGTGAACTTTCAACTAAACAATGAATAAGAATAAATTAAAATGCTTGTAAAAACTGGAAGGAAAAAGGTGAATGACTAGTAAATCGTAGATGCAAGAAAAGACTCGTGACTCTCCATTTTTTCAAGAAAAGAATTGAATTGTGAATTGAATATTAAATTGGGAAGACTTGAAAAAACTTGAAATAAACAGGTGGGTAACATATAACTCGCGAAACTCATAACTTGAAGGATAAATTTTAAACCACTACTGTCGCACCATTCAATATTTTCAAATAATCTTGTTCATCCTTTTTCAGTAAGATTGATGTGTTGCTTGTCTTTGGTAACCTAGCAGCTGCCAAGAAAACCCTATTTTAATATTGGCTGATTTCACCTTCAATCAGCCTATGCTGGGAATTTTGGAAGCACTCAAGCAGTTAATATAAAACTGTGCTACAGAGATAGCCATAGGACTTGCAATGCATTGCATTGTTTTTTGTGGGCATGACTCTAACTTACTTATTCATCACTGTGCACAAGAGCTATTTATAGAATGACAGTTAGTGTTGGCTCAGTAAGATTACTGGGCTATTTGATGTTAGTAGCTTACCTATGTACATAAGTTACAAGTATAGACTTAGGACAGGCATAGCCATAGGAACTTAACAGGTCTCAATGCTGAATGGAGGTCATAACAGCCAATATTCAAATGAGTTTATCTTGGCTGCCACTAGGTTTACAAAGACAAACAGCACATCAATCTTCATGAAATAAGATGACCAGTATTCTTTGCAAATATTGAATGGTGAGACAGTAGTGGTTTAAGGTATGGAGACTCAAGTTTTTAAAAAAAACTTGCAAACATTAACATCTCTGAAAAGAATTGAAACTTGCTTGTAGTTGGCTTGGATAACTTGACAAAAACTCGAGTTTCTGGGGGACATGCTCTGTGTACATAAGGTAAAAAATTGGGAATTATCTCCACAATGAAAATACTTCCAGTTTTCTGGCTGTTATGATGCCAGTTTTGATGATACCAACTCCGTAAACTTATTTTTGGCATCCCATACTTTGTCTGCACCTATTTTAATTCTTTTATTCCAGTTTTATTCGCTGAAAAAAAATTGGCGTTGAAAAACAACTTGCCACAGTTCGCTCAGGCTACTGTATGAAAGTTATCACTTCGAAATTTTAGCCCGTTTCTCTTCTTCCTGTTTTGCTGTCCTTAAATGTGCAAGTTTGAGTTCCCATTTTTGACAATGTTTTGCGTAAATATTTTCTGTTTTTTGAAATCGTCTGGCGGTCAAGTGAATTGTCTAACAACACTAAGAACTATATTATGAGATAGAGGAGACTTTTTTTCTGTATATAGCATCAATTGCATATTTTTTGACCCCATATGGTTCTCAGAATTGGCTATCAAACATCACAAAAATTTCTTTCTTGGATGAACCCCACAGGCGTTTTTGCATACCTAGCTACGGCACTGGCTTTGTATAATCATAATAATATGTACTGCTGCTAGTACGGTATGTAGTTGAGCTATTATAATACTACACGCTTCAGTGATCTGCCACTGACTAGTATCCACTAGTACCATTATCTTGATACAAGCCATTGAGATGGCTCTGATACAAGCCATTGAGATGGCTCTGATACAAGCATACACTACCAGCTCACATGGCGAACACCCATTATTTCCCAATAAATAAAGCTGCATTTCTCAACTCTCTATGTCGCTGGACTACCATAGGTCACAGACCTGAAGATAGAGTTTCCAATCTACTACAAGGCATTCATATGCATAGGAGATAGAATAGTGAATTAACAACACCTTTACCAGGAACACCAAACTTATTTTTGGATTTAGTTTAGAGAAAGCAGTGATACATTTTACCTAACAAACACATGACAATAAAAAATAGTAAGTATGTGATTTTAGGCAGGGACACATGCGTCTGTGGAAGGAGTAAAGTTGACATAAAAATGAAAGCAATGTAGAACAGTTATTACATCTCAATTGCTTCCTCCTGAAGGTTGAATCAACCAACATGGCTTTGTCATATTCAATAATTATCTGCGTGTGCTACATTATGTTATGATTGTAGTCTCCAGCCTACCAAATGTATATACAGTGTGGTTCATTAGTCATTTATCTGCTGTAGCCTACATTTCAGTACAATTACATAAATTATATAGGTTTGCACAGTGCAAGCTAACACTATCTGAGAGCTGTGAAGGTACATGACTGTTATTCCCTAGCCTAAGGTAAACACAAACAAGGAACCAATTATATCCAAATTCCTCCTCTAAACTGTGCCTACAGAGACCTACAGCTGTAGTACACAAGCTAGGTGTGAAAGGTCACTGAAAATGTGCATATTTTGTGGCCTTCCTCTGGAACAATAATTACAATATAATTGACTGCCTACACTACGCTGGGCAATGTGTAGAGCATTGGATTGAATGGCCTGTTATTATACAGTAGTTGCAATGTATAATAATAGTTACATGACTGATGCCCAGTAATAGCCAATGTACTGAGTGGCTCCTATTTACAGTGTGAATGTTCATGCTACCAATTGCATAGTATATATGATACTGCTACAAAGACTCATGTAGAAGCTACTGTTTTACTCAGAGATCACTCCCATAATAAACCCAAGTTTTTTGACCTGCCTGTAGTTTAACTGTAAATAGTTGGTAGAAAAACCTAGCAGGTTGATTTTATTAATTAAAAAGTGCTTCATTCATTAAAAAAATAAATATCATCAGATCAAACTAAAACTGGAACACCACGTCTACTACTACTGCTACTAGTTTAAAGGCAACACACCCATATTAAAACTCTTATCAAGTAATACATGTCCAAAACAACAGAGCTCTAATACCTGGGTCTACACAGTTTTTTTTTTATGTTGAATTAAAGCTTGAGAACAGCTGCGCAGTAAGCCTGCATGTAGGCACATTAGTTGCTATTTACTCCTCAGTGTATTTTGGCCTCAACAGGGTTATAAAACGTAGTGTGATGGTACATGTAGTTGTGCAGTTTGCAGTTTGGTGGTGAAAAACAAAACTTGGGTCAAAGGTTGATCTCTGCTGCTAACTCTGCTATTATTTTGTTCTTGTTGCCACAAAGAGATAAGATGTAAACTGTGCCAAACTGCTCAAAGTCCCTTATGTACAGTACATGTGCATGTATGTGCTGCTATTCTGCGCAGCTCAGGCGACAGTTGCGGAGACATTCGTCTGCACGCACACCCGACAAGTGGGGACCAGTTTGACTTGCGGGGTCCGGCCCGGTCCCCACAACTGCAACAGGCTCAGCTGAAAGGAAATTTCATTCTGAGCAGATATATACCTAGTTTTGGGTCGGTCCCCACAATGACCATTTTTGATGCACACGCTTTTGCACAAATATTGGGGAGATAATAACAGTGCGCAGACGGTGTGTGCAAATGTCCTGTACCATCACATAGCCCCCCGATCCTTGGCACTATCTCTTCGAGTATGTTTAAGGATCTGCTCCGTGAGCCGTTGGTGGAGGGATATTTCGTCTTGTACGGCTTCTGTCTGCTGGACTATAGTGAGCCGGTCTCTAATGTGTGAGTGAAGAAGTCTCTGCTGGAGTATATGCAATTGATGCCGGAGGCGTCCGAGACGATTGCTTAAAGTGGCACACAATCGTTCTCTCTCCTTCTGGAACTCTGCTGTAGGTGTGCGAGATTCAAGAGTCTTCTTTGTGTTTTTAGTATCTGGAGGACTGGTCGACAATGGGACGGCCTTGTCTGATCCGGATCTAGCCTTAGGCGGCCGGGGCCGATGTTTGGGTATGTCGTAAGTATCAGTTCCTCTATGGTCCAAGGCTGGAGGGTCCATGCGAGTCTGGGGTCGCTTTAGACTGCCTAGTCGCTCCCAGGGCGACTTTCTTTTACTTGTTTTCTTTGGGGCAGGAGGAGGTGTCAGCCGCACCACTGCCGCTCTGGCTTCAGCTTCTGGAGGAGCTGGTATAGCGAAAGGTTTTGGTCCTACGTCTGCTGGGATACATGAGGGGTAGGCGACCCTCTTGTCGAGCTTCATCGCCTTGAGGAAAAGCTGGAACATGTGGGAATCCACTTCATATTGGATGGCTCCGTGGCCTGTCTGGTCTTGATGCCGATAGACAGTCTCTGCATCACGGGCGCTGACTCCACAGGAACAGAAGAACTGGGTAAAGTGTTGGCGTGTGTGAGCCTTGATGGCGTTCTCCGTCCCTTCTAGCCTACATAGTCGACAATAGGAGTTCCTTCCTTTACATCGGGCTGTCCGACGTATATCACTACTGGTCCGTGGAGAGATCCAGCAAAGTTGAGACTGCGGTACAGGCGTCTCTGGAGAGGTCTCTATAAGAGAAAGTGTAGATACAAGAGGTTGATTATTTAGATTATCAAGATTTGCGTAGGCCGAGTCGTCCTCGTCACCCGACTCAGCAACACCTTGTACAATATCATTGGAATACATATGCGTGTCCGAGGCGGTGCATGTCCGAGTCGGTTAGGACGGTATCGTCCCGAAGTACCGAAGGTACTTCAGCATGACCCGACCCGACTGGCACGACCTCATCCCTCGAGGAGTTCCCGAGATCAGCATATAAGTCTTCATCGTCCAAAAGCAACAGTACCTCGTCCAAGTCTATTGGCTCACCTGGTAAGTCCATTAGTAGGCCGACTAGGGAGGGCACCGCCCTTGTTGATGAGTCTTGAATAGAGTGCTCTGTTGTCCGACTAGGTGTTGACTGAGTGGTGGCGTCGAAGGTACTGGGGGATCCATCTGGATCCTGGCCTTTTATAGGTGTGCGGGCTGCCCTGGTTCTCCTTGTAGTGTGCGACGTTATGTCTGCAACAGCCAGCTTCTCACCATGTAGTAGGGCTACGTTGCGGCGGAAGTGCACTCGTCTGACCCCGGTTGTTAGATCTATTTTGATCTCAAGGTTGTCTGGGTCACCGGATCTGTCTGTTGAAGTGGAGAGTAAACACGGGCCTGGCCGTGTCGGCCTACGATAGGTAGTCGTCTGGGCAGTCCATTTGTGATGAATCTTTTCTATTATAACCTCTGGGGGTCGGCCTCGCTTCCACCGGGCCTTCCTCCTGTATGGTAGGGGTCTGTTTTCCCTAGTGTAGGGCGTAAGCATCCGGACGTAGGTGGATCTGCCTGTGCCAGTATGAGGTTATGGGTTGTCTGGGTATCCTTACGTTATGTGTATGTTATTCCCTTTATTACACGTATGTATTCGTAACCTAAGTAACAACAAAGAAAAACGTACACATGTCATAATACAAAAATAATTCACCAAAAATAATGCAGAACAATATACAAAACAACACAGAAATAATACAAAAACCGTACTCACAGATTTTAACCCCTTTATCTGTCTAACCTCTACTGGCATTAGCCTATTGCCTAGTGAGGAACAAGTACCCAGCGCTCTACTAGCTATCTGTATATAAATCTTAGGCTTGGTGAAGCTATAACTTAAAAGCTACATGTACTGAATGCCTATACTTGGTAAAGATAATATATCGAAAAGCTACCTGTCTTACTTCCCAGTACATCGGGAGGGGCCGGTGTTGACTGAATAGGATTGTTAGTACTATAATTATTCAGTCAAGTATAAGACGCAAGATCAATGTGGTTATGAGAATAAGACAGAAGACAATGGCCTCTCAGAGACAAGCCGGTTGGAAGGAAACATGTACAGCCCCAATGAAAGATCCTACTGAGAGCTCTCGTCCTCTGGACAAATGAGTGCCAATCGTTGAACACTGCGAGTGACCACCACTTTGACCCCTCCAGTATACTTATATGCCTTTTCACCAATTTTAAAATTTTTGTACGCTACGGTAACCTTGCGCACCATTCCATCTACGCCTGGAAAAACTTCCTTAACTATGTCTATTTTGTACTGACCTCGGATAGAGTTTGGGTCTGCTATCGCCACTATGTCTCCGGGGCGCAAGTTTCTCATACGTGTTTTCCATTTGCGTTGAACGAGCAAAGTCGGGGCATAGAGTTTTGCCCACTCCTCCCAAAATTGTTGGACTAAACGACCTATTACTTGAATCCTACCCTTTACGCTAGTATCGAAGCTCCAACAGCCTGGGTTCTTTGCTCTTGACCTGCCCAATAACAATGAGTTAGGCGTGAGAATACCCACTTCTGAGTCATCACCTGGCAACGTCCCTATTGGGCGTTCGTTAAGTAGGTTAGCCACTTCAGTGAATACGGTTAGTAACTCCATTGCAGTGAGCCGTTGGTCATTGATGGCAAACTTTAAAGCCCTTTTTGCAGCCTTTACTAGGATTTCTACCGCCCCTTGATGCCAACTACTATCTGCTGACCCAAAGACCCACTGCGTCCCATTCTCCGTACACAGTTTGTATAGCGACTCCTTGTCTAAAGACTTCCACATGGTAACTAGTTCTCTCTCCGCCCCAATCAACTGTGTCCCCTGGTCTGAGATAATGACGTTGGGCCAGCCCCTTATGCTTGTGAACCTCTTCAACGTTAGCAAAAAGCTAGGGGTATCATATCCAAATGCTGCTTCGATGTGGACTGCACGAGAACATATGTCCGTGTAAATGACTCGATAGGCCTTACCACTTTTCCTCTTCTCTGTCTCACCTCTTACCAAATATGGACCAAAGTAATCCACCATCACGCTATTGAATGGTGGACCTGGTGACAGCCTTTCCATTGGTAGTTTTCCCATCTCTTGACTTAGTAATTTTATGTCTCTTATACGGCACTTCCGACAATCTTTGGTAACCCTGCTGGTCAATCGTGCTCCGTGCATAGTCCAGTAATCCTGGCGAAATTTGGCCAGGGTGACATCTCTTCCGCGATGACCACTTTCCTGGTGTGCTTCTTGCATCAGAATTGCAGTTAGTGGATGGTTGTGTGGAGTCAACATTGGTAAAGATAATGGACACGTGGCCATCGGGTTATTCCTGAGAAGCCGAGTCCCAACAATCCACACCCCATGCTTATCCTTTACTGGATGCAGCCGAGAGTACCTTCCCCTTTTCTTGGACTGGATATCTATTGCCATTCCTGTAGACTGTTGGACATCCCGTATAACTAGTCGCCGAGCCTTGTCCCAGATTTCGGGTGTGATCTTGCCAGTTTTCCCTGCTGACAGATGCCTTTCCTTGATACTTATATATACTCTCGCCATGGTCCATACATATTTGCTGAAACAACTGAACCTTTTGTAATTCAACAACGATGGAAAAGCTACAATATCTGTTGTGTGGCCCTGTAGCATGAACTCTACATTGTCCTTACATTGTTCACATGATTTAATTTCCCATTGGTCCACAGGCAGCCTCAGGAACTTCGGCCCTTGCCACCATTGCGACTCTGGTCCTAGATCATTTATCTTTGCCCCTAGTTAACCAATCAGCTGTGTTCTGCAAGCCTTGTACCCAGAACCAAGAGGACATGTCGCCTCCTGTAGCGGCTTGGATTTCTCCAATTCTTACTCCCTCAAATAGTTTGAAGCGAGTCGAAACTTTGTTTAGCATGCACAAGACTGTTTCTGAATCCACTAGCTGGTATACCTTTTCAAAGTGGATCCTTAGCTCTGTCTCCAGTACCTTCCGACCTCTTTTCGACAAAACAGCACCATTAAGCTCTAGTTGAGGAGTTGAGAGTTGACGTCGTAAGGGGGCTACCCTGCACTTGGAAAATATTAGTCGACTCCAAAATTCGTTGTTCCTCAACTGCCACCTGATATAGGCACTAAATCCATAAGCCTTATCACTTGCATCAGACATTAACACTAAGGTAGGGTTGCCAATTGCCTCCCTTGGCTTCAAGCACCGATCATATTCCAATGACTCTCACATGAACATATCATGAAAGAAATTCATCCATGCTCTTTTCATTTCAGAGGGTAGCGAATCGTCCCATCCAAGTCCCAACTTCCATGTTTCTCTCAGAAGTAATTTAGCTTTCAACAGAAAAGGACTCAGTATTCCAAGGGGATCGTATATCCCCATTGTCTGTTCCAGTACGGAGCGCCTGGTGAGTATCTCTGGGATGAGTGCTGGTACTTGCTCTACAGTGAGGTCTGGTTTGGTATGAACTCCTCTCCTCTTCGGTGAAAAATTGATCCTCGCCCTAAAGACAATCTTGTCTCTTACGGGTGCCCAGCTTACTCCGAGTACCTGCGCTGTCTTGGAAACTTTTGGATTCTTATCCGGTAGGAAGTCTGGACCGGTTCTGGGGGAAGATTCACCATTAAACAACCAATGCTTGATAGTAAAGCCTGCCCTCTTCAACACATCAGTGGTGTTTTGTGCCAAAAGAAGCGCCCTCTCCGTAGACTCTACTGAATCTACTATGTCATCGACATAGGTTGAATGCTTCAGGAGAGTCGCCACGTCTGGATGAGTAGCTTGGAAAAGCCTTGCAGTTTGGTAGATCACCTCCGCGCTAATCGCCGCCGCGGGACGGTCTCCCATATTAACTCGCTGGATGACGTATACATCCGGTTTCCGATCTTCCAGACTCCTCCACAAGAACCGATGACATTGCTGTTCCAGTGCTTCCACATATATCGAGTTATACATTTTCTTAATGTCTCCACAAAGAACTGCCTCCCTCTCTCTCCATCGAAGGAGGATTCCCAACAGACTGTTCGAATATGCGTCTGGTCCCTTGGCTAACAGAGAGTTCAAAGACATTCCTTTATGCATTTGACTCTAATTGAAGACAATCCTTACTGGCGTAGAGGTGGACTTTGGGTTCTGTACAGCAAGGTGGGATATGTAAAAAAATGGCCCCTCCCATGACTCCAACTCTTCCCTTGAAAGCTTCCGTGCTACTCCTCTGATTACCATGTCATTTATTTGCTCTTCGTATATCCTAGCCCACGAAGCATCTTTGCGCAGGGTGTGCTCTGTGTTACGTAGTGTAGCTAGAGCCATGTTGTAATTATTCGGCAATTCTCCAGGGTCTTTGATCCATGGATACTTTGTGATCCATATTTGCCTTCTACTATCGTATCGAAGATTTTGCCGTATCATGTGAAGCTCCTGTTCTTCTTTGAATGAGAAGGTATGTCTAGTGACCGGACATTTCCCGCACTTACAGCTCCCACACTTGATCGCTAGCTCTGTGCCTAGGGCTTCCCCTTCTATGAAGTGATCTACTCGCTGCAATCGCTCCACCTTAGTCATGTGACTAGCGGGACGATGGAACTCAACATGCTCGGATCTTGTGCCGTTCCTAGTTTCACCATTCGCTTCAACGCATATGGTGAACTGTGTGAGTTGCGTTTCTGTCTCGCTAGTGAGCCCTACCCGCGGATGCGCTCCATGAAGACAAAGTCCAAATGGCCCTTCGAACACCTTCAAATGACTTCCAGCTGATGCCACCTCTCTTCGAGGATGTAGGCCACATAACTCTCCCCCAATGAGGATGTCTACCCTTTCTGATGTACGCTGCAGTAATTCTGCGTCGATTGCAGGGAACAAGTCCCTGATGATTCTGAGGTCCAATTTATTCACCTTACCTGTGATTTCTTCGAGCCCGAAGCATATGACCTTTAATGGCATCTTGGCGGTAGCCTCTAGTTCAATTTCATAGATGTAAGTTGAGTACTCAGACTCAACATTGCCAGTCGTTGTTAGAGCAAGTCTAACTGGTCGAACTCGCTTGGCCCTAAACCGCTTGGCTGCATCATGTGTGATGAATGTGCTGGTGGATCCACTATCAAAAAATACGGTCGCGGAACTGGCGCATCCTACCACGGTGACCTGTTGAATCATCAAAAGAGCTGTATCGCCCCTGGCATTGGCCGTGGTATTGGATAGGTGATTGCTAGTCACGAAGGTATCAGCCACTTTTCCATGCTGTCTTTTGCACAATAATGAGTGGTGACTTACTAACTTGCAGGTAGAACAAACATGTTTTGATTTGCAATTCCTTACTTGGTGCTTCTCAAAACATCTAAAACAAGCACGTGTTCTTCTTGCTTCGTTTAATCGTTCATCGACGTTCATTGCTAAAAACCTGGAACATTCCTCAGTGAGGTGCGGCAGATTATGAACGATGCATAAAGCAATGGCAGGTTTATGACCTGCACTATTGTCAAAGGTCTGATTGTAGTGTGATGAATACACGCATGAGACAGGTGTCTCGGCAACGGCCTCAGTACTAGAGAAAGTAGTAGCAGTGACATCGAAGTCGCTCGAGTGAGACTTGACAACTTTCTCTGCCCGCCTCCTTTGCCTTTCTGCCAGTCTTCTACATACATCTCTTTCACTTTCTAGAAAAGTCATGAATAGCGAAAATGGGTGTATCTTATCTTCCAAGCATGCATTTCTGTACACCCTCATCCATTCCTTCCTGGTTGATATTGGTAGTAGATCAGCCATCTCATCTACTACAGGCATGGTCACACTGTTGATCTGTGTTACTTCACCTAGCTGGGCATAGCTCAGCTCTACCTGGTTGACAAACCGCACTAAACTGGGCATATCGCCTTCAGCTACTGGTTTGAGCCTTCTCAACTCGTCGTAAACGCTTTGGATATTCATACTAATATCACAATAAACATCGTCAAGTCGCCTCCACATGCGGTCATAGGCACCATCTTGAGTAACCAAGACGGCTCTGACGACGTCCAATGCCTTATCGTTAAGACACGATTTGAGAGCCCACGCTCGTTCTACGTCGTCCTCATACTCACATTCTGCATGTCTCCTCCACACGGACCTGAATTCTGCCCAGGTTCGACGATCACCACTAAAAGTGGGAAGCGGAGTTTTAATAAACTTGGGAGTTCTTCATGGTGGTACTGCTCACAGTACGCATTGATTGCCCATCCCGCATTGGGAAGGCTGTTGGGCCACGCATACCAGAATCATATGCTGCCACGACAGAGCTGTCATTAGGCTTGTACCAGCCCGCCTTTGAGACATCCGTAACCAACTCATCCTGTATGCCGTTATATACGCTATGACGTGAACCACCGCGTGCGCCATTGCCTCCACAGTTAAGCGCGTCATAGTGTGCGCTACTGCACATGCCATTGCGCGTGCCGATGCGGGTACTACCGGATGCACCATCGCAGGTACTGCTGCGTGTGCCACTTCCGGGGTGACCATTTGCGCCTATTGCGCCATCATTTGCGCCCGCACATGCGCTACCGTGCGCTTCACTACTTTCACCATCACATGATACATGGGCCGAGGTGGTTGGTCTGTCGTGCTCAAAATTTAAACTTTTAAGTTGCGGCGTGTCCAGACTAGTACGAGTGCTCTCAAGCCGTGAAACCAACACATCGGACTGGACACCCTCCCCCCCCCCCCAGAAGGCCCCATCTGGTGACAGCCATCTGATGCAGGAGAGAGAGGAGGTGGTCGAGTTAAGGATTGATCAAAATGTACAGATTTACATGTAATACTACTACTAGCCAAACATTTAGATTTATAAATACATCTCCCTAATTCAAAAATACATTCATTTAATTTAGCATTATCAAAATCTAAAATACTACTACACTGAGCTGACAATTCCCTACAATACTCTAAGTGAGATTCAGCTTTACTAATTATATACTGACTGTCCTCATCATATAATTTCCCACTCAGTTGTGAGAAAAATAAGTCTGATTTGGTAAGGACTAACGCTGCGCTCCGTTCTAAGTTTTTAATATAAGATTTAATTGCAGAGTTATAAGTGCTGTCGATTGCTTCGAGATATTCACCGAGGTCAAGGCCTCCAACTGTACGATAAACTGATAAATCATCATTAGATTCTACCATCTCACAATACAAATAATGAACTGTTAATAACTCAGTGTACACTTTTTCCAGATCCCTACGATGTTGATCTACTGGTACTTGATTACAGTTAATAATTGACTTAGCTGCTGAAGTTAGTCTGGCTTTTAATTGAGATCTCCTTCCCTTGGTCTCAACCACTGCTCTCACCAATTCTTGCTGATCCATAGCCCTTTACCTCACACTTTGATATGATACTCTGTGTCACTTAACGTCAACAGTCTGGCCTTCACTCTAGTAAGGTTCTCTACTAGCCAGGACTCCCCTTCTACATGAGCTCTCAAATAGTACTTGTATGGTGGATGGTACAGACGTCAGTTATTGTCTACTCTCCATCACTGTTGTACTTCACTGTGGGAAATCTGTTACTGTGCCAGTATGAGGTTATGGGTTGTCTGGGTATCCTTACGTTATGTGTATGTTATTCCCTTTATTACACGTATGTATTCGTAACCTAAGTAACAACAAAGAAAAACGTACACATGTCATAATACAAAAATAATTCACCAAAAATAATGCAGAACAATATACAAAACAACACAGAAATAATACAAAAACCGTACTCACAGATTTTAACCCCTTTATCTGTCTAACCTCTACTGGCATTAGCCTATTGCCTAGTGAGGAACAAGTACCCAGCGCTCTACTAGCTATCTGTATATAAATCTTAGGCTTGGTGAAGCTATAACTTAAAAGCTACATGTACTGAATGCCTATACTTGGTAAAGATAATATATCGAAAAGCTACCTGTCTTACTTCCCAGTACACTGCCTTTTGAACCTCTGCCCCAGTCGGGCGGTGGGAATTTCGGGTGTTGGAAATAGTCAACAACACCTTCCTCGAGGCGGTTTACACCTTGTCTACGCTCTTGGATATGCGGCTTTTTAGCCTGTCGGCCCTGGTCCTCTACTTGCCTCTTCTTCTTCGCTGTTCCTCCCTCGGCTTCTAGCCCCCCTATCGGCTAGCCAGGGCGCCGGCATTGTTCATCGACGCCATGCGAAGTTGTACTGGGCGGTAATGATCCTTTTCCTCCCTCGGCCCTGGATCCTCTGTGGGGGTGTCCTTGACGTCGGCATTGATCATCGGCGTCGGGCGCAGGTGTACTAAGTGATGAGTTTCCCGTTCCTCCCTCGGTTTCTGGTCCTCTATATGGGTATCCAGGACGTCAGTATAGGTCGTCAACGTCAAGTGGAGGTGTACTAGGTACTGAATTATCCGTTCCTTCCTCGGCCCCTGGTCCTCTGTGTGGGTATCCAGGACGTCGGCATGGGTCATCGACGTCGGGCGGAGGTGTACTAGGCTTCATCTCAGGCATCGTCCTCAATGTATAAGTGCTTCCCGTTCTATTGACACACGGCCATTGATCTCGGCTGGTGTATACCTTAGCGGTATGGCAGTTTAAAGAACATTTGTGCTTAGTCAGGTAGGGCATCCCTAGGACGCCGTCTTCTGGTATGGAGCCGATGAGGAACAGTTCTTGGCTGAAGGTGCGACCGACCACCATAGGTAGTCTCACCATTCCCTCGAACTTGAGAGTCGAGCCGTCGGCCATCTTGCTATACGGCTGACTTACTGGTAGGACCTCTAGGTCGGGTCTCTGCAGCTTCTTCAGGATGCGAGGTGATATTAGGTTGGTCGTACAGCCCGTGTCCAAGAGTAGGGTTACGTCTTGGCTACATAGTCGTCCTTGTATGTACAGGCTAGGTACATGCGGCTTCACATATGTTACTTGAGTTACTGTTTTAGAAGGGGGGGTCGGCCTTGCCGACCGGATACTTGGGACGGTCTTCCGAGATGGAAATGTGAGAGGCGTGAGGAACTTGTAGGGCCCGAGTGCCAGCCTCTACTGTCTCGGGCCGGAGCCTTTCCCTGACTCGGGTACTTGCGGCTCTGGATATGTGGGGGGGGAGTGTTCCCATTGGTCCGTTGAGCAGGGGGACCAGGCTTCTTGCTGGTCTGCCAGGAGGGTCTGTTCCGAGGTCCTGGTGCTCTGGGGGCGTCTAATAGTCCTCAAAGTCGTCTGACTTCTTGGCTGAGTGTCTGGATGGCCTCTTTTAGGTCGTTGATCCAGGTCAGGTCGGAGTCCACTGTATTTATTTGGGGTGTCTCCGGCTCGGGTTCTGTGACTGCCCTGATTTGGTGTGCTTTACTTCCACGGGAAGGTCCCTTGGCGAGCAGGAAGTCGTTTCCGGCTCGGACGGCCGAGTCCACGTCTCTGGGGTTTATCGCCAAGAGGTGTCTCTGTAGATGTCCGTCCTCAAGAGAGTTACTGAAGTTTTCCACAGCCAATACCCGGCGGTGCGCTTCGGGTAGTTCCTGGAAAGCCACATGTACAAGTTTCTTGACTAAAGTGGCATGTTCTTGTAATGACATGCTGAGATCTTTTCGCAGCTGTATGAGCTGGAGTCTGGCTTCTTTATCTGTTAACCCGTATCGGGCGCGTAGAGCTTCGAAGATCCCTTCCGAGGTGCCGGGTCGGCCACATTCTTGTGCCGGTCCCTTGAGGGCCTCTCTTAAGTGAAGGTACATGGCTGCCGGGCTCCAGTCGTTTGCCTCGGCTATGGTCAGGAACTGTTCTATAAAGAACTCGACGTCTCCTTGTCCGTCGAACTGTGGTGTCTTGAAGGAGGGTTGAGGCGGCTGAGGTCGGGCTACTTCTATGTACTGTCCGATTACCTATACTAGCCTGTCTATATCGCTAGCCATTGCTGAGCATAGATAAAGTCTCCTTAGTGGATGGGACGTGTCGTCCTCGGTTTGATGATAGTGTCTGGTAGTGAAGAAATCCTTTGGATTGTGAGGCCGGGTCGGCCTGGGGGGTCGTACTGAGTACCGTCAATCTATTCTGGATCTGAGGTCGGTCTTTGATTGAAGATCCGGCGTAGGTCGGGCTATATCCAGCGGAACCACGAGAATTATGGGTGCACTTTAGCGTTTGTCACCTTCTCGTAAAAGGGTTCCCGGGTCCGAGTCCTTAATCGCCGTTGAAGTATTGAAGAATGAGGTCGGTCGGGTTTCCCGAGGCCGAGGTCACCTTCCTTCGCTTCGTATCGTAAGAGTACGACCTTAGAATCCCACTGCTGCCACCAATGTAATGGTTTCTGTGATTTGGTGCGGTCGTCCTTGGACGACTACCGACCCAGAAATGAAGTGCCTATGAGTGGTAATAGGACTTCGCATTACATGAAAGATCGAGCGGTCTCAGTAGCCCAAATACTACCAAAGACGACCCATCTGATCCCAAGTCCGACCTTCAGACTATACAATGAAAGAGAGTGATCCGACCTAGTAGGCGGTTCGCAAAGCGAATGACCTGGCAAAAGGAAGTGAAAGTCTCTGTCTCAAGTATAGATGTGTCTTTATTGAAAGCCAAGTGTAGACTGAGACAATGAACAGTAAAACAATGCCCTTTATATAGTATAAGGACTTCCGGCCGACGTGACGTCGGGAAAAGATGACGTGTGGTCGTCCGGAAGTTGCGCAACAAGATGGCCGCCGGAAGCCCGACGGCCGACCCAAAATAGGTCGGGTTCTACAAAAGTTGCTTAAAATGGTCCAATTCATGTACAAAATGAATATCAATGGATTCTGAGAGGTCGGGCCTCTGTACATGGGTATAAAAGGCATTAAAAGACTTAGATATAATCATGTAACTATATACAACAATATAGGAGTAAAGTACATGAATAAGTAATTAAGTGGTTTTAGCATGCAATGCAGTTGAAGGCAAGTATACGAACAGCTAATTATGAGAGTGTGAGTGTCAGATGAGTAGCGCTGTAACAACTACTAGGCACTTAGGGTGCGGTGGAGCTTCGTCCGGGAGTTGGAGTCGTATACAATGTCCTGTACCATCACAGTATTATTTCCAGAGCGGGCAATATTTCAACTACTAGACACACCATGATAGGGTATAAGAGAGGGGAGTGTGGGAGGGGGAGTGTGTGAGTGGGGGAGAGAGAACACTGATTGTTGGGTAGTTATAGTGGTAATTTTATGTAAAAACAACCCAAATACAGACAGAATCTGTACAATTGTTTAAAGTAGAGAATTACTTGCTTAATTACATTGTTAATGCCGTTATAGGACTTGGTAAGAACGGAAACCTACGGCTAAACACAAAATTGGGTCCTCAATTTTGGGTCAGTAAATATGTATTCAATGCAAAATGTTTTGATAACTTTATAAAGAACAGATTCTTAGCATTACAATCACGTGTAATTTGCATGGTTTAAATGAATTAGGTAATGTGTAAGGTCTGTTGAAAATACCTCCTATTCGTATTTGACAAGGTGACTTTGAGGGGTGCCAAGACTTATGTCCATGACTGTAATAGGATGAAGATTGCACTTGAAAAACATCAACAAAAAAGGTTATGAGGTTTTTAAATACATGTTGCTGGTGCTGAGCTCACTACAATAAATAAAACTAAGTTGAGCCAGCAACACAGTTTTATACTAGTTATGTAAGCAGGGACGAAATTTATGGAGTCCATGCTCAAACTTGGATATCTCTAGTTCAATATTCTGTTGCATTTTCTGCATGCATGGCTCTTCTTAGGTTATGGACTTTAAAGAGCACAAGCTGGAATGGTTGAGCCGACATATGGGACACGATCTTACTGTGCACAGGGAATACTACAGGCTTCCCGAAAACACTCTGGAAACGGCAAAGATCGGCAAGATGTTGTTGGCAATCGAAAAAGGCGGTAGAGGTTTGAAAGGGAAGACACTAGACGAGATAACTGAGTTGTCTGACATCGAAGAAGAAGAAGAGGAAGAGAATTTTTCTGTGGTCAATAACAATGAAGATAAAGAAAATTGCGAGGAAATACAACATGAAAAGGTTGCTGAAAAATGTATGCTATGAGCAACATGATTCTGCGGTGAATGTTCATGCATTGGCCTATAATAAGAATATAAAAATACATTTTGTAAGAATGCTGATATTATTTGACTGGGTACAATCTAGAAGTAATTATTTTAAATTAATATAGTTCAGCTGTGGTCATTGCTCTTTGCATCTACTACATTATTGTAGAAAGGGATTTGAAATTCATTGTTGTGCAGTTGGTCGTACCTGCAAAGATAGACAGTGCGCATAATAAGGTTCTGTTTGCTAATTCATTGAATACACACATTGCAAATTTAGGTTTCAGAAAAGTTTAGTAATTGCATTTAATGCATTTAATAGAGCTTTTGATATTGTATGAACACCATATTTACTGCAATTTTATGTTATATTTAGACCCCAAAAAGCGAAAAACTTCTGCAGGATATAGCAGTGCAGAAAAGACCACAGCAAAGCAGGTATGTCTGTGAATAGTTCAGTTGCCCAGACTACCACATAACTGTTCAGTATTATTTACAGTAAATGTAATACTTTTGCGAACAGAGTATGAGTAGCTACACTGCACTTGTATTGCCATTTAATTATAGAACAACTGTACAGATAAACCTTTACTTGCATTTATGATTTCACACTCATACTATTGCAGAGAAAAGTGGTAGAAAGCTGTGCTAGTAAAATGCTGGCGGAAAAGCTAACTAAGGACCGTAAACGTAAGCATTACTAGAATTAAATATTAATTTGAGAATTACTTTTTTTATATACAGTACATGAAATACATTTATCAAAAACTTTTTTGATTAGATCTATGGTTTAATGGTTAGAAATATTTGTTAGCAGTTTAAATTGGTTTATATAGTTGAAGTAAAACATGCAAAGATACACACTGTACATCCTGTAATGTGATAGTGTCATTACTACGTTGGTTGTAGCATGGAGCGAAGAAGAAATTCAGCTGGTGAAAGCCAATCTACACGACACAGGAGGAAGAAACAAAAAGGAACTATACACAACCATAGGAGAGAAGTTGGGGAGGAGGTGGACACAAGTAAAAGGGCTTGTTGTGAGACTAGAAAAGGCGGAGAGTACCTCTTGAAAATTGTAAATAATGTGTTGTGTAAATCTTATGTTCGCAAGAATAAAGTTATATATATGATAAATATCTAACAAAGTTTTACACAGTATTTGCGATAGCTGTGATGTGCTACTAGCCGAAAAGCACTACATGTATATTCAGGGCTCTCAACTTGATAAAGTGAAAAATCCTAATAAAATGCTGAATTGAGGAAAAAGATGCCACTGCGGGGCCAGAGGCCCCGCCAGCCTGTGAAGCGAGCTGTCTGGGAGGGGCGGCGGAGCGCCCTCCCGCGTTTGAAAATTTTTTAACCATGCCATCTAAAATGGCACCAGTTCATGCAATTCTAGTCATATTTTACTTAAAATGTGCTGTGCTTGGTAGAGGTTGGAACATGCAACTTGTGTGGTATTTATTTGGTAGAACAAACAAAGATTCAAATAGGGCATACAGTATATACATGTACAGAGTAGATGTAGGTGGTGGAGATAGTGGAAAATATTGTGTATATATACAATAACAGATAACTATATGACACCAATAATACAGATACATAATACATACAGTACATACATGTACATAATACAGATTTAAACAAAATACAGATATAGCCTATATCTGTATGGCTCCAAGTGGAAGTGGAACAAATGAGGTGGGTACACAGTGCATGCAAATTGTTTGAAATGTTTTGACTTGTCCCCCTTGTTTTCTTGTCAATATCTAAAATGTTATATATTTGTGGGTAAACAGTAGTACTTGGGACTTTCTAACACAAAAATATTTGCAACATATACAATTACATATCTCTTATGTGTTATTTTGTAAAACCTATTAATATCAGATTGGAAAATACTTTAGACATCCATTTGATTCAAATATTAAATTGACTAGATTAGCAACCTCTCAGCACCCTAATGATTCCATTGGACAGACTTTGTTTGTGTATGGCTTTGGGGCTAGTTAGCCTACTAGCAAAGGGAGTACTCTCTTTGCTACTAGTCAAAGTGGTATATACCCCTTTGCTACTAGTAACAAATCCTAACACAATAGCAAAATCCAACAGTGAGTGGAAAATATGGAAATCCGTCCGAATGCCCAAAAGGAAAGGACAAATTCGAACAATTTGGATTTAATCCAAGTAGTTGAGAGCCCTGTATATTGGGTAGCATGCCACTATGTGCCAGGCTTACTGCACTATCACCATTGGAACTTTAGTAGAGATTATCTTCTCTTGGTGTGTGAATGAGTTCTCTTATGGGGACCATTTTGCACACACACAGCTAAGTGTGCAACTAGCGGGCCCCGCTTTTAGTCAGAAATGCAGATGGTAATGCGGTCCCCACTTTGTGAACTTCTAGCAGATGACACTTGTTGCACGGTGCCCGCAACTGTTATCTCATCTGCAAAATATTATGAAAGTGCGTCGCCTGGACCCCACAACTGTTTTAAAGTATTGTGGCCACAATTACCAAAATAAAATTATATGGAAATGATTTTCTTGGTTGGTAAGAAGTTGTCTTTTCAATGAGCTAATAAACAAGCTTCTAGCCCTTCTAGAAGTGGTGGTCCCCGGAATACGCGCTTGGGTCAGATGTCCCCGCAACTGTCGTCTCACCTGTATGTGTGCACTTGACTAGACCTAGCATGGTTATAAAAAGTGAATGCATGAATACCAATGATTCTCACAATTTATGATTCGGATTCCCATTGGATACATGTATGCGTAGCAGGGAGTAGACACACAGTAAAGTCTTATGGGCCATACAATAATTGTACACTATTAATATAATACTTGGCTGTAATTCAGACCACTGAAAATGCATAATGGTTGTGTTGTTTGTCATATTTCCTACCAGATTGCCAAGTAATTCAAGCAATATAATAGCTGCAGTGGTCACCTTGAATACATGTATGTTTGTCCTAGTGCACATACATTACAACGGTGTTCCTATAGCTGCTGTAGTACTATGATAGATGCACACTGTATAACTACATTTGCCCCAGTGCAAGCGGCTGGCGTAGGTTCAAGTATCTATTCATTAGTAGTGATTAGTGGTGTAGCTATCGCATGCCCCCTGGTGAAAATGTTGAGAGGGAACAACTCTGCAAAATTATTTTGTCAATTTTATCTCATCTACACAGAGTGTAAATATTTAACTTGTAATTTGAAAGTTTTGATCTGTCACTGATAGAATTGACTTGTAACTTGAAGTCACAACTAAGGGTTGGCCATGTAAACTTGAGTTTCCAAAATAAAACTTGCACACATCTCTGATTATATTGCATCTCATTGGTCACTTATCAACTCCAACATCACTTTTGGCAGTATCGTATAAACGCACACAGTCAAAAGAAGCTCAACATTATTATTATTATATTTGTAGAGCAGACCAAGTAAGATATCAAATACTACAGATACTGTCAGCATCGTAAGGCTATACTGCAAGAATGGCACTCCTTCGTCTCACTTCGGAGTACGGGTTGAGACGGGTCATAACAGCAGAGTTTTTAAGGGGATTCTTCTTCAAAACACGCCGTCCTCTCTGTTTCTTGGGCTGTCTAATTGAATGCGTGATTTCTTCCGCTTTCAAAATACGACCAAGATCACTATTGGTCATGATTTGCTGTGGAAGGCTGAAAACACAAACAAGGAAAAATGTTGGTTAGAAAACACTCATAAAAAAACAAAAAAAATTTTTGGACACAAAGCAACCAACTCGGAAAGATAGGTCATCCAGAATTCAGAAACATGGGTCTAGGCCATCATTAACGCTGTATTCATTTTCAACATACGAATTTCTGTACATTGAGAATTGTTATATTTAAACTCACTTGAAGTTCTTCTTCAGCTGACTTGGTGTTGCCAAGGAACCATACAGAGCATTCAGCTGCTGGAATGCAGCCTCCGTCCATATACAGAATCTTCCTGCATGTCCCCCAGGAGCTAGCCGAAGGATATTCAGTCTGCTAACAGGAATAGTGTCAACTCCAGGAATATTCCTGAATGCCTTCACTATTCCATTATCCTTATTATAGATGACCAGTGGGCCAAGTCTCTGGGTTCTCCTTCTATTCCTCATCTTGCCTCTTCCAGCTCTCAAGGCTTTAGATTTGTAAACCTGTTGATAGCAGAATCCATGAGTGAAACAGAAAATGAAAATAACATAGGGAATTCAGAAGTTTGGCTTTAGGTGATTATGTGGTAGCAACATTAGAGCGGTCTTTAGATCTTTACTCTCAGTAACACGGACCTGGTGTTATTTCCATGTAGAAAAATAACGATCAATTGAAGAAATGTATTACCTTTTCAATGTCAGCCCAAGCACCTGTTTTCCTCAGCAGGGTAACAGCTTCATTGGTCTTCTTGAATTCCTCGACTTTATCACTGACAACAAGTGGTACTTCTGGTATTCCCTCAATCCTATGACCCCTAGCCATTACCAGTGCAGGTACACCAGTGGCAGCAATGCAAGATGTAATGGCATATCTCTTCTGTGTGACATTCACCTTCCTGTGCCATCTCCTCCAGGCCTTAGTTGGTGCAAACATGCGTCCACCTCTGCACATGTTACCGAAGGCTCCCTGGCCTGACCTGTGGGTACCACCACCTCTAACACGCGGGATACGTGCTACAGCACGACCAGTACCCCATGATTCAGCACTAGTTTGGTGACCTGAAATTGTACAGATAGTACATTTTAAATATAACCCAAAGGCTTGCTACACCCTTGCAGCTTTTTTGTATCAGCACAATTATCAGAATGGTCTTGTCATCTTTTCTCTCAGTAACACGGACCAGGTATCATCACATGAGTACTATTCTTGTATACAACAGTTTCAATGTTAATGCGTAAAGCATACCTGCTTTTTTTGAAACGGCATAAGGCTGGCGGGTATTTTTTCTGACATTGGTGTGGACAGAACAGATAACGTCTGTCCTCACTGGTGCTCGGAATACAGCGGGGAGCTGTACAGTAGTTCCTGTTGTCCTGTTCTCGGTATACACTGACACTATGGGACGCGCAGCCTAAAATAAAAATGTTGATTCAAACGACAATAGAAGATGGCGACCAATCGTTACAACTGTTATGCAATTTCTCAGATCATTACTTATTTACCGATTACAACCAATTTAAATTTTCACACGAAGTCCAATGTACTGGTTTAGGGCCACACCAACTATCTTTAAGTTGAATTTCTGACAACCTTGAATGCTCAGCCGTTATGGCTTGTGTTCAAAGTGCCAATTTGAAATTAAATCCACTATGAAATTTGAATTCCACTATTCACTAATCCACTATTTGAAATTTAATTTCAAATTAGCACTTTGATTTGAACACAAGCCATAACGGCAGAGCACTCAGCTACATAGGTACCCAAGCTCAGTACTCAGTTATTGCAGACCTGCCAACTCTCACGCATTGAGCGTGAGATTCAAGCAATTGCCCCATGGCTCAAGCTCTCAAGCCCTTCCCACTCATTTGCCCCATCAAAGCAATAAAAAATTATTTTTTGCCCCATTATAAGGTAATAAAAATAATTGTTTTTGCCTCATTTTGCACTACTTGCTTGCTTTCCCCAAGCCACAAAACTCATACAAACAAAGGGTACACAGTACAGTTTGTTGGCATTGCCACAATAGCCTTTATTTCATTCATATAGACTATAGAGCATCAATATGTATGTTGGGATACAGAGATGCCCCTTACTAGCTAGGATCCTATTGCAACACCATAAATGATAATAATCTGAATTCAACTATAATATTGAATGATAATCATAACATACTCAAGTATACTCATTAAAACAGTTGTATGAGTGAGCTAAGCCTAACTAGTACCTGTAATTTGTACAGCGACAGTGAGATAGAGTGGAATGGTGAGAAAGTATTGGTATATCAAATTTAATGAATAAAAACTAATGTTATTCTAACTACCTAATCGCCAGTGTCCCTAGGTAGATTGGCTCTGGTGCAGACTGGTTTGTATCTGCTAGTATTGCTAAATGAGATGTAGTTAATCTTATTGTTACACATTGAAGTTTTTTTTTATCGATATGGGACGATCCTGAATTATACAAATGAGTAAACGGATGCATCGCAGAATGCTAATCACCATACTTTATTTAACAATTTAAAAACGAGTCGTGTACCTCGATAACCAGGTTTTGGGTAAAGATGAGATAACTTAAAAAAAGTTTGGGCCTTATACCTCATTCAAATGTGATCAAACATAATTCAACACCATGCCAAATTGCCTCCCTAAATAGACGCTCAACAATATAATTATCAACAAATGTGCTAATCTCTCAGACGATTTCACCCATCAGAAGATAGTCTTAAGAAAACGGCCAAGTCTGGCACTGGGTACAGCTTGTTTCTTCAAGTGTGGTGATATTGTGATGTTTGACTGTAGCTAGCACACTTCCCTACACACCACATGTGCTGAAATCATCTAATAAAACCCTAGGGCCGACCTAACACTGCTAGATACCTATAGATACAGCTGGATTACAACCCTATACAACTGACCAACAGGTCCAACGAGCTCCTATTATGTATATTATTGTGCATGTATAGGGCCGACCCCTGTTTCCAAGTTCAAGATTGTATAAGTAGTATAGTCAGTGCAGATCTGCACAGACACCCGGTCATTTCCGCGTCTTATTAGCCCTAGATCCAAAAACTCCCCGGGCGGACGACCACCCCACCCGTCCTCTCGCCCCCTCCTCTCCCCTAAACCTCACTCTATGTGCAAAGCCCTAGAACCTACCCCCCGATCGCGGGTGGGGTTTCAAAAACCTCATCGGCTGTTCCGTAGAACCCAGTCTAAAGAGCAAACCCCTCGCCCGGTCCCACGGCTCGGGCGAGGGGGCGCGCGCGTACGCGCGCGCGCCCCCCGCCCCGCGAACCCCACCCGTCCTCCCTCCACCCGTCCCCGCCCCTCCCCACCCCTCCCCACCCCAAACCCCTCCGCCTCGCCCTCCGCCTCGCTGCGGTTCTCGTTCGCGAGTCCAGCCGTGGCCCCACGCCGCCGTCCCCCCGCCCGTCCCCCGCCCCTCCCCCGCTCTCCCGCCCCAACGACCCGTCGCTACCCTCGCGGGCGGACCGTCGGCTAGAGTAGGGTGAAGCGAAGGAAAATACGGGTTAGAGTAATGATAGGCTACATCCGTGCGGAGTGCCCGTGCAGAGTTTACGACGCTGACTATACTACTTAAGAAACTTACCGAGTGGTGATGGTGCTTCCGGATGATTTCTTCGCCGGGGACTGTTGAGACTGAACTGGTCGGGGTGACACCGCACTCGCGCGCTCCTCCGTTCGAGCGCCCCCGGACCTTCGATGAAAGACTCGCGTCTTAACCCTCATTTTCCCCGGACCCTCCCCTAGGGAAATCACCCGTCCCCGTGACGAGTGGCGAGGGAAAGTGAAGGCGGTGGCTCTTCCGCGCTTCAAACCGTGGACTTCGCGAGGAGGTTAGCCGACGACATCATCGCTCGGAGGGGTAGAAATAGAAATAGATAAACGGGATAGATGGATGCTTGTCTTCTCATCGCCATCATCATCATCATCATCATCATCATCATCATCATCATCATCATCATCATCATCATCATCACCATCACCATCACCATCACCATCATCATCATCATCATCATCATCATCACCATCATCATCATCATCATCATCCTACAAATAGACCCGCCTCTACGATGATGTCGTTGACTCGCCACCAATTTCTTTGACCACCGCGTCCACTTTCCCCCGGGTAGCAAACTCCGATAGGGAGAGAGCGCATCGTGCGCGTGCGATGTCACCCCCCACCTACGAATGAAGACAATAGAAGAAATGTGAACTGATAAGGGGTGAGTATGAGCGGAAGCTGCGCTAGTACCGTCTACCCCTTTGGTTTGGAGAGGTAAATGGTTTTTAATGTATTAGCTAGTGTTTTATTGCTCGGTTTTAAGGCTACAACCGATAAACCCTCCGTTTTGAGGACGGAGACCCCTTACAATAGAGAGTGAATGTGAAAAAAAAATTATACGGATATATATATATATATATATATACAAGGGTTATGATGCACTGTTCGTTTACTCTCCGATTTATTGAATGAAGTAGTCTCATCTCCGAGAAATCAGTACTAACATTCTATAGGACTCGTACTCACCCCATCTTCCGCAACCTTCCGCTTACCGTAGAAGTAGGTGAGTCCGGTCTTTAGCTGGGTATAGCTATACGTTTGATTTCCTCTTCTGATAAAACCCCGATTGTCTCCTCTCACCGACTCCCCTGTTTTGAGCACGGAGAGGAACTTCTCTTTGGTTAGGGTGTTTCCTCTTTTATTTAGTCCTTTGCTACTATACTTGCTATCACCGTCAGCGGACCAACAAAAGTAAGTTTTTGAGTTGAGCGCGATGACCCCCTCCCCCCGAAACTCCTCCTTAAACAGACCAGGGGTTCGTGTTTCGTATCGCTGCACCTTCTCACAACATTCCCTCATCTCCCACTCTTGCCCGAGCACCTTGGTTGTGATAAAGTCTCCCTTGTGACTATCGCAGAAGGGTCTGGGAAACCATTTACCATACTCTCTGTAGAACTCTTCTTTTTTATCTTTTCGGATGACCTCATCTATATTGCGAGCACTCAGGGCCATGTAAGCGCTATCCGTATCCATTTCTACGTACTCAAAGTCCTCTCTGCTGACGAATCTGTGAAAATAAATCGGGCGAGTTAGAGGTTGCTGACACCGAAGAATAAATAGAAAAGGATTTGATAAAATCTTTGTATAGTCTAGTTCTACTCACCTATCCATAAAGTCGTAGTAGAACTCTAGCATCCTCAACTTGGCTCTCTGGAGTATGACGAATCCTACGACGGATGGAACATCCATTCGAATCTAAAAGAAAGAAAGAGAGAGAGAGAGAAAGTTCACCCTTCCACTCGGAAAAAGTTTTGTCAAATCAAGAGTCAAAGTAAGAAAGATTGTCAACACTTACCTTTTTCTTGTGAAGCTCTATCTCAAAGTAGTTTTCATCGACTTCGTTGAGACTAGAAAAGTGCCTACTCCTCACTTTGACGGCCGCCCCCTCTACTGTCTCTACATACTTGACAGTCTTATGTTTCTCTTTATTTGTTATGGTCTTTCCGTAGGCTGAATTCCCAACGAGCTTGCTGGTGCTGGCCAAGAGGGCCAGATCAGGGTCCAGATCTCCCCCTCTCCTTGCGTCTGAGACCGAAGAACCAAAGTCTTTGAAGACGGCTCGTGGGATAAAGTGAACAAACTGATAGACCCTGGTAATTATCAAACCTTGATCTAGATACCATCTAGCCAGATCGGTGAGTAGTGTGATTCGCTCGCCAAAAAGACTCCCCACGAGCATTCGCTGAGGTCTCTTCAAGAAACCGTTCTGATTGGCAAAAGCGCGCATGTGTTCGCTAAGGTGTTCTCTTCCCACATTTATATTCTTGAAAATAGGTGCCATCTCAGAGAACTTCGCCTTTAGCTCTTCGGGTACGGAAATGTCACACTCCACTAAACCGTAGTACTCTCCACTACGAATACTGTTGATTATTTTATCGAGGTTGACACAACCCCTCTCTGGATAGAGAGAAGAAAAGAAGACGGAGAGAAATGTCCTAACCTCTTCATCCGAACGAACTCGCGCTCCCCACTCACACTCCCGAGTGGTGATGAGCTTATAGCCTAGAGCCTTGATGTAATCTTCTTTCCTCGCAGTATCCACCCGGAGCTCTTCATTCGTCATGTTTCTGACACCTTTTCCATTCCCTCCTAGCTCGCACTCGTGTCCGTGCCAGTAGCAACCGTGGAATTGGTACACAGTCCGACTCTGTTCGCTATAACCATCCACCGGTAGGTTGTGACACCCTATCCTCATTTCTCCTCCATTCTGTTGGTGAAGGATGACCTCTCCTCTCTTCCACGATTGGAACTCTAACCATCCATGCGCCACTTTGCTGAACTTTTTAACGGGTTCCAGAGCAAAGCCTCGACTCTCTAGCCTCCGCCTGGGATAACCCGTAGGCATATTCCCCATCATGCAGTATAGGTAGAGAGCGTTGGCATCGACTCCCAGAATGGACCTACAGGGTTTTGCGGATGCGCCATAAATCTTCTCTCGAATAGAGGTCACTCCAACTTCATGATGTCTGTGAAAGATGATGCTTGGCCCTCCCACGAGGTTATCACGGAGAGTGTGGTACAGACTTTTGCTCTCCTCATCGAACAGACATATGGGTTGTGAGTTGCAAAGTTCGCCTCGGAGAGACATTAACCTATGCAGCGGGAGAGCGGCTTGCGGAGGAGAGTAGCCGTAAGGTCGGGCCTCCACCTCCATAAACAACCATCTGATAGCCAAGCCTGGAAGCGAGATTGCAGATTTCAACATATCAATACCCTTTTGTCGATAGATAGAGCTCTGACGTGCAATGGCCTCGATGAATGGGGCCACATCGAGGTTGTTGTACCAGATGAGGAAATCCCTGAACGTTTCCATGTTCTCTCTTTCCCACACGAGCTGACAGTGGTGATAATCTTGCTGGCTCAATTCTTGCTGAGTCAGCGAGTTGAAAAAACTCTCTCGGGGAGGGAGTCCGTGATGATCCAACCTTCTCAGGGAATCTACCCAGTCGTAAGGAAAGAATCCCTTACTCTCTGACACGCCAAATGCCTTCAAGTATTTGGAGTAGTTGAAGCCTGGTGCGATAAAGTTGCATATGTCAAGGAATCTAAAACGCCTACTCTCCACGCAGGACATACTGTTAACACGCTTAACGATGAAAACAAAATCTTCTCCCTCCTCCTCTTGTAGAGAGCGAAGTAAAGGACCCTTTAGTATATTTAGGTCATACTTTTGCGAGTTGAAGCCGACCACCGGAACACTGGAGATGTGCTTTTCTAATTCTCTTTCTAATCCGGAGAGACCGGACTTCACCCTGTAAGTCGAGTCGTTAGAGAACTTGTCGTCAGCAAAGGCCTCTTCTCTATCCGCCCGATCCGCGAGGAAGGTAGAGAGTCGCTCGCGTACATCCTGGAATCTTTCTCCGAACAAATCTCCTGCCACGTCAGCAATCTTTGCTATGTATTGGACGAATTGACGAATGCACTTCGTCCCATCCTTGCTGTCGACGCTCCTCACAAAACACTTGGCTCGCTCAAACCCCGGGACGTTAGAACACGCGGATATGCTCAGTAGTTCGTGTCTTGCACTAAAAGTCATCGTGGTGGTGTTAGTTGGTAGGTTGTCTTTTGGCATGAAGCATTCGATATCATAGGTGATATAGTAGGGGTAGTATAAGAGGTCGGGGTTCACCACCTCTATTCCCGCCACTCGCTTGAGTTTTGTGAATATGGTTGGCGGGGGTCCAAACGTTCCACCAGGGAAAACGAACACCGATGCTTCTTCTGGCGAGCACTTGTGTCGTCGTAGGCTGGACAAGCGTGTAAACGCGCTATCACACACCTTGCAGGTGAAACATCTGGCAAACGAATCAACATTCTTTATCCAGCTGAAGTGTTTTTCGTACATGTTGACGAAGAGTTTATGGGCTTTGTTTCGTGCCCCGGATGACCAAACTATCGGAGCTACCCCATCATCAGTTAGACAGAAGACTATTATAGATACGTCAAAATGATCTTCCAAGGCCAGTAGATCACTCGAGTCCACCCCGGGAAAGTCTGACAAAGTTGATGAGGGTGGGGAAGAAGATTTAGTTTGTCTCATGTATTGTTTAAACAAGCGATGTGTTGTGGTGCAAGAGGGGCGACGGCAACGACATCCCTTCTTTTGGTCGCAGTTACAGTCATACATCATGGCCAAGCATCTAAAGAAACACAAGTTGTCTGAGTAGGGACGCGCACCTCCTCTAGCCCAAAAGTCTACGTCTAGTGCTATCACGTGTCGGTTGTTAAGTATGTAGTCTGGGAGTTTGCTCACTACACCGCCCACCTTGCCAATCTCTAGGAGTTTATAGATGTAGAATGTCAGATTCGCAATGTGACGTAAAGCCCAAGCGGTATTCGGTCTCCTTTGTGCTGACCTCTCTCTCAAGTCAAGCTCCTGCACAGATTCGCAAAACTCTCTCATCTCATTCTCTGTTCTGATCAGTCTTGGTTTGGGGAAGAATGCGGCATTGTTGCTCGATGAGTGAAAGTAGCGCAACTCTCCACTGGTCTTATGCTCGAGGATGACTCCAGCGCTACAGTTAATCTTCACAGTACAAGGCACTCTCTTCCACATTGCTCTCAACTTAGTCCACACCTCTTCATCTCCTTCGTCTTCACCTTCCCCTCTCCACACTCGAACATTGAGAATATCTTCCACGGGGCGAGAGTGTATTGCGGACCTGATGGAGCTCCAATAGCGGGCTAGTAGCACCCCCATCTCATCCCCCTCTTCAGCTGTTGGCGGTTTAGACCAGAAAACATCATCAAACTTCTCTGCACCTCCCTCATCTTTTTCCACCTTACCCTCGCTATGAAATCGCCTCATGTGATGACCTAGCTTTCTCCTCCCATCAAAACATCCGCCACAAACGGGGCACTTGTGCGGGTGAGCCTGTGCATGCATTCTCTTCGTGTGCCTGTCTAGAGAAAACGCTGTTCTGAGAACCAGACCGCATAGTTGACAGGTGTGCTCGACCTGACGAGAGGTCTCTCCCCCTATAAAAAAAAATGGTAGGGTGTAAGTTATTATTCTTTTACTTCACACTACATAAACAATAGACAATCCACAATTGCTACCAAATACCTCATTTAGCACTAACCTTCTTTTCCACTTGTTGACATCTCTGCTGATCATGTGCTGGCTAGAAGGTAGGTGTCTCTGTTTAGTCTCCTTATAAAAATATATAGCAGTAGGGTGTGAGTCATTTTTTAACTTGATAGCATTTTATACAATAAACACTTCACAATTGCTGCCAATTACTCCATTTAACACTAACCTTATGTTCTACTTGTTGACATCTCTGTTCACGCATTGACTAGTAGGTAGCTGTCTCTGTTTACTCTCACTCTGTTGACTAGAGGCTGATTGTTCATACTGCTAAAGTGAGAAACTCATACCTTAAATAGTAGTATTCAGTGGGCGGAGTCTAACCATTTCCCCACCCTTGGCAATACCACCCCGATGTGAATCCGAAGCCCCCCGATGTGAATCCGAAGCTTCCCGATGTGAATCCGAAGCTTCCCGATGCATCCCGATGTGATTCCGAAGCTTCCCGATGCATCCCGATGTGAATCCGAAGCTCCCCGATGCATCCCGATGTGATTCCGATGCTTCCCGATGCATCCCGATGTGAATCCGAAGCTTCCCGATGCATCCCGATGTGATTCCGAAGCTTCCCGATGCATCCCGATGTGAATCCGAAGCCTCCCGATGCATCCCGATGTGAATCCGAAGCTTCCCGATGCATCCCGATGCTTCCCGATGCATCCCGATGTGATTCCGAAGCTTCCCGATGCATCCCGATGTGTCAATTCACATCGGGGTGCATCGGGAGGTTTCGGAATCACATCGGGATGCATCGGGATGCATCGGGAAGCATCGGAATCACATCGGGATGCATCGGGAAGCTTCGGATTCACATCGGGATGCATCGGGAAGCATCGGAATCACATCGGGATGCATCGGGGAGCTTCGGATTCACATCGGGATGCATCGGGAAGCTTCGGAATCACATCGGGATGCATCGGGAAGCTTCGGATTCACATCGGGATGCATCGGGAAGCATCGGAATCACATCGGGATGCATCGGGGAGCTTCGGATTCACATCGGGATGCATCGGGAAGCTTCGGAATCACATCGGGATGCATCGGGAAGCTTCGGATTCACATCGGGATGCATCGGGAGGCTTCGGATTCACATCGGGATGCATCGGGTCACATTGGGATTGGATAAAAAAAAGGGAGGAGTCAAGAAATGAGCAGTTGTATAAAGGGAGAGTGGGATCACAGTCTCAGCATTCAAAGTTCAGCACATCACTACTGTACAGCTACACTACTACAATAGTACATTATCAATGGATACTGACAACATAGTCCAAAACCAAGAAGAGCTATTTGCGGGCTTAACGGACTCACAAATGGATGGAATTATTGAAGAAGAAGAGTGCAGTCAGAAGAGGAAAGAAGAGGTGGATGCGTTAAAAGAGGCACGGAAGAAGGGGAAAATAATAGGAGTGGGGAGTCTTGCCCGAAAGGATCTTTCTAACATGGCGGACTCTCCGTCCTCCCCGGAGCGGGCCTCGGATAGGGGCGAGACCACAACAGCCAAGAAGAGGAAGAACCCAAAAGGAGATGAAATCTGTGCTAAGAAAAAGAAGAAATCCCAGGTGATTGTAATATCAGATGATGATGATGATGATGGCCACGGAGCTGATACGGCTACGGAAGAAATGGATGGTGGTGAGACGACGACGAAGGGAAAAAAAGCTACCAAGTCCCCTTGCAAGGGAAAGAAAAAGAGCGGGGGACTAAGCCTGGAGAAAGCTCGTGCAGTGGCGGCAACCCTAATGTAAGTAACCCTGTTCGTATATCTATAAATTACCGTACTATCTTTCTCCCGTTTAACCACTTTGTCGGATCTATATACACCACTTTCGTTATTGTAGGAGCATGGGAGCGGAGAAGAGGAGCTCTCTGCAGACGACGGTGAAGTTGTCAGAGCTAGAGCCAGGAACTGTGCTAGAAGTGAGTGGAGGTTCGGTGGTTGAAACGGCATTCGGAAAAGCATTCTTAGCCAGGGCAAGCTATGTGGATGACAAGGGGATGAGACATTGCATCAGCTTTCACACCAACATTCGTCACGCCATGCCCAAGCTAGCGGATGTCAAAGAAGAGGAGCTAAAGGACCTTACTCTTCCACCTAGGATCATGGTGTACTTGGGACAGCAGGAGACCGCTAAAGGACAAAACACATTCAACCGTATCGAGAGCGTGTGCTCCCTGCCAGGAGCAGCCATGAAAAAGCTGGCCGGTGACTTGAGAAAGAAGACCTTGGCCCAGTTGGAAGAATTTTTTCGAGTGCAAACGCTATCTTCATTCCCCGTTGGTTCTGTGCTGGTGGTGACCGCGCTCCGACCCGCATACGTCCCAAGGTGCGGTGATGGTGATAACGCGAGCAACTCCATTGCCGCCTACGAGTGTCGGATTGGAAACGAAGAAAGAAAGGGAGAGGTCTTCCTTCCGGGACGTCTGGCAGTTTCGATGAAAGACCTCCTCCCCTCCGTGATGGTGTACAAGGGACAGAAGACTTCCAAGAGCGGGAGAACATTCTACGATTGTGCCATTCTAGACTCCATCCTCGGCGAGCGTCTCCTCCCCGCCACTGCACAGTTTTGAGGCAAAAACTTTTGTCATTCACACTCATTCGTGTCTACTTATCAATTGATTTCATATTATTACTCTCAAACTCGTATATCGTTAGCCTTACTCATATTCTTCATAGTCGTATATCGGTTTTTATCGATTGATTTTATATTATTACTCTCAAACTCGCGTATCATTACCCTTACTCATATTTTTCATAGTTGTGTATCAAGTTTTTTATCACTTAGTTTTATATTATTACTCTCAAACGTATTGAAAATCAAAACAAACTCGTGTATCATTACCCTTACTCATATTTTTCATAGTCGTGTATCAGGTTTTTTATCACTTAGTTTTATATTATTACTCTCAAACGTATTGAAAATTAAAACAAACTCGCGTATCATTACCCTGACTCATATTTTTCATGGTCGTATATCATCTAGAATACATCACACACCATTACTCTAACCCGTATTTTCCTTCGCTTCACCCTACTCTAGCCGACGGTCCGCCCGCGAGGGTAGCGACGGGTCGTTGGGGCGGGAGAGCGGGGGAGGGGCGGGGGACGGGCGGGGGGACGGCGGCGTGGGGCCACGGCTGGACTCGCGAACGAGAACCGCAGCGAGGCGGAGGGCGAGGCGGAGGGGTTTGGGGTGGGGAGGGGTGGGGAGGGGCGGGGACGGGTGGAGGGAGGACGGGTGGGGTTCGCGGGGCGGGGGGCGCGCGCGCGTACGCGCGCGCCCCCTCGCCCGAGCCGTGGGACCGGGCGAGGGGTTTGCTCTTTAGACTGGGTTCTACGGAACAGCCGATGAGGTTTTTGAAACCCCACCCGCGATCGGGGGGTAGGTTCTAGGGCTTTGCACATAGAGTGAGGTTTAGGGGAGAGGAGGGGGCGAGAGGACGGGTGGGGTGGTCGTCCGCCCGGGGAGTTTTTGGATCTAGGGCTAATAAGACGCGGAAATGACCGGGTGTCTGTGCAGATCTGCACTGACTATACTACTTGTATAACTTATTGTGAGCTAACACTGGTTACTCTCGGCACTTAATTCCATAGGCTGGAAGACTCCTAGGTAGTACTATAGGTTTCTACCAAGAATGCAGAGCATGTAAGAAGATAGAGATAACTGTATTGTAATCCAAGTTGCAACTGAAAAAAAAACAGAAAAACGTGACACCAACTGGCTCCGCCTAAAGTCTGAGGGACTGATGGGCCATCGATACCCAACTAATTCTTCAAAAACCTCAGCCAATGCACCATTGGGAGGGATGACTAGGACATAAAAAAGGCACCCGAGGGGTTCAGCGTAAAGTTTCAGCCCTTACAAGTCAGGTGGAGGATTGCAATCTATGTAAACAGTTACTCTAATTGATTAATAGATATATGCTATCAGCTCTTGGCCCATAATAGATAACTGTACAGTCAATTCCAGTCAGCAATGAACTCAACAAAATGACGCTCAACAAGACATACACACAATAATAAACTTGTACAACTAAAATATGGTTGAGAGATGTAGGGCCTACATTATAGAGGTAGGCGCAACTGTATGCTTTCTGACCATAGCCAGGGTTCTTCAGCGAAGTTTTAGATGGAGAATTTGGTTTCTCTATTACATATGGTGTCACCCCAACCACAAACAAAGATCATGAAACTATGTACTACTTTACTTATCAGACAGTATAACACATGCAATTGCATTTGGTGAATTATGCGATATAGAGATTGTATTTGCAGTTCATCACAATATATATAGGCTTGCAACTTCTTTTATCCACTTGACTTTCTACCAATATTGAATATGCGTCTAATCATTAGCAACAAACTTCTTGGTAATATATAACTATAGACATGTGTTTAAAAGATATGTGGATCTTTGTACCACCTGTACGCTCGTCATAAGCAGACAAATTAACTACTAACGCTTGAGGACCTAAGCGTTTACTACAACTAAACCAACCGAAACTGAATTTCATGTAATCTCATTAGGCTACATTAATGACACCATTCTACCAGATGTTATTACAGTAATAGGAGGGGCTAAGCAAATTTTAATATAATAACTCTAGGCTAAATCTATACTGGTCTCTTGTAAGACTACATTGGACTAACTTGCTAAATTACTAATTCAAAAGAAGCGTTACCTAACAATTATATTTGCATTCATTACCATTATTACTAACTACTACTAGATTTTATTTTATACAATAACAAGTCACTATCTACTAATTGGCCTACGGGTACTATTTTTTATTTTCTGCCAAATTAAGAAATTTACAAGCATGCTAGCAGCTAGTAATTAATTAAATTATATAATAATAATAATATTAATATCTTTCATTACCATACTGATTATTATAATCAGTTTAGAGGCTTTGTGAGTGCCCCAATCAAAAAAGTGTTTGCCCCTTTTATGCAACTCACTCTATTGCCCCACCCCTAGGTTGGCAGGTCTGGTTATTGTGACATTGAATTTTGAGCAATTTCCTCCTAAAATCGACCTATTAATTAACTTTAAATGGTCTATGAAGCTCTAACAAAAACTAAAACTAGGTGCCCTTGTATACATTGTCTAAAGGTAACAAAAGAATTCAGGTATATCAATCATCAACCCTGGGAGAACCCATAACAGGGAAAATATTTCACTGTGACGGAATTTTACGTATAATCTGAGAATCACTCATAATCGATGCATTAGAATTAGACAATTAGACATGTATATTGTATTACCATGTTAAATCTTGAAACACGTGCGGCCGGTCTGGCTGTTTGATGAGAAAAGGATCATATAGCTGTGCTTACCCAGAATTCCGTGATGCTGACCTATAGAGTTATCTCCTCTGTTACCTCTATGTGCTGACCACATAATTTCCGTCAAACATTTTCTACGGATGTATATAGATCTGAGAGGAGATAACTCTATGATATTAATGGTCAGTTTTTAGACAAATGAATATGTACATTGTTTAAATTTATGCAACAAAATATGCATAAAAATCTCACCACCAGTTTTTTTGTTCCCCCACAGATAAACTTTATGCCCTAGTTTACCCGCGGTAAACATCACTGCTGGTCAATCCATGTTATATATTATGTATTATACTGTGTGTTAAGCGATTCCCTAAGCGATTTTTGACTTTTTTACCACTTTGCAGTATCAAATCAAGGAGTTGTTGTGATTTTATCATTTTTTTGGGTTTAACTTATATTTTGTTTATTAAAATATTATTTATCTCCAGTAAGTAAAAAACACATTTTTTTCGAAATAAACAATCGGACAAATTTAACTTTTGATCGAGTTCCTGCAAACGCTCACTATAAACTCAGCTGGTTTGCAAGAAGTGTCTATCAGTTTAGTGGTTGGTATGCACAAGTCAATATCCTACCCTCGTCAGCAACTCAATTTATTATTGGTTACATGGTTACAAGAGATTATAATTATATACTTATTCATACGTTAGTTACATGGGTTACATATTTATATTTATTTACAACGCCAGTGGTTACAGAAGTTACAAGGTTACATGTTTATAATTATTTACAACGCCAGTGGTTACAGAAGTTACAAGGTTACATATTTATATTTATTTACAACGCCAGTGGTTACAGAAGTTACAAGGTTACATATTCATATTTATTTACAACGCCAGTGGTTACAGAAGTTACAAGGTTACATATTTATATTTATTTACAAAGCCAGTGGTTACAGAAGTTACAAGGTTACATGTTTATAATTATTTACAACGCCAGTGGTTACAGAAGTTACAAGGTTACATATTTATATTTATTTACAAGGCCAGTGGTTACAGAAGTTACAAGGTTACATATTTATATTTATTTACAACGCCAGTGGTTACAGAAGTTACAAGGTTACATATTTATATTTATTTACAACGCCAGTGGTTACAGAAGTTACAAGGTTACATATTTATATTTATTTACAACGCCAGTGGTTACAGAAGTTACAAGGTTACATATTTATATTTATTTACAACGCCAGTGGTTACAGAAGTTACAAGGTTACATGTTTATAATTATTTACAACGCCAGTGGTTACAGAAGTTACAAGGTTACATGTTTATAGTTATTTACAACGCCAGTGGTTACAGAAGTTACAAGGTTACATATTTATATTTATTTACAAGGCCAGTGGTTACAGAAGTTACAAGGTTACATATTTATATTTATTTACAAGGCTATATGTTCAGATTTTATTATAGTGCCAGTAGTTACACAGCTTACATGGTTTGCGTTCATTTAATACAGCATAATTCTTTGATAAAAACCAGTATATTGCATTTAGTTTTCTGGTTTCATTATTATAAGTTGTTAAATCATCTTATTGTCAAGTCTTTGTCGACGCTTTTTGCGGGAGCTCCTCGTTGTTGGCCCTACAAGTAGAATGTACACTGTATGTTTATCACTGCAATATGTAGCTTAGTTGAGTGTTGCACAGATTGGATGTTGATAGAATTGATAGCTGCCTTCAATCAAATTCATAAGCTTACCTTCATACAACTTCCTCTGTTTGGGCTGGGGTGTCAAAGTATCGTTGCCATCATCAGTATTGCTCCACCGATTTTCTGAAATGCAATTTGAGATATAGTCATGCAGGATGGTGGGGGTCACAACATTTTATAGGCTTATATTAATTTGACACTGCTTGTCATCTTGTTGATGATGCTCATTGTATTTGTGCAAAATGCAATAATGTGTATACACACATTTTCGACATCAATAAGTCTTCCCCTGTCGACATTGCCCTTAGAAAAGTAGCCAAACGCTTATAGTTGACTTCTCTTTTTAAGTGGCTGGTTTTGCATTTTGGTTGATGGTCTTTGAATTCGGACCCTACACTGTGTGCTGTCATGGTGTTGATTGGCCTGTTCAATGGATCTCTTTCTATTACCTTATTACTTCTGCATGTCATGATACATCGTGCATAGGAATACCATAGTTATGTACACACCTTGGTCATTGCTCTCCGGAGTTGGTGTTTGTGTCAAAATATGTGTTTGAAGAGGGTGCTCCTCCACTCTGGTTGGTTGCTCATCCAGTCTAGTAAGCTGCTCCTCCATTCTGGTAAGTTTCTCCTCTACTCTGGTTGGTTTCTCCTCCACTCTGGATGGTTGTTCTTCTACGCTGGTAGGTTGTCCCTTGGCGCTAGTCGGCTGCTGCGTCTCCTCCGTGCTGGTTTGTGGGCTGGACATGTTTTCTGAAAATAAACCTATATATTTACGTCTTCACAACATGTATGTATGTATGTACACATGTGTACATGTATGTATCGTGATTGTAGTGGGCCCTGCATAGTTTCACTGCACACTAAAATTATATCAGTGTAGTTGAAATATATTTACCTGTGTAATCAACGCACCGCCTGCAATTTCGCATGATCTGCTTGCCATCCACTGTAAAAAATATCTGACTTAAAGCATGCTAAGAAAGCAGCCATTGTATCATAGATTACATATAGATGTATACTTTTAGGATTTAAACTTTTCCACAATTAGACTACTTCCTTCCTGTTTTTTGGAGTTAGCAGCATAAACTTTGATCAATTGGGTAAAGGAGCTCAAGCCACTAAACTACAGTACAGTAGATTCTGCTTAATTCAACCTCGGATAATTCAAAAACTTGGTTAGTTCAAACCGTTAGCTTTAGTCCATGATGAGCACTATACAAATGGTTTCAATTAAGTGAACTGATCTTACAATCTAGATTCAGGCCTAATTGAAACCAATTGTGGTGGTCTCGTGGGGTTTGAATTACAAGCGATTTTATCTGAAAGGCATGATATGCTTAAATGAAAAGTATACTTCTGTCCTGTTACAAGTGTAACAAACTTGCAAAGATTGTTTACAGTTGAAGCTAGCCAATTTTCTTTTTATAAGCCGAAACATCTCAAATTGCAATGCTATCACAACAAAAATTCAATATTATATATTACCATCACAGAATCGCCTCCTCACACTCTCCATACCACAAACTCCTCTATATTCCCTGTAGAGCCATTCAATGTGTGGTGGCATTTCTTTTTCGTAGAAAAAAAAGCCTGGTTCGCCTTTATGACTTCCTTTTTGGAAATACAATTCTTTCTACAAGTACACACGCATTGTACTTCATGTTAACTCAAAAGCTTGCCAATCGTTGTGCTCTCTTTCTCAGTATAGTAAACAAGCATAACTCGGGATCACATGGGTCGTCTTTGGTAGTTCTTTGACAACTGACTCCGATCAATCATTCATGTAATGAGAAGGCCTAGCACCACTCATAGGCACTTCATTTTTGGCCGGGAGTCGTCTTAGGACGACCATACCAGAAACCAAAAACCATTACAATATTGTTGAAATATTTAACAGCATGTATAGTCATAAAAATGTAAACTAGATTAGCCATTGAAGAGGATTAAACCAGTTAGGCTACTATATGTTGGGCCAAATTGCTTATATGGAATAATTATTGACCTTGTACTGATATAAACTATTTGGCAATTACAAGTATAAGCATCAACAAAACCATATAACAGATTTTTCTGGGACAACTATGTAGGTTAAGCCCAGAATGATAGACATCCTTATGCTAGCCATGAATAAATAGTTTGGATTAATCTACAGTGATTCGTGACCATGGCCAATTTTGGAAATATACAATCTAGGTGTAAATTATTTACCTGGATATACTGTAAATCCACAATAGAGCTAAAAAGCACGTCAATATAAGGCACAACTGGTGATTTAGGTCTCATGAAAAACACTGGCTATGTCACTAACTACTTTCTTAAGCAGCTAATGTGACTTGGTCATTAGGGCAACTAACTTCTAATTATGTGACTTACGTTTTTTGTCCTCGATAAATGATTTCTATTGCAATCTTTCTTGAGGCCTCAGAACATGAAGAGTCAACTTTTGTTTCTCCCAAGATGTTGATTGTTGCATTCATTTTTTTAACAGCCCTTCGATAGACACATCTCCCTTTCTCCTCAAACACGCCATATATGTTCACATCTTCGCATTGTTGTTCAGCTTAAAAAGAATGAATTCAGTAATTCAAACATAGCTTACACATGTATACACTTAGTTTGAGATTATATACTAAACATAGGAAATATTAAACATCGGAATTGCTAAATTTTTAACGAACGCTGTTTAGTTCATGCAAGCACACCATAAAGTCTGTTTTGAGACTCGGTGCAACTCTAAAAAAATGTAGGTAATACTTTTTACTAGTGCTGCATGGTGCTTGAGTATTGTCAAGTTGTCAATATTATTTTTTTATTCACTCTTTAGTAGTAAAGAATAATTTTACTTGCTCGTAGATAACGAATCCAATCCAGCAAAGGTTGGGGCGATCATTTGGTTTTCTCCAGAGAACATGATGAAAATGTTAATATGATCAGTAGGTTTTAGAAAGTTTACAAATTAAATGTGTCTCTAAATACAGACAAATTTGACATAGAAATCTCAGCTAACAGTCCTTCTGTTAATCAGACACTGGGGTGGGTGATTGGAAAATATCTTATTTATAGTGGTGCTAGAGTCTGTAATTGTTAGGCCCACCCAAATTCATTTTCACCATTCATGGTAGAGCCAATGAAATTTGATAATACAGTTTTACTACAAACCATTGGAAAAATTGAAATACTCAGTAGAACTGTGAATTATACAATCCATTGGGACACACTGAGATTTTCACTAATAATAGATTGCAAGGAGTTTGCATGGTGAGATTATATTGGCAACCATACGAAGCTCAGACAGTCCATGAACAACTGAATTGCTCATTTCTAATTTCAAACTTCTAGTCGATTTAACCCGCTTGCACTGCCTACAGCTTACAGTTATACCTGAGTTAAGAGGTAAAGTATCTATTCTACATGTACTCTTATCATGAATTGAAAAAACAGGCCATATTTCTGTAAATTAAAAAATTCCTATTTTTGCTTTGCAGTAAGAACAATAAGACCTTAAATTCTGACATGGCATATTTTTGTACAGCCAATAATCTAACTCTGTTGTCAAATCTCATTTTTAGATTCCAACATTATGTAACATGAAGTACAGTGTATGTTATAACAATTTTATGTGTTAAACTTTGTTTGGTATGTTTATTTACTATGGTTTAGAATGCCTAATAGACGGGTTTCTGGCAGAAGCACATCAGTAATTACAGTCAAAAGCATTGAGAGCATTGAAGAAGCAACCCAATGGTTAGAAGCTCACTCAGAAAAATCAAAAACAACATGGAGAGTTCGGAAAACTTTTCCAAAACCAGCATTGCCTATCAAGTTTAAGGTAAGCTACTACCTTGAACATTACACGTTTATCTTGAAATTTCAACACCTAAAAACCTCAGTTGTACGTGCTAGTTCCCCTTTTTCATACATTTAGATACATATATGTTTTACAATTGTACATCATACATACATATATGTCTGATTCACTGAAGCAACAGGTCCTATACTTTAAATGTTTACATGTAGTGTAGGTACATGTAGGTCTTCTCAGTTCACACCGTAAATTTCAATCTAGTACTTTACCACAATTTACACTATCTTTGTATTATGTAGAAGTATTTGTTCATTGCTTCATCTGATGAGCTGCTGCTCCAATGAGTTTCAATTAGTTGAAAGTACCTAACCAAACTGAGTTTTGACTTTCAAATATTGCAAGAAACGAGACCAGTATAACTTGAGAAGCCATTGACATAGTCATGTACATGTATGTGACTTGAAGCTACATTTGCGTGGAGTAACTACGTAGACTGAGTGAACTTTCAAATTATCCTATTTTATTATGATAAATTAGCCAAGAGCGTATTTATTGTATAAATCTGCCATTTTATTCAATTTTAGCGATTGCTTTGTTGCCAACACAACACTAGCCGATACCACAGCAACAAACCTAATAAAAAAAATACATCATGTCCAGCCACATTGCTAATGATTCTATACCCAACAAGGTGTGTGTGAAATTATGTATAACTGTTTATACTTGAACTGATTTTATAAATAATATGATCTGTTGTTTCATGTGCATATTCTATGTCTCGCCTACATACATGTACAACTTTTAGAATGGATGTCACCATAGCTGGTCAGCATAACCATCAAATAGAGAGTGCTTCTGCAATGCAGTGCAGAGATGTTTGCCTTAGCACAAGAAACAAGCTCATAGCACTGTTTAATGAAGATAGACTGTCTCCAAGTCAGTTACTTCAAAAGCTAAAATGTGATCTGCAAGCAAACTGCACATCTGCTACAGAGTACTGCAAGATGTTAGCTGATAGATCTGTAGTTCCAGACTTGAAATATGTGTGTAGGTAAGGCTATCACAATGTAGATTGGCAAGTAATCGGTAGGGTATGCTGTTTGTGCCCAAGTTCAGCAATAGACCAGTAATTATTCTATTTCTTACTGATACCTATATAATTTGGTTAGACCCATTACACTTGCATCAAAGCAGTTGATCATTTAATACTGATGGAACAGCTATACTTATGATTACAGGCGATTACAAAATTATTCTACTCCCCTCTAGCTTCACATGGTGAGACAATTTACAGGCAGGGAATTTAATTTTTGTGCAGTCAAAGATTTGCTTCATATCCATGAAAATACCATGGCATGCTTTGGTAATATTCATTATATATATAATGTATACCAAATAACCTAGAAAGAAGCAAGATATGCACTCAGTGCCTCTAGCTAAGCCTGCAACGATGAATCGATAACGATTCTCGATACGATTAATTTGCAGCATTTTCAATATCAATTCATGGCACTAAATTTTTGATTCTTGTTAAATATATACTTAGTCTTGGGAATCTCAAGTTATCACCATAGCATGGTGGCAGAGTGCTTGCTTTACAAACGTGTGGTCATGGGTTTGAATCTCAGTGAAGCACAATTTTTTTCTAGTAATTTTGTTGGCAATAAGTGGATAGCTATAAAATACATCATGTGCTAAGATGTATTACTACTATATGTCTATAATTATATAAATGCCCCAAACATACAATTTGTATTTGATATTCCACACAATTAGAAGGGTATGCTTCTGGAATCTGCTCATTCTACTCTTTTTGGTGATTCTAAAATGAAATTATCAACTCAGTTACTACAACTGACAGTGTTCTAAAATACTGTTGCGAAGAACTACTGCAACGTAAATGGTGTCAGGGTAAATGATTCAAGTAAATAGCAACATTGATAGTTGTGCTCACTGTCTTCATTCACTGCTTGCTTGGCGTTACAGTAGCGCACTTGCCTATTGCTGTACTACATAGTTACATTATTTCAGTAAAATTGTGAGATACTGTTATTGGTCTGATTGACCTCACTAGTGTATTTTCTGTTAATTTTGCGCAATGAAGTATCGAATCGAAAAAAATCGAAACTGTAGTTTGTGAATCGTTGCAGGCCTACCTCTAGCACTAGTTTCAATTACCCAGTTTGACTGATATGGCTAATTCTTCAATGGTTTACAATTCTCTCATACTTAGATGGCCTCTCATACTTAGATGGCCTTTCCTCTTAGGCCTACTAATTATACATCGTACTATGTGATAATATAATATAATTGAGAGATTAGAGGGAATAGGTTTCTAACATACCATTGGATATCCCATCAGTGACAGAGTTCCATCACAACAAACAAATGATAATTATTATCTCACCTGCTATTGACTACACAGTGTAAGCTTTAGGGTAAACTATTCCTACAAGCCAGTATAATGATAATGGGATTATTAATTCCCTATTGTTGTCTACTGGGGAGACATTATGTAAGCAGTAATACACCTATGCTTGATATACTGTTGTATTGCTATTCATTATTTGATAGAAAAGTGACAAGCATGCTCCATCACTTTCAATTTCTATATTTTGTTCTAACAAAAGTTACAAAACTAGACATTGTTAGAGTTGTTAGGGTGGATCAGATTTTTTTCTCTAAAAAGCCTTTATTCAACAGTCCCAATTCCCTATTAATTTTCTTTGTTTATAGGTCTCAAGTAACCTCAGGCAAAACACTATATCATATCATGTCTTTTGAAACATGGAACATACATGTACTATGTCATTTATCTACTTGGTACCAAGCTCACTCACAGTTCAAATTTTTTACTGCCTAGAAGGACAAAGATAACGTTGAAAAATATTATTGAAATATGCGACATCAACAAGGATCTATTCTCTAGTCTTCAAATTACTATTGATAATAATAACAATAATGATTTTACATGTATAGCTGCATGTCCATATTTAACTGTCAGAAACTAGACTACAAAAAACTGGCTTGATTTTAAGCCCTAACAATCATGGATATACTAAATCTATGGCAGGGCGTAACAACTGAAAATATTTTTAGACCATGGACTTTTTGCTTGAAATTAATAGAAACACCTGCATTAAAATGGAATAGTGGTCCCAAACCACAATCGCAGCCCCGGAAAAGTAATTTTCACTTCAAAAATAACTTTTCACTTTCGAACAATATTTTTCATTTTCAAATATTACTTCTACGTTTTTCTGGGCCATGGTAAAATGACCTGCCTGTCAAATTGCCTTTTATTATGATGAATATAACTTTTTTATTGTAATCCATTCTGCTTGGGTAAAAATTACCAAATTGTGCACAAACTAAGGTGAAATGTGTATGCAATATGCTATTGAGAACTTACATATTGACATGTAGATCTGCATATATTTGTATCATTATTACTCCTTTAGCTACAAGAGAGCCTTGGATAAAGCTGTTACATGTAATGAAGAGCAAAAGGCACACGTCACCAAACTTTTTCAAAAACGAGAGAGTTGGGTGATTGGTTTAAGACGTGGCTTGCCAACTAGTGGGGACAACACCAACAACCTAGTCGAAAGAGCTTTCCTGGTTATGAAAGATAACATGCTAACTAGATGTAAAGCAACAAACATCGCACAGCTGGTACATTTAGTGATGACAGAGCTGCAAAGTTTCTACTGTCAAAAAGTTTTGGACAGCATCACTAAGACTGCTGGCAACACGGTAAGCAGATTGTTTACATTGTATTTAGCATCTTTCCTTGAGGCATTATTTGATTTTATACGCATGAATATAGTCATATTCAATGAAAGTTACAGGTAGATGACATTAGTGATTCAGTGAAGTATACAAGTTATTACTAGTTGCATCATGTGGCTATTTCATAATAGTATTATAAAATAGTAGCTACATTATCCTAAGTAAAGATAAAAGGCATTGGTACTATTCCAATGACGAAATAAGGGCGCATAGCTTGCAGTTCAGAAAACAATTTGCTGCTAATCTTCTGGTCCATAGTTCACTCAAAGGCCTACTAATATAACAGACATATTCTAAAACAAAACCGGTGCAACAAGTATATGTAGATAGCCCAATGCAATTAGTAAGAGATTATATTGCTTCTGTAAAAAAAATCTACAAAAAGTAGGGGGAAAGTGGAAATATTTCAGGATGAAGCGTATTTTTGAAAGCATGACCTACGTTATATTAATACATTCTGTATATTTAAAACACCGTGCCACAGATGACAGTGGAATTCAAAAGAGAACTAGGACTGATTGCCACCGAAGAAGAGATGGAACTACCAGATTCCTGGTTTGATGGGTTACAACCTACATCATCTTACGACCAAAACGTCCCAAATAATGAGAAAGGTGACCCTGAACCTTCTCAGGTGACAGCTGGGACTGATGTGTATAAAGAAGAAGATGCTCTTGAGATATGGAGAGCGTTTGCATTAGAGGTTGAGCGGGATATCAAGAAATCCCAGTTACTGCGAGCGGCAGCTACCAACTTTGCAAAAAAATATCCAAAGGCTGGATCACTTCAGAGACGGTCTGAGGTGTTCTTATATGGAACAGAAACTCCTCTTGCTAGCAAGTGAGCAACTTTAATTATATTTCAAAGTATAATTTCCAATTTTATCTCAAAAGTAGTTAAAAATACATGTACTACCACAAAAACGATATAGGGTCCAATGAGCATTGAATAGATTGAGTAGCAGCAATGTTACATAGAAATAGTGTGGCTCACTTACTGATGAGTGTACAAATCAACATACTAAAATATTTCTTTTGTAGAAACCTATGTCCTGTACAACAGACATCCGTAAGTAGGCAGAGGAAAAGGTCCAGGCAATCCACGCTCATCAAATCAAAAAAGCGAGCTAAAATGGTATAAATCCACAAAGATACCAAGTGTGCAAGTGGCGTTGGAGTGAGTGTAATGCTACCATTGATGACTAAAGTGCTACCGATGAGAACTAGATATGAATATTACGGATACAAAAACATTTAAAAAGCAACATTAACATGTAAATAATTATCCCTGTAACCTGTGTAGCTACTGTTTACATATGAATCTAAATAAATAAATATAAATATGTAACCTTGTAACTTCTGTAACCACTGGCGTTGTAAATAAATATAAACATGTAACCTTGTAACTTCTGTAACCACTGGCCTTGTAAATAAATATAAACATGTAACCTTGTAACTTCTGTAACCACTGGCGTTGTAAATAAATATAAATATGTAACCTTGTAACTTCTGTAACCACTGGCCTTGTAAATAAATATAAATATGTAACCTTGTAACTTCCGTAACCACTGGCGGTGTAAACAATTATAAATATGTAACCTTGTAACTTCTGTAACCACTGGCGTTGTAAATAAATATAAATATGTAACCTTGTAACTTCTGTAACCACTGGCGTTGTAAATAATTATAAACATGTAACCTTGTAACTTCTGTAACCACTGGCGTTGTAAATAAATATAAATATGTAACCCATGTAACTAACGTATGAATAAGTATATAATTATAATCTCTTGTAACCATGTAACCAATAATAAATTGAGTTGCTGACGAGGGTAGGATATTGACTTGTGCGGTTGGTATACCTGTCAAATCTCCAGGTTTCACATAGAGATCTACACTTTTAAGGTGCAAACACACGAGAGCGTTTTGGGGCGAATTTGACGCTCGCGAATCGCCAGAGTGCCAACGCTCTCAAAACGCTCAAGCTCAGCCTGCCGAGGTAGTGAGACGATTCGCTCGACACTGATTGGCTGGTAAACGGAGTTAGTAAACATAAACACGTGGTTTATCGCGGAGTGAACACATACCGGCATGTCATTGACTAATGGTTAAATCGCCGCGCTCTTCGTTCGCCCTGTATGTTTATCAAGGGCATAGCGTTCGACGCTTGACCAGAAAACGCTCGCCCCAAAACGCTCCCGTGTGTTTGCACCTTTAATGAGACTCATTAAAGGCCGAGATTCCTCCTGTTTTACAAGATAACGTAAGAACGTTTTAACAACACATACAATTGAATAAAAAAAGAATTTTTTGAATGAAAATTTAAAATAAAAATTCAGAGGTGAATATATTAATATATCATCTCCAATCATGAAACGAAGTTGAATATTGAAACAATCTAAAATGGGATCAGCACATTTCCTTGTTGGGAATGCCGTAAGAACGGCAGATATTTACTAATACCAGACTAGTTGCATTGTACACTCTTGTGGTTTGTGAAACCTGTGCTTGAGTATGGATGCCAGGTTTAGGACCTATGTATAATTATATAATATATGACTATATACATTAAAAAAAGAGAATCGAATAACTATAATATAATTATAATATGAATATCCAAAATTAGAAAATTAAAATCAAAGATTTATATTGTTTAACTTTTTGTTCAAAAGAAAAAGACTGAGTAAGTTTTACCCAACTAGTTAACACTCTCGACTTTATGATTTCAACACGCACCTATGTCCACTCGTTTACAACTTTTCCACTTTGTTACATGTCCTACTACCGCCTATCTGCAAAGCCTTTTGCTCAAAGGTTTGAGGGAGAACCGATGCACTGATGGTTCCCTTTTTCCTTTCAACTGAAAGGTCTTGGAACTCTATACTAAAAAAAGAAAGATTAAATTGACACTGGCATCTACACGCTAGCCGAAAGAATGCGAAGAATTATGTTTAAAACTATTTTGCAAGTTGCTAACAACTGATGTTATAACACCCTCTTATAAAATAAATAAACCACCAAAAAAGAACTACAATCCTCGACCGGCTAGCAATGTTATTAACACCTCCATCAGAACGAATGCCTTTTCAATTACTTTTTGCCAAAAACTATGAGAGATCTTAGCAATGAGACAAATAAGCCCGATAATGTTTAAATTTTTCGTACTGCACTTGTTATGAAATGTTACTTTAAAAAAACAAAAATAAAATGAAAAAATAGATCCATGTACACACTTATGGGGTTCTGTTAAACTATTAAAGAAAAAAAGTTGACATGTTATAAAAGAAAAACAAGAAAAGAGAAATTCTATTTCTAATCATGTCTTTAATTCCTTCGAGGCTCTGAGTGGGAAAATTCAGTTAAAATTATCTGTTTAGTGTGTTACCAAACCATCAAATTTCAACACCATTCACCAGTCACCACTACTCCACTTCTGTCACCACTTAAAAAGAGTTATGTGTATTTCTAGTGCCACCTCAGGTAGCTAGCTAAATAAAGCCATCAATGAATGTCTAGGCTGTTCTATTAATTATGCCATGCATGTGTTAGCACCTCTACCTCTTTCATGCTAGCTAGAGTAGCCAGACATTTTCTACTTTGACTAGGGAGTTCTTAAACCAGCTTTTATCCTTTTATCTCAAAGTATTTGAGGAAAGTCTCAATAATCTATCTGTCAATGGCTGGGCAGACCTCTGGTAGGGCAATTGCTAACCCTAAAAACTGACTATCAATTTCATGGTAATGGCGATATTAATTGTTATAGCAAAGTCGCCCAATGCAATTATATAAAATTCATAGTTACAGTTTGTTTAGTTACAGTAAAAGCTTAAGTTGTCCCAATTTCTTTGTAGTTAATTCTGCTGCTTTTGAGGAGCTTACAAGATGGGGTGGTACAAAGATCCAAATATTTAAACACATTTCTGTAGTGGAAAATTTTTTATTACCATGCCGTTTGTTATTCAAGATTAAGCATGTGTAGCATTGGTAGAAAGTGGATAAAACAAGTAGTAGGGCTACATAGCTTCAGACTGGAAGTCAAGTGAGGGGATTGGCCTTTGCCTTAAGACTATTTGGTGGATGAAAATAACCTGAGAGATTATCACACTTGGTATGACCAGCTTCGACTGGGTGCTGTGAGAATGATCTATCTGCAACCATATATGGGCCAAGGTGAAGGCCAGAAAGTTTATTAGCTTAAATGTTTGCCAATCTTTACCTAAAACCTGGTTGTCGACTTATTTTAACTTTTTCAAATAAAAGCGTTTTCCGACGCATCCATTTGATTGTTGGTATAACAATAGATTTAATACATCACATTAGAAGTACAGCTTCAGAACCATTCTGTCCTTGGACCCTGGCCATTTGATGGTTTCACTAAGTGTTACATTATTTGTAGTTCTTTATTAAATTTGATTCACCTTCTCACTATTACAGAGCTGTTGTTGAGCCAAGTAAAAGTAAAGTAACAAGTTCTACACTGGTTGGTGTAGGTGAAAGTAATAGTGATTTTTTTAAATCAAGTAGAAGTAGGAATTTTCAAGTGCAAGTAGGAGTACAAAATAAAGCTGTAATTGCAAATTAAAATTAAAAATGTATGTTATGTGCAATACTATCAGCAGTGGCTGTAATGTAATGTTGCTGTGGGTATACTTCAACTTATATTATGATTATCATTCATTATAATTTTGATTATCATTAGGTTATAGTTTATGGTAGGCACATAACTGTCGTAACAGGGTGATAGTGGTAAAAGGGGTTACAACATGTAAGTTAATTCATCATATGAATATTGCATTTCATGACTTGAACTTTAACCAAGCAAAAACCTGTTATTGTTCGAGTAATCGCACACCTTCAGAAAGGCGGTGGAGGTCTTTACCTCACAACCCTTGACTGGTAATCCAGCCAGGTAGGAGGCAATCAGGTACATGTGCCATGGCATCTGTGGGAGGTTTGGATCAATTTTAAAACAGTTTGTACCCCAACACCTCCCACCATGCCGCCCAATCAATCAAGAAGGTAAGATTACGGCAATCAAGCGGTGTTTCCTGCGGTGTTCAGGATGATCACTGCGCGATGCCAGCCAGCCAATCAAGGTAAGCTATTGTGCCACCCAGATCAGAACTTTGCGTTGGTACAGAGCAGCACTCTTCACCGAGAGTGCATGACACCCCTCTCCACATCACCTCAGGATCATTCGCTTAAGCCTTGGTATATGAGATGCCACCCAATCAATCAAGAGGGTAAGGACACGGTAGTAAGAGCAGGTTAACCATGGTACTCCCCCGATAATCACTAACCAAGCTGGTACCTGCGCTGGATCACTGCGCAATGCCAGCCAGGCAATCAAGGCAAGCTACTGTGCCCCCAGATCAGAACACTGTCTACTGAGAGCACATGACACCCCTCTCCTCATTGCCTCAGGACCATATGCTTGAGCCTTAGCATATGAGATGCTTTTGACATAACTAGCCACTTGATCTCGCCCTTGTTGTTATTATTATTATTGTTGTTGGTACACACAGCTAATGTTAAGCTGGTTGGTCTAGATTGTACTTGTGGTCCTCGGGTTGGAACAACTAACCTGGAAGATTATTATTTTTATTATTATCATTATTATTATCATTATTAGTACTTAGACCACTACTGTCGCACCATTCAATATTTTCAAATAATCTTGTTCATCCTTTTTGAGTAAGATTGATGTGTTGTTTGTGTTTGGTATCCTAGCTGCTGCCAAGAAACTGCTATTTTAATATTGGCTGATTTCACCTTCAATCAGCCTATGTTGGGAATTTTGGAAGCGCTCAAGCAGTCAATATAAAACTGTGCTACTGAGATAGCCATGGGGCCTGCAACTGATTGCATTGTTGTTGCGGGCATGACTCTAACTTACTTGTTCATCGCTGTGCACAAGGGTTGTTTACAGAGTGACAGTGTTGGCTCAATAAGATTACTGGGCTATTTGGTGCTAGTAGGTTACCTATGTACATAAGTTACAAGTATAGACTGAGAACAGGCGTAGCCATAGGAACTAACAGGTCTCAATGCTGAATGGAGGTCATAATAGCCAATATTCAAATGGGTTTATCTTGGCTGCCACTAAGTTTACAAAGACAAACAACACATCAATCTTCGTGAAATATGATGAACAATATTCGTTGCAAATATTGAATGGTGAGACAGTAGTGGTTTAATAATGGGTCAAAATATTTTTATTGCTCTGATGGGGCTATCGAATGAGAAGAGAGTAAGAGTTTGAGCCATGGGGTAATTGCATGAATCTCACGCTCATTGCGTGAGAGATGACAGGTATGTGGGTGGGGTTTGGAGGATTTTGGTTATTGGTTTGGGCTCTTTGTTGTAGTGGCAAAGCTTAGGAGCCTACATACTGTCATTGTTGTCAAAAGGAAGTAGATTCATGGGCACCAGAGATTCTTTGCCTTGAAATCCCAGGTGCTCATCAGTGGATCCCCTTAGTAGACTTGTTTGGAATTCATGATAGCTTCAGTTAGGAATCATATCTCTACTTGGGGAACTCAACAATCAACCTCAAAGCACTCATCTTAAAAGGGGCTAGCTAATATCTGTCCTGCAGTTAAAGCAAATTATGATTCTTAAAAATTTGAAAATTACAATTTATGTGTTTAATTTCCAAGCATCGTCTCCAAACACAAAACCCCCCAACTGCATGTGAGATCTTAGTCTTTTGTGAATTGCCATTGTGAAGTGCCCATACCCCCATGTTGTACATGTAGGTATCAAATGTGAAACACTGTTGCCAAGTGTAAAAACAGAGAAGTTCTTGATGCTGCAGGCTGGCTCACTGGGAAATTGGGCGGGCAGAGTTCGATGGGGTGGGATCGGTTAAACAGCGATGATGTGTGCCAATACATTATGCGACCCAGCATAGTTGGTGTGTTCATGTGGTTTGTGTTCGCCCTTGTTAGTCTTGTATATGTATTAGATCTCTGTGGTGCTCATGAACAGCGCTGTCTCAAGGTATTTTTCCATCATTTGTGCTTGAGTCCCTCATGTTTTCTTTATATTGCCATATCTCTCGGAATGCTGATTACTCTAGTTGGGACGCTTTATTCCTGAACACTGTGGTGATAGCTTGTTGCTATTTAGCACCAATTTGCACCATAACAAAGGAATTTAAAGAAGATACTAATTTGGGCATAGCTCTTCAGTGAAATCCTTTTTGCCTGCAACCAGGCTAGGCATATAAAACTACAGGTATAAAAAAAGTATGTAAAGAATGACAAACATAGCTTCATAAACATTATTTTACAGGAGAGAATAACTCCAAAGTAACACTCTGAAACAGACAAAATATCTTACAGGAGAGAATAACTCCAAAGTAACACTCCAGAACAGACAACTATAACGCTCCAGAACAGACAACTCCAAAGCAAAGTGGAAGCAACTTCTACATGAACAAAACACCCAACACATTACTAGCAAGAAGTAACACTCTTCAACTACCAGTACAACAGACGTTAATAAGGACTATAGCCACAGACCAATAGACCACAAGTCACGCCCCTACCGTATGTTATAGCCATAAAGATATGCCAGAACAAACAGTAACGGTTATCCAGTATACTGCAGTGTTTTCCTTAGCTAGGGTTGTCATTTTGACCTCTGGTTGCAACTTCTATATCTGATAATTGCTTGCCAGTGAGCTAGAACTTGTCAAAGAATGTGTCACTGCTATGGGATTGAGCTGCAAGTTTAATGACATCAACAGGCTATATGCCTTGCCAATCTTATGTATGATGTCAATGCATATTCAGATAGAGAGCAACCTTTTGCTGTAGGCATTTTATAATTTCTACAAGTCATATAGTATGTTGTCTGAGGCCAGCATGATATCCCTTCTTTATCCGGTATCCATTTTTTAATCGATTAGGATCAACAGCAAACCCTGGGCTTTCTTTATAAATAGCTTCTACTGCTGTTGGATTTTCATGTACTTGCTGGTTATATAGAACATATTACCCGCGCACTCAGTTCCTCACTTGTACTCCCTCCCCCATGCATTTATGCATTCAAATACTGAGCAAGCAAATTTAGGCATGGTTACTATGGAGCACTGTTGTGAAAATAATCATTGCTGGCTAGTGGTAATTTTGGCAAAAATAATGTAGCGCAAAAATACGAACACTGAATATCCAAGTCTGTACCACCAATTTGATTAAAATTCAACCTACATGTACAGTACTACGCTATGTTGTTTGGATGTTCAAGAGCTGACTAACTTTATTGTTGACTAACACAGTCATACCAAGAACACTGGATGAGTTAAACCACATCATGCTGTGTGAATGGCTATGACACTAAGCCACAAAAGCACAGAGACAGACAGTTGTGCAATAACAAAACTTTGAATTATAACAACATTCCAATACCCTAATGGTTGCATTCCATTGGCTGCTTGAACTAAGCAAAATGTTGTTTATCCAATCATAGTAGCAGTATCTACTGATGAATAATCATGATAATGCTGCCAACTTGAAGTGTGACAATCTGGTAATGTGAGCTATGTGGTATAGTGAACACATTCATGGTCAATTAAAAAGCAATTACAAGGTACCCAGTGGTACCTTCTGGACAAATGCTGCTATAAAATGCATTCTATGGAACAAAAATGTGCAGAAATATCCCCCCTAGAAGTTATTTTTTATCCCGTTTTCAAATATGCCCTCCGTTTAATTTTGTCACCCCCAGATTTTCTTCTACGTCCCGTTTGGTGGCCTATGACAGGTTTCTTCCAGCATAAACTGTACCTGGAGTAAGGAAAGACAACTCCTAATTTTTGACTTATTTTAATGCTGGGAAAACTGTCTATAGAGAGAGGTTTGGTTTTTTGAGAATATTTTCAAAAGTAGCCTGAAAAATGCAAAAATAATCCATGAGCATATACTACTTGCAACCATGCACCCTTCAATTTATATTACACCCTCGAAAAAAGTTTTATTTTTATAGCTGCCATTGTTTATCCGAAACTATGGATTATCATACTAGCATCAAATTTTATAAACAAAACAAAGTCACATGACCATGCTAGCGGTCTGCACGTGGTATTTTGTTTACAATACAATTGATCACAGAGTTATTGCAAGTACCAAGGTACTATACTATCTATCTTCGCCTATGTCTATGGATTGAGTTGAGAATTCATAGTGCACAGAAATGCTAAGAATGGCGTTGGAAATTTGGATTTTCATTTTCTAAAGAATATGAGCTTAGTTTATGGCCAGATTGTCAGCTACCACAATACTCAGCATAGTAAGCATTTAATATATGTACTCTTTTTTTTATTTATTTCGTTTAAAAACAAATGATTAGGTTTGAAATTAAATATTATTATAATATTTATATTAACTTTTTAAAAGATAAAAAGAGTTAGATAACTTATAATACAAAAAAAGAAGTCATGTGATTATGATATTTCATATTATTATAATGTTAATTATGTTATATTATTATATAAATTAATATAATAATCTAAATGATTATCATATCATTATGATTTTAACATATATTTATATTTATATTACAATACTGGTGAAACTAAATTTCAGTTAGTATTAAATTTAGTTTTGACAATCGGTCACAATGAACTTTGTAAAAATGTGAAGTTATTGTATTGTTGTATTAAATCATCTACAATATACATATTCAAATATAATTTTGAATTTACAATATACATATCCTGCAAAAATGCAAACAATAATTCCATCATAAAGTTTATTTCTAAAATAATCAATTGACTGATCTGGTCTATCCAAGGTATTTGAATTACTGTATTTAGTTTATTCACTCTTTCAAACCCCCCCCCCCCCTTTTCCCAGGCTAAATCTAAAAGATTGGTGGGACTGATACTAACTTCATTAGACACAAACTCACCCCTATCTAATGCAGCTGAGCTAACCTGGTGTACTTTTATGTATGTTTGCATGGTCAAAGTTTCTTTTCGTTTAAAACAGCCAAGTTTTATTTCTAAAACATTTTATGTTTGTATCGTATTTGTATCTTATGATGTACTCACTGTGTTGATTACAGGCTAGTTCCAATACTGTCAGCAAGTAACTTTCCTGACATTGATAAAGACATAGTTGAACTCGACTGTTTGTTGGAAAGAAGGAATGATCTGGTGAGCAGGGTAAAGACACACACTCACCTTTGATGAAGAAAATGTAAATCGAATGCCAACTTCAATTTCTACATCCAGTTCTTTCTACTGGTAGGTGTTTATAATTTATTATGTAGCGACAAGGCTCGTTACAAGGTAGCATTAAAACCGTCTTCTTGAATTTAACTTAAGCACAAACTTATAAACTCATTGAGGTAAATTTCATCAGTTTATTCTTGCAAAATGTGGAACACACATGCTTTAGCTAATAAAACTGACAACCCATGTGATTTAGGTTTTCATTCCGAAGGTCTTCCTTCTGTGCCATATCGAACTATAATAATATTCAGCTCTAGGAGCCGTGGAGACCCATTCGACTAGCTCTGCTATCGGGCAGCCACATTAAAGAATTGTGTTTGGCGCCATGAATATTATATTATTATCATTATTATTTAGCACAGTGAGATTCTAAAGCTGTATGAACGAACGGGAACAAAGCTAGACCAATTCCATGCGACCAGACACTGGTGTGGAAATTCAAATTCATCTATTCTCCAGCTTGCACCATATCATCTTTATCTCCAATGTTGGAAAAAGCATAGGTAAGTGTTGTAGCAGTAATATGTTATGTACATTAACTTGATTATCAGTACTAGTACTTCAGCATCATCTATTCAACAGGGTGGGAAATTCTGCTGTGAGAGTTGAACCCAACCAAAACTACATTGCCACTAACTATTGATGTGTTCTCTTCGAGGGTCACAACCACTTTTCTTAATAAAATGCTCTACAAATTTGAATTGCAGATAGTACATATTGGATTGCAAAAGAAGCGTTCCAAATGTACAGTTCACCCATACTCCAAGAGGTTTCTTCAACAAGTAACTCTATAAAAGGTGAAGCGTTATAGTGCCTCAGCATTCAAGCTGAGTGATTACGATTGAAAACAAACTTCTGCTGGCACGCTACATGGACTGTGTATCTCATTATGATTTCTGTTCATGTTCAATACTTTACACATGTATTTTACTCTGGATTCGGCTGTTTTCATCGTTGTATTTTGTTATAAACAGATATCGTAAATAAACAATAAATGTTTTAAGATATTGAAGTTGAATAGTCATTTGATGTCCTCATATTAATAACTAAGAATGACGGTTACATTTTCAGAAAGTACGACAAATCAAATAATAGCCAGAATCATTTCAAACATTTTTGTTTAAATGTATATGAATCATAGTTGGGCGGATCTATACTTGTGCACGTGATTCCATGGCTATTGGTTTTAGTCTCCAGCACTTTGCCAAAAGTATACTAGTAGGCCTACATTAACCTTGCAATCACAGCTCGGTGTCATAAAACGGAGAGGGCAATAAAATTTGTCTAGAGACTGTATTGGTAAATAATCAGTAAATTGATGTACACAACTACAGCACTTACATGTCTTTGCAAATGGAAAATTGCAGCTTCATCTAGTAAAATAAACCCTCCCTAAAGCCTAAGAAAGATAAGAAAAATAGCACAAAATAAATGTAAAATCAAATATAATAGTCTATAAAGTATAAATTTTGAGCTGCATGTATTTTCCATTTACTATGGCTGCAAACGCAAAAAACATGAGTAATCTTGGAATTCAGAATAATGACATCTTGGAACAAAACTAAATCCACTCGGCTAATTGCAAACAACCATGAGTGCATAATATTAGTTCTTGTTAACATTAAAGCTTGTGGATTACGGTCACTTGAAACGGGGCAGTAATAATCGACTTAGTAAATAGAAAAGATCACTAATGTAACTGCACAATATAGAAAAAATCAAAATGGAATTGGCCACCACAGGCATCAAATACAACATGTACTGCATGTACTCATTGAAATTCTATTTACTGAAAGATCATACATGAAATATCAGGCCAACTGCAACTAATACATATAAAAATTAAAAAAATTCCAATTGTGGCAGAATATTAATATTTGAAGGTACTGGTCAATACTTTACAAACCATACGATTGATTTGGCTGCTTGAATTGTTGGTAAGTACTTCAGTTCAAGCATGTTGCTTGATAGATGTTTCTATTCTACAACATTATGTGAACATGTTATCATACCATTGGATCACTTAAAAGTACATTAACATCAACAGATGGTACCTAAAATCAGACCACACTAAGCAACTGAATATAACTGCTAGGTACAATGTAATAGATTGAAAATGATGAATACAAATCAAATCGATACCAATTTTGCTAGGCTACATTCCAAAAACCACAGTACAGAAAAGTAATATGTACATGCAGCAGTGTTTACAGCGAAAGTTTTGCTGTACTGATGCATCAACACTTCACATTGTTTGATTAGACAGAACCTTGAAAGTTGATGATGCACTTACCTTATGTATACCTATGTACAACAAGTCAACTCAGTGTCCAAGGTACAATACTCGTCACTCAAGTATGACTTTAAGAGGTTGCCATTGATGGGACTTGACATTCCTGGGTCATAGTCTTGACAAACTGCTAAAAAGAAGCATTCATTACCCACATTTTAGTCATCATAGTATTATTATTACAACAGAGAAAGCAAATGAGTTGAATATAGTGTCATCAAAAGTTTATTTTACTTACGGCTGCAATCAAAGGATACAATTATTTTGAAATTCAATAAATTAAGTTTTTGATTAGGTACTGTATATAGGCCTACATATATGTAGATAGCAACAATCATAGTTAATCAAGTTAATATTATAATCCCAATATTTTATTTTGCATTTTATCCATTTTAGTAGAGTTTAAAATAGTAAAGTAGGGTACATTCATAATTAGCCATAAGTAACTAGTATGTTATTTTAACAAATTACTTATGTACCAATGTGAGCAAAAAGTAAATAACAATAATTATTATTGCTATATCCACATGTATAAATAACTTTTTTTAATATCAACTACACTGGCATAGTACATTCACATTGACATTAAAAGTTAAATTAAAATCAAAATTAATTTACTTTCATTGATTTGATATGATAATCAAATGATTGCAATTTTTGCTGTGCTTGCCACATACCTTGTATCATATCATCTCTTGATAGCATTTTCATCTTGCAACAATAATTTCATTTTGGCAAAAGCAAAATATTATATTTTATTCTAATTCTGTCCACAGCCAACTGATTCCCATCGATCACCCAATGGGTTTTCCCACACGTGTACATGCGCGTTTGATTTAGTTAGCCAATTATAATAAAGTTCAAGTAACCAATCATGACATTCGCTCTAGCGAGCACATGGGTGTCTCAAAATGTAAACAAAAACGGTGACACTGATCCTTTAAGTAGATTGTGATTTGAGTAATTAAATAGAACAAGGGATATGAAAGGAAATCAAAGTGGAGTTATATTGAGTATACATATATAAGGCATAGATAAATGTGAAACGTGAAGTAGTATATTGATGCTTGAGCTAGCAATATACTGATATAGATAAATTGAAGTGATAATTAGTATACTGTGGATAGATATACATGTGGATAATTAGTAATTAAACTTGGAATTCTTGGAAGCAAATTGTATAATACTTGTTGAAGTAATTGTAATAACCTTGGAGATGGATACGTATTATGTGACATTGCATGATATAACCTATTGTGGATATTTCAGTGGATGATTTACGTACAGTGATTTGTGAATTGAATATAATTATAATAGTCTTGAGATAGATATTGGTTAACAGTACACAGTGAATAGTACAGTGAGATTTATGTGAATAGAGCATACAGTCATATCATAGTTGTACACCTTTGGTAACTTGTCTGCCGGGCCATTGAGCCCCTATCGTATTATTTAGTCGTACAGGTTGCTGGTCGTCCTTGAGTTGCCCCATCTTATCATATACACACAGTATTGTTTGCATATATATATATATATATCCTGACTTATTCGACCGCTCGGACCTCCTCGAGAACCCACGCAGTTACCGCCCTCGGCATAGTTGATGGAGTGAGAGTGGTGTGTCACATCAGACCTACAACGACCCATATACATATTACCTATATACCTATTATAATACATCATACACACACCTGGATCACCTGCATGGTTCCATCACAAGTAAATCCATGGTGACATAATACAATACTATGAATTGCACAAAACTTTATAGGCTTACTAATACAGTAGCAATATGTTATGTTGTCACAGTGCTACTAAGCCAATTGGTCTATTAGTGATTGTTTGTTCTGCAATTAAACTACAATTTATCATGTAAAACCTGTAAAATGTACATGTATGTCCACGCATTACATATAGTAACCTGTATTTTACTTTGATATGGTAATAATCTCCACTTGATCATACACAAAACTTATTTAAACTACAATTTATCATGCAAAGCCTGAAAAATGTACATGTATGTCTATGCATTACATATATTAGCCTGTATTTTACTTTGACATGGTAATAATCTCCTCTTGATCACACACAAAACTTGTTTATACTACAATTTATCATGTAAAACCTGTAAAATGTACATGTATGTCCACGCATTACATAATAGTAACCTGCATTTTACTTTGACATGGTAATAATCTCCACTTGATCATACACAAAACTTTTTTATTTAAACTACAATTTATCATGCAAAGCCTGTAAAATGTACATGTATGTCCACGCATTACATATATTAACCTGTATTTTACTTTGACATGGTAATATATAATACGATGTATGTATGTATGTAGAAAGTGATAGAACCGGTTACAGATAAAAATAAAGGATACCTTAGTAAATGGAGGTTACTGTGGACTTTAGTAATGCGGTTGTGAGGTATAGTCCATCAGCCAAGCAGCAAAATTATGACTTTTCGCTCCTGACCTCTCCAATCTACACAATTTTTTGTGTACAGATAGATTAAAACATGGGCAATTCAAATCCACTTACTAACCCCTCGAAATCATTTGACAAAAAGGTAAAAATTTAATTTTTTCGAAATTTTTAAAATCAGAGTTGCCTGCTCCTTACTTGCTGTTAGAAAATATTAGAATCCCCCTACGCCAACTTTCATTGGTCAGTTGTATGCACTTCCTGTCATTTTGATAAATTATCTAAGAAAGTGAGTAGCAGGAAACCTACTAGATACTAGATTTGGCAACTTTTGTAGCAAATGTGTAATGATAAATTCATTCAGTTCTCCATATTGGTTATCTTGAGAGTTAAATGGAGCATCCAAAGACCGACAAACTGTTCTCTAAATAAATATTGACATAGATATTCATTGAATTATGGAAACAGACAGCTAGACATTAGACAAGGAGTTAGTTTGAGCTGAGAGTTAACTCACTCTGACTCTAGGGTTCACAACATATAATAGAGGTCTATCATGAGAATCACGAGTAACCAAAGGCTAAATATGACATCAGTTTCTCTGGAAAAGGTATGTGACTGACTAGGAGAAATATTATATTCAATAGTTATAGTAATAGTTAGTAGCTAGTTGGTTGAAAAATTTGAACTTCATTTTGTGACATGGATAAGAATTTAAGTTTACCTAATTTAATTATTTATGGCAATTACTTTTTAGTGGAAACATTTATTTATCCATAATTATTATTATAATTAATAATAATTATCATTTTATAAAATTCTTATTGCTTATTCCATTGCCATTGTGAATTATGCTCATACCTCGTCACAAATCTGTTATAATTACTCAATATAATATTTTTATAATAACATAATTGAATGTGATGAAGTTGATCGCAATCAGCAAAATTTTTTGCATGATCTTGATCCACAAGAAATTTATAAAATAGCCTAAATGTAGTTTTAAATACACATGTATAATTATTTGTTATGGTTATAGACATGTATACAAAATTATACTAAATGTTGTCTTGTATTGTGTTATTCTGTTATTATCATTATGTTATAGTGTAGCAAGACTGCTATAGTAGGCCTATGTTTTACTTAGCAATGCAATATGGATTTCAATTTCATTTTGATTTTAATGTATATAATTAAGGGTAATGTTCAAGTAGTCTAATCTAGGTTGTAGTTATGTTCCATGTTTACTAGATATTTTCTGGAGGATACTAGCATTAAAACTGTGGCATTAATTTCACGACGAAGGCTGCAGTTATGTTTGCCCTTCTGTTATTTCACAAGCACACAGCCCTTCCACTCCTATTATTGTTCTACAAATATTTTTCCATCTACACCCTAGAATAATTCTTTGTTTCTGGACCAGCACATTTATATTTTATTACCTACAGTTGTAAAACCCTTGCTGTTTTAGGTGCAAGTTGCATTGCTGAAAAGAAGCTTTGAAGATGTGATTGGTGGGTGATAAGGCATGCGTAGCCATACCAACGTTACAAGATATACACAGCAAGCATGCGGACAGACCTTGCCTTAGTAGGTATGTTCTTACTGCCGATGCAAGGGGCTATATTTTTGATGGATGAAATATACATGTAAGAATTCCTTGAAGCAGAACTCTTCACTTTTCTCCCTTATGTTCAAACATGCATAAATTTAAATTATGAGCTCGCGCACATACGTTTACATTATGAAGGGTAAAAAGAGATCTAATTTGTTGTTTAGCAAATCATACTCTTGAGAACATCTTTTAAAAAAATTAGATGAGTTTGTGTATTTTTGTCTTTTGCTAGGGCGGACTGGCTAGAAACAATGTTGCCGTGTTACTACCTCAACTAAATTACGATCAACCTCAGCAGCATACAGTACCATCGACGGTGATGATGACAGCTATGATGGTAATTCCTGAAGGACGCAGAGCTATCATTGAAGTAGGCTAGTATAGGTATTTCAAATGCTATCAACCAAACGAAATCAAGTACCACATGGCCACTGAACACCCGAAAACTAAACTATTAATAGTACTGAACAAAACAATACCACAATTGCTGTATAACCTTGTATTCCTAGTGTGCAGTATGACACTCCATATACCTAGTGAAACAAAGTTTCAAATTATTAATCGATATTTGTATTCGAAGAAGTTACCCTAATCATCTACCTGAGCACAGAAAATCTGTCAATGCACTTAGATTTACACGTTTCATAACTAGTGGTGGGACAAGTCACCTTTCCCCACCGCGTAAGTCGTTACTGAAGATTCGTGCTACCCATGCCAATTATGTTGCTGCAATTTGTACAAGAGTCTATAAACTGAGGATGGAAGTACCTCGCCCTGTTAACTAAGGATGAGAGGTATTAGATCTCACCTACAAAGTTATTTAGTGGTGAAACTATTTAAACTGACATGTTACATACTGTCTGTTGCTCCTGTAAGAAGACCAAATATGCCAGTACACAGTACCAGATGATATATAGATACTTGTATGCCTGTATATTAATTGTAAGTTTAGCCTAAATTCTAATTTGTAAATTTATATGCATGTCATATTTTGTGCCTGTGTTAGGTTGTCTGTATCTTACTGAATCAAATTATAATTAATTTTTTAGTTTCATGGTACAGCACATGTTCCTTCGAACTCACTCTATTAGCTCTAGTTCTTATTGTCCCTGCAAGTGGGTAATATACGTAGAGGTCATGTCATGTTATGGGTTTTTGCATATATTTTATGCTTTGTCACTAAATATAATATACTACCTAACCTGTATCTTTAATTGTAATAAAGTACATCAATATTATCTTACAATCGCTGGGCTGATGCTGAAACTACATTACAAGATACACTAATGGCTCATAAGTTCTCAAATAGATACAGTAGAACAGCACTAGAGTATACTTGGAAGGTCAGCAAATAACAATAAATGTTTAAAAAATTCTAAAATTTTTGTGAGTGATTATTTTACGTGTTATTTCCACTGTAACAAAAGAGACGTTGCTCTCCGTAGAAAGTCTGCGCAGGTTATCATGTTATTATGCACAGATTATTGCACTGAATGTAGTAACAGCATCCTTAAATACGAAGAAGGTCATTGTCACACTATTCTAGAATCATAAAATTGGGGCCTTGTTTACGATAACACCAAAAATCTTTGCAGTTTGTGTAAATTTCAATGATTTGCTGCTTTTTAGGAGTTATCCCCCTCTGTAACAAAGGAATTTATATATTAATCATAGAGCTTTTGGGCTGACACTCATGAAATTTGGTATGGAGAACCAGACTGCTTGTGGTAGCATCATTTTTAAATATGAAGAGCCTGTGCATTATGGATTTGGTGCCAGAGGGTTTTCTATTATAAGGAATTATCCCCTCTGTAACGAAGCAATTTTTCTCTTCATTATAAAAATTTTGAACTGACACTCATAAAATTTGACACAAAGCATTGGACTGTTTGTGGTAACATTATGTTTAAATATGAAAAGCCAATGCATTGTAGATTTATTGCCAGAAGGTTTGTAAACCACAAAAAATGGCAAATAATGGCAATTTTCGCTGAGGAGGTGAACTTTGACCTAAAATTTGAGATCTTCGTCAACATATTTCAGAGGGTTAGTTTCTAGAATCATAAAATTCAGGTCTTGTTTACTTTGGAGCCAAAAATTTGTGTAGATTGGAGAGGTCAGGAGCGAACTTCAAAAACTAAGCCACTTTTTGATGGTTGGCTGATGGACTAGTAAAGTAGCAGCAGATTATGACAAATCTTTCAACTAGCCTAGCTAAGAATCACATAGGAATCTAACCATTAACTGTACATTGAAAGCAGTAATATGGAGTTGCCAGCAATCTCCTATGTGGAAGTTCAGTTATCAAACCACAAAAGATTGTTATCACATAGAATAATACAGCACTAGGTAATACACACTAGATAGCAGTCTCCTAAAAACGACCCATGTTTATACTTCTAGTACTATTGCTGGCCATACTCCAGTTGCAGGATTTCCCAATCGGACAAAACCATAGGGATGCGCCCAGAGCAGCAACAGTGAATCTGAAAAGCTGGGAACAAGTAGCATTGTACCACTTAAACTCGGTCTCGTCCTCTCAAATCCACTCCTGCTGCTTTGGACAAAACCAATTGTTATTTTATTTAATAAATGCTGAAACTATAAGCACACATAGTTTTATGAAATGCAGGTGCTTTCTTTATGACACTTGGAAGCAACCAGTGAGTTCCACTGTGTGGTGGAGCCCGTGTTAAACAATCCAAAATTCCCCTGGTACTGGTATACGACCCATAGGATAACTGGACAGAGGACACTTAGAAAACATTTATTACGAAACTGCATGGATTACATTATTTAGGAAAACACAAATCACAGATAGTGAATAATTTTATTTTTCTACAAGTTAGTAGTAGTAGTAAAAACCAGAAATTACAATATGAATATCAAAAATAAAAATTAGATGAAAGCTCGCTGGGGTGTGGGATTTAGAGCTTTCAAATGGATGTTTTCCAAACAAGCTCTTTCGAAACGTCCTGTTTCTAACCGAATTTTCTAAACAGTCGCAAATTACCCAAGAAAAGGCAACATATCTGACAAAAAAATATAAAATTTTTAGATTAAAAAAATAGTAAACACATCATAAAAATAAAGCTTTATTGGCCTAGAAAGTGGCAACTTGGTTCATAGATGGCATACTGCTTGCAATGTTTACATACTGGCAAACCTAAGGAACCACTGTATAATTTTAACCACAGTTACAGTAAGCCGCTGGCTGCTGGAATAATGATTAATTTGTTTCTGTGAGTTGAGAGGGAATGAGTCCCCCCCCCTCCCCTTTGATTCCATCCTAGCAAGGCACACATCAACCATTGTAGGCTTTGCAGTTTCTAGCTGCTAGCAACAAAATCACTCGCAAACCAGACAAATACAGCAGTAGTCAACCAGGTAGCAGGCCTGTATGGCAACTCAGTTAGATGGAAAACAAAAAATTGGGGAGCTTTATAAAATTTAAATTTCAGCTGAGAGCGCAGTAACACTATTTAACCCCAATTCAGCAATTGATCAAAACGCAAACCCCTCTTATCATACCCAGCAAATAATCATAAATAATGACCTGGTGAGTGACTTGATCAGAACAATTTTTGAAAGATTCTAAAGGTGACAATGGCTAAATATGAGTTTACCAACGCACCAGCTTCTCGTTCAAAACTATGTAAAAAGTAAAATTGCTTGATAGGTGATTTAAATCTTAATTGTATTTAAATTTAGCTGTATTAAGATTGCTTCAATATCCAAGTTCACAGTTGAGTTTCACGATTGGAGATAAATAATATATATTTACTTCTCTTCTGGATTTTTCATTAAAAAAATTCGTTTTCTAATGAAATATAAATTTTTATATCTGATAATAAATTTATTTATTAATAATTTAATAATATAATTATATTTAAAATAGTATATTATCTTTTCTTATATTATAATTATTATATATTTATATTTATATTATGTGTTGTTAAAAAGTTCTTATGTTACCTTGTAAAAACTGAAAGAATCTCAGTAGGGAGGGAGGTGTAAAAGTACTCTATAAAACTGGGAATCTCTCTGTAAAACGTGAAAACTTGACAGGTATAGCAACCATTAGAATGATGGGATTTGTTTACAAACCACCTGAATCTAATATTTTTTATTTTATAAAAATCCCATATATTGTGAGAAAGGTGGAAATGTGAACCGTTATAATAAATTGTTTAGATTCTATGTATCTATTATTTGTGGGGGTATATGATTAACCTTCCTGTATATTATAAGATTGTTAGGAAAAATGGTTAAAACTTTGTTAACAATAATGTGATTAGCTAAGAGCTTTGTAAAGTCGCTGCTAATTTGCCCCTCTTACGGAATCGCTTTTAACATAGAGGTAGCACTATCTTTGGAGGTAGGATGACTTGACTTGACATGACTTCTCCAAAGAGAGTAAAAGGAAAGAGGTTTCACTCCGGCCAAAAACTGTCTCCCTCCCGCCTCCAAACGCGGTACGGATTAAGCGAGGAGTTGTCATACCTTGTATGCAAATCCGTGCTTATGATTGGCGTTCCGCGGACTAATAAGAAGTGCTTCTTTACAACGGGCTCGTATAAACTCTCTATTTCCACTAACGAGATTTCAATGCGTGGTCTTAAATGTAACAATCGTTAAGCTTCGATTACAGTCGATCAGCTATCCAAAATATCAGTAAGCAAATGGCGGGAAAGCTGATCGCGGAACGTCGATACCGCCAAATTGGGCGTATTTCGTGAGACAGGGTATTATCATTGAGTGATCCCTCTTTCCTTTTACGCTCTTTGACTTCTCTACAGTACACGATCGCGCCAATAGATAAGCTCAAATGGTCCAAGCCATTGTTTGAATTTGAGTCGCTTCTATATAACCTCAGGCTACTAGTTAAAAATATAGAGGTACGGTTAACAGATAAGAGAGTATCATAGAGTTATCTCTATGGAGAGTATAATGCATAGAGATATGGTGTGATGTAATTACAATATCAGTAACATCTTGGTTGACGCACAGGCTCATGTAGAGCTAATTCTGGAAACTGACCAGTTGACAGTTGACAATTCAAGATGCAGTGCGGCTGCTTTCAGATTGACATTTTGTTGGTGTTGCAATCACCGTATGAGTCTAAGCACTTGGAATGCTTATAAATTTGAGATGTCTTACAGAAAGTCAATTCGAATTGCTATCAACATTGTCTTGATAATCTTTGGTAAGTAAAGAGTTCAAGTTAGTTCAGTTCACTAATGGTGATTGACTAATTTTACCTCAGATGAGGTAGGACTCCGCCAGCAATTTCATGTGAATCTATAAGGGAGCCTCTAGTTTTAACTATTTTTGGACTAGGGGGTCTGCAATATTTACAGTATATCACTGTTTAGGATTGGAAGTTTTTTTTTAAAGTTTTCTCACACAGACCACACTTGTGTGTGTAAAGTCGTGAGAACTCAGTTATTTTTTTGTAAGTTTATGTTATAGGTGCTATTTTTGTGCTATATTTAATTTTTGCTTGTTTTGTGTTCTATGTATTTCAATTAGCCCCAGTTATAGATCCAGAGCGTAGCACTCTAAGGGTTCTGGGCCAAAAAGAATAATAACAAAAGTAGTATAGTCAGTGCACTTCTAGACAGACACGCACTCATTGACCCCTGTTTTCAACCAATCACAAGCCGGTATTTCCGATTTCAACCAATCACAGAAGAGCACAAAAATTTTGCACACGACCTTGCCAAGGTCACCCCAAAATCCCCCCTTCTGATTGGTCGAAAAAACATTTGCACACTTGACCCCGAACCCGGCCACGACCCCTTCCCTTCCTCCTTCCCACCCTCCTCCCCTCCCCCTCCCCCACCTCCCACTCCTCCCTCCTCCCCGCCACCGCCCTCGTCCCGTCCGCGCCACCGCCGTCGCCGCCGCCGCCACCGCCGCCCTCACCACCGCCGCCGCCACCACCACCGCCCTCACCACCGTCGCCGCCACCGCCGCCGCCGCCACCACCGCCACCACCACCACCGCCGCCACCACCGCCACCGCCGCCGCCGCCGCCACCACCACCACCACCACCGCCGCCGCCGCCGCCGCCGCCATCACCGTCATCACCGCCACCCCTCCTCCGCCGCCGCCCACCCTCCCCACCCCGCAACCCCCACTCACCCGAACGACCAATCGTTTGAGGCGGTCAAGCCGCGTCCGCCCACGTTGCGTGCGGCGCCGACCGTACACGTGGAGGCGACGCCGGTGCCCCGTATCCACCGGGCCAAGCGACTAGGCAGCGGCCCGCCGCCCATTCCGAGTTCCACTGGGGTGGGACTATAAAAGATAAGTTTGACTGATGATAGTATTAATACAAAGAAGACTTAGTCATAGCAAACATGTCTTTTCTCACCAAAGGAGCAGCGGGGAGATATGTACTTTTAAAGGAAGTCCTCCCGAAGTCTGTATGGGAATATATGATCAAAAGTAATATCGAAGAAACGAATAGTCCATGGATGTGGTATTGGGTTGACAGACTCGCTCATAATTCCTTAGTGGTAGAGCTTGCCATCTATTTTAGAACACTTTCACTCTCTATGAATATCCCTTTTAAGATAGGAGAGGAAAAGTTGAGGAAAATGGCACTTTGTTATGAAGACTTAACAGGAGCTAGGTCAAGATTTTCATCTATGGTAGAAACAAAAAACGCATCCGTTTCTTCTCCCTTACTCCTTCTTAGGAATGCAGAGTTGTCAACCTGGTGTAGAGTGGAGGTTGAGAAGATTATTGAAGATAGAAACTGGGATGAAACTGGTGTGGGAGCGGAGGCCACTTTTAACACTCACTTCTTACTATATCTGGATAATGAACCTGGTGGGGAAGGTTCAAAGAATGAACTCTATCATAGAGTATTGAACATATTAAAGGATGGGGCAAGAAGATGTCGCTTTGAGGATGGGAAGGAGAAATCGCGAGCGAAGAGGAGTTACAATGAAGAAAGCATCCCTGGTTTAATTCTTAGTAGAGGTAATACGCTATATGCAGGGCGATTGTTTGGAGAACTAGATCCATCCAAAAATGGGTTAGAGGTGATAAGAAGTCCTTCACCAGGAGATGCTAGATTAGAGGTGAGAGAGACTTCTACAGGAGAGACTAACCAGGTTATGATAGAAGAGGTTGAAATGTGTGACATTGGAGAACTAGATTCATCCAAAAACGGGTTAGAGGAGATAAGAAGCCCTTCACCAGGAGAAGCTAGGGTGGAAGTGAGAGAGACTTCTACAGGAGAGAATAAGCAGATTATGATAGAAGAGCAAACTCATGTAGAAACTAAAGAAGAGGTTGAAATGTGTGACAAAAGGGAACAAGAGATTAGAAAGATAGAACAAGAATTGGCACTAAAGAAAGTGGAATTGGCGGGAGCACTGGGGTGGAAAGAAGCACTAGAGATGCAACAGAGAATTGATGCAAGAAAAGAGAGAAGAACAAATCGCATTGCCTTCTTAGAAAAAAAGTTAACAGAGGAAAGAATGGAAAAAGAGAGGTTAATGATGGAAATCGAGCGTTTGCAAAAAGAAGAAGAAGAAGAAAAAATGGATAGTGTATCAATTATTGATCACATAATTCCCCACCTGGCTAACAAACTAGATGATAATGATGCAAAAGCAGAAGGGGAAGATAGTAAACTGCCACAGTGGGTTCCAACAGGAGAAAGTAATGATGAATAAAAGTGTATAGATTCCAATCGTTCTCTCAAACAAGGGCAAGATGTCAAAGCAAGAGGTAGTATGTAGAAATGAGAATTATGAAGATGTGGCTGATGGTCTCTTAGATGAAGTAGTAGCTATCTCTGCTGAAGAGGGAAGGGAGCAAATAGGAGAGAGAAGCAACAAAAGAAAGAAGTTCACATTCTACATAATCATAATACTATTTATACTTTCTTGCTCATCTTTATCACCATCAGTTTACACATATCTAAGTGATAGGGAACCACCCAATGGCAAAGACAAAGGAGTACTTAAGCAAGGACACTTTTTAAAAACAAACACAACTCTATTAGCTACTCAACTGGATCAGCATGCGTCCACACCAAGAAATCGATCTTCGCTTGCAGAGTCCCTTCACAGCTCTAGTCTGTGGTCCAACAGGGAGTGGAAAAACGGAACTACTATTTAGTCTTATTAGGAGAGTTGATGAAATTGCTTCACCCACTCCTGTTGAAATCATTTACTGCTATGGAGTTTGGCAACGCCGCTTTGAGGATTACAAGGATAAAGTAAGGTTTCATTCAGGACTCATTGATGTAGAAATGGATATAGAGCGTGATGGGAAGAATCGCTGGCTCATCATTGATGACTTGATGGGTGAAGTCGGGGGGAAAGAGACTACTAATGCAATCTTTACAAAGTTCAGTCACCACCTGAACATAAGCGTCTTTTTCTTACTACAGAACCTTTTCCCGAAAGATAATAGAACAGTGTCAATAAACTCACAGTACTTTTTCTTGTTCAAGAACCCCAGAGACGGAATGTCTGTTACCAATCTTGCAAAGCAGGCTTTTCCTCAGAGTACAAGAGCTGTTCAAGAAGCTTTTAGTGATGCTACACGTAAGCCACACTCTTTTCTATTCTTGAATCTTCGCCAGGAAACCCCGGAGTGGGCTAGACTGATCGGTAATTTTGCTTCTGAGCACTCTCCCATGACTGTATATATCCCGAATACCCTGGAATATAAGTAGCATTCACATCTCTACTCTCTCCATAAACTGTCTTGGACTCGAAGAGAGCGCATCCATCATCAAGCATGAGATACATTAATTCACCCGAGTATTCTCCAAGGTTGAGGAGGAATGCCTTGAGTATATATGCACTGACGAAAGCATCTGCAACCATCAGAGATTCAACCATTGCTGAGGCTAACAAAGACCTTATACTCGCTCTTGTTGAGTGTGCTAGAAATGTATTATTAGGTAATGTTCATCTAACTACCGCTCAGTTGAACTCTCTACGTCGACATAGAAGGGCCATTGAGGATCTCACCAACTCTCGTACTAGTGTGAGGCAGAAAAAGTTAATCCTACAACGTGGCGGATTTTTAGGTCTTCTTTTGAAGCCATTGGCAAGTTTACTCGGAGGTGTGCTTGGTGGATTAGGCGGTGGACGAAGGTGAAATGAGTCTCAAGTTTTCTAAAAAGTATCTTCTTATGGATAAACATACATATGAATCAATGAATAGTAGAAACAACAAAAAAGAAGGAGAGCATCTACCCTCACTCTCTACAAATGGGGATCTACTCCTGGCAGAAAAAAGCAGAAAAGATGTAATATCTAACCTCAAAAACTCTGATACAGACATCTACTCTCAGCTAGAGCAACATGCTCATAAAATGAATAAGTTCCTAAAAGAGTTGGAGAGATCACGCCATCCGCAGCAGGAGTTGTATAATACATTAGAGGGAATTAACACTAGGTTTAATGAAATGCATACATGGAGACAAAGAGAAGAAGAAGCACAAGAGCGAGGGCGAGAGAAAAAAAGAGATGATGAAAAGAGGCGAAGTGGCTCAAGGTCACCACTACCACACCCATATAGGAGAGAAACAAAACCAGAGAGGTCAGAAGCTGGCGCACGTTGGAGTGGGAAGGGTGAAAATAGAAGTCCTATCAAAACTAGGTCTAGGCGAAAGCTTCCTAAAACCCCTCTTGCAAGCAATAGTAAAACAGAAAGATGGATGATATAGATGAAGGTCTACGTGATATTTACTTCTCCCCTCCTCAACCACCGTCTTTTGGAGGAAAGAGAAAGTTAGTTTTAGCTTCTCCTCCTGGTATTAATGAGAATGATGTTGAGAAGTGGTTGAGAAGTCAAGACGCATACACTCTTCATCGCCCGATTAGAATGAAGTTTACAAGGAGAAAAACGTTTGTGAGTGGGATTGGTGAACAACTCCAGGCAGATCTCGTGGATGTGCGTGCGCACAAGGACTCAAATGATGGAGTAACATTTTTGCTCACCTGCATAGATGCCTTCTCACGGAAAGCATGGGTCTTTCCTCTTCATTCCAAGTCTGGTCTGGAAGTGTCCAATGCACTCATCTCTCTATTCGAAAATGAAAGCTTTAGACAAATACAAACTGATAAAGGTAAGGAGTTCCTAAACAGAAGGGTGAGTGAAGTGCTAAAGAAGTATGGAGTTAGCCATTTCACCTCTGAGAATGAGATCATCAAGGCTGCTCTTGTTGAACGCTTTAATAGAACATTGAGAGGGAAAATTCATCGTCTACTCACTTATAGAGGGGATGGACGCTACTTAGAAGATGTAGAAGACCTAGTCCAAGGATATAACAACAGTTTTAATAGGTCAATTGGAATGAAACCTATTGAGGTTGATTACGATAATCAAGAAGAGGTTTGGGTTCGGTTAAATGAGTTCTCACCTAAACGATGGTTAAAGAAAACAAGAGTAAAATACTCACCAGGTGATCATGTTCGGATTTCGATGGCTCGTAGTAGCTTTGAGCGAGGGTTCACACCAAACTGGTCAACCGAGATATTCACCATAAAAGCAGTCAAGGCACATACCTCACCTCCTGTCTATACACTGGAAGACCTAAACAAAGAAGGAGTAGATGGAACATTCTATGCACAAGAATTGCAACATGTTAACCTACCTGAAATCTTTAGAGTTGAGAAAGTCATACGTAAACGGAGAAGGAGAGGAAAAGAAGAGAGTTTCGTGAAATGGAGTGGTTATCCCTCTTCATTTAATAGTTGGATAGATTCTAGTCAGTTTGTGTAAGACCAAAGGTAGTATAAATTCGATATGTAAGTTCAGTTTTGCTCACTCTCAAAGATGGCCTTCAATGTCACACTTACCTCAAATGTACGCATCGGTGGGAGTGACACAAACACCAATGCTCACTTCATTACGAAGCTAGCCAAGACATTGAAGCTTCACTCATCACAGTGGGAGGTTGGGTTACTTGACATTCAGTACCCTGCATCCTGGAGAAATGTGGAAGATGGCTATGTAGTGGTTACGAATACAAAAGATGGAGTCAAACGAAAATGTGAAATCAGGAGTGGAAGGTATGCTTCCATGGGTGAACTTTTGAGTGAGATCAATAGAATACTAATAAACTACGACTTAGAAAAAGTAGTGAGCTTTTACTATGATAGTCTACGGAATGAAACCTTCCTCATGTTGAGAGAACAGGAACACTCTGTCATGATGTCACGTGATGTTGCGTGGGTGTTGGGATTCGAACCTGATGTAGAATATGCTGCGGAAATCAACAGGAGTCAAAACCCTCCAGACATCAATGCTGGTTTCACATCCCTCTATGTCTACTCCTCCGTAGTCTCACCAAGACATGTTGGAGATAGTCTAGTCCCCCTACTTCGCACAGTTCCTATAACAGAGAGTGAAAGAAATAGCACCGTTTTCTTTGAGTTTTCGAATGTTCAATACTCTCCAGTGTCTAATACAAGCACAGACCTCATCGAGGTAGATATAAGACGTGATGATGGAGAAAGGGTCTCATTTCGCAGTGGAAAGGTTGTGCTGACGGTTCGTTTCAGACCGCGTGGAGAGAAATAACATGGCCCCTCGCATAGTTCCATATTTTCCTGATGAGTCAGGTGAGATGTATGAAGACTATTATGCAAACCAGGTGGGAGAGGGAATGAGTGTGTACAGGGGAAAACCTATTATGACGGGTAATGGGATCGGCTCACTCTTTTCTGGACTGGCCCGAGGGGTCCTTCCCATGCTAAAGAATGGTGCCAAAACTATTGGGAAAAAGCTATTGACTACTGGAGCTTCGGTTCTGGGAGATGTAATCAAGGGAGAGAACTTCAAATCCTCTGCAGCAAAACGTTTTCGTGAAGCTGGTGGGGATCTTCTAGGTGATGTAGAAGATGAATTACGTGAACCACCTGCCAAACGTGCACGAGTTAGTCAAAAGTCTACAAAGAAAAAGCGTAAAGGAAGAAAAACAGTTTTTGACTAAATGAAAGATAAATATATAATCCACACCTAGACTCACCACTCCCCACTCTTAGACAAGCGACTGTAGGAGCAAGTACTAGATGGAACAACTCTCACACTATCGAACATGTCCGTCACACATCGAGCCATCTCTCTCTCCAAGGTTTCTGAAGACTCTCCAGACACGGTTGACTCCAGTTTTGACTTATTTGCCACTCCGCCAACTCATACTAGCGTGCTCAGAGGTGAGTGGGTACCTTTGGCTCCTGTTACGGACTCCCCTGATGGCACTATTGAATTTAACATCCCGCCCGCAGACGAACTCTACACAGATCTATCAAGGTCTTACTTACACACCACAGTAAAGGTGAGCAAGGCTGATGGAAGCGTACTACCTGCGGAAGAACAACTAAAGGTTGTTCCAGGGGACAATTTTATGCACAGTCTCTTTTCTTCTGCCACTGTTCAACTGGCCGGGCAAGATGTTGAGTATGAACCAAACTATGGACATAGAGCTTATGTCGAGAATCTCCTAAACTATGGTAAAGATGCTAAGAGCACATATATGAAAGTTGGGAGTGGGTGGATGGAGGATGAAGGAACTGGAGAAGACTATGATGGTATACCTCCCGAAGTGGTTGAAAAAAGAAAGAAACTTATAGCCACAAGTAAAGAGATGAGCTTCTATGGGAGACCTAGGTTGAGTATGTTTTCTCAAGGAAGACTTATTCCACCAGGAGTTCGCTCTCGCCTTACTCTACAACGTGCTATTCCACAAATGGCCCTCTTAGCAGAAACAGACAACCCTGCAGGAGGGGCGAAGATTTCTATAACTAAGACAGAATTGTGGATTCGACGTGTACAAGCCAATCCGGCCTTACAAAAAGCACAAATGGATGTTTGGGTTGTGCAACAAGAGTCTATAAAACTACCAATTGACCGAATAAAAACTCATTTCCATGTCATCCCTGCTGGACACCAGTCAGTGAGAGTAAACTTTGATCAAGCGGGACAGAAGCCAAACAGAGTCTTTGTCGGACTAGTCAACCATACTGCAAAGAGTGGAACGTATAAGCAAAATCCCTTCAAATTTGGACATAACAATCTAAGTTCATTAGAATTACTAATTGATGGAACACCGGTGACCCGAAGATATGAACCAAATTTTGCAAGTGGAAAGTTTGCTCGTGAATTCATGAATTTGTTCACTGTCACAAATACATCCGATGCTGACACAGGGAATGAGATCTCCCCTAGCAAATACAAGTCCTGCGCTGCTCTCTACGCCTTTGACATTTCAGGAGATTTGTGTGATGACAACTTTCACTTGTTATCAAATGGGAGTCTATCTATTAATCTAGCATTTGCTAATCAAACTCAAAATACACTTGGACTGTTTGTATACGAAGAAAAAGATGACATTATCTACTTGAATGCAAATCACGAAGTATCTATGGTAGCCGGGATGATGTAAAAAAAATGGATACATTCTCAATCTCGAATATTCTATCTGATGATAAACTCTCATCAACCTCCTTTAGAGGGGTTATGCCAAGGGATCACTTCTTAGACTCCTTCTCCCCATCTGGATCTTTTGTTTTCAACACTCAAACAAGTGAGAAAAGTGGCGAGCATTGGATCTCTGTTTTTTCGAATGGAAAAGAAATAGAGTATTTCGACTCCTATGGTCTCCCCCCTTCTATTTATCCTGATGTGGGTAAGATGTTACAACAATGGGGAATACCAATAGTATGGAATGGAGAGTGTCTACAAGAAGAGAGTACTAACGTGTGTGGAGACTACTGCATCTTGTTCTGTCTCCTTCGAGCTCGAGGGTGGAGTATGGAGGGAATAATTACACGGCTAAGCAGAGTAGAAGGAAGAGTTCGAGATCATTCTATAAGAGCTCTATTACAACGTTTATACTATAATAAAAGAAATAATACTTTCCCACTCACAACGCATGTAAACAATATTATGCTTTTTTCACCTTTTCACTTTGACTAGAGAGAAATACTTCACCTTACTTATAATTCGTTTTTATACTACTATAACTAAAAAAAAAAAAAAAAGAGACCAATAGTTTTTATCTTACCTGCATTCTTTTTTTTTCTTTGCTTTTTAGATTTCTGCTTGATTCTTGATTCTTTTATTTTTTCTCTATTTATCTTCGTAATAAAACAATACTACTGAAGAAAGCTGCATCTTTTCTATCTTGGAATAATACTCATCCATGGGTTGTTGTGGTCTCGCCCCTATCCGAGGCCCGCTCCGGGGAGGACGGAGAGTCCACCATGTTAGAAAGATCCTTTCGGGCAGGACTCCCCACTCCTATTATTTTCCCCTTCTTCCGTGCCTCTTTTAACGCATCCACCTCTTCTTTCCTCTTCTGACTGCACTCTTCTTCCTCAATAATTCCATCCATTTGTGAGTCCGTTAAGCCCGCAAATAACTCTTCTTGGTTTTGTACTATGTTGTCAGTATCCATTGATAATGTACTATTGTAGTAGTGTAGCTGTACAGTAGTGATGTGGTGAACTTTGAATGCTGAGACTGTGATCCCACTCTCCCTTTATACAACTGCTCATTTCTTGACTCCTCCCTTTTTTTATCCAATCCCAATGTGACCCGATGTGAATCCGAAGCCTCCCGATGCATCCCGATGTGAATCCGAAGCCTTCCGATGCATCCCGATGTGATTCCGAAGCTTCCCGATGCATCCCGATGTGAATCCGAAGCTTCCCGATGCATCCCGATGGTTAGACTCCGCCCACTGAATACTACTATTTAAGGTATAAGTTTCTCACTCTAGCAGTATGAACAATCAGCCTCTAGTCAACAGAGTGAGAGTAAACAGAGACAGCTACCTACTAGTCAGTGCCTGATCAGAGATGTCAACAAGTAGAACATAAGGTTAGTGTTAAATGGAGTAATTGGCAGCAATTGTGAAGTGTTTATTGTATAAAATGCTATCAAGCTAAAAAATAACTCACACCCTACTACTATATATTTTTATAGGGAGGCTAAACAATTTAATATATTACATTATAGTCCCACCCCAGTGGAACTCGGAATGGGCGGCGGGCCGCTGCCTAGTCGCTTGGCCCGGTGGATACGGGGCACCGGCGTCGCCTCCACGTGTACGGTCGGCGCCGCACGCAACGTGGGCGGACGCGGCTTGACCGCCTCAAACGATTGGTCGTTCGGGTGAGTGGGGGTTGCGGGGTGGGGAGGGTGGGCGGCGGCGGAGGAGGGGTGGCGGTGATGACGGTGATGGCGGCGGCGGCGGCGGCGGCGGTGGTGGTGGTGGTGGCGGCGGCGGCGGCGGTGGCGGTGGTGGTGGTGGCGGCGGTGGTGGTGGTGGCGGTGGTGGCGGCGGCGGCGGTGGCGGCGACGGTGGTGAGGGCGGTGGTGGTGGCGGCGGCGGCGGCGGTGGTGAGGGCGGCGGTGGCGGCGGCGGCGACGGCGGTGGCGCGGACGGGACGAGGGCGGTGGCGGGGAGGAGGGAGGAGTGGGAGGTGGGGGAGGGGGAGGGGAGGAGGGTGGGAAGGAGGAAGGGAAGGGGTCGTGGCCGGGTTCGGGGTCAAGTGTGCAAATGTTTTTTCGACCAATCAGAAGGGGGGATTTTGGGGTGACCTTGGCAAGGTCGTGTGCAAAATTTTTGTGCTCTTCTGTGATTGGTTGAAATCGGAAATACCGGCTTGTGATTGGTTGAAAACAGGGGTCAATGAGTGCGTGTCTGTCTAGAAGTGCACTGACTATACTACTAACAAACATTCGTTTTAATGTGCGGTGTGTATGTATTGAGAGCCTGTTTTGTGTTGTGCATTTTATTTAAATCATAATTAAAAGATGGCTCAATGCGTACTGCCAGGCACCTAAAAAATAGTGAAAATCTTGCCTCTCTTCTTCTCTCTTGCAGGGATTTTATGCCAACTTTTTCTCTTAACTGTTTAAAGCTAATATGCCCTTTGATGTTATAAATAAACCTTAGCCCTCTATTTTGGACCTTTTCTATTTGTTTGATTTGATTTTTTTGATGAGGGTCCCACACCTGACTTGCAAACTCTAACAAGGGTCTTACCAATATCAAATAAGCTATTCGACGTGTTGGCATGTTTGAATATTTTAAAATTCTGCGCAACTGGGTCATTCTTAGCGTTGCAGTGTGGGAAATTTTATTGATGTGTCGATCCCATTACAAATTTGACTGAAGACAAACTCCGAGATAGGAGTGAAATTCAACTTGTTGCAAAATTTGATGGTGTAAAAAATAGTCCTGTTTATCGCAGTTACCTCTCTGTCCCATTTGTAAAAAGCTGCATTTTGATACGTTAAAATTCATTTGCCAATTTTCTGACCATCTTTCTAGTTTGTCCAAATCGTTCTGTAAAATTGATGCGTTTTCAGCAGTGTTATAGATAATCACATCATCTGCAAATAATCTACATTCAGACTTCAACTGTGAGGGCAAATCATTAATAAAAATTAAAAAGAGCAGTGGCCCCAAAACAGAACCCTGAGAAACCTCTGATGTTACTGGTCTACAGCTAGAGTTTTAACCTTTTACTGCGACATATTGTCTACGATCCTTCAAAAAATGTGTAATCCAACTGACAATAGTTCTGTTAACATCAATTTGTTCCATTTTAAAAATCAGCTTTCTATGGTTTACTGTATCAAATTCTTTAGAAAAATCCAAAATAATCAAGTCGATGGTCTTACCTAAATCATATAAATAGGAAACATGTCCAAGAGTATGAACAAGTTGTGTGTCACAGGATCTGTGTGGACGAAAACCATGTTGACCATCCGCAAAAAAGTCTATTTCTCTTAAAACACTATGTAAATGAGAGGAAATAATATGCTCAAGGAGCTTGCATGTTATACAAGTCAATGAAACTGGATGGTAGTTATTAGGCAACTGTTTACTTCCCTTTTTATGAATGGGTTGAATTCTGGCCAGTCTCCAAACTGAAGGTAGTACTCCTGAAGAAAGTGAATAACAAAATATATTCTTAAGAGAAATGTTGATTACGGAAGCAAAGGCTTTCAATACAATGCCTGAGATATTATCAGGCCCACCTGCTTTGTTGGTATCTATGTCGTTCAGTAACTTTAAAACTCCTTTGGCCGTCACAGTAATCTCCTGACTGACAATTGCTTTGTCATAAGAAGTACCAAGAGTTTGGCAAACAGTCTCATCGTCCACCGTGAACACAGACTCAAAAAATTCGTTGAAGTAGATGGCTTTAGATTCTGGTCTTTTTAGAACTTGATTAAAATATTTCAAGTGTGGAATAATGTTTGAATCATTACCTCTGCATGATCGGAGATACCTATAAAATGATTTTGAATTACCTGCCATAAGAGGTTTGTATAACTTTTTATTCATAAAACTCTTTTCAGCATGCTTTACTACCGATCTTATTCTTTTTCCTACAAACCTTATATTTTTAGATGTTATAATCTGATGGAAATCTTTTTATTTTGTTATAAAGTGTGCGTTGATGGCTAATGGCATTTTTGAGATTTTTTGTCATCCATTCTGGACTATTAGAAACCTGTTTAATAGTTCTATTTTTTATGCATTTGTTCTTTAAATCTTGTAGTGATTGAATAAATATATCATAAACAAAGTCTATGTGTTCCTTCTTTTCAATGGCTTGTTCTATTGCCTCTTCCCATGGAACAAAAGTTTCTTTAGCCCGTTTGATGTCCACTCTGTCATAATTGAATATTGTTCTTGTATTCAAATCATTAGCAGTTTCTGCACCTACATTTAGAGACATTTAGAGAGTTGGTTTCTTATCTTATCTCACGAATTGTTCGTGGCAGGAAACTAGAGTGGTAAATGCATTTTTTGGCTGATATTGAGATTGGCTCTCCTCTGGCAGCTGCTCTAGTGGTCATTGTTACCATCTCTCTGTCACCCACAATATCATCATATGCTCTGGATATAGTGGAATGTTGTTCTTCATTCTGAAGAATCCTGGTCAGTAGACACAGGCGATGGTTTTTTTCTTCTATTTTCCAAGATTCAGATCTCTAACTGAACTCTCGCCTCTGATACACTCCCAGTACGCCTGCTTAGGTTTGCTATAAACCGTATGGCACTGTTCTGGATGAGTTCTATATCATGGATCTTGTTCTTAGTTGAAGGGTCCCATACTACCTCTGCATACTCAAGTATAGGTCTGCATATACTTGTGTAAGCCAGTAGCCTGGCCTCTTTTGGAGCATGGTACATTAAATGTTTGATTCCTCCAAGTATTTTACGAGACTTTGTGCATTTCTCATGTATGTGCTGATTAAACTTAAGATCTGATTGAATTATTACTCCTAGGTATTTGACGGTTTCTGTCCATTCAAGACATGCAGTGCCTAGTTTGTATTGAGGTATGGATGTTACTCTTCCAAAGTTTATAGCTAGGCATTTCTTTTCATTGAATGGCATTTTTCATTTTTTAGACCACTCGTGTACAGTGTTGATGTTATTTTGGAACATTTTTGCGTCCTCATTTGTATTTACAGTTTGGTAAAGTAAAGTGTCATCAGCATAAAGGCTAACTTTACATGACAGCAGGTCTGAAAGGTCATTAATATAGCACAAAAACAAAGTCGGTCCAAGTACAGAACCCTGTGGCACTCCTGAGGTTACTGTGCACTTTTGTGAGCTAGCTCCTTTGAGCACAACGGATTGCTGTCTGTCAGAGAGAAAATCATGTATCCAGTTTAAAAGGTATCCATTTATCCCTGGTATCTCTTTTAGCTTTTGAAGTAACATTAAATGTGGTACTTTGTCGAAAGCTTTTTTGAAATCCATTACTATGGCGTGTGTAGTGTGACCTTCATTTGCTGCCTTTACGAGGTCATGATAGGTAGCACACAATTGTGTCTGGCATGACAGCCCTCTTCTGAAACCATGTTGTCGATGGTGAAGTACACTGTCTAATACTTCATTCAGATGGTGCAGCACAATGTGTTCCATCATTTTGCATGGATTTTAAAATGGATTTAAAATAGAATTTCTTCTCAATGTACAGTGTGTGTATATATATATTTAATATGGAGGTTATATTCAAAGCATATATAGTAATTTTAAATTTTCTATATATGTTTTGTCGGGATTTAAAATATACGTTGTGTGTTTAACAATATATGCTGTTTTGCTGTTATGCTGTTTCTGTAAATATTATGATCTGCTCACAAACCCAGCTGTACTTGGTACCATATTTTTATCCCATTTAAACGTCTACAGAGCAATGGTGGAAGTAACCTAACTTATGATCCCATGAATCTACTATACATGTAGCTACACCGTACAGCAGGCATACATTGAGACCCATCAATTATTTCCTTAGTTTCATTATTTGGTGACTTCAATGTCGATTAATTATATATTCAGTTTATACTTTATAGCCCAGGACAATGTTCGCTAGCTGTATGTAATAAGTTGAATTCTTTTTGTCTCTTTATTTACAGTTGGCTATGAGGACTGATAAAAGAGCAAACACCCCATCAGCTACCAACAGGTTCCTATCCAGCATGATTCCACTCAATGGCTTTGTGCTGGATAGCCTCTCACTATGCCGTCTCAATGAATTTGATAAAAACTGTGTAGAGCAAATGAATCAGATACACAGAATTCAACAGCAAACTATAACTTGTTATTACAAGAAAAGGTAAGGTCAGTCTGTTTTCTCCCATTTTGTTATTTATTAATCACTGTTTATAAATTCTTCATCCACAATCATTTAGTTGTCCCACGTGTCTTATTCGTCTACAGATATTTAGAGGTTTATATGATGTACTTTTTAATACCTGCACTAGACTTGCTGATGGGAGAAGTTCTTGGATGTTCTATTGTAGGACTCAGGAGACAGAACCTACGGTAGATAAGAGACGCCATGGGAAGCGGCTGCGCTATTCAAGTGAAGAGGGAGTCGAAGTGAAACGATTTTGCTGTGATGGTACAATTTTTTTTCAATAATAGTATATACTATATAATTTCAGAAAGTTTTAATTTAGATTGTTTGGTGTAATATTGATTTAGCTTATTTTTTCTTCTTCAACTTTGTAGGAGCTTCGGTGTCGCCAACTCCTGAATCAGAAGTATACTGGAAGCTGTATACCGGAACCGGCAATGCACGCTGGGAGATAGCTTAGGTCACTTGAAACGCAGATACAGACCGGAGTAGACATGCTTCCTCAAGACTCACTACTACTAACGCAGGTAATAGTTATCAGTACGCTACATGGTGTCAGAATAGTAAACGAACCACTACCGTGTGACTTTTGAATTATTACGCTCGGCGTTTGAAGACTTGTTAGGTGGATAGTGCATGATTCACCCGAATTGACGTACTGCTGTAAAATTTCCTGAGTGCTTGCTCAAGTCACCAGTACTCAACATTAATTGGCTAGCCTACTAAGCTAAATTGACACAGCCATTGTCAGTAGTAATATCAATTACTTGGTCTATAGTAATATAACTAATTTGAGTGCTCGCTCAGAATCATTCTCGATTCTGTTACTTCAACTTTCACGTAGTCTGGGTGCAATTGTTATCTTAATCTTAATCATCATGGGAGATAGTGCAAAGGATGAAAGATTTGTGCAACGCCTTAATTTTGCATCCCCAACTCTAGCAATGGACTGGAAAACATTTAAGTCGCAATTTGTAGTATTGCGAATTGCAAAGAAACACTCTGAGATGTCAGAGGAGGAGCAGATTGCAAATTTGCTTCTCTCCATGGGATCAGACAGTGTACCTATATATAACCAGTTTTACATTTCATGCCACAAATGCGGGACAACTAAAGACATATGTTAATGTAGTGGCAATGTTTGACAGGCACTTTGAACCTGTCAAGAATGTGATTTACGAAAGGGCGAAATTTAACAGTATGAAGCAGGGTAATATGTCCATACATAAATTTATCACAGAACTGCGGTCACAGGCGGATAACTGTGACTATGGGGCAGTCAAGGATGAATTAGTAAGGGACAGAATTGTAGTAGGTGTCAATGACTCAAAGCTAAGAGAATATCTTATCAATATTGATGATCTAGATCTTGCTAGTTGCATCCTAAAAGCTAAGCAATACGTCAGCCATCATGAACAGGTGTCAAAAATAACAAATGAGGGGGGAGATAACATAGATGCTCTTCAGTTTCAGTCGTATTGGCAGGCTTTTGATCTGGCCCAGTGTCCTCTCACTTTACAAGCGTGGCAAATTGACTGTCTTGCCAGACAGATTTCCCGTCTATGTTGGTCTTTATTGCAAAAGCTTCATCGTTAAGCTTCGACGGTCACAAGCTTCGTCGTTAAGACAGGAGGCACAACGCTCCAGTTCAAGACATGGCCCTACCACCCAGTACAAAAACAGTACACCTAGGACGGCGTACAGACAATCCCGCCCTAAATGCAGGTTTTGCAATAAAGACCAACATAGACGGGAAATCTGTCTGGCAAGACAGTCAATTTGCCACGCTTGTAAAGTGAGAGGACACTGGGCCAGATCAAAAGCCTGCCAATACGACTCCACGGCAGAAATTGAAGCCAGTGAAGAGCCAATATCTCAAGACGAATTGGAAAATCTATATCTAGGGTCGGAGCCAGATTGACTAGACGTAGTCAACGTAAAAGAGACTAGCAGAGCTTGGTATATTAATTTAGAAATAAAAAACCAAAAAGTGCAATTTAAATTGGACACAGGTGCCTCAGTGACTGCACTGCCATCAAAATTCCTATATCTAGTAGATAAGTTGGAACCGGCTAACAAAGCTCTACGCAGCGCGGGAAATCATAGATTAAACGTAGCAGGTCAAGCGACGATTCCTATAAGGTATGGTGATAAGAAATTTAAAGAGACAATGTTCTTTGTAGACAATCTAGCTACCCCTTTGCTGGGGAAACCGGCAATCTCAAAGCTGGGGTTAATCCAAATTATTGGCGAAATTGGAACCCTCGGATCGGTGAACTGTTTACAGGTCTAGGATCAATGGAGAATGAGGTGGTCATAAGGCTGCGACAAGATGTAGTACCTTTTGTGCAGTCTACCCCAAGAAGAATTGCAGCTGCACGGAAACAGGCAAAGAAGAGATGCTATGAAGGTAGAATTCTGATTGAATAATAACATGATATGGTGGAGTAACGTTTAAACAAAGCTGATCTAATCTTTGCAATAATTACATTATTCCTGGTATTCAATCTGCAATATTCAGCTGCAATATAAAATAATACAATACAGCATGCGACGACATAGCATAGTAATGTTATATCTATTATCCTCCCAGATTTCTCAGAGTCAAGTTCAGACAACTCTGAGTCAGACTCTTCCAGTGTATCAGAGAGCTGTGACAATCTTGCTGCAGATGTGTTTTATAATCAATATTATAAAATAGAGGAAATAAATACATGCACATATATATTAGATAAGGTACTGAAATAGTAGTTTTCAGTCAAGTGGTAAGGCAAGGAAATAGAAGAACCATGATATACCCAAGTCCTATAGAGTACACCAAACAGTGCTTGCTGTAGACCGTTAACTATTAGTGTTGTTATATACTTTTTATATATCTGTATGTGGGAAGGTTATTGGCTGGTGTGTTGGCCACTTTATTGCCCTGATCATATTAGTAAATGCTCTGTTCATGGCACTAGAGAAATCAACTTGGTAGCATTGCTAAGGCAGCTATTGCTAGTGGAGAATAAGACAGCACAAGCTGGTGTTACAATTGATAGATATTCTTCCACAAACACACAGTTCAAGTATCTGTCAAAATCTAATAATAGCTCCATTGTTGTAGGGATTGGAATGGTGGTGGATAATGTTAGTTGTGACGATCAAAGTGACAATGATGTTGGCAGGATGGAGACTTTGGAGTCAGAGAGCAGCTTTGGAGATGATAGAGAGGCTGAGTACGAAGGAGAATCACTGACTTACGTCATAGATATGACCTTCAGTGTTGTAGAGTTCTACAGTGTGTGGGTTGTTGAGTAGACAGTCAGTCTAACATAACTGCTGCTTATCGTGTAACTATATCTTAACTTAAGCCATCAACCTTACCACCTCACCAGTGTCACTAACATAATATGCACATCTTATACACCTTGAATAGTTAGCTGACTAAAATGCTATCTGTTACCAAGACATCTAGTTGTAACCATCTTTAGCATAGCATCTATGTACAATGTAGAGGGATATATCTACACAGCTACATCTCGTACACAGTATGTAGAGGGATATATCTACACAGCTACATCTCGTACACAGGATGTAGAGGAATATATCCACACAGCTACGTCTCGTACACAGGATGTAGAGGCATATATCTACACAGCCACATCTCTTACACAGTATGTAGAGGAATATATCCACACAGTTACATCTCGTGCACAGGATGTAGAGAAACATATCAGCACAGCGACGTCTCGTACACAGGACGTAGAGAAGCATATCAACACAGCTACATCTTGTACACAGGATGTAGAGGGATATATCCACACAGCTACGTCTCGTACACAGTATGTAGAGGAATATATCTACACAGATACATCTCGTACACAGTATGTAGAGGAATATATCCACACAGCTACATCTCGTACACATGATGTAGAGGAATATATCTACACAGCTACGTCTCGTACACAGGATGTAGAGGAATATATCCACACAGCTACGTCTCGTACACAGGATGTAGAGGGATATATCTACACAGCCACATCTCTTACACAGTATGTAGAGGAATATATCCACACAGCTACATCTCGTGCACAGGATGTAGAGAAACATATCAGCACAGCGACGTCTCGTACACAGGACGTAGAGAAGCATATCAACACAGCTACATCTCGTACACAGTATGTAGAGGAATATATCCACACAGCTACGTCTCGTACACAGGATGTAAAGGAATATATCCACACAGCTACATCTCTTACACAGTATGTAGAGGAATATATCCACACAGCTACATCTCGGTTGTGGTAAAAGACGTGAGCGTGACGTGAGAAATAAATGGCGTGAGAGTAAAAGAAGACAACTCCAATTGTGTTACTGACGTTGGAATACCTATACTAGGGCGGAGCTAAAGACGGAAATAAAACTGTTGGTTACGGTCAAGGTTAACAGGGGGGAAAATCCAAATCAAGAATTTATTTTGCCATGAACATCTCGTAACTTGAATTATACTGTAATTATGGCAATCTCGAAAGACTCCAAGTTTCTACTGTGATAGAAATACCCATAATATAAACAAGTGATTGTGAAATTACATAGAAATTATAAAAAAACTCTTTCCAGTAACATAACATTTTGATTTGATTTTACTTTCCATCATTATTATTTAGTTACAATATTTTACTAAAACTTCATTAGTGACCTAAAAATTCTATAGGAAGCGTGAGCTAAACAAACAATTGAAAAATAATTTGACTGTAGTCAATTTTAGTAACTTAATAAAACATGGTCACACAAGGCCGTTAAAAGTAGTTATCTGAATTTATTATTCTACCATTAGCTATTTCTATTGACATTGTAGAAGTTTGATTATGTAATCTTAAATATGGTTGAAATAAATATCTTGCAATTGAATATGTGCCGGACAACCTTGACGCTGCCTACACTTGTCACCTTGGGATGGTTTCCGCCATCAGAAACATAATGCCTTGAGGTACAAGGTTTTCTAGGAATATGCAAGAACTATACCAGAATACTCAAATTAAGTCATATTCGTTGTGTAGACTATAGCGGCTTGAGCAACCTGACAACAAACTGTGACGATACTTATACCTTGAAACAGTTCCTTGATATCGATAACAAGATCCTTGATACTATTAAGGAGAACAGTACTAGCTCAAGTACAGCACTAACCAGGGAAACGCTGTTTATAGTATTAACTTAGCCTAAACACTGAATGCTAAAAGCAAGACAAGGACTATTAGAGATTTATAGTAAAGCAATAATGTTTGTCAGCAATCTATAATAAAAGAAAGTGATGTGCTGGTGTGGCGAAGACAACAAGGATATGTGTCGAAGGCAGTAGCATAGATCAGATAAATGATCAGCTCACGTCCTTCCAACTGTGATAGGTCAGGGGCGTATTTTAAGGGGCGGCAGGGAGGCACTGCCGCCCCTGTTACCAAAATAAAGTGGCCTAAAAACACTACTTTTGAAAATTTGGCATTTTTCCCCTTAATATTTGCTTCATTTCCGAAGCGTTAGCACTCTATTTATATCTCTATGGCGTTATCATTCTGCTTATAACTCTATGGTGTTGCTGCTTAACGATAACCAGTAATCCTGGAATAATGACTGCATTGCAAGTGGTAAACAGAGAGACCCATAAAACTGTGTGCTCTGCTAAAAGGCTTTATGACTATGCCAAGGTTAAATAAAGACTTGCGGTCTTGTGAATGAATGAATAAATATTTTTTATGAATAGTTATGTATACCAAGGAAAAAATTATAAGTGCAAAAGTAAAAGTAGTGAGCAGTTGAATTACTAATAGGTGAATCAATTTGTAAGTCACTGCTATCCACGAGGTTGTTTCTTCCCTGTCACTGACTACGAGCAGATGCATGAAATTTAATTCCAATATTATTTTGGCTTCTTTCAAATATTTGTGATTTATTCTTTTAATATAATTAAAAGTGTTTGCACTCATTTTAGCCATTGCCACTCCACTGACAGCTACTACTCTACTGCTACATTCACTACTAACAACTAAATATTTATTGTGAAGAAAAAACACTAATTTGAAAATAAAATAATATAAAAAAATAATATAAAATATAACAATAATAATAAAATAATTAGATATTTTAATCTTTTTAATATTTTAATTTATATATAATATAATTATACTATTAATATTATCTTAGCTTTAATAGGCTACTGCACCTTTCTCGCAAAGATTTTTATTTTAAATGCATTTGATTTTAAATAATTAATTCATAATGACAATAGTTGTTGATCAGCTATTAAAAGTTGAAAATTTTAATTTATGAAATACACTTGCGCCTGTGGACTTTTTGTAAAAGATACAATCATGTAGTATTTTATAAATTAAAATTTTCAACTTTTAATAGCTGATCAACAACTATTGTCATTATAAATTAATTATTTAAAATCAAATACATTTAAAAGTGTTACAGTACTATTACTAGCTAGTAGAGCTTTATAATAACTATAATAATTGTAGTTATTATAAAATTCTACTAGCTAGTAATAGTACTGTAACACTTTCACTCCTATTGCAAGTTGTAGTAACAGAAGTAGTGAGTACTTGTAGCATGCTGCTATGTCTAATTTTTGCACTTCAGAGAGTGAAATTTTAAAATTTTCCGCTGCGCGTGCACTTGCGGGGGGTGCCCACACCCCACCCCCCTCCCACCAAACTTTCTGCCTCCCCACTCAATTTTTCTAACCTACGCCCCTGTAGGTAGTTGGGGAAATGTAATAATCGTCTAAAACAAGGACTATACTGGGTTACACTTTTTCACTGGCAAACTTCTATAATTATTAAATAATGGAAATGCATATTTCTGCTCACGTTTAATATTGACGAATTATGTCAAGTCAACCGTGGTAGGTGATAATAGTAATTGGTGATTACTGATTATATGGTACGAGTGGGAATCGCCTTGTCCTACAGCTGACTTGTGGGTGCAATTCCCATGAGGGTTGGCTAATCAAACTCTGTTAAGACAAAATCAGCTGCAGGTAGGCTTCCCACCCTCGTTCACTCTAGACTTAGAGCTTAGGCTATATATTAGTCTAGACTCTAGAAAGATAACTTTTGTTTAGATAGAATAGATGTGATTGTATTGGACTCGCAAAGAACAACTGCACTAACATACAAAAATATTGCTGCTTTTATAAAAATCTGCTTCTGGTTACTTCCAGCAAAAGAACGACAAACAGTTAATCTTACAATATGTGATAAGAATGCAATAAGCAGGTATCGAGAAGGACGACTAGGACATAGCATCAAGCGTTCGAGGACCAACCTACCTATGATCGGCCCCCCTAGACCGGGCACAATACAAAACCGTATAGAAAACGCAAGTATATCATGCATAAAACGAAGTGCACATTAGCTTGGCACTCTGCCTTGTACAATCATACAATAGAATGCGATTTATACATACATACACTGTACTTACACAGTGTCCGTCTCACCACAATAAGTGTATAATTGTAAAATCCATAGTTACTGAATATTATTAAACAGTTTGAAGTATTTAAAATCTAACAATTATTTCTGCAACTATTTGCTGTTTGCAATTAAGTACTGAATAGATTAGCGAGTACTGTAGGCCTACAGTACAGTACATGTATAAATCCACTATTCTTCGTTGACAGAATGAATATCCTTGTTCTTGATGATATCATGATAGTAGTGTGCATCATTGTTGTTATAGATAAGTATATAGCTGTATGTAGCTTGCTAACTTTAATAGCTGTAGCCTATGTAGCTTGTTAACTTGTGCTGTACAAAGTGGTCACTTAATAAATGCCATGAGCAAAGATAAGACATGGCGTCGTAGACAGGATCAAGAAAGTTTGACTGGAAAGATATTTGCAAGTACTTAAGCAAAGACTGACGATGGCTGGTATAACCCCACCTAAAAGTTTGGACTTTATTAATGCAAGAAGCACTTGGGGTGCTTGGAGAAATAGATTTGAGAGATATAGAAATGCCAGTGGGCTTATGGATAAGAGTGCAGAACAGCAAGTGAATGTATTAATATACGTAATGGGCGAAGAGGCAGAGTCAATACATAATCAACTCACCATAAGAGCACAGAAGGTGGAAGATGGTACACCTGTTGCTACCGATAACATCTACATACGAACACTAGAAGCATTTGATGGTTATTTTAATCCCCAAGAAAACACGGTACACTACAAAATCATGTTTAGCTCACGCATACAATCCAGTAAAGAATCTAATGAACAGTTTATTAGAGAAGTATATGAGCTGGCAGCTAAGTGTGGTTGGGCTGAAGACGTTAAACAGGACATGATTAAGACAATACTGTTAGCAGGAATGAATGATAAGGCACTGTCAATGGAGTTACAGTTGAAAGCTGATTTAACATTAGACAACATTAAGTTGGCTATGAGATCGAAGGAAATCATCTTACATAATCAGAAATGTGAGATAGATGGGGCTGTTGGAGCAGTAGCCGAGCTAGCAATTCACCAGGTATCCAGGAGAAACAACTACAAAGATGAGAGCCCGATGTCCCAAAAGTCCCTGGGGCAGGGCAGTCAGTGGGCAGAAGCAGAAGGTAAAGGTGGCAGACATGCAGGACCCAGGAGCAGTTATGGACAGTTTACCAATGCAGCTAAGTCTAATTATTTAAATGAGTGTCATTACTGTGGGCTTAAGCATTTAAAAGGACAATGCCCTGCTTATAACAAACGTTGTAATTTATGTAATAAGTTCAATCATTTTGCTAGGGTGTGTAAAGCATATACTAGTAATCAGGCACATGCAGTTGAAGTGCAGGATAGTGACGACTGTACTGAATCAGATAGCCTAGAATATTTTAGAGTTAATTGTATTTTTCCTAACAATAGTCCCCGTAGAGTAGATAGTGAGTGGATAGTAGACTTATTTGTTAAGGGTGTGCCACACCAAGCCAAGGTAGACACTGGAGCCGAAGTAAACGTGATGTCAGTGCAAAATTTGAAGAAATTGGGCGTTCACACAGTGGTGCGCTCCAAAGCTATGTTGTCAGGGTATTCAGGGTATAACATACCAGTTTTGGGTAAAGTACAGTTACCAGTGGCCTTGCCAGGGACAGTCGGTGGTGGGCCGGGGTGCGTGCTGGCTCAGTTTTACATAGTCAGGCGGCCGGCTGCTACTCTATTGAGCCTGCAAACTAGTAGGGAGTTAGGGTTGTTACCCAGTTACAATCTGGCAGAAATTACACATACTGATGAGATAACGGCTAAATACCAAATAGCAATGGATAGAGATGAGGAATTGTCTTGGGAGCAGTGTAGGGGATTTGAGAAAGCCCAGAACAGAGATCCACTGGGATCAATGTCAGTGCCTGAGTATCCATTTCAAGTAGTGGGTGCAGACTTGTTTACAGTAGAGGGCTGTGATTATCTTTTAGTGGTGGACTACCTGAGTAGTTTTCCAGTGGTCAAATGCCTTCAGCAAGCGACAGTGGCGTCCCGAGTAATTAATTGCATGAGGGAGGTTTTCACAGATTTTGGGTGCCCAGAGGTGATAGTTACAAATAATGGCCCCCAGTTTAGAGGCATGGAATTGGCCAAGTTTTTTAAAGATTGGACAGTGGAGCACCGCACAAGTTCTCTTATATATCCCTCAGGCAATAGACCAGCAGAGCGCTGGGTAGGTGCAGTTAGGAGTATGATTAAAAAGTATAGTGCAGAAGGTAAGGATTGGTGGAAAGGTTTGTTATTATTGAGAAACACTCCTGTTGATCAGGATTTACCCTCTCCAGCACAGCTCCTTCAAGGTAGGGTACTACGAGACAGTGTTCCAGTAATCCAAAGTAAGTATTTAGTCAATGGCGATAACATGAAAAGTGCAAAGGTGCAATTAGGAGACAGAAAAGCTAAACAGAAACACCATTTTCATGATGATAAGTGTGGTCTAGAGAAACCTCCTTTGAATGTAGGGCACTATGGTTACCTTAAAACAAGTAAAGGCACAGGGATACCAGGCAGGGTAGGAAATGTAGAGAAGCACATGTCATGTAAGATAAACACACCAAGTGGTAACACATATAGGCGAAATAGAGTAGGCATCCAGCCTGGCTTGATTGACGGCCCTCGGGGTGGTCCTCCGGCACCGCAGGTTGTGGGAGGGGCACCGGAGGTTGAGCCGGATGTTTCTGGGGCTGGCATGTGGTCGGGTCTGGCACTGAGTGGTCCTGTGGCAAGTGGCTCGGCAGAGAGTGTACGGAATAAAGGTATTTCAGTTGGGAATGGGACCAGGGTACCTGGCAGGGTAGGCTTGGAGAGGACTACTCGTAGTGGGCGGCAGATACGATCACCTGCAAAATATGCAGATTATGAGAAGTAGGAGCTCACTGGGTGTAGTTTGGCTTGTAGTGGTTGCACCAATTTATTTATTGATATAATTATTATTATTATGAGTGGTAGTAGTATTTCTGTTCATGTTCACAGTCCAGTAGTTACAAGTTATACTGAAGTTTAATGAATTGTCTATGTATGTATTATATCAAATTGTCTATGTCTTTAAATGTACTGTAGTCTTTTATAATTTGTCAGTTTATTCAAGGAAAAAAGGGTGATGTTATAGATAAGTATATAGCTGTATGTAGCTTGCTAACTTTAATAGCTGTAGCCTATGTAGCTTGTTAACTTGTGCTGTACAAAGTGGTCACTTAATAAATGCCATGAGCAAAGATAAGACAATTGTGTTGACCAACAAGACCTGCATAAATAAAGAAAATAACATGATGTGAAGAAAAATAACTAATTTCCACGTTATTCTGGTTATGCTATAAAAGAAGTAATGGAGATCTCTGACAGTGATGAGAAGGCAACATCTAAAGTAGAAATATTTCCTATACAAAATTCAATCTTTGTAATAAGGGGCTAATCACACTTTCATAAAACTACTGTACCATTGATGATACAATAACAATGATAATTACAGAGTTGAGTTAAAATAATTATTCTATCTGTACACAAACATGCACATGGTACTTCAACATAATATGGTGGTCTACAGTTGCGGTGTCTACATTTACCTGACAAACATTGCTGCGAATACTAATATGAATGTCAATAACTGCAAACAATTCTACAGATACCTGAGATGACAGCACTTAAAGTACCGGTAAAGGAATCACAAAGACGAGGCTTAGAGCAAATGGGCTACAATTATTATGAGATTTTGCTCAGTACCTGCACTTACCAGTCATTGAGATCCTGTGAAATTCTATGGGAAGATATAAGTTAAGTAAGATGTGGAACTTCTACCAGGCCTACAACAAACGGTTATCAAATGGCTATAGGCTGAGTGATAGCAAATAATAGCAAATCAAGTCATGAGAAACAAAATAATATTAAACAGAAATGTGATGGAATTAAATTTACATGATTGCAATGGCTCAGCTACACAAGAAACATGTAATAGTAGAATAATAAATTCAACTAAGTATTTTTAACAACCTGAGTGAAAAATTTAATGTCCCGAGACTCATGTTTTATCAAGTCACTAAAAGTGACCACAAGTAAATTTTTTATTCAATTGTGTGTTTAGCTCACGCTTCCTTTAGACTTTTTGGGCTATCATTTAAAGGTGTCTTCGCGACCTCTTGGACGGACCCGGGTCACAAATAAAATTTACAAGATGGCTGTCCGACCAAGGCCAGAGGGGCTATTGGCCTAGGATTTTGCTTGGCCGGACGAAACCATCCCTAGCTCATCGGCACACCTGATTTCTTCGCGCGGAAATGAGGATTTTGCTTTTGGCCCAGGCCGGTGTGTTCGCGACCCTGTGGCGGATGTGTGCCGGAAAATATTTTTGTAAATCGGCCTGGGTCTGAAGTTCAGGTCGCGAAGACACCTTAAGTATTGGTGAAATATTGTAACTAAATAATCGCGATGGAAAGTAAAATCAAAATAAAATGCAACTGGTGAGTGTTTTTCAATTTTTGCATAAAGTTTTTTTCCATTTCACTAATTTCTATTATGGGTATTTCTATCACAGTAAAAATTTAATTCATTGAACATTTTAAAATCATCATGTGCAAGTTAAAAGTCTTTAGATATTGCTATAATTAAATCATAAGTCAAGTAACGAGATTTCATGGTAAAATAAATTCTTGATTTGGATTTCCCCCATCTTAACCTTGACCGTAACCAAAGGTTTCATTTCCGGCTTTAGCTCCTCTCTAATAGAGGTATTCCAAAGTTAGTTGGAGTTGTCTTCACGCTCTCACGCCATTTATTTCTCACGTCACGCTCACGTCTTTTACCACAACCGGCTACATCTCGTACACAGTATGTGGAGGAATATATCCACACAGCTAGTCTCGTACACAGGATGTAGAGGAATATATCTACACAGCTACGTCTCGTACACAGGATGTAGAGGAATATATCAACACAGCTACGTCTCGTACGCAGGACGTAATACATTAAAAACCATTTACCTCTCCAAACCAAAGGGGTAGACGGTACTAGCGCAACTTCCACTCATACTCACCCCTTATCAGTTCACATTTCTTCTATTGTCTTCATTCGTAGGTGGGGGGTGACATCGCACGCGCACGATGCGCTCTCTCCCTATCGGAGTTTGCTACCCGGGGGAAAGTGGACGCGGTGGTCGAAGAAATTGGTGGGGAGTCAACGACATCATCGTGGAGGCGGGTCTATTTGTAGGATGATGATGATGTTGATGATGATGATGATGATGATGAGAAGACAGCCATCCATTTATCCCATTTATCTATTTCTACCCCTCCGAGCGAGGATGTCGTCGGCGAACCACCTTGCGAAGTCTACGGTTTGAAGCGCGGAAGAGCCACCGCCTTCACTTTCCCTCGCCGCTCGTCACGGGGACGGGCGATTTCCCTAGGGGAGGGTCCGGGGGAAACGAGGGTTAAGGCGCGAGTCTTTCATCGGAGGTCCGGGGGCGCTCGAACGGAGGAGCGCGCGAGTGCGGTGTCACCCCGACCAGTTCAGTCTCAACAGTCCTCGGCGAAGAAATCATCCGGAAGCACCACCACCACCACTTGGTAAGTTTCTTATAGTAGTATAGTCAGCGTCGTAAACTCTGCACGAGCACTCCGCACGGGCGTACCCTATCATTACTCCAACCCGTATTTTTCTTCGCTTCACCGTACTATTACTCTCAAACGTATTGAAATTTAAAACAAATTTGTGTACCATTACCCTCGCTCACGTTTTTCATAGCCCGATATCATTACTCTAACCCGTATTTTCCTTCGCTTCACCGTACTCCAGCCGACGGTCCGGCCGCGAGGGCGGCGACGAGTCGTTGGGGCGGGAGGGTGGGGGATGGGCGGGGGGAGGGCGGCGTGGGGCCACGGCTGGACTCGCAAACGAGAACCGCCGCGAGGCGGAGGGCGAGGCGAAGGGGAGGGGTGGGGAGGGACGGGACGGGTGGAGGGAGGACGGGTGGGGTTCGCGGGGCGTACGTGCGCGCCCCCTCGCCTGAGCCGTGAGACGGGGCGCGGGGTTTCCTCTTTAGACTGGGTTCTGCGGAACAGCCGATGAGGTTTTTGAAACCCCACCCGCGATCGGGGGGTAGGTTCTAGGGCTTTGCACATAGAGTGGGGTTTAGGGGAGGGGGCGAGAGGACGGGTGGGGTGGTCGTCCGCCCGGGGAGTTTTGGGATCTAGGGCTAATACGACGCGGAAATGGGCGGGTGTCTGTGCAGATCTGCACTGACTATACTACTTACGTCTCGTACACAGGACGTAAAGGAATATATCTACACAGCTACATCTCATACACAGGGTGTAGAGAAACATATCCACACAGTTACGTCTCGTACACAGGATGTAGAGGAATATATCTGCACAGCTACATCTCGTACACAGGATGTAAAGGAATATATCTACACAGCTACATCTCGTACACAGGATGTAGAGGAATATATTCGCACAGGTACATCTTGTACGTTATCCAGAAAGTTGAAACCCAACCATTATCTGCTAAACCATGACATTTTTACACACACATTGGTAGGAGTCCCCTACTCAAGGTTTAGCATCTACCAACTACGCAGGATTCACGTGCTGTCAATGTCAGCAGTGTGATATATGGGTACAGACAAAAGTGTTTATGAAAGTATGGAGTAAGATGGAGAGTTTACCCAAACACGTGACATCAGTTGCCGTTGTTTTGCCGCCTGTTAAAATGGAGTAGGACCACTGAACTGTAGACTTGCGTGTAACTGACCAAGTCCACTGACCAAGTCCACTGACCAAGTCCACTGACCAAGTCCACTGACCAAGTCCACTGACCAAGTCCACTGACCAAGTCAACGATTGATGACTCAGACTTTGGTGCCAACCACATAATTGTTTTCCATTTCTTTTGTCATTGGCATTACAGACATGGGAGCCAAGGAACCAGATTCAAACATGCTGACACCAACAGCAAGATCTGATGTGTGAAAAAGAATCCTGGGTAAATATGAACACTTCAACAATTTAGTCTCCTGTAGTATATCTACCCATAACATGTATCACTTTGAGTGAGTAAATATGTATCTAGAAGTTGTGCTACCCTGAAGTGGAATAACAGTGGAATGTTTTTGAGAGTTGTCTTACATACGAGAGCCGAGGGCTACAAGTATGTGAAGGGCTTGGAAGGTGGTAGAGTAGAGGCCGACCAAGTGTACCTTCTGCTCATCACATAAAAGAGTGAACAGTTATATGCGCTCTTTATAGGTGTATTGTAAGTTATATCAGACGTAGGCATGTAGGCCGGGACTCATTGGAGCTCAGGACCGAAGTAGGTCATGTAGAGTTTATACTCCGAGGGAGTGCAGAGAAAGATTGTCTAGCTTTGAGATCTTAAGCTCGATGCTAGGATGCTAGGTTCATTTAGAACCCGGGATGACCTAAGTCTAAGGGGTGTATAGAGATGCTTAGCCTAGGATGAGGTGAACTCCAGTCGTACTGGATCAAGGGATCCTCTGGTGTACCTGCCTAAAGAGTAAGCCTCTGTAGGTTTGAGTTAGGAGGTGTTGCTTTATTCAAGCGCAATCAACAACTGACTAAACATAACAAATGCACTGCCTTATATACTATAACAACTTCAGAGCCCGACATGGTATCGGCTCGGAACTGATGCAACAACATGGATGTCGGCCACATAGAAGGTCGGCCTTGGCACAAAATGTGCTTACAATAAGGAGAAACATGTCATATATAATTATGAGCTTAATCTATAAGGTCGTCCATGAAGTTACTATTATAAATGGCGAAAAGATTCTGTTAAATAACAATCAAGCAATAGCAAACAACTACTAATAATATATGTATGGGAAAAACCAAGTTGCAATATAAGTGTAATCCCAAAGCTTGATTGCTAGTATATTTTTATATGAGACACGCAGTATAATAGTACAGTATAATAATGAATACATGCATGGTTATGAAGACAAAATACAATAAGATGTCATGCATGAATAATGTCAGTGTTATTATAATGTTATTGTTATGATAATTTTATGTACAATAGGAATACAGTTCGTGTCCAGGCAGGCTGTTTCACCACAATAGTATGCCATCAAACAACCTCTAACTATAATGTAGATGTTAAAATACTTGGTTGTATATCTACCCATTTGTATCCATTTGGGTATAGACATGGTGAGGCAGGTCATCATATTTATTTATTTTATGTTTTTTAATGTACAATGCAGTATGTAGTACTGTTGCAGCGTTTGTCAAGTCAACAATATTCTGTCATATTATTCATTTTATATGTCTACATTTGGCCAAGATTCTCTAGAATTACTATGTAGTTTTTTGTTCATAGTAAAATTACCAAAGGAATTTGACTAGCTACTCCCAGTGTGTCACTTTACCAACAACAGCTCACCTTGATTCTATATAAACTAATTTCTCTAGTTTCTGATACAGAGTGTAATTTATCTTGAGGAGTATTTCAAATAACCACAACACTCATCATGTCAGTCACGCTATTTGGTTAAAAGTTGTTTATATCTACATAATAATGTAGCTTTTGGTCTTTCCAGCAGATTCTAGTACATAATAGAATGTGTATTTAGTTGGTCCATAGCTTCACCTATATGCTCAGTGTGTGTGTTGAAGAATGTACCAGTACACAACTTACTGATATTTCTAGCAGGTACTAGCAGGTACTAGCAGGTACTAGCAGGTACTAGCAGGTACTAGCAGGTACTAGCAGGTACTAGCAGGTACTAGCAGGTACTAGCAGGTACTAGCAGGTACTAGCAGGTACTAGCAGGTAGGCTGGCATCAGCTAGAGACTGACTTTATAATTCCAGCAGGTTCTGGTTCTGGGAACTATAAGTGATATCCCACAAACTCTTAGGTTTACTTGATGGGTAGAGGCAATAAGTGGTATTCCACAGCCTGATGTCATACTTTATCTTCCAAATACCAGCAGGTTCTGGTGTAATAATAATTAAAGATAGGTTTACTTGGTTGGTGCAGCTATTAGTAGTATTCCACAGCCTGATAGCATACTCTCTTGTAAATACCAGCTGGTTCTGATGACTTCATAAAAACACTGGTTGTTAATGAGAAATCTGCTTCTAATAGGAAATTGCTCTGTTGGTACAACACTTTTCTTCAACTGAAACTCTCTAACACTACCAGGGAGTGGTTAGTCAAATTCCTTTGGTACATACAACTGTTCTCTTTTAAATCTCTCGCCTCATAATTACACAGTCATATTATAACACCTACTAGATTTTCAGGGTTTTTTTGAAAGTACTTTATATTATTTTTCTGATAATTTATTTTTGCTATTACATGTACATCTATATTTTTTGTTGTGAGTATAATATATATATCATTTTTTAGAATTGGTTTCTTTTATTTAGCAATAATATTTTGTTATTTGATCAAAGTAATGGTGTACAATGCATGCATCAATTGTTTAGGTACCAGTACAACTGCATTACTATAAACATATTATTATTATTATTACTATTATCATTGTTTATTTTTGCTATATATACACACTATTATCTCATTATCAAATAAATTACCTCCCTCCTACATACATGTATTTTAAACCAATGCCCGTCATCAGTGTTCGAAGTGTGGTTATATACGAAGTGTAATTATACGTGGTTATACGGAAGTATATGGTGTGTACCCACCTCAATTTTTGTGGTTACACAGCGTGTACCCTCATTTTAATAGCTTGTTTTCCCCTTACAGTCACTATGAACCTGGTAGAGTGCTTGACACTCATCCATAAGGTCTTTAGTTCAATCCCCACCAAAGCATAACTTTTTTCCACTATAGTAATTCACTAATTTCTTAGCTACCATACTAATCTGTAAGATTGCATGTGCTGTGTACCCACCTCAATTTTTCCACTTCAACGCTGCCTGTCATCAATAAGTTAACTGTTAACAACACTACACTGCAAATAGTCTATTGATCTAAGTAGTCACAGGGATGCTGGATTATCTCTCGCCAATCGGAGACACTCCTAAACTATTGATTATAATTAGAAGTTGTCCTCTCTCAATTGAAAGAGGACAACTTCTAATTGTAACCAATAGCTTACGAGTGCCCAAGCAGTTGGTCCTAATAGCCAAGTACATTTTATACACCAGCTCTGGCATTGATTACGTATAGTTTGCGACTCACCCGCCTGGGCCAGAGCTAGTTTTCTTTTAAATAGTATCTTTCCTTACAACTACTCTTTTATAGGTCCTTTGATTATATTAGAAGCCTATGCTGTTCCAGATCTATTTTATTATAACAAGCACAATTGGGTTGGTAATATGCACTATGTCTCTATATTGGTCACAAAACACATAGGAAATGATTGTGAAAATGATAACAGTGACAAATATTTTGACTGTGGTTGGCACTAGTTCTAAGAGAGTAACTATACAAGAATATGAAGGCAGTAAATATTGATAGTAGATGTTATAATATACTTGTAGTATAAAATAATGACAATAAAATAGTACATGATCAATATTATTTTAAAATAGCAGTTGTGAACTATCCTGCAGCATGAATACTTTCTATATTGCTAAATGTTCCAACAGGCATTTAATTAGGGTAAAATTCATGAAAATTAAAACATTATTTACACTAAAATATATCCAAAGTTTCATCACATTTTTTTCTTACTAAAGCCAAATGAAATAAAACATTCAACAAAGAATAGTATTGGCCACAACACATCAATTTATAGGTAAAAAATTAAACATGACTCCAACACCTATGCAACTAGGACAAACTTAAATATGTATAATAGTTACTCACAATGATCGGATTCAATCATACAAAATAAAAACAAAAGTTAAGCAGTTAATTATATATACATCATTGTTTGGAATTTAGTTTCTGATCTGTTATTCACAACATATACCAGGCAAAGTGCAAGTTGTAGCGTTCAGTGTCTATGCACAGAGAACCTACAGCTAAGCTCCATGATGCATGTATACTGGGCACTTGCTGTAGAATGGAGCACCTGTCACTACTTGTCAAACATTGCTGGTATGATGCTGCACTGAATAAACAGTGTTAGGGAGTGACCATTTGTTTAATCTTGACTAAAAGCATTACTATTTTGTTTAAAATGCATAACAAATCCTTTAATTCTGAGCATGAAAGATATGCAAGCATAAAATAAAAAAAGGCATTGTAGTAAAAAGATAGCAACAGAACTGTACTAATGATAACTAAGGGTTGTCCTCCCATTGCAATAGTAGATAACTCCAAGGAATACTTCAGTTACAACTACTTATTACCATGCACATTGCTTATGGATAGATTTCTACTTGCATAATATAACATTACTAGAAATGCATAGTAAGCAATTTTGTAATGTCCTTGTGATATATAAGCAGGAATATAACATAGGGGCTTTAACAAATCATCAAATAATACTATCCATAATTTAAAAAGGAAAATAATAATTAAGCGCAATGGAAAACAATGTAAGGCAGTAAGAAAGTGGATGACATAAAGATGGGGCAAATAGCTGAAATACTACTCGATAATAGGATGATATGAAACAAGCAAGTGAAAAAAGAAATCTTCATTTACAAAACTTGCCTGATGTAAGTAAGAGTTTCATGATACATGTATCCAACTATGTAAATGCGTTACAGACCAGGGGCAAGTGCTATGTAAATGCTATATAAATAGATATAAAATAATAATTCTATGAAAATATGGTGTTGTTCTGTAGGGACATATCGAGTGTAATAAGGCCATACTAAGTGTTTGAGAGCCATACCAAAATATATCGAGCCAGACTGAATACAACAGGGCCACATTGAGTGCATCGGGCCACATGAAGTGTATCAGGGCCATATCGAGTGTATCAGAGTCATATTGAGTGTATCACGTCAAGCTGTCTACTCTGGAAAACATTCTTGTTCGTCTGGCACTGTGTGTGGCACTGTTTATTACTTCCATCCATCTAAAAAGAGATGAAAACAAGGTGAAGGTCATTCTAGTCATACTGATTGGTAACATACCTGTCAACCTGGAGTGAAAAAACATTGGGAGTCCCAAGTTCCAGGTGCACAGGTGAAATTTTCAAGACCTTAACTACCAACTGCAAAAATACATTTGAAGAGTTGGAACTGTGGGGGGCAGAGTATGGAGGCCAAGCTTCACTGTTATCACAGCACTAATCATTATTTTTTGATATAATCAGCAACACATGTAAATTAGCTACCACATGCACATGCTGATAACTCCAAAGCTGTATCAAAATACCAGATAGAGTGAAATGAAACTGAACAAGGGTATTAATTTGATGCTATTTATTGGATAATCTTGGCTATTGGATATTAGATAATACAAAAATGAAAAATCCCAATCTGATGCCCTAAAATCGGGAGGATATAGGGAGCTGGTGAGAGTGAGTTTGAAATAGGGAGGGTCCCACCCAAAGCCCAAAAGGGGATAGTTGACAGGTATGGTTGGTAATGTTCAATTGCATTGTACCTTCACGTAACCTGCCATGTGTGTATATTGTGGTGAAACAGCCTCCGTGGCTATGGTTTCCCTGGGCCAGCCACACGTAACATTATTATAACACTGACATTATTCATGCATGACATCTTATTGTATTGTCTTCATATCCATGCTTGTATTCATTATTATACTGTCTTATATACTGCGTGTCTTATATATATATATACTAGCAATCAGGCTTTGGGATTACACTTATATTGCAACTTGGTTTTCCCACACATATATTATTAGTAGTTGTTTGCTCTTGCTTGTTTGTTTGTTAATAGTCTTTTTTGCCATTTTATATAGTAACTTCATGGCCGACCTTATAGATTAAGCTCATAATTATATATTCTCCTTATTGTAAGCACATTTTGTGCCAAGGCCGAACATCGGGCGGAACCATCCATGTTGTTGCATCAGTTCCGGAAGTTGTTATAGTATATAAGGCAGTGCATTTGTTATGTTTTGTCAGTTGTTGATTGCGCTTGAATAAAGCAACATCTCCTAACTCAACCTACAGAGGCTTACTCTTTAGGCGGCTCGAGTTCACCCCATCCTAGGGTAAGCATATCTCTATACACCCCTTAGACTTAGGTCGACCCCGGGTTCTAAATGAACCTAGCGTCGAGCTTAAGATCTCAAGGCTAGACAATCTTTCTCTGCACTCCCTCGGAGTATAAACTCTACATGACCTACGTCGGTCCTGAACTCCAATGAGTCTCGGCACGTCAGATATAACTTACAACACACCTATAAAGAGCACATATAACTGTTCACTCTTTTATGTAATGAGCAGAAGGTACACTTGGTCGGCTTCTACCACCTTCCAAGCCCTTCACATACTTGCAGCCCTCGGCTCTCGTATGTAAGACAACTCTCAAAAACATTACAATATTACCTGTAATATGTGCATATTACCTGTCATATGTACGTATATATTACCTGTCGTATGTACGTATATATTACCTGTCATTAAGGCTGCAACGATACACAATTTCTAAAACGATACGAAACGATACGATTTCTCAAAAAATTCGATATTTTCGATGCGATACAGCCGATACTAGAAGGTAAACAACATACATTGTAAGTACTAAGTCGCTCGTGTGTGCACTCATAGCACATGCTGTGCCATTTTATCCATAAACTGATCTCTGTGACAGAGATTTAATTAGTTTATGGATAAAATGGGATCTCTTTGCTAACACTCAAGTCATATAAAACAAAAACAAAAGCCTACAGCACCTGGTATTCCCAGGCGTCACCCATCCAAGTACTAACGAGGCTCAACGTTGCTTAGCTTCAGTGATCGGACGAGAACTGGCGTTTATAATAAATGGTTTTGCTTTCAGCCAATTATTTTGCTGCTCATAAAGCGTGACGGGGCATGCTATTCCTATAAGAGCAATAATAACTGGGCACTAACTGTCTATGGCCATATCAATCACATAAGAGTGTATCGAAATTACTAGTTCATGTTTCAGTGTATCGAATCGTCTTAACTGTATCGATATCGTTCGTGTATCGACCATATCGCTGCAGCCTTACCTGTCATATGTGTATATTACCTGTCATATGTGTATATTACCTGTCATATGTGTATATTACCTGCCATATGTGTATATTACCTACCATATGTGTATATTACCTGCCATATGTGTATATTACCTGCCATATGTGTATATTACCTGCCATATGTGTATATTACCTGCCATATGTGTATATTACCTGCCATATGTGTATATTACCTGCCATATGTGTATATTACCTGCCATGTGTGTATTACGTGTTATATGTGTATATTACCTGCCATATGTGTATATTACCTGCCATATGTGTATATTACCTGCCATATGTGTATATTACCTGCCATATGTGTATATTACCTACCATATGTGTATATTACCTGCCATATGTGTATATTACCTGCCATATGTGTATATTACCTGCCATATGTGTATATTACCTGTTATATGTGTATATTACCTGCCATATGTGTATATTACCTGCCATATGTGTATATTACCTGTCATATGTGTATATTACCTGTCATATTGTGCTACCTGTCATATGTATGTATTACCTGTCTTATGTATGTATTACCTGTCATGTGTGTATATTACCTGCCATATGTGTATATTACCTGTCATATGTATGTATTACCTGTCTTATGTATGTATTACCTGTCATGTGTGTATATTACCTGTCATGTGTGTATATTACCTGTCATATGTATGTATTACCTGTCTTATGTATGTATTACCTGTCATATGTGTATTCACTTTCAGCTCTAAAGAAGTAGATATGATTCTTAAACTGCAGTTTGAAGACAAAGTCCTTGTTGATCCCATCAGAAGCTGATGGTTTGCTCACAGAGTAACCAAGTAGTGGTAAGCTAGCCAATGGGTGCTCATCCTGTATGTGAAATACACAACGTATTACAATAAATGTACTTGTAATAGTAAGTATACAGTACATGTAATAGTAAGTATACAGTACATGTAATAGTAAGTATACAGTGCATGTAATAGTAAGTATACCGTACATGCAATAGTAAGTATACAGTACATGTAATAGTAAGTATACAGTGCATGTAATAGTAATTATACAGTGAATGTAATAGTAAGTACACAGTACACCCAATAGTAAGTATACAGTATACAGTGTACTGCATGTACATACATACTGTACACACATACCGTACACACATACTGTACATGTAATAGTATACAGTATACTGTTGGCTACACGCATACCATACATGTACAAGTACAATGTGGATATACACACATACCGTACACGTACAAGTACAATGTGGATATACACAGATACCGTACACGTACAAGTACAATGTGGATATACACAGATAACGTACACGTACAAGTACAATGTGGATATACACAGATATCGTACACGTACAAGTACAATGTGGATATACACAGATACCGTACATGTACAAGTACAATGTGGATATACACACATACCGTACATGTACAAATACAATGTGGATATACACACATACCGTACATGTACAAGTACAATGTGGATATACACAGATATCGTACATGTACAAGTACAATGTGGATATACACACATACCGTACATGTACAAGTACAATGTGGATATACACAGATATCGTACATGTACAAGTACAATGTGGATATACACACATACCGTACATGTACAAGTACAATGTGGATATACACTGATACCGTACATGTACAAGTACAATGTGGATATACACAGATATCGTACATGTACAAGTACAATGTGGATATACACAGATATCGTACATGTACAAGTACAATGTGGATATACACAGATACCTGATAAGTTTTGTAGAAGAAGAGACAGAAATTGGTGAAGACGACCCACAGCTTCTGCCAGCCATTGCTGTTCTTAAACTTTCTGAGAAGGTAACCACTGAGTTGGTGTTTGATTGCATTCTGGATGTCCTTTATACTCACACTGGTGCTCCGGTGCCAGCACACATGCATGGTGGTGTTTGCCCTATAGTATATATAAACATCACTTCCTATTCTAATATGTCTGATAGTAACCATGGAGACGTGAAGCAGAGCGTTTGCAGTCAACATGTATATTTGAGAAATCACTCCGCTCTAATCTAGCATGTGTCTGTGTACCACAGTATATCAAATCTCTGACTAGATAATGCACAATTTGCTTTAAAAGTAATCATTTAATCTCTAAATGCAAAAACAGAGACATGCGCAACATCAGCAGTACAATGAGCAAATCATTTCTCAGTAATTACACCACCCACTGCAGTACTACACTATCATAGGCAAAGATAGTGGAAGAAAGGATAGACCACCCGGCCAAAAACTGTCAGTCTCCCGCGTTATACCACGGTGTGGATTAAGCAAGTAGTTATGCTGCTTTGAGCACAAATACACCATTTCTATTGATGGGCCTCAGGCCAACTGGAGACGCTCCTTCACTACGGTCCCGTATAAACCATCTATTTATATAAACGAGAGCTTATTGCAGCTATCCAAAAACCTAGCAGATGGATAGTTGGAAAATGAGTGGCAGAACTTCACAGCTGCCAAACTGGGCGTATTTGCAGGGACAGGTTATTATCATCGACTGATCCATCTTTCTTTTCACTATCTTTGCTAATAGTACTGTACTATCCACTGCAGCACACTGTACCATCCACTACAGTACTGTACCATCCACTACAGTACTGTACCATCCACTACAGTACTGTACTAATAGTACTGTACCACCCACTACTAACAGTACTACACTATAGTATTTAGTATTGCCCGCTGAAGTACTGCACTGTAGTGTTTAATAAGCTATCAGTCAAAAGGTTCATGAAGAATGCACAAACTGCAATGAAAATCAGATTGAATGTGAGCCAATAGTAGCCTATACACTCCTCTAGCAGTTAAAATATCTACATCTAGCTATAGAATGGAAAAAGTCAAAGCCACTGGTTTACACTAGGTTGTGTTTGCCTACACATAGCATGGTAGAGAGTCAAATCACGCCCACATTACCTAATCTGTAACATTCTCTCATCTATAGCACTGCAATAATAACAGATGTTACCCTCTACCGACTTATTCGATGTTTTACTGTAATGTCCCACGCCTACTGCTTGGTGTAGTGACACTGACATACAGATTACAACAACTACACATCAGTTTTGTATATCTACAAAATTAGTATACATACAGTATGAATACGTATAGACAGGAGTTGTGAAGGAGATACGTACCTGTGTTGTATTTGAGGAGGTTTATCGGGAGTTGTGGGTGTCACTGGGTCGTCGCCATCTTGACTGGAACTATTGGGGGGAGTGATGGAAGGGAGAGGTAGCTCATCTAGCTCTATCTGGTCACTGTTTGCTATTCCAATAGCAAAATTCAGATCTTCCAACCACTTGTCCTTCTCTTCTTGTGAGCTGGAAACGGAAATATACATTAGTATATACAGTAATATACATTAGTATATACAGTAATATACATTAGTATACACAGTAATATACATTAGTATACACAGTAATATACATTAGTATATACAGTGATATACATTAGTATACACAGTAATATACATTAGTATACACAGTAATATACATTAGTATATACAGTGATATACATTAGTATACACAGTGATATACATTAGTATACGCAGTAATATACAGTAATATACATTAGTATATACAGTAATATACATTAGTATACACAGTAATATACATTAGTATACACAGTAATATACATTAGTATATACAGTGATATACATTAGTATACACAGTGATATACATTAGTATACGCAGTAATATACAGTAATATACATTAGTATATACACTGATATACATTAGTATATACAGTAATATACATTAGTATACGCAGTAATATACGTTAGTATATACAGTAATATACATTAGTATACGCAGTAATATACGTTAGTATATACAGTAATATACATTAGTATACGCAGTAATATACGTTAGTATATACAGTAATATACATTAGTATACGAAGTAATATACGTTAGTATATACAGTAATATACATTAGTATACACAGTAATATATGTTAGTATATACAGTAATATACATTAGTATACGCAGTAATATACGTTAGTATATACAGTAATATACATTAGTATACGCAGTAATATACGTCAGTATATACAGTAATATACATTAGTATACGCAGTAATATATGTTAGTATATACAGCAATATACATTAGTATACACAGTAACCCAGCTACTAGCAACCCGGCTGCTAGGAACATACATAAAATAGGGATGGAAGAGAAACAAGATGGCAGACATACTTAGCCGCTACTATGAGGCATCTATTAGCTCCATAAATAGTGAATCCATTGGACACGCCCACATTGGGGTCACTCTCCTCTAGAGACATGCCAGCGAGGGGCATGTGACCATGAACTTTGAATTGTAGCTGGGAAGAGCTCTGAGCCCGACTCGTGTACAGAAGTACATCTGAGAGAAGGAGGAAGAGCCTCTGCTGATAGCCTCTTCTTGACAACTTCTGCAGACAACCCTCTCTGATGAAATACTACAGCAGGAAGAACCAAAAGCTATAGAAATGCAGATTCAGAGGCTAGAGACCGCACAGAACTGGTGAGTAGTATATACAATATAGACCAACCCAGCACCATAACAGACATGCAGCACATAGTAGACTAGTGGGTATACTTTCATGGTTGGAATCCCATCATAGTCACCGGTCACAAGGTCACCTTAAAATGTGCCAGCGCTGCACCATTACCACACAACCTTAAAATGGCCCTTTGCTGCACAGGCATAGGCTAGCTGCATGAGAATCATGCTGAGATCCACTGACTACAATCACTCACCCTTCCTTGATAGACTAGATCCTGTACTCCACTGATATCTTCCTGTAACTCTATGAGTTTCTCTGTATTCTCTAGTTCTGCTATGATAGACCTCAGTGAGTTGAGAATAGAAGTGACCAAGGTAGAGGCCACCTTACAATCTGTGGACTCAGGACTGCCGACGGGGTAGAAGTCCACCAGCTCTACACAATCAGTATAATAAGTAGGTTAGTCATGGTACTCAGTACAAAATAAAAGGTGAACAACTCCAACCCTAGCACTCCTTGTTACCAGCCAATCAGTGACTGAACTAACCAGATAAAACAGAAGACAAATTGAACCCCGTGGGACTTTGCCCCTGGAGCTGATACACATTATAATAATAGGCAAAAGTTACATCGTGCTAAGTCATTTATGCGTAATAAATATCCTAATAAGTATGAAATTCATTTTGAAAGTGCTTTCCTTCTTTGTTCTTTAGGGCATCATGATAAAGGGTAAGCTGAAATACCGAGCTGTAGCATTTCTCAAAGCAGTAGTTGTTGCTAATGTATTTCTGTGTAAATGGTAGAAATTGTCTCCCCATTTTACACCTAATAATAACAAAAACAAACACAAAGCTTCATACTCTCCGGAGAATGTTTGGGAATACGAGTACAGGTGAATGTTACTTACTGTTCAGGACGTTTTCATAGTAGAATAGCCTGTGAGCAGGTTTCAGCACCAGGGTGAATATGGGTAGGTAGCACATCTTCTCCGTCTCAAATTCATGTAGTTTAGAACCAAACTCGATATTAGTGTTGGAGCACTTGACTAGTTCTGTCAATATATCTTCTAGACCACACAAGTAGTTCTTGTAGCACTAAACATAGAATTTAAAATAGGACAGCTGAATGAGGGACTATAATTGCCAGGATGCTAGAAGTAGACTATCGATGAACCAACTCAAGACAAGACAGTGTACACAATACAAAACCATGTGTCCAGAAGGCATATCCTTGACCTTATACCAAATGGTGTTGATACAATTGTATATAGTTAGTGAACTTTTAGTCGTATTTGGGAGTTATCAGCTATGCTTATGATTTGCAGCTTGTTTGACCAATGGCAACTAAGAGCTCTACTAATTAAACATACATACTTTACATTACATGATTATGTCATGGTAGGATATCGTGTCACCGACACCATCGCATACACACCCTACACTCACCTCAATGGTATCGCGTCACCGACACCAGCGCATACACACCCTACACTCACCTCAATGGTATCGTGTCACCAACACCAGCGCATACACACCTTACACTCACCTCAATGGTATCAAAGTGCTCTCTGATTAGATCACCGATCTCTACAGTCAATGTGTCAGAAATCCGACTATCACATTGACTCATCCTCTTCTCAACAAGCTCTAGAAATGTGCAGTGAGAGGCGTAGAGAGGTTGTAGGCTCTCGTATAGCCTCGACAATATTGACTGGGCAGGGCTATCAGACGCCATATACTCTCTAAAGTGAATCATCACTATCGTCAGATCTTTGTGATAAGTCCTCTCTGTCATCAGTAGCTCTTTGGCGATATAGTAAGCCTTGTCTGTAGGTAACTTCTGTTCGATATACAAATATAAACTACATGTTATATAAACCACACGTTATATAAACCATATGTTATATAAACTACATGTTATATAAGCCACACGTTATATAAACCACACGTTATATGAACGACTTTCTACTCATGACACATCAACATACCTACAATGCATATCCCACAATCCATATCATCATACCTAACCACAATGCACATCATCATACCTACCCACAATGCACATCATCATACCTGCCCATAATGACCATTGCACATACGATGTATATTATTCTCACACGCAGGTAAGGCTCACCTTAGACAGTTTCCTGCCATCAGAGAGTGTGTCAGATTTCCCAGGAGTATGTTTACCATTGAGCAGCTCACTGCTGCCGACTGTGAACTGGTGAGGGCTGACTTGCTGCTGCTTGCCCTCATTCACCATAGACTGTGGTTCATGAGTGGAGTTGTTATACTGGTGGGGTATCCGTGTGTGCCCCGTTGTGTCATTCTCACTATGGATTCTGTGTATTAGTGGAGAGATGGGCGCCAACCTAAAATTTATTCAAATGAATCAAAAACAAGTTTAACAACCAAATACAGTTCAGTATGTCAGTCAATGAACAATAAATAAATGCAAACCATAATTATATAAATGCACATTTTTATGATAGATTGGACTAGAATTATTTAGCGGAAGCCCTGCTATTGGTTGGTTGATCCGCTTGAGTTATGTGAAAGTACCACTGGTATGACAAGAGGTTCATTCCGCTACAAATAGCAAATGGTAGAAGCTAACCCTGTCAGGCAACGGCACATGCAGAGGCTAGCAATTGAACATCGATGAAACAAGCACAGAGAGTATTCCATAGGCTAATAAAGCTAACCCTTCACTTCACAGCCAACTGCATGCATCCTGGATAGGCCGAGTTCTACCCAGCTAGACTAAGACCTTACTATTCACTAGTAGTCCAGGTGGGAATCTGCCCGACTTCATACAAGTAGTACTGCGAGCACCAACTAATGTCTTACTAGTATCAGGAAAAGTCACAACTAAACCTGCGTGTCGACTAACAAATAGCATCAAGGAATCCCAAGTCCACACAGCCACGACTAATTCCAGCCAACTACATACAAGAAATTGCTTCCACAACAGGCTATTAGGCTAAGATAGGCTAACTCAAAGCAAGCTGAGCTTGGTAAGCTGGTCAACAGTGGCAGAAGACAACGTACACATCTGTTTCGTTGGATGATTGAACAACTGTACTACTCGGCGAATCCCCAGAGGTGACGTCAATACAAGGGTTGGAGCAGGGCTTGACACATACATCAGGTGCTGCTTTTACTTGGCAATCAGTTGGTATGTCGGCATGTGTATTGGCGACAACCTCAACGTGGGTAGATGGTGCAGATACCGCCTGGATTTGTGTTTCAGCAGGAGCTGAAACATGGTCGTCATGCGATACCTCAGCCACGTGTTGCGACACTTCAGCCAGATTATGCGACACGCCAGTCGCTTGTTGTGACACTTCAGCTACGTGTTGTGACACTTTAGCCAGGTCATGTGATACTTCAGCTAGGTCATGTGACACCTCAGCCAGGTCATGCGATACCTCAGCCAGGTCATGCGACACCTCAACCACTTGTTGTGACACTTCAGCCAGATCTTGTGGTACCTCTTTCATGTCATGTGACACTTCAGAGCTGTCAGGTGTCAGCTCATTTGACACTTGAGGGATGTCAGACAAGACATTGACATGAGTGTAGTCAGGTAACACATGTATATGGGTGTCAGGTGTAGGTGTCACACTAGTGCTTGGCATCTCCTCAACTATACCACCCACCAACAAAACCTTCCTTGGCCCATTCATGGAATTGTTTACTACTTCTGCTGGACTATAGAGGGAAACGTCCTCGGGGGTATCATCTAGCGATGTGTCAACATTTTCAGCCTTAACACAATGAGTGTCAACCGCAGAGGTATCAACTGCAATAGCCTCAACTGAGCTGATTTCAACTGCATGGACAGGGGAAGCACCTGTCTGACACTCGACACTCAACTGCTCTAACGGTCTACAACATCATCATTTTACACAGAATGTATGGATGAAGCATAACATACATGTAATTACCCTTGTGACCTTACGAATTCACTGTAGTTGTTGTTATATACACATGGGTCATAATAAAATTCCAAATCTTACAAATTGAATGAATCATTGCCAGTATATCGAGCGTAATCCATGAATAGAAATAAGTCACTAAGGTACATGTACAATAAATTACACAGATTTCATTCATACACCACTAACATCTGAAAGTGGGGAGTGGAAAGTTGTTGTATATATCTCATGTGCCCATATCATGTGGTTACTTTAGCACACTTATACTATGAGGTAGACGAGACTCACTGTGAGTTGTTTGAAGAGATCAGCTTGGTTGGCTCAGCATGCCTGTCGTCCTCTACTTCCTTTGGTATATCAGGAACCGAGTCGGTACGAGGGAGTAACTCAGGGGGAGCCTCCACTTTCTCTGGTATGTTTGTATAATCTGGGGCTCTGTGTAGACAAGCGTACAGCTAGTGAGGCAGGTACTCACAATCATTTTATAGAATAGACCACCAGCCATTAGGGAGTGACAACTGATAATAAATTAAGTGATTCAAAAGCTTTCTCATGTTTGAAAAACAATTTATGTTTAAAAACACCGGGCAAGCAAACCTTGGCTAAAGAAGAATTCTTGGTTATACAATGTATGCTCAGAATGCATGCTGGTAATGTGAAGTGACTATGACTATGAATTGGAAACTTAGGAAGTTTTACCATAGCTATTCAGTAGCGTGACTGGTGAGCATTCTCTATTGATGAAGTGGTGTTGAACAGTAATGCAAGGAAACAGTTGGTCTAAAGTGGGGGGGGGGAGTAATTCCTACAAACTCTGCCCTACCTTGATAAATGTGAGTTGTTCATGCTGAGTTCATGACCTTGACCTAGTACTGGTTCTGACTGCTTCCGGTCCATGCCGAGAGGGGGTGTAGGTCGGGCTATAGGAGGACTAGAGGACATGTCGACAGATCTGTCCAGAGGAGTTGATCTAGATGGTGATGCGGGTGTCTTGAAACCTGCAGTAGATATAGAGAAAGGATTCCAGTGGATAGAGTGAAAGAAGACAACTCCACTCTACTAATATTAGTAGATACTCGTACATGTAGTTATATACATGGATTTGTCAAATTACAACTATTGGTTTCCATATAAAGCCAAGCAAATTGACAGCTTGGATTGCTACAATGTACATGTACATGCACCCTATATGAACGTTAATCAAGCAGTAGAGTAGAGTAGAGTCGGCTAGTACCTGAGTGTTGAGACTCGCTGCCAGCTAGCAGGTGGCTGCCGCTGCTCATAGTGGAGGTCTCCTGGTGGAACTCTCTCTTAGAGTTCAATGTGGTTGATCTACTTGTACCGAAACTTCTATGTCCTCCGCTCATTGTGTGTCTTGTACTCAGCGTCCTGAAAAATACATACATGCACATACACAGCTGGTGAGCGTTTTAGTGGCTAGTAGACGAGGTCCCAAGAACCTAACATGATTGGTCAGTCTTGATAGAGTAGCACACTATTGGTCAGTCTTGATAGAGTAGCATATGATTGGTCAGTCATGATAGAGTAGCATATGATTGGTCAGTCATGATAGAGTAGCATATGACTGGTCAGTCATGATAGAGTAGCATATGACTGGTCAGTCTTGATAGAGTGGCATATGATTGGTCAGTCATGATAGAGTAGCATATGATTGGTCAGTCATGATAGAGTAGTATATGACTGGTCAGTCATGATAGAGTAGCATATGACTGGTCAGTCTTGATAGAGTGGCATATGATTGGTCAGTCATGATAGAGTAGCATATGATTGGTCAGTCATGATAGAGTAGCATATGACTGGTCAGTCATGATAGAGTAGCATATGACTGGTCAGTCTTGATAGAGTGGCATATGATTGGTCAGTCATGATAGAGTAGCATATGATTGGTCAGTCATGATAGAGTAGTATATGATTGGTTACTCACCTCTCAAAACTCCTGCTTCCTTTCACATAATTCTCTCTAACATGGTCCAGGAGTTGTTTCTGTGTCCTGCCAGTATATCTACAATAGTACATGGTGAAGTGTATATCTACAATAGTACATGGTGAAGTGTATATATACAATAGTACATGGTGAGGTGTATATATACAATAGTACATGGTGAAGTGTATATCTATAATAGTACATTGAACTAACCTGAAGGAGGAGCCTCTAGTTAGCACCGCCCTCCTGTGTCTCTTGATTGGTGTAACAGTTCGGCATCTATAGAAGGCGTGGTGCTCTATTGATAACTTCCAGAACATCTTAGATTGGTTACGAGAGTCAAAGAAGAATTCCACAATGTTCTTATAGTACGCCTACATACAAATATATTAAATAGTAACATAACTAACACATACATATAGAACATTAATATACATGTCTGATAATAACATGAATGTAGATATGTACTAATGTAATAGTACAAATAGCCATGTACATGTACATAACAATAGCAATACACTGCTATACATGAATGAAATATGTGTACTAGTAAAAACTATATATTCTATAGTAAATGAGGTGCACAAGTTGAGGTAAATGCATTCATCTCAGAGTTGTCCCCTCGTGAGTAGTAAGAGAACATAGGTGGGGTAACTCCTTAGATCAGTACTATATCTATGATCATGTAGTACACTACACTGCAGGTTATAGAATGTAGTATCCAGGGTAGCAGTGCATATTATGTGACATGTGACTGTGAGTCATATTTGTTTACTTACAATTTATTTACTATAAATTCCCAATTATGAGTATACAGTATCCTATAGTAACATAAATATAGTGATATAGATATTATAGTGATATAGATATACCAACTCTACCTGGTCAGCTGCAGGGTGGAGTTTAATAAGGAATCGTTTCCTCTTGAAGCTCAACTTTCTGATCATTGCCCAGGAGAATGTGTTGATTTTCTGTTGATTTTGATATACATAAATACCGCTGTCCGTGACAGTCAGCTGTAGTTGTACGCCTGCAATAAGTCAGAGGATGTGTATATGCCAGAGATGCCAGACTCGAGTTAAAGACTCTCACTCGAGTTAATTCAAGCAACATTTTATGGCTTATTATAAAGACTCGTAACTTGAATATACAGCTGTCAAAAACTTGTAACTTGAATTGTAATTCAATTATGGCTATGATCAAAGACTCTCAACTTGCACATCATTATATTAAAATATTCAATAACTCGAGTTTTCATTGGGCAGCTGTGAATTGTAATAAATAAAAATAACCACAGTTATAACCACCAACCACAACCACAATTATAACACATTTTACACTAAAACTGTGACATTTTGCTTTGAAATTTGAACTTCTAACACCATTTCCTAACAAAATTTCCCCACAAGCTAAACAATAACCCAATAACTCTATAAAAAGACTCGAGTTAAACAAGAAAAGAATTGAATTGAAACTTGCTTGTAGTTAACTTGGATAACTTGACAAAAACTTGAGTTTCTGGGGACATGTAAATATTTAACTCGTAACTTGAAAGTTTTTATCTGTCACGGAAAGAATTGACTTGTAACTTGAAGAGTCACATCTAAGAGTTGGCCATGGAAACTTGAGTTTCCAAAATAAAACTTGCACACATCTCTCGTATATGCTGTATGAAGTATTGCAATCCTAACACATTATACTATATAAATACATAATGTGAGCTACATAGTACTATGCAACCCTTTATGTGTTCAGTATTCGAGTTTTATCAACAATCCCATTCTCTGACTAACAGGTGGAGTATAGAGTCGATATCACAATACATGCCCACTAGCCAAGACAGTGGGAACCCAGTCTACAATAAACACAGTGTAGCAATGGCAGTTGAAATCACAGGCTAACTAACCTTCATGATCTTGTGCTGGGTGGAGTATAACTCCATAATAGTCAGTTTTACGAGCAGTATCAAGGAGTCTGAAGTCAGCATCTCCTGGAGTCATCCCCCTAAAACATAATAGATACTAGACTAGCACATGATGTATACTAGACTAGCATATGATGGATATTAGACTAGCACATGATGGATACGAGACTAGCACATGATGGATACTATGCTGGCACATGATGGATACGAGACTAGCATAAGATGGATACTAGACTAGTACATGATATATACTAGACTTGCACATGATGGATACTAGACTAGCACATGATGTATACGAGACTAGCACATGATGGAAATGAGGTTAGCATATAATATGATGGATACTATGCTAGCACATGATGGATACTATGCTAGCACATGATGGATACTATGCTAGCACATGATGTATACTATGCTAGCACATGATGGATACTATGCTAGCACATGATGGATACTATGCTAGCACATGATGGATACTAGACTAGCACATGATAGATACTAGACTAGCACATGATGGAACTGAGGTTAGCACATGTAGGACACATTAGGAAAAGAGAGATATGTTGTCTGGCGCACATGTTGGCCTACAGTGCATGATGGGATACTGCGTAAGAGAGTTTTTCACAGGACAGTAGATACCTAACTAGTTCAAATAAATATCAAACTACTATTCCATCATATCCTCACACAAACAAGAGTTTCTATGTCTATGTATGCATATCAAACCACAATCCAATCTGGTAAAGGAAAAAAGGGAACACAACTCCTGTAGTTTCTCAAGTCCCCACAGAGTACTACACATGCATGTATGTAATGGAGAAGGTATTGTAAAGTTGCAAGCCAATCATTGTCAATTCGACACTACACTGTAAATGAAGAGCATTAATTCAGATCAACTGAAATAGTTTAATATCTAAGGACTATAGTAGAATAAATCCCTTCTTCCTTTATACTTGTAGTTCCTCAGGCTACGTCCTTGTGGCATGACCTACTGTAGACCTACAATAAAGCATTGTATACTTGGTGGACTCACCCGAAACCGCGATGATACTGCATGATGCACTGTTCCAGCTCATCTGATTGGTTGGGCACAAAGCTGATACACTTGAGGTAGGTGTGGTCTGGCATCTCGGCCTCGCAGTAGTCACCTATCTCACCCTGGGCTATGTAGGCTGAGAGCATGGCTGTGGTGTTCATGTTACAGATTAGACGACCAGAAGCTAAGTCCTGCTTCACTTGCAGAGCAAATAGGTACCTGTAGTAGACATACATGTACATGTAGATATAATATTACATTATTATCAATATTCGGCGTTACATAAGATGATTTGTATACTATGTTGTCCGCCTTTTGCTTACACTTTTACTTACATGTAGGCCTATTAATAGTGTATTTATCCATTTATTTGTAATAAACAATGTATTTGTGTAGATTAAACACTTTGAGGTCGTAGATGTGCAATGACATTGTGTAATAACCAAATAATCTGATTCTATCTCTTTGTGCTCGGAATGTTAATTCAATCATGTTGTGTTAGATACCGATTTTACAAAGCCAAAAATATTTTAGTTTAGAACCAGGGAGCAGCACAAGTGTATCATATACACAGGGATGAGGGTGCATTATCCCTATGGCCCATATAGATTACATCTGAGAACTGTGGCTGTGCTCGCAGGAAAATAATCTGCAATAGTTTCCGATTTTGAAGTTGTCTGTCCTTGGTCTAACAATATTAGGAAATTTTGTGTAGTAGGCTACAATTTTATGATATCTTGAATTATTTTAAATAGTCAGCTAAGGTCTCAAAACTAAATTATATAAATATTTCCTGCTGTTTGAGAAGTGAAGGACGAGGAAAGACAACTTCATAAGCCAACCCCAGTAATTAACATGACAACAGAGTCCTGTGTACAAACTGCAGGTTACATGGTGTAGTCCAGGTACATCTAAATTAAACTGTTATTATAACAAGTTAAGTTACCCAGTGACTGTGATGTCGGACAGCCACTATGGTGACAGTCCTAGTAAAGGTAGACACGGTCTGTTATGACTAGCTAGCTAGTATAAACATTTCATCAGTGAAATATATACCTTGCTCCCAACACATATAGCATATGTTTATTCTAAGAGCTGAAAACAATTTCCTCTCTGAACTTTCATGGGGAAGGATAGGTCTGCAGTATTTTGCTAGTTTGGAGGGTTTTCGGCCTAGGGACACTCAATACAGGAAGCTTAAATTAGAGACTGTTAGAGAACTACTAACAACAGTATTAGAGATGGTGCTAGTAGGAAGCTAAGGAAGATAACTCCCGAATAACAGTCTCTTGCATCAACTTGGCATTGGTGATCACAGCTCAATGATCTAATAATTTTGAGTTGCTTTTCTCCATTTTTGTTTGTCCAACGTACACATGGCCCACTCTATTCCTCATTTTGAATATCGTTGTATACATAGAGCAGGTGACTATCACACAGCATTATGTCCTTTATAGAGTAGCTGGTAGTCAGCAGTTACTAGCTGACACTCATCAGGGGTATGCTATGATAACAATAGGAAGTCATTAGGTCTGATACTGTTATCATAGGAACTGTTACTATGAAATAGGCAATGTCACCACTATGCTACATGTAGGTACAGTCAGTGTGTGACTTGATGCTACATGTAGGTGTAGGTACAGTCAGTGTGTGACTTGATGCTACATGTAGGTACAGTCAGTGTGTGACTTGATGCTACGTGTAGGTGTAGGTACAGTCAGCGAGTGACTTTATGCTACATGTAGGTGTAGGTACAGTCAGTGTGTGACTTGATGCTACATGTAGGTACAGTCAGTGTGTGACTTGATGCTACGTGTAGGTGTAGGTACAGTCAGCGAGTGACTTTATGCTACATGTAGGTGTAGGTACAGTCAGTGTGTGACTTGATGCTACATGTAGGTACAGTCAGCGAGTGACTTAGAGACTAACAAGTAGAGTAGCTCCAGTGCTGTCTGCTACTACACATTCCCTAGTCTACATTGTAGTGACAGAGATATAATTCAGTTTCACATTAGAAGATCAGCATATAATAACAGTTCAACTGTTCACTGTTCTACTCTTTGGTCAGAGTCAGTATAAGAGGAGACCATCTTGTCCAACTACTACTACACAAACATAAACCTATGTCCACAGACCATTACCTTCATCATGGATGTATAAACATCTTACAATGTTAGCAACCCTGTCACTAATCCCTCCAACCAATCAAATTAATGAAGTAGAAATGGGCAGACAATGCCCTCATTTGTTCAAGTAGACTCAGACTAAGATTGAGAGAGAGACAACTCCATGACTTAGAGTGTACCTCTCTGTAAGTCACCTGACCAGTGATAGTTCAAGGTGAGAACTGGTAGCCAGCCAGCAAAATACTAAATACATTTACATTAGCTGAAGTTGTCTCATCTCAACAGTGTGCAATGCTACTCCAGGGGGGATAATAGGCTTATAGCTTAGGCCAACAGCGTAGTATAAGCTCAGGATTGTTGAGTTAAGAATGCCCACAGAACATTGGGAGTGGACAGAACACCATAGCAGTTGGCTAAGATAAATGACCAACATGGTGGTCGGAATGGTCTGTTTAACAGCTCGGTACCCAGGAATTCATGTTGTGAGCAGATCTGTCTAAACATAACAGTTTCCACTCTAGCTATGTTTGCATTCCTATATTATACTTGCTATTTCAGTTTTGCACACACCATACAGTTTGTAGCAGATATAACCGACCTGGTAAACTCGTCCTCCAGAAGGTTGGGATCTGGGGTGTAGAACTTCACTCTGAACTTGAAGGAGAGATCCTGAGTGCTGGTAACCTGTTGAATGATGGGCTTCTCTCTGTCCAGCCATACCTAAAACACTTGTGCAGTGAGTACAACAAGGGGAGACAACTCCATATGGAGAGTGAGACGAGTGTACTTTGCTCGTTTATCTCATATCTTGATGAGTTAAGTTATACAACTTCTAATATTCCAATTTGGGTCAAGCCAATGCACCAAATCAGTTGAGAACCGACTGTTACATTCCAACTGTGATAGGCTGAGGTACTAACACTGTAGCCAACTAAAGAGTTCACAGCTCAGTAATCTACTCATGGGCACTAATAAGCTATTGATCATAATAAGAAGTTGTCCTCTCCCAATTTCTCTTCCTCTTCTTTTTTTCTCCCAGGGTATGACACACTTTTCTCAACTTTTGCTAGCCAAATATTTTTTGTGTAAATCTATGGGCAAAGTCATCAGCAATAGTTTGACACAAGTTTCAGGTCTCAAATCGCCCTAATACCAGAGATATGACCGTTTGAAAAACAGGTTTCGACTACAAGCTCTTTGGCGTTTTTCATTGTGCCGGTCATGTAGACAACAGGTAGACTTGACTAAAATTGATGACGGTTTCTCGGCCTAGTATAATTCGGATTCTGGTTGGTCAATTATGCTGACCTAGAAATGGAGGTTTGCCGTACTGTGTAATTTTGCTATGCAACTTGCAATAAGCCTGTGAGCTTTATCAAACAAAGGACCACGTAATAGAACAACGATGAAACCACGTATTACTGATCTTTACGACTTTATCCAAGGCTACACCCAGACAACAACAACCAGCGCAAACAGAACAATTTGCAACTTAGTTTTAGTTTACGACTAAACCAGTATCGAAGCCGTTTCACAATAAACGGCTCTGAATGAAACAAATATTGTGGCAATAATTAATTATTCTCTACAAATGGGTTGTTAGCACCATTATGTATTTCTCAAAGACTTCTTGCAATCAGAGGTTAGGTCTGACACAACTCATTTCGAGTGCACTGACTGAGTGCTTTTAATTTTTATCTGATTCAGTGATTGATTTTTGTTTTATCATTTGAAACTAAACTAAAACTTTTACTTGAATCAATACAGTTCAGTAAAGTACGAGTCTTATCGTGAACCAGCAAACTCTCTTTGCCTCAAACATTACGACAATTAATATATAAAAATAAAAAAAATAATTATTTATATTTATAAATAATTAATAAAATAGTTTAGTATGTATATCATTATGATAAATAATTATTAACTAAACTTAATATGTGTTTGTAATAGCGATATAATGATAATATTAATTGAATAATTAATACAGATATATTTTATTAAATTTCATGTGACATGTATATTTATTTTTAATTTTATATAGCAATAGTTCACAGTGCAATTTTTATTGTATAGTATCATCATTTAGTTTTTCAAATTCTGTAAATTTACAATACACTTACAGCACTTATACTTGTACTAATGCTTATCTATGCTAATGAAAGCAATTGCACACAAACATACATGAAAATTTATTACTACAAGTGCAATTATTATTTTAACAATAATATATTAATCATTAAAACTATACTCTACTCTATTAACATTATCTCCAACTAATTTACGAATAGGCCCTACTTTATTACCGCGAGATATAAGTACCTCACCAAGGATTAATAAATATTGTAACAATTATAATTTCCGTATTAGATGTGATGAATAGTGAAACAAGACGCATTTTTATTTAGATTTGTTCCTTATATTTCAATGCTCATCCGGGCATCATCTTCAGAGAATAATTATCCTCTGATGTTGATCTTCGGATGAGCGTTGAAATACAAGGAACAAATTAAAATAAAAATGCGACTTGTTTTACTGTTCATAATAAAAATATTAGCTCACACTAGCATTTTCTAACAAATGTGATGAATAATAAACGTGAATGATATGATATAAGTCTACATTATAGAATATATGATATAACATTTTATCTAGTAAAGTAGGCTCTATATGGTGACTCTATGATAAACCTAAAGGATATTAACAAAAATAAAATTTAAGATTAAAATATATTTAGTAGAGCCTAGGTATATGGTGAATCTATGATAAACCAAGATAGTTATTATAAACCTGTGACTGATTAATAATTAGTTATGGTTTATTTCATATTTGGGTCAATTGTATAGTATTAAAAATATATAGATATAACATAATTTATAAAATACATATGATAAAATTGGGTTTCGTAATATAAGCTGCCGTTATTTATATTAACCTAGACAGGTATAGGGATGCTCTTTATAAATTTATAATAGCACTTATAACATGTTCATCATTTACTAGTAATCATAACTGTTATGCTATTCAAGGTTTATAGAGTTACTTGTAGGCCTACATGTATCAACATTTCAGCTATTTTATTATCAATATCATTAGGAGTGTATCATGCCTAATCTGGTATTTCTGAGACCATGTTATGATATGAATATAGATTCGCCGCCTATCGTTGTAGCTAGTGCATATTATTTGTAATATAGTGATTTTACATTTTGTTTTTAAGGAGAGGAAAGTCTCGTACACAATAGGAAACATCACAATAAGAACATTATTGCCTACTCTTCTACAGGGGCAAGCTGCTGCTTATTGCAAGATGATGGCATTCCAGCATGGATTATCCATAATGCATTTGGTCTTTGTGATAAGAGGTAGGCAGTAACTTCAGACTATATAAACTATGCAAGGCCTGTTGCTATTAGAACATTTGAAGTCAGATGTATAGAAAATGGACATAAATGTCCACAAGCAAGCTATATTTTATCAAATTTGGTCAAGTTCTTGTTCATTTGGTGCTTATATCGCCAGGCCACTGTTTGGGTAGCATTCTTAGCCCACCAATCAATGCACAGGTGATGGCAGAACTTTTCAGACTCCTATGTTGTGTAAACTACTAAGCATCCATAAATGAATGGTAGCCTATATATATATATTTGTTGCCATCAACACTTGGCTGTCAATCCATATTTTTCAGGTCAATTTGCAGCCACAAATTTGATATGTAGCTTTCTGTAATTTTAGATTGACAGGTGATGGTGTCATCATTATAGATGAGCTTGGCATGTCCTCAAGCCTCCATCATGTAACAGCTCAAAAGTCACTCCGCCACTATTTGGTGTCTACTCTCACATGGTTGATTCTAAAAGAACGCATTTACCGTAAACCCATTGCAAGAAGTACAAGTAGATAGTGTGATGATGCTAGCATCTACATGTATCTAGTTTGAATTGCATTTTGTTACCTTGGGTTCGGCTACGGCAATAACATGCTGTACATGAACTATTCAAGATAAAACTTATTGATGTTGGTGTGTGTCTGCTGACCTTTAGCATCTTTATCTGTATGTTAGGATCGACAAAAGTATTAATGTTTTTATATTTCTTAGGTTTACTTAGCATAGATTTTCTGGGAGGTTACAATTTATTTTTCCATGCCTGAAATGCCCAAGTATATTTTGAAACTACTGTTTTTATGCAAGGAGTTTGCCTTTTGCTTGTGTTTTCTTATTCAAAATTATACCTGTAGTTTTATCCTGGTACTTGCTTGTATTACTACTTGCTAAAATTATTATAACAGCTGTGGGAATCTAGATATTGCTGGCCAGACACCCACCTAGGCTGTCATTAAACCCACAGCTAAGCGAGTGCTACAGAGAATTGGCTATTATCATACATGATATACAGCTGTGCAACATTTGTAGTCATAGTTTGTGAATATAACTGTACTTGTATCTGGTGATTTGTGTTCTACATCATATAAAAAAGGGTAAATGTTAAGACTCCTACTATTAATATAAGCATACAGAACTGGTAATTGTTTCAGCCTTATAAATTGAAATTGTGTAGTTCCAACAGCAGCCAAGTTGCCTTTTTAATATTCATCTCTGCTAAAATACATGTAGATATTTGATATACCCAATAATGTATACATTGGATTTAGCTTTTTATACAATCATGTAACTAACTGTCGTCACTATACTAGTACATCTAGTCGGGCTCTACCTACAGGTGTAGCAGAATAATACCATATTTCACAGCTGTTTCCCATATGCAATGAACTGGTTTCAAATATTCCTCCATGTAGCTTAGGTTGTACAAGTGTCTATTAATACTGGAAGACCTATGTACAAGTCGCAGCTGGTAGTCCAGTACTAGAGTTATTTTTAGAAATGTGTCATTCTGTGAGACTGTTTGCAGTGAAAACTCCATTACTAACTGTACAAGCTGCCTAGTTCTTTCTCTCTACCAAATTTATTATTATTACCTGGAACATCTTTGAATGACCAATGTATAATATTCTAGCAATGCATTTATTTTGAAAATGCAGATACATGTATATAGCTTACACATAAGGTTACATGAACAACTAGCCATTAATATGAAAATCATAAACACTATTTAGACATGTACAATGACCTACGTTTATACGTACATACATGCAGATATAATGTGTAAATCCATAGGTTGTCCACTAAGCATAGGATAAAAGGCTGCATTGGTGACTGAACATTGGCACAAATGCTAGTACACTGACACTAGTAAAAAATTTTGACAACTAGACATGTCACAGATGAACATATCAAAGATTCAAGTTTAGTACAATCGCTGCAGTTAATGAACATCGCCATAATTGAAGAATAGTCTTCCTTTATCTTTACACAGCTATTTTCTAAACAGGAGTTCGAAAATGGGTGTGTTGGATCGTCTAATGTGATGGCTTATTTACCAGCTGCTCATTTGCCATGTCCCAACTGCCGTTTTCAAACAGTAGCCACACAGTTCTGGCTGAGAGTTGACCTTTGCGGGTATCTGTTACCAACATCTGCTGCATGCATTGTTGCAGTAACTCCGCATAGAATCTACAGTGGGTAGTCAGTCAAACGTTGGTACCATTTCAACCTCTATAGATTAAGGCACTACAATGAAAATATTCGCTGTGATTAGTATGATAACATGCAGAGTCCGAAACTGCTAACTGGGTGAACTTTAAAATATGTCATGGGATAACAGAAGTGACAGGCATAAATCGAGTTATTTCCTTTGGGTAGTCATGAGATGGTTGCTAAAATTAACAAAGTCCTGTGTGAAATGGCAACAGTTGAAGAGAAGCCACTATCGAACTATAAGTAAAAATAAATTTTATCATAATTACTTCCTATTAGACCCAAAGTTTCAATATATCATACATTGCATGAAAGGCATAGTAGATATTATAGTAAACTGTAACTTGAGAGCCGATAAATGGAAATTTTGGTGAATTAAGTAGTTTTTGATGCCAAATAGTTCATGGCAGTAGAGGTACAGCTCCTTGGACAATTGGCAGCTGACTCCGTGATGCACATGGTATTTGCACAGGGAGTAATACCAATGTCTGTGTGTACTTCTCCGTACTAAAAATTTGAGATTTAAAACGACTCAAACCTTCCCAAGTTTTGACATTTTTCATTGTTACATGAAGAAGCTAAGGAATACTCTGAATGTAAGTTAGGGTATGCTCCACTGACCAGAAGAATTATAGGCCTAATACCTGAGTGGATACAACAAGAAATTAAATCTAAAGAACCATTACCGCATTGCATGAATTAGTTGAAGAGAAATACATGCTGATGAATGAAGCCAACTTGTTTATCATGAGAACATGATTTAGTTTATTTGCGCTTGGCAGGTTGAGTTTGAAGAATTCAATTATTTTCATATGGTTTAGATTATTAACCTGATCAACGGCTTTAAGCCAAAATATTAAAATTAGACAAAAAAATTAAATATAGATTTTAACAAAACAATAATTTATACATGGCCTATTTATTATTAAATATCATTATTAATTATGATTATATAATAATATTATAATTATTTATATAATATATAATTATAATAAATGTTAATATTATTATTATATAAATCTCATATTTATGATATTAAATTATATTTATATTATATTATCATTTAATATGGCAATAATGAATAAGTAGTATTAAATATATATTTTGTTATTATTTATATTAAATGTACATACGTTATAGGTCTGTACCACCACGATCCATCATCCATCCATCCATCTCCTACTGCATCACCGAAATTCTTGATCTAGATGTTCATTGTCTGTGATTGATTGTCATTGTCTTGTGATTGTTGAACACTACACTGAACAGGTATGCCAGTTTTACAGACAGAAGAGTACTTGAGCAGAACAGATCAATTAAAATTGAGTTGAGTGATTGCAATGAAGCACGTTGTGGAAGCCTATAGTCGATAGTTCACTAGATTTTGCACTCTGCATTTCATTGCAACTAGACGTAAAGTTACTCAGGAAATTTAAATTCCTTCTACTTGAGCAAGGTTTTAGCAACAAGAAAATGGGTCACAACTTGCAACCAATTGGTGATCACTTCACAAACCAAGTCGGCTTTGTCAATAGGAGTTGTCCCCTCTTTTCATAATAGTCCGGGAAGTTCCAAATTATATTGAGTTGTCTACATGACCGGCACAATGAAAAACGCCAAAGAGCTTGTAGTCGAAACCTGTTTTTCAAACGGTCATATCTCTGGTATTAGGGCGATTTGAGACCTGAAACTTGTGTCAAACTATTGCTGATGACTTTGCCCATAGATTTACACAAAAAATATTTGGCTAGCAAAAGTTGAGAAAAGTGTGTCATACCCTGGGAGAAAAAAAGAAGAGGAAGAGAAATTGGGAGAGGACAACTTCTTATTATGATCAATAGCTTATTAGTGCCCATGAATCTACTGCATCTACTGCTGTCTCTGTGAATCATCAGCTACCAGCCCTCAATATACTCACATGTACATCAATCAAATGTCACTTATACATTCATCCCATTGTATTCCAACATAAATATCAAATACTTGTAATACTTGACTACTTTTCACTAAACCCTGTACATACCAGTCATGGGACATACAATGTAGGCCTATAATATGGGCTAGTAGATGGTGGACAGATGGCTACCAGCTACTACATGTAGGTTAGGTGTGTACATTTCCTATGCTATACTGTGCTATGCTATACTGTGCTATGCTATACTGTGCTATGCTATACTTTGCTATGCTATACTGTGCTATGCTATACTGTACTATGCTATACTGTGCTATGCTATACTGTGCTATGCTATACTGTGCTATGCTATACTGTGCTATGCTATACTGTGCTATGCTATACTGTGCTATGCTATACTGTGCTATGCTATACTGTGCTATACTGTGCTTTACTACACATTATAAGGCACTGGTAAAGTAATATAGCTACAGATCTTGCAGTGTACTCAGGTAGATATACTAGGTCATGGAACATATAGGGACCCGTCTAGACTAATAACTCTCATACTAACTATTATAGTCTATACACATAGTACACCATACTAACAAGTGTGTATCAAGTATAAAATGGAATAATTCATCTTATACCACTAACAACTAATAGGTACATGTACATGTAGCATACACAGTATAATGTGTATATAGGGAGATGGCTAATGTAAATTAAAACTAGTTAAGTATACATCATTATCCCAGGTCCTTGAGTTAATTAGTCTAAGAAATCATTATACACTACAAGTTGTATTATAATATACATGATGTATTTATATGTGCATGTAGTACATGTATCATGTACATTAATACATTATTTTACTATCCTACATATACAAGTGCTATATTAATAGTAGGCTACATTACTTCATTCTTCTCCATAACATAACATAACAGAGTCTACATACATAGTAGGGTGCATGAACATGCATATTTATAGTAAATCATTCACATATGTAGTTACTTAGTGCTGGCAAGTTAACCATAAATATGGACAGCACTAGCTTATGTCTATTCATACGTGTACACCCTCTAAGGCTATCTACTACATGTGTTAGCATACATGGGTTACTAAGGCTATCTACTACATGTGTTACCATACATGAGTTATGTAGAAAGGAGAAGTAAAAAATAATACCCTAGGCCTAGATATAAAGGCCTTCTAACCCAGTAGACACAAGTCATGATATCATTATAGTATCAACAATCAATACAACTCACACACTAGAGGAATCTATTGTATGACTGTGTGCAAGTAAGCTAACTAGGCATAGTATTAGTGTTGACTGGATTACATACATACTAAATACACTTGTACATGACAACATGTATTACAATAAGACCAGCAGCCTTGGGCATTCACTAAACCAACAAGGTGATCTAATTTACTACATTTACAGCAATACTGTGTGTGTTAGCCCTATGTACCTGCAGGCAATGTAATGTAAAAGCCTACAGTATTTAGGCCTATTATGACAGGCTTATACACAATACAGGATATTGTATTATAGGTACTTTATTGCATCTTAGAATAGTACTAGTAAACATACATACTCCCAGCTCTACCTACCTCTCTCCCATCTTTGGTGACAAACTCCAGACCAAAGTAGTCTGTCTCCAGGAGCTGCAGATGCCCTGTTACCAGACAGAACAAATCTTCTCCATATGACTTCCGCTGCAGGAAATGTAAACATCATAATTAGTACTTTGCGCATGATATAGCTACACTCACATACACATACATAATTATATTTATTTTACTACCAGACAACTATAGTCACAATAACAGTAGTAACATATGAGTGGGAGTTATCTACCCTCTAATGGTGAAGGTATATTTGACACTGATAGACTATGTATACAGGTACCGTACCTCCATACGCTACACCATGCTAGAGAGTAGACAACTCTCACTGGTATGCTAGTGGTCACTGTATAATTAGCTACTAACCAATGTTAGTAGAAGTTGTGGCTACTAGTTAGTCACCTGCTGCTAACATAGAGTGAGTAAATGTCAGACCTCACCATGACTGAGAGGCCAGAGAGTGCTGCATACTCTAATATTGTATACAATGTAGGCTATAGTATGGTAATGCACTTATTATAGTATTACATTATGTTTTGATGTAGCCTAACTATTGTATAATAATAATACTGCATTTGCCAAGACTGTAGCTTGGTTTGATGTAGAAAAGGAAAATGCTTGTTGACACCGTCAAGGACGTCTGGCAAAAGCCTCGTTTGACAATAACCTATCTTACGGTCAAGGTTTATTTTAAAATGGAAAGCAAAAGATGCCGGCCTGTATTCAATGATACATTGACTAGTCATCCAGTTTTACACAGGTATATTCAAGCAGCCGCAACAATAGTGTACTATGTACTAGTCTACTAGTGAACCAGTACTATATGTACTAGTCTACTAGTGAACCAGTACTATGTGTACTAATCTACTAGTGAACCAGTACTATGTGTACTAGTCTACTAGTGAACCAGTACTGCCAGTACTAGTATACTATTGAACCAGTACTACCAGTACTAGTCTACTAGTGAACCAGTACTACCAGTACTAGTATACTATTGAACCAGTACTACCAGTACTAGTCTACTAGTGAACCAGTACTGCCAGTACTAGTATACTATTGAACCAGTACGATGTACTAGTCTACTAGTGAACCAGTACGATGTACTAGTCTACTAGTGAACCAGTACTGCCAGTACTAGTCTAGAAGTGAACCAGTACTGTCGGTACTAGTCCACTGCTAGACTAGTGGCCTACTAATAAATTGATATTTGCCAAGATTAACCAACCTTATGACTGATTTCACAGAACTCAAGTGATTTATATGAATATTAAGAAATATTTGGATTAGACAGACAAGTCTACTAACGCACAGGGTAGTTAGTGTGATTCCACAGTTTATAATAGTCTGTGTCTAGTCTGTATATCTATAACAACGTCTATAAATCAACCCATACAGCAGCCTACTACAATATAGGCTACACTTTGGACTGTACCTTATTAGCATGGGTATGGGGAGCTTCTCTGTTATATAGAGTTGTAAATCAGGAGTCAATTTGATCAAAGTGCTATAAAGGTATACTAAATACATCAATGTATATCTTCAAGGCAGAGCCAGAAGGCATAGAGGGCAACATCCAACAGCTGCATAATTGCCATAATTACATCAATCTATGTAATTAAAAGTGTAACATCTCTACTAAACAGTGAACACTGCTTGTGGTGTGTTCACTGTTTAGCATGTAGCTGGTGGGTTGCTTCAATTTCAAACTTTCCATGAAATGGTAATCAAGTCAGTTGTGAGAACACCCTCAATAGAGGAGGTGTTACCCATACAATCCTAGTAGTGAATCAGGCTACTAGCTAGCACTTGTCCAGTGTATATAAGATATATTACACTAGAAGTAATGTAAAGTCAGGCATGCAATGCTACTGTAAATATGGCTACAAATACAGCATTATTATAGTCAGTCAGTCAACTGAAGTGGTGTGTAAACAATGCAGCAGCAGCTGACAGAGGTAAAGGCTGCAGCAGCAACGCTTGCTGTGTGATATAACATGGAGAGTCATAGGGTGGCAGATGGTGTGACATGAATACAAGCTTAGATCTTGTATATCACCTGCCCCTAATGACATAATAACACACTCCTGTAGTAGGCCCCAAGTACTAGCCTGCCGTACTACCATGTATTCCAGTCTCAGTGGATAGTAAGAGTTGCGAATGTGCGACTGCTCGAAAAAGACAGTTCGAAACAGGACGTTTCGAAAGTGGACAGTTCAACACTGGACAGTTCGAAACACCTAACCCCAAACCCCAGATTTCAACTAATTTTTATTTTTAATGTTATTTTCTTTATTTAACTAATGAAATTAATTAATTAAAATTAATTATCTGCAAGCTGTGTTCTTCTAAATATAATCTACACAGTTTTGAACTGTCCTGTTTTTAACTGTCCAGTTGTGAAACGTCCTGTTTCCAACTGTCTTTTTCGAAATGTCCCTTTACCAAGAGTTGCCTGGGTATAAATGAGCCTGTCCAGCCTTCTCTCTGAATAAACCCACCATATGGTATACTAGACCACTAAGGTGAAAGTGTACAACAGTGAACAGTGATTCACACTAATGATAATTACTGTAACAAATCATGATAATTATTATTTATAATGTACTGTATAATTATGCTGTACATGTCATATACTTGAGGAGGTGGATGCCCTGGTGTGAGTGACATCATCACTCTAGTCACATGATCAGTGTGCTGTTCTGGTAGAACTGTAGCCTTTGTATATAAATTGTATGATATTTTATTCTATCATAACCTTTTGGCAGACTTGTGGTTCATTATGGAAATGTATGCAATGACTGGTGTAGCTATGATTACTGTAGTAATTGGACTGACTGGAAATGAACTTTCACTGCATCATCAGGGGTATGCAGTTTTGTGCTGGTATAAATAACATAGAAGGGTGTTTACAAAGATAAATACACACCACTATGATATATTATGATAGGCAAACAAAGTCTATTCCTAGTCACTTGGTATATGGCAATTATATCCTACAATAGTTGTATCTATACTTAGCCTACAATGTAAGTGTGGGATATACTGAGAGAGTACTTACTGTAATATTGAATTCAGGGATCTGGTCATCTAGTAGAATGACTTTGCAGACTATAGCTTTACCTCTCCGCATCGACATGACGGTGTAGAGAACAGTGTCTAGTGGTGGTGGTGATCAGTTCCTATGCTACTACAGCATCATTAAATTGTATAGAATTACTCCAAATCAGCAGAGAATGTCTTGTTGGCAGTTTGTGCTGATACGCCTTCTTTATTCAGCTTCTCCTATATAACCTAGAATAAAATCAGGTCAGATTGGCATTTTAAAAACATTAAAATACTACATTAATTACTAATTGTCTCAAACACTTTGTGCTGAGCAAAGGTTGACCTATAAATAGGCTACAAGCAACATGTAGGCCTAGATGAGACATACTGCAGAATCTAGTAGTAGTAGAATCTAGTAGTCTAGTGTACTGTAACTGGAGATAGGGAGAGGTACTTTGGTATGCAGTGTAGCCCCAAGCTATAGCACAAGGAATGTGGATGATAAACAAAAGTTATATTTCTACTCAGTGCTATTAGGCTACTTGGTGGGATTAGGTACACCTTGCCTACTGTTACACTGACAGACAGAACTCAGAGCAAGCAGTGTGCCACTCAGTACATGGTGCTGTGAACAACTGAGAACATGGAGGTACATGTTAGGTTAGCCACTAGATAGACGGAAGGAAGGTTCGCAGTCAATAAAAATATTACTTTTGCTTCACCCGGATAGATTTTGTTTTATTTGACTTTTGGATTAGCGCAGACATGTACCTTCACCCCTTCCCTGCAAGATATAGAGGTTACGTGATAAACTGCACAATACATAGTCAGTCGGTCAGATAGTCAGTCAGATAATCAGTCAGATAGTCAGTCAGATAGTCAGTCAGTCAGATAGTCAGTCAGTCAGATAGTCAGTCAGTCAGATAGTCAGTCAGTCAGATAGTCAGTCAGTCAGATAGTCAGTCAGTCAGATAGTCAGTCAGTCAGATAGTCAGTCAGTCAGATAGTCAGTCAGTCAGATAGTCCTGCAAAGGTCAACTGAACCAAACATTGGAAACACAAGTAGCACTGGTTATCACATTGAGGTATTCAAGTTCTATTTTAATACAAATATCAAGTGCAACTTGCTTTTCTATACCTAGAAATAGTTATAAACTATCACTATTACACTGAGTGTAGAAATTAATCCACTTTGAATCTTAGAGGAACAAAGGTAATCAATTCCATTACCAGTCTGTCAGTCAGTTACTATTCTACTTACACACAAAATATTATCCTAATAAGTCAGGGGTGTTTTAATTAGATCAATACACTTCAACTTGTGCTTAGTATACACCGATTCAGAGAAATGTAAATTTAGAAGGCTGCTTTGTGTATGCTAATTCACTAAGTTTCTAACAATCAATTGAAATCCTAACCAACACTTTTCAACGATGTCTTAATCAACAAACTTTGTGCATGCATAACAAAACTAAATCAAATAGCTACTTGGAGTAACACAGCTTGTAGACCACTACTTGCTTTAGAAGGATTGGCTCATGATGGAGAGCACAGGCTAACATCCTCAAACTCAACGGGCATGCTCTTGCTCAAGCGATATGGACCAGTGTCAGAAAGCTAAATTCAGTATTCAAGTTAAAATATATTGTAATTGCTGTATTCTTTTAATTTACTAAAGTCTATGAAAAATAAATTTTCAGGCTTAGGGAAGACGAAGTATTTGCCACTGTGAAACACACGATTGTAGAATTTCTCCAGTTATGGTTACTGAGCAGAAACTTGCGCCCACCACCAGTTGAGTATCATAAACACTAGAAGTATTTGCCACCGTGAAACACACGATTGTAGAATTTCTCCAGTTATGCTTACTGAGCAGAAACTTGCGCCCACCACCAGTTGAGTATCATAAACACTACTACAAGCCAGAAGTTTCTTTGAAGAGTTCAATCAGTAGCCCTCTTTAGATACATCCAATGGGACTGTAGAAATTATATTTAGGCCTACATCATCTCAAACCTAGTGCAACATTTTCTACTGCAATAAAATAATATATTTAAAATTTGATTCCAAATTAAGTTGCAGGAAGGTGCATAAGCTTTGAGTACTACTCTAACTAGGAGTACAACCATAGACTGTCTTGCCATTGGAGGTAATCACCTAAACTATTCAGTGTAGACTGAGAGCACTAATAACACCAGGAATCTAGCATGATGGAGATAATTAAACATGTGTATTTAATTTCTGTGTAATTATAGCTTTTGTTTGAACCCATATATTATGCTTGCACACCTATACACAACTGTAACTGTGAAGGATAGAGTTGAACTGCCTCCATTGCAGTTTTCATTCTCATCAATATAATAACTACTTATGACATACAATGTAGTTACTTGCAGATGATCATCAAGTCCAACACTTGTGCTGGCTTATTTGATTTTAATTAATACCATATTTAACTTTAGGCCTACATTTAGCATGGCCTAGCTCTCCTGACTATCACAAAACTATTTTTTCTCAGTAATAGGAACTAGTGCAATAGAAACGAAGTAAAGATAAGCATACTGTGTCACTATTTGCACACCAATAGAACTACTGTAGTGTATGATAACATCTACCTTACGACCAGTACATGTACGTACCAGTCTCCTCTCTGGAAGAGCCAGGGTAAAGAGTCACAAGAGTAGAATCTGACCAGGAAAAAGTAAAACCAAACATTGCATTGTAAGGAAAGGTGACCAATGTGAAACCAATGAACTCTGCTATAGCTATTCTGTACAAAGTTGAGGGCCCTTTACATACTCTAATAGATCTACATGTATATCGGTATATTGACGATTTCAGGAATCTGATCTTTATTGGACAATAGAAAAACCAAGGAATCAGAGTTACTGCAAACATGAAAATTAAAGGCAGTTTAGCTGATAATAGGCTCTGCAAGACATCAATGATGATACACCATGTAGTTGAAGATACCTAAACTTGGAGAAAGAAACAAGGAACCAAACACCACCAAACACCGCTTGGTATATTTATACTTCATCAGAAGACTAAACTGAGTATGCAGTAGGCCTACGTCATTTTTATTGCCAGGCTCATGGCAGTTTGCAATTTCTCTGGTGGCGTAGACAGTCTCCTGCTATGATCTACTGCTATGGCCTGCAGCCTACCTAACAGGAATTAAATATCAGCCTACAATATAATTCGTCATCAGGAGCAAAATAAAAGTCACAATTATTAATGATAAGTTTTAATTATGAAACGGTGTTGATTTCCCAATAGAGCATAATCCATACATTCATTCGGCAACCTTGAGAGTGAATTGGCCACAAACTTATTCATACACTGGTGAGAAGGTTTAGGGAAGAGCAGACAATACTTCTCTGAGCAACACCAGACCCAAGATAGTAAAGTAGTCTAGGCTTAATAGTAGGCCTATACAAGTATTCCAGCCAATGATTCCTGATAGACAAAATTTGAAACCAGAGTCACTGTGACAGATACCCTACACTCAAACTACACGAGGCCAACAGTGACATGAACTCGAGAAGGCATAACTGTACGGCATATGGTAGGCCTATAGAGTTTATTTAGCTATATAAAAGTATTAGCTGCCCAACTCGCATAATTTAATGCATTAGTTATCTCAATAGACTTACCAATTACTATAACTATTAACTAGGCCTTAGACTTGACGAAGAAGCCCTAATTATGCACCAGTTTTATAGGCCTATAAGGATAGGCGTCTGCTTAGTCCTATACTCATACTGAAACTCACCGCACACTGCAACTGCTTGATGATAGAACTTCTGAAAGTTAAACCACAGTGGCAAAACTGCTATTTGAAGCCATTCAAATCATCGACTAACTATTTTAATATTAATTTTTTAATTTATTTTCATTTTGAGATAAGTTAACTTTCAATTAGATATTTATATTAGTCATAGCCACTAGGCTACATTTATACATAGTCAATATTGCTTGATTAAATACTAATTTTATTTTAAATTAATTTAAATAGGCCTATAAGTACTGTAGCTTATAAGTATAAATAGTAAGTAAACAAACGGCCTACTTTATTCCAATTAATTTCTTAATTTTATCTTAAAGCGTAGGCTTAGTTGCTCTCACGTCTCAATCACATTCCAAATATAATTTAAGTACAACAATTAGAAAAATAACAATTGACTATTTTTAGTTATTTTAATACTAAATAATTTTAATTTGATTTATTTAGTCAGTTAGACCTAGCTGTTAGTCTTGTCTAGTGCTTGTTTACCCTATGTAATGTATGACCAAATTGAAACAGTGATACCTTCGTACGTATTTCTACCATAGATTTGTTGAATATATAGTTCAATTCTTTTTTAATTATTTCAGCATAATAATTTGAATGCGACAATTGCAATTTTTGTTCAATCAATTTCAATGGAAATTTCCTGCACAGTCGGTAACAGTTTTATATGTATTATACCTGGTCCATTCCAATCCAATTAACTTTTTGTGATTTCTATAATTATTGGTCAATGATTAACCAATCAGCTGTAGTAATAGCACGGGTTCCACAAACTTTACAATATCTGCGCATAGAACTAGTTGTTGCTTTAACAGATTTAATGGTAAGGCTTAAACTCATTCCTAGTTCACGTGCTATCCGGCTGAATTGTAACCAATTAGGTCAAAGGCAGAAAAGACAACTCTCAATTCACTAACAATGATCAACGTACAATACTGTAGTTGATTATTGGCTTGTGTGTGTGTGTGACCATGTGTGTGACAGCGCTGAGGGAATTGGACTGGGGTGTGACTGTGGTGTCAAAGTCAGGTTACAGGGGCTACACAGTGTGTACCCACCTTTAAACTTAGCCTATACACTGTATCCAGGATACCCTGAAATTAGCTGGTGCAGTGTACCCACCCTATTTGCTCCACTTCTAACACTGCTTGATACCGTTACTGTCTGCAGCTACAGAGTCATTTACACTAAATTTATGAATACAAACTTGTTCAACGTAGGCTCTGTATCCAAGGGATATTGCTATGCACTTGTGCAGAGGTACCAGAAAAATAATGCCTTTCAGTGGCTTGAGAATCTAATGCATGTTAATTAAACTACATGTACATTGAGAGGTTTCCCTGATTACACATCGACTCCCCATGAATTTAACCATGTATATCAGTATATCCTGTCATATCCAACATCACAGCTAACTAGGGCATCTCCCTCACACATGTATATTCCCATCCATAAAACTTACAGGTATGAAATTGTTTGCTGCAGTAGTGTAAATGTTTTTAAAGGAATATCAATAAGAAACTTTTTTATTTCCACTTCAAAACACATTATTTGACAAATAAATAAAAAATAAATTAAAGGTGAGTTTTATAGTCTATGTACATTCTTGCTACCCTCTTTTTTTAACACTAGTTCAATTACTTGTATATCAGCCAGGGCCATTGGACTAATCAGCAGACAGACAGGTATACAGGCCTGCATTGCTATTATATGCAGCCTTGCGACCACTATAACTAAGCTCTTCTAATTAACAGTTTTGAAAACAAAAACCACCAAGACTGTTACAAAATCTGTTAAGTATATAAAATATCATATGGACCATAAGGCAAATCCTAGTTTATAAATAAACTACCAAATATTACTAGCAGACACCACATAATTATTGATATGATACACTGTAGGTAAAGCTGTTCCCTTCATTGTAAATTATTACAAGGAGTAATCAGCATGCATGTAGACAGGTCATGGAGTTTATATAATAATTAACATACATGTACATGTATATACTAATATTCTAAATAATATTTGCAACTTAAGCTGTGGTAAAATTATATCAAAAATAATACGAAAATAAAAAAATCCTAGGTAAAATATTTTCTGACACACTTCCGTCACAGGGTCGCGAACACATCGGTCTAGGCCGAAAGCAAAATCCTCATTTTCGTGCGAAAAGCCTACTAGGTGTGCCGATGAGTTAGGAATGGTCTTCTCAGGCCAAGCAAAATTCCAGACCAATAGCCGTTAGGGCCTAGGCCGACGGCCATCTTTGGATTTTTATTTGCGACCCAGGTCAGTCCAAGAGGTCGCAAAGACATGAACACAACGAAGCTAAAACTAGCAACAATCTCCAAAGCCTAAAGTCTTCTGTGACTAGTAATAATAAAAAAAATGACACTGCTGCTGCAGAAGTCATTGGTAGTGTGATTCATTTAGAGAAGAGGCTGAGCTGTAAGAGTGGAGTTACTTTGACTGTGGTGAGGTCTGCCAGTACAGCCTACAAAATAGTAATGCAAGCTCATAATAATTATACTGCAAAACTTGGGAGTTGTGGCCTCTTTTTTAAGACAATATCATTATTTAATGTTAATCAGTATTAAACTGATGTATGTTCAATGATGGTAAAGGTAAAGATATACCACTTTGCCTCGGTCCAGATTTAGCTTTCAAACCCAAGGCATATTGGACGATTTTAATGATCCAAGAGTCCTGTCTGCGGTCAAAAAGTCACATGTCACTAGTCAGTCACATAGTCACGTCTCACCAGTTAGAGGAATGTGATACAGCAGTGAATTACAACGACTAAAGTTTAGTCTCACCTCTGCCTGGCTTTGTGTTTTAACTTGCATTAGATTTAGCTTTCGGAAGGAGAAGATTGCGATGGCCAACACTACAAAGTGAAAGTACATGGAATGTGTAGATATATATGCAATCTTATATCCTAAGTAATGGTTATTTCTTTTCAAATCATCAAACTTACAGAGCAAGTTACAAGTGCTAACCTCGAACTGGGAAAGGAAATGAACAATGTCTAAAATAAAGACAGCACGCTGTACAATGTTAACTCATAGCATTAGACTTCATTTAATGGCAAACAACATGGTTAGGTAGAATGATATTTTCATCGTCTGCTGAAATCATTGACAGAATATCGAAGGAAGTTTATATTAGCTACCCAGTCTGTGCGTAACGCCAGGCTTATAGCCAATGAGAACAGACTAATCTCCTATTGGGACTGTAATGTCATGCAAAGCATGATACAACATTAAAATTAAATCACATCATTTGCAATTGGAGAACCATTATATGATATCGAGGCATCCTCTGAGAAAGTAAGTAAAATCTAAAAAAACACTGGATTGACTAACTAGAGACCTAGGGCTATGAACCACTGGTATTGGGACACCTGAAAATATTTGATGGTGCCTGAGAAGGGAAAACTAATTATGTGTAACACTTCAAAACCGGAATACACCTTCATCTCAAAAACATTTTACTGGAAAAACTTATTGAACTCAGAAAATGGTAAAACTGTCATGACTATGGTTTCTTGGTCACACGATGGAGACAGTGGGTCTAGAGCACATGTATATACACTATATAATATTACTATATACATGTAGTACTATAAGAATAATTACCACACAGAAAGGAGAAGGACAGTTTATGAATTCACTCCATGCAAGCTATTGAACATGTTGTGAAGTTGTCCTCTCTCAATTGTAAAAAAATTAGGAAGAGCAACTCCAGATTACAACCAACAACTCGCGCGTTGCCTGTTACTAGGGGAACCCCAATGAGTTGCATACTTACAACGGGAATCCCCAATGAGCTGCACACTTATAAAGGGAATCCCCAATGAGCTGCATACTTACAAAGGGAATCCCCAATGTGTCACGCAATGCTTACCAGGGAGAATCTCCAATGAGTCATAGGCGAAAATCTTATCCCACAGAAGCAGACATTCTCTGATAGACAGATAGCCTGAGAACGCTCTCATCAACCACTTAAACACTATCCTCAGCCTATAAACAATATAGGACTTTCCGTCATAAGCAAATCTATATAGCCACAAGCAACAGGAAAACATGGAGCTCATTCCAAAAATAGTAGACTTACTACTAACAGGTTATGTACACTGTACATTATACTAGATGCTATAGATATTGAGAAGGAAGGTACATACGGATGAATATCCATAGACTTAAAGTGGAAGAAGAGCTGAGATTCCTGAGTCTGTAGAAGCGACTCAAAAGTGGTGGCCAATCCCAGTATGCTCTACAGTCAAAGGTATGCAAGTTTGGTAAAGATTGTAAAATATAATGTTAAAAGAGATTTGGGACAAGAGCTGCCAGCATCTAGGTATACAATTACTTTTAGTTACAGCATAATTATTATCTACACAAAGCGGGTGGATGGTAGTGTACCAGATGTGGTACAACACTATTTTATTGTTTGTTTATTTGGCATGCTCAATAAAATGCAATATACCTCAATAATGATATATACATAACAATTATGTATACACAATAATAAGAAAGGGAATGCTAATGGGACTTGAGTAAGGAAAGATAAACCAGTCAAGGATTATACTCGACAGCAAACAGCCCATGATACAACTTAAGTCAATGTAAACACCTGGATGATAAAGTGTAAGAACTAGAATAGTTTACCGTGTCACATACCTGCCTATCAGAGGAGATGATGTGCAGCTTGTGGAAATATCTCATGTATATCTCTCTAAACATGGAGTATAGGACATGAATATCATCATATATATAGCAGAGGGGGGCAACTACAACATGGATAATACACACGTGCGTACAATATATAACACTCAATGTAGTGGACACTATATACTGTATATATGATTTGTATATTAAATATACAATGTAGTCGCATATTAATAGGGTATATATAATACAGCTGTACATGTACATGCATGTAGACATAGTGAATGTACCGTAGGCCAATATTACAGCAATGGATGTAAAACTTTCACCGTATATAGTAATTCGTTCACTATTCATGACGTAAGTACTTTTTCCAAACATGACTAGTTATCAAGTGTAATATTCAAGAACCTACAGCATAGTCTATACATGATCCTGATGCAAACACTGTTTATGCAATATGTAGTCTTAGAACATAACCTACCTGTCATAGCCTAAGAACTCAACCTACCGAGCATAGCAAACCCATAGAAAGGAATAATCCCATTTGGAGGATATATGACGCTGTACTCTGGTATTCCAAGCTTTCCCCGGATGAAGGATTTGGCGGGAGAGCTAATGCTGGTTTTAGAAAGTTCTAGAACTTGAGTGTCTCTAGAGAACGGAAGCAATACCTGCAGTGAAAGACATATTCATTACCATGTCAGGTCACATGATCGATTTCCATGTCCTATTATAGACAGCAGGAAATGACATCACAAGTAGTAAACGATCAAGCTGAAACATATTGAAAATTATAAAGAAACAACTGGATTAGATGCTTAAATTCCAATGACGATTTAAGAAACACAGCTACGTGAAAAAATAAGTATGGTATCCAATCATAACACTAGTAAGCAGTGAGAGTAGTAGAATACGTAGATTCACATAGACACAGCTTAAGCAAACATGTTTTGGGTCTGCTGAGCATAGCTAGGAGTTTAAATAGGAGTTACAACACACTTTAATTCAACAGGACAGTTTATGGTGGTTTTACCCGGAAGTCTTATGAAATACAGCAGCTACAGACAGCATGAGCTATTATAGATTACTACTGCTTATCCCTTACCATGAATATGTAGTCTTCAAACACAAAGAACTGATCGTCATTAGTGGAGGTCAGCTTTATATCCTGTAATGTATGACAGCATATATATGTGCCATATGACAGTATGCATGTAATAATATATATGACAGTATATAGGCAATATATGATCATATGATCATATGTATATGTAATGCATTATAGTATGTAATATATGATAGTATTACATGTATGTAATGCATTACATACAGTATGTATGTAATATATGATCAGATAGCGTACAATCATGCACATGCAATGTATTACAGTATGTACATGTATATATATAAAAAACATCAACACGGTAACTGACGTACCTTGTAATACAGAAGGTCAATAAGTAGGTCGTAACGTAGGACTGCCTGTTTCAGCTGGTCATAGTACAGTCTATCCTACAAATACACCACATTGTTCTACACACCACATGGAAGGGTATAGTTACACCACACTGTTCTATGCATCATATGAAAGGGTATAGTTATACTACACTGTTCTATGCATCATATGGAAGGGTAGAATTACACCACACTGTTCTATGCACCACATGGAAGGGTATAGTTATACCACGCTGTTCTATGCATCATATGGAAGCGTAGGGAATACCATACTATGAGAAGAGGAAGGTGCACTCTGACTACTAACACTAGACCTAGTACTTACCACATTGTCCACATTCACCCCGAGGATGGTACGCCATAGATTAGCCCGTAGTCCAGGTGGACAACCTCTTTTACAATACTCCTGGGCTAACACACTTGACTTGCTGGCCAATACTAAAACATAGTGATAAAAACTCAGCAGGCAAAACAGTCAAGATGCCACTATTTTTAAAGAGCGGCATGATATGTTGTGGTGTTCACACCTTAACTGATGTATCATCTACTGGAGCCACTTGCATTTATGTATAGAGTCATGCCAAAAGCAGTGAGTTTGTATTTTTAAGGGTTTAGCAAGTTGTCTTCTTTTCGAAACACAACACTTTTGGAGTTGTTCTTCCTTGATTATTAAAATAGTCTAATCTGCTGAGAAGAAATCTTTAGACGATTCTGTAATAATCTGTGCTTGTACCCAAGGTCAAGCTCTAAGATCAAATGAGCAGACAGGTCACATACCTTTCTTGCCGAGTCTGAACCGCTCATTAGCAAAGAGTTCTTGAGGGACCTCTACCTCATCATCAACTCCGATCTGACACTGGTTAATAGACATCTCATTGTAGTGTATCCTCTGTAACAACACCCACAATAACTACATCTATGTCTATGAGAGTTATTCTACTGTGAGTACGGTGATAACTAGCTGCAGGACCTGTAATAATCTTCAGTTATAAGAGGCTATAACGGCATCTGCCCTTCACACAGCATCTGCCCTTCATATAGCATCTACTCTTTCATATTGTACTATGCACAGAGAATAGAATGGAGAATAAAAATCAACAGCCAATAGCAATTAAGATAACAACAGTTGAGCTGAAGTGTTGGATTTCACAAGCATTCATATATATGTACATTGTACATCTTACCTCACAGTCTCACAGTCTATGGCAAGGAAATAGGGTAATGATCCATCGAAAATACTTACAGAAAACATACTATGCATAAATATAAGAAGACAGTGATATACTTACCAGTTCATTTATAGACTTGATATGTATGGGTACGGATAGAAGTCCCCACCGTTGACTGCAACATATAGGGGATAGCAATGTATAAGTTGATTACTTGTATAAACCTACTGGAACAGGTACAATGTACATTGGATTGTGGACTATGTCAGTCTAACTTCAACCTAAGAGACCCTTATGCGATGTGACTAGTAGTATCCTACACTGTACATGCTTAGCCAGTATACCTACATACATGTTACCTGATATTAGTATAATACACACAGGTTACCTATATTATATTAGTATACCTACATGCAGGTTACCTATATTATATTAGTATACCTACATACAGGTTACTTGTATTATATTAGTATACCTACATACAGGTTACCTATATTATATTAGTATACCTACATACAGGTTACCTATATTAAAGTACATGTAAACAGAGATAAGTACTGACCTGAGCAGTTCCTCATTCTTACAAGGCATAGAGATGTTGATGAGAACCTCCAGGAAGTCTTTAGGCCCATAGACTGGTCTGATATTAGAGACGTCTGCAGTGAGAGACAGATGATATCTGATATGGTAATATAATATGATATAGTGTAATATCATATCTTGGAGGATGGAGTAGGTGTGGCCTAGTGGTTAGGTGTTAGATCTAATCAGGGTTATATCCCTGTCAGCTTTACTGGTGATACAAGTATGGACATTCAACCTTGAGATTCGCCAGCTCCTGCAAATCTATTTAATTCCTTAATGGTCGACGATATGGAAGGCGTACTGTGATGAAACGAAGAGCATAATACCACTATAATGACGCCATGAGAGCTGAATGTTATGGAATGACGTTAGAAACAACTCACCCAGCTCCATAGCACCAATATCTGTCCAATGATTAGCTAGGTCAAGAGCATCCTTTTCCGTCCTCTTCTTGGCAAGAGGTAAGTTTAATTCTGTGCACATTGTATTGAGACTTTTTGCTATTCTTCTCTCCCAGTTTTGCTGTAAAATTGAGTTGAACACATAATCTGGTCAAGTAGGAAATATAGACAATGATGCCTTACATATACTTGTCATAGGCCTACATAAGTCCTTGCCTAAAAAAACCATGTATGAAAATATGGTCAAGCCCCTTTACATAATATCCTAAGTTTTATGCCAAATAAAATTATAAGTAATTTCTGAACAAGAGAAAAGATTAACTACTGTATATATCAAAGTCAAATGCTGCATACAGGCGTAAGTGAGCTGGCATTCAACAACCTTGGCTCTACCCTTGTGATTAGGGAAATCAGTTTAGGAGTACTGAAAATAAAGAGAGAATAAAAGATCCGTTCAATATTGGTGAAGAATTAGGGTGGTTTTATTTACTGCTCAAACGTGATAGGCTCACCTGGGCCTTCCTAATAAAGGATAAAGGCTCTCGAATCTCTTCATCAGATGCTAACTGGCTGACTTCTTGACCTTTAACCTTTGTAACCTCCTTATACACTGCATTCTCTAGCTGAGTGCCACAACCTGGTGTTATAGGAGAGACAGTATATCTAGTTGCATCCTACCTGTTCTACTTAACATACTGTGAGGCTAGACTGTAAGCATATCCAATTATGATGTATATGGAAATGAGCAGTTATGTATGACAGTCATGTAGAAGAGAATGCTATATTTCTTGCAAGGAAATTTATTCATGAACAGCTAAAGACTTGGTACCACATCTGTTGAAATAGCCCGTCCCCAATTTATTTATAATATAAGCTGGTTATGTACCCTGTGTCTATAACCAATCTGTTTTTATTATTCAAGTTTTATAATAAATATATTAGTATCTGGTACAACATTGACTGCTGTACATCAAGTGGCCATTTTGAACAGTCTAAGAATAATATTGTTGGAATGCCTGGATGGATATACTCGTACTTTACATACCACTAATTTTGAGAGCAGACGTTATATCCCTTTCTATGTCTATTCCCATTGATTTTCCTTGAGAAATATAATGCTGCAAAACAAAAATATTACTGTAAGGCGTAAGCAGGCACTACAGGTGACAGAGAACTTTCAAACTACAGCGGATAGAAATTTAGGTTCCATGTATAAAAGCAAAGCAATAGGAGTTACGAGAATAAAGATGACAATGGCTGCCAACAGCTTCTAAAAGCTCTTAAAACTGTTCAGATGTAATTGTTAACCTGCACAGCCTGTAGAGATTGAGATTCCAAGTGAGAGCCAGCCAGTTTCTCCACCACCTCGGTGACAAATGTAGATAACTGCTTGTCGTCCATGTTATATTATGAAGTTAGTTTTTCCTCTCTACACTCAATGAATAGCCATATGCATCCACTTCCTACTCCTGACCAAGTGATTGTGCACAAACACCTACCCTGTTAGGGACATATGCTTAATAAGACACATTATATTTATATCTGCAGATTGGTTATAGTGAAAAGCTCCAAAGTTAATTAAAGATTTTACTGCTTAGTCCTATAGATTCTATAAAATGTGTCGATAGTAACACAGCAACCATTGGGGAATGAGAAACAGGTAAAAGTACGAGGCCTGATCATTCAATGCCAAGACTGGTTCAATATTTTTAGATGATAGAGGAGTTGTGATTTTAATTTTCAGCACAATCTTTTATTGCTTTTGTAACCACTGCACAAAATAAAAACAAGGGCACACCCACTTCAGGTGTGATAATAAGATATTCAAAAGAAGCTTTTTTTTCTTTCTACTGTTTTTTAACATGGAAAGTATTCAAGAACAAAGAGTATAAGTGAAATACTGTGTGAATTGGGTAAAAGTGCAACATGAATCTATGAAATGCTATGCAATGCTTTTGCAAATGATGCTTGAAGTATTAGTAGAACTGTTGACTTGTATAAGAGGTTCAAAGAACATGATCAAAGACCTGGAAGACCAACAACTTCGAAAACTGCTGAAAGCATTGAAACTGTGAGAGAAAAAGTGATGTCAGACAGGGAATTGACTATCAGAGCGATAGCTCATGAGTTCGCCCTTGCATTTGGAACAGTTAAGCAGATTCCGATTAAAAACCTTAGTTTGAGAAGAGTAAACACCAAGTTTGTGCCAAAACTATTAACAGAAGAACAAATACAGCACTGGCTTCCAGTGGACAGTGACCTACTGGAAACTGCGGAAACTGAACCAAACTTTCTCTAAAGTATCATCACAGGTGATGATTCATGGGTGGATGGTTATGGCACAGAAACAAAGCCACAGTCATCAGTTTTGAAGACATTTCTATCTTTCAATCAGCCATATTGAAAGAGATGACACAATTTCCAGAAAAAAAGCTTTCAAAAACGCATGGAATCGTTAGGTCAGAGATTCAATAGTTTGAACCCTACGCCACCAGTCCTGGAACTTTATGATCACACCTCGCATATAATTGATACAGGGTGGTAGTACATTTTCAAGTAGAAAATAGCCAAAAAGGCTTCATCATGCTGAGAATATCTGCAGGTAACTCCCTACTTATGCCCTTCTATCAAAACTGAAGTGCTGGCCATATAGTCCTAGATTTCACTGATTTTAAATAAGTCGAGTCTTTCAGCAGAACCTTAAAAGACTACCCTTTTATGATCTTTAGTTCGACAACTAGATGTTTCTGAACATTAGGCCAATAAATTACAATAGTTGAGATCCAGGAACATCACACCCATAGTTAACATCCCAACGATATTACTGTTCAATTACTTAGTCAATGCAAACAAAACATGACATGTCAGCCATCTATAAATAAAGCTTTTAGAGTTAACATTGTGCATTGTGTTATTTCATTCACTTTAATTTCAATATATTATTTTAAATTAAATTTCATCATTGGATTTAATATTCAACAAATTCAATTATTTAATAAAATTAATTAAAATAATAAAAATAAAATAGATTGTAAAATAAAAAAAAATTATTGAATGATATCAAAGCAATTATCATGGTCGAAAACAAGAAATAGAATGCTATAATGGCTATCAGCCACTTATGAAGATAAATGTTACAGCAAATAAACCTAAAATTATAGCTGCAGCTAACAGCAGTTACTTATAAAATTCATGAGATGATTCTTGTTAATCTTGACTTGATTGATGGCAGTTGCTTACACTGTTACACAGACATGAGACATTAGAGGTAGATAGTGACGTTACTGTAGTAACATTTCTGCTTTATAATAATTCATATCCAATTCCTAGCAGTTTTATTGATTGTGACAAAAACACTAACGTTTCCAAAATTTTCCAAAATCAATAACAAAAAGTTATCTCCAAGTCCCTTTGCATGGCAACTTGTACACAAATCTTTGCAAATGGCGCTTCGGTCAACCACGTGATGCAAGTAGAAAATGACCGAGAACGCAACTCCTTAATAGTGTCACCAAAACGATTATCAACAAGTTGTCTTCTCTTAACACGGAGACTTACGAGCGCACAACTTCTCACTATTGTAAAGGTAATCTACATGTACATGTACGACTGCATTGATTATACATGTACACAGTGGTCAAAGTTGGGGGGGGGGGTCGTGGGGGGACGCAGTCCCCCACCATAAATTTCAGGTGGTCCCTCAGACTGATAGACCCCCTACAGATTACCTTTATAATAAATCAAATGCAGTGCCATTTATTTTCTTTGTTTCATAGCAACAAAGTTTTCTCTTAAAATCCTAAGATCTTGGCCACATTTTAACCTGAAGCTCTTCGATTTTGCACCATTTCGGTGTCTAGTTTTGATAAAGTTTCCCGGAGAGCGCTCAGACACCCCTTCCAGACCCTCCCCGCCGGCTTTAAGTGATTATGTTTGCTACCCCAGAGACCCCCACCTTTTTTCTTAGACTTTGACCACTGCATGTACATTTAATGTACATTAACATCATTGTGTAAAAATAGGAATAGGCCACATTACCACAGTATTCTAGGAGAGGTAATTCTATGCACATTACTCATCTAGCAATAAACATCCACATAATTTCTCTGCAGTGGTAGGAGGGGTGGGTACACTGTACTCTCTGCAGTGGTAGGAGGGGTGGGTACACTGTACTCTCTGCAGTGGTAGGAGGGGTGGGTACACTGTACTCTCTGCAGTGGTAGGAGGGGTGGGTACACTGTACTCTCTGCAGTGGTAGGAGGGGTGGGTACACTGTACTCTCTGCAGTGGTAGGAGGGGTGGGTACACTGTACTCTCTGCAGTGGTAGGAGGGGTGGGTACACTGTACTCTCTGCAGTGGTAGGAGGGGTGGGTACACTGTACTCTCTGCAGTGGTAGGAGGGGTGGGTACACTGTACCCTGAGTTCCAATGATACAGAAGTTTCTAGTGCAGTATCGCTGCAAGATGTAAGAGGTTAATACTATGCATGCATGTACATGTAGATGTACTACACACAAAATATGTACATGGACATGTAGGTATATTGTATTTAAATTTACTTACCCGTTTATTACATGAGTTTCATTTTAGTATGAACGCTTATGTCAATACTTTATATACATGTACATGCAAGCTGAATATAGGAAATATGAGCGTTATCCTATTTAAAACATTACACAGCACACAAACCTAGATGCAATACAATGCATGTCTATACAGAATGTAGTTATTAAATGTTGGTGACAAAATTGTCTTATTTACATGTATATACAGTCATTTAATTTAAGATGAGGAAATGTTATCAACATGACTATTTTTAATATGAATGAATGTAGGAATAATTTTTATGGTAGTATTAATTGTATGCATATGTATATAACATTAAATTGTATCTGAATGAAAAGTAACTAATAGCCTTGGAAATGTAGTCTCACTTCTTGCAGCTTTCTCTCCTATTACTGCAGTAGATATTGATATACATGTGAGTTGCTAGGATATCTATAGAGAACTAAGGCTACAAATTGACTCCATTACCCTTTATGTGTACATACTATAATATACATTGTATCCATATATATAGCCCAGTCTCCTAGATAGGAATCTAGAAGGTGCATTTATACAGTTAGCAAGAGAGAAGTTAACATCTTTATAACGTATCCACCTGCTTCATAATGTATCTAAGGTATGTATAATATAGCTTGTGTAACAAATTCTGACCGCATTTTTTAACAAAATAAAATTTTAGTAAATTACAATGTTTACGCTATTGGACATGGAAAGTGATTTGAAAATATGCGTAATAACTGAAACTCATGTTGTACATGTAAATGTACATCATATACATGTATGTATGACCAGCTTAGGTTGAAATTGCAAAATTTTTATGTGGAAAATATGGTTGCAACTTCTAAATTTAACACACTCAATGGTTTCCTACTCCCTAATTAAAATTATACATGTACCACTATCATATTATACTTTGGTCTTTAATTGTGCATTATGTGTCTATTTTTCAGTGGAAACAGCATCGACAATATTATTGTTTTAGATTAAAAGTTTGATAGTAGTCTTAGAAACATAATTTTGTCAAAAAACATTATGTAACAGCAAACAATGCCTAGTAAAAGGACTTGTGCCGTTGTCCTAACACTTTGTTCTAATCCAACCTTAGTTGTATAATATACATGTCGTACAGTTACAATAGTGTAGTCATAGTGAGCTGGTATTGTACACTGTTTTGTCTCATAGAATACAAACTATCGTATTGCGTTTTGTAAGTTTAAAATCTGCAGTAATTTGTACAGTTTACAATAAGATACAATGTAATATTTACATTTCGCTTGTCTTTTTGTGTTTTTTATATTCTTACAATCAAGTTTCTGATGTGCAGGACTGGTCAGTCACAGGTGCAAGGTCGTTGACCCTACCGTCCACGGAACAGAATGTCCGCTACGTCAGCTACTATATTAATGGCCCAGTACTACGAGCAGGCGACAAGCACTAGAGATATAAACCATTCTATGATGTCATATAACGCCACAACGATGGGGGAAATGACCAAGGGAGATGACTTCTCTACGTCAACCTCAGCTTCCCAAACACGATACCAGCTAACAACAGTAGATGAAGTAATATTAGTCCTGCATGGACTAATATTCATCTTAGCAGTTGTCGGCAATGGATTGGTAAGATTACTTGATTTAATTTACAAGTAAAATTGGCATTTATTTATAATCAATAATTTTATTCATGTCAATTATATAGTAGGCTTATATTATTAGCATTTATTACAGTCTGATCTCTTGTATAATTTAATATGGTAATTAGAGCAATTATAATAAGGATAATATACATTGTATGTATTATCCTATCAAATGTTATCCTTATATAAGGAAATAATATGAGTCCTAGAATATGCACGTGCAGACGATATTACTGGGTGCAAGGTCAGATGATAATTTGACATCTGTGGCTTTGACTTCCAAACAATTCTAGCATTGACTATAATATGCATAGCATTCGAGGAGTGAATTTAGTACCGTTTCTATTAAATTCTTTTTTGTAAGTCAGATATCTTTTAAAATGCAAAAGCAAGAAAAACTAATAGCCTACATGTACATGTACATGTACATGTACATGTACATGTACATGTTAATTTTCCAAGCGGAAAAAAAATATTTTTATGTACGAGACTTTCATGGAAAGTTATCCGACTATTATGCAATGACCACATTACGTTACGTTGCGTTTCATTCTTACCCAACGATCAGTTTCACAATTGCGTTGTTTTATATTAGCTGATTGTCTGCAAGAAACCATTGTGTTCATTATGTTTAGACTATGATAAGGTAAATATTTACCAAGATCACTAAATAAAGGTGAAATTGCATTAGAGAAAGTGAATTTAGGGTGTAGAAGGCCATCTAAGTAACACTGCTCATATACTGCACGCAGATAATCATAAAACTTGGCTATTACAATGGTATAGCACATTTAATAAATTGTCTAGAGTTCGGTACATGCAGTATCTCAACATGCAATATCAACAAAGGTGGAATGTGGCTATATGGAGCTGGTGGTAAACTCCTTATCAGCTAGCCAAACTCTTGAGGTTTATCTTCTTCCTCATCGATGACTAGTGGAATGGATAGTAACTAATTCATAAGCTTGTACCTCTACTATTGTAGATGTAGATGTTACGCGCTGCTATAAATATTTCTGACCTGCAGTGAATAGATACTACCATATACAAAAATGTAGTTGATTTATCGAAAACCACATCAATAATAATATGCTCTTTACACAGGGCTAGTTAGCTCGTTGCCATCTTGAGAGGAATAAGGATCGTATCTCATGTTGTACTTTGCAGTTAGATATTTCAAATTCTTATTATTCTGATTGCATCCTTTGATCCCTACGCCCACCAAAACTGTGGAATGTACGAGATTTGATTTTATGGAATTATGTTTACTCCTTGTGGATATAATAACATATTATTTTTGTAAACATGTAAACTGACACAAATATTTTCTATTTGAATTCCTTAATATCTTAGATACATGTGTACTGAAACATTGTAATGTAGCATTACAATAGTATATCATGTTAATCAGGATATAAACGAAAATAAGGCCAGGTCATCTGCTGCTGTAGTTTTAGTGCACTAAAAAATGTGTGCGCTTTAGAAAGTATTGTAGCAATGAGCACTGGGTAAAGCATGATCATGTGACGGAATTCTGAGCTCAATAATTTTGCATTGTGAAAGACTATTGGCCAATTAGAATGTTAGAAATCTGTTTCATTTACCTTAAAGGCCTACATGATTGTATTGAAGAGAGATGATAACTTTATTTCAATCTTGTAACCTGGTGCTAATTATACATGTAGATTATATCCAACGGTGACCGATATTCTGAGATGTCCCCCATTAATAGCTACCGATCAACCGCACACAGTAATTAGAGTTGTCATTGGCTCACTGTAGAGTGTGCTTCAGCTGCAGATCAACTCTAGGCTGAAAGTCAGAGAATCAAATGAACAACCTTTAGGGCAAACCAAGTGGCTACATAATGTTAAATCACAAACTGCGGTTGCTAAATACAGTCTCAATGACTGTCAATTCCACTTGAATTAATGACTATCAGACTAGTAATATGGTCCTTTGCTCCAGTGGGTTGTCCAGCAAAACTAGCTTGTTGATTAGTTTGCAAGATTATAGCTCCTTGATTTTGAGCATTTTCAGCTGAAAAGTGTTAGCTACCTCAATATTTTCTGTTGAAAAGTTGTAGCTATTCCAAAACTTCTTTTCGTAGGTCATAGTAACACTAGCACAGAACAGACGAATGAGGACAGTGACCAACATATTCCTACTCAACCTGGCAGTTAGTGACCTCCTATTAGCCATCTTCTGTATGCCCTTTACCATACTTCCTGTGATAATGAAAGATTTCGTATTTGGGCGGGTTATGTGCGTCCTGATTCGCTATCTTCAAGGTAGGTCAATAAGTCGTATAAAGTTTCCCTACTCTTGCAATATAAACTAAACTATTCCAATTTAAGATATGCTTTGCTTTGACATTGATTGTTTAATGGCGCATTATCGATATAGAACTTTTTTGGTACAGTTAATGGTGGCCCTTGCGGCGCTTCTAACGTCCCAGCCACAATGAGGCCAACGCAGTAAATGCCATGTGTATATAAATTGCTGAGTGCTTCTTGACACAGGTATGTCAGTGTCAGCAAGTGCGTTCACTCTTGTCGCCATATCGCTGGAGAGATTCTACGCCATATGCAATCCTCTGAAATCAAGGAAATGGCAGCACCTGAAACACAGCTACAAGGTAAGACTAGGCTCACCAAGTTTAATACATGTAGGCCTCGTCTCCCCTCTTCTCCTCTTAGTTACAGTCATGTACATATAGTTTCCCAGCTTTAGGCCAATGGGAAGCCATGAGATGTTGTGCCACGCCCACGATTACATACTATGGATGGAAAGTTTCTATCACAACCAGTTGTTGTGAATCTATAAATAATATAGTCTGTGGATTAAACAGATGACTATTAAACACTTTCTTAGTTTTAGTTGTATTTGTTCTAAAACTCAGGTGGGTGTGTCCTACTCTGTGGGTGAGTCTGTCCAACTGTAGGTGGGCGTGTCCTACTATGTTGATGGACATCTCCAACTATACCAACACTTTTAATCCTGCCAATAACACTTGTGGCATGCCCATAATTATGTCATACTCCAATTTTCAAACTTACATCTAGTTTTTTAACAAGCTTTAGTTACCATTTAAAATCCTACTAGTTTGCTCTATGAATGCCGTCTAGTTACTTGTATTTTATTTTGGTATGTCTACGGCTATTTAGCTACTATCAGCATTCATAATTACTCTGTTAATTGCAAGTATTTGGTCTAGTAATGTGTAATAAGACTGGCCATTTGTGAAAGTATTCTACTTTACCTACTTGAGTAGATTACATTATGGGACATTATGGTAGATTGTTGTATGTTGTATAGCCCTGAAATGTGTACATAGACCAAAATACTATTGTCTTAATATGCCTGTATATATTTTACTGCCTCGCTTCAATCTCTATGAGCTATCCTTGTACATTTACTAGTTGCTAATCTTGCCGCAATGTCTCTCTTCCGGAGAGATAATGTTGTATTATATAACAGGTCACCCAACCTCTTTCATTCACCATGATGTCTATTAACCTATGAATTTATTTATGGAAGTAAAATAGGTCTGGTATTGACGTAGGCTTGAATGGGCAGATGTATTCTCTTTAGTAGCCTTAGTCTGGTTACTGCTCGGATTTGTAGCCCCACAGTCTATCTGCTTGGAAAGCGAGTTATTTTTTTCTAGGAAAAGAATACCAATATTTCTGGCAAAACAAAACCTCTATTTGCATATTGTAATAAAGTTCAGTATATAACAGAAATCAATGAGTTATATTTTCTAATTACACAACAACTCTAATAAGAGTATATAATGTGTTTGAGCAATGGTTCTATGGCTAGCTGAAGCAATGGTTCTATGGCTAGCCGAAGCAATGGTTCTATGGCTAGCTGAAGAGTTTGCAAATTTATTACAAGTCATATAAAAACATATACACTATACAAGTCATGTAAATTACATAAAATTATATCATATTATATAATTATATTTATATATAATGATATTTATATATAATCATATATTTTATATATAATTATATTTATATATAATTATAATACACAAAATTTTAAAAACATCACTTTTGCACTTTAGCTGGAAATAAGCAGTGTAAAAACACGTACATGTATGTATATAATATAATTGTAATACTCTGTAGCTGTTGAATTACAATGAGTATGTGTAGAAAAACAATATACAAAAATGTAGTTGCATGGCAAGTACCTTCATCTCTTGACTATACATTTAAACACATGTCAGCCACATGTAACTAAATGTATAATTTTGTATTGTATTATACAATATTCTAGAGTAAGTGCAGCTAGTGGCTGTAGCTACACAACACTATATAATTATACTATATTCTATGCAGGTGCTTGCAGGTGTTTGGTCCTTGGCTATGGTGATAAACATACCATTTGCTCTCTTCCAAACAATTGTCACTTACCCCTCCGGCAGTAGGATGTGTGCTGACATGTGAGTTTGTTATCAATATTACATGTTAGATATTTAAACATGTCCACTCTTTTTATACTTATCTGTACCTACATGCATGCTGTCTTACCTTGTTTCTGTGACACAGCTGAACGCGTGCTTGTGTATAAAACTCTATTCTATACTGTTGTCTGTTGCGGCAATACAATAACACTGTCGGGTCAGTGTTGTCATGTGCTGCCAAGTCTCAATGTTTTACCACATCATTGGCCCAATGTTGGCTAAACGCACTCGCATACAACAGCTACGAGTAGTGATGATAATTATTATATTTTAACACCTGCGACACAACCCTCTGTATCGGGTTAATATTAATTTGTTTATGGACCGTTGTTGTTACTGATAGAAACTTAAATGCTAGTACTTTTTGGTTATATATACATGTAAATGTAGTACGTTGTTGTAAATAAGTTAATTTTAATAATAAACATGTATTATTATTATTATTTCTCTATTACTTCACACATAGAAAATGTACATACATGCAGAAAATTATGGCAATCCTGTCAAAATTAGTCTATTTACAATAATATTTTACATCTGTATGTTAATTGAGTAGAACTATATGTATATACAATGTACATGTATGTAAATATATATAGGCTTTCATCAGTGAGAAGTTATATAATAATCAACCACCCTGTAAACTGCCCAATACATTTTATTATCATTGTTATACAACTGGAAAACATGATTTATCATTCATTATGTCGTAACACTATGATTCTGTTAATGTACATGTATATCGGGCAGGCAACTGACTAAACTGTATGGAAAGTATACAATAGTATTATAGTTTCCTGTAATGTAATTACAAATATAAAACAGAAGGTGTTGCTACTCAAACTAACGTTATATAGTAACAGAGTTCTTATTTTCCAAGCTAACAGTTTCCAAGTATTCCACAGTTTAAATAGAAGAGTAGATATGATGGAGCCCAATTATTTAAGAGTAATGAAAGGGAGCTGCTCTGTTTTGACTCCTCATGTGTTTGTAAACAAGATTGGTTGGAAATCTACTATAGCTAATTAAATCATTTTCTAAGTCTTTAGATGGCCTCGTGGGGATAGAACAGTCAAGTAATTAAATGTTTGTTCTGTAGACTAAATGAGAATACTTAGTCTCTAGTTTGATTTCACACAAACTCTAAGTTGAAGGTTTAAGGACTGTCATTCTGAATTTGAAAATTTTTATCATTCATTGATTTTTAGGAATTAGTTCAAAATTTTGTATAGAACTAATATCCACAATTTGAGATTTTCCAATGCACGTTATATTTTCTCTAAAAGGTGAAACTTTTAGTAAATACCCCGCCAGAATCTGGCTTCTCTTTGCGAATCAGGGCAGAGGTGGATCTTTAACGTGCGTGTCTTTGATGTAGACACTACACGGGACCTCCTGTACTTTTTATACGCCCTGATCCGAACAGGCGCAGCTAGGGTGAAAGGCTTGCTGAAGGCCTTTGCCAGAAATGACACAGCTGGGGGTTTGAACTCACAACCTCTCGGTTTGTGTGCATGTATGCTACCAACTGTGCCACCCGACACCCTTATTACACACATTATTATACAGCAGTTCATACTACTATGTAGGCCTACTAACATACAATGTACTTCTTCTATCAGGTGGCCGAACATCAAGGCACAGCAGAGTTTCTACTTCCTCCACCTAGCGATAGCTGACCTTCTCCTCCCTCTCATTATCATGTCTGTAGCCTACAGTCTTATAGCTAAGACTTTGTGGAACGGGTTGAAAATGGCCCAACTTACTGGTAAGGAGGTAAAACAGCACTAATATTCCCTTGAGACGAGAAGTTTGAAATTTTGAATATATATATCCACATACATGTATATATACATACATGTATACGCTCGAAATTGGTAGCAATACCAGTTTCTTGAGCACTTTACCTGGGAGATACACTGAACTGGTGGCATTACGCAATTCTCGCTGTCTCTGGCAGCTTGAGAACTTTGGTTCAGTGGATTTCACACCTTTTAAATACGCTTTGCTGTAAATATACAGTATTGCTAAGGTGTTCTCCCAGGCATATCTCTGAGCTGCACTGATGAGGTGTTAAACACCGAAACAGTACACTGTATGCAGATTGAGTACATGTATATATACATGTATATATACATGTATGTATATATGTACATGCAGCTAATCTTACATGTTTACTGCTGTGTTGGTAATATAACTGTACTGAGAATGTACTTAAACTTATCAATCTGATAAATCAATAAACATTATAATGTTCATTATTCAGAAATATGATTTAAGAAAAACTTGCATTATCGTTTTATATGAATTATGTACATGTACATCGTACAATGCATAGTGTTGGTAGTTTTATGGATCTAGAGCAGGCCTGTTGGGTTCAGGGTCTCTATACGATGATGTGAGTTATAAGAACCGGGGAAAGTGACTGCACTTTAACCTGTTAGCAACACAACATCACAAAATTGTCCTACCAAAGTGTAGAGAGCTAAAATGTTGTTGAGAAGTCTATAAATTTATCTTATTTCAAATAATCAAGCTATCCTAGCTCTACTGAAGCAAATGCACACAGAAGTGCTATACTTGCATATAATTGATACTGGGAAATCCCAAAGGCGAGAGGACAAATCACGATTCTTTGCTAACCGCATACTTTCCTAGCAAAAATTTCATGTGGGCGGTCACATGCCGATAGCTCCCCTGTTGGTACATATAACTCAAAAGGACTTCATACTCTACATTCATTCATAAATCTTTACCATCGTATCGCCTACAAAATTGAATTAGTCTAACAACACTACTTGTAACTAATTCATTTATCCCACCCTACCTATAGATACATCGCTGCTTGCCAAGGCTAAGCGACAGACGTCCTTGACTAGTGACGGCAGCGATATAAGTGACGAGTGTGAAATGAATGAATCAAACCCACTAAGTACGAACAACAACAATGGCCGTATGAACTTTGTAACTCATCGAAGCTACAGCAAGCCGCCATCTTTAGGTAGACAGGAAACACACACCAGTTTGAGAAGTCACTCTTCTGCGGTAGGTTTGCTAGTGTTCACTTGTATGCCATTGAATGTGCAAAAGAATAAGAAGCACAGGCTAATCCATACTAGAATCAATTATGGGGCACAGGCTAAATTATGCTAGAAAATCGTCTGCACACTATTTACAGTTGCCACTAGATATAAATTCAAATGCCACACCTCTCACCTTCGTGTACTAATTCTTATTTACACGACAGTCAATGTCATGATGTGAGCCTGGGAATCCCGTATTCCTGCTTTGGCTACCAAGGGAAACTGCTAGCAGTCTTTACATGTACAATGTGTATATAAAACTAGAGTTAATAAAAAGTTGGAGTTGTTCCTCCTACACTTATTAGTCTCTCAACATAACTTCTGTTGTTTTATGGAGAACTTTTATATATTATATACAATATATGTAAGTTAAAATTATATCTATTTCTGCATTACGAATGTTTACTAAGAAACTTGTCTGTTCATTACAGTTTCCCTCAAACTCATTCTTGGCACTTTTTCTTATTTCAGTCGAATATCAAGTCCAAGAGGAGAGTAATCCGTATGCTGTTTGTGATTGTGCTGGAGTTCTTTATCTGCTGGACACCACTCTATGTCGTCTACCTCTGGATCATATTAGACAGGCAGTCGGCCAAACAGCATCTCCCTTCTCCTAAAGTTCTCCTGTCTTTGCTACGTTTGCTGGCATACACTTCGTCTTGCTGCAACCCCATTACGTAAGTATCTACATCCTCTCCTTGCTAGCATATGCTTTGTCTTGCTGTAACCCTATTGCTTAAGTATCTATATCCACTCCTTGCTAGCATACACTTCATCTTGCTGTAACCCTATTACGTAAGTATCTACATCCACCTCTTACTAGCATACACTTCGTCTTGCTGCAACCCCAACATGTAAGTATTTGTATCCACCCCTTTCTATGGTGACTAGTTGTTAATAAGGTTATATAAATAATTATGATTGTGATTATCTATAGATTCTACAGTGTAATACCATTCATACAGTGAGTATAATGTAAGAGTTATCTACTCTCATCCTTATATTGCTCATTAATTGCTACAGCGTTGCATTGTGTTCGATGTTCAACATATTAAGTACACAGTTGTTAGTCTACATTGGCATGTATAAAAATGGAAATAACATTATTTATACATGTATAATATTTTACTGTTTGTATACGTTTTAGATACTGCTTTATGAGTAAGAAATTTAGGACAGCCTTTCTCACTGCATTCAAATGTGCTAGAAAACCTAAACTGCTGAATAGACGACCAACTATACAGAGCACACAAATTTCCTACTGTGATAACAACGGGCATCACCATCACCACCCACAACTTCAACACCAGAATTCTAGCTCTAAGTCTAAATGTCTTCAGTCAGCACCTAGTTCAGGCAGCTTTCATGTCTCTAAACTACCGTTGGCCCCTCTCTCGGAGAGGGAAAACTCTATGAAAGAAACTGAGCTATCTTGACTTTTTCTTTGTGCACAAACCGCCATGACACTATTGTATCAGATGCTTTAATATTTATTTACCTCCACATTTAGCCTGAGATTTGGAAGAATTCTGGCTAAATTAAGGAAGGGTTTAAGAATATACAGTATTTAGCTATTAATAGTTCAATGCTTAGAAACACCTATTTACCCTGGTGGTGATTAAACTCTAGAGCTTATGCTGATAAAGGGGTGGGGGAGGATTATGTTACTGTGGAGTCGTCTACACTTTACATCTACATGTGCATGTAGTCATGTCCCAAGCGTCTTTAAGTGTGATATCCCTCTAATCAAACTCTTTGCCAAATTGAGTACAGTAATAGTTTGTATACAAATACATGTAGTATTCCATGTTAGCACTACCCTACTGGTGTATAATATATGGCATATGGGTTGAACGAAACAAGTTATCATGTACAATTATCACAATATTTCCCATGTTATTTCCCAGTTTTCTGGATATAGCTGTAATTGTCATTATTTATTTATTTTCTTATCAAGTTATTTTATTTTGCATCATTTGAATGACACTGACAATATTGCAAATCAATTCAATCTAAATTTCCAAATAGATTAATCTAATACATCCGGACATTTAAATCCATGCATGATATTCAAATACATGACATATGGAAATTAATGAGCTATTGTATATTTTCTATTGCATGTTAATTGATTTATGTTTAGTATTTAGTCATAATTATTGTTGTGTTTACTCTTGTAAAACATAGTTTTCTTGCTATTTTGATACTGCTTATTATGTTTTCAAGTAGGGGCCTATATGTACTATACATCAGATTTGTTTTACTATCTACATGAATGTTACGTTGCTTATTACGTTGTGATATTTGCTGTATAAATATAAACAAGCTGTTAATTTATTACGTTCCATGTTTAGCTGACGTTCCATGTTTAGCTGACGTTCCATGTTTAGCTGACAGTAACTGGACCAGGGCAAGTGTATGCAGGCAGCATACATGTATCTAAGTGTCTACATGGGTATATATTGGAGTATGTAGATCTAAACAATGTGAATACACATACAATGTATATGCAGGTACCATGATTATATACAAGTAGAGATTGGACTGTCTATTATATACATGTACATAATACAAAATGTAATATACAATTGTGTAATAGGCACGTAGCATAGTTGCATGGAGACCTCATTTTTTTCCACTTCGAATGCTGAACATATTCTATATTATGTTATGTTGTATTGTCTGTCTCTCTGACTCATTCCCAGGATCCTCTCAGCATCAAATTTTAATACTGAGAAAATTAAATTGAACCCTTTTGAAGCAAGGTTTCCCCATGTACAGGGTCTGGTGGGGTGATAAACTTTCATGGAGTACTATTAGAAACTGTAAAATAGTGTTATTTGGTAGAGAATTAATTCTCCTAATTCCAAACTGTGCAGGTTGTCCTGAACTGGTTGAGGATTCTACTCTCTGTTGCATGTACAGTAGCAGCTGTTGAACATGGTATTATTACCTTCCAAGTATCATTTTCATTATTATATTATAATATTATTTTGGCTGGGATAAGAATGCAATTGGACGTCACTCATCTGTTATTACTTCTGCTTCATTTGCATCATTTGGTTATGGCACGTATTTCAAAGATTTCCAATTCTCCTTAATACAACACTATCTTGTTAATGACTTAGAGACATGATTTATTGAATCTTGCATGAGAGAGATCGTGATCAATTAAAATTATTATCTACATTCATAATGGTTTTTTACTTTAAAGAAAAATTCAAGCACTACAAGTATAGATACTTGAACTCTAACAGGACGGACATAGGCTAGTGAGAAATTAATGAATCCCATTTGCTTCATAACTCCCAAACTTGTTTCTATGAGTGTAACGAGTTTGAATTCTGTAAGTTTATCTTTTGCTTATCATCGACAGCTATTCTGCATCCTGTTTAGATAACTGGGCGGAGTCTTCTATCTCAACACGTTTGACACTAATAGCAGAGGCTAACTGGGACGTCCTGGAAGTCTTCTTCTTCATCGTGGCAGCTTCAGCATCTTTCTGGGCAGCTCTCCTCACAATGATGAAGGATGCACCGACTGTTGCTATAAACATATTAGTAGAAGTATGTTAACCATACAGTACCTTTTCAATGAACCTGTATAATACTTAGTGAACCAATTTAACCATACCTTCTAGTAGTACTCATACATATACACGTACAATAGTATATATTCTATGATTCAAGTGCTCTTCGCACCCAGTTTGTTGATGTTAGTGACAATTGCATAGGCCATAGGGTATATAAAAGTATATTATGTGTTATATTCCATTATTAAATGTATGATATCTAATAATAATACATGTGTAAACCCTTCCAAAAGTATTTGCCTTCTCTTAAAACTCTGTTCATAATCCTAGGTTATAGGCCATGACAAAGAAGAAATAGTTATAAGATGTCTGTTAGGTAGTACATGTAGATGGTTTCCACTCTTGAGTAGAGCATATTTTACGGGTATATAATTGTTTCACCTTAACTCTAGAATATTCTAAGTGATTTTCATACAGCCATTACTACTACACTTACCTACTCCTACCACTGCTAGACATATCACCGTTATAATGGCTGCCGATATTTTCACATTTATTTTTTCATCTTTGAGAGCAGCTGATGAATCTGTAATCTTCACCTGAAACAAACAATAGACATACATGTAGATACAGGTGCAATACACATAGACATAAACATGGGTGCAATACACATAGACATAGACATGGGTGCAATACACATAGACATAGACATGGGTGCAATACACATAGACATAGACATGGGTGCAATTCACAACCTATAGGCATAGACATGGGTGCAATACACATAGACATACAATGTAGACATGGGTGCAATACACATAGACATAGACATGGGTGCAATACACATAGACATAGACATGGGTGCAATACACAACCTATAGGCATAGACATGGGTGCAATACACATAGATGTAGACATGGGTGCAATACACGTAGACATAGACATGGGTGCAATACACATAGACATACAATGTAGATACAGGTGCAATACACATAGACATGGGCGCAATACACATAGACATAGACATGGGTACACACACACACTGAGTATATTATATATTACCTCTGGAATACAGGCACCATTAATCTTGCTGAATCTTAGTGGGTTGCTACACATACAGTAGGATGAGTACGCCACAGGCTTTAGCGCTATCTTCCGAATGTAACCTGGATTTCCTGTAACCCAAATAATTAATACATTGTACATATTAATAATAAGATTTGGATAATGGATTTTAGTTTTTAATTTGTAGTGAGGTTAACTCTATATTATTCAAACTATACACACTATATGCATGATCCTATACTATTTTAGATTTAGGCCTGATGCTCGGAAGTTTTATTTTCTACCACATTGACTTGCAGGACTATTGCCTTAGATAAATGATCCCAGATCTTAACAGACGGTTTTGAGAAAAAAATATTTATTTTGACCGTGTAGAGAATCGGCTCTGCAACCCATTGTGAGTTCGAGTGGAAAGAGAAGCACATACAGTAATTATGCTGGGTAGGTATATTTTTGTACATCGCCTATACAAGCCCAGAACAATGTCAAGGACATTTGTGTTTACGAAAATCTACACGCAACGTGCAGTAAACCCATGCCCAAAACTTTATTGCAATTATTTTGCAATGCAATGCTTTGGTTTTCCGGTATAAAACATGACATGTAAAATACTGACATCCTAGGATGTTTAGCATATTGTTGGCACTCTTTAATAAAGTACGTGTAAAGTGCCGATGAGTCGTAAGGTCAACTAACATGCTGTATACCTGAGCATATCATGTCTTTGTGAAGTGTGGAACATTCTCCAGGGTTTGTGAGGTCACAGGGAGCCGCACCAACCAGACATACAGGTTTCCTGCCTCTCACCTTTAAGGCCACTTCCCCGTAGGCACATGCACACTGGTTATCTATACACACACTGTTCAACATCTTCTTACTAAAACAGAAACAGGTTCTAGATGTGAGTGCTTTTGAATCACAAAACCTGCATGTACACTGTATATTGTACGAGATAAATATTTGTTTATTTGTTGATTTTTTTGGTACTATTTGTTTTTTCAAACAATGTAGGAACTTAGCATGGTCAAGGAAATGTTGGTTAAGCTGTTGTGTGAGACAAACTCCAAAGATAGAGAATAGCCCAGAGAGCACAGTCTATGCATGTACTTTACCGGGTATTGGCAATGAGCAGCACTCAATGAATGCTGTGCATGTTTGTAAATTTCTTTCCTTATAGAGTTTTTGAGTATTAGCATAAACATTGCAACAAGTGACAAAATTTTAAGTGTTTTCCAACACGAACCAGAATTATGAAATTAAAGAGTTACTAACTTGCAACTCTTGACAGAACAGTTTGCCTCCTTCTCTCCAGAAGCAAACTTATACTTCTGGAATATTGCAGACACTTGTTTGCAGTCAGAGTTGCAGAAGTTAGTGGAAGGGTCACCACAGTCCTTCCCTTCGCAAGAGTCACTAGTTAAGCATTCAGCACCATAGTAGCCGTTGGGGCACTTGCAACTACCTGTGGAGAGGTTGAATAAGTTACAGTGAGATAACAGTGACAAGTAATCCTGAAAATGAGAACATTGGTACAATAATACATTGCGAAGACGGTTTTTCAAAATCATACTGTTTTAACTGCTGTCAACACTGTTAAGTTGATATGTACCTTTGATGAAGAGTCATCTACTCCTACTAACCAAAATTATAAATCTCACAAGAATCATGTTGTATGTACTGTAGATACTATACCTAGTGAAGAAATAATTCATGGTATAGCCTAATATATGGAATTTGCTACGTGACAATGCATAGAATGTATAACTTGTAGATATATGTAAGCTTTACTTACCCTTGTCACATGTAGCACCATTAGCACAGAGTAAGAACTTATTACATAATTTTATGGAGCATTGATCACCACCCCAACCTTTGGCACACTTCAGAGGATAGGAATTTAGGTTTGTCTCACATAGTTCTCCTGTCCAGCCAGCTGGGCACATACCTGTTAGTATAGAGAGACACTGAGTGTTAACTCCATCTTTCTGCTACAGGATATGGTCAGAACAGTTGCTCCAACTAAATCAGTTCACTGTAAACTTGATTAGATGTTTCTAGGAAAGTATCAACCCTTTAAAACTTCGAACATGCTGTGATTCAATGTGTGAATAATAGAAGACAAAATCTTCGCACCTTCTAAATAGTATCACAAAATAGCTACTACTAATAACAACGATCAGTCTGTTTGCTTAGAAACTATAGGATTAAGGAGAATAATGCCTTCCAATAAGATGTGATACCATTTTGGTATTTATGTACATTTATATGGTGGTGTACATGTAAACCATGTGGTGCAAATGTGAACCATGTGGTGTACTCGTAAATGCTTCGCTAGCTATAATAGTAATTTGAAGAAAACTCAGGTTTCTATTTCATTCACTGATGGAATAAAGACTCGCTGTCATACAATATCCATGTAGATGAAGATGTGCAGTACTTCTGTTTTGGGCAAGCATACTGATATATGGTGTCAAGGGGTTGGGGGGTTGGACATACTTTTTATATAAGATATTTTCATTTCTCCTTGCGATAAAAATGTCTCGTAATGATATTTGTTTATGAAAGTGTATATGGAGCTCAGAGTAGGCATGGTAGAATATGTCTAGAGTTGTGGAGACACAACATTATGTTTAAACTATTTTGAGTTTAAGTAAAATAATAAATTTGATTATGAATCGATTAAGTAGGGCTTGGAGCAATGTATAGCAATGTATATCCTGTTACCTTGACAGTTGGTAGAGCAGAATCCCTGATTAGTACAACAGAAAGATTTATCAGGAAACGCCCTTCTCAATTTTCTACAGTCAGACTTTTCCTGGCATCTGAACCCGCAGTCTCCTACCCATGTCTTCTTGCTCAGCTCATGGTGAGATAAATCCCAATCTGTAAAAATTTGTAACGCATACATTTGACATATGTATGCATTGTACACTGTGCAGCCAAGGCAAATCAGTAACTAGTTTATAGATTAGTTCTATAGCCATGTTGTAAAGCTTTCTACACCAAGAGTCAGCACAACCTGAAGCAACTTATCTGGCAGAAGGCAGTTTGTACAATTACATGGATAGTTGTCTTGCTGATCTACATGTATATCTACATGTATATACCTGAGGGTCACATATATATTTCAGCCAGAGAAGTTGAGTTCTTTCACTCAATACAGAGCACCTCTGAGACATAAAAGGGACGACACTAACTCACAACATTTTATTTTTCATGATGCCTACGGAGCTTATTAATCAAAAAGGCAGACTGTGAGATAATAGTCTGTTAAACAAATACCAATCTAAACCAGAAAGCAGGTGGAATACCCAGCCCAACTACTTATAGTCAAAAGATCTCTACAACAAGATTATTATTTCAACTGTTTTTATACTGTAGTATGCACCGTCTGCACTTCAGGTTGACTAGTATCCATGATAATAGCTGCACATGGATACTTGGGTTTATGGTCAACTTAGACCATTTATGAATGCTGACATCTCCCACACGACCCCCAGAGGTTCTTGCTGATGATTACAGTTGTTGTAAAACTCACACATATTGTCGAGGTAGTTACGAACACGATGGCGGCACATCTCAATCTTGTAGTCACTTCTCCTGAAAGGATACTTGAACTGACATCTCTTAGCCACCTGGTTACACTCCCAGAGATCTTGTCTGCAACCAACTACAACAATAAGTAATCAATTTACCATCTATCTGCACATACAGATCATATTTCTTATATATATGTATATTGTATGTGCATCACCGGCGAACCTATAACAACATGACTGACTTCATCTATGGAATCGATAAGTTTCTGTGTAGCAGCATGGTCCCTATACCGTGGGTGGCATGCTGTCCCTTAATGTACATACATGTACATACACATAAGTACATGTACCTATGTATACACCATATTGTTGTCTATATCTGTATTAAGGAAGGAGAGAGCTTACATTCAACAGCCGTCCTCTCAGGGCAGACTGCATACCAATGCTGGAAATCTATGCACTCCTCATCTGTCTCACATCTCAGAGAGGCTATGATGGGGTCATTTCTGGCAGCTGTATAACACGCAATATATACAATGTTTCTCGATAAATAAATTTATGCTAGCAGAGAAACTAGCAGAACGAAGTACATACTCGTTAGCAGAAGAACTATGTTAGCAGAAGAACTATGTTAGCAGAAGAACTATGTTAGCAGAAGAACTATGTTAGCAGAAGAACTATGTTAGCAGAAGAACTATGTGAGCAGAAGAACTATGTTAGCAGAAGAACTATGTTAGCAGAAGAACTATGTTAGCAGAAGAACTATGTTAGCAGAAGAACTATGTTAGCAGAAGAACTATGTTAGCAGAAGAACTGTGTTAGCAGAAGAACTATGTTGACAGAAGAACTATATTAGCAGAAGAACTGCTCCTACCAGGTCTGCATTGGCTGGTTTTATCACAGTAGAAGTATGAGTAGTCTTGTGCCGCCATCACACTGGAGTCACAGAATGTAACCTCACTCTCATTATATATACAGCCCCTTCCTGAAAGAGAACATGTAACACGTGTTCAATTGCAATAACCTCTCAACAAACAGTCCATTTATTTACCACAGGCCTACACATTATTATTATGTCTGTAAATGAGTAGATAGTAGAGGTCCTCTCAGACGTTGCTACTGAAAATTGATGCTATAAAGTAATTCCCCACATTGCTTGTCAACGTACCTTTCATTTTGACAGTCTCTTCTTGAAGATACATGGCTAAACTGTCACCCGTCTCTTTCTCATGAGAGCACTGTAGATCTGAGGCTCTGTGGGTGCCATAATACCCGGTGGAGACACACCCCTCTTTTCCTTCCTGTTTGATGCTACATCCATTGGTAGCTACAAATCGGTGTCACTCTATAATACTAATTGCATGTGCCATGCATGCTGTAATGTCGGGTGTGGGTAGCACACAGCCATCACACCACATGCCCTGGGAACTGAACCTACTAGAGCCAAAGGCTGACCAAACATGAGAAGATTTCCAACAAAGTTCTAAGGTAATCACTAGTACTGAACCTTTTGCAGGTGTGATGTGTGTATTACACTACACTATGCTATGCTACACTACACTGTGTACTACATGTACTTACATTGACCAGGTTTACATGAGCTATCTATCATAACTTTAGTAACTTGATTTTTAGGCCAATGTGCTGGACTGTCAACTCTTGTCAGGTGCTCTAAGGACATGCGGCAGTCACAGACCAGCTCAGTATTCTGTCTCAAGTTGAGAGTCTTTACCCTTGAGTAAGCTCCTTTGTATTTTGGTGTTCTCATCTCCAACATGGCTGGTACTCTATCTACCTGTAGCACAGGTCATGCATGTTCTCATTATATACGTACGAGTATACACTAGCAGACTAGCTACAGATCAGATGTTTTTTACATGTTCACTGCCCCACTGTAGTTAAAATAATGGAGCCTACCAATTACAATCAATATACATGTAGCTATAATGTGCATCCTATAAGGTAATAGGCAATTGCTCATGACTAGAAGTTGTCCTTTCTAGATTTTTCTTTTCTCTCCCCAAAATAGAGAGAGGACGACTTCCAACTATGACCAATAGCTAACAAGTGCTCATGATTGAAATCCTAATGATATCTGAACTGGTTGGCGACATCAATGCTAGATTTTACAGCAGAGGTTGTTCCTGGAAAACCTGACATTATAATCGCATGCTGCTGCTGCTTCACAAGCTGGGGTTTCTTGTGCTACAGTACTTGTAGATGTACCGGCCATAGAGTGGGCAGAGCTACAGTACATGTAGACGTACTGGCTATAGAGTGGGCAGAGCTACAGTACTTGTAGATGCACCGGCCATAGAGTGGGCAGAGCTACAGTACATGTAGACGTACCGGCTATAGAGTGGGCAGAGCTACAGTACTTGTAGATGCACCGGCCATAGAGTGGGCAGAGCTACAGTACTTGTAGATGTACCGGCTATAGAGTGGGCAGAGCTACAGTACATGTAGACGTACCGGCTATAGAGTGGGCAGAGCTACAGTACTTGTAGATGTACCGGCTATAGAGTGGGCAGAAACATTCGTAGAGTATTGTTATTTTTATCACTAATGCACATGGAGTTTTTCTGTAGAGATGTTGGCGTGACTCACTTGTTTAGGCAGCACATAGAATGAGTGAAGTGAGTCAAAGTCTATGGTTGTGAATTTGTTTCCTAAAACAATGTTACATAGTGTACATGTGGATATATACAATGTTACATAGTGTACATGTGGATATATACAATGTTACATAGTGTACATGTGGATATATACAATGTTACATAGTGTACATGTGGATATATACAATGTTACATAGTGTACATGTGGATATATACAATGTTACATAGTGTACATGTGGATATATACAATGTTACATAGTGTACATGTGGATATATACAATGTTACATAGTGTACATGTGGATATATACAATGTTACATAGTTTACATGTGGATATATACAATGTTACATAGTTTACATGTGGATATATACAATGTTACATAGTTTACATGTGGATATATACAATGTTACATAGTGTACATGTGGATATATACAATGTTAAATAGTTTACATGTGGATATATACAATGTTACATAGTTTACATGTGGATATATACAATGTTACATAGTTTACATGTGGATATATACAATGTTACATAGTTTACATGTGGATATATAATTAAGGTACATTACTCCTGGTAATGTAATATTGGTGCCTTGATCAATGTAAAATCAGTAAGCACATTTATTAATATTTTAGACGACATTGTTTGTAGTTAATTATTCAGAATAATATATGGCATACATGTAGTTTATGTTATGTACATGTGCATGTGAACAAAGCAGGTGCTCACCTTCTAGCAACAGGTACCGTAGATTTGGAGCGAATATAGGGAATGGAATGCGAGGAAACTTTCTCAGACCTGACCAAGATAGATCTAGTACTTCTAGCTGCAAAATAATATCTTTGTTTAGTACAATTAGCAGCCTACTGACCTTTTGTATTCGACGTAGTCTATGTTTGCAGTGCAGCCATAGCCAGTACTTTGTACATTCGGATATAAAATGTTCCTAGGGTATTATAGTATTCCAGCGCATATGTACTATCTGGATATATTTGTTTGAATCAAAACATCCTCCTTAAAAATTAGTCAACATTTTTCTAATAAAACTAAAAATATTGTAGGCCTACATGGTCGACAAATGTGCGATTACAAAATAAGAGTCATTAAGGCATCTGAAGATCCAGTTGGTATGTGCATTTGCATTGCTGATTCTAATATAGTCATTTCAACTGTGCTGACCTTTGACCTTGGCACGCTGAAGATTAGCTTTAATACTGAGTGAGCATTTCGACTAAATGGTTCACCAAGGTGACTCATCTCCAGATACTCTAAGTTCTGCCATTTGTAGTTGATAAAGTACTGGAGTTTAGAGAGCAGTGGATTCTTGCTGATTATCACACTCGTAATCTTATCATCGTTGAACATCCTGAACATATAAAGTACTTCATACACATTGTATATGGCTGTGAAACAACTTTGGATCTTTGTCTTACTTTTTGTGTTCAACAGAATGCAACATTTATATTCAATTTAATCAAAATATCTTAAATTTCTCTAGAATAGATTATTCGTGTAATAATAGTATAATATAATACATACAACGCAACACATATTTAATACAATCCAATACAATGCAGTGCAACACAGCACAATACAACATAGACACAATACAATATTTTGTTATAAATGCCTAGATGTAGGTGTACATATGTATGTCAGTTAGTAGTAAGAAATATGTCTACCCAGTCTACTGCAATACCCTTGCTACTTACAATGTATCTGCTGTAACACCCTTAGTACATACAGTGTATCTACTGTAACACCCCTACTACATACAATGTACATACTGCAATGCCCTCACTACTTACGATGTGTGTACTGTAATACCCCTACTACTTACAACTCATCTACTGTAATACCATCACTACTTACAATGCATATACTGTAGTTCCATTACTACCTATGATTCATCTACTGTAATACTCCTACTACATGTGATATATCTACTGTAATACCCCTGCTACTCATTGACGGATCCAGGAATGGAGGAAGGGAGGTGCAAAATTGATGGTTGGGGCTTTTTTTAAGGTAAAACTTCAGTTTTTATGTGCAGCGCGTTCCGTGCCCTGTCACACTGCATTGTAGCGTCCCTTCCAGCTGGGGTTTGGGGGCGCTGTAAGCCCTCCAACGGGATCCGGGGCAGCGCCCCCGCCGCCAAACAAAATCCTGGTATCTGCGGGTCCAGGAGGGCCTAAGAGCCAGTTCAGTTCATTCAGTTAAATGAGTTGGTGGCAAGTTGAGTTAGGTTGAATAGTGGTAACTAACCTATATAATTGTTTTGTTTTAAAGCAAAACATAAATGATAACAAATAATATATTTATCCAATGAAAAATAGAATATAATTATATAAGCCAAATGAATAAAAATATTTATCTTTTTATCTATTCTATGGGCCGGCTTAGAAATAAATAGAATAGATAAAAAGTTTCTTGTGACTAAGATTTGACAATGGAGTTTGGTGCAGAAGTGGAGAAATTTGAGATAGCCTTTGTTCTTCGCCAACAATGAAGCAGGAGAAGTTGTTTTCACTATATTTTGCTGGTTGACCGCCCTTACTCCAAACCCCAACCACAAACAAGGAACTAAGGCTATCCAAATTTCTCCACTACTGCACCTACAGTTGTAACAGTGACAATGGTGCTCATTCAACTCCTACATATAAATGGCAAAAATGGTTGGAATATTTATATGGATCAAGAAAAATGATAACATAACAGATAACACGTTTTTGAACCCCTATGTATTACAAAAATATATTTTTGTGCTAGGTTGACACACACATTTGAATAATTAGCAAAAATGATCAACAAAAAAAATTTAAAAAAAAAAACAAAAAAAATTAAAAAAAATTTTTTTTTTGAAATTTTTAGTGGTGCAAATACACCACTTGTACCACCCCTGGATCCACCCCTGCTACTTAAGATGTATCTGCAGTAACACTCCACCTACTTACGAGGTGTCTATTGCAATACCCCTACTCCTTACAATGTATGTACTGTAAGATCCCTACTACTCAATATATCTACTGTAACACTCCTACTACCTACGATGTGTCTACTGTAATACCTCTACAACTTACGATGTATCAGCAGTGATTCCTCTCAAGAAAGGATTATCATGGATATGGAACCCTTCAATCGATTCCAACTTGTCTTCAGGAATGTTTTTAAAGGCTCGTCTGTCCACAGTTTGAAGATTAGGTAGGTCTTCTTTCGATATAGTCACAGTCTTTCCATCAGCGATACGAGGTCCATTCTTACACCTCACCTACAATATATCTCGTATATGATACCTGTAGCTTAAAATACGAGTGCAGCAGAGTTTTGAACTGTTAAACATAGTGTAGTATCTCTATGCATACTTTCAAATAGAAGCATCAAACTTCGAATGATGCTAATGCTGGGTGATATACAAATAGGGTCACTTATTCTCTCTTAAGAGTATGAGCATCCTGTGTTTGGTATCTACGTACATGTATGTGCTATGTAATACACTGTGTACAGTAAATACAACGTATACTGTAATATACATGTACATGTGCATGTACATGGTTACATGTTCGTATTAACATTATTTTAGTGTAACAATTTTTACAATTTTAGGCGAAAATTTTTGTCTTCTAAATTGGTAAAATTGTATAAGACCAATGATGCAAAATCGGTATACACCTCACCAATCATATAGCTAAGTAACTGGGTAGCGTATGTATAGAGTGAGAATGTACACACAGTTGCGCATGCTTACGCTTTGTCTGGAACAATCACATCCATGGAGACAGGAAGTCCATCCTGCATAAGAATTGAAGCACGTATGGTGCACCATGAACGGGTCCCACCGTCCTTGAAAGGTGCATCGACTTCTGTTTGTTCAAAAACAAATTAAACTTTATGTTGGAAAATCTTATAAAACACCTTCTCTAGTTATACATGTGCGTGGACCAGTAACTCTATCACATGTTTGCCATAGTTTTCACATGTATAATTATACTATAAGATACAATGCATGACTAAATCAAGTAAATAGGATTGATTCCCGTAATACCATGAGTACCCGTCAGAAGTGTCTCCATGACCTTATGACCTTATATAACCTCTACCCTGTGTCTATTACTAGTAGATAGGTAGATACGTAGCCCCAGGATACACTCTCACCATTTTTCTTTATCAGGGAAGGTGTAAAAAGCATACGATAGATGACCTTATTTGGTGTTTAATGAAGTAAAGAGCTACTCAGATATCGGAAGACATGCATGCATTTGGGTCAGGTGCTGCGATCGCTATTACATGCATTATTGAACATGTACATGTACAAGTGAGTACTTACGTTGGCTGCATATCAGGTGAATAGAGTGACTTGTAGTCTAGAGGCTCGTAATCTTCACCATCCATCTGGCTTGGGCTGTTGAATAACGACAATATATGAATATTTTATCTGTTGCATTATTATTCTCGTTTACCTAATACAAAGAGTATACTGTACATTCAAGTTAAATACCCTATTTTCTCCACAATGTGCATGTACCAAATTTTGTATTCTGTATGCACTATACACTCTTAATTCTCTATTCATACTCTACACTCTACGCTCTTCGCCCTACTCATTATGCACTACGCACTACGCACTACGCACTACGCTCTACACTCTGTACTCTCTGTACTCTATATTCTATACACTATATTTTGTATTCTATACTATTATAATACATGGAACCATGTGTAACTAATTTCTCTTTGCTCAGTAATAACTGTGTTATGCGCAATTGATTTTTACCACGTAGTCATTTCACTTTAGTACCTTTCCAAAGTACGTTCTAATTTACACAAAAATATGCAAACATGAATTGACAGTGTTTACTGCACAACCATTATACATAGATGTATGTAAAAAGTGTATACAATGATTCCAACAAGTTACACAAACTACACACTCGTAAGTTAAAAGTTTTTGAAATGCACAGCTGTTGGTCAACACTCGGTCACCCGCTGCCTGATTAAAGGATTATTTTACCATCAAGCTAACCAGTAACAGTATACTATACAGGTAAAATTTGACATTTTAAACTTTATTATTATGATTATATCTTGGGACAAAACACTTTCTACAAGTACGAATAAAACACGTAGTAACTGTGATACACTGCATAAATTATTATATTTGATTTATTGTAATATAGCAAATCAGCGTTATATACATGTATAACTACGACATAAAGTAAGAGTAACAGCCGTCTTAATTCTGAATGTAAATAACGACTAGACAAAACTAACCTGCTAGTAGTGCATTACCACAAGGTTAGGATTTTATTAATAAAGTACAGTAGTACTTACTCCACAGGCCAGTCATGGAACTCATGTAGAGTTTTGTTATGAGGCTCACTGCATTCCATCTTGGCCAGATCAGAGCTGACTTTGTAAGACCAACTGCCAATATATAACATCACAACACTGTGTAGTGCATGCAGAGAGGCTTGAGTTTGAGTTATGTTCTATATTACCATTGCAAACATGTCTAAATACTGAGAGATTAAACTCACCTCAATGGATTGCTTGGCTTGTGATATGGATATCCCATATCGTCAAAATTATTTTGAGTAGAACCGGTCTGGACATTGTCCTTCAATGCCATCAGCCAGACACGATCACAGCTTGTACAGTCCGTGTTGTGTAGTGACAATGACCTGACAAAGTGTATATAAACTATGATATGTTGTCGTGCACTTTATATAAAGTATTAGCAACAAGGGACCCGAGTCTGTCTATAAATACCACCTGTGGTCAATTTATGCTATTTTCAAAAAAACTATTGCACAAGATATTCTTTCAGCGAATGAAAATTATGCAGCAAAGCTGAAGTCAGTATAACTATTCTGGAAGCCTTAATTTCACATTCACATTGTTTGATAAATAATGTAAATAGGAGTAGTATAGTCAGTGCACTTCTAGACAGACACGCACTCATTGACCCCTGTTTTCAACCAATCACAAGCCGGTATTTCCGATTTCAACCAATCACAGAAGAGCACAAAAATTTTGCACACGACCTTGCCAAGGTCACCCCAAAATCCCCCCTTCTGATTGGTCGAAAAAACATTTGCACACTTGACCCCGAACCCGGCCACGACCCCTTCCCTTCCTCCTTCCCACCCTCCTCCCCTCCCCCTCCCCCACCTCCCACTCCTCCCTCCTCCCCGCCACCGCCCTCGTCCCGTCCGCGCCACCGCCGTCGCCGCCGCCGCCACCGCCGCCCTCACCACCGCCGCCGCCGCCGCCACCACCACCGCCCTCACCACCGCCGCCGCCACCGCCGCCGCCGCCACCACCGCCACCACCACCACCGCCGCCACCACCACCACCGCCACCGCCGCCGCCGCCGCCACCACCACCACCACCGCCGCCGCCGCCGCCGCCGCCATCACCGTCATCACCGCCACCCCTCCTCCACCGCCGCCCACCCTCCCCACCCCGCAACCCCCACTCACCCGAACGACCAATCGTTTGAGGCGGTCAAGCCGCGTCCGCCCACGTTGCGTGCGGCGCCGACCGTACACGTGGAGGCGACGCCGGTGCCCCGTATCCACCGGGCCAAGCGACTAGGCAGCGGCCCGCCGCTTCTCCCGAGCCCTCCACTCGAAAAGCTTGTGATCTAAACGAGCGAATTCGGCTGCGCTTCTTCGCCTATAACTCTCATTAGCGATAAGAAGAAGTACTACGGAAGGCTTGGTTTCAGCGATAAGAAGAAGTACTACGGAAGGCTTGGTTTATGATGTGCATTGCATTGTTAATAAAGAAATGTGTAAAGTCTCGGCTATAAATATACTGATGGGAAGAAGGGTTGTTTCTATAATATACATTGTATTGACAACAAAGAACCGTGTGCATGTGTTAAGTCAGCATATATATATATAATGCATTAAATAAACTTTTCACAATGGTGACAATAGAATGAATAAAAGATTGTGTACACGTGTTAAAACACAATTGAAAGAATAAAAGACACATATTTAAAAGAGTATGTCATATCTGTTATTAGCAAGGAAGTCTGTGTGCATGTGTTAAGACAGTGTATATTATACATTAGATAAAATTTTCACAATAGTAGCAATAGAATAAATAAAAGGTTGTGTGCATGTGTTAAGTCAGCATTATGTAATATATTAAATAAACTTTTTACAATAGTAGCAATAGAATAAATAAAAGATTGAGTGTATGTGTTAAGTCAGCATTATGTAATACATTAAATACACTTTTTACAACACTAGCAATAGAATGAATAAAAAAAGCTACATATGTAAAGGAGTATGTCATAGCTATTGTTAGCAAGAAAAGTCTGTGTACATGTGTTAAGGGCAGCATATATAATACATTAAATAAACTTTTCACAATAGTAGCAATAGAATAAATAGAGATTGTGTACACATGTTGAAATATCATTATAATATGATTTAAACACAATTGAAAGAATAAAAGACACATATGTAAAGGAGTATGTCATAGCTATTATAGCAAGAGACAGCTGTGTGCATGTGTTAAGTCAGCACATATAATACATTAAACAAACTTTTTACAAAAGTAGCAATAGAATGTATAAAAGGATGTGTATAAGTGTTAGAATACCATTATATAATAATTTAAAAAATAATTTAAAAAAATCCTCACTGATTTGATATCACATAAAAGTAAATGCAGAGGGAATGAGACACTACAGAGAGAGAGAGTGGGAGAAAGAGAGTGGGAGAAAAAAGAAAAGATGATTAGAGCTTTTCTTCACTGACTCGAAGGTAAGCTTCAGCTTGTGCTATTACCTCTCTGTGATACCCATTCTTCTTGAGATGAAAAATGGCAGAGCGGTAATACTCAACTGCTCCAGAGAAAAAAGATGGGGGGAGTCTGCTTCGATCAACTAGTTCACTGACAGTCTCCTCTTCTATGGGGGTAATAGTGGTGGGGGTATTAAGATTGAGTTCAGACGAACAAGAAGGAGATTGCGAGCTAAGTAGCTCTCTTCCAAAAGAAAGAGAGGGTGAAGCTAAAGAAAAGGAAGAAGTGGTAGTAGTAGAAGTAGTAATAAAAGTAGGTATTGAAAGACTAGTAATTGTATTATTAGACCTTCCAAGAGAAAAAGAGGGTGAATCTAAGAAAAAGAGTGGAGCAGGTGAAGAGGTGGGAGTAGAAGTAGGTATCGAAACAGTGGTAACTGTATCATCAAATCTTTCAGGAGAATGAGAGGGTGAATGTGAAGAAAAGAGTGGGGGAAAAGAAGCAGTAGAAGGAGTGGTAGTAATGGTAGTAGTAATAGTAGTAGTTGTAAGAGAAGAAGTAGAGGTGGTAATGTCTCCATTAGTAAGAGAGTTACTGATGGAAGAAGCATCTGAATCAAAATGATGGTGAGAAGGGAGAGGAAATTGTGAAGAGCACACCCCAGACTTTACAGATCTTTCAGGAGAATGAGAGGGTGAATGTGAAGAAAAGAGTGGAGGAAAAGAAGTAGTAGAAGGAGTAGTAGTAATAGTAGTAGTTGTAAGAGAAGAAGTAGAGATGGAAATGTCTCCATTAGTAAGAGAGTTACTGATGGAAGAAGCATCTGAATCAAAATGAGGGTGAGAAGGGAGAGGAAATTGTGAAGAGCACACCCCAGACTTTAAAGAGAATGGAGTAGTAGACATCCCCTTAAAGAAGGGAGGGTATACTACCCCACCAACAGTTGTTGGAGTGTATGCGGGGATGAGTATTTTGGAAGGTGGAGAGTGACCAGTGACCCTTTGCAAAAAGGATATGGTCTTTTTTAGTGAATAGATATCTGTTAGAAAGCGTGTGTTGAATGAGATGTGTCGGTGACAGGGCTTTCCATCAATATGATGATTAGATGGAAAGTTGTAGTGTCTATTCATCCCCTCATCATCTACTGTTATGTGATAGCAAAAACAGATTCGGAGCAAAAAATGCTGTTGAATGTGGACACCTCGTCGGTGCCCAACATTCTTATTGCATAAAAAACAGGGGTCATCCGATTCAAATGGCTTTGTTAGTGACATCTCCAGTCTTCTTTTTGTCTCATCACTAACAAAGACATAGAATCTTAGACCCCCCTTACATATCGACTTTGCTCTGAGTCCTAAAAAAGAAAGAAAATAACAAGAATAAGTGAGAGAGAACATATGACTTACTTGTAAATCAGAAAAAAAAAAGATTCTAAATCTACAAATAGATACTAAATCATTCTTACCTATCTCGAAGCCATCTACTCCCCCACATTGTTCAAATAAAGCAATCTCTTCTTCCCCTAGTTCTGTTTCTTTTTCATTCTATAATGTAAATAAAATGTGCAGTGACTAATTAACAAACTACATTAACATAGCTATTTGTAATATATGGTTTTTGAAGAATTTGATGAAAAAACTGGCACTCTAAGTACTAAGCAAGTCTACTAAAGCCTGTCTATTTACTCACATAAAGAGAAATACATCATCAACATAAGAAAACCAGTTGTAATTTATGTTATATTTTTTCACATAAGAAAAGAAAAAAAAAGTGTCTTATTGATAAAAATAATACATAAGAAAGAAAGTGCAATACTTATAATAAAAATATCACTAATCTTTAACATCTTAGACATGGTAAGAGACTTATAGAATTAGAGAAAATCATACTATGACTAATTAACATCTGGTTTTAAAAAGGAAGTAGTCTCTTTTGACATTCTAGACATGGTAAGAGGCTTATAGTATAAAAAAGTACATCATCATTATGTGTAACTAACATGTACTTCTGCAGAAATGTCAGTAATCTCCTTTGACATCTTAGAAACCCAACACCATAGTGGATTGAAGGTGTAATGCATGTGTGAACAAATAAGATAATAGACTAACCATTTCTGGAGATGGGATTCTTTTCCTCGAGATTCGTCTTCTGTCTTCCGAGTCGTACGTAATCATATACTTCGTACCTTTTTTTGATGTTTTAATTTTTCTTATATATTTCTTTCTTTGATATTTAGATGTAGAAGCCTGTAAGTATATGTAGAGTAATAAACATATACCAAAGCATAAGTCAAGTAAACGGAACTACTAATGCAACATAGTTACTAAACAAAGAAAATAAGAATGAATAAAAATATATAGGAAACATGAGCATAGTGGTAGTGTACAAGTCAAGTATACAAAAATACTAATCCCTATAGTTATTGAGCAAGAGAATAAGAATACTGATAACAACTACTTTTAGAATGAATAGCATAGGCAAGTTAAATAACAAGTAATAATATATACTAAAGCCTTAACTGTGTGGATAAAACCACCAACTCACCATAGTCACTGGGGAATAGAAACAAGAACAGATAAACAGAACATGTGTTAGCAAGAATTAATTTCGAAGTGAATAATCAGTATAAGACAGAAAAAAAACCAAAAATACCACCCCTTACTTTTTATGTGTTTTTCAACCAATTGAGTCTTTCTGATGGTAAGCTCCTCCCAAACAGAGAGATAAATTACTCTTGTGTTAGTGCAGATCTATTTATTAGAATTAATCAGTTAGTCTTTTTAGCTTCAAGTTCATCCTAAGTAGTGTAATAAATCACTTTGGTGTAGACCTATTTATTAGAATTATTCAGTTAATCTTTTTAGCAACAAGTTCATCCCAAGTAGTGTAATAAATCACTTTAGTGCAGACCTATTCATTAGAATTATCCAGTTAATCTTTTTAGCAGCAAGTCCACCCCAAGTATTGTGATAGGCCACTTTAGTACAGTATAGTCTTGGATGTAGAGTATAGGCTACACTTGATAATATACTTCTTTGCTAGGATGTACAAGTATAGTCAGTACAAGTGGTAATAAACTGTTTTGATACTTATTACCCTACTAGTGGTATAACTACTCATATTGAAAATAAATCTCACCACTTATAAAGTTTCTAAGCTATGGTCACACTAATTGTAGTATAGACAGAGCAGATCTCTACACACATGCTTTCATGTTGAGAATCAAAACAGTTTAATATATAAGCTTACAAAGTTTCTAAGCCCTGGACATACCAAAGGAGAATTATACCACTACTAAAATATAATTAGCCCCAATGTTAACTCAAATGAGTAAGTTCATATTAAAATACATATTAAAATAGCTAGGATGTACTAGTATAGCCAGTACAAGTGGTAATAAACTGTTTTGATACTTATTACACTACTAGTGGTATAACTACTCATATTGAAAAAAATCTCACCACATATAAAGCTTCTAAGCTCCGGTCACACAAATTGTAGTATAGACAGATCAGATCTCTACATACTTGCTCTCATGTTGAGAATCAAAACAGTTTAATACATAAGCTTACAAAGTTTCTAAGCTCTAGTCATACCAAGGGAGTATTATATCACTACTAAAATAGAATTAGTCCCAATGTTAACTCAAATGAGTAAATTCATACTAAAATACATATTAAAATAAGTTTACTCACCATATTAATTGTTGAGTGATGTTTATTCAGAGAAATTAGTAAATATCCACAGAGTTGCAAGTCTTTACTAGGTGGTTGAGTGGTAATGATAAAAATCCTCTCTCACGCTTGCTTTTATGGAAATCTCTGTCCAATCAGAAGTGATTTGCCTTTTTTTAGTCTGATTTATTGCATCCCGATGTGATTCGATGTAACCCGATGTAACCCGATGTAACCCGATGTAACCCGATGTAACCCGATGTAACCCGATGTAACCCGATGTAACCCGATGTAACCCGATGTAACCCGATGTGTTTTCGACCTCCCCCGATGTGTTTTCGACCTCCCCCGATGTGATTCGATGTGTCTCGATGTGTTTTCGACCTCCCCCGATGTGATTCGATGTGTCCCGATGTGTTTTCGACCTTCCCCGATGTGACCCGATGTAACCCGATGTAACCCGATGTAACCCGATGTGTTTTTTACCTCCCCCGATGTGTTTTCGACCTCCCCCGATGTGATTCGATGTGTCTCGATGTGTTTTTGACCTTCCCCGATGTAACCCGATGTGTTTTTGACCTCCCCCGATGTGATTCGATGTGTCCCGATGTGTTTTCGACCTCCCCCGATGTGATTCGATGTGTTTTCGACCTCCCCCGATGTGATTCGATGTGTTTTCGACCTCCCCCGATGTGATTCAATGTGTTTTCGACCTCCCCCGATGTGATTCGATGTGTCCCGATGTGTTTTCGACCTCCCCCGATGTGTTTTCGACCTCCCCCGATGTGATTCGATGTGTTTTCGACCTCCCCCGATGTGATTCGATGTGTTTTCGACCTCCCCCGATGTGATTCGATGTGTTTTCGACCTCCCCCGATGTGATTCGATGTGTTTTCGGCCTCCCCCGATGTGATTCGATGTGTTTTCGACCTCCTCCGATGTGTTTTCGACCTCCCCCGATGTGATTCGATGTGTTTTCGACCTCCCCCGATGTGATTCGATGTGTCCCGATGTGTTTTCGACCTCCCCCGATGTGATTCGATGTGTCCCGATGTGTTTTCGACCTCCCCCGATGTGATTCGATGTGTCCCGATGTGTTTTCGACCTCTCCCGATGTGTTTTCGACCTTTCCCGATGTGTTTCGATGTTTCCCTATGTGTTTTCGATCTTTCCCGATGTGATTCGATGCACTCTGATGTGTTTCCAATGCACTCCAATGTATATGCTGTTAGCCAATCAGCTTTATTTGTATCTTTTTATTCACTATATAAAGAGAGGTGGAAACAGTAGTTTAGTTAACTCTTTCTAGCTCCAGTCTGTTCTTAATAGAAATTAAAGAAGGTTAGCACACAAATAGCATGGAAAGTGGATATGGATCAAGCGAGTATAGCAACAAGCTAATGACTCCTATAAACCAAGAGCTGATGAAGGTAACAGTGGAAAGATGTACAGAACAAAGCAAGTATGAGAATAAAGACTTATTTGAGGGGGTGTCTGAGCTCTTTCTCCAAAAAAGCTTACCTCTAGATTGGCAGAAATGGGATCCTTTAACCGATATTCGTAATAAGCTTAGCACACAGTTACTAGAAGAAATTCGTTCTATCTTTTGGGAGCAAGATGGAAAGGATGAAGAGTTGTAAGTTATACATACTTCCAACTATTTTTTTTTTTTTTTTTTTTGTTTCGTATTGTCTTTTATGATCAAAATAAAATATGATAGACAAATTTCCCATATAACTACCTCTCAACTATGTGAAAAACAAATATCATGCTAAATGATGTAGTGAGGTACTAGAAGCAGCCCGAGATAGAGATGAGAGAGCCATTGCACTCGCGGTATTTGTTGCGAGGAGTCACAAACAACTGAATACAAAGAATGCGAATCGGCAGACATTACTTCACCTAACTGTACAGTCTTATTGTTCGGATTCACTAATTCGTCTCATCATCACAAGGGGAGCGGATGGAGCAATAGCCGATGCTTGGGGTTAGTGTTTTATAGCACCAATGTTTGCATGCATTGCTTGTTAAAAAATATAGTATTGCAAAACTTGTAACAATTCGATACTTATCTATATTGCTAATGTTTATTTGGAAGGTGACACCCCCCTTCACATTGCTGCACGTCTGGGTAGAGCTAAGGTTATTCATGCTCTAACCACAAGTTTGACCAGAGCAGAAGTAAAGCATCCATACTTCAGAGTTCCTTACAAATCACTTCCCCAAGACAATGTACAGAGCTACAATCATGATGGAAGGAGTGTAGTCCACCTCATTGTTGAAACAGCGCATAGCAGCAAGCATAGAGAGGCACTAAAAGTACTAAAAAAAAATACTCGGGCTGACTTAGATATGAGGGTAAGTGAATACATTACAGTGGAATAAAAGTAGAGTAGATCGAATTGATAAGTTAGATGGGGAGTTTAATTCTATTCTCTTGTTTGATATTATAGCGAATGGGAGATGGATATGCCCCATCTCACATTGCCATAGAGAATGAAGACTACGAATGTCTACATACATGTCTAAGATTGGGAGCTGATTCTGAAGTTCGTAACTACAAAAGTGAAACTCCTCAACAACTAGCTCACCTCTACAAATCAGCAGATATGGTAAGGGACCAACAACATAAAGAAGTATAGATTTCTTGCTTTGTCCACCTTGAGTGATATTCGTCTGAGTAAAAAACTAAAATCATCTTGTAGGTAAGACTGTGTCAAGAGTTTGGAGCTGGAGCATATCAATTAGAGTATGCTGAGACCGAAGTCGTAAACATTATAGCTCCTACGACTTCTGATGAAGATGAGTAATAAGTACCTAAACCCCTCTTTTATTTATTCTATTGCTACTATTGTGAAGTTTATTTAATATATTACATAATGCTGACTTAACACATGCACACAACCTTTTATTTATTCTATTGCTACCATTGTGAAAAGTTTATCTAATGTATAATATACACTGTCTTAACACATGTACACAGACTTTCTTGCTAATAACAGATATGACATACTCTTTTAAATATGTGTCTTTTATTCTTTCAATTGTGTTTTAACACGTGTACACAATCTTTTATTCATTCTATTGTCACCATTGCGGAAAGTTTATTTAATGTATTATATATGCTGACTTAACACATGCACACGTTTCTTTATTGTCAATACAATGTATATCATAGAACCAACCCTTCTTCCCATCAGTGTATTTATAGCCAAGACTTTACACATTTCTCTATTAACAATGCGATGCACATCATAAACCATCCCTTCCGTAGTACTTCTTCTTATCGCTAATGAGAGTTATAGGCGAAGAAGCGCAGCCGAATTCGCTCGTTTAGATCACAAGCTTTTCGAGTGGAGGGCTCGGGAGAAGCGGCGGGCCGCTGCCTAGTCGCTTGGCCCGGTGGATACGGGGCACCGGCGTCGCCTCCACGTGTACGGTCGGCGCCGCACGCAACGTGGGCGGACGCGGCTTGACCGCCTCAAACGATTGGTCGTTCGGGTGAGTGGGGGTTGCGGGGTGGGGAGGGTGGGCGGCGGTGGAGGAGGGGTGGCGGTGATGACGGTGATGGCGGCGGCGGCGGCGGCGGCGGTGGTGGTGGTGGTGGCGGCGGCGGCGGCGGTGGCGGTGGTGGTGGTGGCGGCGGTGGTGGTGGTGGCGGTGGTGGCGGCGGCGGCGGTGGCGGCGGCGGTGGTGAGGGCGGTGGTGGTGGCGGCGGCGGCGGCGGTGGTGAGGGCGGCGGTGGCGGCGGCGGCGACGGCGGTGGCGCGGACGGGACGAGGGCGGTGGCGGGGAGGAGGGAGGAGTGGGAGGTGGGGGAGGGGGAGGGGAGGAGGGTGGGAAGGAGGAAGGGAAGGGGTCGTGGCCGGGTTCGGGGTCAAGTGTGCAAATGTTTTTTCGACCAATCAGAAGGGGGGATTTTGGGGTGACCTTGGCAAGGTCGTGTGCAAAATTTTTGTGCTCTTCTGTGATTGGTTGAAATCGGAAATACCGGCTTGTGATTGGTTGAAAACAGGGGTCAATGAGTGCGTGTCTGTCTAGAAGTGCACTGACTATACTACTAATAGGTTCACAAAACCAAATATATGCAGGAAAATCACGGCTAATCTATTTACTGCTGTTTTCTCAAAGAGTGGTATGGGCAAGAGGAAATTTGAAAAGAGACCCTGATTAAGACAAGATGTTAACTTAAAACGGCTGTTCCGTTAGTAGTGCTAATTTAAATCTAATGATAAATCAACGCCAATACATTGTCACCACCTGATTTTATTCTGTAAGAAGCAAATGTTCAGAGCATCTCCAGCAAGTTGAGGAGAATTGTCTATGGTGAGGTCAACATTGTTCTCTCCTCTGAATGAAAGAGGTCTGGTTAATCCGAGACTGGTTAGCTTGAGGTTGTTCTTCAGCTTGATAGTAACTCCAGCCGGTGCAGGAATGTCTACACTCTTCCGACTAGAGAAGAGCGAATTGAGAAAGTCAAGGTCAACCAGGCCGGTATCCTCAATATGAATATGAGCAAGCCTGGGCAGTGGGTAACCAGGATGGTCTACCTTCTGTTGGAATGACAGCAGCTTAGGGCAGCCTATTATCTCCAGACTTGTCAAGCTCCTCTGTAGGCTGTTGAATGTATCTGAACTTATCGTCTCCAGGTTTTTCAGCCCAATTAGTTTCAGGTGGGTTTCGAGATTTGCCGGATGAAGTGCTACAAAAACAAAATTAATTTTCTTGCTAAAAATACATCAAAATTAAGCAAGTTTTACAACATTGGGACAGCTCTGTATTGTAGTACATGTATATAACACACATGTGTACAGTGTGCTAATAAAAGTAGACAGTGGAGGGGGGGGATTCAGACGCATTTTAGCAGACAGTAAACTACACAAACATATCAGCGGACCAATGGCAAACTTTGGCAATAGAAGGCTCAAGTGACTTACACACTTATTGTTCATGAGACATGGACAATGCACAAACTCTGTAATGCATAATCTTATAATATACAGTACATATATATATATATATGTACATGTAGATCACACCGCTTACCCTCATGACGAATTCTGCCTCGAGGATCAAACAACTTTCCACTCCACAAAGTGTTTCCTGTCCATATATCTGTATTATTTAGTGTTATCTTGAAGTTCTGCATCCAGCCAAATGTTAAATACTGCAGGCCAGCCCCATCACTTGCATCATTATTTAGAACTATTTCATATTTACCCTCCTAATATTAAAATAATTAAATAATGTGAACAGAAGGAAGTGTCCAGCAGTCAGTTCCATAGTTTGAGGCAGGATTAAATCTATCATCGCTAGAATCAATAAATCCACATTGCTTGGTTACATGTCTGATAGTGGATTGAAGACTACACTAAGCTGCCATCAGGGATGTCACTATGCTCGTTGCTAAATCTGAACTTTTCTATAAAATTATTCACAGTGCAACTTGACTAAATTTCTGTTACTTTGAAGCTAATTACTTTCTAAAATTTTCAGGTTCTATTCACAGGTGAATCTGTGACATCACTTGTCCAAAGAATTGTGGAAGTGGCTAACCCACAATAAGCTTACTATCCTGTCACGGTCGATTAACAACTTGATATAATTCAAATCTCTCTGTGTAGAAAGAATTTTAGTTTGTACCAATGGTTTGTAGGTAAACATAAAACTGCTATGTAGCAATTTTGTGTTTAACTACAAATGTATGATTAACATTTTTGTTGATGTGGGGAAGCACTCCTTGTGAGGCAATGAGTTTGCAATATCAGCAGATTATGAACATTATCAAGTGCAAATTGTAAAGTCGAGGGTTTAATATAGCGCAGAATTTTCTGATTTTTAGACGTACTTCAACTTTGAAAACATGCACATCACTTTGGAGCTAAAACTAATTTCTACACAGTTGGTATGATAGTGGATTTCTTAGTGATTCCTTCTTTTGATAGGTACAGCAATATAATGAGAAATTTATCATGCAATTCAGAGAGCCTCGGGATATCTGTAGAAAGTGAATCCATATAAGTCTACTGCAATAAAGATATAGTGTAAATAAAAATATGTAAGAGCGCATAACTTCCTATATTGCTCAAACTTAAACGAAGTACATGTAAATAGGCAATATGCAGACACACATGATAAACAGTGTCTGCTTACACACTGACCTCTAGTCGAGTAGTCGGTGGTCCCTGTGAGCATACAAGTGACTCTTCGCATATGCACCCGCATTGACTACTAGTACCACAAAGACCTTTACTGTTGTCATAGTTGCAGTGACTCTGTAATGATGTTCCTACCAGTAACGTCAGCAGCAGCACACCTAAAATTGGTGTAGACAACATGTACGTGTAGGTCGATATATAATTCTACTTGTTAAGCTACATGTACATTTAAAGATGGAGTGAGGTGTTGCAACCTCTAGTGACAAGGTGTGTTGTGGTTTACACTACCATAACACACAGTAAACTAGATGGCCGCCATCTCATCACTTACAAGGCAATATGAGGATGTTGTCCTCTCACGGGTTAGGGAGTATACATGTATACATTGTGCATGTACAGCATAGTGACACGTATTAACACGGTGATAGTATCACCTATACCGACCTGCTGTGTGGAGATGAACGAACATGGCCGTAGTCCACCCAGCTAGACACCATTTACTAACCAATTCACTGATTCACCACCAATAGTCCTTTCTTAGTGTAAATTCCACAAGAAAAATTTATTTTACTAAATTTAAAATTTGAACTTTACTAAAACAAGAATGCTAACAATAGTTGCAATGCTTTTCACAACAATGCCTGGCTTAAATATACTACTTTTTGTGCCTGCAAAATAGTTACAGTCATGTAGGCTATAATTTATATTAATATAATAATATGTATGATTACTTGAGTTGGGTACATGCATATATGTACATATATATATATATATATATGTATATATTCAGTCAGGGTCGTAAGATAGATATAGATAATGGTTGGATATAGAAAAGCATATAGGAGAAAGAGAGAGGGTAGGTTTGAGACAATTAAAAACCAAAAATACTGTTGTGTCTGGCTAGGTAGCTGAGACACAGTCATGCCGCATAAAGGTCAGAGTACAGGGGAGAGGGAGTCAGAACCAGTTAACCAAGTGAGAGGGTACTAAGGCTAGAGAGGGTGCAGGTTCAACCGACACACTGTAAAACACAATGATATAGTGCTATGACTAGAAGAGATTCCAGGGATCTGAAGGTACCAGTCGAAGTCTTTAGAGTCAGAGCAGGACCTGGTAGTGTGGGTTCCATTCCTATACCTAGGCTGGGCTAGCAGGTGCTGTACCTACAGCTGTGGGGAGGAGGTGTTGGACTGCTGGGTCCTAGTAATGAGAATGCACATGGAAAGACCCAGAGAGAGTACCTGATACCCTATTTGTTAGCAGTAAACCAAAAGAGTCTGCATAAGTTCAGTTTAGTAAGATACATGTGACAACAGCCGGCAGACAACTGAAGTTGCAACTCAAAAATGTGCTCATTATTATATATAAAATCTATAAGACTGTGAATAGTGATAGTTCTTTTATTCAATATATCTTATCAAGTAACCACTTACCTAGACGACAGCTGTACACCTAGTACCCCATTCTCGGATGGTAACAAATTCTGGGCACTGAGGCTAGAATTTACTACTATAATAATACAAGAATGTAAGCAAGCTTTACGCTTGTATTCGGAGTTGCCTACTCCTGTTGGAAGCGGCAATCTTGCTTGACCATTCTCGCATACTTTCACTCAACAGCAAGTACTGACCTCCCAGTATACAGTACTGTACTGTATACTGGGAGGTTAACAACCAATAATGTGCAATGCCAGGGCACTTTGTGCTATGTCAGGGCACTTTGTGCTATGTCAGGGCACTTTGTGCTATGTCAGGGCACCTTGGTAGTGCATAATTATTATTTACTATAAAAGCAGTATGTATGATTTTGTGATGTTCATTATAATTGTGGTAAATGTAACTAAACTAGCGGATGTGATTCAAGGTCAGCTACCTACATGAAATGATCACTTAAAGGCAAATGGGTTTGTATCACCACTTTCATCATTCACTGACCGTCAAAATAAAAATGACATACAATAATATTGCTTTCATAAAGTTCGCAGAATCTCATCTGAGTTTAAAAATAGAATGAAATGTTAAGAAGTTACATTAAAACACAGATAATTTAAAAGGTCAAGGTTGATAGATGTATATGGATTAGTAAACATGTTGAGCGCATCTTCATAATAATGTCAAACATACGTTCGACTCTTCAATGCTCATGGCTCTTCAACGATTTTTCCCTTGGGAGATACTATCTCTACATGACCACGGATAGATCTCATTATTATATCAAAGTCTTCTCCAAAGTCGTTCATAAAGCAGGGGACACAGAATGGAAACCCTGTATGTTTATCTTTCATCACCTTAACTACAGCTGTGCCCTCCTTTATTAATGGAGTTTCTTCATTGTCAGGTTTTGGCGCGAAGTTGTAGAACCACTGCTGTGAGCTGACTTCCTCTTTGCCAAGCACCTGCCCTACTTGTCGCATGTCACATATTGTAGCAGAGCACCTCTTGCAGAGCATACCTTTCACTTCAGCTTCGGTTGTCGCTCTCATATGGTACGGTGGATTTACATTTGCTCTAGACAAACTCTCTGGTACTATAAACACACAACGTGGCAAACTTGTGCAAATGATAAAACGATTTAAACACTGCTGGTTGTTATCCCTGAACAATGTATAGGTATAGCTTTGTAGATCATCCAATCATGGCAAGGCAAAAACGTTTGAAAGTCCAAGCTCCGTCCTTAACTGAAAGCAGTAACTGCTAATCAAAAAAAAAGACTGAGATCATTTCTAAGAAACAAACTTGGTAAAGTTCTCAACTCTTTATACAAATAATGTGTAATATTTAATTATCGCCTACCGTAAGCCTCTCTGCACAACTTCATGTCAATGTTCAGAAAGTCGGCATCAGCTTTTATAAGATTTAAAATGCATTCAAACTCTCTTGGCCAGCGTCCTGCAAAGCATTTCGCGCAGAGGGGTGCATGTATCATATCATATCGGAAGACTTTCACTAGGGCTCTACCAGGCAGGACCTTTACTGGCTCGAACCCTTTATCATAAGTGGTTAGGCCCATCTCTGCTTCAGCAAACTGATAGTACCAATGTACTTCCTTTGCCGGCCCTAGCTTCTTCTTACCAACATAGAACCTTCCATTAATCAAGGTCTTACATCCCTGACAACCGGTGGTTCTCAACTGAGCTTCTTCAGTAAGGGAGGTCTCTCTTGCAAACAGTGGTGGATGTACATGCTTAGCTGCACCTTTCACTGTATACGGATATTGTCTACTAGCCATTGTGGATATCTGTAATAACAGACACATTATATCACCAGCTAAAAATAACTCTATGTATATGGGAAACACCATTCGCAAGCCACTACACCATAGTACGCAGTTCAGACTTACCAATTATAGTCTAACTAACCATAATTATGTAGACACCAACTTTCAGATTAGTGTTCATGTAGAGGAATGATGTTACTACTCTGTGTATGGATGGTTTACAACAATGTTGTATATTCTTAAATTTTTATGCAGTTTTAACCATCTTGTTTCATAGGCATCAAGCATTTTTTAGGATAGACAAACCTTGTACTTACCACAGATAACTAACCCAGTTTCACAACATCAAACATTATCTTTAAAACACACCAAAAGAACTGACATATCTCTCTGACTCTGTGGAAGATATATTTATTATATCAGCTTGGAGCATAGCTATAAAAGCTACATTGTATGTGATACCTTATCTGTGTGGTGACTGTAAGAGGCTTTTAAATTCTTATTCTGAAGCTGCTTAGGCTTGCAGGACAGCTTGAACTTTAGAGGAACTCTCTGGCAATCTTTAAACTAATTTTGCAGTTCAACTTTTGCTAAATTTTCTGTTGCTCACTTTGAGGTTGATTGAATATACTGAAGGTGGTTACATGAATCTCTACTTGACAACACCAGGCTGGCCAGTAACCAGATTGTTGCAAAATTGATGCACAGTACAGCTAAAGCTCTTTCTATAGGTTTAATGACTTGGACTAAGGCTAGGCTTACCACAACATGTGTATATCAGTTTACTCTGGTTTGTGACACAACGTCACCACATGCTTCTGTGCAACATCTCTTTTTATGAAAGGCAGCATGGAACTAGTTTATCAGAAATGCCAGACAATTTATTTCATTAAATAAAACTATTTTTAAACTTCTAGCGCAGGTGTGCTTTTACTTCATCTGTATAACATGTATGTATATGTGGATATAGCGCTGTCCAATGCTATGACCATTTACAATGAAAATGTAATATTCAGATGTTGGCAACTTTTATATTAGTTTTAATAAAATATATCTATTTTTCCTACAATTAAATTCATATCGAAAACACACATCTGCTAAAATTAATTCAACTATTAACAGAGTACAAAATAAACACACTATTATGTCCAGCTCAGTTCGCTGATGATGAACACTGTGCTATTTGTCAGCCTTCAACATTTCTAACTGAGAGTGGAGCTGATTGGCTCTAGATGGTTCTCTCTTTAGCTTACTGTTATCCTCTTCTAGAGCTGATCTTCTTCTTATTGTAACGAACATTCCAATGACCACCCCTAATGCGAGTCACATTGATTATCCAATCATACAATTAATGTATTACATTGTTGTGTTATAGTGATTACATGGACAATGTATATTATTTTGCTCTTTCCGAATTTACATCTATGAAATTAGCATGAGTGTAGAGTGCACTGGACTTACCTACGGTCTACAACTAGGGCTGTGCATGGCTTACATACTCCTACCACAACTAGACCTATGATAGGAATGACTTACCTACACCCACCACAACCAGGCCTATGATAGCAATGACTTACCTACACCCACCACAACCAGGCCTATGATAGCAACGACTTACCTACACCCACCACAACCAGGCCTATGATAGCGATCAGTGCAATGGACATAGTCTCGTCTAGCTCTCCCACAGTCAGGAAGCCAAACTGAGCTGTCTGGTTTCTCTACGGATGCAGAGAAAAATGATTGGTTAGCACAAGTTGTACGATGTTCACAACGTGCTAAATATAATACGTAGTTATGTATAGCACATCTTACCACAAAACAGCATTATTTTGTTGCATTGCATTGTTGCACATGTACATGTACATGTATATTAGTAAGTGCATTGCACATTAGCAAAGTGCATAGTGTTATACTACATTATGGTACATTACATTGCAATATATTACATAACATTATATTACATCGCATTACATTAGATTACATCACATAGCATAGCATCACATCAAATCACATTACATCACATCACACCACACCACACCACCCCACACCACATCACACCACACCCCATCACACCACACCCCATCACACCCCATCACATCACATCACATCACATCACATCACATCACATTACACGCACATTACACGCACATTACACGCACATTACACGCACATTACACGCACATTACACGCACATTACACGCACATTACACGCACATTATGCGCACATTGCACACACATTACATGCACATTCTGTACATTGCATGCGACATATCACATAACATTATATGGAATTAAATTATATTGCTTGAGGCTACACTTTATATACTTTACTAAAATGATTGTAGTGTGTACACATGGCCAGTAAATTGGCAGTAGCCAGCAAAGATGTCTTGGGGAGAAAACAGTATTGAATGACACACACTACACCACTCAAGAGACAGATTTGTATGAACAGCTTACTTGGTCTCTACAAGCACCTGTTGATGTACTAAATAGACCAGGATCTGAACACAAACAGTATGAGGTGTATGGTACAGGTCTCCTTTCCACCTTAAGTATGTAGTCCTTGTTTGCTGTAGGAACACAGTCAATAGAGCTTTTAGATGCACATTAGCAGATAAACTGAAAGTCGTTTGAATGTGATGTACCTATTCCGACTATGGAATATTTCACATCAGTTGACCGAAGGGGTTGACACCAATTCAGTTGAAACACCAAACAAACACAGGAAGTTGGTATTTATAAAAATGACAGAACAAGAAAGATATTACTTGTACAATGCAAGTGTGTAGTTTCTAACTTTAAATCTTCGTTTTGATGTCATGTTGTCTTTACTCATAGCAAACTGAAATAATTAGTGGGAGAAGAAAAATAGTTGCAGAATTACAGAGAAGGGATTCCCACATCACACTGTATTACACTGTTACACTGTATTACAGGTGTTACTAACTATAGTCTGAGATGTACCTGAACAAACCATTTCTGGATGTAGAGTAGTGCACTCTCCACTTGTACTGCACGGCACAGGTCCTGGTACACAGACAGGTTGCTTGTTTCGTACCTTGTAAGCTACCGAACCAACCATGCAGCCACACTCATTGTTAATACATTTACTGTTCGGCATCATCTCTCTACAATTATATTAGCTCTCTAATTTATTGCATGTGTTTTATGTATGTGCTAGAAATACATACATAGTATGGGGTTACAATCTAGACGATTCCATTGTATCACAGTGTCACAGTATTGGTCTTTGGCAAGGTCATCCTTTACACTGGAATCTCTGTTCATTATAAAAGCAAACTAAGATTCACCGCAAAAAATACACCTGTTGGGAATTTTAAAAAACATAAAGTTGACTCACTGGCACTCTTTCTCATCACAGACTCTAGAGGTCGTAGGGTAACCATCCGATGGTGAAGATCTCAAGTAGCGATATTTGAAGAAGAGATCACTCACAACAGTACATTGGTAGGCTGAAGAATCGCCAGTAGTTATTTTTTTCGACTCGCAGTAGCTGTTAGGGGTGTCTAAGCACAGCCCATCTTCCAGACAAACTCTTGGACTTGTGCACTCAGGCCCCGAGAAGTCATTTGTGCACTCACATCGGTCTAAGTCAACATAGAACTTTGATTTACTGATGACATTGTAATAGACTCATACACATAATGGAGTATGGCAGTGAAAGCTCCATCTATTCCATGGTTAACTGACATGAAGTGTAATTTGTCCAGATTTTACACTGGGAATTGTTTTTATCTTGGAATTCCCAACTTTGTGGTACTGAAATGTTTTGGGCAGAGTTACATATAGATTTTGGGGGAAACCACCTACAACTCAAATCTCACTCAGTGATGAGTATTTTCATGGATACTCAAGTCCTAGTTGCATAAACTAACATTACACAATTTGATGAGCATGGAGTCTATTTTATGTCAATGATTTGATCTCAAAAGTTAACAATGATTTTTGTCAAAATTCTTGCATTTCAGTCATGGGTCACACAAAACACGTGAAAATATAAATGCAATGCCGCATTAAACTGCTCTCACTTTAGCAAGCTGAAAGGTCTCGTGTCTTAACAGTAATCATGAGGACCATAATGCACCATCAGAATTATAATATGGCTGTGTAAGTAATACTCATATCACAGAAGGTGAAGAAATTATACTGTTAACAGAAGTTATAATATTGTAGAAGAAGTTATGCTGTTAAGAGAAGTTAAAGTATTGTAGAAGAAATTACGGTGTTAAGAGGAATTATTCGTAGACAAGTATCAAGCGTATTCAATAGACTAGTAATGTTACTCACGTGTCGCAACCTTTTCTTATAAGATGAATAAAGTTATACAAAAATTCTGTGTAGATACTTACTTTTCACACATTTACCACCATTAGCGCAGTGAAAGAACTTGTTACATAGTTTGACGGAACATTGAGGACCGCCCCATCCAAGAGGACATACTAGCGGTATGGCAGTAAGGCTAGTCTCACAAAGACGTCCGGTAAATCCAGGCAGACAGTTATCTACATTTAGAAACACGACAAGCTACTAGACATGCCAACTTTTACATCATACATCCACTTGAGTGTTAAACTTCAAACTCGTTTTCAACTTCAGGAACAAAAACTTACTTAAAAATATCGGTATGGCGATAAGAACATACCCAAACAGTTGGTGGAGCAGAATCCATCGCTGCCACAACAGAATCTCATTCCTTTAAAGTGTTGATCTGCGCTGAGTTGTTTACACTGTTCATTACTCTTACATCTGAATCCACAATCACCCACCCATGCTCTCTTTGCCAATGCGCGATCCTCAGGGTCAAGGTCTAATTGAAACAAGATTCAAATAATGCTAGCTGCTGCCGTAGCATATTAATGATCATTTATTTATATATTACATGTACAATGCTAATACTGACTCATGTCTTCGCTGATGAGGAAAGAAGCTGTTATATTTCGTATTTGGTCACTAGTTATACATCTTACAGCACAGTCCTACATTGACATCAAGCGAAAAAGAACTGATCAAATTTTACAAAGCTGCTTTCAGTTTTTCACCCTTCCCAAAATGTTGGGACTACCCACTGGTTTATGTACCAATCATTATTGCGGTAGTTCACATCATTTCATCTTTATTTTTACACTTTGGGTAAAAAGTTCCAGTGAAATATGTTATTCGGTAAACTTCAGAAACCATGAGCAGTGTGTAACGCATTAAGGCGCTCAAATAAACATTTCATTTGGCAAAGATAGTTGAAACATTTATCTAGAAAGATGGTTATATACATGTACATGTACATATGTGTACTGGAGACATAGCTAAGCCCGTATACTCACAAGACCTGGATATGGTAGAGAGGTGGGCTACACACATGTCCTTCTTGAATTGCTTTCTGGAATATGGAGGTTTAAACTGGCATACTTTGTGAAAAGTGTTGCACTCTAAGATGCTTTCTGAACATTTATTCTCTGAAAGAGAGACAGAAATAATAACAAACAGGATAGTAAACAGTAGTACGAGACATATTGTATACGTCCCGTACTAGCATTTCATCCTCGACATACTCTTGATCTCTTTTAGTCTTGTATTATGTTGGGCATTTAACTTTAAACTAAACAAGTCAAGCCATACACAATGCAATTGGTAGATTTAAACAGAACAAAATAGTGTGCTACAGGTCTAGTGTTACACATACAATGTACGTGTAATAAAAAGCTGCGTTTCTATTAATCTAACGAATGGAAGGAAAATACATTATTGTGTTATGAAACAAATAAAAGCAACCTTTCGTACTTGATGCCATTCAGAATGTAATAATTAGATAATGAAATAAACCTCAATTATTTTATCGCCGGAATTAAAGATAGATGGATAAAAAATTAAATTACAGTTACATACTCACTGCCTGGACGGGATGGTCTCCCTGGACATTGGAGGTATTCCAACTGGAACTCATTACAGTCTGTGTCATTCGTACATGTCAAAGGTGGAATCAGTGGGTCATTTACAGACACTGCAAAGATATTATATGTAAGAGACCACGTACACGTGTTATACAATGTGCAATATAATATAATATAATATAATATAATATAATATAATATACTATAATATAATATAATATAATATAATATAATATAATATAATATAATATAATATAATATAATATAATATAGTATAATATAATATAATATAATATAATATAATATAATATAATATAATGTAATATAATATAACATAATATAATAATATATAATATAATGCAAAGCAATGCGATATACATGTAGTATAATATAACATAATGATTGCATTGCAATACAATACATTATAATAGATGTATGCTAAAGCATACACTTATATAATACAGTGCAATGTGAAGTAATGTAATGTGACATTATTATAATACTATATTGTATTATGTTATACATGTAATATACATGTAATATACATGTAATATACATGTAATATACATGTAATATACATGTAATATACATGTAATATACATGTAATATACATGTACATAGTATAATATGATAACAACAAACTACAATATACACGTAGCATAACGTAACATAATTTTTAATAAATTTCATTAGCCTAAGATCAATGTTTGTGATTCAAGCAACAGGGTGGGAGTTGTTACTATAATGTACACTTATAATGAGAAAGGCCACTCTTTGTGCTGGAATTTAAGCTATACGGATTTGAAGATTCCTTAGATTTCACAATAATCATTGTTTATTTCCTTACATATAAGATGCATATCGAGAGTACCTGGTTACATATAATATGCATGTCAATAGTACCTGGTTACATATAATATGCATGTCAATAGTACCTGGTTACATATTATATGCATATCGATAGTACCTGGTTACATATAATATGCATATCGATAGTACCTGGTTACATATTTTATGCATGTCAATAGTACCTGTTTACATATAATATGCATGTCAATTATAGTACCTGGTTACATATAATATGCATGTCAATAGTACCTGGTTACATATAATATGCATGTCAATAGTACCTGGTTACATATAATATGCGTGTCAATAGTACCTGGTGTACACAGCTCTGTGTCAGCATTACAGGAGTAGTAAGGGTAATCTCTGCTGCCTAGATATGGCTGAGAACAGAACTGTGACGCCGCTCTGCTGCAGTTTGTACCTGAAATCCAATAGGTATCACTGACAGACAGGTGCATGTTAGGTGTTACGGACAGACAGGTGCATGTTAGGTGTTACTGACAGACAGGTGCTTGTTAGGTATCACTGACAGACAGGTGCATGTTAGGTGTTACTGACAGACAGGTGCTTGTTAGGTATCACTGACAGACAGGTGCATGTTAGGTGTTACTGACAGACAGGTGCATGTTAGGTGTTACTGACAGACAGGTGCATGTTAGGTGTTACTGACAGACAGGTGCATGTTTGGTGTCACTGACAGACAGGTGCATGTTTGGTGTTAAAAAAAATCAGTATAAAATCAAACAGGTAAATTAATGTGACAATTAATAAAACTAGTTATTCTGTGGTGAACATGGAGAGTCTATCAGATGGAAAATCTACATCAATATTGAATCATTTTGACTCCCTTCACCAGATGAACGATATACATGACATTGTAGGCTAAAGTGTAAACTCATAAAATATGTATATGTACATGTACCTGTATATTCCTATATTATTAGTGAAAAATCAATCATAATATTATATAATGAGATTTAACAAAAGTTCTGATTTATTTCAATAAAAAATAAAAATAATTTCAATCATATATAAAACAATAGCATTATTGTAGTAACGTGACTCTATTAGACGCTTACCTTTAATAGCCAGCCTCCTTTCTGCCTCGAATGAATAGGCAGACATGCTGCTTGTACACGGCTTGTCTGTTGCCACACCAGGTTCCCCGTTATACTCATAGTTGACATAAACACATGAGGTCACATTTGATTGACTCACATCGCATCCTTCTGTAGCTGTAGGCGAGTAAAATTAAGAGTATGACTCAACTGGTTATTGACTTCTTACAAAGAAGCACAGTTTCTTAAATTGAAACTAACGAGTAAGTAATTTGACCTTTTCTCTGAAACCTTACTCATAATTACTCTCCACAGTAGCCAAATCCAATACTACATGTACATCCCAGTGTGCAGTCTTCTGAGATGTGGAGAGGTCGCCAGTTCAACGACTGCAGGGTCAATAAATTATGGCTACTGACTTGAACTTATAACTGACATCTCTGGAAACTCAATAAAATCTGCACTAGACAGGTCTGGTAACTGAACTGAACTTACAGTTGGCAGGTCTGCAGTGTTTGTCCATCATAACATAAGTAACCTGAGATGGCTCCCAATATCTGACATCTTGTACTCGGGACAGATGTTCCAGAGACATCCTGCAGTCACACCTTAGCAGACGGTTGGAGAGTATATTTAGAGTCTTTGTCTGGAATAACTCTTTGGAAAACTCAGTGGTGGTTCTCTCCAACAGCATTGCTGGCATACTATCAACCTATATGTATTTGTAAAATAATATAGTTAGTAATAGTACTTAATGTACAAAGTTACCTGGTACATAGATGTATGCGCATGCACATGTGGAATATGTCATATTCACAGCGATTCCCATTTCACATTTTTGCGTTGTGTTACGCAATATGTAATCATTACCCAGCAATGCTAGTCTAACAGCTATTCAAACCTAGCAGATAGATGGCGAAAAAGTCGGGGCCGCCAAGCTGGGTGTATCTTGAGGAACAGGTTAATATCACTGAGTAATACATCTTTCTCTTCACTATCTTTGCATAAAATTGTAAGCAGCTTCGTGCCATAATACATGTATTTAAAGTTTTCTGTGAATTTTCATGAATGTGACCTATGACCTTTGAATGTCTATTGTAATGAAAGACAAACTCCAGCATGAAATCAGAAATAAAGGGAGTTTTGAGAAATTTTTGCCATGCAATATTCTATTTTGGCAGTGAAATCTTACCTTTGAAGGAAGGGAGTAGAAAGGAAACAAGACATCTATATCTAAGTGAGTGAACTTGTTACCTAGAAATAGCAAGAGGAGAGCAAACAATAACCATGATAGTAATACTGACTATGGAGTGTTTTATGGCAAATATTGCATCTGGCATAACCCATTGATGTACGATGAGCATAGTTCAAAGTTCGTGACTATAAATTTCAAGAAGCTTTCCTCGTTGATTCTCTGTAGATATTGTTCACACTTACCACTAAGTAGGAGGTATCGCAGATTCGGAGCCAAAATCAAGTAGTTCCATCTTGGCAGCCATGTTAAGTGAGCGGCGGTCAAGTCCAATACCCTCAGCTAAAGACATGCATCCCATTAGCATGACCTCGGATATAACAATATTGCTACTCGGCTAGATACTTACATGTAGTATGGAATTCCATTGTGTGATATTTTACTCGCAAAAGTCAATAATGCACCCAATTTCTAAAGGCATTATTTCATGTAATATGAGGTAGTAAATATTCATCAGAATACACAGTTCCACCATTGAAATTTATTTAGGTAGTATGTAGTATACTTTCTCCATTGAAATTTTGCTTTTGCTATTTTACTCGTATTATCATAAAAGTAGGAAAATTTTTCGTGGGTCTTGACGATGACCCAAATTACTAACATTTCCAAATACACTGTATGTGCATTATGTAGACTGTACATGTCATAATGTATTAGTATTGCATAATGTATTATGTACCTCTGGTCTTGGATGCTTGAAGATTGGCCTGAATACCTTGTAGATATTCTTTCCAAATTGTTTCCCCATGTAGCTAAACTCAAGATGCTCTAGATTTATCCAGTTTGGCCGGACAAAGTTCCTGAAGACTTCCAAATATGGGCATTTGGAGACAACCACATTCTTTACTACTTCTGCATCAAACTTTCTACACAGGAAGACAGAGTGTGAACTCTATGACAATCACATACATTGTAGATTGAGTCTAACTAGGTCAAACAGAAAATGTGGCAATCATACACCTGTTTAAAGTTCTCAGAGCAAGATGATATATGTTGTTTTGATACTGAAAAGTTTCAAAGCTGCCATATGAAATTCATCATTTTACCTATTTAATAGAATGTTTTACCATGTTATCATATTCCCTTATTTCTACTGGTAAAATGCTTTAAAAATGTTATATGTATATAATTATAATTATGTTGTGCAGGAGGCACATGTTAGATGTAGAACATTATACAAAATAGATAATAAATAGCATTATTAGGTGTACATGTACATGCTTTCAAGGAGAAGATATACATGCACAATTTAGGTAAAAACACTTATTACAAGGACAGAAGTGAACTATTCTCAGTGAAATATTGTAGAAACCACCAGTTTATACTGGCACAGTTACAGTGGTCAGATATATTTAGATTATATGATGTGAGACGACATCATAGATACTGTGCCTAGACACAGCACAGTGCTTATAATGTCTATATTCATCAGAATGGTCTACATGCATGTAGTGATGTATCTACATGTACTTGAGAAGTGGGGTTGATGTAGCCCTTCTATCTGCTACAGTCACATATTTATTCTTCTGGGCCTAGGGGAATACTATATGCCATGAAAATATGTTACTATAGACATACTTGGTGTTGACAGCGACAGCTGTTAGTTTAGCTAGCTTATAGAAGTAGAAGGTCTCTACTGATGTCTCAGTTACATTCTTAAATGTCAGCTCATCCAATTGGTGAAGGTTAGGAAAATCCTCTCCTGTTATGTATATTCTACGTGTATTTCTATCATAGTAAGGGCCGTCTACACATCGCACCTGAATTAAATATAGCCGAGTAAAGTTGGAACCCGCTAAACCTGCTAAACAGTGATAGTTCCGTGTTAAATATGGTTTCCCTACTGTCATCTTCTGCTAATTTGTGAACCGATACAATGGTGGTGAAATATGTAATGTGAAATGTACTCACTGCTTAGGCTGCAGGTTTTGTTTGTTTTTCTAATAACAAGGTAAAGTATAATTATATTCTGAGTACCCTATTATACAGGCACTCAAGTCCAAAGATAAAACTGTTTAGGATAACATAAATTACTGGACTAAAACTTTTTTTGCTAATTTGCAAACTATGAGACTCTGCGCATGGCAACTACAGACAAGTAATCAATGCCAATACCACGTGTCTGTCTTGTAGTATAACACCATGTGCTGGAGAAGCAGATCGTACCTTTTTATGGTTACACAAGCATCCATTGAGGCAGGATTTCCAGACTTTGTTAGACTTGTGACAGTGATGATGAATATAGAATGGATCCCATCTCTGGCTGAACTTGCAGTTGTCTGCACTGTGCCATATAAAATCTTGTAATAAGGTAATGGACATACAGCAGACAGTGTTGCCCCATAGAAAGTTTAGTAGCAGACAGTGTATTTGTAACAAGGACGTATCAAAGTTAATATTTGGTTTATAACAGTTTTAGGTTGCTTTGTGTGCTACTTCCTTTTAGCAATTGCTCTAACACACAACTCAATGTTCAGATACATGTGTTCCTCCAGCTCATAAGTAGTAGAAAGTACTTACAATTTAACCAATATTAAATTTTGTGTTCCAGGTACAACCACCTGAAGTTACATGACTGTAAAAAGTTACCTATTGAATTGGGGTGTATAATTATAATATGTGTCATACTCTTGAAGTTAGGTCACCTACTCAATGAGTGCGGTCTGTATTACTACATATACCTCAGGCTAAGTAACTTACTTGAGGAGGGCTGTGTTGCACGTCCCGTTATCTATATCATGAGAGATTCTGAAAAAGAAGGGAGAAAATCAGTTGTGACATGTTCAATATCTACGGTTTCTGGTAGAGGCAGTATAACATACTTGTGATGATGAAATGAAAAACTGAAACTGTTTCAAGTACCTGACACTGCTGTCTTGAGGAGGGAGGGGATATTCATTTGTATTTGTAAACCAAGTCTTGCGACTCCACACTTGTAGCCATATTAGATTGCAGCTAGAGCACGCTGCCGGGTCTCCAGTGAGTGATATTGTGCTGTTCCTAAAGATATGAATGGACACAGATGTGTAATTACAAATTATACTCAGTAGTATACATGCACAACAAAACAGCACTAGATTAGTATGTTAATACACACGGTATGTTTGCAATATTTGAACAATATCAATTTCAAGGGTCAAAATTTAAATCAAGGATGATGACATACCACAAATAGAAAAAATGGTGATGCTCAACTTCAAAGGAGTCAATGGCATGGAGACTTTGTACCATTTATTTTGACATTAGGATCAAAACATGATGCATTTCACCTTCATAATTGTGTACAAACCTTCTCTCTTAGAAAAGGAAAGAGTGTAGTCTGTTATACGTACAAGAATATCACCTGCATGTCTGTGGTTTATGATGCTGGATTAATCAAATATACGATCAAGTATGGGACAATCTTCTGTACTGTCGATACCTTCCTTTGATCTACATGCATGTGCCTCCCTAACAACCTTAATCCAACTAATAGCATGTCATGGAAATCTCCTAAGTTACAGTTTCGACTTACAGGTTCATAATAAGACGATGATGGCAGATGGTGAAGCCGTCAGTGAGCAGTGGTGTGTTGGTCACATTGAGATCTAAAGCTGTGTTATCATTTAACTGCCATGACTTCCACAAACCCAGAGATGTCAGTCCAGGTAGATCATACAAGTCAACAGCAAACCTGGCAGGAGTTGTCTTGTCGTTGCACTGCTTGTTGTAGTAAACTGAGTTTAGAAAACTCACTTCTTTGATGGAGTCACAAGAGCGTAACCTAAAAGATTCTAGTCTACAGAATGAGTAAGCTGGGAACTTGATCTTAGGTTGGATGGTTAGAAGTTTAGGGCAGCCAGAGATAGACAAGGATTTTATTAGCCAGGAGACTGGATCAAAAGTGTTTGCCTTGATTACTTCCAGAAGAGGCATGTCCTCTATTACAATATGCACCCCAATTTCTCCGAGCAAAGCCAGAGATTCTAAAAATATAGCCATAGAACAATGTTGAAGAAGAGGTATTTGTAAATGTGGTCTTCTCTTTGCTGATGTCAGATACAAGATATCACAGAAATTATCTATTTTGAGCCAACAAAGATGTCAAATGGACAACTTGAAATATTAAGCGCTTGTAGACATTTGAAATTCTTTTACCGGGGCAGAGAATAATTCTCTAAAAAATGATATCAGACGAAGATATTATGTGCATCTTATATCTTCTAGGTGCCATCTTGGTTTAAATTTTAACTGGATTGCTGTTCATTTGGTTACTGTGTTAGTGTACTCTTTAAAGTATCAGTGAGTAATCATGCCCCATACTAGCCTAACGTCATCACTCACCTTTCTCCAGGTGAAGACGTCTGGCAAATGGCTTAAAAGGTTGTAATTAACATACTATAGTGTATAATAATATTGTATGACATATTGTAATATATAATATGATGTAATGAGCGTTAACGACACTTCGTGCATGTGCATACCTGGGGTCAAAGTTTTGTCTGGTTGGAGGAGCTCGGTTTGGCCCCAGTAGTTCTCTGGTCTATGAGGATGGACAATGGTTAGGTTGATGGACCACTTAACGTTGAGTACTTTCACTTGATTAGATGGGTGACCCTTGCCAGCTAGAGTCAGACTCACATCTGTTGAGTTCTGAGGAGTAACAAAGAGTACAGTTGAATGATATGATATACATGACTGTACATACACGTAGGCTGTAAACACGTTATTTATAAGTTAGGTTACGTGTATGTTTATATTATACCATCTTATTCTAGCATTAAAGGAAAATCCAAACCTCCAAGATGCCGAACTAACGATCTAGTAGCATTTTTACATATTATTTGATGACACTTTTTAACAATGATTTTAAATATGTATAATAATATTGCAAGATTTCTACCCCCACCTTGCCAAAAATGGCCATATCATCTGGGCCTTTCTCACAGGGAGTTGGCCAGCACTGTCACCTGGCAGTGCAAGCTGCTTGGGGCTAGTCATGCCGAGGAGTATAAGCCGGTGAGTTACTATAATTGCAACATTTCAATTTAATCTGTTCATGATTGTGAAATGATAAATTTAAATCTAATCTATATACAGAAGTACATGTAGAATAGTATATTACTATTAATGCGGTCTGATCATACTTTAGTGTATTATGTTAATGATCCTCCTGCAAGGAAGTTTATTTGTGAGCAGCCAAGAGTTCGATTCCACAACTACTAGAATGTCCATCTCTGGCTGAGGTTCGAACCAGAATCCCTCTAGCACCGAACCCCATGCTCAGTGGACACTGTCCACTGCTCAGTGGACACTGTCCAGTGGACATCAAGTACAAAATATGTGAGTAATCAATGCACTACTATAACATTGGGATGCAGCACTTATTTGTAAAGCAGAATAATCTTCCAAGTTCAAGCAACATGTTCCATTTCCCTTGTGAATGTACCCCGGTGTGTACCTATTGCCCGCTATTTGAAATTATCTGTACCAAATTTATGTTCGTTGTTACACATGTAGCAATACACAAGTATATTATATCCGTCACCAAGTAAGCACTAGCTATGATACTTACATGTACGAATAATATATTATTCTGAGTAGACATCTTATAGTTGTAGCAGAGAGGAAAGTTTGAATCTCACTGTTAGTGTTACATGATTTTAATTTGCTGACATACATAAAAGTTGACATTGATATAATCACCAACATACAAATAGACACATGTGTTAGTAGTATAATTGTTACCTACCGTACTATTGTCGGGAGGAGTATATGGTGGCCCGTCTTCACACCATATCACGTAGGAACACCTACATCTACACTGACCTCCACACAGAGGTAAGGATGGGTCATATTCGCAGTACTTGTTCTCGTCTGCTTCTCTAGCACAGATGTAAAGCAGTAATGATAGTAGAAGACCAACTCTCCAGCCTGTAACATCATAGGCCTACTACTGGTACATGTACTTTCTGCAGGCCATAGCAATGCAGTGTCCAGCTTATAATATGAGGTAGAGCAGATGGCTACAGTTTATTTAGCCTGTGCTCCAGTATTTCCTTGAGCTGAATCTATGTTTAAGCACTCTTAATAAAGTATTGAAATCATGTTATTGAGCAGCTAAAGATTCCAAGGTGTGCCTAACGGCCAGGCTACATGTACTGTACATGCATATTGAATTTATCACTGAGCAGCCAGGGAATAATGCAGACAAGTAGACACATAGACACGTAGACACATAGACACGTAGACACGTAGACACGTATCTAAAATGTTTATTAACAAATTACTGTTGCAAACTACAAGACCTCCTGACATCCCAGTCAGCTGCGATATGATGAATTTTCATGTCAAGTTTGTCATAATATTACAGAAGATATTAAGTGAATGATTATGATAGAAGCGCTATAATATTGTCAGTTTTAGTTTGGTCTGTTGAAAATAGTACAATATATCTGTATTGTATAAATGTGACCCACATTTCTTCGCCAAAAAGTATTCCATGTCACTAGGTCCAACTCCACATGTCTTGTAGTAGGAGGATAATGAGAGAACACACACAGTTCCAGCAGCAATTCTACAGTACTGTGCAGAACTACATGCACTGTGACTATTGTAATTACAATAGTTTCATGGTGTTGAAATTGATTGTTACACCTAACGGTAGACTAACAGGAGTGCATTGTGGGGGTTATATAATTATACTAGAATTTACTACCTGATTATGTTTCTCAATAATAATGTTACTCTTGTGTTATATGATCAACTACATACATTAGCATGACGTGGTTGGAGTTATCCTGCCTTAATTTTGAGAATACAATCCCCAAAGACCATATTATTATTCATGGCAAACATCATTGAACTTCTACACTGGTAGTTGCGATTGTCAGATATGACATTGTATGTAAAACATTGAAGATACGATATGGTAGCATAGCTATTATAGCTATGCTACCATATCGTATCTGCAATGTTTTACATATATATATATATACATATAATAGGAGAAGAGGATATGGCAGATGTATTATCAGTAGGTTAAACATACATTTTAAGTATAATTATAAAAAGGAGCGAGTCATAATCGGGTGAGAATTGGATACATATCTGCCACATGAGCAAAAATAGTAGAGAATCAAAGAAGTCATTACATCATTTTTATTCATCAGATTTTTTTATAGGGCAGCAATAGACTAAAATATCACACAACAAATTATCGCTACTATTATAGAACTATAGACGATGAGCACTAACAGCTTCAAGGATACTACCAACACATAGTAGTAAAGCAGTAACACCACAGCAAGCTATGATAATAGTATGCTGGTACATTAGCTGTTAATATTGTTATGATGGTACTAGTTGCCTGTGTATGCAGTGGGGGACAGAGGTCTGTCTAAGAGAGTCTATTGTACATAAAGGAGAAAACGTATAATAAGGTGAACACATGATATAATAACTAATATAACTAAACACTGGGTTCTGGCTACAACAATGGACCCACATGCTTTATTTAACAACTCAGGTTATTAGACAAAGACAAAAATAAGGATTAGTGCTAAAGGTGAAGATACAGGAAACGCGAGACCGTACCGCAGTTATTAGAAGTATAATAAAAGAAGACGGTTGTTCAGCTTCAGTCTCGTCATCATGATTGAATGTTTAGTCATTTGGTTTCACCCGTATGTTGTTGACGGCACATCTGTACCCCGTGCTAGCCTCCATAAACCCGGCCAAGGAGGTCAGGAAGGTATAAGCTAGGGCGGTCTTTACCACTGTGACAGGAACGTTAGCTTGATTGCCCGGGGTGGCAGCACCTACAAATTTGGAAGAATACACGACATTTGGAAATACCAGAGTGTGGATAAAAAGTAACGTGTATGCTAATATTCATGTAGAAATATCGGGATGTGACAGGATGTATTGAGATGAAGGTTAACTTACGAGTCCCATCGGCCCGTAAGTATGCCAGGAAAGGAGATTCAGTAGATGTAGCTTTAACTATTCCTCCCCAGCTGTTGAAGGCCTTGTCCAGTTCCTCCCCAGCTGTTGAAGGCCTTGTCCAGTTTGTTTCTAATTCCCTGCCATGTGGCATGCAATATATCCAGACTCCTGTATTCTGGTTGATTGCCGTTTTCGGTGCGTGGATATGCTTGTTAGTGAAGGATGACGTTGTGGAATGTATACATATATGTATATAAATTATATAGCGAATGTGACTAACTAATACGATAGTTTCTTACCAACAGGAATAGTGACAACACCGACATATACATTGTAATACATCAATGTGAGGATGAAGTCATGTGACTGCGGGCTAGGTATCACTGCCCTACAGAAAGGACATTTGATGGATAGCTGAGGTTGGATATCAAAGTCCTCAACGTCGAGTGGTTGATATAGTAGTGTATCATGACACCGAGTGGTTGGTATAGTAGTGCATCATGACACCGAGTGGTTGATATAGTAGTGTATCATGACACCGAGTGGTTGGTATAGTAGTGCATCATGACACCGAGTGGTTGATATAGTAGTGTATCATGACACCGAGTGGTTGATATAGTAGTGTATCATGACACCGAGTGGTTGATATAGTAGTGTATCATGACACCGAGTGGTTGATATAGTAGTACATCATGACACCGGGTGCATAATACGTATCTGGGTGCGTTCTGTCTGGGTTGAACCATGCAACAATAATGCACTACTTGTGTGGGATGCTGGTCTAGTGCATATGTCATATGTTGGAGTGTTAGTAGCCTACAAATATTGAGAAGGTATAATGCCACCAATTTCTTTCATTTTTTACTTTTTTAGCATGTCTTATGGTGAGTACGGATTCCATGTGTGGAATTAGTAATTAAGGTGGAGATACTATCTTTGATTCTGGTAATATTAGTAGAACTGTATATATAAACTTACCATCTCTGGGGTATGTCGGTTGTTAGAGTCGCTGTGGTGTTGATGTGATTGTGAACAGACTTTCGAGTTGATGTGTATTTTGATGACATTTGGGAACCCTTATAAACTAATGGTTTGTGGTTGGGAGCTTGTTTGGGATGGCTTTGGATGGAGATATCTGCTGGTAGTCATCGAGTGCCGTCTGCAGTGTAATAGTATGGATTAGTTTCAATAGGTTGCACATACATTTTAAGCAGGGGTGGTGCAAATGGTGCATTTACACCACTGGAAATTTAAGAAAAAAAGCTTTCTAGTTGGAGTTGAATGAGCTCCATTGTCACATCTTAATCACAAGAAACTTTTTATTTATTTTATTTATTTCTAGATCAGCCCATGAAATAGTTTAAAAGATAAATATTTTTATTTACTTTGCTTAGATAATTATATTAATAAAATATTATTCAATGAATAAATATATTATTCGTCCTCATTCTTGTTTTGCTTTAAAACAAAGCAATTATAGGTTAGTTACAACCTAACTCAGCTTGCCACAAACTCAGTTGACTAAATTAACTGAACTGGCTCTTAGATCCTCCTGGACCCACAGATGCCAGAATTTTGCTTGGCGATCGGGGCGCTGCCCCAGACCTCTAGCTGGAAAGGATGCTGCGATACAGCGTGACGATGCAGCATGACGATACAGCGTGACGGGGCACGGAGCGCACCATACATGAAAACCAAAGTTTTACCTCAAGAAAAGCCCCAGCTATCTATTTTGTACCACTCTCTCTCTCTCTATTCCTGGCTCCGCTACTGTTAGGTATAATAGAAAGAGTTATGAGGGTAGGAATTGGATACATATCTGCCACATGAGTAAAAATAGTGGAGAATCAAATAAATCATTACATCATTTCTATTCTTCAGATGTTTTTGTAGGGCGCAATAGACTAAAATATCACACAACAAATTATATTGTGGTGGAACTGTCCAGCCGTGTGTGTGGGCTGATTGCCGCTATACATGCGGTCGTTGAAGCTTCCTTTTATGGGGTTGCCGAGATGGCTGTGATGGTAGCGGCTTCAGACACATGCTAGGCGCAGTGCCGGAGGTTGGCAGTTCGAGACCACATTGCTCCCAGGAAAAAATCCACAACAATATTATATTACTACTATTATAGAACTAGACGATGAGTACTAACAGCACCAAACATACTACCAAAACATAGAATAGTAAAGCAGTAATACCACAACAAACTACGATAGTTGTATGCTGGTACATTAGCTGTTAATATTGATAATATTAATACTAATATTAATATTAATATTGAGAATTATTGACCACACATTTGAAATTCCGAACACTTCTGTTTCAGACATCAAAGTTATGTTCTGAACTCTCTTGCTAGTACTAGGCTTTACAAAACTTCAAAGTAACGTTATGTAATACATGTACATGATGACTGGTGTGAAGGATTGGCTGGTAGAGTAGTCAGTTATGGTTGAAAATCTGGCAGCACAAGTGAGATTGAGAGGCTTTAATAATAGTAAATAAAATAATAAGCAGAAATCTATAGGTATAGGGGAGGGGGGTATAGTTATCCTGGAGGCAGGCTCACAATATCCTGAGTGCTACCATTAGATAGAACCATAGAATCAAATCCACTACTTCTATACAAATAATTAATTGAGTACAGGAGGTTATATAAGTTCAGATCACTGGATCAAAGCTATCAATTGATTAAAAGTTATTTACTCTTTATCATATTCATCAGAATTGGCAGATAACCGGTTATCTTTGTAAAATTGCATGATAGTAGAAGTTATCTTCTCTCAATGGAGTTGAAATAAACAAGAGAAGACAATTACCAATTGCAAAGTTCATTCACTGATTACATGTATATTATTCACATAATAGTCACAAAGACACCATCATTACCACAGTAAATAAAGGCAATATAAGGACACTTTATAAATCATTTATTCATTTATTTCCAAACTCTGCATGTATATATTTAAAGTTCCCTCATGACACTAGTCACTATGCCAACAGCTAAGATGTACTAGGAAGTGTCGTTTGGTTTGATGGCAATCACTGAGAATAACAGTGCTTGAAACGGCTTATTCCAAGTATGTAGAAGACAACTCTAAATTAGTGAAAGAGCCTATTAGGAGTGTATTTTAGTTTCAGAGAGCAGTCAGTGTAATAACACTGCATACTCTGACCGTTAATGTAAGATACAAACTTCAACTGTACATGTGAGATATTATTAACACATGTAGAAATAAAAATTGGTGCTTACTTGATTCAGATCAAAGAGGCTCTCAAACATTCCCAAATACAAGTACTATTGATATATATTTTATGAAGTCACATAACAGACACCCTGATTATTCAGAACAGTATTTATTTTTTCTAATCAGACAAATAGAAGGCAGTCAGAGGGACTAAAACAAATAAGTTATTAGAATTACATAATAGCATACTACTCTGCAAGTTCAATAAATAAAACAAATCCAAGGGGAAAATCACAAATTTTGAAGTGATTCTAAAGTGATAGTTCGAAATCTGGCGGTTCCTGACGTCATTTCCACAAATATCAAAATCCGCGTTTTTATCCAAAAAATCGGTTTATCTGATTGGTCATGGGCGCATCCTTGTTGGTAGTCTAAGATCTGCAGACTTACACCGATATGCGAGGTGATTAATATATGCCTCGTTAAATCCACTATATTGCTATAGCCGTGCTGTTTCCGGTAAGTTTGCGCATTCACAGTTTAGTGGTTTGCGAGGGCCACTTGTGTTTTTTAGTAATTTCCAAAGTTTTCTGCTACTTACACTTACTTGTTTTTTATACTGACTAATAGCTCCCGGCATGTTCTACAATGCATATTCATCCGTCGGTCAGAAATCAAATCAAGTTATATTATAATAAGTATTTGTTCTTTCTTTTCTAATCCTACTAGATTATTTCCCACCGACTCTGACTGACAGTCACTGCAGTTTCACTGAACTATAAAAAACGCTAGTTTCAATTTGTTTAAAATAATTATTTATCATCAACTATGTTTGTTTTTATTTACTTATGCACGTAATTAATTAATAACTGTTCTACCATGGGTTTCATTGGTAGTTCAGCGGAGCTAGCAGTGACTCTCAGTCAGACTCGGAGCTAGCAGTGACTCTCAGTCAGACTCGGAGCTAGCAGTGACTCTCAGTCAGATTCGGAGCTTGCAGTGACTCCCAGTCAGATTCGGAGCTAGCAGTGACTCTCAGTCAGATTCAGCTAGCAGTGACTCTCAGTATGTTTCCGTGGGAAATATAACATGAACTGAAGCTGCAATAAAATCACTTTTATTTCTTTGGCATCAGGTTGCTGTTGACTAGACACAAGACAAATGAATCACCAGTTACTGCTTACTTGCCGCTGTAAATTAATGATTAAAAGTCAAACAATCAATTGAAGGCAATGGAAATCAATATAATCATAATGATATATCATTCAATTTATTTAGTGTGTTGCTTTTACCAAAACAGGCTAAATATAAATGATGAAAGCTGTTAGTTGGAGATGGTAAAGCAACATTTCCAAAAAAAGACAGTTTCAGCAGGACGTTTCTCAACTGTGTAGATTACATTTATTAGAATACAATTCACCGATAATTAAGTTTAATTAAATGAAAAATTAATATTAAAAAGGAAAATTAATGGGTGGGGTTAGGGGTTCAAACTGTCACGGAGAGGTTTAGTTTAGGACTGTCTTTTTCCCATTGTATTGGATTGCAGTACATCACTTCACCTCCATACTTTCCTGGTGTTCTATTTCTTCCTTTACTGCCTATTTTAATTTTATTTCAATCTTGCTAATTTTCATTTCATGGCGTGCGTTCAGATAAATAAAATTAAAATAAGCAGTAAGTAAGCCCAATGACTGAAAGAAAAAAACAGAGATGCCAGACTCAGTTAGTTCAAGCAACATTTTATGGCTTATTAAAAGACTCGTTTCCAAAATAAAACTTGCAAACATCTCTGGAAAAAAACTAGTATCCTATGTATGTTTGTGCAATATTATGAATCTGTTCCACAATACTGACCATTAAGAAATTTACTTTAGCCTCAGTGACTGTGACAAACCCTATTGATACTCTTAACTATTCTCTATAATGGCATAGGCCTATGTGACTAAGAATATTGGGCCTACACTGTGGTGACTTGGTGACTACTATATTTAACTACTACTATCACTATTGATAATTCAACTTCTGTTGATTCTATTGATACTGTAGCTACTACTGCTACTACTGGACTCCCTGGCACTACTGCGACAACTTACCACTTTTCTTCGACTGACTATTATTGTAACCAACTACTACTATTACTACTGCTGATTTTAACTACTTGCATGATTACTACTAATGCAACCATAACTAACTACTGAAATCACCGTAATACTGCTACTACACTGCTATCACTTTATCTTACTGCTAACTACTACTATAAGTAACTACTTCTACTGCTAATACGAACTACAGCTAACACCACAAATGGTTCTTTTTTTTGCTAGTAAACTGCTGCTGTGGGCATACTATCAATGTTGAGTTGATACTAACACATTGACATACAGCTTGTTGACTTGTGTTGTAGGATGTTGCAGTGCCTGCTGCAGTTTGGCCACCAGATGCCGATATGCTCTCTTACTTTATTCTATGAGTTTGTAGTACTGAAGCACTAATGAGTTTTACCATGCACTAGCCGATGCTTTCAAGAAAATGCAGTTTCATATCCATATAGCTTTTCAGGTAGGTAGTTGTATGAATAACTACTCGGAATCCTGTATCTTAAACATTGATGCTTTATCGGGAAAGAAGATTTAGAATCTGATACTCCTTCAGAGTCTCTTTTTTGAATTTGGTTATTATAGTAATTACACTTACATGAATTATTCATTGTTACACATGAAGACTGTGTGTGTAGGCAGATCTATGTGCAAATGAAAGTGATACACGAGACAGTCATTTCTTGGTTGCAGATAGATTCTGGTAAGATGTTCCAGACAAAATGTTATAGCCTTGGAATATCGCAAGAGACACAGATAGCGGGTAAACTATCCAGTTCAACAGGAACAACTTTAGGAAGAAACCTCATTCATCATTGCAGTTGGTCTGGTATCCTTGCCGGCAGTCTCCTTGAGGTTAAATATTTGTCCATTGCTTTTGCATGTAGGTGCAGTAGTGGTGAAAGGTAGATAGACCTCCTTACTCCTTAGTTGGGGTTTTGGAGAAGGGGAATAAATCTAGAGAAAGCGATTTCTGTTTAAGTTTTACTGAAAAACAGAGGTTATCTCAAATTTCTCCACTTCTGCATCTAAACAATTATTGACCTCCATGGCCTGAATCTTGCAACCATTTGCTATCAGCCATTATGTTAGCTGTCAACATCATATGGTCAACAAGGTCAGTCTATAACTGTAGGGCTTGCCAGTGACCTCTACCTCACCAACTATGCAAGTGTTCAACTGTTGAAACCCAGGCAGTGAAGTTGAAGTTTGATCATAACACAGTCAGTCCACTTTGCACTCTGCTGGAACTTCCTCCACTTGTACACCTCTGCTCTGACTGCTCAATACTCTCTAGCACAATCTGTTGGCTATGTTATAAAACCATAGTAGCACATAAGTGCTACATGCTACATGGTGGTAATCATTAGTGCTTTGCCATGGATTCAGCAGTTAAAGCTATTCTAGAATCTGCAGTAGCCTAGCCACCTGCAGTATAATATTTTAATGTGTACTTTTAATAATACTATTACCAATGTTTTTCATGGGTAGCAGAGTGTCAAAAATTATTTCCAATGATATTGTGTAAACCTTTTATACATGCATGTATATGTAGATGTAATAAATGTTTATAAAAATACAGTGTGTTGTGCCATATGGTACCTTCAGCATGTACATGCACGTTCATTTGTCATACATAAGTTTTATAATGATAACATGTATATTATATTACTGATACATGTACAGGTATAAATGCATTTGCATTGTTGACAGACGATGCTAAGGTCTATGTGATTGCACTGCACTGACAACTCAAATAATCTACTCAATTTATAAGTGCAGTCAAGAAATTGAAATGAAAGTAAGGTAAACAAATACATATGTATAATTAGAATAGTATTATGTTATACGGATAATAGTATAAAGTTATCTCCCCAGGAATGGTCGATCGCCGGAAACCGTAGTCTCACAAAATAGAATGCCGAAATCTCAAAAAGGAGATAACTCCTAATTTTTCAATCGTTTAGAAGGAGTTTTAATTTCACTAATTGAGGCATAAGGGGGGTCATAAAATACAAATCTTTTGTTATTAATAAGAGAACATATGTTGATTTAGTATACTGTACAATAATTGTTTGAATATCTTGTTTAGAACAGTACAAAAACCAACTTCAAAGTAGGGCGCAATTTCTGAATTTCTCCTTTAAGCTCAGCTTTTTGTCATAAAGCATCATTGTGGATTACTGACAGATTGTAAGCAATCACATGTACAATCACATTGCCAATAATGATAAACTCAGGCCAGCTGTCTAATACAAAAATCATAATAGTTTATAATTTTGTAGGAAGAAAATGAAGTCAATAATAATAATATTTACATTTATGTCAATTAGAATAAGGTCATAACTCCCAAGAACTGTTTGCAAACATCATTTAAATAATAAATACTAAACTAATATTACATGAGTGGTATTTAGAGGTGACTTGAAATTTGAAAATCAATTTTAACAAGGCTAAAAATATCATCAATGAGTTTGTCAGGAATCTGATCTCTCTCTACCACTTTGCATTCTACATTAAATAGATATTATAATACAGTATACCATTTGTACAGAGTTGTTATCCCCTGTTTTGACTGCAGGGGATAACAACTCTGGTTTACATTGTTTGGCTTGAATTGATATTTGATTTTTGTCCATGAAGTCTGAAGTGAAACATACTAGGATTGTTAAAGTTGTACTATTATAGGAGGTATACTAGGGCTACTAAATGTGTACTAAATAAGAAGCAGAAGATATCATATTGATAGGTATAAGGTAAGGCATACAGAGGACGAAGAATTTAGTACTTGATTGCTGAAAGAATTGGCTATCCAGAACTCTAACTCCAACAGAGTTCTTGATACAGTTTAGTAGACTATAAATAATCAGACTGACTAAAATTTAATCTGTCTGGCTTGAAATTGTGCATGTAGAATACATATGATATGAAGTGATAATAAATAGTGTACTTATCTAAACTACATGTATCTATTCCATGTGTAGGCGGACATTCCACGCAGAGCCTACTTTGAAACTTAGATTTTGCTACCATTAATAATATTGAAGAAATGTAATATTACGTGAAAATAATGGGGGTAAAGCATAGAATTGTTGAGCAAACTTCATTATCAGCTGGTGATCAGTAGGTTAGAACTTGCAGGAGTACGGGTCACAGACATAGTTCCACAGATGTTGGTTGCTGTCGTCGTTCTGGGTTCCGAGGTAACGAACTTTATAGGAACCACTTGCCGGGCCCGCAAATTGAAAGTCGTAACTCTGCCATATGTGTATGCCCTTCATAATATACAGTCTAGAAAGAGAAAATCATTATCATGATACACAAGTTATAATTATTACCTATTAATACATGCTGTGTTACTAATTAATACTCACAGTGAACTGTGCACAATGCAAGTTTTGTATGCCAATAAACTTAGAGATGAAACTGCAGAGATGAAGAAATAAGTGTATGCAAAAATAAATATTTTACATGACTATAATGTGGAAAGTAAACAATTATAATTACTAAAAACTACTTTGGAGTTGTCATATTATCTTACAAAAAGTGATGAATAATAGTGTGTGATGAAACCCAGCTCTATATGTGTAAGAACTGATACTATTATAATAATGTGTATGTGTATGTGCACTCACCCTCCTATTGAAGCGGTGATGTGGACATACACGGCATCTACACCAGTCTGGTACGTGGCAACCACACCAACCGGCTGATGTCTATCCATTGGAAACATCTGGGAAATCAACATCTCTCTCTTCTTTATGTATGAAGTGACAATTCCATTAGCATCATACCGTGGCTGTACTTTGTATATCTAAAAAATCCCTTGCAAACTATATAAGCTCGCAACAGTCTGTATAGTTCAAGTAGATGTTACCAGTATTTTCCCACATACTACGCACAGCAAGTCATAAGCCCGAGTTATCAATAGCCTGGGCCCCCAGCGTTTAGCGAATGCAGTTGATCGGTCAGGAGCTTGGCCTCAGATGTTTAGAAATAATACAGCTACTGATCAACAAGTATACTGAGACCAAGCAGGCTTGAGAGCCCGGTGTTACGATGGTACATCATAACTTTGATAAAGTAAGGATGGTCAATCAATGATCTATGCACTGGTTATCTATTGAAGCTCTATAGAGGCTGTGAGGGCATGCGGATGGAAACAAGTAATCCTCTATTCCTCCTGTATAAAAAATGGAGACCACACCTATTACAACAGAACAGGACGTTAGTATAGCCTGGATACCAAGTGTGGTTACTGCAGTTAATAGCCACCATTTCCAGCTGTTGGATTGATGTTTAGAACCCAAGCTACGTGAATGTATCACAAAAACTCTCATAACAAATACACACGAAAGCACAAAAATAAACACCCATATATCTAATAACTCCCAGAGATCAAAGTTTAATTTTTTTTATAATTTAGTATTACTAATTCATCAGGCACATATATCATTCTACATGTAAATTATAGGACAATGAGACTCTATTTACGTTATGAAACATTACATTGGCTGCCTACTTTCACTAATCTGATTTGGTGGAGCTGAGGCTAATGAACAGACATAGTAAAGTTGTTTACTCACCTTGTTACCAGAAAAGAAGTAGATATGATCGTCCTTGAGGTCATAGTACGCGGCTGACACATAAGTATTTGCTGGAAGACCAAACTTTGTGATGCTGCCACTTTCCCGGGTGTACGTCATACCAGACGACTTGGCTGTGTACCTTTGATACCTCTTACCTACAATATTAATAACATGTACAAGTGTACATGTATGTATAGAATTGCCTAGATGTAATGTAACAGAGCTATGATATATTACAATATTTTACTTGCACACTACAATCACGTAAATACTGCTATAATTTACTAAAGTGTATAAACTGAAATCAAATTTATAGCTTTTTTAATAAAGAGTACTTGAGGGAATAATGTAGCATTATTGTTCATTCATTAAGAATATACATGTACATGTACATTTGGTAATTAACAGAGAGGATAACTCTAGGGAGATAGATGGGAAATTGCTAACATGGTGATGTTTTTCACCTTTTATGACGTAGACATCGTCCACATACAGAGGTGGCTTGTGGTTATACATTTGAAATATGGCGGAGGGGTTTCCTATGAGCTCTGGGAATTCATCACCCACTGAGATAGGGTAGCCTGCCTGGGGTTTCCCCTCCTGGTTGGAGTACTGCCAGATGAGAGAGTGTCTGGTGATTAGTGTCCTGTAGTAGAGACCGACTTTGTTGTCAGGATAGACTGTGACCCATTGAATATCAGTTACACTGTGGAAGGGACCTGTGCATCTACCTACAGAGAGAACACACTTTAGTTTAGTTTTTACATATTAATGTGATTAGAAATTACATTTATATACCTGCAGTTAGCTATGTGTGTAAGTACTCATGTACATGCACACATACATTTGTATGTCATAACCGGGTCTCAACATAAATACATGTAGTTGTACTTTAGAATAGTGAGGTACATCTGGTTTCCTAATAATGATGTTCGTACAATCACATACTACATGATTGTACATGTATATAGCTGGAGTTATGACAATTTTATACCTCACATTGCATTGTACATTACTATATACATACTTTTTATGAGTTATACGGCCGTACATTTTTAACGTTTTCTACTCATTGAATAATAACAGCCCTAGCATAATTCCCTGTTTCTTTCAACACCAGACTAAAAATTTACATTTTTTTTCCAAACATGCCTTGATTTGCCAAAATTTCTAATGTTACATGCAATGTACTACATATGCGTCATTTCAAATTTTTTGCATTGTTCATCAGATAGAATTATTAGAGATTATTTTGACGAGGTAATCCTTGAACTAGGTTTGCCCAAATATCTTGTTGGAAGTGACTCAAATATCTCCATATATTGACGTATTGCATGCTACATAAAATAGCATACAAAGGTTGTTACTTACAATTATTTTGACATAAATAATAGAAAAATAAATAAATATTCCAGTATTAATCCTATCTGAATCAGAATATAGCTGCATCCATAATACATGCACATAGGGATATCTCTACTAGCAGTACAGTGACATAAACAGAATGTAGTAATACACGTTTCAGTACAATGTGATGGATTTTGTAGCCTTGGCTCTTACCGTATTCATTGTTTAGCTTTATAAGGTCTATACTATTCAACGAAAGAGGGGGATTGGCCCTCAGATTGTAGCCTGACTTCATGACCTTAGATTGCGAGTTGTGAGGAAATCCAACCAAATGCCCAATTTCGTGCTGCAAAACAGTTCTCAAGATGGCGGTCTGAGAGCTGCCTAAAGTAGTTAATGTATCTATGGTAATAAAACAGGAAGTACAATGTTATGGTGCATTTATGCCCCCAATAGCAATAGCAACGCACAGTGTTGTGATAATAGAAGTATAAAATCGTTGGAGTCGCTGTATCTAAGATTATCCAATCACAAAATAGCTCTTTGGAGACACATCATTAAAACAATCAACGAGTTGCCGTTTAATTACCCATGTACTTTAGGAGTAGCCTATCACATTAGAAGTAACAATATAACAGCCAGACATTGTGTATCCATTTCTATTACAAGCCTAATAAGCGTAATAGAGAGAAAAAAATTATTAGGTTATAAAATAATGTGATGTATATAATGATGAGCAAGTTTATACAATATGCAAAATTGTAGTAAACAGTTATTCCACCAAAGGGTGTTCCTTTAATAAATATTTAACAACAGGTTGAGTATTAGGGACACTGGGATTTGAGATCATGCTAGTCATCTATGAAGTGAAACTTATGATGTAATAATGGCTTATTATCCTAATAGATTAATGTAATAATTATTATAGTCTATGGCTTTATTACAGTATAAGTTCAATATCCAGGGCATATTAATTGTATAGTCAAGTAATATTTTTGTAGACAACAAAATTACGTTCTGAAAAAAAATTGTTTCTCAGCAAAATAACAAAATAAGCATTCATTGTCATGCATTGAATGTGACACTTTTAGCGCTTGTAAAATTCGCAAAATTCAAACTATTTCCAGTGCTCATATTTTCCAGCTATTGACATAGCTGAGGCATGCACTGTGTTTGTCTCCAGACATTATTTCAGAAGCTTGTTACTTTTGAATAACTATACTTTCCTGCCACTACTTCTGGTTCAGCATCGCTGAGATACATTTACATTGAATATGAGGACACAAGATGTGATAAATTACATTTAAATCTATCCTTGTAGGCTACTTCTTTTTCTCCTAATGTTAAAAAATTTCTGCAAGCTAAAATAATTCTATAAGCTATAAGCATCGCTCTATTCTTATACTGCACTAACGTTATAGAAACTATAATAACCGAGTGTTATGGATAAAAGAGAGAACAACTTCAAACTGCCAATAGTGAAATATATAATTCCATGCCATAACACTAAAGGGAAACATGAAAGTATAGTTTTTGGTGAAATTAGTACTTATTTGATTAACCTTAGCTGCCAGATTTGCCAATCGATTTAGCAGATATACCATCTGATCTAACAAACTTACCAACTGATCTAACATAGTCGGCATTTTTCACCCACTCCCAATCTTTGTTGAGGTAAATGTACTCGGTTGGGTCTGTATTTGCCACACTGTGCATATCTATAATTTAGTAGATGTAAACTTTACAATGTACAATGTACATAAATAACGTTCTAATCATTCATGAGATGATTTGTTCAGTCGATTCATTAGAGTTATTTTCATGTAAATTGTAACTGATCCTTGCATACTACTAGACTGCATAACAGTGCGCAATCATTAAATAATACAATATACATGTACATGGTAACTACCATGTATGAAGTTTAAATTTATGTGACTGTATCAGTGGATTTGATGAAACGGGGTTCTCAATTGGTCACCGTGTCTCATTATTTGCAACAAGCATAAAATCAATGCATGGTTATATAAATATATTATATTGTGTTAATATTGGAGTTGGCGCAGTAGGCCTACTTACGAGATCTGAACTTGATATGCACGTGGACATTTCCACTTAACTTCTCTTGAAAGCACAAGTTTGAGTTCCTTTCCCAGACAGCAAACGCTAGCTTTATTTCAGATCTCTGGACCCTTTTAGAGAGGACACCCGTAGTGTCAGTATATTCGTCTGAAAGCCGCCATGTTATTGGATCAGGCACAGTGAATTTAGTCAGACGACTGACAGGGTTACTCCGTTTGTTGCGTACGCTCTCAGGTGCCCAATAAGAGGCAGTAGTTAAATCTTTGAAGCCGTCAGAATGTGGTTTAGGTAATACTAGTGGTTGAGTCTCCGGATATATGTAATTGTCGATATCAGTGTGGTAAAGGAACCGGTCCGCATAGAATGCGTCCGGCATAATCATTGGTTTTTCTTTGGCGATTAAAGGTATGTTATCAGATGATATCGTCGACCTTTTCTTCTGAGTGTTGTAGGTTTTGAATATAGTTTTGATGAATCCTACAAATATAAGACAATCGACCCTCTTGGTGAACAGGAAGTACAAGTTAATTTTTAACCAACTACATTGATGTGCATCATACCTATAGCTGTCTAGAAAGTATTGTGGTGATTTTTAACCTACCAGGACAATGTAATATGCATTGTGTAAGTAGATGAACTGCTAGTACTACTACGTATGTAACAAATATTTTACCAGCATGTTTGGAGTTATGATCCCTTAATTGTTGCTCAGTTTAATAATAACATCTTAGAGTAAGTATCCTGGCCCCAAGTCGACCAGAATAGTGGGTGGGTATGTTTGTGCCCAACCTAAGCATACCTCCTCCATTTTTGAGAACCTGAAGCCCGGGTTCATCTTCCAATATTAGATACGGCAGCACGAAGCAGTGGTGACCCTTTTAACAGGGAGGTCCAGTGTTGGCCTCCCTGTAGGAGTTATAAGGGCTATTTAACCCTCCCCTATCCATTATACTACAGACTAATAGGATTATGAAGGGAAAGTAATTCTGTTTCATAATATAATGTAGTTGTTGAAATACTATTATTATTATTATTGGGCAACTGGAAACACTGTAACTAATTCCGTAAGCCAGAAAGACCTTTATTAGCTTAGCAGTATAACAATGAAGATTTGCTAACCACACCATGTAAATAATAATGTGTGACGACAGCCTTAATAATAATATGTGTGACGACAGCCTTAATAACCATTCCACATGCAAAGACCTTAAAAATACTTTGCTGAATACACTGTATACTGTCTTTGCTATCTACAACACTAGGTAGTAGCTAACAAGTACCTAAGCACATTGGTATAGCATTAGTAGCATAGTCAGAAGTACACGAATACTATTTATTCAGTCAGTGTATACCTGGATATGTTTCCATCCCGACTTTAAACACTTGAAGAGTATAATACCTTACCTAATGGCCCAGAATGCTCAGGTTGGGAAGGTTTCATGCCTGCTTCACATAGATTGACAAGTCTCTTTATGATGAGTGTATTATGATTGTACGAGTGCAGAGAGGAGACAACTTTGTCAAAGTCTGTAGTATTACACGGGGCTAGGTGCAGCACTTGCTGTGCCTTGTCAGAATGAGTTGGTGGACATTGACAGGTCTTCATAAAGCCTTCACTGCAGAGCAACTCCTAAAATAGACAAATACAATAGTATGTATTTAGGGCATCATTGGTATGAGAAGATGAAATTGCATAGGCTACTTGAAAAGTTAAATTTTTACATTATCAAAAACCAGCCAATGATCACCAAGTTTAAATATTCCCAGTGTGCTGGTTAAAAAAGTCAATGATCTCTGCATTGTGATGTAATGATTGATAAAGGAAGGGTGTGAGACAGTCAAACAATAGTAGCTTATTGTTACCTGAATTGGCAGGAAAGTGAAACATCTATCGATCAGGATTATAATAATGTAAAAATATTCACAATGCTAATGGAGAAGAAGCTCTTTGCTAGGAATGTTTTGATTGGCTCTCCAGAAATCACCATGATGTAATTATAACACTAAATTAATTTGTGAATATGATATAAAAATATAATATTTAGTCATTAGGAAGCATCATACTGCTATTATTATAGACGTATAGACTGAATACTGAATAAATATGGTTATAATATATGCAAAGCCAAGCTAAAACTGACAATAATATAGTATTTTCTGTGTGGTTAGTAACGTAATATAATATGAATATACGTTTGTGAACGTGGTGAAAGTAATTTAGAGGTATTTTAGCAGTTTAATAAAATTTTACAGATGAATAAGCAGGGAGCCTGTCCAGTAATATGTCAGGTTGGCAGGTGACAGTATTACTGCAACCTTACAAGTTGACAAATTGACAAAATTGTTTTTATTTTTAACTCGGGAGGCGTGTAATATAGGTACACGAGTTGAAGTCAAGCAGTTAGAAGCATTTCCTGTTGATATAACCATGGTACAGATCTACTCGATCTCTAAGAAGGAAACGGATAATTTGGCACGGTTGAGTGACCTCTTCAGTCCCACTCCAAGTACCAACTAGTGTGCGGAATAGTGAAACAGTACACAAACACAGCATTCATGAGCCAACTGGGGCTACCATATACATGCATGTATACACATAACATCTACGAGGTCCATTTGCAACATAATTATAATCATATAACCAACGAATTACAGCTAGCATGGAATTTGTTACGAAAGCATTTTGTGTAAAACTGTGCATTATGCAATATTTTTTGTGTAATCTTGGTGGGAAATACAATTCCTTCTCCACGAATACAATAGAAGGAAAGTGGATTGCTGTAAGAAATACCACTATTATTATTTCCTTTCTGTGACCCTTTGAGACTCATACCATGTACTTACATTGTAAATATTGTATCTAGCAAGATAAGAGGGTAAAACTTGAGCAGCTCTTTGCAGAAAAGCAGGAACTTCCATAATAATAATATTACAAAGTCAACTGGTATCAGGTACTACCTGCATACATGTCTGTGTTATAATACATGTATGAGTGATGAGGTATTATCCCTTAATATCCAAGTCACTGAAGTATATTGGACTCTGTTACTTTAAAAGTGTTTCTTGGAAAATGACTTGAAACTACAATGGCCGAAATGTGAAACCTTGCTATACTTCTGGATGAGGACGTGTTGCTTGTTCTCAGAAATCATGAAATCTTACAAGTAAAAATAACTTGTGTTTATTATATTACATCTTTACGTATGACATACGAGTATACATGTATAATTTCTAGCAGTGTGCAATATATTATATGTGTATCTGGTATAGGCCTAGTGTGAAGTGGGCTGGTGGTGGAATTAATTGATATTTTCATAGTGGCATATTCTGTAACAATGTGTACTATTGTGAGGTGCTTGTATGAATAAAATCAGGTAATCCTCCTATATCAACATTCCTTTCATGCTAAAATCTACTATATGTTCATGTAGTAATTACATACAATCAAGTGTGAAACACCAAACTGCTTATATCAGGATTGTATCCACGTTAATATGCAGATAGCAACAAACTGTTATTTATACGAACTATGGGCAAAGTAATACGATACCATCAGCTGGAGAGGTACATGGGGAGGTGTACAAGTCACGTAGAGGTACATGGAGAAATAGACAAGTCATGGAGGAGTACATAGGGGAATGAATAAGTCATGGGGGTGAAGTACATGAAAATGTATGACTTTAGGTCCAGGAATGTCTTCTCCCATTATTTCACTTTTTCTTATCTCAGACGAATTGACGTCACGTAAGTCTGACTCAAAGTTATACTTGATTATTCATTTCCTTACCAGCTCACCTACTGGGATCCAGGGCTATACTCACCCACATTCCTGTAGTACCCTAGGATCCAGGGCTATTATACTCACCCACATTCTTGTAGTACCACTAGGATCCAGGGCTATACTCACCCACATTCCAGTAGTACCACCAGGATCCTGGACTAGTCTACCCAGCCTGGTGCTACCACCCACCACTGGACCTATTTCTGATTATATTACTATCTTACTATAATATAATGTGATGAACCCTCCACAAAGACGCTTCCACCACAGCACTAGCTTATACCTTAATATGCATGCTGCATTAAAATGATTAATTCTGGTCAGGTGCCATCTTATTATGTCTCTATGATTCCAATGTTATTACTACTATCATTTAAATAATACAGTAATTGCTGCTGAAGAGATATTTACAGGTTATGGATAAAAACTGATCGTTAGCAACTCTGAGAAGTAGATGAGAAACAGTATTTTAGCCGGAAAATTAATGTGACTTCATACATAATACCATAATGCACTACCTACCAATCTGTGTACATATGCATACACCAACTGTCTGTTAAAACTCATAACACATACACGCAGTTCAGCCTATGTACTAGTATGTATATTTTGTCTATATAGATACAAATTATACATCCAACCACTACGATATTTTGCTAAATCCACTTAATCCATACCATTAATTATAATCTCACATGGGTTTTAAACTTTACAAGTTCATCCTGATTTATAATTAGTATTACTTTCCTATAAGCATAAGCGTAGGTGGTAATCCTTGTAATATTATTTATACTCACTTGACACCTGTTGGCAGGTCCATCAGGTGTTTGCAGGTTCTCTGCAGAGCTAAGGATTGACAGCACCACAAGAGATAAGGTAAGCCAGCCCATGGTAATTCAATTCTGTATCTAACAGCTAGTATATCCAGTATAGCTTATCCACATGTGTCAGGCCAACTTAAAATAGCCCCCCTTGTGAGTATAATTATACACATGTCTAGTTGATGAAGACTTGCGCCTTCTATGACTTTATGTTCTCCCAGTGAATTATAGTGTTTGGATAAAGAGTAATGGTAGGTTGGATATAGTGTGATAGCTCCTTCTCCAGCCAATGTACTGTGTATGGTGACAAGCCAACTATTAGATACAATATAATGTAATAATTATAGGTATTACCAGTTATATGTTATATTGGTGCATGATAACACATGTGGAGGAAGTAATATTAAGTACCGCCTTCCTTATATGTGATTATTGACATGATGGTATTAATACTTACACACTAATGTCTAATCTAGAACTTATTCTTTTCTATATTATAACTCAAACACCACATTGTGACATTCCAAATTCATATTTAAAATGAACATTTTAGTACTTATAGAATAAGCAGTAGATGGTATTATAACATAATTTTACTGAATGTGTAAAATTATACGTACATGTAAATGCACACGCTACATAATACTGTAATGTTTTTGTACTTGTTGTTTATACAGGAGGGGTACGAAAGTGGTCTATCGTCTCACCTTACTTTACATGCACCTAGTAAGAGGTGTGAGTGTGACTGACTAGCAATGCTGTTTATCAACTTGTAGTTATTGTGAACAACAGGTTCAAGTTGCAGAGAGGTAGGGCCTACCGTGTATTTAGCTACCCTAGTTGCTCTGGTGTCCAATTCTGTGAGGAACCTTGGCTAAGACATTCCTTGAGGAAATGCAGCACCACAAAGCTTATATCAAGTAAAGAGAAGTGACTTTATTAGAGTCCTGGCTGCAATTGACTATCATAGCATATTTTCTCAACTTACATAATATAATAATAATAATAATAATAATATCCGTGGCGCCAAACACAAGTCTTTAACATAGCTGCCCAATAGCAGAGCTAGTCGAGTGGCCACCACGGCTCCTAGAGCTGGATATTATTTTAGTTCGATATGGCACAGAAGGAAAATATTCTTCAGGACGAAAACCTCCAGGTCATTGATGGGACTCGAACCCACGTCCTTGCAAATAACTTGCGTCATTGCTGCAAGACGAGAGTGACTAGCGCTAGACCACTCGGCCACCAATACCTTAACAAAACTAATTTCAGATTACCTTCGTTGAGGGGCTGATGGATGGTCGATTGACACATACATGTAATAGTACAGAGAAAAATTAATATGTTAACATAATACAAGGTACAACTAGGGACCGCGAAGCGCCGACTAGAACATAACAGTAAGCACCCAAGCTCAGATACAAAAAGGTTGGCCCCATAGGTCGGGCGAAGGATTGCTATGTAAGTATAAAATGATGTGCTGTTTTAAAAGTTGTACAATAACTCAGCCCATGGCCTTGCATATAATTCCAATTACAATTAAGTATAAAATAATACAAGCTACACAAATAATTATGATATGAAATATGTACAGCACACGGAGCATGAATTTTCTTAAATCACTACAATGTGGTACATAATACACTACATAATATGCAACATAACGCAGTACATACGTGTAACGCACTACATAATACGGCACACAATATGCTACATTACACGGTAAATAATATGCTACATAATATGGTACATAACGTGCTACATAATACACTACGTAATACAGTATACATAGTAAGGTAGTGCAGAAATTTGTGGCAGCCGAAATGTAAATATAATTTGACATTTCTAGTAATTTCACAACTATCTATATGGATTATGATGGTTGGATTGACGCAAACTATCAGAAGGCCTACTGAGTTTTAGCTAAGCTTTCTATTATTATTTGGTAGCCTACAATAGAGAGATAATAATATGATTGTAGTTTGATAATCTATGTGAAAGAATAGTCTATCCTGAAGGGGGACAAGACAGAAGTTTAGTCAAGATTAATTTAAAGTAAGATGGAGATTGTTTCTTGGTAAGATACATGTAGATATGGGTTCATCCAGTGATACGAACTGCTGTGTTACATTCTACATGGTATGCATTAATTATTACTCACACAGGATGTTGGCAGGGTTATGAAGCATTCACCTGTTTTAGTGTGCTTCATGTATTTACAGCAGTCAGGAATAATGTCAACAAGGGTGTACACGATTATAACAAGTACACATGCTTGCGCATAGGTGCACAACGCAGCAAAGACTTATTCTTGATAGACTAGCTCCGGTAGCAATTTTCAAGATAAATATATACATGTAATATGGTCAGCTAATATCTTACTATTCTACTGACCGAATATAGTCTTACAAATTACAAGGTGCTATACATGGGTCCTACATCTGCAGATAATAGGGAATGCCACTAGCTCTTTGACAACTCCGTAAACACTAAACGGCTGATATAAGCAGAAGAAAACCAGCCCAGCCGCTTTCAGAAATTACTTTCTCCCAGCTCCACCACTAATGATGTACATGTTACAGACAGTATGCCTATTAAATGCATCAGTGCCCATTATAAACATGGGCTGCACTGTCATTACCTTACTCAATTCCAACATAATTACACCATTTCTTGAATCTGCTCCCTCTGACATCTGCCTGGCTGTCTGTGATTAAGTGGCAAGTGGCCAAATTGCTAGACCTTTTGAAACCACTGGTCTCTTTTACACCCACTCTCTGTTAAGCTACTGGTGTCGATGATGCAACACAAGGCAAGCAAAAAGACTCTCAACGATACTCTTGTTCCCAGATATATTTGTATTTCATTCCTTCAATTTAGTTTTCGGTGTTGACAACATAGTTGCAGAGAAAGTGTTGAGAAAGTTGAAGAACAAAACAACACAGTGAAATGAGTAAACCACTTAGTGATGGTGAGAAGCATTGAGCTATAGAGCAAAAACACAGGCAGCCATAGTTTTAGTTTAAAAATAGCATCGTGTAAAGGTTTCACATACACATCAGTATTACCACATGTATTTAGGGATAATGTTTATTGATGACATATTTTGGCATTTTCGGTGACATCATTGGCATTTTTGATGACATCATTGGCATATTATTAAAGGCATAGCTTTATTCTTCTTTTTTATCTTTGTCGGTTGCTCCTTTTGGTTGTTCAAAGTTCCAGACCTGACTACCAATAGTAGCAGAAGCTGTAGATGTTTCTGGTTGAGACCAGAGGTCTGGGATGAAAGGATACATAGTTCCGGAGTTCAGCTACAAGAGAAAATATTATATTTACAGGTAATGGAAAAGGAAACCCGGATGCTATCCTACTTGCATACGGCAGAGATAAAGTCATAGGGTATCCTCCTATTTGATAGATATTTACCTGGCGAGAGGTGGAGGTAGGCAGACTACCAGTTGAGGAAAAAACCCCGTTGGTGGATGGAAACGAACTGGCTATGCCATTAGTCGGTTGGTTCTCACTCCACGGGCTCCAGGGAGTATCCCAGACACCACTAGAAGTGGTTACAGCAGGTGCCACTGATGAGATACTTGACGCCCAGCTTTGTGCGGGATTCCAAACGCTTTCTGACTCAGAAGGAAGTCTAAGTAGCTCTGACCAATCATCAAGAGGATCTACAAACAAGAGGAATGTTATGTTCAGATATTTCTAGAGATATTACTAGGTAGTTGTAAAGAGTGAGGGAGATCCCTATAGGTATAACAGTAGTTGACAGGGTCTGAATGGTACATGCTGGTCTAAAAGGCAGAGGCATCACATGTAGGATACATCTTATCCGGGATTAGAGTGGATTATTCTCAGATAAGCAGTAAACTGGAGGTGAGGCACACTTCCACCTCTTTAGATATGGAGGGGGATATCATAGTGCTCAGGACGTGGTCGCGTGTTGACACAAGTAATGGGGATTATTTGTTCAGGACTTGTATCTAACAACATGATATTACTATCATCATACATACACATATTATATGTGATTGATGTCACTGGGTGCCTATCTATTTCAGATTTAAGTCACTGATTATCTGTCATCAAGAATACTAGGTTCAATAGCGCAGACGTTTTAATAGCCATAGTCTTTGTTTACTAGGAGGGCAATTAGTTTGGGGGCTATTTAGGAATAAATAGAAAAGACAACTCCTGTTTTGATTTTGGCAAAGGAGAAAGGCTATTTCATACCACCACTTGCGACTTTAACTTGCATTCTATTAGGCCTAACTTACTTTGGGGTTTGCTGTGCGCCAACGTCTCCTTCCTAGCCGTATGATTAGCCAGCTCTAGGTTCCTCTCTGCCTGCAGCCTCTTCAGAAGTTGTCCTGTGGTTGGGCCGCCAGAGGACTGGCTCAGGGAATCAGTGGGTAGAGGGAGGCCTCCGATAGGAGCCCGGGGTGTTATCAAGGGTGACTCTGTTGGGCTCGGCACCATCACTCTGTATAAGTAGTACATGGGTATAACAGTGAGTATGGATGAGGCAGCACTGACTCTGTATAAGTAGTGCATGGGTATAACAGTGAGTATGGATGAGGCAGCACTGACTCTGTATAAGTAGTACATGGGTATAACAGTGAGTATGGATGAGGCAGCACTGACTCTGTATAAGTAATACATGGGTATAACAGTGAGTATGGATGAGGCACCATCACTCTGTATAAGTAGTACATGGATATAACAGTGAGTATGGATGAGGCAGCACTGACTCTGTATAAGTAATACATGGGTATAACAGTGAGTATGGATGAGGCAGCACTGACTCTGTATAAGTAGTACATGGGTATAACAGTGAGTATGTATGAGGCAGCACTGACTCTGTATAAGTAGTACATGGGTATAACAGTGAGCATGGACGAGGCAGCACCGACAGAAAGTGGAGTGTGTACTTACGTATGGGCAGCAGGGAAGTCCCAGCTTGGAGTGGCACTGAATCTCTTGCGCTGAGGCCGAGTACCAATGGGTTCGCACACCTTCGGGGTCGAGATAGAGGTCATTGTCCTGTCAGGGTTCATTGTCTCCGCAAAACTCTTGGTCTGGTCAGCCATGTCAGAGAAATCCTCTACAAGAACAACAACAGAACTTGTGACATCTACACCTGGTACTTGCTACATCTCATGGAATATATGGAGGAGGTAGGACTAGGATCAAGACTTGTCACAGCGTGGACATCACCCAGCTATTCATACAGAGAACACCAAAGAATAAATTCCCATGTTAGCAGTTCCTCTCTCGCGGCATGTTCCAGTTAACTTCACTAACAAGTTCTTTTGTTCTAGGGTCTGATATATACCCCCCCCCCCTTTGTCATTAGCATTGGACTACTTAATAAGTATGGTACATGTAGTAGAAACATATTACATTTGTAGAGAGGCTAAATGATGCATCAACATGTACATGTCATTGTACAATAAGATACAGTGTATATATGCAATATAAGTGGTAGAAGACGATTATTATCACCCTGAAATGCAATCTAGCAAGGATACAACTAGCCAATCACAGCACATAGCATGGATTTATGCAGAGAGCAGACAATTATTGTTCATCAAGCAATCAAGCAATGAATCAACATACACTGAGACACAGTGTATGTTGATTCATCAAGTGTTGGGGGTAATAGTCAACAATTTTGTGATGGGTCTAGGAGTTTTTTACCCATTGCTCCCTTATGGTAGGTAACTAATGCATGACCTGGTGGTTATTTTCTTATCCCATATCGTCTGCTCTACACCATAACAGATATCTCTCCAAAGGCATACTAGTATGCATTCTTTACTCCATGCAGTATTCATCTCAGGAGTTGTCAACCCAAAAGTAATCAATGTCACTGACACCAGTAGAGTACCATAACAGGTTCTTGAACAAAGACATACAGGTACAGGCACTTACATATACATGTACTACATGTATATGTATATTGCTGGTATTGAATATTTCTCAATTGATGGAACAATCTTGTTAGATTCACATGATTCAATTGTTTTGATGGAGACAACTCCTGAAGAGAATTTATGGAATTAATGAAGCTGATACTGAATAATCGGGATATTTAATACTATTTAAAGCAATCACTACCACCACCACAGTCACCAGGTACCACAGTCACCAGGTACCACTGTCACCAGGTACCACTGTCACCAGGTACCACTGACACCAGGTACCACTGTCACCAGGTACCACTGACACCAGGTACCACTGTCACCAGGTACCACTGTCACCAGGTACCACTGTCACCAGGTACCACTGTCACCAGGTACCACTGTCACCAGGTACCACTGTCACCAGGTACCACTGTCACCAGGTACCACTGTCACCAGGTACCACTGTCACCAGGTACCACTGTCACCAGGTACCACTGTCACCAGGTACTACTGTCACCAGGTACCACTGTCACCAGGTACCACTAACACCAGGTACCACTGACACCAGGTACTACTGACACCAGGTACGACTGACACCAGGTACGACTGTCACCAGGTACCACTGTCACCAGGTACCACTGTCACCAGTACCACTGTCACCAGGTACTACTGTCACCAGGTACCACTGTCACCAGGTACCACTGTTACCAGTACCAAAGTTACCACGGCCAGTAACACTGATATTAGCGCCAGTCCCACTGGCATTAGTAACACCCGTGACACAGCAACCATTACCGCTGGAGCCATCACCAGGTAGAGAGCAGCACAGAACTCTGGGTACACATGTTTGTGATTGACAGGTAACGTAAACAGAGAGCAGTAGAAAGAGAGATGTGAGCTGTAAACTGTTTAGTCAGCGCATACATAGTTCACACGTCTACCAAACCCACTCATTGCTCTAAATCATGGTGAGTACAAGGAGAGCTGCTGTCAAAGTATAACTGGTAATCAGCCAGAACAAAATGCTGGTGGCACAGCCTATCAGGCGCTATAAACTTAAACCTAAGTAGAAGCTGAGCGAGTAGGAGGAAATAGAGTGGGGTAGACTACCACAGCCTATAAAATTACGGTGGTAGCAGTGATAAAGAGGCTAACAGGAAAGATATATACCATTGTAGTTGTCGGGAGCAACGGTGTCCCATGATGGCGTCTCACTAGCCACGGAACAGAGGTCTATGGAAACACAACACTGATGTCTAACAAAATCTACACTCAAGTGCATTACATACAAGTGCAGATGTACACAATAGATTATAGCAAGTATGTCAACAAACGACAGCACATAGAATATACAAGAATGGGGCTCCAACATTCCTAGCTGAGAGCATATACTATCCCATCCACCTACGGATGAATAACATAGACATAGACTAGTAAATGGAATAAGCCGGTGAGCTCAGCTTGAAGTGTTGGAACCGCAAATCACAGAATCTTTAGTAACATGTAAACATTCAGCCATCTCTAGCAATAATACATCTAATTTACATAGACACAGGAGTAGGGTATTTCACTGTATAATGCACATGCAGTATATATCTAACTGATTGTAACACATGCCAACATACATGTAACTACATCATACACAAAAGTAAACGCTTAGTATATAATGTGTACAGTAGAAGAGCAGGGAAAGGAGGTCGGTGTAGCTGTGGTTCTTACCTGAGTTCATTCCGTTAATATGATGGGTGGGTGAGGGAAGAGCCCATGACGAGGAGCCTTTGTCGGGTAGCTTGGTTAACCAATCAGCAACATGCTTGCTCTACATACGCAATGGATATACCAATGTATTACATAGTAAACGCATTTATCATGGCCATAGGAAGTATCTCCATAGACAATCCGCATTATACGAGACACTACATTACATACTAGCATTATACACTACAATCAACACTATACACTGCACTGTTACTATGACTTACATTAGTATGTACATGTGATCTACTCAACTACCCATCTGTTTGTTCACATTTATGTACCATTATATCACTAGTGCGTACAGTATACTTACACTACTACCCTATACTATACAAACACTATACGATACTATACTATACTACATGATACTACACTATATAATACGATACAATACTACACTATCAATACTATACTATACTATACTATTACTACTATACTATTTACCACACTAAACTACACTATACTATACTACACTATCAATACTATACCTACACTACACTATACTATACTATACTATACTACACTATACTATACTATACTACACTATCAATACTATACTATACTATTACTATACTATAATTTATTATACTATTACTATACCACATGTAATACACGCATACCTTTCCATCACTAGTGTGCACACTGCCAGAGTCTGTACTCAGACTGGTGCTGTCCTCTAGGTCAGTAGTGCCCACTCCTTTGGTCACCATGGCTGGACCGGCCCCTACCCTCTTTACCTAGAATACATATTAATGTCTATACCGGAGAGTTGATTACTTTACTTACATGTATTATAGCAGTCATGCACTCAGTGAAACATACACACACCCTATATTATGCAGTGATATAGCCTTAGCACCTTTATATAACACACCTTTAGTTTAGCCTGAGAGCTTTTCTTCTGCTGCTTCTTGAGTTGAGCTCTAGAGTTCTGTTGTAACTTGGCTCTGACCTCTTCACTCAGTACCATCATAGAGGGATCTGCTAATGAGAGAAGCCAGGTAAGAGATCAGTTAGATATCATCCACCAGCTACAAGGGTGAGATTTCACGAACACAGGATAACGATCGCCATTCCTACATTTCCCAAGCAGACACAAACTAACCTGACTCCTGATCACCTAGATCTGCTACGCCAACACTCTTGTCAGTGCTTGCAGGTGGTCGAGTATCTCCTTCACCCTGATTGGTTGGTTCTAGCACTGTAGAAGTAGACACATTACTAGTGGTGGTAGCAGTACTGGTGGCAGCAGTGGACGTGTCAAGTGTTAGCAGGTTCTTCCTGTGATCATGTTTGTTACTCTCTGACTGGGTATCTTCCATCTCTGGCCTGATAGCTGTGCTGTCATTGCAGTTGTTTACCTGTTTACCTTGACGTAACTGTGGAGACCCTCCATTGAAGAGGTTGTTGTTAACCTGTAGAGATACGTGTAGCATAGGAGTAGGTACTACAGGTATTACATTGATAAAGGAGACAAATATTGTAAGAGAGGTGTTGAGCCAGCATTATGTATTGGAGTTATACTCCCATGTTTACAATAGCAGAATACTTGGTGGGTCAGCTGTTTAGGATGATAAGATGGAGTATTGCTATTGAGTTGGTGAATAAACAAGTAAAACAATAAAAGTACACAATTCATGAAGACTCCAATAGAGGGCAGCAGTCAAGAGGTGCTGTGACAGGTGGTCAGACTCCATATGCACACATACATATACGTATACATATACACTAAGCGCATGCCTACAGCCGTAATTCAACCTCAGTACATGCACACACCCTACCTTCCCAACAGGAGAGCTGACAGTACATGCACACACCCTACCTTCTCAACAGGAGAGCTGACAGTACATGCACACACCCTACCTTCTCAACAGGAGAGCTGACAGGAGTAACGTTTCTGTTTGGTTTAGCTGCTACTGTCGTGTTATTCAACCTAGCTGTGGCTTTAACAGAAGAACTGCTACTGGATGTGGGTGAACCTTTGACACTACGACTACCTGACTGCCTCTTACTCAAGTCTGCCAATTTGATTCCATTTCCATCTGTAACAAAGGGAGCAACTTAAGCATCACTAGTGTACAATGTCACATGGGAGCTCAAGTGGATGGTAGTTTTGTGGTGCAGGCTCTGCCAAGAGCACATAACTACCAACCATTGTCCAGGTGGGCTAGTTAAGAAACTATACAGTGTGGTCGAGTCATGAACGCAAGTACATATGACCTATAACTTTTGTAGACGCACACCAGTACCACATAGGTTTAATGCAGTACAGTAAGGGTCATATGTGCCCACAATTATAGCAAATACACATATTAGATATGTAGGGCCATAAAGGTGCAAACAAACACACAGGAGAACTTTCCAGCGAGCGTTCTGTGAACCAGGGTCAAACGCTATGGCCTTGATAAACACACGGGGTGGAGAACGAAGCGATTTTCCAGTTAGCAAATGATATTTCAGTGTGTATTCACTCCGCCATGATTAACGTGTTAGTTTACTAACTGTTTAGCAGCCAATCACTGGCAAGCGAATCGCTGAAATACTTCTGTTGACACAGCTCGAGGGTTGGCACCTGGACGATTTACCAGCATCCAATTCGCTCGAAACCGCTCTCGTGTGTTTGCACCTTTAAACAAGTGAGGTGGGGATGGCCATACCTCCCTGAGAGAGCGGTAACTGTTGCAAGGATTTCGTTCCATTCTGACTATGCCTCTTTTCTGTCTGAGTCTTCAATATGTCAGAGCTAGCCTGCGCTCTTACGGTTATACCATTGTTGAGGGTAGCCTCGGGCCCCTTAGTACGCCTCCTCACCTCCTGGCAGCTCTGTGAACCTCCGCTACTCTGAGTGGCAGCACTTGCTTCTACTGTTTTACGCAGATCAAATACACTCACTGTAATAGACACGACAATATGTTACCTTATAAGCATATGTGAATGTCAAGGATGTTGTCAAGGATACAGATTTTATTTTAATAAATAGTACCGCTGCTGTAGGTTCAGTTTTTCAGCAGATAAAACGAGTTCTTGAACAGCTAAGATCAGGGCTGAACTTATTTTTAAATATTGAGTAAAATTTGATTTCATATACTTCCTTCAATATCTTCATGAAATATGGAAACAAGCTTATCGATGAGGCACTGAGGCTAAGATATATCTACCAAGTTCCACTGTTAGTGACCAATTGTGAATCGGTAAGATTAATGGGGTGGTATACAAATTAGATAGCAGTATAGCCTGAAGTCTTACTTTCTGCTCTGGCTCTGCTACGAAGGCTGGTGCTGAAGACCTTCCTCATATCTACGTAAGCTAGGAGGAGCGATATTATGAGCAGTAGAGGCATGATAATCAGTGCTATTACATACACATTCTCCTCCCAGACTGGTCGAGGTAATGAATTCCTACACCTGCACAGTAAACAAGTAGATCATTAGCTATAACTAATATACTGTAGAATAGCACATAGAGTATAACTAACATACTGTATAAGAGCACATAGAGTATAACTAACATGCTGTATAATAGCACATAGAGTATAACTAACATACTGTATAAGAGCACATAGAGTATAACTAACATGCTGTATAATAGCACATAGAGTATAACTAACATACTGTATAATAGCACATAGAGTGCAATTAATATACTGTAGAATAGCACATGGAGTACACGTATATTGCCAACATGACGTACATGTATTGTAAGTTCTCACAGGTGCATATCATCTACACTTATGCTCAAATATATTCAGCATATCGGAGAGCACAAGACTTACGCGATGAGAACCCTTGGAGGTGTGTCTATAGTGACAGTGATGTTGTGCGTGAGGTTGCCACTAGCGTGTATAGTTAGGATTGTCTGCACCTGGGCACTACTGAAGTCTGGGTAATACACCAACTCCATCACCTGGGTTTTATTGGCTCCTAGCTGGAACCCTGAGCAGTTCAGTAGCTATAATAAGACCAGCATTGACTCACAGTAATAATAAGAGTTGAAAAGGGCGAGACACATGTATTGTGTGTATGTTTGGTGTAAAGTTTTCAGTGAAAAGCATTAGACCATCTGGGTACATAAATATAACTTGATATAGCCCAAGCTGGACCGGCTTGTAACAGAACTGGCTACAGCACCAAAGGATTGATTCTCCAAACATATTGCATGTTGTATACTAGGGCTACTCTACTGGCCCTTAGTGTGATCCACTGGCTTTAGAATTGGCAATAACCAATAGAATTAGCTCTTATTGGTAATTGGCCAATCGGGTCCCATGTGTCACTGTCATCGATTAGAAACCAAAGATAACTTAACAAGGTTCCCAGTGACAGACAATACTTCAAATACTTAGTGCACTCGGAAACATAAGGTCAGGTGGAGGACTATCCATGTGCAGTGATATATGACACTGCCATGTCACCTGAATACACACTACTAGATGTATTTAATGTATTTATCAGACCTCAGAAGCTGAGGCTTATATGAGAGAGAAGCAGGGCTCTGAGTGAAATAGCTCGTGTGTGGGACTTGAACCTACATGTAAGGTCGACAAATCAGTAAATTAACCACTACACTATCCTGCCACCCTACTAAGGTTATATTCCAAGCACTCACCTGGAATCCTTTATAGGAACACGGTGTACCATCTAGATCAAACCCATGGACATATACTGGCAGCGTACCGTTGTTATATAGAGTAAACTTGTATATATCTCCGATAACCTTGTGAGATGAATTTATGGGTAACTCGGCTGTTCCTTGCTTACCTACAGGTTAATAATAGTAAACGTTGAGTTATTATTGGAATGCTATAAACTGTGCTTGGTGCATAGGTCCCATGAGTTTTCACATGTATATATACAGTTTGTTGCTATCACCAGATATTGGGTAAGTCCTACATCACACATGACGTTATGAACAGGTTAAGTGCTAAGCAGCACATGGGTGGGGTAAGAGGTAATATTAAACTGCACATCGAGGAAATAGTCTGACCTTTAGATGACCTTAGGCAGCCCTCGGTTGAGGTATCCACAGTCATGTCAAAGTTAAGATTGCGAGCAATCGTCTCGTCTTCCAGTTGTGTGTGAGTCTGTTCTAGAACATGGATATTGCTGGTTGCACCCTTCCCAGACACCACCAGTGCGTCGAGGATGGTGAGGTTGTTTCTAAAATGTCCAAAGCAGGTAAATGTATCAGGTACAGACATGGAGATGCCTTGCAACCATAAAATACCATAATAAAGCCCAGTGGTGATAACATCCCTTTTTTATCATTGCACTATCCATAACAAAAGAAAGACAACTCTGTGCTGAGTTGGAGTGATTGGAAAACTGAAGGATATCCTTACTAGCAATAAAAAAATCTAACATATCATTGAAATCTACTACTACAGTGATACTTGGCACTTCTCCTACAGCGCCTTATGGCTAAAGTTTGGAGTTATCACCCTCGGCATCAGTTGAACCTACATGTACATTATTTATGCATGTGTCAACCTACCTTATCAGTATAAGAGATACATAGTTCTTGGCCAGCTTAGGCTGGAATCCAATAGATACACTGACCCTGACACCAGGTAGCAAGGTTGTTGCTATGGAGTCCATGTGTGGCATAACTCCAAAGTCTTCCCTCACATCCTCACGGTACGCTGGCACTGGGTTACCACTCTTGGTCTATAATACGCCAGTATAATCATAGTGTAATACATCTACATGCATATGCAGTATACAGTATATATACTCTACTAAGACCTTACTGTACAGTATACACAATATGTTCACGCACTATATTAGCTTCAGCTTCAATGCCACACATACACAGTATGTCCGCTGCTCGAAATAGAGACAATACTCTTGCTGCATCCTATATAATACAATGAACACAGGCTATATGGTATGGATATCACAGCAGAGTGGTATACAGGCTGTATGGTATGGATATCACTGCAGAGTGGTACACAGGCTGTATGGTATGAATATCACAGCAGAGTGGTACACAGGCTGTATGGTATGAATATCACAGCAGAGTGGTACACAGGCTGTATGGTATGGATATCACAGCAGAGTAGTACACAGGCTGTATGGTGTAACAAGGACTCACATTGTACTTCTCCAGGTTCTGTAAGGTGAATATATCCTTTTCTTTTAGGTCAATATAAGACCTGAGTCGCTTCATGCCAGCACTAAAACACAATAGAATCAACATACCTGTTAATCAGTGAGTCTATACATGTGTCCTAATATCGCTTCACTTGACCAACAGCTTGCATGCTACAGAGTTACCCAATATGGATAACATTGCTGCAACCTGTCATGCTGGTTTGATACTATGACCAACATGACTGGGGCTCCAGTGATGCGCTCTATCTTAAAGTTTAGTACTGAGTGAGTCCGGCACAATATTTTGATTTAATTAGAGTAAGTTGGTTTTCAGCTTGTATGGGGTTGTTTCAGGAATATAATATGATAGTTTACCAAATGTAAATTCAACATGTGCGAAATCAAGATGATAATAGAGACATGTTGGCAGGCCAATAAGAGGCAGCACAAAATAAGGATGAACAGTAGATAGTTTTAGAAAAGAGTTGTTGTAGGTACAACGTCAAGGAAGCTGTATACAGTATACATACGTGTTCATAAACAGGTCAACCATAGCCTGAGGTTTGGTGTATAGAGAGAGAGGTAGTATTTGAATAGTTACATCGGTATGGGACGGGTTCTCAACCACCACATTAAGTGACTGTAAAGAGAGGTAGACAGAAGGGTGCAAGTGTGTGAAATTCATTAACTATTAATTACATTGTAAATAGTATATATTACAGATATACCCACACACTGGTACACACTATAGGCTACACAGTGTATGTATCTGCCGTACACGTGGACACTCAAAAACTATTGATTATTACAATTAAAAATTGTCCCCTCCTAATTTATTCACCACTTTCAGGCATTAAAACACATGAGCACCACAAAAACTATTTGGTCAGATGACTTTGACAAAGCGTAACACTATACAGTAAAAAGCAACACTATACAGTAAAAAGCGGGTGAATAACTTTACCCATTAGGTCCTATACCACCCATTGCCGCCGATGCATTATTTAGAAACTCACTTTAGCTAAGAGAGAACTATTAATGCTACAAAGCTATTCAATATATCATTTTATAGCTCAGATTGTACTCAAAAGGATTGCAAAGGATTATCCTGGATAGCCTTGATTGTTTTGTTCAAACTTTATATAAACTGGCACAAAGTCAGGTCGCCACTAAAAGTCTTTAGGACCGAAAGGGTTAAGAGAGGACAACTTTGAAATACTGTATAATCACTAGCTAATGAGTGGTATACTGTAGTATAAACACCATTTATCTACTACTCTTACATTATAACATAGAGATATCACTTTCAAACAGTAGTAATATAAGATAATGTTTGTTAGTGATTGTATTTAACCACAGAACCCAATTATTATTGAATATGACAAAATGTTGAGTTATTGAGACTTTGTTTATGTGTTCACATGAGCCCATAAAGCACCAGGTAACAGAGGGCAGTTATGACATATCAACAGTAAAGAGAAGGGGCATCGACTGCATAAATATAGATTATTACAGAAAAGACAGAAAAGAGATTGACCCATATAAATGTAAAGCTTACTCCATATCAAATATCCCACTACAAATAGATAGTAAACTGTAACCCTACACCATATTTAGGAGTTGTCTTTCTCATTTAATGTGACCATGTGATTAGTAATTCACACTAAGATGGCCTTGTTTCCCGTATAACGTGGACTTAGGGTACATTTACTAAGTTGCAAAGGCTGTACATATATATCAATTAAATACTTTACATACAAGTCTAGCATACCTTAGTGACCTTTTGTATTCGTTTGTACAAAGTAATAGATATTCGCGGGTGGCTGCTGCTGTGGACAGTGTGATAAGAAACATGGGAGTAGCACTGGAATTCCTACTTTTAGAAACTAAATAACTGGATGAGATTTAAGTGAATGTTTGGCTAGCTGCCAATATTGGTGCCTAATAAAGACCAGAGTCATTGTTTACATGTTAAGACAGCATAGGCCAATGAATACAAAGGAGCACTAAAGCAAGCAGCATGTATGCAGTGTATAGGTACAGGCACTACATGACTGTATATACTACTTTGTGCTTCAGATAAAATGGAGACCAGAATACCACACTTACAGTGAGATTACCAATATGTGTCGGCTGGAACCGTAGGCGGTGGTTATCTTGGAGAAGTGATGGCCAGACAAGGTGAGCTTGAGCAGGAAATAGGAAGTTCTGTATCCACTCCGTATCCACCTGTACCGTCGCGTTAACTCTGTAACAGAAGGAATTATACCACGGTTACCACTCACATCATGGTGCAGCGCTCAAGTCTGATTGGTTGCAGAGATAACAAGATGCTGATTTGTACAACTTGACAGTTGAGTAGCAGATACTTGTAAAGTGTAATAGAAAGACAATAATTGTGTTACTGTAGTTAAACAGGTACTACAATACAAAGAGTAAGCGGACATGAGACGCATCATATCCGTTACAATATTCCTGAGCTATACAGTACTGTACCACTACTTGCGATGTAACTGATATAGAGATACTTACATACTACGGTGTTGCAGGGACTGCCACCTGCTCCTATACATATTATAGAGGTAGGTGTCCACCACATCAGACCCAGGTAGGAGGGAGAGAGCAGCTATCCAATTCAGACCACCAGGTGAGTTGAGTGGTAGTCCTGCATAACTCTCATTTATTGAGCTGTTTTGAGCATCAAAGTATATGTGTCCAATCTACAAAAGAGTAAGTAATGGTAAGTACATGTAAGTAGAGATAAATACATGTAAGCAAATGTAAGTACATGTAAGTAGAGGTAAGTACATGTAAGTAGAGGGAAGTAATAGGTAGGCTGGCTCAATGAATCAAAGATCAAGATTGATTAATTTGATATCAACTAGTAAGAAATACAGTTATTATTTCATAAGCTGAGTTGAATATCACGGCAGCGTCTTAGTTATGATTCGAGTACTTAGCACTGTGATTTGAATTGAAACAAGTAATAACCAATGTGACTTGAATTGAAACAAGTACTAACAAATGTGACTTGAACTGAAACAAGTACTAACTAGTGTGACTTGAATTGAAACAAGTACTAACAAATGTGACTTGAATTGAAACCAGTACTAACCAATGTGACTTGAATTGAAACAAGTACTTGGATAAACCTGAGTAATCACCAATGTGACTTGCATTGATTCAAGTACCATCCACTGTGCCTTGTACTCAACCAACTACATGCCACTGTGACTTGGAACAGTTCAAGTACTTACCACCGTGACTTGAGATGGTTCAAGTACTTACCACTGTGTCTTGGAATGGTTCAAGTACTGTTGGTGTGTTTTTAGTTGGTTCATATCTAAATCTACTGTCTTCTGGTAGAAATGAGACTTTGGTCACCTCTGTGTACGAAGCAAATGAGCTCCGGATCTTAAGTACTTTGAACGGCACTTTGGTCTACAATAACATACGGGGGCAGCGGTGACCAACAGTGACCATCAACAGTGGACAACTGAAGTACATCATATTATAGACAACTAAATGATGCTGAAGCATACACATAAGATGTCAGCAAGGCAAGACACACATCATTTGCATGTCACATCCAAGTCACGTGTAACATGATTGGTTCATAGCTCCAAATGGAAACAGCACCACACTTACCGGAAATGCTTTATCAAACACTATCTTCTCAGGGATAGACTTTACACTGCCTTCTGTGGTGCGGAATCGTACTGGTATGTAGAACGTCTGCAACATAGAGTATATAAAGCAGTAATTACTAGCATACTAATCAGTGTGTATATAGGCCTATTATATACACACACTTGATCTATCATTAGACTCGAAATCTGTAGCAATACCAATTAGAGCATTGTACACTGTCCTGCTAGTCTTATGCCATTCTCACTGTCTATGGCAGCTTGAGAGCTCCGGTGCAGTGTATTTGACACATTTGAGACACGCTTTCTGTAAATATACAGTATTGCCAAGGAGTGCTCCTAGGCATATCTCTGAGTCGCACCGATAGCGTGTCAAACACCGAAACAGTACACTGTATCCAGATTGAGTACACATGTTATAGGCACACAGCATGGGAGTATATTACTATGTTGGTACATAGCCCTGGAATATACACCATGTACATTGTAGGTACATAGCCTTAGAACATGTCGCATTTTATGTAGGCAGAGACTAGGAATAAATAATGACCCCTACACTTCACACACACAGGTCTGTGTCTGAATGGTGATTCAAATACAACCAATCAAACTGTTTACACTCAACAGTACTGAAATCAACACAGTCAGTAGATGTTGGAGTTATGTCCCATGTCTGCATTAGTAATAAACTTCAAAGCGTGTATCAATAATAACCAGTTTTTCATCAAGCGATGTCTGTCATAAATAAGATTACATATTAGTGAACAGACTAATATCATGAACAACACAATAAAATACAATATTAACCATAAAAACTCACATTTACCACTTTTTTCCCAAACATCTACAATTTTGAATACATGTCCAATTATTAGTGATAATTAACGCAGCATATTAACTCCATTTCAGCTTATATACACGCATGATATATAGTCTACTGATATGTATGTATCACAGCACATGCACACCTACACCTATGTGTACTGGATGTACTATTGTACTACTGTACTGACTACATTGTCAGTTTACCCATGTAATACTACACTTAAATCACATTTAGTGTACCTATGTAATACTATATTTACATCACAGTGTGTGTACCTATACAGTACTATACTTACATCATAGTTAGTTGCCACTCTGATATCCACCAGGTAATTACCATCACTCTTAGGCGCGGTCAGCTTTACTTTATATACAGCAAAGTGGTTGGGAGGCAGCTTTAGCTGTAATCACATGGAGAGATGTTACAAATGTACACGAGGTCATAATATTATAATAATAGTGGAGCATTGGTGCAGATATATTACAGTTAATATACTACTACAGTTGATATACTACAGTTGACATACTACAGTTGATATACTACAGTTGATATACTACAGTTGATATACTACAGTTGATATACTACAGTTGATATACTACAGTTGATATACTACAGTTGATATACTACAGTTGATATATTACAGTTGATATATTATTATTGTTGCCATATTACTGTTGCTATCCAACCCATGCAAGGAATCACTTTTTATAACTACGTCCTCATTACAGTTGACACAATTCTCCAATACTATCCACTCATTGACAACTAGAGGGCAATTCCCACCGGCATTGTATACATGGAATTGTCTTGCCTTTGGATAAGAATACACACATCTAAACTTGTTTCATCGTAGACCAATGACCATGTTATAACACAATTCTGATGGTCTTTTGTTCTGTTGTTTATGCTCAATTAGAGGCAAGACAATTCTAAATTTGTAACGCGACTGTTACAGTAGAGGTGCGAGTTGCCTTGGGATAGTCTTTACTGTATCATTTACAAATTGGGAGATGTACTACACCACTTACAGGGTCTTTGACAATGTTGGACCAATCAGGAGGCTTAGTTAGTGTAGTCCCTGCGCCCTTCTCTACACCAAACAACTCAACCTTAGTGACTTTAGACGTAGAGTAGAGGTCTTGTATAGTTATCTGAAAACATCAATGATGTACAAATATCAATATTAGACAAGAGCATGTTATATGACAATTATTTCTATATGGTATCGATTACCTAAGCGATGGACTGCCTTCGACAGTTACAGTAATTATTGAAATACAAGCCAGAGTTTAATTCTAAACCGAGATTTGCTTACCCTGCGCTACAGCAAAGAATTACAGTACAATATTCCCGAGCACTCCCACAGTCATGTGACCCGTACCTATACCAAGCACTCGCTCAGTCATGTGACCAGTACCTATACCTAGTTTACATACTTACATTTATGGGATTGTTGTTGCGCAATGTAAAGTACAGTTCTCTGCTTTCACTAAAGCCAAGAGAGCCAAAGTCTAGCTCTTTACTATTATGCTGAAACACCATCTGAAATGTAAAGAGTTGGGTTAGTTAACCTGTATTCCTCCTTTGTGGGCGTTGCCGTTCATCAATGGTGAGTATAAAATGTTAGCCTGAACTAAACACAATGCAATGCAGTCAATTATCCTCAAGCTCAAGTTGGTAGCTGAGTGGTCTAGCGCTAGCCAATCTGGTCCTGCCAATGACCTAGAGGTTTTCACCCCGAAGGTTTTCCCCCTGTGCCATATCAAACTAGAATAATATCCAGCTCTAGGAGCTGTAGTGGCCCCTCAACTACATGTAGGTCTGCTATTGGGCCGCCACATTAAAGAATTGTGTTTGGCGTCACGGATATTACTATTATTAAGAACAGATCTACTAAGTATTGCAGTATCCTCACCTCTAGCTTCCCGTCATAGACATGTACAGGTATAGTGAACACAGACACATTGGTGTGGATGTCTATGTACGTGGAAAGAGCACCCTGTACTCTCTTCATTGCAGAGTTAACCGTTAGTTTAGCCAGATTAATGACTCCACCAGCCGGTATAACTACATGCTTACGTATTACTTTCTTCTGTAACAGATAATTATAGAATACAGAGGTTGAAAGGCTAAGTGGCCACGTCCATTAGTATTGTTGGTAATTACTATTGTCCAGGATGAGGGAACCTATAGCTCCTATGATAGAGCGATCCCAACCTAGTACTTGTACAGAGTAGTTTGTGGCTGTGCTAAAACAGTGAGTGACCCGAGCCCACTTTCAACTCATTCAAAGAGCAGAGAATGTGTCCAAATACAGCATGGCATAAAATTTCAAATATTCGAAGGCAGCAGCAGTATATACCGTATTTAATAATAGATGCATGCTTGTGCAGGGTGAGTGTAATTAATCAATACATCGTAGCTCTACTACAATGTAGTACTGTGTGTTGACTGTGCTGATAGTTAAGGAGTAGTCTGCTAAATGAGCTAGCAGAGAGTAGAAAACTATTAATATCACAGCTAACTGCTAATGTCACAGCTAACCAGAATAGAGAGTAGATAACTACTTGTATCACAGCTAACTAGAACAGAGAGTAGATAACTACTAATATCACAGCTTACTAGAACAGAGAGTGGATAACTACTAACATCACAGCCAGACTTACCCGTAGCCAGCTACTATTTGCTGATATAGTTATATTATGCACAACTAGAGGCCTCTGAAAGGTGTTCTTGACTGAGAGAGGCCTAATAAGGTCTGTTGCTTGCTCTATCTCAGATGTGTGAATAGTGAGGGATGAGGGAATATCCAGTCGAAGCGATCTATAGATACAGCATGTCGACAGTTAGTAGCCCTACTAGTAACAGATACACACTAGTTGATACCAGTAATTCAGTTCAACACTCTTTATTAATACGACTCAGAGTTACAATAAAAATTCAGCAATAAATTATGTGCAATAATTTTGATAATATAAAACTATTATATAGGCCTAGTATAAATATTTCACATCAAAAAGGTATAACATAGTCTAGTTATAGCCTACTACAACTATAATAGCCTACACATTTAATACCAACACACAATATATATATGATATTATACCCTATCTCATCAAAGATACAAAGACATACCCCAGCTCCAACTCGGCAGTATAAGGTATAGAGAGCCGTTCTCCACTTTTAGCTGTGATGACAACGCTGCCGCTCTGTTTACCGGACTTAGTAACTGACGCAATGTCATAGTAGAGCATGGCGACCATAGACATCTGTTCTACATTGCCATATACTACCGTAGGAGATCTAACAAACTCTATGCCTATGGCTTTATTTGGTGGCTCCAACAATATGTCCTGCAAGTACATGATAGTAACAGTTATGCGAGGGCATCCACTGAGCATGTGCACTGAGCATGCACACTGCGTATACTCTACATGTGCGTTGCTCTATGTTCAACACGCACATAGCCTATCCAGAATATCCACATATACGTGTAAAATGGTAATCATATAATTGTGATTCAATAAGTAGCCTACTTAATATGCATTGTAGGGGCAGTTAGTGGAATTATCGAGTGTATTTAATATGTATGTATTATAATATATTTAACATACTGAACAATCCACTATTGAACTATATTAATATAAAGTATCGTATGACATAAACTGACCATGTCATGTTATAATCAGTATAGCATGCATGTATTGTATAGTGTTTACTAGGGTCTACTAGACTACACACCATTATCTATACCAGATAAATGCATACTCATATAAATATATAAACATATCTCAGTCTAGGAGACTGTGACTACGATAAAATAACTGTCAATCTTATCAGCACCGCACTGTTTAGATATATTCACATGTTTAGGGGAGTCATTTTATCCAAACTCTATAGTCAATATATCCCAGCTTAGACAGTGGTTAAAGTGTACGCACCGACGGTATTTCATTGAACAAACACAAAATTAGATGTTGGCCGATTCGACTTCCTGGTTAAATAACATCTATCATTGCACTCCTACTCTACAGTGAGATCTAGAGGTACTAATCTATTGGTTAACTCGTATACTTACAGTGATCTCTATAGGTTTTATGCTGCTGTTTATGACAAACAAGGGTAGAGATTTGGCTGTACTGTCCGAATGTATCACTCCAAAGTCCAGGACGTGTTGAGGAGAATATAGTCCTGGTTTTTCTGACACTTCAACCTCAAGTGGTACTATAAGTAATTCATCTTTACCTGCAGAAGCATAGTATACATTAATATAGCAGTAGTAGTGGTAGCAGTAGTAATAGTAGAAGTAGTCATAGTAGCAGTAGTAATGGTAGTAGTGGTAGTAGTGGTAGCAGTAGTAGTAGTAGTAGTAGTGATAGTAGTGGTAGCAGTAGTAGTAGCAGTAGTAGTAGTAGTAGTAGTAGTAGTAGTAGTAGTAGTAGTAGTAGTAGTAGTAGTAGTAGTAGTAGTAGTAGTAGTAGTAGTAGTAGTAGTAGTAGTAGAAGTAGTAGTAGTAGTAGTAGTGGCTAGTAGGGGCTAGAAATAGTACCAGTGAATACTTACCTTGTTTAGATTTGGTACGTATTCTAATGTATCCAGTATCATTTGCTGGTTTGTTTGCAAGATATGTGGCTCTCATAACTGGTTTAGTTTCAAATGGCAGAATCTCCTGGAATTGCAAACCATAGATGGACATAGAGGGTACAGATGCTTAACACAATAGATGCATAGGTGCATGTGGAACACAATCTGGAGAGTCATAGTCACTAAACCATTTTGCTCTTTTATGTGTGTATGAAAGCGGCAACATATTTGTATAGCACAGGAACTTACCCACATATTGCGGGTGGCCTCTGCCGCCCCCGTAGGTAACTCCAAGTGTATATTACCACCACTTGAGAACATCTCCACTACATGCAGAGCTTTACTGAATGGATTATGCATAGTGATGACAGGGGAGTAACTACCGTTCACTGGAACCTTTGCACCAAGTAGAGGCTTGAGTCTGAACGCATTGTCCACGCCCACACCAAACACCTACAAAAATCACATAACACGGCACATAATCTACCACCAGGGGGAGCAGTGGGTATATGTACATGTATGCCACTTACAGAATACATGGTATATTACCACATGATACGGTCTGTGGGCTTGTGAGTGTAGGCTCTCCCAGGCTAATTATCGTATAGTAAAAGTACATTCACTAGATTTATTCATATTATATCTACATTATGCAGTTTATTGTGTCATGTATGAATAATTAGCAACCCATGAAAGGCTATATATTACATAATGCACATATATGACACAAGGTTCCTTATTAACAATACATACATACTTTGGTAGATCTAGATCTATAAATAGTGAGTATCAATTTACTTCCTGACTCACACATCTAATGTTGATTAACTATATATCAGTTGTGGTATACAACATAGACTACAGTATACAATGGTATTCAATGGAGGCCTAATGGTGTGTCCTTGAAACCCAAACCAGTGATATATGTAGAATAGTTAACTGAATAACTACTTCATATAACAGTACTACAATACCCATAGTACATGCAATGTATTACATGTATCATGTACCTAAATGCTACAAGTGTGTCCAAGTATATATATTACAGCCTACTTGAACATGTACAAGTACTCAATATAAATATAATATGCTTACATAGTACATGATAAACAATATATGCATGTACATGTAGGCCTAGTTGCATATTATATGCACACCATAATATACATGTACATACAATAAACATAGACACGGATATGTTGACATGAAAGTAAGTCCATGTACACACGTATAACTAGTTATATATTATACAAGTAGATAAGTTGGATATAAACATACTTGGTACATGAACACTCCTTTGTCTGTTTGGATTTTGAGTGCATGTTCCACATTCCCCACTTGTCTGGCTAGGAACACAACGTCAAACGTCGTGTTTTTACCTGCATGCAGTATCTACAAGTAATAAAATATGGAATTATTTACCTGCATGCAGTAGCTACAGGTGACAATGTATGCATACCACCTAAACCCATTTGTTCGTGTAAACTAAGTGTACAATCAGCATAACACAATCACCAATTCACTTCTCCACTGTTACTAGTAATTCCTGGTGAGCAAACCTAGCCAATCGGATTTAATGTGTTAGTAGATAGGGAATAGTCAGTACAATATTGATGCATGTAGACATTTCAAATAGTCCAGCTTTTCACAACTCTTCATTATATCATAACAGGCAAATTAAATTAAATTATTAAAAAATTTAACTAAATTGATGAAAAGATACCATAGACTAGTGTTCACTCATCAATCCTTATACAACAAGAGAATAGACATACTGCACGTACACACGTTTACTAGCATATCCTGTTGTAAGCTGTACATAAGTGTAAGTAAGTGTATATACAACACAATGTACATGTGGTAAGGTGTATATACAACATAACGTATATGTGGTACATTACCTTATCTTTAAAGAAAGAGCAGTGAAAGTGTGGAGTGCTGCCACTTATAGAGAGTAAATGTATGTGATTTTTATGGTGTATGTTTATAACTGTGATCCTTCGCAGGGAGGGCATGCCAACCGGTCTGTAACATAGCACATAGTAACTTCAGTATAATACACACATAACACAGTATCATATGCTTATTACACAGTAGGCCTAAAACATATACATAACACAGTATTATACGCATAACACAGCCTACATATTGCACAGTATAACATACACCTAACACAGTATAATATAGTCTTAAGTACTACACAGCATAATATACGTATTACACAGTATAATATACGTATTACACAGTATAATAATATACGTATTACACAGTATAATAATATGTGTATTACACAGTATAGTAATATACGTATTACACAGTATAATAATATACGTATTACACAGTATAGTAATTATATACGTATTACACAGTATAACAATATACTTATTACACAGGTTTCTATTGCTACATGGGCCAATGTGAGATGGGTCTTAGACAGAGGTCCCCAATGAGCAGGACAGACGGGCTCACCATGATAAATACAATCCTTAGGTAATCACCAGTCACTACTTACTGTGTATCAAAGTCTAAAGTAGGTGGATCAAACTGTATGGATAGTCTGTGATCTTGTTTGTCATAATTTCTACAAAATACCAGTCAAACACATTTGTAACTATTTCATCGGATTGCAGTGGACAGAATACACACATAGTTTGGCTAGCCATGTATAAATACAGTAAGTACCCAGCTTGGCAAGGTATGCGTTTAATACATAGAAACACACAGTGTGGCTAAGGATGTTTATATACAGTAAGCAAATAGTGTGGCCAGTCAGGTATAGATACATATTTTACTGCAGAGTATTAAAAAATCATCAACTACATGTACATGGTATAATGTTTACTATGAAACAACCCACTGGATAAAATGTGGACACAAAGAGTAGTATAATGCTAACAAAAATGACAATACTCAGTCAATATCTCTATTGTCAGTTTATTTCTAATCGATACCATCATCATTAATAATGTATAAGCATTAGGGCTGGATTGAATAGCTAGTGTGAAGGTTATTATAGCTGAAAGAGTAGGTATATGCCTGGTCAGCCCTCCTCTTCCTGTACAACACACTATAACTGTGGTGGCCAACAATAGTCAGCCACGTAGTGTTATGCTGCTTTAATTCCAATATCAATAGCATATTAAACCAATCTTCAAATTATATCAGAAATATTCCCTAATATTTGTGAATAAATAATGTCATAAAACTAGCAATACACTTTCCACACCTTGTAAAAATAAACTAGTAATAAAGAGGGTGTTGTAATTCACAGTAAGTGAAGAACCCAACTACAATAATAGCTGTTTGCATTAGCAGCCATGGAATTTTAGCATCTAATAAATTCCATAACTTAATTGCACTAAGGGTAAGCTTACAAACCCCATTCACTGTTCGATGTAACCCTCTTCACACACGGCTGTGTGAGAGACAAGCTATAGGGTAGCTGTTACCTGGACACATTTACTTACCCACTTTCATCTGTAAACATTAATGACTCTGCTGCGCTGATCTAGAAACAATTGAAATTATATAATATTATTACTTTCAATATAAGTGTCATGATACTCGGGGAAGCAAAAAGTATGTCTTATTAATATCAAGTGACACTACACTGGGTGAAGCAACACAACTCCACAATTACTTCTCATAAAATGAATGTTCTTATGCCAATCTTCAGACTAATAGCAGATATGAAATAATGAACGGCCACAGTAGAGCTCTAAATTACCCTGTTATTACCTATACTGTAGCATAATGTATAGCACTAAACTATGTCGATCATTTCAAATGAATAAACCCAAGCAGGCTAAGAGTATTTCGACTGTATCCAACCACAGGTAGACTAGCTTATCACATGTGTGCACGGAACTTACCGGTAGAGGAATCCCATCTATCATAAACCTCAGCTCATTGTCTGTCTGTATAAAAACTAAAAAAAAATAAATTATTTGTAACATGTTGGTCTTAATCGAGATCAGTTAATAATTGCGAATATCAGCAATAGACTGTGAACTAACCCAATAGTGCACTCACACGGGTGCAATGTGAATTACAGCTTATGCGAACTAGTGGGCATGTTTGTGGAGTTAATAGGTCCTATGACATTGCCTGCAGGTATTATAAAGATGCTTTGCGTAATTCTTCAGAAGGAAACAATCGTTATTGGGTCTGTCCATAATCACCGTTGCAACATTTAGAGAACATATCTGAATGTAGCCACTTATTTAACATTGTCCAACCTTATTGAACAGGACAAGCTGATAGAGCTTAAAATTCTCTACAAAATGATATGTTAAATGTTCGTGTTGGATAACCGGTTTGCTGACGCTGTCCTAAAATGTGTGTCACCGTTGCAATGTCAGAGAAATGGAATTCTAAAACATGTTCTGCCGTTATTGAAAATTCTGTGATTTGTGTTGCTTCTCACTTTTTTTGCTTAGATATGATGTTGAGAACCTATGCAGCTACACTAGAAACCAAAAACCGAAGCAATATCTTGGTGTGCCTTGCTCTGACGAGCTTAAATCGGTGTCACCGTTGCAACAATCCATCGTCACCGTTGCAACGCTTCCAAATTTAATGGACAAATTGAGCTTTTTAGGAAAATAAATCGCGTTTTTATGGTTTCACATCTACCAAATATGATGTTTATTAAGGTAATAGTATGATGCACTCAAATAAAGCAGAGTTGTTTCAATATACAGTGCTGTGCGAAATAAGGTATCCGCCCTACTTTTTAGTGACAAATTCTGATTTAAAAGCTTACTACTTGTATTCTTTCTGTCATAACCCACAACTATCATATATCAATTTAAACCAAATTTTGTGTAGATTCCAACTTTTAAATTCATTCTACCATATATTCATTGGGTTTTCTTATGTATTTGCTGAAACTTAAACTATCTATGCCATGGATGAAGGTAAATGCAATTTATAAGGTAATTAGATATGAACCTTTCAAATTTGTCACTAAAAATAAAAAACACAACCTGCAAACACCTTTTTGGAGCAGTTGTTTTAAAAAAAATATACACTGTGACATCACAGTGTATTTTGCAGGTGATGGCAATTAGAAACCTCCTTTCACATGTCCAATAACAACGCTCGTAGACGAAGCAAAATTGTGCACAGTGATTGGATAATAAAACCTATTGTTTATTTTATCGTAAAACAGTAATTATTAATTGTTATATTCTATTTCATGCACAGGTTTACACTAATTATTGGACATGTGAAAGGAGGTTTCTAATTGCCAACTCCTGCAGAATAATCCACTTCTGGTTGGACAGTGGATATTTTTAAAAACTGCTCAAAAAACGTGTTTGCAGGTTGTATTTTTTATTTTTAGTGACAAATTTTAAATGTTCATATCAAATTACCTTATATATTGTATTTAGCTTTCTTCGTGACATCAATAGTTTAAAGTGGTCATCTTTTGCAATACTAGCCATCAAAGCCGCCTCACAATTGACATGCAATTACTTGCCTTCTAATTGAAAATATTGGAACAGACTCTTTGTATTAGTGCATGGTGGCCCTGAAAAGGGCTTTTGAGGTTGGGGAAGATGTATGGTTAGTATTTCATTGACCAGCCTTTGTTGTTTTTGAAGGCCCCCTCACATCATCGCAGCATGCTGTTGACTAGGGTTGTCAGTCGATCTGGAGTAACATTTCTGTGGTAGGCTTCTATAATATCTTTTTGTTGTGGGTTTATTCTTTGTTATCACCAATCCCAATTGATGCTACAGGTTTTCAACTGGATTGACATCAGCTGATTGGGCAGACCATATGAGAGTTCTGATTACTTTCTTAATCATCCACTTCTCTACACTCCTGGCCTGGTGACAAGGTGGGTTGTGCTCTTAAAATATCCAGTCTGCACCATCTGGAAACACTATAATCACAGCTCCATTGCTTGCACAAATCAACACTTGTGAGTTGACGACAGCTCTTAGACAGATGAAGCAGCTTTCTGTCTTTCTGGACCACAATCCACCTTGTCACCGGGCCAGGAGTGTAGAGAAGTGGATGATTAAGAAAGTAATCAGAACTCTCATATGGTCTGCCTAATCAGCTAATGTCAATCCAATTGAAAACCTGTGGCATCAATTGGGATTGGTGATAACAAAGAATAAACCCACAACAAAAAGATATCATAGAAGCCTACCACAGAACTGTTACTCCAGATCGACTGACAACCCTAGTCAACAGCATGCTGCGACGATGTGAGGGGGGTCATCAAAACAACAAAAGGCTGGTCAATGAAATACTGACAATACATCTCCCCCAACCTCAAAAGGCCTTTTTCAGGGCCACCATGCACTAATACAAAGAGTCTGTTAAAATATTTTCAATTAGAATGCAAGTAATTGCATGTCAATTGTGGGGCGCCTTTGATGGCTAGTATTGCAAAAGATGGCCATTTGAAGTTTCAGCAACTACATAAGAAAACCCATTGAATATATGGGAAAAGGAATTCAAAAGTTAGAATCTACACAAAATTTGGTTTAAATTGATATATGATAGTTGTGGGTTATGACAGAAAGAATACAGGTAGTAAGCTTTTAAATCGGAATTTGTCACTAAAGAGTAGGGCGGATACCTTATTTCGCACAGCACTGTATAACAATTGTGAAATACCCGAATACTGAAAGGTGACAATGTGTTACAATGTTCTACCATTATTAAAAACTCGGTGAATTGTGTTGCATCTCACTTTTCTTGCTTAAATAATATGTTGAGAACATGTGCAGCTACATTAGGAGCACAAAATCTAAGAAATATATTATTATGGTTCGAGTTGAGAAGCTTCAATCAGTGTCACCATTGCAACTATTTATCGTCACCGTTGCAATGCTGTAAAAATTAATTAACACTGGGCTTTCTAGGAAAGTAAATGACATTATTTGTATAGTTGTAGGCCTACATTTACCAAATATGATGTGTATTACGATAAGGAACCGATACAGGTAAAGAATGTAGTTTTCTAAGGTATTAAAAGTAGTGCAAAATATTCTATTTCTGAGAGACAGCAATGTACTGAATAAGGTGTAAAATTCAAACTAGGAAGGTATTCTGCCATTGCATGTTGCTCTATAAACCAGTATTGATCTCGTTTGTTCAGGATGGACAATGTAGCAACATGTTGATATGATCCCGGCATACTCGAGCAACGTTTTTAGTATTGATAACAAACATCAATAGCAGACCTGGTGCACCTTGCAAATTACAATCCGGTTTCGTATGCATCAACAGAGTAGACAAGTCCTACATGTATTTAACATTGTTCATTTTCTTTCAAAATCACCTTCTTTTACATTCAAAACAATTTTTAAACTATCTGGGTCAATGCAATAAATTTGATCACAATTTCGGTAAAAACCTTCAGCATCAGCACTATCTACTTTGAATGAATGTTACTGGTGTTCCTCGGTTTGGCTCACCTGACTGGAAAAAAAGAATTTTTACTAATTTATATTGCATAGAGCAGTGAGCAGTGAGTGAGCAGATGCAACTTTCAGACTGTACGCCTTAAATTTTGATGCGTTCAGCATAGTTGTCTGGATCTGCTTTTAGTTTTTCACGATATTTACGCTACGTTCAGCAGAAGTGGTCTTACACTTATTGATGCAGGAAATAAACTGACCCAACAATTTTAGAATGACAAAGAGGACATAGCTAGGCTACTCAGTCACACATAAAGTATTTAACTGGATCTGCTGTCTAGCCACTTCATACTAGGAAAAAACATTGTGTAATAGAATGAGAAGTTTGATTATAGGATTCCGAGTCTGTTAGCTGGGCACAGTCGACAAAGGAAGCTTTACTCAGTTACATTACGTTGTTTTACAGTCTCTTTTATCTTTACCCATCTTCAATCAAGCAACATACTCATATTTGGACTGTAATACAGTTCCATATAGGCTCCTTACTTTGGACTTAAGGGGCTTTGCAACGGTGACACATTGCCGTTGCATCGGTGACACGTTGCAACAGTGACGGAAAATCAGGCAAAATATATGGGATAGCAAAAAATTAGAATAGTAGTCTTGTTAATATCACAAAGTTAATTTAGAATCTCAAAAATAATGTTTTTAAATTAAATAGCAAGAGTGCCAGGTTAACTTTTTCATGTTTTCTGTCACCGTTGCAACAAGGGGTAAGCCTTCAAATAAAGGCCTGTATTAGGAAAACCGTACTATTTTCATAACTTTTAATGGTCGTTATAAGAAATATGCACTACAAGGAACCAGCTAATATGAATTTTGGTTGTTCAAACAACTCATTGTGATTCTATATGCGTTTCAACCTTTCTCACATTTTGAGCACGAAATGGCGTCCACATTGTTGTGCATCTGACAGTAATTTTCCCCATCAATACATTGTGGTATGTGTTGATAAATTGTGGAACTATACAATTTCAAATGTTCTTTAACAGATTTTAGAAGAAAATATGTGAAAATTTCATTTTGAAAATTTATCACAAATTTCATTTATTTATGTAAATTTATTTATTTATTGTAAATTAGGCTATATCAACAGTGATAAAAATGCGATGCTCATAGAGAAGTACCAAAATATATGAATTTGGACCATGTCTCCCCATCTCCTAATTTCCAGCAGGACATCTATTTTAGATAAATAATATAGGTGAGTTAGATAAGATATTTAGCTAAGGAAAATAATAATGTTCCAGTTTGATATAAGGCTATTACCGAATTTGTGACAACGGCATGGAAATGCTAATCAAAAAACGGACGTTTAGTAGAAGCAAGACTTCCAATGGATATTTTATCGTATAAATTCCTAACATGCATGTCTCAAATAGAAACGCAATTAAAGCTCAAAAATATCCGCCTTCCAATTGAGAATTACGAAGTATTCCCTTATCCTGCGCTTATATCAGTGAAATACACTACTGAAGGCCTACACGATTATAAAAGACTGATATTTCTATTGTGGTAAGGACAATTGGATTAAAAGGTACCACAAAATCAACAAAGAAAACAACTTTTCCTGCTTTAATTTTGAGAAAGTACAAAGGCTATATCGTTTACTGTTTGATCTTGCGCCTACCACTTGACTTGTATGGTCTACCAATCAGAGCATTATTTGACACTAAAACAGTGAGGGACTAATATAATAGTGATGGAGTTCAGTCATTGGTTAGGTGTCGACACTCCTTCCCCCTTCAATCAGATACAGAAAAAGAAGACCTAGTACCGGATTAACTGACTCTAATCAGTCTAATGTGAGCAGCTGAGCTAGTTGGTGTGGTCACTCTGTGAGTGTTGTATAGAGAAAAAACATTCCATAAAGTAGCCTAGGCCCCGATAGGAAAGTATCGCAAGACAACTGAAGTATTGAATGGAATAGTCATAGCATTAGTTAAAATGTAGTCCTAGGAAGAAAACTGATAGTTGACTTGAAAAATAATACTATGAGACATAAGTAGTATTTGTACTTGTAGACACTGTACTAACATCGAAGCCCACTACCAACTAATAGCCTACTAACTAAGGCTGCTGTGAGGTGTATTCAGTATTGTAACTATCACTGCAAATAGAGAGTGGGAGTAGGTGAAGTGCTGACCTAAGAGTAACTTAATATAAATTTAGTCTGTAGTAGTAAGACCTATGAACATGGTAATAGTGAGGGTCCTAGTCATAAAGATAAATAGACAGTCAAGTTATGGCAGTGAAGAGTGATAGTCAGTGAGCTCAATGCACCACCATAGCCAGCTACTGATTTCTAGACCTTGCAGGCCACATATAACTCACCTTCACCGTTGTTTTGTGTGCAACTACAACAACTTGATAATGTGTGTATTATAAATGTAACAAATGTTAAGTCGAAGTGCCGTTTCCAATGCATTTTCGAGATAGTTTCCATTTGGCCCTTCGCCATGATCCTAGCAATAATTCACAATAATATTTTGCTTGCGCTCCGCATTTTCGCTTGTAGCGCAGAACCGTTTATCAACAGCCTGCGGGTCGACCAGAATCCCGCCTGCTATTTTTGTTCCCTTTGATAAAGAAAATAGGCAAACATGAATGGTGAGTCACCTGTAAATGATTTATATAATTTTATTCAAAAGTAGCAAACTTCTATTTTTACCGTAATATAGTTACAAATAATTAAAGTATTGTAAAAGTATTTTCTGACAGATTACATACGTGAATATGTTTGCACTGACTCAGTGCAATAACATGCCAACAGAATTCCACGTGTTACAATAATTATCACCATCAGCCCCTTTTAGATGTCCCTGTAGTTAGCCTGAGATGTTTAGTATTAGTTGAAGAACATCTCGTCTGAAGCATTGACAAGGACGATAACTTCAGCATATATTATCATAAAGCTCACCCGCTGCTAAAGGCCCTACGTGCAAGAATAGGGCTATTAGTAGTCAAAATAGATGCGAGCGGATAAAATATCAAGGAATTTTTTTGACCATGGTACGCATGCATTAACATTGATCATTAGGCTTAGCTTAAGTGGTAAATATACCAACCTAAAATATATAGTTAATATGAAATTCAGGTGATATTGGCCATTGGGTTAACTCTCTGATTTTTAACGCTGTTGCTGTATGTGTAGGGCCTATTGATTTTCAGTTGATTAAAGCAGTTTCGTTTACATGTTGATGTTTGTTCCTAAAAGCCAAGGCAAGAGTTAGAGTAGAGAAGAGTTCAGTTGAATTGTTATTGGAATTATTGTTGTATTATAATTATATTATTATTAAACTCGTTTCATTACAGTGATGTAATAGTATTGTTATTGTAATTATAGTTATAGTAAAAGTAATGGCTGTTATTACTTACTTGCATTGTATTGGTCTTTCGTGGAATGAATCAGACAGACCAGAATTTTAAAAAAATTGAAATAAACTTTTTTCAATCTATATGATGGTGCATGTAATCTATTTGACATCACATAAACATAATACTTGCCAAACTTTCTACCGAGGACCATCAGAGACACCAGAGGAACGAAAAATTAAAAGACAAAGACAGCATTTAGCTGGAAACAGAGGGTGGTAGCTCATGCCGCTGCTAAGTGGACTACCGATGCATCCACTGACGAAGATTAAACAGCAAGTTTCTGTTACCCCCTGAGACCAAACCCTTCTGCACACTGTTAACCAAATGAGGCGCTCCTTTTACTCTTAAGGTTCCTGAGTGTTCGATGTCTTCAAAGGTATTGCTATAGCATTGATGGCAGCAGTGGGATGCTAGGGGACTCACGGCTCGTTGTAGTGGGAAAAATGTAGTGGAACTGTCCAGCTGTGAGTGTGGGCTTTTAGCCGCTAGTCATATGGTTGTCGAAGCTTCCCTTTTTGGAGTTGCCGAGATGGCCACGATGGTAGCAGCTTCAGTCATATGCTAGGCGGAGTGCCCCAGGTTGGCGATTCGAGGCCGCGCAGTGAAAATGTTTAGTATATAGACCTCTAATTATTTAAATATTGATATATTACAAATAATAATTTTTTTAAAGATGTAACATTTAGTGCAAATCTGGGGGAAATAGGGAGTTTATAACAAAATGGAAGTAGGGTTCCAAGATCTAGAGTATGTGTTGTGTCCTATAATAGGTTAGTATACACCACGTTGAGACCATGAATGGCAAACGTACAAAACTCATTCATTTAGGCCCCCTATATAGTGTTCAAAACTCTGCTTGAATAGCATTCATATACAATTAGCTAAAAAGCATAGGCCTAATAATAAAAGCATATAAATAGTTTCAACATTATCTAAACTACCAGTTTCGTAGTTTAGGAGCTCAGCTTGCATACTCATGACAGTATGGTAAATATTTCTATATCATTGGGTTGAGCGAGACTAGCCTGCTAAACTGAATTACCCCTCAAACATTATCTTATGCCAATGCTACAGCACTGCTACATAATGGCAACAGTAGAATAGATAGTCATGTAGTTGGGGTTGTTTTGATCGAAAATAAACATAAAGTAGTAAGAAATTGAGAATTTGGAAATCCTCGCTAGCTAAATCATAATTTTATTTTCAAGATGATGTGCAACTTTCTTAGGTTGAGTGTCTCTAGTTGGATTTAATGCTGCTTTAAAGTTACAGCATTTACAGAATAAAACTCGCCGGATTATACTCCTCGGCGTGACTAGCCCCTAGCAGCTTGCACTGCCAGGTGCCAGTGCTGGCAAACTCCCTGTGAGAAAGGCCCAGATGACATGGCCTTTTTTGGCAGGAGTAGAGGAGTTGCCTTGAAGCCATGCTGGCTTGCATGACCTCAAGGACTTTTATATGAGGCACAGGAACAATTGTGGCTGGATGCTCTTCCTAACACCATCGTACTGGGATTCGAACCTGGAACCTTCAGCATGAAAGCTCAGCATTCTAACTGCTCGGCCATGACTGCTCCCTCACAACATTTACAGAATGCTCAAGTTTTATTGGCAGGTAAATCAGTGACGTCAGGCAGATGATCAAACACATGCTATTCTAATTCAAATATCTCTAAATCATCTGCTTACATTTCGATATCATCAAGCACAAGTGCAAAGTACATATTCAACTACTGATGTGAGGACGGAATTTAAATTATGTTCCAATGATTTGTAGAAAAACTCAACAAAATTTGGCTAGTTTGTAAGGATTTGCTACCATGGCTTCCATCAGCCAATATGAACACAAAAGACTATTATTCAGCTTTCTTTTTTAATTCAAACTGAGCATAAAGCTACAACTATAGAATTGTCTATAATTAAAGTTTTGGTTGACTTTCTTTGTCAATTTGAATAGCATCACATACTAGCTACAGGACAAGTAACATCACCTGAAATACTGGTATTTCCAGATAAATATTTCTGAACGTTTGACAGAGCACAATATTTGCATGTTCTTCAAAGTAAAATTTCACCCATGTAGAGATTGTCAACCTAGACATATTGTACATTAATTGAAAGCTAAAAATATGTTCCACACAACTAGTGTAGTGAAACTCTTGAAAGATATACTATTCTAAAAACACTTTGTCCCCAGTGCCAAATCTGATTAAAAGACCTAAACTACAAATAAACCCTCTGAGTCTGTTTACTACTTACTATCTGTCTTATATATCTTCCATGCATCTATTGAGAGAAGTCAACTCCCAAATAAGTGGTCTAACGCCCTCTGCCACAACAGTTCACAAGAAAAGCCTTGCTAACAATCTCAATAACTACAATCCAGTTTCACTAACACACACACACCCTTCGAGGTGTCATTTTTAGGTCTGTCTTGTGAAACGCAACTATGCACCATGTTTCATAATATTTCCAAGCGGTAAATACTAAATAGCAACTCCTGTGGTAGCTCTTGACTTCAAGAAAGCCCCTGACAATGTTCTGCACCCCCTGCTGCTCAAGGAAGTTGAATTACCTAACATCCACTCAGAAGTTTATATTTTACCCAGAAATTTTTATATCAGACCTTGTAAATACAAGGTAAGAAAAGTCTGAAAATCGGGAAATATTTGAAGGTGTGTCTGATACTGGTCAATGTTACCAAATTGCCAGTGGAGTGAGGTTAAAGCATATACTCCAATAACATATAGGCCTACTTGTATGTAAAGCAAATTTGGAATGATGTTACTGATTGCAAGTTTAATTTTCTAAACGACAATCCTTCCCACCAGTAATGTCTTTTAAACTGGTTTTTTATGTCAACACACCTCACCTGTTGGAAATTCTGAGTTGGCACTCATATATTATATTCAATGGGTAGTCATGAAAGAGAGAGTCTTCCCAGGCTACATTATTTCGGCTTATACCAAAAAATACAAATCATTTCTCACTAACTTTGCTTTAAGTATAACTTTAGATGATGTATATTCGCTGTGGTCTAATTCCATAATAGTTAATTTTGATTTGAAGCTAGCTGACCAACATAAGGTACTCGACGATAAGGTCGGGTAGGTGTCACAGTAGTTTCCATTATCCATCTTGACTGTACCTTGAGTTTCGAAGAGGAGGAGAGGGGTTACCATACTCTTCTCATTGTGGCAATAACCTCACTTTTTGATTACTTTAAACCAGCTTCTCAACACTGTATTATCATAGATTTATCTGATTTACATGTACATGTACATATGTATTCACTTAGGGGCTCACCGGTTTTGTTATTTACATAATGATATTTAATTTTATATGCGGTACCTTCTTGTAAAGAAGTTTATCTATGAGCAAACGGAGACTTGATTCTACATTTTGTAGAAGCAGCCTTTCCTTGACTGTAGTTTGACCCCGAGGCTCTGCAGAACCTGACCGCTACCTGGCCCTGGCCTAGGTGTGAATCTCAGTCAGGGACAGACTATTTTCTCAATGTGTGAGACCAATTCTCTAGATGCTCATAAATCAATTTTCTTACAAGAAAAATATCACATTATATAAAGCGTATAGGCAAATCCTCTATTTGATTTTGCATTACACTATGAGCCTTACTCTGGAACCAAATGCTCCATACTATTATGGTGAAGATACGTCATACTAGCCCTGAAACCTGCTTTCTAGCATCTTAGTATTGCATTAGGTAAATGATAGTGTGATAAAAGGCCAGTCCTGAATGGTTATATTACAAAACAGGTTTGGAATAGACTAACAGGTTGTTTCTTCAGTGTGAAACTACATAGGCATATATACTGTCCTCTAAGCTCCTATGTGCGTCAGCTTTGCCTTTCCCTATTAAAGTTAACCTCCTGGCAATTGTCCATTAAATAGGTAGCCATGGGGTTCTTGCTGTTTTATAACCTGGTTTACTCATGCTTTCCATATTTTGTGTTTTAGATCTTGTGATCATATGAAAGTAGTCTCAAACTAAGTTAACGCTGGTTATACACCCTACTACCAGTCACAGGTTAAGGGAACACTGGTTATACACCTCATTAGTAGTCACAGATGTATCAGGTTTGTAGTAGCATATGTTTATCTTGATACATCGGTAGTAATAGAGTGTACATGTATGTACATGATTTTACACCCACTAGCCAGTATCTTAGCAAATGTTATGTAAACATTGTGTACCACTGCTATGATTTCCTTGTCACCAAGTACATATTTGCTCTTTGTAAATATTACATCAAATATTGACTTAAAAACTTCAAAAATAGCTCTAGCACTCTTCTTAGCCTCTATTTGGGATTACACATTGGAAGTACATGTAAGCTGACTAGGTAGAATAAGACCTAGTATAAGGCTTGCAATAGTAGGACATTTCACATCTAGTGTATCTACCATGCCGTACTGCATCTACATGAACTGTTGTAACAGGTTATATACACTCTGCTGTAGTTACTAGTCTACATAGGACAGCTAGTATCCTACTACACGTGGCCCATGTTTAAGTGGATAGTCACGCATGTAACTGGTAGATGTGAACTGTTAAGGATTCAATACGAGGAGCAGCCTGGGTTCTATCGAACTTCTAAGACAGGTAGGGGGATAGATTGACTGTACCGCATGATATAATGCTGTTATAGTATAATGTGATGTAACGTGGTTTAACAGGTTCACAGCGGCATGCTTATCTTAGACCAACTGACAGTTTGTCTCTGCTCTATGTTCTATGCTCTTGTCTCATTGCCTGATCACAATTATACGGATTCAAAGCTATCACAGTTGTACACATGGTAGAGAATGTGTCTTCTAGACTATTCAGTGATACACTCTCTTACTAGCCTACATCATTATTTTATCTGTTTATTTGTAGAGGTATCGCTCAGGAATTCAAAAACTGCTCTATGTAAAGATGTGTTGTCAAAGTCCAGCAACAAACCGATGTCTGACCGTATTATAGCTGTAATGAAAGCTAAGAAAATAGTAGCTGACAAACACCCCATGTAAGAATTATACCTCCCCCAATCATGCGTGTGTATACATTATACCTCCACCAATCACATATGTGCATACATTATACCTCCACCAATCACATGTGTGCATACATTATACCTCCACTATTCTCATGTGTGCATACATTATACCTCCACCAATCACATGTGTGCATACATTATACCTCCACCAATCACATGTGTGCATACATTCTACTTCCACCAATCACATGTGTGCATACATTCTACCTCCACCAATCACATATGTGCATACATTCTACCTCCACCAATCACAGGTGTGCATACATTATACCTCCACCAATCGCAGGTGTGCATACATAGGTGTACATGTACATTGTGCTTCCACCAATCACATGTGTGCATACTTTGTAGATTTAGACCAAGGTTCACTGAATGTGTGGACAGGATCACAGGCTATACACATTTAGTTGAAGAGCTGGAGCTGCTTAGGAAAGAAAAGTATGAAGAAGGGAAACACCAGAAACAGCTATTAGATGTAAGTTGTCTGGTTGTCTCTCTGTAGCTGGCTGTCTCTCTAGCTGTCTGTCTATCTAGCTGGCTGTCTATCTAGCTGGCTGTCTCTGTAGCTGGCTGTCTCTGTAGCTGGCTGTCTGTCTATTCAGCTGGCTGTCTGTCTATCCAGCTGGCTGTCTGTCTATCTAGCTGGCTATCTCCCTAGCTGGCTGTTGAATCACGGTTGTTACCTTATAGACTCTATCAGAGAATTTTATTATAGGACGAATGTACAGTAATATAATGAATGCTATATTATACTCTATCCGTATGTATGTATGTATGTATAAATATTAGCATGGTGAGCTTGACAATTAATTATCACCTAATTTCACTACACACAGAACTACACTCAGACATGGCTACATGTGTAGGCCTATGCACTAGGTAATACTCTCAGTGTTGTATTAAATTAATCATAACAACACTTACCCTTTAATGATTCAATGATTAAAAAGTTTAATTAATAAGTTCCCCCTATATTAACAACTTGTTATTTAACCTTGTGATAACATTACTTTGAACTTAGTGATCAGCAATGTACATTCATACCACTGTTATGAATATGGTTGACAAAGCTAATGATGTTACTGATATTGCATGCAATATTACAATTATTCGTACGATGTACGACTTATTATTTTGTTATAGAGCTGGGAAATTATCTGCACATGTATATTGTTATGTAATTGTGTGTGCATGCTTCTAGCCATGGAGTTATTTATTACATCTTATAACTATAGAGTTTTTTACACATTGTATTATGGAATTTTTTGCCCATGCTTATAGTTATGTAAATACATACCCATGCTTATAGTGATGTAAATATATACCCATGTTTGTAGTTATGTAAATATATAACCATGTTTGTAGTTATGGAAGACACTGAAGCCAGACGAACCTCTGGCTGAAAGATTTACCAGGCAGTGGGGAGATATTGGCTTTCAGGGGGTGGATCCAGCCAGTGACTTCAGGGGCATGGGTCTACTTGGTTTGCTAAACCTAATGTAAGTAGCCTATAAGTATGTTAGTAGTTACCTTACAGTTGTATAAGTATACGTGTACATATACCTACTATGTGTGGGGTACAGTACAGTTATATAAGTATACGTGTACAGGCACCTACTCTATGTGGGGTACAGTACAGTTATATAAGTATATGTGTGTATATACCTACTCTATGTGGGGTACCTCACAGTTATATAAGTATATGTGTACATATACTTACTCTATGTGGGGTACCTTACAGTTATACATGTATATGTGTACATGTACCTACTCTATGTGGGGTACCTGTACAGTTATATAAGTATATGTGTGTATATACCTACTCTATGTGGGGTACCTCACAGTTATATAAGTATATGTGTACATATACTTACTCTATGTGGGGTACCTTACAGTTATACATGTATATGTGTACATATACCTACTCTATGTGGGGTACCTGTGCAGTTATACATGTGTTATACATATACATAATATATTCTATGTAGGTTGGTATTATACCTTAACCACCTCACTATAATATATACCATGTATAAGTACAGCTTCAGTCTGTATGACATGCACATGTATCTCGGCCAATGTTCCTAATGTACACAGAGGTTTGTACTGTCCTCATTTACTCTGTAGATACTTCAGTGAAAAACACACGGATGTGGCCAGACAAACTCTGATACATTCCAACCACCCTAAATACGGGTAAGTCTGTATTTCCCCTTACAAAGCCACTCACACACTCCCCTACTCTCTGCCAATAACCTCTTCAGGTGTTGTGTATGTAGGATATGTACATAACATTGTATACAGACCTAGGTCGTATGCTATATACACAAGTACATTTGCTTGAACACTTTCAGAGTTCAAGTACCCCAGATCTACACAACATAGTGTTGGCGTGTGTAATTAACAAGTATTTGAATCAGTTGTACGGCAACCTGCTGTCCAGTGTCAGCTCCATCGGGTTACCAGCTCTCTGGAAGTGTTCTCTAGTAGAGTGGCTTATTACCGAGTTTAAAAATAATAATAACGTGTTAGTAACATGTGTAACCCACTTCTGATTTGCCAACACTAATTGAAAATAAACAGGTAAATGGATCCACATGTATTGCGCTTGCGATGTTAGTTGCAATACATGAAAATTGTTTATTCGTAAACTAGATGCCTCCAGAGTGAGATCGGGTTTCCTACTGCGACATTGCATATCAACATTAAACCAATTGTGTCACATAGCTGTCCAGGTCATGTGACACTCATACATACTAAACATGGGGTCTATCTTGGTTGGTTTACTTGGGTTTGAAATGGAATAAGTGTATTGTAACATTCAATCACCTCGTGCCAAATGACCTTCACCTAGAGAATTAAACGTGGAGCATCACTCATAAATGGAGGCTTAGCACCATCTGATGATAATACTTTTCATGATTTTAATGTTTACAGAATAACTGAGCTAGTTTGGTTGTCACTCATTCAAGAGAGAACAGCTGCAAGCAGAAGTTGTTGCCCTGACAGTGTGTAATAGTTACTATTGCTTACAAATATTATGTACACTAAAAGTACATCATATAATATGATATACTTTGTAGATACTCATTTGCTATAGTTGGTATAAACCTGACTGAGCTGTGTATTAGACATCTCAATAATGGTTCACTAAAGAGACATTTCTATAACGCCGAAACAGCAAACCTTTCACTAGATGACTTCCATCAACTATACTGTAAGTTTATATTAATATATATATATATAATATAATATGTAGTATTATATGTACATGTATGCTTACACTTTACAGCTGCACTAACTGTGTAATAGTAGTTGGTAGTTGTATTGGCATAGTATCAATAGTAATTATCTACCTTTGTATATAGTTTTCTTGTAAACATGTAATTTCCCACTATTCAATGTTGCTACATGCGTAACTTGTGTATGTTAGCATAGTAATTGTCTGCTCTTGTATAATGTTGTATTGTACAATGTGTATATAACAGTAATTGTCTGCTCTTGTATATTGTTATATTATGTTACAACGTGTATATAACAGTAATTGTCTGCTCTTTTATATTGTTATGTTATACAATCTGTATAGTACAGCAATTTTCCACCCTTGTGTGTAATTGTAGGCTATATATTTGTGGAGTTCGATAAGCTGTGGATGAAAGAGAAACCAAACATAATGCAGTTTAATGAGATGAGAGAAAAGTATGAGAAGAAACTAGATAAGACGCTGTCTAAGTCACATACTAGACTACCTCTACTTACAGATACTGGTGTCAGCAGTCCGTCTAATCTCATTGAGGAAGAGTGCTGATTCTCTCTCCGTGTATTCTATTTGATCAGATGCAGTACATAAACAGTGTAGTATATACAGTGTAGTATATACAGTACATAAGCAGTGTAGTATAATTATACAGTACATAAACAGTGTAGTATATACAGTACATAAACAGTGTAGTATATACAGTGTAGTATATACAGTACATAAACAGTGCCTACATAAAGTGTAGTATATACAGTACATAAACAGTGTAGTATATGCAGTACACAGACATACAATTATTAATGCACAATGATTTTTGCTACCTAACTAGTCTTTAACAGTAGGTTGGAGACAGAGCAATATCCAAGCACCTTGTTTTATCTCATGGGAGGGCATGCCATGATACAGCAAGTACACCAGGTGTCCCCAACACGTGGTGCATCTACTAGAAGGTGTTATATAATTTATATGTTAAATAGATTATTGTAGTGACATAACCTTCAGTGGTACATGTCTATTATATTACCATGGTGTGGCCATTCATTGCTTTTAATCAAACTGCTCCCAACAGTGCTGTCATTCCAAGTATGTACCATTATACTGTCTAATGTGCATATTTATATAATCATAATAAATCCTGTAACAAAAATAACATTGTTTTATAAACAATTGCATTATATATCTCCATTTCGTGTTTAGGCTATACATTGTAGATTTTGGGATCTGGCAGAGTGCGTCTGAGGTGTTGAAAGTGTAGTTTTCTGCTGTGTAGGCACACCCCAAGGTATAGTTATGGTATAGTGCACGGTGTATCTGATGGGCGTGGTATGTAAGTACATGACTGTAGGTTAGTCGAATCTGGAAGTAGTACATATGACATGAACATTGTACATGTATTTTAGATGCCATTGTCAGACATGTCATATGCTGCTTTTGTACCAGATGTTTTCTATTCTAACTGGATTACTCTCCTACTGTTGTGTTAAACTGAACCATTAGGCATACATAATTGTGACAAAACGCATGACATCTTATCTGTTATGTTTTTGAGCGAGGGCAATAGCATGAGCTGTGCAGGTGGGGACAACTTGACATTTTAGCTCACCCGTATTAGACAATACAATTATAATATTGTAATGGTTTCTGTGATTTGGTGCGGTCGTCCTTGGACAACTATCGACCCAGAAATGAAGTGCCTATGAGTGGTAATAGGACTTCGCATTACATGAAAGATCGAGCGGTCTCAGTAGCCCAAAAACTACCAAAGACGACCCATCTGGTCCCGAGTCTGACCTTCAGACTATACTATGAAAGAGAGTGATCCGACCTAGTAGGCGGTTCGCTAAGCGAATGACCTGACAAAAGGAAGTGAAAGTCTCTGTATCAAGTATAGATGTGTCTTTATTGAAAGCCAAGTGAAGACTGAGACAATGAACAGTAAAACAGTGCCCTTTATATAGTATAAGGACTTCCGGCCGACGTGACGTCGGGAAAAGACGACGTGTGGTCGTCCGGAAGTTGCGCAACAAGATGGCCGCCGGAAGCCCGACGGCCGACCCAAAATAGATCGGGTTCTACAAAAGTTGCTTATAATGGTCCAATTCGTGTACAAAATGAATATCAATGGATTCTGAGAGGTCGGGCCTCTGTACATGGGTATAAAAGGCATTAAAAGACTTAGTTATAATCATGTAACTATATACAATAATATAGGAGAACAATACATGAATAAGTAACGAGTATAAACACATGGAGACACGTATATAGACAGTAATTAATGGTTTAACATGCAATGCAATTGAATATAAGTATACGAACAGCTAATTGTGAGAGTGTGAGTGTCAGATGAGTAGTGCTGTAACAACTACTAGGCACTTAGGGTGCGGTGGAGCTTCGTCCGGTAGTTGGAGTCGTATACAAATGTCCTGTACCATTACAATATACGTCTAATCAGTATTTTGGCCAATCTACCAACATTTTATTAGCATTATTTTGACAACTGCTGAGTGTCCACTGCAGGTAAAAATTCCAGTCACCTTGTGGAAAACAATCAAATAATTACCAACTGGTACATGTACATTATATAAACATTCCGTCACGTTTTGATAGAAGCATAATCATATTGGTTATATGACTGAGCAAGATCCAGCATTAAGATATTGAACCAAATGTTTATTAATTTATTAATTGCTTTATTTTCAAATTTACTCTTAAGTAATTTAAATGTTTAAGAAGTATTGATTTGTACGTTATAGCTAGAAGCCAGAGCCATTTGTTTATGCGTTACTAGGCAAAAATATATTTCTCTGTAATTCTAAACGTATCATTAGAGAATCACTTGGGATGATATGCTAGCAGACCTAATAAATTATTTATTTTGCTCCAAACTGTGACTATTAGACAAAATGTTGCATGATGTATGATAATTCCGTGAATTTGAAATTCAGTTAACAACGAATGCAGTTGCTACCTACAAGATGAATAGGGTAAGTGGTAGCTACACTTTTTTGACATCTCTCATGATAGCAAAAATTGAGGCACTTATGAAGTGCAATCTTACAACATTACTTTAACAAGCAGACGTACATGTACATGTGAATGTTCATAGCATGCGTTGTGTCAATCATTGTGCTCTAATAATTGGTACACGGAGTTTCATATGTAAAGTGTAGTAAACAAGACACTGGCAGAAGAAATGTCATGTAGTGTCAGTAATAGCTGTACCTCAGATTACATGTAGGCTACAATGTATTAATTGGGATTGCATTGAGGTTTTCCAGCATGAATTTGGAGTAATACCAAACACATTTTTGTTGATGCTGGTGTGAAAAAAGTGGCTGACTGGTGAATGTGAACGCTTGTCCTTTTGAATAGATAAGACGACATTGAGATTGAAATTAACATGAAGGTATAACCTGAAAAATATGTAATAGAGGTTGTAGATCACACAAATATAGTTTCACATGTATCATCAGCTGACTGGTCACCTTTATGAACTCATTGGAGATGCAGCGATCTTTACATTTCAGATTGAAGAATGCATATGTACATAATCTACATTTTGCACTGTACTGCAGTACTGTTCCCTTTCCGGAATACTGAATAAATACTGGCATGTTTATGTATATAACATTCTCTCAATAACAGGGTTTATGACTATTTCTCATTTTTCTGTTTTTTTTTATATAATCAACTTGTCTCATCAACCATGTGAATGAATTGAAAGTGAGCCAGTCAGCGGTACGACCAGTGTATAATATATTTGTAGATAGTCCCAATGCAGAACCAGCAAAGCTATTTTGGATTGAACCAAACATACAACATGGAGAAAAGTAGATTACCATCGGCTACCTCCATCATGATTAATGTTTCTGGACAGAGATTTGTCACTTCCACCTCGACCCTGTTAAGGTACCCAGATACCAGACTCGGCAAACTGGCACGGCCACCTCTTACCACAACCACCTTCTCTTTCGAAGGGGACACAGACATATTCAAAGAGATACTTAAATTCTACACCACAGACGAGCTTCATTGTCCTAAGAACATCTGCTTCTCAGATTTCAAAAACCATTTAAAGTTCTGGGGCATTGATACAGATTACATATCTGATTGCTGTTCTGGAGAACTTGTGGAGGAGAAAGAGATGGAGAGACAGTTTCAGTTTTTTGAAAGGCGAATCCGAGTTATCAAACCTTTACGTGGATACACTCGAATGAGATATAACATCTGGAACTTTCTCACGGATCCCTATGGACCCGATACTAAAGGAAAAACTGCTTCTAAGATGTGGGCTCTAATATACTTCCTTATGTCTTTCTTCTGTAGCGTCTACATAGCATTGTATAGTATTAAAGGTGTGTTTAATGGCAACGTCTCTGGTCTTAATGAATCAACAGCAGTAACTTTAACCGAAGACACAACCACTATAATAGCCCAGACTTCTACCCACCTTCTGGAAACGCCCAATGTGCACGATATGTTACAATAGCTATTTCCGAAAGCGGGAGAGTCATTGCAACTATTAACGCTGGGATTATGGGGTTTTTCGCAATAGAAATATGTGTCCGATTCATTTCCTGCCTGGATAAACCTTATTTCTTCAAATCTTTGAATGGGATGGATTTGCTGCTCTCCTGTCTTGAGGTCATCTGCTTCTTTTACGAACATATCATGACGTACGTAGTAATAGGCATAAACAATATGGATACCATTAAACCGATATACTGCCGACTAGGAACTAGCAGCATTCTCCTGTCTCTTATGGTTAAACAGTTCAGATGCATCAGGATCCTAAGCTATGCTTCTCTCTATAAGTAAGTAAACAGTCAATGGTGTGGTAGTCTAGTTTCCAAGATTCCTCACCGCTGAACCTACATACCAATATATTTTAAATGTATATCATCTCGTTATATGACCATTGTCGGTATGTTTTCAGTGGGTTGAAGGTGTTGCTGCTGACTCTGTACAGAAGTAAGAGGGAGATCCTGCTCCTCATAGTTCTCTTAGGGATTGCTGTACTTGTATTTGGACCATTCGCTTACTACTCTGACATATCAACCACGTCACTTCATAAGAATAAGATTGTGGATGTACCAACAGGTTAGCCCAATCATTAGACTACTAAGGTGTGGAGGTTAGGGATGCGCAAATAAACATACCTGTATCTGTGTAACTAGGAATAATTAGTGACTTGTTTTGTTGTGACCCGCAGGAGAACATGACTTCATTTTAAAGGATAAAGGTTTGGTAAAGTGTTCATGTATAATAATTTATTCCAATAAATCGTGTAGACTCAATGTGACACATATGCTACATTTATTCCGTGCTTTTGTTGTAAGCTATACAAGCATATCATGGTGTGACCAAAGCATCGAACACACGGGAGTACATGGGCTACATTCTGGTCCCCCATGCATTCCCTCCCTTCTACTGCCTAGACATCTGCTCAATTCTGTGTATTGTAGCCTATTGGTTAATCCTAACAACGATGACAACAGTTGGGTACGGTGACATATACCCCTCAACGATTGGTGGATATGTGGTTATGGTAATAGTAATGATAGTCGGACTGATGGTCACAGCTCTGCCAGTGGCTATCATTGGAGGAAATTTTACTATTGTGTACGAGTATAATGATAAGAGAAATAAAAGACTCAACTCTGTCAAAGCAAGGAGAACAGACTCTGCCCTCTCAGCCAGCGATGACACCTCCATCACCGAGATGGATGAACAGCTTGAGGAAGTTATTATAATAAAGTGACTATGAGTGCACATTGTATACACATGTTCTTTTCACATGAGACATGAGCAGAAAAACTATATAAATATATTATATGTATAAATTATTCATATATAATGCATTTATAATTTATCTATCTATTTATCTCATCTCATTTCCGACGAGCTTTGTATGTTATATTTAAAATCTATGTAACTACTGTATGATGGTCATAATGCTGTACCTTACATTTTACTACTGACCATAGAGTGTACAGTCATGGTAAATGACTGCGGGAAGATAGAATGCTACAAATGTATGTGTTTGATGTGTGATGCACGTTGCAAAATGATATATGGGGCTAAGATGGCTTCTATATGCAAGTGTATGCACTCACTGAAATGCATGTTGTACCAACTATCGTATATGTACTTACATCAGTCACCAGTAAATATAGCAATGTCCTGATTAATTATACTTCACCATTATGTATAGCTGTCTTCTTGGCATAGACCTAAGATAAACTGTGCATGTAATGCATGCATATTTTACTTTGTTCATTTTATAATTTTTGAAAAGAAGGCTGCAATCTGTTCATGAGAAGTCAGACAGTGTTTTATGTGGGCATGATAGTAAAGCCTGTGTATGGATAAAAATGTATCAATTATATTACATGTATATTAACATAAGGAAACTGTTACTATTTTATACAGGAAGATTATTTAAACTGAAATAACAAAATCAATACAAGGTTTCATATTGGTTGATGTCAATGACCAAGTCTTGGAGATTAACTCAAGGATCTAATTAAAAGGTTTCTCAATAATATCAGCATGTGTAGACCCTACATTGTATAATTATTTATCATATCCAATCACATATTGTCATGAATGCGCTTTGTATTGTCTAAGATGTGAAAATATTGGAATACAGTGCATTATCAATTTAGATATGCAGTTATATCTCTTTCAACTACATGTAGTTCCTAAAAAAGATTGTCTAACTTGTACAACAAATGGAATGCTTCATCTAGAAATCATTCTTGTCAACTCTTTAATACAAGCATTCTACGACTGTTGCCGGTTGTATCTTCAAAGTTATTTCCTCTCAATTGTAGAAGAAACAGCATTACATAGAAGATACGGTAATATACAAATGCACATCCTATTAACGTGACCAACACCATTTCAGTCTCACTCTCAAGACTGACTAACAAGCAGGTTAGTGGAATACTGTGATGTACATGTACATGTACACAATACTGTTCTTTATTCCATTTACAAGGCAGACACTGACAGTGTGATGGTGGATGATACCCTGGACACTCATAAGCTATAATTGATCATAATCAGGTTGAGAGAGGACAACTTTCAATTATGATCAATAACTCAATAACTTGAGTGCCCTCTGTCTAAGTTATATCTGACACGTTATTATCCTCTATAAACTGGGCTATTAGAGAGTCTTGCCATGTTGGACATCCATTTGAAGTTATAGTGATGACATCACTTGATAACAATCACCTCCTCTAAGTCAAGGTCACCTTCGCTATACGGAGTTATCTTACCACACATTTCCTTTAGTTGCTCGGACTCCTTCTTAACTGCAGATTTGAGTCGTTTATTTCTCTTATCATTATACTCGTACACAATAGTAAAGTTTCCTCCAATAATAGCCACTGGCAGAGCTGTGACCATCAGTCCGACTATCATTACTATTACCATAACCACATATCCACCAATCGTTGAGGGGTATATATCACCGTACCCAACTGTTGTCATCGTGGACATTATCAACCAATAAGCTGCAAGATACAATTATGCAATGTTGTGTTATACAAAGTCATTATTAATTATCAGACACCCAAATAGGCACATGTTATGCTGATTTTTGTAAGCAAATTTGAGAAGGTAGTTTTATAAAAAAACGAATTTAAACGCCTGCTGTCAAAAGTTCTTAAAAATACATGCTTCCAATTTTGACTCCTCCTCAACATTATGATATATTTAATTTTATGAAGCAAATACTAAAAGTCAGCGGTAATAATGGTATACACTCAGCAATAGTTTTCATCTTCATATTATAGCAATAAGATAAACACACGAAAATGCGTCAGATTAGAGACTATTAGGATGTTATTATAGACTATTGTGTATTATTATAATTTCAACAGTAAACTTACCCAGTGGTACACTGCCTATAGTTTTCGGTGTAGTCCGGTACCTTCCATTATCAGAATAATAGACAAGAGGACCAAATACAAGAACAGCAATGGCTAACAGGACAATCAACAGCAGAATTTCTCTCCAGCTTCTGTACAGTGTCAGCAACAGTACTTTCAGCCCACTAAAATGTGTCAAAACTGATGAAGAATAAGTTCTCTTTCAATGATAATTAAAAATATGCATTTTCAACTGTTTACTCTAATGACCTTTCATATTCAAATGCTCAAAGTATCAACTAATCGTAATTGGCTATTATCACTAGCATTTGTTAGACTGGCATGGTTACTGGCAGGATAAACGTTTACTCTAATATATCAAATGTGCTTGGCTACTTTCCAATGATCTACACACTTTACTGTGAATACTCAAGGTAATAAATTACCACCAGTGTCTAAAGATTGCGATAGTGCAGTCCATAAACACAAAAGATCACAAGAGTGCATCGTAGAAAGTTACCTGTACAAAGATGCATAGCTGAGGAATCTAATGCACCGTGCCTGCTTTATCATAATAGTTAGAATGACGAGGGTAGAACCAATACGACACACGATTGGATCAATGTCCTCCACTGGTTTCCGACCTATTAATGCGAAGTCCAATGTTGATTGATAGACAAAACCAAACACCTCCAGGAGAGATATAGCCAGGTCTAAACAGTTTACCGATTTCAAAAAGAATCTCTTCTCCGGACAGCTTATAAATCTAACCAAAATTTCGATGAAAAAGAAAGTTGTAATTGAAAAGTTGAATATTGACAGCCTTATTGCGAGGGTAGAGAATTGACTTGCAACATATTGTTCACAAAACAGAGTCTCATTGGCTGACTTGGTCTCATTTGTCATTTTGCTCTTATCGTTTACGCTCTCTTCCACATCCCAAAGATGATCTATGCTGAAGAGAGTGATGTAGACGCTGCACAAGAAAGTGATGAAGAAGTAGAAGACAGCCCACATCTTAGAAGCAGTTTTTCCTTTAGTATCTGGCCCAGAAGGGTCAGTGAGAAAGTTCCAGATGTTATATCGGATCCGAGTGTATCCACGTAAAGGTTTGGTAACATGGATTCGTCTTTCAAAGAACTGAAACTGTCTCTCAATCTCTTTTTCCTCCACAAGTTCTCCAGAACAACAATCAGATATGTAATCTGTATCAATGCCCCAGAACTTTAGATGATTTCTAAAATCTGAGAAGCAGATGTTCTTAGGACAATGAAGCTCGTCTGTGGTGTAGAATTTAAGTATCTCTTTGAATATGTCTGTGTCGCCTTCGAAAGAGAAGGTGGTGGCGGTGAGAGGTGACCGTACCAATTTGCCGAGTCTGGTATCTGGGTACCTTAACAAGGTCGAGGTGGAAGTGACAAATCTCTGTCCAGAAACATTAATCATGATGGAGGTCGCCGATGGTGACCCTCCCTTCTCCATACTGTGATAAAGTTTCTGATGATGGCTCTGGGGTCTATTTATCGGTACTGGACTCACCTAACAGAACACATTTGCAATGTATAATGATAACTTACACTGTATAATAACTATTATACAATATTATGTATTATGTAATATGGTAAAATATATTATTTCAACCATTTTCACTATTCCATGTATAATATTTAAACAAAACTTAGCATAGATTTTAAACAATAGCAATACTTCTCATGCCGCTGTCCGTACCTTGTTCATATTTAGTGCCTAAATACAGAGGAGAAAGCTTCCCAAAAGGAGATACGTTGTGAGCTACATGTAGCAAAAGCAGAAATAAATACATTTAAATGCATCGTCATCTCTATTATCAATTTTTTTTGTATAAAAAGCATGAATAATGCATGCGTATATTATTATGATATTCAAATACAATAGTATTGCATATTATACACAAGCTTCAAATGTACATAACATTATGTATTTAACCATGTTAAAATAGACTATTTTTAGCTAAAAGCTAATGAGTAAAATATTCTCTATGTGCTCAAAATCCAAACAAATATTACGCATGTTAGACACTGCTTTTTCATTTCACAGTAATAATTTATTAGGTTTAATTTCTCAGCAAACATAATTGTTTTGGTTGCATAATAAATCAATTAACCAATGAGTATTCAATTATATCTGTATTTATTTTATACTTTAAACAAGCCAACATAATTGAAACTACTTTTGCCAATAGCCTCCAATATGCAGAGCCACTATTCAGTAGTGTCTAATTTATATCAAGTAAAAAACAGTGAGGTAGGATAACACAAATTCATAGAATTCCCATGTAATATTATATATAGCCTTATTGGTGGATAAAATATTATAGGCAATAGAATACATGTTACAAAAATAGGCTATATTTAGTTTTTACATGTGCATGTATATTGTTTGAACAGGTAGTTGTAATGAATAGGTAGAAAAGTGGTTTAACTTTATTGCCTTAACTATTGGTAGAATGGCTATCTACAATTACTAATAGCAGAGTATTAACCTAAGAGGATAGTGTTTTAACATCATAAAATATTAATTCTTTATTTATGTTAAAACCTGTATTTCAAATTTTGTAGTATAAAATCGATATGGTCTGCCGTATTCTATTGCTCCTATATACTGGCATATGTTTTGACATTGAGACATGCATGTACAGACACGTGCCACAAAGGTGTAGGTGACAGGTGTGTCCCTTATGTGATACAGTAACATGTAATGACTTGACTAGTTGAAATATGGAGGCCAGTAATATTGCGATGAAATCGACATTTAATATTTGAAATTTTACATATACATTATACACGTGTAAATTGTATCTTATTGCATGGTTGTAACAGGCTGAGTGCCTCTTTAACTGTAAACATGTTGTTTTGTAGGAAATTGACAATCCTTCATAATGTTTTCTATTATACCGAGCCTAGAAGGCCGACCTTAGGAAAGTTGGTTCTATTCGCTCTTCTCGATAGCTACTTAATGAAATTATCTGATTATTCGCAACACCGACTGACTGTTGGTAATTTTTCTGCAGGAAACTATCAGAAGCAGCTTTTGTATAATTTTGTATGCAGTTCAGCTGTCTACTGGAGCTCAATAAAATCACAACTAAATTCTGCATAAAGAACCGGAGTTATCTCTTCTAAACTAGTAAGTTCTTAGCCTAAGTCCCTTGGGACTAACAGCCAAAGTGCTGGCATAAACTAGTAAGTTTTTAGCCTAAGTCCCTTGGGACCAACAGCCAAAGTGCTTGGATAAACTAGGTAGAGCACATGTTGACTACATATACATGTTAGGACACTCGGACCCTATGGGTCAGCTTAGCACTCTATTCAGCACACAATAAATTATCTCACACTCAGCGCATGTAATAGGGAGAAACTAACAGACCAATCTAAGTTCTCTACAGTGCTCTAACCTACATGCGATGTTACTACATCTAGTTAGTGTTGATAGATAACAAGGCTACCTTGGTATCCACTATCATGGAGGTGTCACACTATTTTATCATATATTAGGTACTATTGTGAAATCTCACTCGAAAATTTGTAACTTTGCCAATAATTAGAGCTTTGAAATATTTTTTATTGATGTGATATAGATCTAAGTATTACATCGAAATTTTGGTAGAAAATGTAAAGTATGTGTCTCATAATAAATAAAAAATGAGCTACTAGAGAATTATTTCCTCTATTTTCAAGTCTCTGTTCTACAGCAGAATAAAATTCAGCTTTAATAATCTATTCACAAACTATCGGAATGACTCCGTGTCCCATGGCAATACTATTGCTACTCCGTGTCCCATGACAATACCATTGTTACTCCGCTGATTCATACGTCATGGCCTATGAGCTCCGTTCTGTAACTGTGGCTACATAGTGATAGTCCAAAGGGGAAGCTCCGCAAGTAGAAGACCATTAGATATACCGTTACCTATCAGTCATCTAGTACCGAGTCTAACCAATCCTCCAGCTCTGACTCTTTCATATCCAATTCATCTACAACATTATCACACATGCATAATTAAGCTGTAATTTCTGTGACAACATACCTAATACGGGAGTTGCCTGCCCTAAAATAGTGTATTACCATGAGCAGACAATACTCTTACATTAGAAGTGATTTTAGCTACAGGAGAGTATATAATAAGTAAGGGATATAATACATTGCTACTGAGTATATTTTATTACATTTTAGTGATATAAGACACGCAAGTAATTATGCGCCCCTCTATATTGCAGTAGAAATATAAGTTGTACAAACTACAGGGCGTAGGTAACAAAGTCATGCATGCGTGTTTGTGATTACGCACTATAAATATAGTGTAAACCAAATTAGGTTAGTTTAGCTCTATTTCAGAATGATCACAGTCAATCAGTCAAAATTATGCAGTCGAATCTGTTGGGTATTATGAGTGTGAAAGAAAAATTTAACCTAAATGTAGTGCAATGTGTGAATTTTGATTGGAGTTGTCCTCTCCACACAAAGAGACTGACAGCTCCAATGAGAGGAGCATATGGTTTAAACTCTGACTAGAATTAGATGAGGCAACTCCATTTTTCAGTAAGCTTAAATAATATCATCAGCTAAATTCGCCTAACAAGTTACATACGTGTAAAACAGATTTAAGTAAATACAGGGCTCTCAAGTTGATTACAAAAAAACTCTGAGCAGATGTACTATGTACTGCAGTGTGAGCACTGTAGCAGTATTACTTTGTTAGCAGTATTACTCTACTAGCAATTAGTCAGATATATAAATAAAGCTGTTGGTCACCTACATGTTGTACACATCTATTACTCTAAGTCTAAGGAGTTAGCATTAGTAATTGCTCACAGCCCAATAATCCCAGTACACACATGTAATTCTGTCCTTGCCCTTGGAGGGTAGTAGAATTAGTAGTTTTTCCCTAAGAATCTCTAAGCAACTCACAAGCTATGAGATCAGCTGAAGATTAATTTGGAGATTGTACAGGATTTCAATTGAAAATATAGCTAATGTGAGAAAACCTCCAAATTCTGAGCAGTTTATGAATAATGTGAAGCCACCTCCCCCCCCCCAATTCTAGAACGTGAGAGCCCTGCAAATTTGAATACCTTTATGTTCATCTTCTGGTCCGTCAACAATTCTACTTTCTCCATAATTAGCCTCAGTCCTCACAAGCTCCTCAGTCCCCTTAGTGCAGGCCTGTGGTACAGCCTGTTCATTGCTATCAGAGCAGAAAGAAAACTTGTATACCGCAGTTATGACAGCAGCCACATGGAAGGAATGAACCTATGTAGACTATGTAGAGTTCATATACTAAACAGCCATCTGCCGCCTTACTCCACACCTATTGCCCCTTACTCCACACCTATTGCCCCTTACTCCACACCTATTGCCCCTTACTCCACACCTATTGCCCCTTACTCCACACCTATTGCCCCTTACTCCACACCTATTGCCCCTTACTCCACACCTATTGCCCCTTACTCCACACCTATTGCCCCTTACTCCACACCTATTGCCCCTTACTCCACACCTATTGCCCCTTACTCCACACCTATTGCCCCTTACTCCACACCTATTGCCCCTTACTCCACACCTATTGCCCCTTACTCCACACCTATTGCCCCTTACTCCACACCTATTGCCCCTTACTCCACACCTATTGCCCCTTACTCCACACCTATTGCCCCTTACTCCACACCTATTGCCCCTTACTCCACACCTATTGCCCCTTACTCCACACCTATTGCCGCTGCCACAGAGTATGCTTAACAGTGTGAGTAGGCTCAGAATCCCAGGCTAACTTTGGAACGATGAACAAGCAAATTTATTTCCATTTAGAAATTTGATTGCATACAAGTGGACCTGCTATAATAACTGTACCATTAATAAATAGAAGCAAGCCTGTCCTACACTGTATTACTAGTAGTTGTATGTCAGACGCTCACCTCTCACTTTGATGTCTAGCGGGTGGCAGATGCTGTCCAGTGTTTCTAAATATCACGCTGTCAGCTTGACAAGTATCTCTACTGTTATCATGGTCTACTGTGTATATAGCATCCATGTGGTCAGATATATAGTCAGCATATGCTGCAGCAGCAGTACCTCTTGCCTTGTCCATTGAGTTCTACAGTAGTAAGACATTGCATGCTGTTATGTATATAGCCTACTATACAACATACAGTTAGTCCATATGGAGTAATGCACTTGTTTGTGCACTGCTGAATCTCAGACAAAGTGCTCAATGTTTACAACAGAGCTAATTAATATTTGGTAGAATCTCACTGTTTTATCTCTTTCATTACTATTAGTTTCATGCTATATACTAGAATGAAATATATAGCAATCATCAGACAAAAGAGACATAATTAACTACTAATGGACAAGGACATGGTTATGGTGTTTTATATGTAGCGATTGTTTGGCTTACTGCTATATACATGTAGCTAAAAAGATTAAGACTAATCTTGGTGTATCAAGTGATTCCATAGTTGAGCATGTGCTTTCTAGAGTGTCTGCACGTAGATATGAGCTCGTTTCGTTTATTTAGTGTGGCCATGCGTGGTTTGCGTAAAATAAAATATTTCTCAGTCACGCATAGGTGGCAATTTTTGGAAGAGTTGTTATAGGCCTGTGCATGCGTTATTATTTTCCACCTGATGTTGAAGTTTAATTGCTGTTCCTTCAGTTCCCAGATGTATTTACTTAGCTCTGTGCTAGTCCATACAAAGTTCTATGAAGCAAATTAAGTGATACTGCTATAGATACCAGATGCATTACCACATGCATGCACAACAACCTCACCGTCCTACAATCTACATGTATGTACAAAGTCCTGCAGACTAGCTTTTTTACATGCTACGCTTTAATAGTCTTTAGACCCTACATGTTGGTGGTAATTCACAGGCTTTAGTATTTGTGGTGACATGAATTATGCCTTCATGTTCTCATACTGAACCGAAAACTGCAGCAGCGATTCAATTAAGTTTTTGTATATACTGTAAATCACATCTATCCCATCATCCCTTTAGCTTGCCCATTTCCTGCAATAGCTGGCATCACATACACGTGCATATTATGCCTCTTCCAATCATTATAGCCTACTGCTGTGGCCATCCTTGCTATTCATATTCTGCTGCAACCACCGTTGCCATCAAGTGATGACTTGGTGTGGTTTGAATCTGTTACAGATTGCTATCCATAATAACTACCAAATGATTAAATTTATTAAAGAAAATCATAATATAGGCCGTTATAGTTAAAAAGTGGGGTGTGACAACTTCTAAAATTTTGCATAAAATTAGCAGTTCGATTTGATGTTTTTCTAAACTTTCAATAAACCAAGAAAAAAAGAGTGGTAAACAATTTCGGTTGATTTCAGTTGGTTTTAAAAAGACAGCAAAAAACCACCCAGTACTAGTTTATTATAGTTTACTTTCAATACAATGTATAGGTCTACTATAGCATATTCTATTCTATTCTATTCTATTTATAGAAGGTCACAACACTCCATGAATGGAATATAATTACAATAAAATCTAAAAGTAACTGAGCCTGCCTAACTGACCAGTCATTAGTAGAACTAGTATGTTATCAATGGAGACAATACAAACACAAATAAGTTAATTACAACTATCTTAGATGGACACTGATAACCAGGGTCAATATCCTCAAGTAACAGTCCACCTAATAATACTCTGTAGCTTATATACAGTATACACAAAGATAGGATGAGATAGATAATTACAATTTATTAAAACCTGAGAAGGCTCGGAGTGAGATCAATATTTGATGCAATCATCATATAAGAATGGAGTAGACATTTGAATCTCTAGTTTCTTCATATTCCACTGTATCTGTAGTACATGCAGATTGTAGGCTGCACAGCTGACTATCATCCTAGTCTAGACAAGCTAAACACAGTATCCTAACAGAGAGGGAACAGCATAGAAGAGATACCAGACAGTATATAGAGGGCCTGGTGAGTACATTAGCCTCAGGTCAATGTATTATACTCTATGCACATTCAGTTTTGCATCTGAATTGGATACACTTTAATACATGCTTATATTAAGTGTAAATGTGCTTTTGTGTTTTGCTATTACTGGAATATTTTGCAATCAAAATACTTTCTTTAGAATGTGGTCAATAGTATATTTTTATGTTCAAAATTAGTATTTAAGCTTAAAAAGGTAAGTTCAAACATGCAATTATATAGGTTGTTTTAGAAGGAGAATTTGATTGTATTGGAAATTATTAAGAAATAGTCATGATGGCTAAATTTGCAAAAATTTAGACTAGTAAACAGTATCCACTCTTTGGGTATCTATTTAGTATTTATTGGGGAGAAATGCCCTGTGGTAGGCCTATATTGTTGATCACTGTTAACTCTAATGTGGGAGTTACAACTAATATTCTACCATGGCCTTATTAACCCTAATGCTGCTAACACCTAAGGGCTAAGGGTAAAATAGGCATGTATATGAATTGTGTTGACAACCTCTACCCACACATGTTTACCTTTGCTAGAGAATACTACATTTATATCGTGATGTAGAATGTAAATCTGATTAATTGGCTATAATATAGTAGGCTGATCAATACAGTGTAGAAACTCAAACCCACAGAGTACAAATATTATGGACATTTGACCAATCACACTTCTGACTGCCTACTTTCTCATGCTTGTATTACTATTGGATGGATTTTAACAGGGTCTAATTTTTATTGCACCTACATGTACATTAGGCGATATAATTGGACAAAGTAGGCCTATGCCTAAGCTAGCATACCGCACAAGTTCTGTGTACTACATTGTAGTTACATGTACATGTAGGATTGTAGGTGTAGCAGCCTGGTTGGTTTTTTAGAAGGTGGAGCTACTTGTTAGAGATGGAACTAAATAATGTGTGTCCTATGTCTTTGTCTATGACTATGTATATGTAATGGTCTTCACCACATGTTGGAGTTATTCCTTCTTCAAATGATATTCCATCCACATCAAGACTCACCATCATAACAATTGAAAATTATTGCTAATAAGTTTTATTTGTACTATTAGAACTGTCTATAGGCTACATAACATGTATTATTAACAGATATTATTAAACAGATCCCAGAGGAGTCCGTGTGAGTTGTTACAAGCAGACATTGAGAGCTTTATACTCCTGTTAACAAGGAGACAATCATGTATTAATATAATGTACACTCATGTGTGAGTCAGCCTTAATTATGGAATTGTCTCCACTAGTGCACTGGAAGACCTACATTGACATACTAATGTTGTAGCCTTAGAGACTCATAAATTTAGTTAGGAGTAGGAAATACTTTCATTAGATAGACTGGCAGGATATCCTTAGGTAACTAGGTCAATGGCCTCAGGGCCAATAGATAGTGCAAACATAGACAGCGGGTAACCCATAGGCTATAGTAGTGTTAATCAATAAGGTATGGATAGCCTTGTATTCTACATCCATGACGGCATCGTTGGATTAGCCCCAAACAAACTTCCAATGAACCAGGTGCTGGGTTATGTCGGGTGAACATACATGTATTAGAGTAAAATAAATTTGAATCAGTATAACTGAGTGCTCTCAACAGTGTAATAAAATATGTCAGATCTAGTCGTTGACGTTGTTGTCAAAATAAACAACAATGTCTACAAAAATTCTCTTGAGATTATTTTAGGCTACTGAGAAGATGCAAGAGAATATGATTATTAACAAAACAAATAGTTTCATTTATTTTTTAAAGTTCTTGACATACAATGAAATAATATATTGCCTCACCTTGATTAGCTTATGAGAAGATAAATCCAATATGTCAGAAAGGTTAAAGCATTCTACAACCTTCTCTATAGAAGCGATACTAAGACTGAGGTGGTTGGCAGGCTCTACTGTCTCACAGTCCAGTGTTGGAGTCACTAAAATACGGATCATGATAGAATAGGCCAACATACGCATGTATAGAACTCCCGATTGACACACTAACATTACACCCACACCACACACAACTGTAGCTGATGTATTTCTCTACACTAAACCCCAGTTCTAGGAAATCAGGTGATAATGTAAGGTGCATGGATAAATGCTCAGTGAGGTGCAGTACTTTTACACTATTTTGATAGATTGAGTTCCATATTACTGCAGTTGGGGCTTACACACAGAAACAGCAAGAAGTGACCTACTCGTGCTTAAATTTGACAATGACCAAAGACGATATGGCCTACTAGTCCTGCACCCACCTACTGGTCCTGCACCCACCTATTGGTCCTGCGCCCACCTACTGGTCCTGCACCCACCTACTAGTCCTGCACCTACCTACTGGTCCTGCACCCACCTACTGGTCCTGCACCCACCTACTAGTCCTGCACTCACCTACTCCCTTTCTCCACCCATCCTTCTATTATTGGTGACCAAGAGAGACAACAATATAACTTCTAAATGCACTGGCATACAGAGGCAGAAGATATTAGTTTGATTCTCTAAAGTACCAAATTTCACATTTTGTACTATGATATCTCAAACATAGAGTGATTTGGACGCGGATATCAGTTATTAAGGAGGGTTCTACTGTATCTACCTGCTATAAAATTATTACAGTGGAACTTGCGTAATTCAAATCTCACATAATTCAAAAACTTGGTTAGTTCAAATTGTTAGCCTTGGTCCCTGCTGAGCACAATATAAATGGCTTCAAAACTTCACGCCACGTAGGCTCACACTACAGTCAATTATAATACCATTACAGCAAGCATTAGTCACCTAATAATAGTTGCTAGTAGTTAGTAGTTATTAGTAGTTACTGTTGCAATATGTGTCTGCTTAAGCTAAGCTGGGAAAACCCACTGATTGCTTTACTGTTCCTTAGGTAGATGTGTTTTTATACTGTTGTCCTGTAAATGTGATGCATAACTTGTTGCCCATCTGCAGTGTTGCGGTTTTGAGTGTACTAAAAATTACACAAAGTTTTATTAAACAGGAAGCGGTCACGTTAAAACTGTCTTTCCTCATTTGCATTCACAGTTGAAGCAAATAAAAGTTAATGCATACATGTATATAGTATTATTTGTCAAGTAGACATCCAAGTCATTATATGAAATGAAGGAATCACATAATTCAAACTTGGCCTAATTCAAACCAATAAAGGTGCAAACACACAAGAGCGCTTTTTGGAGCGAATTTGACGCTCGCAAATCGCCCAGGTGCCAACGGTCTCAAAACGCTCGAGCAGAGTCAACAGAAGTATTGAGACGATTCACTCGCCGGTGATTGGCTGCTAAACAGAGTTAAATGTTAAATGGTAAATCGCTAAATGCTAAATGGTAAATCGCCGCGCTCTCCGTTCGCCCCGTGTCTTTATCAAGGCCATAGCGTTTGACGCTTGCTCAAAAAACTCTCGCTCCAAAATGCTCTCGTGTGTTTGCACCTTAATGGTGGTCCTTTGGAGTTTGAATTAAGCAAGTTCCACTGTATTTGATTACCAAGAGTTGAGAAAATTGGGGAGGAGAGGGAGACATTCTAACCTTGACCTTGAGTTGACAGTAGAATCTCTCTCATGTCTCTACTAGCACTGTCCGTTTGCCCATCCATATCAGCATATCTATCGCTGTTCGATCCAAGTTGGGCTCCACTCTACATGCACACAAGACCATGTGGCTATAGAAATAAGTACATCATTTTTGCTATTAAACTAGAGGTGGAACGAGACTCGAGATTTCTCGAGTCTCGTATCGACTTGTCTTGTCTCGAAAGTCGTCTCGAGATGGCAATTAGTATTCGAGACTGGAAAACAATAGCAGCTAGTAATTTTTATTTATATTAAATTAATAATTATAATACAACTGATTGCTAATCAACAATAAATATATCAAATAGAAATTACTATTCAAATTATTTTGTAATACTACCTACATATACCTTCCCAGCACTGATTTCCTAGTAATAGCATTGCAGCTAACGCTGAGCTACTAGTCGATCACTACAAGTCATACAGAATTACTAACGACTGTCAATCACCACTCCCACAATGCAATGTTATGTCCTTACCAAAAGTTGTCTACCCGTGAGCCTATTTCATTAAAGGAAACATAACTCCATACTAATTTGTCAAATTACATTTTATTATTTTAGTACCCATGTACAATGTACATGTACATGCAATGTAATGTACATGGAATACATGTGCAATATATTCCACAGCCTTCTGTTCACCTTTTATTGAAACGCATAATGATAAAATACAGAGTTTACAGCGTAGCAACTGAAACTATTGGAGTTCTAACATGCCGATATATAAAATTTGGCAAACTTTTTAGAAAAATTCCCTTGAATCCTAAAACCCAGTCTCGTCTCGTCTCGAATTTTTTAGAAGTAGTGTCTCGAATCTCGTCTCGAATCCAAAAATGCTGTCTCGTTCCACCTCTATATCAAACTAGTAAATAACAGACAGTTTTAGATAAGACTATTTAACCAACTTTTCAGCTGCTTGAAAACAAGCTCAATTGATAACTACTATGTCATCTGAATCTAACCTGAATATAATTATAATTATAATATTATTATTATTATTATATATAAAAAAGTTGCAAAATTATTCAGCAGCTACTTACACTATCCCCATCTTAGTGTCACACTACAGTCATGTACTTACGGCGCTGGAGGTAGAGAGTCTCGACGTTCGATGTGATTTATTCTGTGCATGGTGATTGACTTTTCCTTTGGTATCACTCTGATTATTTTCATTTCCACTTGAACTTATATTGTCATTGTGCTTAATCTTGTACGCTTTATTCTTCTTTTTACGGTGATCATCCGGTCGCATCTTCATTCATATAAAGTCACAACTTTAGTCAATCCAGTGGCTCTAGTCAAAACAATAAAACAATTATTTACATTCAGTATTTTTGGGACTGGTTATTTTTGACTGAGTTGAAAATAATTATTATAATTTTTTCACAAAATTCCCAGCTCTATAGCCTCAGTAACCTCAACAGACTATATTGACTTTGCGAAGATTGGTACTAGATTTAGTTTGATATCGCCGATAACAGAAACGTTTGTGCATTTGTGGCGATTACAATTAGAACACTATACAGCGTTTAGGAGAAGACAACCCCAGATTTTATATTCACTAGTAAGTACTGTATAAATTGGAAGTTGTTTTCTCTCTCCCCAAAGAGGAGTTGCATAAATATTTAATATTTATGCACGGAGTAATTTATATTTTAATGTGAAGTTATCCTTTCTGGCAGCATAATACACAATTTACTTGCAATCAGTGCTTTTTTCGTAGGGGGCTCTCTGGGCTCCCGGGAGCCCCCTCAACAAATTACCACCTTTCAGTTTATAAAGCAGCCATAGCCAGGCATCATGCATGATGCATTCTATTAGGAACATGCAGTATGTACATGTACCTGGTACATGTATATCAGCATGCTATGGTAAACCCTAATGTTGACTCAAGATTCCAGACTACATAACATATTTATTGTAGTGAGCAGTCAGCTAAGGACCATAGCTAACGTTGTGTGTAATACTAGACTGAATGCCGAGAGCCGACACAATGTATTAATGAATATATACAATTATATGTTTTTACCATTTCTGCCTGACTTGCCACATAGGACTGACCGACCGACCGACCGACCGGGTGCCCACAGTTATGTTGTAGTCATCCTTCCCACCACTTTGTTAGACTATGTATATCATAAGGGTCGATTGACAGCTACGTTGCAGATTTATTGTATTTTTCCCTGAGCTAATATGAATCATTGCGGTTTTTAATAACGTTTATTTGAGCATCCACAATTATGTATAATTTTCTGTAGGACCGATGCCCCCAAGACCCCTGGGGGGGGGGGGGGTTTCCCATATAAGTGAGAGCATTTTGCAACAGCAGTCAGTTGTTCCTCAGGCTTTTAACTAGAAATCTATTAGGAACCAAAAGCCAGGGCAACTAGCATAGGGTTATACCCATGACGTTATAAACACAAGGATGAACACTCGAACCTACTGGTCATAATATAATAAGCAGCAAGTAGCTCGTGCTAGTCAATCTCATCCATCACTTAGTGCATGTAAAGTGGAGGGCTGATTGACCACTCTCGGTCCTTCCCACATAACTACAAGTATACACAAGAACTTTACAACACAACGGAGCATGCTACCACTACACCAGATCAGGAATCTTAAAACAGAAAGTTTTGCCAGTGAGCAGTAATATGCTCTGAGCCGACACAAGGCACCCCTCATATTACAGTCACCTTGCTATATTATATAGGGTGTTGGAGGGTTTGGCCCTCTTTTATATATGATATTTTTTATGCAAGGAATTTGTCTTTTGAGCAGGTATCTTCATGGATATGAAACAAGTCTCTGACGACTCAAATGACAAATTCCTTGCATAAACAACATCACAAAGTCATATATAAGAATGCCCAAACCCCCCTAGCGCCCTATGATATTATGCTTTGCAAATTTGTAATTTGCAATCTTATTTTTATACCTGCATAACAGTTCTGTGCAGAGCTACTCCCAATTTCATTGTTTGTAGTTTAATAACAAAGAGATAAATGATAACACATGTAAATATAATAAGAGGAAGTGAAATCCACAAAAAAACTTTATCATGAGTTCTATAAAATGTCAAGTGAATGCAATAAGAGTATTGTGCAGCATGTGAGAAGGTGAGAGGGGGAGAGAACCTGAAATATGTAGGGAGTCCCCTCAACTGATCTTACAAAAAAAGCACTGCTTGCAATGCATAATGATGGTTGTGTATAATGTATGCATATAATATAAGTATAATACAGATAAATTATGCATGGCAAAACCCAAAATATAGCAGACATACAACATGTGCACTAGATGCTTGTTTTCTCGGGTAATATTTGGAAAATAACCAGCACTAATGCCATAGACTGCAGTCAATATTGTACCTGCACATGTTACTATAGAACAAAATAGGGTAAATTGTAAGGATATTATCATAATCCACTGTAATTCAGTTTTTGCATTCCAACAGCCAACCAAAATAATACACATGTACATGTACTTCCATGTCTTAGATCGTGAGAATACTTTGCATGTTTCATTGTTGGTAAATCGGTGTAGTGTTGCATCTACTAGACATTCCGTTGGTACAAAGCATCATCTCATACAGTATTCCCCAGTGGGTATCCTAAGTGTGCACACAACTCCTCAGATAGTTCTGAATCTGATCTTCTGCCACCCTCTCCAACGCATCATTAGATATTCTCTGTTATGAAATCTACATGTAGATTATTTTTAGATATTTTGCACTGAGCTAATAGACTGCTTGACTGTTGCTACCAATTGTAATTCCCCTTTGTTATTAGTAAGCAAACGTTCTCTGAGTGCTCTATATATGCCACATTTTGAAGACAGGCACACAGTGTTTAGCCATATCTAAACTTAATGGCACACACTGTAATGTGCATTGCTTTGTAGTACTACATGCTAACAGGTCCAACACACCAGGCCAGTGATGTTTCAGTATAGCCATAGCTAGCTTTAATACATTTTTTTGTTCATCCTCACACTCAAGTTGTTCAATAGAAAGGTCAAGATTTTAACGTTACATAGATTATAAACAGTGTTCAAAGTGGCCTAGTGGTAAGAGCTCTGGACTTTCATCTGGGAGTCCCAGGTTCGATTCCTATATGGGTTATTGGTGGTGTTAGGAAGGGCATCCAACCTTTAATGCTACTGTGCTACTTCAGTAGCTTCGCCATTGGTGAAGTGCCTTCTCCACCCCAAATTAGAAAAAATGCAGAACTCTTTAGATCTTTGATTTCTTACTTGCGATTAATAGCGGGAAGTAAAATCGGTAAGTTTTTTTATTACGGCATGTACCTATCTCAATTTTAGTGGGCGCACGGCCAGCAGGCGTGTACCCTCATGTGAGGACTAGCGGTGGAAATGTTAAGGCTTCTTTCAATAGCAGTTGTGCTAATCTGCTTTTATTCTCAGCCCATTAGTACATTAGCTAGTCGCTAGTGTTGTTGTAGTAAAGGTATAGCACCCTTACTGACTGCAGTCAGTGAGGCCGCCTCGCCTAAGACATTGAGAAGTCACTAACCTAGTCAATTTAATATTTTGATCAAATTGGTTTTTAAAGTTTTTACAAAATAACATATGAGAAATAGGTGATAATATGTGTGGCAAACATTTTTATATTAGCAAGTCCTAAGTACTACTGTTTAGTGTTTACCCACAAATATATAACATTTTAGATATTGACAGAGAAACAGGGGAGACAAATCTAAGTTTCTCAAACATTTTCTGCATGCACTGTGTACCCACCTCATTTGTTCCAGTTTGAACATTGATTGTAAATTATAATAAACACATTAATTAATTCATGTGGTAGTAACCTGGTAACAATTGATAAAATTACAAACAACAATATTAACCAAGGATTAATCAATCATCAATTAATCAATCAGCTAATACATGTAAACAGTCCTAACATTCTTATAGTAGACTTGTCCAGGCCACATGATGCTATTATAAAATGTACTTATATTAATGAGTCGACAAGTAGCCTTCGTTGCAGACATGTGCCAAGCAGACAAATACTCAAGTCAAGAGTCAAGTAAGAGTATACATTCCCAATTGATAAAAAATAATTTAGAGTCAACTCATCGGATGAAGCAAGTCAAAAGTAGAGTAAGAGTAAATAAACACCCATTTTGAAAAGTAAAGTAAGAGTCAAGCAACTAGTGCCCAGGGGCGGATCTGGCACAGTTTGAAGGGTTCTGCCAACAGGCCGGGGGTCCAGGGGGCCGCCTAGGCCCCCTGGCGGGGTCCGGGGCAGCGCCCCGGCCACCGAAGCTATATGCTGAATTTTGCACTAAATGAAGCAAACTTATGCACACTTACACTTTGAATCAACATGTTCCTGTTACATAAATATTTGCTGCCCTATGATGCAAATAAAATATTTCTATGTTTGTATATTATTCTAAATTATATTATCATTTTATAATTACATTGCATTATAATAGTCTATGACTATGAATATGTATGCCAAGCTTGTATGGAGTGCAGTGCAACTCACTCTCCTTCCTGTACTAAAGCATAATAAACATGAACATGGGTTACATGACTTTATATTTAGTGTTTGATCAACAAAAATCTTAAAATACTGCATGCTTGATTTATTTGCCTCTTAGCTGACAAGAGTTGTCTTTCCATCTTTAATGTACATAAGGCAGTTTCCTTCTTGGCTTCTTGCACGTGATTTGGTTTCCTAGCACCATTACATTGTCCTTGACATTTTTAATCTAGCCTAAATAGCTTCCTGTAGGAAGCTTGTGTCTTATGTTATCTATTACTAATCCACTAATGTGGCTAGTTTACTACTATAACTGTAGCGAATCAAGCTCACATATTAGTAATAGCTTTCCTGTGTTGGAAGATGAACTTGAGTAAGCCGTAAATACTTTATTTCATGATCAATTTGCAGCTAATTTTAAGAGAAATAATCAATTTAATTTTTTCTTTATTGGAAATGAAGGGTCCGCCATGGCAGGGAGGGCGGGACCCCCAAATCCGCCCCTGAGTGCCAAAATACTAGAGTCAGAGTAGAGTCAAAAGTACAGCGGTATGTCAAAGAGAATACCAATGGGAATTTTGTAGAACACAAATTTCTGATGTGTACAAGTGTGACAACACACAATAGGTAATACTTAGTGTTAGATCTGATTTTCTGTCAGTTAAAGTAGTTCTGAGGAACAAAAGCTATTTCAAATTTGCACTTTTATAACAACGGTAGGTCTGTTTATCTATAAGCCTCTCAGCTTCTCTATGGTGGACAAGACTTATTACATAATCACACCAAACCAATAGAGTTATCATTGATAGCTGAGAGATTAGAGTAAAGTAAGAGTCAAGCATCATGCTTTGTAGGAGAGTAGAAGTAAAAGTCAATTCCCAGCTTTCACACAATACAAAAGCACAAGTCAATTAAAAGTAATGAAAAGCTGTTGCTCGAGTTAACTTGAGTCGAGTAAAATGACTGAGTGCCCATGTCTGCTTCGTTGACCAATCAAATTGTAGCCATCATTTGATATTTTTAGCAACAAATTGTGATTTTTATTGTCTAGGAATATTATTTAGCATTTGTTCTACACACCTATTTTTTTATTTTGTGACAAAACTTCAAATAAAATCTTCTGTTTATAATAACATAATGTGTGGTCTGGCATTCGCTCTTTGCAATGATGTAATCGACTAGTTTTAACAGAGCTGAGTCCCAACTTGACGGCATGTAGCCCAGCTGACAGTATGGTGACTGGTCCAGCTGCTACTAGGCTTTCTAATGGTGTATACATGCAGTTTATAACCTCAAAATTTCAGTACAGTCCACCTTTAATTGCATGGTTATAAGAAGTTGTCCTCTCCCAACATGTTCCCTATTTGCTTCTCATTGTAGAGAAACGAAGAAAAATAGGAAAGGACAACTTCTTCATTGTGTTAATGGCTCATGAATGAATGTCCATGGTCTGTAGTTATAACTGTGGCAGTCAGTGAAGGTTGCAGTTGACTCGGACATTTTATTTCCGGTTTGGAATTGCAGAGGGGCCACACATTACTGCTGTTGGTACCCATCTGCACCAGCAAGTATAGCTACCTGTTTTGCCAATGAGTTTAAGACTTTACTAATTAATATGAAGTTTTATTGATCCAGGACATAATTATGCCAGAGACCATTTAGAAATGAACCAAAAGAGTGCTTACTATGCTTTCCAATTTTCAATTTTATAAATTGCATTACATGTGGGTCTGTTTACTGGCAACAAAATCTAATAGACATCTTGATATAATATCAATTCACCAGAGAGTAAAACTCTACACTTCCTTATTCTTACAATCAAATTTCACCAACAAAAGTAATGAACATAAGCAGTTCGTGAAAACCAGTGTAGTGCTAATCGTGATTTTGCAAACATACATATATAAATTGAATACTACATCATGTAATTTGTTGGCAGGTAAAACATGAAAGCATGTTTATCAATTTAGGCTCAAGAGTTTGGTTGGTGAAAAACAACCATTTGTTATACAATAGGTTGAACCGGAAGATAAGGATTAATTGTATGCATATACAAGCAGTGTAGACTTGATACTAGGCTATTTATAAATGATAGCTCTTAATACATAAGTGTCTATCAACTCGTTCATAGTAGTGTGTTATCTATATTCTAGACATAATCTATACTCTGTCATTTATAAGAAGTACATGTACATGTATGTTTATTTAGGCCATATTACAGTGTAGAATTAAAATTAACTTTTCCAACATGTATTTACATGTACATGTGCACACTGTCCTTTTATAGAAAATCAACTATCTCTGACAGAATGGGAACTGGAGTGAGTAGGCACAACGCAACGACGAAACAGTCGGCAACTGGCAGTGATAAACATACCACTAAAGTGTAAGTACCTGCATATACATGTCATATTACATCTGCTACTAAGGTGTAAGTACCTGCATACATAGGTCTTATTATACCTGCTGCTAAAGTGCATATTTTAAGCACCTGCATCATGATAATGCTATGTCCTGTGTTGACACAAGACATTTTATTCAATGCATTCACTTGTTGTAACTCGAATGGATTGAAGGTGAGATCTATATATATGTTGTATCGGCATCAGCAATACTCTGCTGATTTTATTGATGTCTTTGGCTACTGTACGTATGTATCATACCAGTTTGTTTCTTGTAAACGATCCTTTTTGATTGCATAATATGTAATAGTACCGATCCGAGACCATTTTGTGTGACTCTCGCAACGTAGACCTCTTTTGGTTGGAGACTGACCATATTTTACCTATTAGCATTTTGATTTTTATATATACTGAGCACAATTTTGCACTCTACCTTCAGTTGTCTATAGGCTGTTGCTCAATAAAGTACTCTTACCAATTGAACTATACAGGCTCTTACTGATTACTGCTAACAGTAGAGTATCAGGCACTCTCCCCTCGCCTTGGTTCTTTCCAGGTACAGTCCCATGACTACTACCAGGACCCAGAATTCCAACCCCCTCCCTACAGTCATAGGTACTGCTTCTGCTAGCCCAGCCTAGCAACAGGGGTCTTTTGTGACTCAGACCTTGAAGGTCTCCAGGGGGTTGTCACACATTCCTCATCATGTGCTGTTCTGCTCGGTTGGACTTGCCTCTTAGCTTCTGCTTGACCAGTCAGTTTGACCCTCTCCCCTTGCAACTCTGGTCCGTATATCGTACGGCTGTGCCTCAGCTACCCGGTCGGACACAACAATAATAATGTTATAACCCTGCTACTGAAGAATAAGTACCTACATTGTACATGTACATGTACATGTATATTACATATAGGACCTACATACACATTATTTGTGCTATTTGTACAGTTGAAAAAAGCTACTAGCCGCCCTGATCGGGCAACTACACCAGTGTTCGAAGTGTGGTTATACGGGAGTATACGGTGTGCACCCACCTCAATTTTAGTGGCTATACGGCCAACTGGCATCTACCCTCACTTTAACAGCTAGTTCTCCCCATACAGTCACTGTGGATCTGATAGTGTAGTGGTCGAGCGCTTGAATACCATTCATAGGGACATGGATTCAAATCTCACCAGAGGACAACTTTTTTTTAGTTTAGTAATTCACTATTTTCTTAGCTACTATAAGATTAAGTGGGTAGCTGTACAATGCTAATCTATAAGATTGCATGCACCATGTATTCAACTGTAGTATGTCTACTGAACATGTATTTAACTACACTGTACTTTGTCTCTGATAAGTAATCGTCATTACAAGCATCAACCAAAGGTGCCAGCAAAGCTGTATTCAATTTTGGTTTCCAGACTTTATTTCTCCAGCAGCATCTTGCAGCATCAATGTTTTAGCGCTAACCGTTAACTGAATCATGTAAACACATCCTTCATCCAGGGCGATGATCAATAATTCTCCAGAAATGTTAAACATGATTTTGAACTATCTAACATACATGTAGAGATCACTCTGTGAAATGGCTGTCAACTAATTGTCTAACATGACACAAAGCATGCAACCTGTATGCGCCTTATTAAAATTTCAATCCTTCAAGCAACGTTACCTGTAACTGCTGCACATGTTATGTATGTTTTGAATCTAAGTGTGGCATGATGTGGCATCTGGAGAGAGATCAATCAATAATCACATGTGTATTGTATTCCATTGCTTACATGTACATGTACACTTAGGCTAAGCTTAATATCAATGTCACTCTTGCTGTTTAGAGGTAAGAACAAGATAGACACATCTAAAATAGAGGTAACAGATTTCACAGATGAAGAAGAGGAAGAGGTACCTTACAACCCAAATCTGGGAACTGTAGAGAAGCTGACAGATCAGGAGAAACAACTCCTAGAAACTACCTGGATACGTATAGAGAATGATGCAGAGAGAATTGGAGCCATTACATTCATCAAGTACGTAAAAAGCTCAAATAAAAATATAACTTGGTTAAATGAATATAAATATGCAAGTCAAATAAATGTTTTCCCTCAATAGTATTCACTGTTGAAGCAAATGAAAATTCATGCATACATGCACATATATGCGCTACTACATTTTTAGTATTATCTGTGAAGTAGGCATCCAAGTCATTATACAAAATAAAGTGATCGCACAGTTCAAACTCATGCCTAATTCAAACCAATTATGGCGGTCCCTTGGAGTTTGGATTAGGCAAGTTCCACTGTACGTATAAAATATTGTAATATTCAAATACATCTATACAAATCAACTGTACACACAATTAGATATAATTTTTAGCTTATTTGAGAAAAATCCAGGAGTTAAAGACAGATTCATTCCATTCAAGTCAATAGACGTACAGAATGAAAGGTATAATAAAGCACTGAGGAACCATGGGTTGCGTGTTCTCAAGACGGTAGGTAAAATGATACACAGAATACGTGAAGATGAGAGTAAGATGATTAACATAGTCAGAGCTACCGGGAGGCGACACTTGGCCTACAGCGCAGACGCGACACTCATAGACGTGAGTATGCATGGCAGTTGAGGATTATGCACTGTAGTAGTGTTTTAGTTTTGTATGATATACACTGTAAGTCTACATACATGCCCAAGATGGTATGCACACAGCTGTATGCACCATTTTAATTTATTGCTCTGAACAGTGAGTTTGTGATGTACACTCTTTGGTAAAACAGCAAGTTATACATGTAGTTTCTTGCAGCATTTAACTGATTGTGCACCTAAGATGGTTCAAGCCAGCGACTTTCAACTCAAAGTATCCCCAATTTAAAGTTGTTGTGCTTTTAAAATCAAATTTGAGATAAATAATCTCAGAGATCAAACAAAAGATAGTGGAAGGAAAGATGGTTCACTCAATGATAATAACATGTCCCCCTTCCCGAATTCGTCCAGTTAAAGGAACCTGTGATGCACTTTTCGCCATCCTTCTGTTGAGCTCCGGATAGCTGTTAGAATAACGCATAGTTGTTTTAACCATATATTGTATGTGGTAGATTTGTGTGAACTGTGGAGCCGTAGTAAAGAAGCATCTCTAATTGACCCAAGTTAACCCAATAAGGATAACACATTACGGCATAAAGTAGCATAACTCCTTATCTAATCTGGACCCTGTGCTGGGGGGGGGGGGGGGGGGGTGAGAGACAGTGAGAGTTTTTGACCAAAGGAAAACGTTTTTCCTTTCACAATCTTTGACCATACAGAATCGTACGACTCTATGGTAGCATGATTTAATCTCATCCAAAGAGGAGATAACTCCAAACTGGTGTAACAACTTTAGTATGGCCTGTGAAATTGTTCCCTTCAAGTTTAAGATAAGCATTAATACTGATTGCTGCATTACTAGATGATGTGTCCACACTTTGTGAAAGCTATAGAAGGTACCCTGGGAGAGAGTTGGACAGCAGATGTAGAGTCAGCATACAACCACCTGTTTGCCATCCTCTCCCTCCACATGAAAGAGTCGCTGCTCATTGCTCAGCATGAAGATCATAAATTAAAACTGAAGAAGACAAAGAAACAAGCAAGCTAATGGATTTCTGAAATTCGCTGGGGCAGGAAATAACTATAAGCTGTAACTATTAATCTATAGCAGGCGTCAACTCAGCCATTTTTTGGAAAATAAGCTGAGGGGTTCAGTGCACTGCTTGCTACATGTTGACTCTTCATTATATATATAGTAATATATTCACATGTGCAATTCTAATGTATCTGTGTCTTGTGACTAACTTTTGTAAACAACTACACTGTTGATTAGCTTTTTAAATTCTCAGCCATAAGCTTAAGGATTTATTTTACATCTATAGCCAATGGAGGTCCAGGTTGCAAAGTTTTGGTTCAAGACAAACACCTCACAGTGTAGTTCTCATACATGTGCTTGTATTATACATTGTATATAAAGTTCCATATTTTGGTCAGACTGATTCTAACCTGGTTTTTGGCCTGTTTTATCCAGTAAACCAGTGTGTTACATAGCATAGACTTTGGACCTTGTTCATAATTATGTCACCTGCCACTGCGTGTATTTGTTGAGTATGACATCGTCATGGTAGAGGGATATGGTACATGTAGTGTGATATATAATACTGTGTGTTCAGTGGTTACGTGACTGGTCATCTATCCACAGTACCCCACTCTAAGAAGTTTCAAAATGGCCAAAGTGCTTTAGAGAAAGCAATTTTTTATGGTGACAGTAATTGTCAGCATCAGCAGTTATAATTGACTAGCATAATCGTATCTCGTCTGTAGTTAAAGTAAAATCGGGTTTATCTCGTGCATGTAGTTGCACAAATCAATTTATACATTTTATTTGTCGGATTTTAAAGTGTCAGTCACTTTCTACTATAGTTTGCTGTCTATTGTTTATTGTGTTGTTATACTCGCATGTTTGTAATGCTGTCGGTAGAAGCACTAAATAAACCGGTATATATTTCATAAACATTCATTTTCCTCCAACTTCTGTTAATGTTCAGAATAAAATTAGGTTTTATGTTAATGATAAAGCAATTTCTATCTACATGTACATGTAGTTATTACTTGATGAGTTTGTCAATGATGAAGTATTATTAGTGCACATTCTGAAGTTGTCCTCTCCCAGTTTTAAGGCCAATCAAGTTGAGAGAGGACAACTTTGGTATAGTTATTAGCTTACGTAATATGGTAATTTTGAGAAGTTGTACAGTTTATTATGTGTATGCTGTGGACTATATAATATTGTTTAGCTACTTATCCATCAACACCACATGGGGCTGTTTAATGGTAACGTAAAATAATGCGTGAACTTCCATGTGCAATGGTAGAAGGTTCTACATCACATTCATATTACATAGAACCTTAGGATAAACAAAATACGTAATTCAGAGTTTAAATAAATTGTTTGAAGGTAGAAGCACACTAGATTGTATCAACAGTATTATTGCCAGACATTTGTTGACAGTATCACTGCAGGCTATGGTATGTGTAACCTGTAACCCATAACTACATGTAGTCTCTGGGTCTCTGTTTGGTTTAACAAAAAATTATGCACAAGCCTGGATTGGATTGGAAAATCATCAGTGGAACGTAGTGTTGCACACGTACATGTCAATGAATATCAAAATATGATATGCACAATGTTATGCAGTCAAAGCTAATTTTAGTGAACAGTTTTATATCAAGCTGGTTGCTATGGAGACAGTAATCAACGGAGACAATACAAACACAAATAAGTTAATTGCAACTATTTAGCTGGACACTGATGGCCTGGGTCAATATCCTCAAGTAACAGTCCACCTAATATCCTCTTATACAGAAATTTAATACATTGTGCATATATAATATAATATAATATATTATTCCTTATAATATTAAGCACTTACGTCGACGCACTATAATATTATAGCGAGATGAGATAGACAATTGCAATTTACTAAAACTTGAGAAGGCTACTGCGAGATCAATATTTGATGCAATCATCATAATATAAAATTGGAGTACACATTTGAATGTCTAACATCTTCATATTCTACTGTAGTACAATGTAGATCGTATATTGTAGGCTACATCCTATTCTAAGCCTATATCATACACATTCTGGTGAGTACTTATTATACTGGTGTGCATATAAGCCTATACTGGTGTACATTGTTATTAAACATATAAACCTATTCTAATTCAGGGAGTCATGTAATTAGGTCTACAATTATGCAAGTAAAAACTTCTGTCGAAAATATTGCATATACAAAATATTTCTAGAACCTCTTAACACTTCGTCATTTAGTAAACAATTTGTTGTTTATCGGAAAGGAATGCCCAGTGGTGTATTATAGTGCAACTTTGATGTTGGATTTGGTACTCTACCATGGTTGTCTTATTTTCCAAAATGCCCCACGTCACAACAGGTTGAAAATTCTTAACATACATGTTTAGACATTAAATAGCATGTCGGCCAATTGGACACATGAATAATAAAGTCATGGAGCCTATCTAGGATGATTTTAATTCTATTTACATTGAGCTAGTGGTTCACTTGCAGTGTGAGACCTCTGTCAGTTAGACAGAGGGGAGATAACTTTAATTTACATGTTAGGGGGTTTGGCCATTTTTTGTATATTATAATGTTTATTATGCAAGGAATTTGCCTTTCTAGCAGTAAAGAGACTGGCTTTAGATCCATGAAAATATCAGTCCCTGACTGGGGGTTTGCACCGTACCTCTACAATACCTTAATCGCCTAGCACAGTGAACAGAACTTACTACCACAACACCAGCTGACTAGTATTTTCATGAATGCGAAAAAGTCTTTTACTTCTCAAAAGACAAATTTCTTGCATAAAATCATCACTAATAATTTACCGTAGAATGACGTTGTACGACTATACACAAGTACATATGTGTATAGGTTGCTTTTGTACCATACACCACAATTATGCATGTCTAAATGTGCACAAGTTATATAAATGTTTATACTAGTGCAGTTGTGAAACTTCACTAATTAGCTGTAGGCCTAATTATAAATAAATAAATAAATAAATAAATCATTTGACTCATTTTGTGAATGAAATAGAATGTAACTCTGATTAATTGGTTATAAAATAGTAGGCTGATGAATCAAATAGAAACCCAAACCCACAGAGTACAAATATTACGAACATTATTTGACCAATCACACTTCTGACCTACTACTTTCTTATGCTTGTATTACCATTGGATGGATTTCAAGTTTTGATACAACCCTAATAATATAATAACCACAATTCATAAGGTCCATGTTGCAATAGTTTGGTGTAGTAACATAGTGGACTTTCAAGAAGGTAGAGTTGGTTAGGCCTATCTACTAGGGATGAAACTAAGTAACTATTGTATTAAAATGTGCGTTTTAGGTAGTGGTCTTTACTATATTATTTTAACCTTGTAGTAAGTTCAAGTTATTTCTTTTAATGCTCACTTCTACAAATAATAACATTTCATCCAAAGCCTCCTCATCACAATAATAGGTAATAATAGCTAATAATTAGCCCTTGCAGTGTTATATCTGTCTACAGGCGTCATAGTATGCATTGCTAACAGATATTAATGTTGTTAAGCAGGTCCCAGAGGGGTTCGTGTGAGTTATTACAAGTATACATATTGAGAGCATTATATTCCTGTTAACAAGGAGACATCCATGTGTGAGTCAGCCTTAATTATGGAGTTGTCTTCTCTGGTGCACTGGAAGACCTGCATTGACATACTAATATTGTAGCCTTAGCCTTAAATTTAATACCCATATACAAGATATACATGTACATGTAGATATATATGTAGATGTACATGGTAGATATACACGTATATGTAGATATACATAGTATATAGCAGTGAGACTTGTTGGTCACTTGCATAAACAACAAAGTTGGAGGTTCTCTCAGTGATAGAGCAGTGCTAGGTTGGCCCTAGGGCTATATCGCTAGTTCAGTGCGATGCATATCTTCGGGTCTTGTACTACTCACTGTCGAACTCTACAGTAATATACTAATTCACCAGAGAGTACAGTTTACTGTATTCTTACTTGTCAATTCCATCAGTTGAGGCAGTGGACATAAGTAGCATGTAAAACCAACTGAGTGCTAGCCTAACCATATATCTCATATACAGTAAGTTGAGTACTACAATGCAATTTGTTGCCAGGTAAAACATGAAAGCAGTTTATCAATCTAGGTTCAAGCAGTTTGCATGTAGATGATGTAAAATAATTATTTGGCTATTGAACACGATGGACTTGAAGACATATATTATTTTCTATATTATACAATGTGCATAATATTACATTATTGTTATTATATAATATGGGCTATTATTATAGCTTCCATGCAAGTGCACATGTAGCCTATATTGTTTTTCAAGCAGCGGCAACATTTCGAGTAATACAATAAGAGGGAACCTGTATTATAATTATAGTCAGTGTACACTCAAATCTAGCTGCTACAACAGCTATATACAAGTACGCACTGTCCTTCAACAGGAAACCAACTATTTCTATCAGAATGGGAACTAGAGTGAGTAGGCACAACTCAGCAGCAAAACAGCAGGCATCTTGCTGTGGTAAACTTACTACTGAAGTGTAAGTACCTGTATACACATTTCATACTATATCTCCAACCAAAGTGCAAGTACCTGCGCACACATGTCATATATTATACTTCTCCTACCAAAGTGCAAGTACCTGCGCACACATGTCATATATTATACTGTGATGGTACAGGACATTTGTATACGACTCCAACTCCCGGACGAAGCTCCACCGCACCCTAAGTGCCTAGTAGTTGTTACAGCGCTACTCACCTGACACTAACATTCTCACAATTAGTGCTCGTATACTTACCCTTAACTACATTGCATGTTCAAAGTACTTAATTACCGTCTATATATATATGTCTCCATGTGTTTATGCTCATTCCTTATTCATGTATCTTACTATATGTTGTTATACATAGTCACATGAATGTTTCTAAGTCTTTTAATGCCTTTTATACCCATGTACAGAGGCCCGACCTCTCAGAATCCATTGATATTCATTTTGTACATGAATTGGACCATTATAAGCAACTTTTGTAGAACCCGACCTATTTTGGGTCGGCCGTCGGGCTTCCGGTGGCCATCTTGTTGCGCAACTTCCGGACGACCACACGTCGTCTTTTCCCGACGTCATGTCGGCCGGAAGTCCTTATACTATATAAAGGGCACTGTTTTACTGTTCATTGTCTCAGTCTACGCTTGGCTTTCAATAAAGACACATCTATACTTGATACAGGGACTTTCTCTTCCTTTTACTAGGTCATTCGCTTTGCGAACCGCCTACTAGGTTGAATTACTCTCTTTCATTGTATAGTCTGAAGGTCGGACTTGAGATCAGATGGGTCGTCTTTGGTAGTATTTGGGCTACTGAGACCGCTCGATCTTTCATGTAATGCGAAGTCCTATTACCACTCATAGGCACTTCATTTCTGGGTCGATAGTCGTCCAAGGACGACCGCACCAAATCGCAGAAACCATTACATTGGTGGCAGCGGTGGGATTCTAAGGTCGTACTCTTACGATACGAAGAGAAGGAAGGTGACCTCGGCCTCGGGTGACCGACCGACCTCATTCTTCAATACTTCTACGGCGATTTAGGACTCGGACCCGGGAACCTTGGATACGAGAAGGTGACAAACGCTAAAGTGCACCCATAATTCTCGTGGTTCCGCTGGATGTAGCCCGACCTACGCCGGATCTTCGATCAAAGACCGACCTCGGATCCAGAACAGATTGACGGTACTCAGTACGACCATCAGGCCGACCCGGCCTAACAAACTACGGTAGTTAACTAACTACCCGACACCCTACAGACATCAAACCGAGGACGACACGTCCCCTCCATTAAAGAGGCTCCATCTATACTCAGCAATGGCTAGCGATATAGACAGGCTAGTAGAGGTAATCGGACAGTACATAGAAGTAGCTCGACCTCAGCCGCCTCAACCCTCTTTCAAGACACCACAGTTCGACGGACAAGGAGACGTCGAGTTCTTTATAGAACAATTCCTGACCATAGCCGAGGCAAACGACTGGAGCCCGGCAGCCATGTACCTTCACCTAAGAGAGGCCCTCAAGGGACCAGCACAAGAATGTGGCCGACCCGGCACCTCAGAAGGGATCTTTGAAGCTCTACGCGCCCGATACGGGTTAACTGATAAAGAAGCTAGACTCCAGCTCATACAGCTGCGGAAAGATCCCGGCATGTCATTACAAGAACATGCCACCTTAGTCAAGAAACTTGTACATGTGGCTTTCCAGGAACTACCCGAAGCGCACCGCCGGGTATTGGCTGTGGAAAACTTCAGTAACTCTCTTGAGGACGGACACCTACAGAGACACCTCTTGGCAATAAACCCCAGAGACGTGGACTCGGCCGTCCGAGCCGGAAATGACTTCCTGCTCGTCAAGGGACCTTCCCGTGGAAGTAAAGCACACCAAATCAGGGCAGTCACAGAACCCGAGCCGGAGACACCCCAAATAAATACAGTGGACTCCGACCTGACCTGGATCAACGACCTAAAAGAGGCCATCCAGACACTCAGCCAAGAAGTTAGACGACTTCGAGGACTACTAGACGCCCCCAGAGTACCAGGACCTCGGAACAGACCCTCCTGGCAGACCAGCAGGAAGCCTGGTCCCCCTCCTCAACGGACCAATGGGAACACTCCCCCCACATATCCAGAGCCACCAGTACCCGAGTCGGGAAAAGGCTCCGGCCCGAGACAGTAGAGGCTGGCACTCGGGCCCTACAAGTTCCTCACACCTCTCACATTTCCATCTCGGAAGACCGTCCCAAGTATCCGGTCGGCAAGGCCGACCCCCCTTCTAAAACAGTAACCCAAGTGACATATGTGAAGCCGCATGTACCTAGCCTGTACATACAAGGACGACTATGTAGCCAAGACGTAACTCTACTCTTGGATACGGGCTGTACGACCAACCTGATATCACCTCGCATCCTGAAGAAACTGCAGAGACCCGACCTAGAGGTCCTACCAGTAAGTCAGCCGTACGGCAAAATGGCCGACGGTTCGACTCTCAAGTTCGAGGGAATGGTAAGGCTACCTATGGTAGTCGGTCGCACCTTCAGCCAAGAACTGTTCCTCATCGGCTCCATACCAGAAGACGGCGTCCTAGGAATGCCCTACCTGACTAAGCACAAGTGTTCTGTAAACTGCCATACCGCTAAGGTATACACCAGCCGAGATCAATGGCCGTGTGTCAATAGAACGGGAAGCCCTTATACATTGAGGACGATGCCTGAGATGAAGCCTAGTACGCCTCCGCCCGACGTCGATGACCCATGCCGACGTCCTGGACACCCATACAGAGGACCAGGGGCCGAGGAAGGAACGGATAATTCAGTACCTAGTACACCTGCGCCCGACGTTGATGATCAATACCGACGTCAAGGACACCCCCACAGAGGATCCAGGGCCGAGGGAGGAACGGGAAGCTCATCACTTAGTACACCTGCGCCCGACGTTGATGATCAATGCCGACGTCAAGGATACCCCCACAGAGGATCCAGGGCCGAGGGAGGAAAAGGATCATTACCGCCCAGTACAACTCCGCATGGCGTCGATGTACAATGCCGACGTCCTGGCCACCCGATAGGGGGGCTAGAAGCCGAGGGAGGAACAGCGAAGAAAAAGAGGCAAGTAGAGGACCAGGGCCGACAGGCTAAAAAGCCGCGCATCCAGGAGCGTAGACAAGGCGCAAACCGCCTCGAGGAAGGAGCTGTCGACTATTTCCAGCACCCGATATTCCCGCCGCCCGACTGGGGCAGAGGTTCAAAAGGTAGACCCTCCTACGTCCGGATGCTAACGCCCTACACTAGGGAAAACAGACCCTTATCATACAGGAGGAAGGCCCGGTGGAAGCGAGGCCGACCCCCAGAGGTTATACTAGAAGAAATTCATCACAAATGGGCTGCCCAGACGACTACCTATCGTAGGCCGACACGGCCAGGCCCGTGTTTACTCTCCAATTCCACAGACGGATCCGGTGACCCAGACAACCTTGAGATCAAAATAGATCTAACAACAGGGGTCAGACAAGTGCACTTCCGCCGCAACGTAGTTCTACTACATGGTGAGAAGCCAGGTGTTGCAGGCATAACGTCGCACACCACAAGGAGAACCAGGGCAGCCCCCACACCTATAAAAGGCCAGGATCCAGATGGATCCCCCAGTACCTTCACCACCACCACTCAGTCAACACCTAGTCGGACAACAGAGCACTCTATTCGAGACTCCTCAACAAGGACGGTGCCCTCCCTAGTCGGCCTACTCATGGACTTGCCAGGTGAGCCAATAGACTTGGACGAGGTACTGTTGCTTTTGGACGACGACGACTTATATGCTGATCTCGGGAACTCCTCGAGGGATGAGGTCGTGCCAGTCGGGTCGGGTCATACTGAAGTACCTTCGGTGCTTCGGGACGATGCCGTCCTAACCAACTCGGACATGCACCGCCTCCCCTCCGGGACGACCTCGGACACGCATATGTACTCCAATAACATTGTACACCATGTGACTGAGTCGGGTGACGAAGACGACTCGGCCTACGCAAACATTGATAATCTAAATGATCAACCTCTTGTATCTACACTTTCTCTTATAGAGACCTCTCCAGAGACGCCTATGCCGCAGTCTCAACTTTGCTGGATCTCTCCACGGACCAGTAGTGATATACGTCGGACAGCCCGATGTAAAGGAAGGAACTCCTATTGTCGACTATGTAAGCTAGAAGGGACGGAGAACACCATCAAGGCTCACACACGCCAACACTTTACCCAGTTCTTCTGTTCCTGTGGAGTCAGCGCCCGTGATGCAGAGACTGTCTATCGGCACCAAAGCCAGACAGGCCACGGAGCCATCCAGTATGAAGTGGATTCCCACATGTTCCAGCTTTTCCTCAAGGCGATGAAGCTCGACAAGAGGGTCGCTTACCCCTCATGCATCCCAGCAGACGTAGGACCGAAACCTTTCACTATACCAGCTCCTCCAGAAGCTGAAGCCAGAGCAGCAGTGGTGCGACTGACACCTCCTCCTGCGCCAAAGAAAACAAGTAAAAGAAAGTCGCCCTGGGAGCGACTAGGCAGTCCAAAGCGACCACAGACTCGTATGGACCCTCCAGCCTTGGATCACCGAGGGACTGATACTTACGACATACCCAAACGTCGGCCCCGGCCGCCTAAGGCTAGACCCGGATCAGACAAGGCCGTCCCGTTGTCGACCAGCCCTCCAGATACTAAAAATACAAAGAAGACTCTTGAATCCCGCACCCCTACAGCAGAATTCCAGAAGGAGAGAGAACGATTGTGTGCTACTCTGAACAATCGTCTCGGACGCCTCAGGCACCAATTGCACATACTCCAGCAGAGACTTCTTCACTCACATGTTAGAGACCGGCTTACTATAGTCCAGCAGACGGAAGCCGTACAGGACGAAATATCCCTCCACCAACGGCTCACGGAGCAGATCCTTAGACATACTCGGAGAGATAGTGCCAAGGATCGGGGGGCTATGTGATGGTACAGGACATTTGTATACGACTCCAACTCCCGGACGAAGCTCCACCGCACCCTAAGTGCCTAGTAGTTGTTACAGCGCTACTCACCTGACACTAACATTCTCACAATTAGTGCTCGTATACTTACCCTTAACTACATTGCATGTTCAAAGTACTTAATTACCGTCTATATATATATGTCTCCATGTGTTTATGCTCATTCCTTATTCATGTATCTTACTATATGTTGTTATACATAGTCACATGAATGTTTCTAAGTCTTTTAATGCCTTTTATACCCATGTACAGAGGCCCGACCTCTCAGAATCCATTGATATTCATTTTGTACATGAATTGGACCATTATAAGCAACTTTTGTAGAACCCGACCTATTTTGGGTCGGCCGTCGGGCTTCCGACGGCCATCTTGTTGCGCAACTTCCGGACGACCACACGTCGTCTTTTCCCGACGTCATGTCGGCCGGAAGTCCTTATACTATATAAAGGGCACTGTTTTACTGTTCATTGTCTCAGTCTACGCTTGGCTTTCAATAAAGACACATCTATACTTGATACAGGGACTTTCTCTTCCTTTTACTAGGTCATTCGCTTTGCGAACCGCCTACTAGGTTGAATTACTCTCTTTCATTGTATAGTCTGAAGGTCGGACTTGAGATCAGATGGGTCGTCTTTGGTAGTATTTGGGCTACTGAGACCGCTCGATCTTTCATGTAATGCGAAGTCCTATTACCACTCATAGGCACTTCATTTCTGGGTCGATAGTCGTCCAAGGACGACCGCACCAAATCACAGAAACCATTACAATACTTCTCCTACCAAAGTGCTAGTACCTGCATACACATGCCATAATATACCTGTAGAAATAGTGTAAGTACCTGCATGAACAGTTCAGATTATACCTGCTACTAATGTAGGGTACCTGTATACACATGACTTGTCATAATATAAACTGGTACTGAAGTGTAGGTACCTATGTTATATGTTATATGTTATATGTTATATGGTTGCCTAACTAAAACGTATAACTATATGGTAACTGCAGTGCTAGTAGCAACATAAATTATGTCTTTGATTAGCAATAGGAACTTTGTTTGAGGCAAAACCTTTCTACTTGTAGGTACCTTTATTTTCCGAGAGCATTTCAGCAATGCTAATATTTATGTGCTAACTGTATCATGCAAATATATTATTTATTCAGGGTGGTGGACACTAAACAATAGTTCCCCAGGAATGTTCATCACCATTGCAAACTATCTGCCATATAGAAATCCCCAGATATCTATGTCAAATAATTGTATAACGCTCCACATAACCTGAAGACATTGTACCCTTTATCAAAATGTCAATTCTTTAGACTATGTTTCTTATAATTGCTGCACAAGTTTTGTTCATTGGAATATACAGTAAGAGCAAGTAAAGGCACTCATGAAAGTACCGATCGATAACGAGATACATTTAGTTGATCACGTACGTAAATTTATATAGGTTAAGCCTGATATCGATCAATATGGAAGCTGTTGTTGTTTAGAAGTAAGAATACGATCGCCACATCCAAGATGGAGGCAACGGGCCTCACAAATGTCGAGGAGGAAGACGCACTCTACAAACCAAATCTGGGAACTGTAGAGAAGCTAACAGATCAGGAGAAACAACTCCTAGAAACTACCTGGATACGGATAGAGAATGATGCAGAGAGAATTGGAGCTGTTTCCTTTATCAAGTACGTAGGCAGCTCAAATAAATGTAAATACTGTAGGTTGAATAAATGTAAGTATGTGAGATAAATGTAGCTACATTGTAGGTTAGATCAAGGAGTTGGATAAATATAAATAAGTCAAATGAATGTAAATCGGTTAAATGGATAATTTAAATAGGTTAAATGAATACAATTATAGGTTGAATAAATGTAAGTATGTCAAATAGATACAAATAGATCAAGCAAGTGCAAATAGGTTAAATATATATAAAAAAATCAATCAAATTTTTAGATGGGACAAATAAATGTACTAAAGTTAAATACATTGCAAGTGTAAATAAGGCAGATAAATGGGCCACAATACCATCAATTGTCAACAAGGTCTCATGCTTACCTCTGGTAATATGTTTCATGCTACTAAGTTTTTAAGACAACTCCTATGATGAGGAGCGTCTCAGACTTAATGCTATGACTATCAAATCAAGATTCACAAGTTAATGAGTGTATCATCCGCCTGCATACTCACCGGCTTATACTCGGCGTGACCAGCCCCTAGCAGCTTGCACTGCCAGGTGCCCGTGCTGGCTAACTCCCTGTGAGAAAAGGCCCAGATGACATGGCCTTTTTTTGGCAGGGGTAGAGAAGTTGCCTTGAAGTCATGCTTTGCATGAGCCCAAGGACTATTGAGGCACAGGAGCAATCATGGCTGGATGCTCTTCCTCACACCACCGTGACCGGAATTTGAAAGTGGAACCTTCAACATGAAAGCTCAGCATTCTAACCCCAAGCCTGCACACAACGTATTATAATTTTAGTAATAATTATTGTATTCCTCCATTATATCAGTTGCTAAGCAAAATGAGATAACCCCCAATTTTCATTATAAAATATTTAGGGGTAAACAACACTCTAATGTAATAATCAAATGCGAGTTGTTTAGCAGCATTTGACCATGTTGAATATATGGCAGTGCATGTGCAATTCATGAATATAATATCAATATATTATATACACGTACATGTAAATATAGAGTATGTAAACTAGGCTATATAGTGACCATTTAATTTTTAGTTTGTCCTTGGATACAAAGGTTACAGCAAATTTATAATCAATGATGTTATATTGTTATTTCCTGAGGCTTGATGGTGTTCACATTTTCTGTAGCTGTGCCGAGGCGCGGTCCTGATAGACAATTCCATCATGCCATTGAGTTACCTATCTGTATTCTCCTTGCATCACATTTATTTTATGACAATGTTAACTTTCCTCTTTGACTACTGCATGTACTTGATGTACTGTAATCATTCCACTTTGTACACCGAGACCGATCTCTTTGCTATTGTGTCTTGGGCCCATTTTTTAGTCTGACTTATGGCATTAATTGACCTCTTGACCTGGTCCAGAAATTTTTTTCATAAGCAACACATTTTCGCAATACAAACCAGTTGCTTATTGACTGCTAAAGAAGAGCATTCTACTCGAACAGTTAGTACACAAGCACTCATTGTACTTAGCCTCAGGCGCCGTCTTAGGACTTCTCCAAGACTGTAACTAAGACCTAATGCTACCTCATAATAGAAACCGCTCATGCTACCCTGTGTGGAAGCATTAATTCCCTCGGACCCATGCATCTGTACCTTGGACCGAGTACAGAGGTTGTCTACCTTCCAGCGTATGTCTCGTTAGGCCATAAAAGAACATGAGGCTAGCGTCTGACTGGTTGACAGTCACTGAACTATGCTATCACAACAGAAACTCACCATCACCTGTGGTGATTGAAATTTGCAATAAAACTAATCAATTTTCATGTTTAAATTTTCATCAGGTAGGTTTTAGATTTTCAGTGAGTAGTCTAGTTATTACCTGCTACTGCAAGCATGAAACATCAATAAAGCTAACAGCCATATGCAACTGACATGGATGCTTCTGTAGTCAGTCTACATGTACCTCTTCCACCTCCTCTCATTTGTTGAGACTGTCGCTGCTGTACTTGCAGTCATCACCCAGAATAAGTGTTTTGTACTCATACACAGCTGTATAGCACACCCCAATTTTCCAGTTTTTACCTCTCAACTTGCTGGAGGTGCAACCATACCCTGGTATTCCTGCTGAGTGTCATGTAAGTGTTGTCCGTATCTATCTAAATATACCCAAAGTCAGCTCTACTGGCAAATACAAAATTGAAACGTATGGAAAAGATCATAGAATGCATAAATCTAGGGTACATGAAAGTAATATAGTGGTTATGCGTATATTATGAACCGTACACCCTTTGAATGTCGTTTTGTAGTTTATTTGAAAAGAATCCAGGAGTTAAGGATAAATTCATTCCATTCAAGTCAATAGACGTACAGAATGAAAGGTATAATCAAGTACTGAGGAACCATGGGTTGCGTGTTCTTAAGACCATAGGTAAAATGGTACACAGGATACGTGAAGATGATAGTAAGATAATAAACATGATCAGAGCTATGGGTACACGACACTTGGCCTACAGTGCTGATGCGACACTCATAGACGTGAGTATAGAATGGTACAGTGTTGAACGTGTAACACATGCAATGCTAAGATTCAGATATAAATCTGCACATACATGTATGTTCATAGAGGTATCATGTATACAACTGCATGCATAACACAATACGATCTTCTATAGAAAGGTATTATAATACACTGAATGGTGTAATGGTGTAGGAGTTCGCTAGGCTAATTGAGATGGATGCTGCATCGACATGTACAATGAAACTGCGTGTACCTAAAGATGTTAAATCTTTGTCAATTTCTTGCTCTCAATAGTCATTCTGTGATGTACATTCTTATGGTGAAACGGTAAACTATAGTTTTATGTGCAGTTGCTGCATTTGAAATGATTTAAATCAATGACTTTCCCAAGAATATTCACTCCATATACCACCTATTTGGAGTTTTCTTGCCTTCACATATATGTATGTGGTCAAAAATTGTAAAGATCATGCGGAAATTGTAAAGGCTCCCCTACATGAGAGGCCGATTGTTCTCTTTTATGTTCATCTGAGAAATGACCAATATATTGGTCTCTTTCATTCTCCGGCCTCACGAAGCAGCGCTGTTGTAATTGGTTAATATTAGATACATTGACTCCAATTATATAATTTATTATAAATAAGCTTTGGTTATTGGGTGAATATTAATCAAGGCCTATAGAGCCTTAAGACTTGTAGTATCACAGCTTAATCCTATGAAAATACACATACATGTAACTCCTAATTGCTATATTATGCAAAAATGTCCAATGACTAATTATAAAAATTTGACAACATTTGTTTGGCCTTTGGTTTTCGGAATTATTAATCTCAAGTTGAAGATGAATATCAATATTGATGATTGTATTAATAGATAATATGTCCACACTTTGTGAAAGCTATAGAAGGTACCCTGGGAGAGAGTTGGACTGCTGATGTTGAGTCAGCATACAAGCACCTGTTTGACATTCTCTCTCTTCAAATGCGAGAGTCACTGGTTATTGCTCAGCATGAAGATCAGAAATTGAAATTGAAGGAAAAAAAGAAACAGGCAAGTTAATGGATTTCTGAATTTGGCTGTGGCCTAGTATTATTCATAGACCAGAAGCCATTTTATGGAAAATAACATGGATGCTTCGATGTACTGCCTGGTTTAGGAATGCCCTCCATCTACATGATTGTGCAACTACATGTATTTACCACTTGTGTGTGTAACTATTGTTTATATATTCACATGTGCATGTACACAACCATGATAGTTCTCATGCATGCTCATGACGTGCATTATATATTATTCAGTACAATTTTAAAATGGTGTGTGTGTGGTTTTTTCGCAAAAAATTAATGTTTATGCAGCTGTTTCGTAAACCAGTGTGTTACAAATCTTAGTTTCTCATTCATTTGCCACCAGCCACTTCTTATTTAAATATTATTCAACCTACATGTACATAATTACATGTATATTTTTAGTATTTAAAGTCTTGACCAAGTATTATTACATTCTCATCATAATAATGCAAGGATACGATTTGCTGTATGTTCAGAGGCTGGACAGCTGGTCATGTATCCACATTTCGCCACTCGCCTCTTCTCCCAGTGATTTTTCATGTAAACAGTAATAAGTTAGCTGGTTCGCTGTGAGCACCATTATAACATGGTGTAGGTTTTACAATGTTCATCTTGTTGTGTATCTGCTAAGCTGCTGTTGGAGATTTAAGCTATGTTAAAGTGTCAGTCACCGCATCCTACTATACAATCATATTGTGTGCTGTCTATTGTTTATTGTGTTGTTATACTCGCATGTTTGTAATGCTGTCAATAAAAGCATTAATAAAATACTCTGAATATAATGTTTCATAAACATTCCTTTTGCTGCAACTTCTGTTAACGTTCAAGATAATTTAGGATTATGCAATTTTTATTTAGTTATTACTTGATTTTCTATTCACTCATAGGTTATTGAGTGCACATTCTAAAGTTGTCTTCTTCCAGTTTTAAGGCCAATCAAGTTGAGAGAGGACAACTTTGGTATTAGTTAATGATTTATGAATGGTTGCTTCGATGTACACTTTGTTGCACACATTAGTATGTGCTTGCTGTTGTAGACTATAACTATACTAGACTATAGACTATAGACTACAGACTATAGACTATCATATAACTAAAGACGAAACGGTTTACGGTCTACGGTTTACGGTCTACGGTTTACGGTCTGCGGTCTGCCATCCTCCAATCAGATTTGGGGTCGAAAATCGGGACGATTCACATATATGTTGCAATGCTGCCGGTCAGGATCTCGGCTCCGGGTGGCGCTAGGACCTTGGGACCGGGTCCCCCTGAATCCGCTGCCGGGGTGGGTTCCTAGCTTTAGGCCCTCGGACCCGACCTAGGGCGGGGTGGGTGCTCGACCCAGCCCACTTGCCGATTACGTGGTGGAACTCGGGCTATGCCGGCAGCGGAGATCCTCCTGGACCCTTGATTTATATATAATACAATGCTGCCGGTGAGGAACTCCGTTCCGGGTGGTGCTAGGACCTTGGGACCGGGTCCCCAGGCATCGCTGCCGGGGCGGGGCCGTAGCCTTAGGCCTTCCACCCTGACCAAGGGCAGGGTGGGTGCCCGACCCACCCCACCCAACTCTTTGGTGTTGGAACTCGGGCTATAGACTTGGAGTTGTCTTCTTAATGCAAGGGAGCGCAACTCCTTATGGAATCACTGTAACATACCTGCGCCACCAGAGGTCATGCACACGCATGACCACAGCACATGAACACAAGCCATCATTACACGTGAGCGAAGCGAGCAACTAATGCAGTGAGACTTGCGTCGCAGACCAAGCACGAAGTGCTTGTGTAAATCTAAAGCTAAACTCCAATGTGCATTAAGCCTATGCGATTTATATTTAAAAGTTAGGCCCATTAGTTTTGAACAATTTATTCTTCACTTACTTTGCTTCAATGTATTCTCCATTTGCCACAATTATTATGCCATTTCCTACCACACCCAGCCTCCCAGTAGACCCCAGTATTATGACCACCCAAGCTGTTTGGTTTGTCCAATTTAACACTTCTGCCTCACCGATTATATCAAATTTAAAAACTTTATCTTTTGACTCTTTGAATAATTCAATACATTGACACAATAAAAACCAACTTCTATTGAAGAAAGTCGATTGCCTATAGAAATATTGATATATTTATATCCTGAAGAACAAAAGATAGTAAATGAATATTAAAATTACATGACAGGTGCAATAAATACACAAGCATCAGAGATATGCCGGTTATATGATGTTTATAATTTGCAGAGAGAAGAGGAATCACCCAATCTGTACTGAAATTAAAAGAAGGAAGTATATCAATTGAAATTCTAGAATTTTCTTTCCCCAAGTGACAGAGAACCCTCCGGCACTGAAGGTACTCTAGTCATATAACTAAAGACGAAACGGTTTACGGTCTACGGTTTACGGTCTACGGTTTACGGTCTACGGTTTACGGTCTGCGGTCTGCCATCCTCCAATCAGATTTGGGGTCGAAAATTGGGACGATTCATATATGTTGCAATGCTGCCGGTCAGGATCTCGGCTCCGGGTGGCGCTAGGACCTTGGGACCGGGTTCCCCTACATCGCTGCCGGGGTGGGTCCCTAGCATTAGGCCCTCGGACCCGACCTAGGGTGGGGTGGGTGCTCGACCCACCCCACCCGCCGGATAAGTGTTAGAACTCAGGCTATGCCGGCAGCGAAGATCCTCTTAGAGACTTGATTTATATATGTTACAATGCTGCCGGTGAGGATCTTGGTTCCGGGTGGTGCTAGGACTTTGGGACCGGGTCCCCAGGCATCGCTGCCGGGGCGGGGCCATAGCCTTAGGCCTTCAACCCTGACCAAGGGCGGCGTGGGTGCCCGACCCACCCCACCCGACTTTTTGGTGCTGGAACTCGGGCTATGGACTTGGAGTTGTCTTCTTAATGCAAGGGAGCGCAACTCCTTATGGAATCACTGTAACATGCCTGCGCCACCAGAGGTCATGCGCATGCATGACCACCGCACATGAACACAAGCCATCATTACACGCGAGCGAAGCGAGCAACTAATGCAGTGAGACTTGCGTCGCAGACCAAGCACGAAGTGCTTGTCATATAACTAAAGACGAAACGGTTTACGGTCTACGGTTTACGGTCTACGGTTTACGGTCTGCGGTCTGCCATCCTCCAATCAGATTTGGGGTCGAAAATCGGGACGATTCATATATGTTGCAATGCTGCCGGTCAGGATCTCGGCCCCGGGTGGCGCTAGGACCTTGGGACCGGGTTCCCCTGCATCGCTGCCGGGGTGGGTCCCTAGCCTTAGGCCCTCGGACCCGACCTAGGACGGGGTGGGTGCTCGACCCACCCCACCCGCCAAATACGTGTTGGAACTCAGGCTATGCTTGCAGCGGAGATCCTCTTGGACCCTTGATTTATATATAATACAATGCTGCCGGTGAGGAACTCCGTTCCGGGTGGTGTTAGGACCTTGGGATCGGGTCCTCAGGCATCACTGCCGGGGCGTGGCCGTAGCCTTAGGCCCTCAACCCTGAACAAGGGCGGGTTGGGTGCCCGACCCACCCAACTTTTTGGTGCTGGAACTCGGGCTATGGACTTGGAGTTGTCTTCTTAATGCAAGGGAGCGCAACTCCTTATGGAATCACTGTAACATGCCTGCGCCACCAGAGGTCATGCACATGCATGACCACAGCACATGAACACAAGCCATCATTACACGCGAGCGAAGCGAGCAACTAATGCAGTGAGACTTGCGTCGCAGACCAAGCACGAAGTGCTTGTAGACTATAATTATACTAGACTATAGACTATAGACTATAGACTATAGACTATAGACTATAGACTATAGACTATGGACTATGGACTATGGACTATGGACTATGGACTATAGACTATGGACTATGGACTATGGACTATGGACTATAATTATAATAGTGTTGTTTAGCTACCTAGTCAACATTTATTAAATGCAAACTAATATTTACTTCAAGCTGTAATATGGACTGTTTAATGACAATTGTAGTGTAATATTACATGAACTATCATGGTCAATGGCTGACTGCATTGTACGTATGATCTCCTGATAAACAAAACTCATGATTCTGGGTTATTTACACAGATTGACATGTATTGGCGTGTTCTGACTTGTATTAATGGTATTATTTCCCTACATTTACTGCCAACAACATAATATACAGACACCCATTATACACGTGACCTACATATAACCTTCAAATAGTCTATACTGGATCAACTAGGTATAATAATGTTTGTTCAGTCTTCCCAATTCCATACAAAGTTGACGGCACGAGAGACCATTCTAGGCACCCAGGGAGCCGCTACCACCTTCCGTCTTTCCTCCTGCATTTCAAACTCTGTAAACATTGAAATATTTCTAGCCGAAGAACTCAGCAGGTTTGAGCTTTGGAAAGGGAGCTACTCGTACATTGTGCATCTAATATTGTGCATGACTGTGTTTATTTAGCATGTTTATTGGTTCTAGTAAGGCCTATTTACAACGTGTCACTGCACAAAGAAAGCGAGCTCAATGCCTACATGATTTTGATATAGGTAAGGTTCTTCAGCAAAATTCTAGATGAACAAGTCGTATTCTTTCTTTTAATATGATCTTTTATGGTTTAATTCCAACCCAACTGCTCTACCGCAAATAATGATCTGAGGCTACAGCAAATCTTGTGATTTTGTACTAAATTAACTCAGATCCACCACACCACCACAGCTTGCTGGAACACAGGCTGTGAACACACTCACCTGCATCACTATCAAATGCTACGGCTGTGTAGAGGAAGAGTCCTAGTAGTATACACACCATCATCAGGAAGTAAAACACCCAGTCAGAAGCTGTCTGTGCTGCCTGCAATCCTCTAGTTGTTTTGTTTATCTGAATAAGTCGCAAAGGAGTTTGTCTGTAGACTAGATGACGAGTTGCATTGAAAGTTTGTCATAAATATTGCAAGTATATCATTAATTAAGTTAGCTAATTTTTTGTCCACCAAATGGAAACATTACATAATGATGTTTTGGTTAAGTAGCCACTGTTGTTGCCAGTGTCCTTCCAAGATTAAGCCGCAATCCAAGTAACAAAGTCGGGATTACAATGTTTTGACTCCTATAAAATCATACAACATACATAATTGCGGAGGCTTTTACAAACGTTGCCAGCAACCAAAGAATGTACACTGTGAATGACTAACTCACTCTGTCTTTAATCTTATCCAGATATATCTGTACGTCTTTAAACTGCTCCTTGCTGACTTGATCAAACTTTCCGTTAATCTCATTCGTCATTGCTTTCTTTAACTCTTTGAGTATGACTTCGTTTTCACCAAGTTTACGACGTAACAATTCATTCATCCGGTTCCTAGAACAGTTATAGCACGGATCTGTTGTAATAAAAATAATAGCATGTAATTGTTGCATTCTGTACATTCCAAAATCACGAGTATGTCACTATTATTGAACAGAATACCTATCTGGCACATTGTAGTTACACACTCACACATATACAGTGCATTTTCATGGTGCAAGCTTTACTTATGCCTATTGTGAGGCAACCCTAAACTAGTCATCAACTTCATATCCCAGTTCCAATGAAGGATATACAGTGATAATCTCTGTAAAGCTAAAGTAACACCTTCATGTATTTCCAGCAGTCTTATGAAGAGTAAGTAGGGTTTGTAGTACACATGCAACCCTCTTACTTAGTCACCTGTTAAGGACACGTACATACATGTACCTGTACACTGTAAATTATAAGTGTAGAGGTCATGGTCAATGTATTTCCTTAGCATTAGATAAAGTCTGGTACGTCTGCTACAATCTCTAATATTGATATTCTGTTTTGACCAACTTTGGCCCCTATAGAGAAGCTACACAAGTCATATAGTTCCACTTGCGTGAATAAACTCACCCAAGTGTGTGTTCATGATTTCCCAGCTGAGCTGCACTGTTTCCTAGTTCTCCTGTCAACTCTTCAAAGAAATCTTTCATCTAAAATGTTTCTTCCATATGACAGAGACATTGGTTCGCAGTAGCAGTATATAACAACACATTTTCAATTCCGAAGTTATGTCACTGCAGGAATTTGTGGATTAGAAAGTATACATGTGATTGTAAGATATATAATCTGCTTTTATACTAAGGAATATAGCTATGAACATTTATTTACTCATCCAAGCACCGAGTATGAGTATTATATTTCTCACTTTCAATGCAAATTTAGTAATTATCTGCCCCTTTGCTCGCTCACTCTCCTTGGCATTAGCAATGACCGCTATGAAAGCTTTTATTTTCTCCATTAGTGCCGTCTGTTTATGCTACAACATTCATCATCACGTAGACATCACTTTATATTTCATCAGATTCTTCATTTACAAAACATGCGCATTTGATGTTACAAACCGATAAATCGTTAATCAGAAATCTGCAAGCAAAGTCTTTTTTTAAATTATGTATTACCTGCATTTTGATTTCCTCTCTGATTAGTTCTGCGTGACGATCTCTGATAAAGTTTTCTAGAGCACTCCATATCCTTGGAGTTTCTATACTAATTTTAACAACAATGTCGTTCACACGCCTGCAACATTAAATCCATAAATAACCAATGGTATTATGTCTGGTAAGGTGAACACTTCTGCTGGTTGTACAGAAAAATTATGCACTGTATAAACCTGGATCAGAGTATCTACAATGTACATATTGCTGCAAGTGCATCGGTCCAACTATAAATATAATTAGAATAGGTTCTCACTTAACTATGATAATATAGGATATTATTCTCGGCTCTCACCCATCTACACTGGAGCTAAACTCTACTAGAAAGCTGATATCCTTCACTATCTGTTTCATGGAGTTATCCATTTTCTCCAGGGTTTCACGTGTTTTCTCCAGACCTGTACCTGCCCCTTCCTGAGCACATCATGAAAATATTTACATAAATATCTTTTATATAAATGCTTTGATATGCATATTATATTCACATACATCATACTGTTAATTGAAGCACTGAAAGATATTAACAGTTATCCAGATATAGTAGTGGTAAAAGGAGCGAGCGTGGCATGAGAGAAAAAGAAGACAACTTCAACTAAAGTTACTAACAATAGAAATCAACCTCTTGTTTTACCCCAAACCCTCAACCCTCTAACCAAAAGCTTTATTCCCGCCTAGCGCCTCTCTAATGTTAGTTAGAGTTTGCTTCACGCTCTCACGTCATTCAACTCTCAGCTTGGAATTAAAAAACTTGTTGGGTATAGCAACTAATCACAAATGCTTTCTGCACGAGAATACAAAATGCCGCTAGTGTAGTACAGACAGGTCTTCTGGCAAAGATGTTCACTGTAAGTAATATATAGAATCCGTTATGAAACAATTGGAATTATTGCAATAACATTGCCTACAGGATAAATAACTACATTTATTTTATGTCTTTGGAGATTTATAGAATTTAACGCCATACCTGAAGGTTCTTCAACATTGTTAAAATGGCTGTATTCATAGAGGAACCAGAGAATGTGATGTCATATTTGAGTTTATCTACAGTTTTGTGAAATTCGTCAATCTACAGCCATAGCAATAATTGTCATACATTGTACCTTATCAATTTTTTGCTGTATTTCCAAAAGAAGATTAAATGGAACTAAAGTTGTCTGCTACTGCTCAGTCTTCTCGGTTTTTTTATGGTTAGAAAACAATTGAGTCGAATCAAATCGTCAATCTCATGCACAATTTTGAGAGTGGCCTCACTCCGCCTTGAACTATAATGGCCTCTGCTATGATTTAACTAGGTATAATTATTTTACATGTTTGTTCATGTACTAATATATTATAGGTAAGGTAGGTATTTCTGTACCCACCTTCCCAGAAATCTCCGCAGAGCCATTGGTAAAGTCAGCAAGGTTCTGTTCTATAGAAGCGTATAACTCGCGAATGTCATCATTGGACCTAGCTATGAGCTTGTATATATCTGCCTCTAATTTGGTACACGCCTGATCGACCTGTTGAAAAAATATTGCAAGAAATTTGATGAACATGTTTCTTGAATTTCATCTATAATTTTAAATACTGGTATTCTTGTAGACTACTTTGTTTTCTAAAGGAGCTCCAAGTTGTTACCAAAGCCATAAAGAGACGCAGGGCATCTTTCTGTTCTGGCAATCTGTCTATCACATAATCATTCTTAGCTCTGACTTCCTTTAGTATTGGGTTGTAGTCGGTCAGCTGTGCTCTTAACTTATCTGCTTTGACCTCTTCGGTGGCATAACTTAACTCTATCAGTGATGACGGTTCTCCTAGATATATGCGAGTTTAATATAGCATTTACAGATGTGATATTAGTTGTAGTTTGTGCAAGGATTTTTGAATTTTTTATTTGACTGCTCGAACAAACATCATGTATGAAAAATTCGTCAAAGCCCTTAAAACTCCAAATATAACAAGGTGGTCATAATATGATGAGTGCCTCTCGTGCAGTTGGCTTAGTGGCCAGTGCTCATCGGCAAAGCCTCTTTTTCATGGTTGCTGAGCTGGTGTAGTGACAATGTGTTCTGCCTACTATGCTAGATGTTTAGGTGCCATAGAGGCCTCGGGTTCAAAACCCTGCCAGGATTGGGTCTTTCATAGATGTAAAAATGAATCCCTGACTGCTCAAATGAAAGATTAGAAAGTCCTAGCATAAAGCAACATAATACGAAGAAGAAAATGGCCAAGTCCCCTTGAATTTACCGAGTAGATATTGTATAAATCAACATTTTTGTATTACGTCATTGCTACATTGTATATTAGTAGAAAATTGGTGTGCACAAGATGGAAGATATTCCAACTGGTGGTGACTACAGTAGTAAAACTCAATTATCATAAGACCTTAAATCTATTCCTTATCTTGATACATGCACTTTACTCCAGTGTTTATCTGTACATTGGAGTAAAGATTTTAAACATACATGTACATTTATTAAAAAAGGTGATTCCAGACCATAACAATTTGCATTTGAAAATTGTTATAGCCTGGACTCACCTTAACATGCGCATGCTTTGTAATAAAGGTTAAACTGATAGTAATCATTGCATCTATAAAAAAAATTAAGCTACATACTTGGGGATAGGAAACTGGGGCACTAGATATTGCACAAATCAAATACACTTACTTGCGATCACGTTGATATTCTTTACTGCTTCTTTACGGTGCTCATTGATGCCTGAGTGAATCTTCTCTAACTAAGACATTGAAAATTCAGTGTCATCAGTAAGCCTTTTAGTTTTAATAATACTGTCCTAGCAACTGTGTTCAGAGATAAACATGGATGTCAAATATGTGTGCACATCAGTTTAACTTAAAAAGTAAAACAACAGCTTCTTCATCCAAAGCACAGCTAATATTCTTCTTACAAGTAGAATGAAAATGTGTTTAAGGTTGTAGGTTGTACTCTTAGAGAGAAAGAGGAGAGTTGGCCATTTACCTGACCGACTGAATGCTTCAACTTGCAGAAGAATATTTTCATATCCTTCTGCATCGCTTTGAGAATTCTCTCGGTTGTCTGCTGCTTTTCTGAGAACTTAGCAAGTTTCTTATTTGTCTCTGAATTCAAGTGTAATACATGTCTATGTTCTTCTACAACACCTAAAGCAGGTTTGTAAATCACTTTTCATGATGTAAATCATAGCAGTAAATGTGTTCAGTTGTTTGTTCCAACAATGTCTTATAGGTAGAAGTGTAATTTAATTCCCTTAATTTTGATTTAAGAATGACAACTTATAAATTTTGAGGAAAGTTTCTTAAGCTGCCGTAGCTTGTCGCCGTTTTTTGTTGGCAGCTGACCAATAAAATCCTATTAACCACTACAAGCGTACGGTCCTTTTTTGCAATGTACGAGTGATAAGACTAATCACCACTCACAAGAGTCTAGATGAAATGAAAAAGTTCACTAACCATTGCTTAGACGGAGTATGCTCTTCTTAACTCTCTGACCCTCATTGGATAGATTGTTTGCTTTTCTCTTCATCAGATTTTGTTCCTTTCTTAAACTCTTTATTACCGAATCTAGTTTCTCTAGATGGGCACTCAGATTAGTTTGCAGTAAAGATAGGGTCGCCTTGCTTCTGTCCCCTTCATTCTAATGAAACCAAATTGAGCTTGAGCTAATGGTACATGGAACTGATATACGCAGTGTTCAAAGCAGGGCAAATGAGGTGGGTACATGGTGCATGCAATCTTACAGATTAATATTGTATAGCTATCCACTTAATCTTATAGTAGCTAAGAAATTAGCGAATTACTAAAATGAAAAATAGATTATGCTCTGGTGAATGACAGTCAAGCACTCTACCACTACACCATCAGGTCCACAGTGACTGCAAGGGGGAAAACTAGGTATTAACATGAGGATACATGCCCATATTACCACTAAAATTGAGGTGGGTACACACCGTATACTCTCGTATAACCACACTTCGAACACTGGATATACATGTAGCAATAGGAAAACATATGACTAAGCTAGAACTGTAAAGTGTTTTTGTCAATTTATGACTGATTTGAAGAAATCTAGCCCATCTAAACTCAATTGCATGTACTAATACATTTAATGATTGTATCTAGAAGTAATATCCACACTGTGAAGGTTCTTACCTCTATTTCTCCAAGATTGAATCCTGATTTCTTCATCTTTTCTTCCACACCTGTGATTCCAGCTAGCAGACTGTCTCTGTTTGACCTTGCTTTGCTAGTTAGTCTTCCAAGCATATCTAGAACTGTTTCTGTTTGATTGTTTAGTTTACGTAAGCTAGAGCTCATTGCATTAGCCTCTTCCTTCATCACGTTATGGTTCACCTCTATTAAACATAACAACGATTAACAGAACTCTGCAAATCACATGCACGTAAAATTTTGTTCCGAACCGAATCAGAACGTGGAAGAATTAATCAATCTAATAAGGTTAGTATAAAGAATATAACATACCTAGTTTATGGAACTTGGAGTCTGTATGACAGCCCTTTACAGTGTAATAGTGGTTCTGTTCCTGTTTAACAGCATTACTAGTTGCATTCAGTGATGCTGGATGATCCGTAGTCTTACCTGCTGAACTTTGCCCTGCAGGTGTCAAGTAAAACACTTACATGTACATTACAAATGGCTAGATTTATGTGCATGATAGGAGTGTAAATGTATGATCATCCTTGTTAAAAGTCACACTGAATATACCCTCCGCTATCTGTGTGTCACAGTAGTATAGCAGGAGTGCTGCGATTCATTCACTAAATATACATAACATAGCATACTGTCACAACTAGTAGATTCATGTAGATTCACGCAAGATGATATCATGGTTGGTTGTTGTTATAACTCTGAGTTGATGGGAGAGTCTAATGCAGATGTTATGTAGGCAACTCAGTGCTGTGCATATAAACAGAAAACTTGTTCCACCATCATCACAGTCAAACAGCATGTACTTTTTGTGTCTAATTTACTAATCTGCAGACTTGGAGGTCTTGTGCTCAAGCCCTACTAACATGGGGACCAAGACATCATAAGCATGGCTAAAGTTGGTGTTACTATAACTCCACATGTCTGAATGACCATTCTCAACGTATATGTATGTGACTAAATGGTGGTGTGTACCTGTTCTACCCTCACTGACTAAAAGAACATTACTGTTGACATTCCTTCCTGTTGCATTACTAGTAACGTCTGTGCTAGTTACAGTGTCATCTTCTTTTGCTGAGGTTACATCTGTAGACTCAGTTCCTGATTCACTCACTGCGGTTGGTGTGAGGGGTTCTAATGGATAATCAGCACCACCCGGCATCATATGCCTCAGTCCGTCCAAATCTTTAGCATGCCTAACTAACAATGTCCAGATGCTTGTGTGCTGTCTCAACATTCGGTCTATATTTCTGTTGAACGTTGCTAAATATTCCTAATAAAACAGTAACAGTAAACAGTAACACTAGATGTATCCTAACTGTATCACACAGAGGATATCACTTGTAAAAATTCTTTTACTAGTTTAGTAGTTGCCCTCTCCTTCTTACAGTGACAAAGAGAAGACAACTTTATAAACATTATTTGTTGCAGTGATGTTATAACACGCACCTTCACCTCTGCTGACAGAGCCATCATATTATTGTAGTCACTTGGTACAAGAGCTATTTCATAGTCTTTAATAGCTGTATGTAGACAGTTTGCTCTATGTTCAATGGCATCTAGGATAAATACAGTGTTACAACCATGTGCTGTACATTGTACATCATGATAATAATAAAACATACATGTACATGAAATATAGCATAACATAACATAACATAACATACCACACCATACCACAACATGCCACAACATGCCACAACACACCATATCACAACACAACGCAACACAACACAACGCAGCGCAACGCAACGCAACGCAACGCAAAGCAACTCAACACAACACAGAACAACACAAAGCAACACAATACAACACAACACACCACAACACACCACACCACAACACAACAAAACACAACGCAAGACAACAAAACACAATATAACAAAATACAATATAACTGAGAAACAAAGATAGACGAATGTTCTGTTCTACTAAATGTTAGTGCTTATGCACATAGAATTTTATTCAGTTTCCAGTCCACAATGTATGACCAAGCCTTTCAGTATAATACTTCTCCATATATTCATTGAATTTATGGCGCGACTCTCTGCTTGTCAAAGTATTAGATGACACATACTTTGTACATGGCAATCATGTTACACTTGGTACATGTTGCACTGGGTACTAGAATGCTTGCTTTTCCACTAGAGTACCTGTTTCTGTTGCCATGGCATCCAACTGTTCCAGCACCTTGGTCAACCTTTCGTCAATCCCATCGATTTTATTAAGGAAAGGGTTTATGTCATTTTTCATACTCTCTTGGCTCTTGATTGCCAGCCTCATCCAATTTGGTTTGCTGTCATCTAATAAAGGTAAGGTGCTAGCAGGTACTTGTGAGTAGAAGAGATAACTACATCTAGCTCATGCTTAGATGTAAATAAGTATGTGTATTATTCATGTACATGTACACGTCATGCACATGTACATGCACATGTACATGCACATGTACATGTGCATGACGTGTACATGTGCATAATTACGGAACAAATACGATGTGTGTATATTAAGACACAGATTAGATCTAAGTACATGTATGTACATATAGCATGCAGTGTAGTAGCTGTAGATAATAATAGTGCTGGGCGGTTTTGATTTGCACTCGCATTTAGCTTTTTTGCCGATTTTTAAAATAGCTGAATGATACCAAAGTGGTCTGTTTTCCCTCGCTTTTAATCAGTCTTTTACTTTTTGCACAAAAACTGAATCACCAACTTCATGCTCAATTTTGGGTTTAATTTTCACAATTGTTACATACTACTTATTTATAATAATGGGTAGGTATAAAAACTAAAGACTGAGCAAAACAAGAACAAATTATCACTGGGTGATGACGATGGTTGCAGCTACATGTATGTATGTATGGTAAGGGTGACACCGAGATTATAAAGATTAAAAGAGGCATAACATGCATTCACGCGTACACGACACAACCATTACCGGAAGTTGAGATTCTAAAAGGATAAATGCCGTCATGCTGTGAGTCTACATAAATTATGCAGGTCTAGAAAAATACTGAAAATGGTGCAATAAACTACAGCTAACCTGCTATTCACTGTTAAGTAGCGCTGATATGATGCAACCTCGGTGGCATTAATACTGGGCTGATACGATATTGTGAAGAAGCGGACATTTCATCACTCGGCCTGTTACAACCATGCAATGAGATACAATTTATACAATATAATATATTGTATAAATTGTATCTCATTGCATGGTTGTAACAGGCCGAGTGCCCTATTAACTGTAAACATTTTATACTGTGTGTATTGACAATATTTTCTAATGTTTTGTATTATACCCGACCTTGGGTGGGTCCTCGGCTTTGTGAAATTATTGCGCAATGCTTGTAAGACCGCGTGCTGATCGTCTTTTTACTGAAAGCCACCGGAAATAGATTTGGTGTGAAAGGCCAATGCTTTTCTATACTAGTTCAGTTGTCTGCTGGAGCTCAATAAAGTCTCATCCATATTATATCAAGAATGAATACCGGAGTTATCTCTTCTAAACTAGCATACTCTCAGCTGCGGTCCCTCGGCACTAAAAGCCCAGAGTCCTAGGATAGGCTATATAATACACACATGTTGGACTCGTACCGGCACACGGCAAAACATTACAATATAGCCTCGGTGGCATAAATACTGACCTGAGATTGAGACGACTGACAAATGTCACTTGGGAGAACTATAATAATGGAACTATAATAATATTTCCACAATGTGCCCTTGTTGGTATTATAATTAGATGAACAATACTAAAGTGCAACTGTGTCTAGAAGTGTCTGGAGTATTACCTGGTGTATTACCTGGTGTATTACCTGGTGTATTACCTGGTGTATTACCTGGTGTATTACCTGGTGTATTACCTGGAGTGCTACCTGGTGTATTACCTGGTGTATTACCTGGAGTGCTACCTGGAGCATTACCTGGTGTATTACCTGGAGTATTACCTGGTGTATTACCTGGTGTATTACCTGGAGTGCTACCTGGTGTATTACCTGGTGTATTACCTGGAGTGCTACCTGGAGTGCTACCTGGTGTATTGCCTGGTGTATTACCTGGTGTATTACCTGGAGTATTACCTGGTGTATTACCTGGAGTGCTACCTGGAGTACTACCTGGTGTATTACCTGGAGTGTTACCTGGTGTATTACCTGGAGTGCTACCTGGAGTATTACCTGGAGTATTACCTGGTGTATTACCTGGTGTAGTCTCTGTTTCCAGTGCTCCTGATTCTACTGACAACCCTGGATTCATTTTTACACTGTCATTGACTTCTAGGTCATCGACCTTGGGAATGGTCACAGCACTGTGACTCTTGGATTTGGTTGCTCTTAATGTTTCCTTTACAAGGGCAATAACCCCAACATCCGACTTTGATTTTGTTACACTGTATTGGGTAGTTGTCTTTCTTTGTACAGAGAATTCCACACTAAAGTATAGGTAATACAATTTGGTGGTACTTACTTAGCATGATTTGTTTATAACTTGTACATTATAGAAGTTGGACAAAACTCTTGCACTATTCTCAAGAGATGACATTGACAAAGCTGTTGCATTATTTAAAATACATGCAGCTATGCGCATGGCCGTTGTCTATCCATTGTCATGAGGATTAATACAATGTAAACTGTTTGGGATTCTGCACAAAATAACTTGGTGCTCTCCAACAAGTTCCACCTAAACTCCCCTTCCTGTGAATTCTCTGATGCAATAATCAGCGGTACCAGTGTGTCCAGTTAGTATAATCAAGGAGTAAGAGGTATAATATATTAAGAAGGCCTACATATTACAAGTTTACGAAACTCCACGGTATTCCCATTGTACATGTAGGTAAGACATCCTGGTAGCAGTCCAGGATAACTGGATAGATGTGCCTTTTAGTGAATTCAGTAAAGAAATAACTAATTATACACATGTTCCAGGCATTTATACAATGTACTAGAAGTTTGCTCAGAACTGATCCAATCTGAACACAACCATTAAAAAGTTACATACTGCACTTCAACAGAAATTGGACTTGGGACAAAACGATAAACATTGTATGTCTTTATGCTTAGAAGATGATGATTTGGTTAGTGGTGTGACTACTACAGTAAGGACTTGGTTAGGAGTGTGGCTACTACAGTTGAGGCTTGGTTAAGAGTGTAGCTACTACAGTAAGGACTTGGTTAGGAGTGTGGCTACTACAGTTGAGGCTTGGTTAGGAGTGTAGCTACTACAGTGTTAGTGTAGCTACTTGGTTGGGGTGTGGATACTGCAGTTAGGACTTGGTTGGGGGTGTGGCTACTGCAGTTAGGACTTGGTTGGGGAATGTGGCTCCTGCAGTTAGGACTTGGTTGGGGTGTGGCTATTGCAGTTAGGACTTGGTTAGGGGTGTGGCTACTGCAGTTAGGACTTGGTTGGGGGATGTGGCTCCTGCAGTTAGGACTTGGTTGGGGTGTGGCTCCTGCAGTTAGGACTTGGTTGGGGTGTGGCTATTGCAGTTAGGACTTGGTTGGGGGTGTGGCTACTGCAGTTAGGACTTGGTTGGGGGGGTGTGGCTCCTGCAGTTAGGACTTGGTTGGGATGTGGCTATTGCAGTTAGGACTTAGTTGAGGGTGTGGATACTGCAGTTAGGACTTGGTTGGGGGTGTGGTTACTGCAGTTAGGACTAGGTTGGGGGTGTGGCTCCTACAGTTAGAGTTTGTTATAAATCAGTTACTCACCAAATGGTTTGCTTAGATGACCCTACATTTACATATCCATCTAGTACAGCAGCACATCTCTTTGCATTGAACTGACTGACGTCTGTGTTCGGATCCACACTTACTGCTGTTACAATCATGTGTCCATAAATGCCTTTTCCTGAGTTCCCTTGCAAATTAATTGTGGAAAGAGGTTTTTATTAAAATTTGAAGTGTGTTTCATTGCTCTCTATTTTGTTTTCATGTTTTACCAATTCATATTATTCCTATTAATCTAAATGAAAATTAAGTCAGACAGGCGGGTAGGTGGTCAAACAGACAGGATAGTTTTTGCAAAGATTAGAACTGATAGAATTTCACAGTCCTATTTGGTAACGATGTTAACCACAGTTATGGTTTCGATATAGCACTTCATGAGACAGTGACCAGAGACTGATTTGGAGTCTAAGTATGATGCTTTTACTACAGTAAAAAGAATTTCTACCAGACAACTAGAGATTTGCATGAATAATGATTACCTGTGGCATGCTGACATGTGATACCTGTTCTTTCATTTGGAAAAAGAGCACCTGCCGAGGGTGTCGGTGTTAGATGTTGTATAGTTGACACCACCTTGAACATGACTAGTTTATCTGCAGTGATGTTACTTACTAGCAGGTTCTTTGATCGATCAGATGTTAGTCTGACTACCCTAGGCCTACAGCAACATGCACATGTATAAATAAAGTGCAAACAGGTTCCCAAGCCATGAAAGCTTCTTCATTCAACAAGATTCAAGTAGTTTATGTAGTTTAGTTTCCTCTATAACATCTAACTCTAAACTGATTTTAATTTCAGATCTGTCTCTTACATAATGCTCGGCATATGATTCTACTGTATATCGGGCCTTTTAGAAGCAACTTTTTTCATACTCCAGGCATACATGATGTATTTTCATTACCTTAAAATTATGAAATGACAAGAGACACAACTGTAATGCATGATCCCACATTGTACCATGCTGTGTGGCTTAGTAGATACCTACTTGACAGAGACAAGACGAGGCTGCTCTATTTGTTGGTTTGATGTATCAGAGGCAAATGAGGAGTTACTCAACATGTCAGACTGTGTATGAGATTTTCCTCCACCATGGTTGACATTTCTATTTTCATTCCACTGCCTGCTCACAAGATCATAATAGAGCATAATGTATAAAAAAATTTACTACAACTAAAGGGAAAGAAATAAACACATTTCCTGTAGGCAGTGGTCGAAGTGGAACAAATTAGGTGGGTATACTGTGCATGCAATCTTAGGTCTTTCCCTATAGTTGAATATGAAATTGAACATGCAGTAACCCTATCTTACAGATTGGTATTGTATAGCTATCCACTTAATCTTATAGTGGCTAAAAAATTAGTGAGTTACTAAAATGAAAAAAAAAATGTGCTTTGGCGGGATTCGAACCCATGTCCCTATGAATGATATTCAGCACTCTACCATTACACTATCAGATCAGCAGTGACTTTATGGGGAAAACTAGCTATTAGAATGAAGGTGCACGCCTACTGCACCTACTGAAATTAAGGTGAGTACACACTGTATACTCTCATATAACTGCACTTTGAACACTTCCTATAGGTTAGTGTGGATGTGTACATTGCATGTTTATACATTAGTATTAATAAGAAGTTCATTTAAATAACCTCAACTTATACGTTGAAAGATGAAATTTCATTTAAAGTTAATCATTGGAACATACATGGTGGCACTTGCATCATTGACAATAAAATACACATATATGTGAACATATACATTGTACAGACATCTACATCTACATTTCAGATGCAAGTGTAATGATCACCAGATAGTGATAGTGTAGAGAATCAAACTCAAGCCCAAATATACTCTGGTAGAGATTGCTATTATTAAACTTGCGTGTTTACTGAGTGTTCTGGGAAAGACTCAGTAATATTTTCCATTTCTCCGTGATTCCCCCAGTCTTCTCTACAAGGAGCTGGTGAGTCATGCTCTGCCAAGTCATATTTGACTAATGAGTTCTTGTTAGTACCCTCATCATCCTTCATCGCTAGAGGCAGAGTTTCCTTGTCATCATTTTTAGAGCTGACTGCTTTTGTGTTTGTTATTGACTGAGATACTTGATACTTTTTACTACCCTCTTGATAAGGGCTATTGTCTGAATTGTAAATCTCTCCTGGATTGGTGAGTTCAGTACTGGATGTTGCATTTTCTGGAAATGCATATGCCTGAAACCGATAGCCATGTTGGAATCTTTTCTAAATTTAATATTGGCAAACAGTTTTGCCATGAATTTGCAGATAAAATTAATTTCTTATAAAACGGATTTGCTTTCTCTCATCTATCTTCCTTTCTGGATTCTGCTTTTTTCTAGAGAACTGGACCAACAAATCTATATCTTGTTGCCATTCAACTAAAATGATTATAAACCTCTAGGATTGTTTAATTGCAATAGGAGCAAGAGGCAAACAATATAAAAGTTTAAATCCAAAATTCATAAAGCAATTACATCACTCTGTAAGTTCATAGCAGTTGGCATTTTTGATGAAAAACCTATTTTATCACAAATTTCCAACAAGCTGAGTCTTACTGAACAATAATATACGTGTAATATAGTGGCATGCTCCTGTAAGTGATAAGGATCAACGAGGTCAACAAGCTGAACTTTAAACTCCATAACTAAATGACATGCTAATACATGTAGTATTGTAACACATTGTAGTCAACCATATTGTGGTTACTAGCGACCACCGTTCAGTGACCAACTGTAGTGTGAAAGGGTTTTAAGACCACCAGCGACATGCAACCTGGATCTTCCACAGGGAACTCCAGAGCTCTGACATATAGGCCATGGCTACTCTTTATTAAATTTGATACAATTCGGGTAAAAATTCAAAAAAACCTAAATTCCTGCATTATCAACTGACCCAATACAGATTTCAGCAAACTAAAATTAGAAATATCTTTTTTGAACCTACAAAGTAGGTAATCAACTCTATTGATTGGGTGCAAGGCATTCTAATCCAATAGGCCTATGTATTTTCTGTTATAATTATACCTCGCCCACTTTGTCTGACATTTCTCTGTCCATTGTCTCGGTACTGAGAATTCCTTGCTTATGTTCCTGTTTATCTCTTATCAGCGAGTAAGGAAGCTGTAGTTGGTGCCAATTTCTAGATCGTAATACAGATATGATAATATGCTATAGGTAAAGCTTTGACTTAACAAAAAAAAACAAAACACAATGGAAGCCTAAATGTTTTGGCATAAAGCTAAAAGTCATTGTTGGAGACTTTTCTTTCAGCCAAGAATTGGTTATGACTTTGTGTAAACAATAATGTAAAACTAACAATAATGAATAATGTGATTGAAAGTTTGTTTTGTGAAAAGATATTCTTTCATTCAGTTGCATTGTACAACCCTTTTGGTACATACAGAAACAGTAACATAAAAGAGGTAAGAGCAAAATATTATACAACATACGTGTATAATGGATGCCTCAACTTCATAGCACACAATTTTATGTACAAAGGTTGATCTATTTTAATTTTTATTGTAAACACTTCATTTCTGACCGATTGCGGTACTTATGAGTGTAGATAAAAATAAAATACTAAATACTAAAATACTAATGAAATCCAAACTGCTTACCAATCAAATAGAAAATGTAAAGGTTTGGTAAAATTTGTAGTCTATCAGTAAGTTGTCTAATTTACTTTTATCTATGTCAATTTCTCCTTTGAATGTAGACCAGAAATCATATTATTTTAATGTTAGTGCCAGCGCTGCTGTAACCCGTTACAAAATATATGGTGAATTTTCTAAAAGATTGGTCAAGTTGCAATAATATTACTCTGTATACACGTATTTCTCCTAATATTTTAGCTGCTTCTTACAATCGCGTCAAACAGTGTTGAAACCCAATTTCCGAAGAATTTATGAACTCATTAAAATATCAGGAGCTAGGCAGTTTCACAAAGAATTTCACAGCACAAGCAATTTTAGCAAAGCCGTAGAGAGCTATAAAGTTACAAAATAATATATACATATTTAACACAAACATATTGTAATGTTCTGTGCTATGGCTTTCACATAGATGCCGATATTAGCACAAGTGTGGGAAGCGCTTGGTAGTGGTAGTGGGCTGCCAAGGTAAACTTCCACACATTACATAAAGAGTGAACAGTTAAGTAAGCTCTTCTAGTTATTGTAGAGGACGTAGGCCGATGCTTGGACTTATCAAAGAGTCAAGGGTCGATGTAGGTTCGATGGTTTAGACTCCGTAGGAGTGTAGAAAGTGTCTGTGTTGAAGAGAGGATGTAGGCCCGATGCTAGATTCATTTAAGAATCAAGGATCGACTAAGGTGCGAGGTCTATACTCATCAAGGAGTGTAGTAAGAGACTTATACGAGTATGAGGATGAGCTCGGGCGCTAAAGGTCCAAGAACCAAGGCTGGAGCTGCCTGCCTGCAAGAGTAAGACTCTGTAGATTGAGTTAAGAGATGTTGCTTTATTAGAGCGCAATCAACAACAGATTTAGCATAGAAAATGTGCTGGCTTTTATATGATTCAAACTTCCGGCAAAAAGGGCCGACAAGGGGTCGGGCGGTACAATAAGGTATCGTCCCGGGAAATTGCATAACAAGATGGCTGGAAAATGCTCGAGGTCCGACCATAAAGGGTCGGCCATGCACAAAAAATGCTTACAGTTAGGAGAAATGGATTATGTATTAATACTATAAACATCCAAGATATCGGCCATCAATTATAATGGTCAAAAAGACATAGAATGTAATCAGGCAATAATATACTTATTTCACAAGTAATCTAGACATAAAGGCATGGTTAGAGTCACTCAAGATGGAGAATATTTGCTTGGGTGACAAGGGCACAAGTCAATATCCTACCCTCGTCAGCAACTCAATTTATTATTGGTTACATGGTTACAAGAGATTATAATTATATACTAATTCATACGTTAGTTACATGGGTTACATATTTATATTTATTTACAACGCCAGTGGTTACAGAAGTTACAAGGTTACATATTTATATTTATTTACAACTCCAGTGGTTACAGAAGTTACAAGGTTACATGTTTATATTTATTTACAACGCCAGTGGTTACAGAAGTTACAAGGTTACATATTTATATTTATTTAGAACGCCAGTGGTTACAGAAGTTACAAGGTTACATGTTTATATTTATTTACAACGCCAGTGGTTACAGAAGTTACAAGGTTACATATTTATATTTATTTACAACGCCAGTGGTTACAGAAGTTACAAGGTTACATGTTTATATTTATTTACAACGCCAGTGGTTACAGAAGTTACAAGGTTACATGTTTATATTTATTTACAACGCCAGTGGTTACAGAAGTTACAAGGTTACATATTTATATTTATTTACAACGCCAGTGGTTACAGAAGTTACAAGGTTACATATTTATATTTATTTACAACGCCAGTGGTTACAGAAGTTACAAGGTTACATATTTATATTTATTTACAACGCCAGTGGTTACAGAAGTTACAAGGTTACATGTTTATATTTATTTACAACACCAGTGGTTACAGAAGTTACAAACTCATATATAAAAATATTCTGTTCATAGTTAGTGTGTAGCTACAAAATTTATTAAATGCTTTTAGCATTTTGGCTAATAAAATATGTGCTACTTACTTTTGACATTGTTTTTGAATTTCATCTGTTAGAAAACAAATTTATTAAGTTTAAATGTTTATTAATACAACAAATTCTTACTTTTTAAACAGCCGAGGGAGATAACTCCTATTTTACTAATTCTCAATAAAAAAGAAACTTTGTTATGTGGAGTAAGAGTTGTCTTTTCTTCCATACAAATAATTTCGAAATAATTCTAATTGCAATTGTTAACAGATACGTAGTTATCTCCCCTTAATATTTAAGTAAATCTCTTTTTTGCAATTCTTGCTGTGATATTTTTGAGTTAAAATAATACAATATTAAGACCTTCGTTCTATTTTAACTTAGCTATACTAATTCTCCAGTTTTGTAGGAAAACCTTTCTTGATTATGTAAACCAAAATCTTGAACACCTTTCTGTTCCAATAAAGATTTCTTTATATTATAGTTAGGAAGAACATTTTATTAGCAAGTGATATTTTTCGTGGGTTTGCTACATGCGAAATTCGCGAAAGTTAAAACTCGCGATCTGTATCTGCTTTTAGGGTATAAAATCAAATATTGCCTCAAGGAAAGGTGCTAAATACAATGTAAATGATGGTTTACTTACATTGTTGTCATTTGTACTTACAATGTCGCACCTCGTAACTTCTGTAACCACTGGCGTTGTAAATAAATATAAACATGTAACCTTGTAACTTCTGTAACCACTGGCGTTGCAAATAAATATAAATATGTAACCTTGTAACTTCTGTAACCACTGGCGTTGTAAATAAATATAAATATGTAACCTTGTAACTTCTGTAACCACTGGCGTTGTAAATAAATATAAATATGTAACCTTGTAACTTCTGTAACCACTGGCGTTGTAAATAAATATAAACATGTAACCTTGTAACTTCTGTAACCACTGGCGTTGTAAATAAATATAAATATGTAACCTTGTAACTTCTGTAACCACTGGCGTTGTAAATAAATATAAATAGGTAACCTTGTAACTTCTGTAACCACTGGCGTTGTAAATAAATATAAATATGTAACCTTGTAACTTCTGTAACCACTGGCGTTGTAAATAAATATAAACATGTAACCTTGTAACTTCTGTAACCACTGGCGTTGTAAATAAATATAAATATGTAACCTTGTAACTTCTGTAACCACTGGCGTTGTAAATAAATATAAATATGTAACCTTGTAACTTCTGTAACCACTGGCGTTGTAAATAAATATAAATATGTAACCTTGTAACTTCTGTAACCACTGGCGTTGTAAATAAATATGAATATGTAACCTTGTAACTTCTGTAACCACTGGCGTTGTAAATAAATATAAACATGTAACCTTGTAACTTCTGTAACCACTGGCGTTGTAAATAAATATAAATATGTAACCTTGTAACTTCTGTAACCACTGGCGTTGTAAATAAATATAAATATGTAACCTTGTAACTTCTGTAACCACTGGCGTTGTAAATAAATATAAATATGTAACCTTGTAACTTCTGTAACCACTGGCGTTGTAAATAAATATAAATATGTAACCTTGTAACTTCTGTAACCACTGGCGTTGTAAATAAATATAAATATGTAACCTTGTAACTTCTGTAACCACTGGCGTTGTAAATAAATATAAACATGTAACCTTGTAACTTCTGTAACCACTGGCGTTGTAAATAAATATAAATATGTAACCTTGTAACTTCTGTAACCACTGGCGTTGTAAATAAATATAAATATGTAACCTTGTAACTTCTGTAACCACTGGCGTTGTAAATAAATATAAATATGTAACCTTGTAACTTCTGTAACCACTGGCGTTGTAAATAAATATAAATATGTAACCTTGTAACTTCTGTAACCACTGGCGTTGTAAATAAATATAAATATGTAACCCATGTAACTAACGTATGAATAAGTATATAATTATTATCTCTTGTAACCATGTAACCAATAATAAATTGAGTTGCTGACGAGGGTAGGATATTGACTTGTGCGTGACAAGGCCTTCTTGATGACCTCTGCATAGGTCGGCCTGGGTGTCGGGTGAGTCGGTCAATCCATCACAATATTTTATAACACAATAATTATCTATTATAGACAGTCATCCATGATCCTATAAATAGTTATAGCGTTTTAATTATTGTCTCTAAGCATAAAACATTTAGTCAAAATGCACTGTACGACATGAGGATATAAACCGAACACTATTCAAAATATTCTATAGATGTACAAAGCTATTGTATTTATTTGCATTTACACTTGATGATTATACTGTGGTGCTTCAGCTCATCTAGCCTGCAGACACTAACTAAAGCTGTATGGACTAAAAATACCTTACTACATGTACACTTGATCCTTGTCTACTATATTATTGTAATGGTTTCTGTGATTTGGTGCGGTCGTCCTTGGACGACTATCGACCCAGAAATGAAGTGCCTATGAGTGGTAATAGGACTTCGCATTACATGAAAGATCGAGCGGTCTCAGTAGCCCAAATACTACCAAAGACGACCCATCTGATCTCAAGTCCGACCTTCAGACTATACAATGAAAGAGAGTGATCCGACCTAATAGGCGGTTCGCTAAGCGAATGACCTAGTAAAAGGAAGAGAAAGTCTCTGTATCAAGTATAGATGTGTCTTTATTGAAAGCCAAGTGAAGACTGAGACAATGAACAGTAAAACAGTGCCCTTTATATAGTATAAGGACTTCCGGCCGACGTGACGTCGGGAAAAGACGACGTGTGGTCGTCCGGAAGTTGCGCAACAAGATGGCCGCCGGAAGCCCGACGGCCGACCCAAAATAGGTCGGGTTATACAAAAGTTGCTTATAATGGTCCAATTCATGTACAAAATGAATATCAATGGATTCTGAGAGGTCGGGTCTCTGTACATGGGTATAAAAGGCATTAAAAGACTTAGTAACATTCATGCAGTTATATAGTGGAACAATACATGAATAAGTAGTGAGTATTAGCACATGGAGACACATATGTAGACAGTAATTAATGGTTTGGACATGCAATACAGTTTAAGGTAGGTATACGAACACTAATTATGAGAATGTGAGTGTCCGATGAGTAGCGCTATAACAACTACTAAGCACTTTAGGTGCGATGGAGCTTCGTCCGGGAGTTGGAGTCGTATACAAATGTCCTGTACCATCACATTATTATTATTACCATTATTATTGTTAGCCAATAATGTTTGCCTAAACTTGCCTATTATTGTTATTACGCATTATAGCAAGTTTGCATTATTGTATTAATTCTTCTAAGTTTCTTTGCTTATTGTAAACGATGGCCGATGTCTTGGATCATAGTAGTTTTTACATATAATCTGTTTCACATGATTGTAAGCACTTTTTGTGCATGGCCCGACCCTTTTAGGGTCAGACCTCGGGCATTTTTTCAGCCATCTTGTTATGCAATTTCTGGGGATGATACCTTGTCGTACCACCCGACCACCTGCCGGCACTTTTTGCCGGAAGTTTGAATCATATAAAAGCCAGCATATTTTCTATGCTAAATCTGTTGTTGATTGCACTCTAATAAAGCAACATCTCTCAACTCAACCTACAGAGTCTTACTCTTGCAGGCAGGCAGGCAGCTCCAACCTTGGTCCTTCTTGACCTTTAGCGCCTGAGAGTTCAATACTAAGAACTTCCACACTCTTGATGAGTATAAACCATCGGACCTTAGCCGATCCTTGACTCTTCAATGAGCCTAAGCATTGGGTCTACATCCCTACGACACTAAATAGAGCTATAAACTGTTCACTCGTTATGTGATGGTGAAAGTCTAACTTGATAGATCACTCTCAAGCACCTCCCACACTCGTGTCTACGTCGGCACCAGTGTGACATATCCATAGAGCATTACAATACACTGCATGTTGAATGAAAATATGTAAAAAGCGTCAATATTAGTGAATTATTTATGAATGCAGCCACGGCCTACTGGCTTGAGTTCTTTATTTCAAACACAAGCTGCCATGTTTGAAACATCCAGTGCTCTAATACAGTAGGCTTAGTAGACTTAGATTAAAATGTTATACAATTTTAATGTCAGCTGTGTTCATTACAAGTGTTGTAAATGATCTGATGTTCCCTAATAGCTCTGATGGAAGAGGCTGGGTGGACTGCTTCCTTCCAGACCATGTGCCATTTTAATGAGAGAGATTGGGAAGTAAATATACCTTAATGTATCAGAAGAATTGTTGAATCCAACATAGCTATCACAACAGGGGTTCAAAACACAAAATAAGTGAATTAATTAAGAAATCGAATGATTTAATTCTTTATTTGAAATGGTGTGAGTAGTAATATCAGTGCAGATCTGCACAGACATTTCCCCACGGATTCAGCCAATCACAGAGCCGTATTTCGGATTCTGACCAATCAGGAGCCACCACCCTCCGTGACCTTCGTCAAGGACACCGGAACTAGCCAAAATTTCCCCACGACCTTGCCAAGGTCGCGCTCCGGAACTGAGCGTTTCCTCCTCAAAAAATTTCCTAACCGCGAACGAAAAATCTTCAAAAATTTTCCTAACCGCGACCGAAAAATCTCAAAAAATAATCCTAACCGCGAACGAAAAAAATCTTCAAAAAAAACTTACCTCGAATGAAACGTCCCCGTCCTCGATTCTCTTAAAACTCTCCAACCTCTCCCTCGCGCCTCTTCTCTCCACGCCTCTCGCCTCTCGAATGATCGCCACCGACCCCGTCCCCCGCCTCTCCTATTCCAAGCCCCGCCCTCAAACCTCGGAATCTCCGCCCCGACCCTTTGACCAATCGACTGTGGACGAGGGGTGGGAGCCGGCCGCCAGCCGGGTCCCTCCCGCCCGGGACCCGTCGCGTTCTTCCCGACTATTTCCCCGGGGTTTTGAAATTCGTATCACCATGTTTTTGGGTTTCGATTAATAATACGTATATTTCATCGTATTCCTTAGAAAGTATATAATGATAGAAAGTATAGAATAGAAAAAAAATGGAAAGTATAGAGTAGAAAAAAGTACATAACTGAAACTATATAGAAAGCATAATATCGTATTCGCTAGAAAGTATAAATGCGTATATTTTGTTTGAAATTATAAATTTAAAACTATAAATATAGAAGCGAAAGGTGTATAATTCACTCAATATCCTCCCTCTATTGTTATTTAGTTTAGCCTGGTAAAGAGAAAATGAAAAAAGAAAATGTGAATAAAATGTTTGAGAAATTAATGAAGAAAGATTAGAAAACATAATAGAGACAGTAGAGAGTAATGTGTACAGCTATATATTCAAAACGGTAGGGTAAAAACACTTACTTGAGCTACCACCTTCATATTTCGCTTGATTGAAACAATCGATTCAGTGTTTTTGTCATTGCAATAAGCCTAAAATTAAAAGGTGACAAAAAGTCTATAATTAAAAGATAAAAAAATGTAAAAGAAGTGAGACTACAACAAACAAAAATGTAGAGCAAAAAATCTTATCATTCAGAGAAAATTACTAGAAAAAATTACTAGAAAAATTACTAGAAAAATAAGGTAAATATTGCTCGCCATTGTTGTAGTTCAGTATATTCACTAGACTTTTGGACTTCTAATTTTTGTAAGAAAGTAGAACTTTTTTCAATACAGATTTGCCTTTCTTCAACTTTAGTTCTTGGAATGAGGCCCAACCAGAAAAACTTTTGTTTTTATATGTTTTTGCTCAAAAATTCCTTAACCAATCAGCTAAAAGGGGCATTTTAAGGTTAAAGAGGCCTTTTTAAGGTTAGGACTTTTTATAGAATTATTAAGAGGAAAGAGGTAGATTTTGAAGGTTGGAGGGGTCGGAGAGGGTTGGAGAGGGTCGGAGGAGGGTGGGAGGGGGTCGGAGAGGGTCGGAGGAGGGTGGGAGGGGGTCGGAGAGGGTGGGAAGGGCTCGGAGATGGTCGGAGGAGGGTGGGAGGGGGTCGGAGGGGGTCGGAGAGGGTTGGAGGAGGGTGGGAGGGGGTCGGAGAGGGTCGGAGGAGGGTGGGAGGGGGTCGGAGAGGGGTGTTAGGGGGTCGGAGAGGGGTGTCAGGGGGTCGGAGGGAGTCGGAGAGGGGTGGGTGAGGTTGGAGAGGGACCCTCTCCAACCCCTTCCCACCCCTCTCTGACCATCTCCGAGCCCCTCCGACACTTTCCGACCCCCTCCCACCCTCCTCCGACCCTCTCCGACCCCCTCCCACCCTCCTCCGACCCCCTAACACCCCTCTCCGACCCCCTCCCACCCTCCTCCGACCCTCTCCGACCCCCTCCCACCCTCCTCCAACCCTCTCCGACCCCCTCCGACCCCCTCCCACCCTCCTCCGACCATCTCCGAGCCCTTCCCACCCTCTCCGACCCCCTCCCACCCTCCTCCGACCCTCTCCGACCCCCTCCGACCCTCCTCCGACCCCCTCCCACCCCTTCCGACCCCCTCTCACCCTCCTCCAACCATCTCCAAGCCCCTCCTACCCTCTCCGACCCCCTCCCACCCTCCTCCGACCCTCTCCGACCCCCTCCCACCCTCCTCCGACCCCCTCCCACCCCCTCCGGCCCCCTCTCACCCTCCTCCAACCATCTCCGAGCCCCTCCCACCCTCTCCAACCCCCTCCCACCCTTCTCCGACCCTCTCCGACCCCCTCCCACCCTCCTCCAACCCCCTCCCACCCTCTCCGACCCCCTCCCACCCTCCTTCGACCCTCTCCCACCCTCCTCCGACCTTTTCCAACCTCCTCCCACCTTCTCCGACCCCCTCTCACCCTCCTCCAACTCTCTCCAGCCCTCTCTGACCCCTCCCACCCTCCTCTGATACCCTCCAACCCTCTCCGACCCCCTCCGACCCCCTCCAACCCCCTCCAACCCTCCTACACCTCTCTAACTACCTCACACCCCTCTCCAATCCTCTCAGGTCTTAGTGAGAGAAGTTTGAGAGGTGGGAGGGACTTCTGCTATAAAAGTGGCACACATCTCTTAGAAAAGTCACAATGCTCATAAGAGCTAGTGAGAGAGATAGTCTAGTGGAAGAATATAGTGAGAGAGATAGTCTAGTGGAAGAAGAGCAATCTACACAGAGGATGGAGAATATAGCAGAGCTACAAGAGGAAGGAATACAGATACTCTTAAAAGATGTTCTTCCAAAGTCTGTGTGGGACTATATGATCAGTAGAAACATGGATACAACGAACAGTCCTTGGATGTGGTTCTTCGTAGATCAAAATGCAAAGTGTGAGGTTATAAATGAGATCTGCTTTTACATCATGGGAATTATTCAATCGGTGAGATATCTCTACACAGGAGTGGGGAAAGACTTTAGAGAGCGTGCCCTCTCTTTTAACGACTTTAAGACTAGATGGACTGTAATTAAAAGGGGACTACCTCGTAGACCTCATGATGAAGTACGAAAGTATGACATTCAGTATATTATCGATGAGATGGAGCTACCTGGACAGATTAAGGCAAATGTGAAGGAGATGGTGGAGATAATCAGATTCACTCCTACTAATATAGTATATCTACTAAACATTTTTATCTACATAGATAATGAGCCTCAGCGTGAACGTGCGAAATATGAACTATTCTATAGAGTTTTAAATATCTTAGAGCGTGGAGCAAGAAGACGTAAGCTAGAAGATGAAAGACAAAAAACACGAAACAGGAGAGGAGTTGATGATATAGACATTACAGGGAGTATTATAAGATCTAGGAGACATGTCTATGCAGCACACTTCTCTATTCCATCAAAAAAAAGAAAGACAACCTTTCCTTCTAGAGAAGAAGACTACATTTCTCACACATCCTCACCAGTTGATAGTAGTCTGTTGAAAGTAGATTTTGAAAAAGACCCACTCGCCTCTTCTAGAGTTGAAGATACACCCCATGAACCAACACCAGTTGATAGAAAGATAATAGAGGTAGACTTTGAAGAGAAGGTGGAGCAACTAGAGCTTATTACAGAAGGTGATGATGAAAATTTAGTGACTAATCTTCCTAATGGAAGAGATGAACAAATAGAAGAGAGAGTGATAGAGGAAAAAATACAGACTGTCATTGGTGAAGGAGAAATAATAGAGAGAGAGAGAATACAAGTTGAGGATGTTAAAGTAATTAAATCTAGTAATGAAGAAGAAAGAGAGGAGCGAGATAAGAGTAGTGAGCTTGATCAAAAAACATCTAGTATTATTCCTAACTTTCAAATTCCTTTTATACAAGAAGAAGAAGAAGAAAGTAGTGAAGACTCATTACCACTACCCTTGTGGGTACCTACTAGCGATGCATAAAAATGTAGTGAAAGTAGATTCATCTATCAAAAGCCTTGAAGATGTTAGAGAGACAACAAGTGGAGAACAAAGGGCTAGAGTGTGGTGATGTTGCAGATGGTTTGCTACGAGATGCTGTAGAGATTGTTTTAGAAAATGTAGAAAAAGTTGACGATGACTCTAACGTGAGAGTTGATAATAAAGTTAGGAAAAAGAGGCGACCTCTTCATCATCTAGCTATGACACTTCTTGTTCTACTCTTATTCATAGTCGGATTTTATTATGCTTATACTTATTTGAGAGCTAATATGACTCTACTTAAAGCTGAAGAGAGTGAGAAAAGCATCATAAGACCCTCAGGCATTCAAGTGAGTAACTACAGCGAGAAACAGATCTTCGTCTTAAGAACCCTTTCACAGCACTAGTATGCGGACCTACAGGGAGTGGAAAAACGGAACTCTTGTTCAATCTCATTAATAGAGTCGCTGAAGTATCTACCCCAACTCCTATGGATATTATATACTGCTATGGTGTGTGGCAACCTCGGTTCGACGAATTTAAAGACAGGGTACACTTTCATAGCGGGATGATTGATGTGGAGAATGACATCCCTCGAGATGGAAATATTCGATGGCTCATTATAGATGACTTGATGGGAGAAGTCGGAGGAAAAGAATCTATTAATGCCATATTTACCAAATTTAGTCATCATCTTAACATAAGCGTCTTTTTTCTCTTACAAAATCTTTTCCCTAAAGATAATAGGACAGTCTCTATAAACTCGCAGTACTTTTTTCTGTTTAAAAATCCTAGAGATGGAGTATCCGTGTCTAACTTTGCTAAACAAGCATTCCCTCAAAGTATGAAAGCTGTGCAGGAAGCATGTGGGGATGCTACGCGTGAACCTCATTCATATTTTTTTATCAATCTGAGACAAGAAACTTCCGAGTGGGCTCGATTAATTGGAAATTTCGCTTCTAGACATTTGCCAATGGCTGCCTACATTCCCAATAACACTTCCTATAAGTAAAGCATACTCACCACTCCATCACCATTTCGAACTTAGGATTTGAAGAGAGAGTACACGTTCAGATATGAGATACGTAAATTCACCGGGTATGTCAACACGATTAAGAAGAAACGCCTTGAGCATTTTAGCACTATCCAGAGCTAGAGATAGCGTTAGAAATGCAACAATCTCTGAGGCAAACAAGGATCTTGTATTAGCGCTTGTCGAATGCGCTCGGAATGTATTAATAGGCAATGTTCAGCTAACACCCACTCAGTTGACCTCTTTACGTCGACATAGAAGGGCAATTGAAGATCTTATCAACTCACGTACCACTCTAAGAGAAAAAAAGGTAATTCTACAGCGAGGGGGATTTCTTGGAATTCTTCTCAAACCTCTAATAGGATTAGTTGGTGGACTTCTTGGAGGACGAAGATAGTCACAAAGATAATGGCTCTCAGATTTTCTAAAAAATACATTCTCATTAGTAAAGATGACTACGACTCTGTAGAAAAAAAAAAGGGGGTTGTACCTACCTCTCTCTCTCAAAATCCAGACTTGGTTTTAGCTGAAAAGACGAGAGAAGATATTCACTCTAACCTTAAAGATTCCTCAAAAGATGTATACTCTCAACTTGAACAACATACCCATAATACGAGTAAGTTTTTAAAAGAATTAAAAAGATCTCGTCAACCCCAGCGAGACCTCTTCAGTCAGTTGGATAGTATTAGCACTGGTCTTGAAGGGGTGCGAGAGTCAATACACCAACCTAGAGTAAGACAGGAGAGAGAATACCTAGAACAAGATCCCGTTGATATTTTGCTATCAAATAGAAATGGGGAAGAACGAAGCAGGCAGATATTACTCGAGCGAGAGCGTAAGCGTCATCTAATACCTCAGCTGCAAATCTCTGGACAAGGGATAAAACGGAAGAGGTATAAGGCTAGATCATCAGACTACACAACGACGTTCAATCGTAAAGACGAGCAAAAAGACGAGTCTAATCGGCTACAACTACATGAGAAGGGTGGAAGAAGTCCTGTCATAACTAGGTCTACATCAGATGCTAGAAAAGCGAGTGAACGAGTGGGGAGAGATATAGTGAAACATCAAGCAAGATTTAAACAAGCTTTGGATAAAGGTGTGCACAAGAGAGTAGGAAAAGATAGAAAATGGTTGATGAGCGAATAGGTGTTGATGAAGCCTTGCGAGATATATACTACTCCCCACCCCAACCCCCTTCTTTTGGTGGGAAGAGAAAGTTGATCTATTCTTCCCCACCGGGTGTGAATAAGAATGATGTTGATAGATGGTTAAGGGGGCAAGACGCGTACACACTACACTACCCCCATTAAGACTAAATTTTTGAGAAGAAAGACGATCGTCGCTGGAGTTGGAGAGCAGATGCAAGCGGACTTAGTCGATGTTCGCTCACACAAAGATCAGAACGATGGTGTAACATTTTTACTCACCTGCATAGACGTCTTTTCTAGAAAGGCTTGGGTATTCCCTTTACTTAACAAATCAGGACTAGCGGTGTCTAGAGTACTCTCATCTCTTTTTAAAAGAGAAACATACTCTAGACCACAGACTGATAAGGGAAAAGAGTTTCTGAATCAAAGGGTGCGTGAGGTTCTGCAAGAAAACAAGGTTAACCACTTTTCTTCAGAAAATGAGGTTATAAAAGCTTCACTTATTGAACGTTTTAATCGAACGTTGAGAGGAAAGCTTCACAGACTTTTAACTTACAGAGGTGATGGTCGATTCTTAGACGATCTAGATGATTTGGTATCTAGCTATAACAACAGCTTTAATCGCTCTATAGGTATGAAGCCCAATGAAGTTGATGAAGATAATCAAGAAGATATTTGGATGCGCCTGTTCGAATCATCCCCTGAACGATGGGTTAATAAAAAGAGGGTAGCATTTACACCTGGAGATTATGTAAGGATATCAATGGCTCGTGGAAGCTTTGACCGTGGTTTTACAGCGAACTATTCAACTGAGATCTTCATTGTCAAAGACATTCTCTCGCACACATCTCCTCCAGTTTACAGATTAAAAGATCTGAATGGAGAAAATGTTGAGGGGACATTTTACAGTCAAGAGTTGGTGCAAGTAGACCTTCCCGAAACGTTTAAAGTAGAAAAGGTCTTACGCAAGAGGAGAAGGCGGGGAAGAGAAGAGAGTTTCGTAAAGTGGATGGGATATCCTGACTCATTCAATAGTTGGATTGATTCTAGCCAGTTCGTATAAAACAGTATAAATCTCTACAACTTGTGTAATCATCCTCACTCTAAAGATGGCCTTCAATGTCACACTTACCTCGAATGTATTGCTTGGAGGAGAGGCTTCTAATACTAATGCACACTTTACGACAAAGTTAGCGAGACCGCTTAATCTTCCTTCATCACAATGGGAGGTAGGACTCCTCGATATACAATATCCCGTTTCTTGGAGGAATATCGAGCTCGGCTATGTTGAAGTAAAGAATACAAGTGAGAGTGTACCTCGACGTTGTAATATCAGAAATGGAAGGTATAGTTCAATAGGAGAACTGCTAACGGAGATCAATAGATCTTTGATAAACTTTTCTTTAGAAAATGAAGTAAACTTTTACTACGATGCTTTACGTAATGAGTCTTTTATCTTGATACGAGGAAATACTCATTCAATGAGACTTTCTAGAGATGTAGCCTGGATCCTTGGATTTGAGCCTAATAAAGTCTATGAAGCAGAGGTAACTCGCAGTCCGAATTCTCCTGATATCAACGCAGGCTTCACTTCACTCTACGTATACTCATCAGTTGTAGCACCGAGACTCGTGGGGGATAGTCTAGTTCCTCTCTTACGCACCATTCCGATAACTGAGACTGAGAGAAATAGTACAGTGTTTCGAGAGTTTTCTAATGTACAGTATTCACCAGTCTCGAATACCAGTACCGATCTCATTGAAATAGATATAAGGCGCGATGATGGTGAGAGAGTCTCATTTCGTAGTGGAAAGGTTGTGCTGACGGTTCGTTTTAGACCTCGTGGAGAAGTTTAGAATTATAGTGAATATCATGGCTCCACGTATAGTTCCATACTTTCCGACTGACTCTAGTGAAATGTATGAAGACTACTACAACTCTCAGGTAGGAGATGGAATGTCTGTATATCGAGGACGCCCTGTCATGACGGGTAATGGAATTGGCTCTCTATTTTCTGGTCTGGCAAGAGGAGTGTTACCACTCTTGAAAAAAGGAGCTAAAACAATTGGAAAGAAACTTCTAACAACTGGTGCTGGTCTACTGGGAGATGTAATAAAAGGAGAAAATTTTAAGACATCTGCGAGTAAGCGTTTCCGTGAGGCCGGTGGAGATCTTCTACACCATGTTGAGGGTGTACTACGTAGTTCTCAAGTTAAAAGAAAAAAAGCTGGAGGGCAAGCCTCTTCTTCTAGGGTTAGTAAAAAGAAGCGGCGAGGAAAGAGAACCATATTTGACTAAAATAATATATATATATATATCAAAGAATATACTATTGGAAGGCAGTTACGAATAAGTTGTCAACGGAGAAAGAAGTAGATATAAAGCATGTCTGTCAACCATCGAGCTGTAGCACTTTCTAAAGTCTCCGAAGACTCTGCGGATACTGTAAACTCAGCCTTCGATTTATTCGCCACCCCTCCAACACACACTAGTGTACTCCGAGGAGAGTGGATACCCCTAGCACCCATTACACAATCTCAAGAGGGTGCCATTGAGATTGTAATCCCACCATCGGATGAACTTTACACAGACCTATCGAAAAGTTACTTAGCCGTAACAGTCAAAGTGATCAAAGCGGATGGGAATAATTTCCCCGAAGCTGCTAATGATGTTCTCTATATTAAGGGTGATAACTTTATGCATTCCCTCTTCTCAACGGCTACTTTTCAACTAGCTGGACAAGATGTAGAATACGAAGGAAACTATCCATTTCGTGCCTATCTTGAGAATTTACTCAATTATGGTAAAGACGCTAAAAAGTCTTATATGGCTGTGGGTAGCGGATGGACTGAAGATGATGGTACTGGAAATGACTACGCTGACATTACAAATGCTGATAAATTAGTCAGAAAAACCCCTTTACTATCGAGTGGGGAGATGAATTTCTACGGGAGACCTAGACTGAGCGTTTTCGCTCAAGGAAGAGTTATTCCACCCGGAGTGGGTTCAAGACTCACCCTACAGCGTGCTACACCACAAATGTCTCTCGCCGGTGCTGCTGAAAATCTTGCTCATACAGCGAGGATTTTGATAACTAAAGCCGAGTTGTGGGTACGACGCGTACAGGCAAATCCTTCACTACAAAAAGCGCAGATGGATGTGTGGGTTGGAGAAGAAGAAAGTATAAAGCTACCCATCGATAGAATTAAGACTCACTTCCATGTCATTGCTAGAGGACAGCAGAGTGTGAGAATCAATTTCGATCAGGGTGGTCAACGTCCTAATCGCGTTTTCGTGGGTCTACTAGATCATACCGCCAAAAGTGGAGCCTACTCTAAAAATCCGTTTAAGTTTGCACCATATGATGTAAGCTCTGTCGAACTACTTATAGACGGTAGTCCTGTAACGAGAAGATACGAGCCTGATTATACAAGTGGAAGATTCGCGCGTGAATATATGAATCTTTTCACCGTGACTGGTACATCAGACGCGGATACGGGGAATGAAATCACCTCTTCTAGATTTCAAACAAACTCAGCAATCTACGCCTTTGACGTTTCAGGAGACTTGTGTGACGACAACTTTCACCTACTTTCAAACTGATCTCTTTCTGTCAATCTCTCATTCGCGAGAGCTACGGATACAACATTGAGTCTATTCGTATACGAAGAAAAAGACGATATCATTTATATAAACAGTAATCACGAAGTATCTATGGTTGCCGGTATGATGTAGAAATGGATACGATGAGTATAGCGCGCATCCTCACCGATGATGAAGAGAGTTCTAGTCTATTCAGAGGTGTTATGCCGAGAGATCACTTTATAAATTCTTTTTCCACTCCCGGGATCTACGTCTTCAACACCCACTCGAGTGATAGAGTCGGTGAACACTGGATATCAGTTTTCTCAACCAGCAAAGAGATTGACTACTTTGACTCTTACGGACTCCCACCATCTTTTTATCCCGATGTGTGCGAATTGCTTGAGAGAAATGATGTAATCATCCGATGGAATGGAGAGTGTATTCAAGGAGAACTGAGTAATGTGTGCGGGGATTATTGCATTCTATTCTGCCTCTTACGAGCTAGAAGATGGAGCATGTCTAAGATCATTAAGCGTCTCATCACAATTACTTCAGAAGAAATGCGTGATCACTCCGTTAGAGCTCTACTCTCGAGAATGTATGGTAAAACAATTGGTAAAAACATACCAAGATCGATGCATATAAATGGACTCGAGTCTATATTAAATTGTAGTTTTGAATGATGAAATTATGTAGCTTACACGATATTCTCGCTTACTATATATGCGTTATATATGTCATTTATTTTATACACCTTGTGTTCTACTCTATACTTTCTATCATTATATACTTTCTAAGGAATACGATAAAATATACGTATTATTAATCGAAACCCAAAAACATGGTGATACGAATTTCAAAACCCCGGGGAAATAGTCGGGAAGAACGCGACGGGTCCCGGGCGGGAGGGACCCGGCTGGCGGCCGGCTCCCACCCCTTGTCCACAGTCGATTGGTCAAAGGGTCGGGGCGGAGATTCCGAGGTTTGAGGGCGGGGCTTGGAATAGGAGAGGCGGGGGACGGGGTCGGTGGCGATCATTCGAGAGGCGAGAGGCGTGGAGAGAAGAGGCGCGAGGGAGAGGTTGGAGAGTTTTAAGAGAATCGAGGACGGGGACGTTTCATTCGAGGTAAGTTTTTTTTTTGGAGATTTTTTTCGTTCGCGGTTAGGATTATTTTTTGAGATTTTTCGGTCGCGGTTGGGAAAATTTTTGGAGATTTTTCGTTCGCGGTTAGAAAATTTTTTGAGGAGGAAACGCTCAGTTCCGGAGCGCGACCTTGGCAAGGTCGTGGGGAAATTTTGGCTAGTTCCGGTGTCCTTGACGAAGGTCACGGAGGGTGGTGGCTCCTGATTGGTCAGAATCCGAAATACGGCTCTGTGATTGGCTGAATCCGTGGGGAAATGTCTGTGCAGATCTGCACTGATATTACTACTGGTGTGGTGTATGAATTGCAGTAAGTAAAAAGCAACTAAGCATACCTTGCCATTATTTGTATAGCAAATAAAAATGTGCATGCATAAGTGTCTATACTATAACAACAACAATTATAGTCAGCCCATATCATTAATAGTGAATATTTTGTATGCCCAAGTACTCATTGTCAGCAGGGTATAAAGCTCGCAAAAATTGTATATTATGTATCACTTACAACAGGAAGGAATGTTAGCACTGTAAAATGAGGTTTCCAATTAGTGAAATGATTGTAGAGTACATAGACTACATGTAGCCGACAAGCAACATTACTTGGTACAGATACGGATGTCTAGGGAAGGCAATATACATGTAATCCTGTGTTTCAGTTTCCATATCATTGTTGCTGATAGATGGTGGAAAGAATTTGAATACCGAATTAACTCTCTGCAACGGAGGCGAACACTTTTTTGATATCATTGGGTTTTTCCAACTGGCTAGATTCTCGCTTTCTCTTTTGGCTGTACACGTACACTACTGAGAAGTTGCCTCCCACGATTGCTATTGGTAGAGCAGTTATCGTGAGCCCTACTAGCATTACTAAGACTGTTGCCAGACATGCAGGAAGTGATGCAGGATAAATGTCTCCGTAGCCAACAGTTGTCATAGTGACGATAACAAACCAGTATGCTGCAAAGAATAGTTAATACTTGAGCAGTGAAGTAGTTTAAGTAGAGCAGCAGGTTCCAATGTGGACGTTTGAACATGGCACTATGTACATGTACATTAAATGCCAGTTGTAATGTCTTCACACATTCAACATCATATCACATTTCAACATTATACATGTACATGTTGTATAATGTATATATACGCATTATGCACACTTACTATACAATGTAGTTAAATATACGCTGTATGTATTAAGTATATTATGTATTTTGTATGTATTATCGTATATAAGGTGAGGTAAATACACTTCAATTGGCCACAAATTATATAGATTTCCACTGCGCATTAGCAAAATATTTTTCAATTTTAGGTTTATTATACAGATGCATCTAGTATACAAATCTTCTACTTGAACCATACTGAAATCAACAGGTATGTTTTTTGCCTGACTTTACATTTGGTATGTTCACAGATGGACCTACCTTTCGGTATGTCATTTATCTTAGAGTCATCCTTTGCAGCGTCAGCTGCCATAGAGACCAAAGGACCAAACAGTAGCACAGATATACCCAACAGTATAACCAGTAGCAAAATCTCTTTCCAGCTTCTGTACAGAGTGATAAGTAGAACCTTCAGCCCTCTGGAAGAAACATTATATGGTATGTCTTTTGAACACAAGCAAAGTTATGAAATTTGGTAAGAAAGCAAGTAAAATTCATATAATGATAGATGGAAAAGAGCTGGAACAGGTAAATAACTCAAGTACATGTACCTCGGCAGCATACCATCAGCAGATGGTTACTGTGAGAGAGACAGATCAAAGCAAGGATAGCGATGGCAAAGAACCTTTTTCAGAAGCACAAGACTATGTGTATGTTCACAGGCTATTTAAGATGAAAAAACTAACGAAGTGTTTTGGCTGGACTGCATTCATGCATGGCAGAGCAGAAAAGAATAGAGGCATGTGGCATGTGGATTTGGAGGAGAATAGAGAAGATCAACTAGACACAACATGTCATTAGCGAGAATGTTCTAAAAAGAGTGGGAGAACCTTATCAAATCAAGGAAGAAGAAATGCGTGAGGCATGAGGGTTTAGTGAAGGATGTCATACAGGGAAGTATGAAGGGCAAAACTTACTAGAGGGAGATTGAGAATGATGATGTTAGATTATATAAGAAATGAAAGGAAATGCAGAGAATAGGAGTGAAGCGGATTGAGGGACCTGCCCAAGGAAGAACACAGAAGAGAGGGATGTACATATAGGGATTTTACTGATAAATAGTGCATCTTAGAATAGGCTTCTTTTGGTAGGCTTTGTCAATGTAAACCTACATTGCACTGTAAGACACATTACACTTTTCAAAACAAACAGCTAATATCAATGGTAAACTACAACTGCTTTGAGTTCTTCTATGAACTTGTGACCTTCTTGTATTCACTGACCAAAAACTCATTAAAACTGCCTTATACAATGGTAACTGCGTTTAACAAATCTGTGTTCATTTAGGGCTCCGGGAAATTGGAGTAAAAATGTTTCAAAGTCGCTACAAAATCGCTCAATATTTATAATTCTACACGTATATTTATAGAAATCTCTTGCAAACAATATGTAGTGAGACATTATAATATGACATTACTATTATGTTTTTGGAATCATCACCTCTTATCATGTTGTATGTGTAAAGCTAGCAGCTAGTAGCTAATAGCTTTTGGCTAGAGTAGCTTATAGCTAGTAAGCTAGTAGTTATCTTCTTTGTATATAAACACTTCTGTTCAATATGGTTAGGTCAAATGAGATTGAGCTGTAATACAATACATATATAAACTGTTATAAGAATACAACATGAAGTTATCTCAGTTTTTAATTTGAGTGAATGGCAACATGACCAATACCATTATAAAAATATCCAGAACAACTACATGTATATAAATATGTATATCACTGGCGAACCTTGCTCAGAGTGGGGAGTCTTGGGAAACTATACATTAAAATATTCTGCATAGATGTAGTCAGTGGCTTTAGTGTTAGCTGTAAAAATATATATAATATGTACATGTAGACTATATATATAATGTATAAATTATCCTGCATTGAAAAACTTGCTACATAGTTGTAACTAGTGAACATTAGAAGCTTTTAATTGTCAATAATGAGCATTATTCGCCTACATGTAATTGTCTAGAGAGAAACTTGATGAAAGGAGAACTCCACTGAGACTCAAGTGCAAGTAAATTAGTCACCAAGCTATGCTGCTGTAGCTAGTTAGCAAGAGTATAAAACTTGTTTTTTATGTTATTGCTTCCAAGTACGATGGTAGATTATGTTGCTTAGTATGATTAAATGAATTATTAAATACATTAAATGACTTTGTATTTAATGTATGTATTATGATGTACAATAATATGTAAACATTCTTTCACTTCATATAACACTTGTCTATTTCGTTATTATAAATATGCTCTTTATTTTAGATTATATTACCTGAACATTGTCAATAAAAGACAATTGACGCTACAAAAAATATTGTATTACACATTCCAATTGAGATGTGCTATGATACATTGTATATAACATATACGTGCAATTGTTTGCAAGACGAAGGCAGTGAAAGCAATGGGGTTTGACTTGGGGGAGATGGACAATATCATTGTCAAATTTCATACCACGGTATATAGCACTGAAAGTACATACTTAACTTACGTGTATGTTGTGAAGTAGCTCAATAGCCTTAAAATCCTCATTTGTGATATAACGAAGGTGGAGGAGTCCACATAGTTTGCTGCGCTGCAATGAGCTTCAGTTAGGAGGTCACGGTCTCCGTAATCCATAAACAGAAAGTATATGAAACCCAAAAATTCACAATGTGATACTAGAACATCCAATACATTGATGAATTCAAAGAAATACTTTTTATCAGGGCAAAAGAAGAATCGAATCCAAATTTCAACAAAAAAGAACACGACTATTAACCAATCAATGTATCTCCAAGCAGGTTGTGGAAATTCAGCCCCAAACAGTTCTAGGCAACTCTCATTGGTGCTTGGATGCTCTTCACCGGAGATCCCAGCAGAGCTATTTCCCACCAAGTTCCAAGCAGAGTCTGTAGATAATGCCGCATTAAACAGTGCACTTACTAATGTCATACACAAATAGAAGCCTGCCCAAAGTTTAGAAAAAATTCCGGTAGGTTCCGTTAAAAATGTCCATACTGAGTAACGGATCTGATGCAAGCAGGAATCTCTAGGTTGATACTTTATTCGCCGATCAAAGAAAGTGAACTGCGTTTCAAGTTCTGTCTCTTCTTTCATTTCCTGAGAGCAACAATCTGATATCCATTTGCAGTCGATTTCCCAGAAGTTTAGATGACCTCGAAAGTCAGAAAAACAAATATTCTTTGGGCAATGTAGCTCATCTTTTCAGTAGAATTTTAAAACTTCTTTAAAAATGTCTGAATCACTTTCAAAGAAGTAGTGGGTAGAATTGTTCTGTCCTATGAGCTTTCCCAATCTGGTATTTGGATGCCTCAGTATTGTGTCTGAAGTTGTGAGAAATTTCTGTCCAGATATGTTGATCACAATTTTTCCATTTCTGGAACTATCATCCGACTTTACATGTAGGTTTTCTACTTCTATAGCTGGTTCAGCAACTTGACACAAAAACAAAATGGTGGTTACGTGCTTCTTCAGTGTATTCAGTATTTGGGTCATACGTCTTTCTCAAGTGATATTGGTTATTATGGTTCGGCATGTGTCGGCTATATACAGCCAGGATAGCTCCATGAGGACATTACACACATATGAATGGAATGTTAGGGATTATAGACATACAACAGATATAACCGCTACTTCTCTGTGTGTCATTAACCCTCTTCGACTAGGAAGGGAGCTATGATAAGTGAAAAACTATTAGATGTGCATGTATGTGCATTTTGTTATGGACAACATACAGCATGCTATTAGGTGTCTCCAGGATGGGGGGGGGAACACGAGTGGCCAATAGAATTGATCAAAGTCACTATTATATTAACCAGAATAGCCATTTGGCTTATTAGGGGAACTACCACTAGCTCATAGATGCAGCTTTTTTCCCAGTGATGCATTTGCACTACTGGGAATTTCAGAAAAAAAATCTTTATTAATTTTTTTGATTTTGTTGATTATTTTTGCTAATTATTCAAATGTGTGTGTCAACCTAGCGCAAAAACATCTTTTTATAATGTATAGGGGTTCAAAAACATGTGATATGTAATCATCTTTCTTGATCCATGTAAACATTCAAACCATTCTAGCCATTTATAAGTCAAAGTTGAATGAGCTCCATTGTCACATCTTAATCACAAGAAACTTTTTATCTATTTTCTTCATTTTTAGGCCGGCCCATAAAATAGATAGAAAGATAAATATTTTTATTCATTTTGCCTATAATATAATGATATTATTCATTAAATAAATAATATATTATTTATTATCATTTTTGGTTGGCTTTAAAACAAAACACTTATAAGTTAGTTACAACTATTCAACCTAACTCAACTTGCTACAAACTTATTTAACTGAATTAACTGAACTGGCTCTTAGGCCCTCCTAGACCCACAGATGCCTGGATTTTGCCTGGCGGTTTGGGCGCTGCCCCGGACCCCGTTGGAGAGTTCACAACGCCCCAAAACCCCCAGCTGGAAGGGATGCAGCGTGACGGGGTGCGAAGCGCCCTACACAAGTCATGAAAACTATCTATCTACATGTATCGATTTTGCACTACCCTCTCTTCATTCCTAGATCTGCCACCGCCTAGATACTATGTACATTGAACAGTCTCTGACACTCACACAGTTGTCTTACCTTGATAGTGGTTGATAGTTGTTGATAGTGATTTCAGCATTCAACAGATGATGTGTCATGTTCACACAACCAGGTGGTGACAGCTATAATGTAAAGAAAAACAAATCTCTTTCTATTCTAGCGGCTGTCCAACTGCTCTACTGAATAGTGGAAGGTCATTGTTGCAACGCTCAAACTCTGATCAAGCTCATTGCTAATGGCGATAAATAATTTATGGAGTCTTTTGTAAATATACACGATGTAAATGCTAAATATTGATAGTCACTTTAGTTTACCTGTATGTACATGTACACGTGGACATCACATTGTTGTACAGGACTATAGCATGGTATTGAGAGTTGCATTCCCATGCATAATAGTACTGGTTCTTAGGTAGTGAGCTCAATACTGTAGTGAGAAGTTGACTGGGGTTGCGCCACACAGGTGGCTGCTACTGGGAGACCATAGGCTCTGCCCCTGTCCAGCATGAGACCAAAGACCTAGCTGGACATGAATGCTTACCTGCATTTGGAAACACATAGTAATAATTATTAGAGCCTAAGAAACAGGGGCAGGCAATTCCTGGTGGTTCATAACTGCAAAAGACACCTCTATTGAGTTTTACAGTGTATTATACATCCAGGATAATGTGATTACAATCCAAAGCAAGGGAATGAACTAAAATATCACTGCAGCATAATTAATATTAATATTAATATTGTAAGGAACACACAACGTTAAGGACACACACTAGTGGACATGTACAGCAGTTGCACATAATAATTGAGATATAGACGGCAATATTATACGTTGATGAACATGCAGATGCATAATTAATAGGGAATGTAGTTCCATGAAAGTTCAAGGCATGTAATCTATAGACACATTTAGTGTCTTTAAAGAGTAGGTTGAAGTTTAATATAATGTAAGCATCCAGTAGCTTAACTACAATAGATAGGGATTAGGTAAGGTAATATACTGTATCTGGGGCCACACCAGTGTTATTACTGGAAAACAAGAATTATTGTTACGGTTTAATTGCCTTAGGTCCTCACCCTAGTAGGCTAACAAACTAATAATATCTCACATGCATATGAAACGTTTACATACATGTACTTATGTTTCTCACCGTTTCTCACCGTAGCCGTTTTAATCATTGCGGGTAACGGGGTTCTGCATAATAGCTAACTCTATCAGCGACCTCTATCTCACTCTATCTTTAGTATCGTCTTTTTCTAAATGCCACAATCTCATATCTGTTCTGATCGTATCCATCTATGTTTCGGTCTGCCTCTCTTTCTCTTGCCTTCAACACTAATATTGTAATGGTTCAGGACATTTGTATGTATGACCTCAGCTAGCCTGATGGACGTTATAGCACAACTCATCCACATGTAACACTTGGTTTCTTGCACTTAGCTGTCTTGTTACTCATACCTACAATGTACATTGTTATGCATGTTTTAACCATACACTTATATGTATAATTGAATAATATCATTTACTGAGCAATTATGTCCTTTTTATACCCATGTAAAGAGGTCCGACCTCTCAGAATTACCTGATATTGATGTTGCATATGATCTAGATGATTTTAAGCATCTTTTGTCAAACCCGACCTTTTTTGGGTCGGCCCTCGAGCTTTTGGCCGACATGTTGTTGTGCAATTTCCGGACGACACTATGTCGTCTTTTTGCGACACTACGTCAGCCTTTTTACCAGAACTTCCTCCGGAAGTTCTTATACTATATAAAGCACATTTTTTTTATGTTTGTTGTCTCAGTTCATGCTTGGATCTCAATAAAGACACATCTATACTTAAATACAGAGACTTTCGCTTCGTAAATAGGTCATTCCAGTTGTTAAGGTCTTTGACCTTGCAACCCGAACTGCCTACTAGATCGGATCACTCTCTTTCTCAGTATAGTAAACAAGCATCGACTCGGGACCATATGGGTCGTCTTTGGTAGTTATTTGACTATTAGTACCTGTTAATCTTACATGTAATGAGAAGACCTAGCACCACTCATAGGCTCTTCATTTTTGACACGGGAGTCGTCTTAAGACGACAACACAAACCCCCAAAAACCATTACAATATTACTGACGCTCGGTTTTCAAGGTACTGTGTGAGTGGCCATATCTCATTGCCATCCAGCATTGCTGGCCTTATGTAAACTTTATATAGCAGCATCTTCAGTCTTGTTGGAACTTTCCTATCACACAGTACTCCTGTCAAATCTCCTGGTATTTATAATCAAGTAGTTACAATCGATGGGAGCCCTTTTATTTACCAAGTGACCAGCAGTACTTGCTTGCCAGCCAGATATACAGCAATAACAGTAAATGGTATTATGTGCTAAATGCTTTATTCATATGATTCCCCACATCGGCACAGCATATACATGTACATATTACACAAGAAAGTTAAATGTTACTGTGTTAGGTTTACAGGTGTATTGGGTTAACACTTTCAAGGCTAAATCAAAATTATAGGCATACAATACAGAAAGACATCAATTTCAAAAATAATGTTGTGTATGATTTAAAACACAGAAAATCAGTGAGCGATTTGTTTGATTGGTAGATGTGTATAAGAAGAGAGCATATGTTATTTTACACATTGCTACAGTTTTAGCAACTGGAATGTACTATAATGGCGTGTCTTGCTAAGCGATATTTTCACAGTATATAAAAATTGTATGTAAAAAATTGCTAAGATAATTACTAAAGCCATGAACAAACACTTGATACAAATCTAGATCACACCAGCAACAGCTTAGTATGGAAGTGGATAAGGCAATGATCAGTTACATGCAATACACTTAGAAAAAGCCTTTCACCTTCTGCAACATCTACAGATAATTCATAACAATCTGAAGCGAGAGAAATGGCCACTGATTTGGTCATTATCTAAGACTGGCTTACAATGCAACCTGCCAGATCGAGTTGCAAACATGCTCCTTGCAATGATAAACACACCTCGCCTATTCTCCATTGTACTCAGGGAATAAAAATACTTTCCGCAGTTTGGTCAGAGTCTTGGTTATAACGGGAGTCTGCTGCTCATAGAGCGCCGGGTTTCTCTCTGCTAGAATTTTTGTCATTTCATTGATTTTGTGTTGAACCTTCAAAAGTCATGCAACACATACTAACTATTATTTATCAAACTAATGTCCATTATTTAGAGTATGTAAAAGAGGACTAAGATTGATATGATAATTGTTTTACATCATTCGTAAATTTTGTGTTTTGCAGAATTTCAAGCTACTAACGAAGCATGAACCTTATGGACAATAGCCTGAGCTATACCGCTATTAACAAACTACCTGCACCAGCGCATAAAAAATTTTTTTCCTCTAAAGTGTAATATTGGATAACCAAACTCAACTTCAAAATGTATATACTAATAGTCACAAACTTACGATATCAAATATGGAGGCGAGGTCATGGTGGTTCGCTAGTTCGTACATTGACGTAATGAGAGTTCGTATGAACAAGGATCCGATGTGGTCAAATCTGACTGAAGCACAGCCTAAACACAGAGTAGAAAATTCTTTCAATGTTTAAAAGTACATGTATTACAAGCATTACAAGTGAGTACACATGCTTGAAATTCATTTGGCACTGTTCTAAAATCCCTTGTTAATATCTAAACATTTGTAACACTGTCCTTTACTTTTAAAAACTTATGCGGGTATGTTGATGGCAAGCTCTCTGTTAGAGAAATATTCAAGTGAGTTGAACTTACCTTCGAAGCAAGATCGGAATATTAGAAGGTCGTCCACATTGCTTTTTCCCTTTAGTTGAGTCTGTTCTCTCCTTGCCTTTAGTACTGCCCGTCCCCGATTTTCTAGGGAATATAACGAGTATCATATTATCTTGCAATGTATTTTTACGTGTAATTTTTACATGTGGAATATCCTATGTGTATGGTATACACAATATCAAATTATTATAGCTTGAATAAACAAGTCAGACATCACAGTGACACATGAGTTCCCGAGCAAATTCAATTCAATAGTAGAATGATGTGCTGAGGCTTGTTATATACACACACCTGTACGGCATGCCTGAACTATCACCACCTTGGGTTTACCCGCCATGCGAGGAAAGTTGACTGAGTTGATTAAATTATAAATATCTGTTAGGTCAACTTCTTTGCCATCTGAACCGTATATAATATTCTCTTTACACCCATGAGCCATTAGCACTAAGAAGAAGAGTCCATGATCGTCATGGTGTGGGTTTCTGGTTTCCTCATAGATGGCAGATCTCATCTCCTGCAACAATTACCAAACTAGCAGTAAATACTCGTACACGGACATGCATGTAATACTGCATTTGGTTCAAAAGCTAATCAGTATAAATAATATCATGCTTCGTGTATAGAAGTAGTTTATAAAAGAGATAAAGAGTTCTCACCATGGCCGGCAGTTTTACTTATTGTAGCAATATATTTTGTATTGGGAAGCTATTATTGCGGACTTAACCTTAATGCTTTAGCCAGACAATCGTTTGCAGCTATTGTGTAGGCCACTAACGGCAATGTGGTCTTACTATTATACTACAATGTACATGTACATGGCCTGAATATTGTATGGCTGCACCTCAGCTACCCAGCCGGACACAACACTATACTATACAAGAAAAATTTATTTGTGCGGTAGAGTACAAAAGTTCACAAGCTGAAATTTGGTATAGTATACTATAGTAAGACCACATTGCAGTTAGGGGCCAATGCAATAGCTGCAAACGTCAGTCTGGCATTATGTGTGTCCTGCCATAAATGGATAAAATTTATTTGAGACTGTAATACCTTTAAAACTTGCGCTATTCACTTACAATGCAAACAATCCACTAGGCAGCAAAAATGCTCAAATATTTCATGCTAAATTAAATAAAATATTTGCTAACCTGCGCATTGAGATCTTCCCTTACACTCACATCCAGTTTGAATCTCTTTAACATTGTTTCTATGTTTTGCAAGTCAAACTGCGATCCCTCTCTTGGAGCTGCTTGTGGGAAATAGTGGTTGTTTATAACCAACGCCCGACCTCTAACGGGTTTTGATGTACCATAAGCCTGTTTATATAAATAATTATATATTTTTAATGCACATTTACATGACAATATAGACTACGTCATGTGATTGCTCATCATATACAAAAGCATTACATTTACATGCCCATCTAGCAAGGTATTATAATTTGCTATATCGTTAAGTACGTGCATACATATCATGTAGTGAAGCATACCACTTTAGTGTTGGAAAACCACTGTTTTATCTCAGGGCAAGTGGTTGGTGAAGGATACTTGTCTATGATTGGTTCAGTTTGAATTGTTGGCAGATCTACTTGATAGAGAACCTGATCAGTGTCATCTTCCCTTGAGTCGCAGTTTACTGAATTGACAAAATCCATTATACTCTGCCATGATGATTCCTCTTCATTAACCTCTTCGTCTGTTCCCTCAGTGTTAATAGGCGGTGGGCTAGGGGCATCAATTTCACTGTTTGTGGTGGTGGATTTGAAGCTGGTGCTTCCTGCAAGTCCTTAAAAAAAGTACCAATAATTTACAAGAAATCATCAATCTTACATTTGGCTATTTTTAATTCAGCCTTGAACTAGCTGTTACGCCTCCCATCCAAAGTCTAAAAGTTAAAAAATGTGTTAAACCTCGAAGTTCTGTTTCACTCCATGGATAATTTTGCCATGTTACTAGCATGGTGGACGCCCCTTCTCTACTTCAAATTGACAAACGCAGAGTACTTCGGGTCCTTGCCTTGCTTACCTGAGATGAACATCGAGAAGCAAAGAGGTTGCAATTTTAAAACAAGGCATGTTCTCATCTATATAGTATAGACTTAATACATGTACAATTGATACATATACTACAGAAACTCCATGGTTAAACAAAAACATAGAATTCAGAGTTGTATATTATAATATAGATATTATTGTATTTAAATACCGTAATTAGCAGGCAGTGTGGCTTTCAACTGTGCCTTCAAAGTGCAGCCGTTGATGTATTCCACTAGCTCAGTCTTCTCATCGTCACTGTAATACTTACCTGAAACCAAAACAATATAGCATTCAGTGTCAAAATCTCAGAGGAAGATATCCTATTTCTAAGGCGTCTAATTATACATGTGATCGATCAGTTCCTTATGTCTTTCCATTAAACAACACCAACACATATTCATAATTTATCAACTGCATGTAGGCTAAATGGCGAGGTAATGTAGCTTTCTTACATGGTGAAAGAAGGGCAAAAGGGATGTTGCTATCACTCTTGCAAGAGGTTCTCTCATGGTGGTCTACCATGTATAGGTATGCTTCTTTATCTGGCTGTACAGGGAGATGGCACCAGGATGGGTTTAGAGCTTTTTCAGGGTATGGATCCTTCTTTAGCAAGCAATGAGGGCAGAACAGCCGGCACTCGATTCCACTAGACTTCCACACCCCGCAGACGTACGTGACCAAATGATTTGTGATTTCAGTGATCTGCTCCCAAGCATCAACGATGTGATAGGAAGGAAAGGAAAGCTCAATCGATGCTTTTCTTGATTTCATATCATATACCAGAAGAATGTCATAAATTTCTGTTTTAATGCTGATACCATTTTTCTTTACACTCAACACGCTTTGACTTGGACAAAATCTCAGAAGTCCGATGCCCATTTGATAGTAGACATACTCTGGCAGTGCTAAACCATGGAGCTGCAGTTCAACATGAAAGAGAAGTTCTCTTTTTAAAGGCTCATCCAACATTTTTGAAAAATATCCATTTGCAAAATATGGCAGGATGTAAGATTCTTTGTCCATCAGGTTTTCAGGCCCATGAATAAGTCGATAGGATTCAAGCAGATTCAATGCGATGTCAAGGCGTTCTGAAACTTTGAATTCTGTCTGTGTAACAATAAGAAAATGGAGAAACTTGCGTTCCATCACTCCAGTGTTGAGAAATTTTTGCAAGCTTTCTTCTTTCTCTACTGTTCCTAGATGGAAGTCGTCTTCAATTGGGATGAAGAGGGAAGATTGAACACGCACGGCCCATTCATCTTGATCATGGTGGTATAGGGCATTGACTAACGTTGTCACACAGCTAACATTTTGAAATATGTTCTGCTTCAATTTTTTGTTTTCTTTGTACCACAAGATTTGCCCACAGTTGTGCAAATAAGTCAATATATATCCCAACTGTTCTTCTTCAGTTGTGAATGCTGTGGACATGTCAGCACAAATCTGTTTGAATGAGACACACGCGCTTGTGTAGCTGCTTGTTAATTTTTTGCCGACATTCTGCCAAATCTTTGGGATCTTCTGCTCATACCTTGAGCTTAAGCGTGAGATTAGTGCTTTCAACTGAGCATATTGACTGTTGTCCTCCACATCATTTCCTATTTCGAACGTCTTTTCTGGAGTGAACAGCGATGGCTGATAAAATATCCGAAGCAGCTTGTGAGAAGTTTCTTCTTGTCTTATAATGTCAAGTACCTTATCACAAGCTTGCATGAAACTGGTCTTCAGGTCTACGAAATTTTCTTTGTACAGATCCTTATGGGTCAAAACCAATATGGGAGAATCGAGCTCAGGTATCTCAGAATAAAGATGCGATAACCAATCAAAGAACAGAGACCTCACCGCCTCATTCTCTCCGGTTTCAGAGCACATCTGTTCGTATTGTTTAATGTTTACTACAATGAGTGGGAGGCAGTTGTGCTTGAGTGTAAATTGATAAGCCAGTTGGTAGATTTCATGACCACCAAAGTCAATGAACTTTAGAGCAGATGGTCCGACTTTGACTTCTTCCATTTTGAATACTCAGGTTGTTTCATCATTTTTAGAACCTGGTATGCGTTCTGTAAGAACACGCGAGTTGTCGGCGTTTTGAAGGGTTTTTATTAGACTGGTTTTACCAGAAAATGATTGACCAATCACAGCAACAGTGACTATCGGAAGCTTAACAACAGACCCCTTAGCCTTGTCCAAATAGTATTGTTTAATTGCCTTAAAACCCTGTTGGCAGACTCCATATGGTGGTGATACCAAATAGGTACAACCAAATGCATCAATTTCATTTAGGTTACCCATTTGAAGTATCACTTCTGTCAGTGAGGTCAAATCATGATTTTCAGCTACATTCAAAGTTTTCAAGTTGCTCAGTTTGGCAATATGGGACGATATTGTCGTGAATTGATTCCTGGAGACATCTAATGCAACTAGTTCTGGCAACCCTCCTATGCTAAAAATAAAAGGGAAATATAACTCAATAACAACTCTGCTAATATAAGCTATATTCTTTGCATTGATGAACATATCAATCTTGACTACTAGTGGTATTCCTAAAATTAGCTATGATTCGAGTAGCTGAAGGTTTATTTCTTATATTGCTAGATTTATGATATTTATTTCCACCACTTACGTGTCGGGAAGATCAGATAGGGAGCACCATGACAAGTCTAAATGAGTCAGTGTTTTAAGTGACGTCACAACTTCATTCAGCTGCCGCAACTTATTGTGGGATAAGTTTAGCTTCCGCAGTTTGCTCAGATGGCATAAGCTATAAAGTATGTAATACCCTACTGACTCTGGATTCACAGGCATTGGTATTAGCGACAGGAGGTTCTATAACTCTTAAATTAGTGATCAGCCAAGCAGGTCTGCTGAATGGCTACTTTGTTAAGCTTGGTTTATACTCGGGTGGTTTTCAACCGGCTTTTGACTAGCTATAGAGTAAAGTTTGGAGAGAGTAAACCGGAAATAATAGAAGACGGCAAGAGCCTGTCATGTAAAAAATTCAACACTGCTGTCAAAACCAAGATTTACTTCCTACTGAGTTCTGAAGGAAAGCAATGTGCACTCATTGCCATTAGCAACGATTAAGTTTTGCAAGTAACCACTACATTGACTGATTCTACTAGGAATCGAGAGAGAAAAACTGCACAGCTATATGCAGGGCTCTCAAGTTCTCGGATTTTCCCTGAGCAGTTCAGATTTTGAGTGTTTGCTCGGAGAGCTCGGAGGTTTTCCATTATTGATGATCTGCTCGGATTTTGGGAGATTTTCTCACATTAGCTATATTTTGAATTGAAATGCTCCAAATCTCTAAATTAATCTTCAGTTTGTCTCATAGCTTGTGAGTTGCTTAGGAAAAAGCTACTAGTTCCATTACTTTCCAAGGACAAGGACTGGATTACATGTATGTGCTGGGATTATTAGGCTGTGAGAAATTACTTAGGCTAACTCTATAGAGCAATAGATATGTGTATGTAAGTGACCAACAGCTTTATTTATATCTCTGACCAATTGCTAGTAGAGTAATACTGCTACACTGCTTACACTGCAATACATTGAACATTTGCTCGGATTTTTTTACTCAGCAACTTGAGAGCCCTGTATATGTGTTACTCAATTAGCCAGGCAGCCAATGTGTTTTAGGTTCTGAGCAGACATGTGCAAAGCAGACAAATACTCAAGTCACGAGTCAAGTAAGAGTATATATTCCCAATTGATAAAAAGTAATTTAGAGTCAACTCATCGGATGAAGCAAGTCAAAAGTAGAGTAAGAGTAAATAAACAGCGATTTTGAAAAGTAAAGTAAGAGTCAAGCAGCTAGTGCCAAAATGCTAGAGTCAGAGTAGAGTCAAAAGTACTGCGGTATGTCAAAGAGAATACCAATGGGAAGTTTGTATAACACAAATTTCTGATGTATACAAGTGTGACAACACACACTTAGTGTTAGATCAGATTTTCTGTCAGTTATAGTAGTTCTGAGGAACAAAGGCTACTTCAAATTTGCACCTGTTATAATGGTGGGTCTGTTTATCTATAAGCCACTCAGCTTCTCTATGGTGGACAAGACTTATTACATAATTACACCAAACCAATAGAATTATCATTGATAGCTGAGAGATTAGAGTAAAGTAAGAGTCAAGCATCATGCTTTGTAGGAGAGTAGAAGTAAAAGTCAATTCCCAGCTTTCACACAGTACAAAAGCACAAGTCAATTAAAAGTAATGAAAAGCTGTTGCTCGAGTTAACTTGAGTCTGGTTCTGAGGCAAGTATTCCGTTAATAAAATGTGCTAACAGCACACTTGGAAACCATACCTGATTAGTAAACGCTCGAGTGCACACCAGGACACGTCTAGGTGGGTGAGCGAAGTGAGTGATGTAACAGTTTCTGGCAGAGAAGATATTGGGTTCCTAGACAACTTCAGCTTTGATGAACTGGTCAGGGCAGAGAGGCTGTATTAACAGAGAGTAGTATAGTTTACATTCTGTAGCCATTAAACAAACATCCAGCAATGTTAGCGTGGGTAAGTAGTTTAACAATAAACGGTAGTAGGCTACCAGCCAAATTCTATTTATTTGTTTCTACATCTAGTTGTTCAGTTACAACCCTGTTGTCATCACACAAATAAAAAAATTTTCGTCTAGAACTATTCTTTATTACTAACCAACAAATATCTATACATTTCACAACTTAGTTGCTAGAACCATAATTATTTCCAGCAGCAAAATGGCACACAGTATACAATGTCCTTAGCCTGTGTGACTCTGCACTTTAAGAAACTGCCTTATGAATGTAGATGTAATTTAACAATAACGTACTATTATTTGTAATCATTCCATATAGAACTAGGAATGAATTCTTGCTCGTCGTTGGGACATACTACGGCACAGCACCACTACTTGTGCTACGTTGCAGGTTGTTATTGGGCTAGTTACATTTCTGGCCTAGAGTGAGATGTTTATGATGTTTATAGACAATACAGACATTAGTTAGACTGCTAGGGCTGATGGAACTTAGTTGTTTACAGTAAACTGAACTTAGTTGGAGATACCTCTCAGGCAGAGTAGTTAACTGACAGTTTGACATCTCCAACTCCTTAAGCGACACAAGTGATGTCACAACCTCTGGAACAGATACCAGTGGATTATTCGACAGCACCAGCTTTTGCAGGTTGGTTAGCTGACTTAATCTATTAAAAGAAAAAGTGGCGGAGCACATAAAAGTTGATCAAAGTTGATATATTACAACACTTGTGGTATTGCAGGCAAGCAGGCTAAGTGTAGATTAAACCATCATAGAAGCATGCATTCTGCAAATTTGCTCTGTGGTCCCAAATAAAACAATAGGACTTCAGCATAATAATGAATGCAAAGCTGTTTAAACAGGAAACTAAGTCATTAAAGGAGGAGCCCTATCAGAGAGAGACCTGACAGTTATGCCGCAATGACTATTTATAATGTATTGATGTGCAGTGTCCTGGTGATACTGTACAATGGCTTAATTTAACGAGGAAAAAAATAACGATTTTGAGAATTTTGATGGAAGTTTTATTTAACGTATATTTAATTTAGCGAACCCCACCAAAAATAGATTTTAATTTAACGACCACAAAGGTACAGGGTTGTGGTAAAATGTGGTAAGGTGCAGGTAAGGTAAAAAATTACAATTTTAAACCGTTCTTCTGGCTCATAAGTAGTACATTTAGCGGCCTTTTTATTGTCTTATAGTTGAATATAGAATTGCACCTGCAGTAATCCTATGGTACAGTTACAGATGAGATTAGTATTGTATACCTAGCTAATCTTATCCTATACAACAGATGAAAAAAATCAGCCCTGAAGCGGGATTCGAACCCACGGGCATTGGATTGATAGTCAAGCACTCTACCTATTGCACTATTAGATCAGCACGGTTTCACGCTGAAAACTAACCATCATACATGTAATCGGCCGCAGTAATACTTTACTACATGATTGTAGTAGTGTTGCTTCAGCTAATAAAAACAATACGTGAATACAGTTAACTATAGTTTAGTAATACTATTTAAATTTTAACGAGTTCGGTCCACTCGTTAAAACGTTAAAATAAGCAAATGCTATTATAAGCCATTGTACAGTAATTAAGGGATTAACGTTCACTAAATACTTGATAAGAAACTTTGTATAGTGTAGCGAATACTTTGCGAACCTTCAAACAATGAGAGTTGTCGTCTCTTCATTTTGTAAGTTGTCTGCTCTTACCCCGAACCCCAACCTCAACATACTATAGATGTTTCTTATTATGTAACTGTTAATTCCTGGGTTATTATAGTATAATAGTTAGGTATTTCTGCCTAAACTAATATTTTCACTGCAAATATACATACAATGTATTATCAGTTAGGCTTTATATGTGTACAAATCGGTCTGTGTGCTTTGTGTGGTATATTCAGTTGTAGGACTATGTTGTTATGTCTGATATATATATAATGTAGCTAGTTGTTTTGGTGATAATATTAGAATTAAAAACATCTGATACAGACTTGATTAGTGCAACAGACTGCAGTAGGTTACGCTACTTTGCATGAAGATAATACTGTACAACCATGTACATGTAGTACTATCAATGGTATCTTTCCACTACAGTGACTACACTTTACAAAATAATGCACCTAAATTAATTACATGCAATTTACATTTATGTAGTTATGAAAACCTATTGCCTATGTTTAATTATTATATCATTCACAGAGTTGTTTTCACATACTCATCTATAAGAGATAAAAAAATTCTTTTAACTGCTTACATTAGCTCATTGGAACAATGGGTTATACAATGTACATGTACATGTACATGTATATGTACGTGTACGTGTATGTGTACGTGTACGTATACGTGTACATGTACATGTATATGTACATATACATGTATATGTACATGCACATTATTTTGTAGTTAAATGTAATGCATATCATGTTAACCACTGTGGAGTAACGTTGCTTGTTGTATAATCATGTAAGCCTATAACATAACACCAAAAGTATACATGTATAATATGCAATGTATTACATGTATATAATACTAAAATAATAATACATTGTACATGTAAATCAGTGTGCTATCTACTCTTGCCCTTACCAGAGCACATTCTAAGTGCAAAAAACTCTTCCTTTTAATGACACCCATTACCATTATTGGCATTTTTATACTTATGGCATACCTCTTTGGTAAACTGTACTTCCGCTGTAAGCGATCCAATCCTGCAGGCAGTGTGAGAAATTCATCATCTTTGGCTTCAGATGTGTTGCCAGCCCAACTTTAATATACATGTACATTGATTACTAGATGCCAGCAAAGAGTGTTCAACAACATGGCAATTGTGTAGATACTTTGTATGTGAGCCTATTATAACAAGTCTCTGCACACAAGTGTAAGTGCATTTGAAGGAACTCGAACTCACTACATGCAGCTGTTAATGAACTAAACATTGTATGCCTGAAATCACTGCAAGTAAAACACTTACCTAGTTGACCCATGGTCAGGCAGAGCTGTAGGTGTCTTCGCGACCTAAACTTCAGACCCAGGCCGATTTACGAAAATATTTTCCAGCACACATCCGTCATAAAGTCGCGAACACACCGGCCTGGGCCAAAAGCAAAATCTTCATTTTCACGCGAAGAAATCTGGTGTGCCGATGAGCTCGGGATGGTTTCGTCCGGTCAAGCAAAATCCCAGGCCAATAGCCTTTCTGACCTGGGTCGGACAGCCATCTTGCAATTTTTATTTGCGACCCGGGTCCGTCCAAGAGGTCGCGAAGACACCTTGTGTAGCTAATGAGGCACTCACCTAGTTGACCCATGGTCAGGCAGAGCTGTGTAGCTAATGAGGCACTCACCTAGTTGACCCATGGTCAGGCAGAGCTGTGTAGCTAATGTACAACTCCTTTATAAAGAATATGAAGTGTATAACTTCTGGTGCTGCTTCCAAGTCATTGTACCTCAGATAGAGCCGTTTCAGCTGAGGAAACTGGGTTAATCTGGGGAAAATATAAAAGAAACAATATTATTCTTAAACTAGAGGAAGTAAATTGTAGATATGGACCATTTAAAGGCCAGGTCCAACAAAATTAGTAATTATTCATCTTTACTAACATGGGTATTTTCAAGCGAAAGATTCAATTAAGATGGGTACCTAAATGATTAAAATTACGCATTTTAAAATATTTGTCAGTTATTCACAAAAATTTTGTGGAAGATTTGGCAGAACGACTTTGTTGGCACAGCTCTATAGGAAATGTATTGTACTGTTCATGCACACTGGCCAGGGCTAGACCTGGACAGTATTACTACTGGCTTGCAAGAGAGAGACAATAACTCCAGCTAATTATATGTGCAGGTAATCACTGTCCACCTGCTAGCATTGCAGGTGACTCATCCTAGCGTTGTTGCCCAGTACCCAGGTGAGTACTGGGTGTGTGCTATCCTCAGTGATAAGATTAGTGTATTATATACACAAACTTTAGCTATAATAACAACTACTAATCAATGAATACTGCTCTCACAATGAATACTGCTCTACTTATATAGGTACAAGACAAAGAACGATGCAACTGTACAATGATTGGCGGTGGACGACACCACAATGACCACAAGATGTGGTTACTTCCTGCTGTCATCGGCAACTAGTACTGTCGTCGGCTATGTCGTCGGCTATGTCGTTGGCTATGTCGTCGGGTCGCTGTTGTTGCTGTCATGGACTGGTTGCCACAGTATAGTACCAGTCCACCAGCAACCTTGATGAATATCTAGCCAACATGACCAACATGTTGGTCTTTGCATAGATGAACCAACTACTATCGATTTGCTTCAAAAAAGAGCAATTAGCCAAGCCTTAATGGGTACCACATTTTGCATGTGTGGTGCACTTCGTACCCCGTCACACTGCATCGCAGCGTCCCTTCTAGCTGGGGGCTTGGGGGTGCTGTAAGGCCCCCAACGGAGTCCGGGGCAGCGCCCTGGCCCTGCCCCGGCCGCCAAGCAAAATCCTAGCATCTGCGGGTCCAGGAGGGGCTGCGAGCCAATTCTGTTCATTCAGTTGAATGAGTTTGTGGCAAGTTGAGTTACATGTAAGTTGAATAGTTGTAACTAACCTATAATTGCTTTGAAAAGATGATAACATATCACATTTTGTTGAATCCCTCGACAGTATAAAAAGATATTCTTGTGCTACAATGTAGGTTGACACACACATTTGAATAATTGGCAAAAATAATCAACAAAATAAAAAAAAATTGAAAAAAAATCAAAAATACAATTATTTTTTTTGAAATTTACACTGGTGCAAATGCACCATTTGCACCACCCCTGGATCCGCCTCTGCAAAGTACCCTTTGTATTATGGACATCTTGCTATATATGGGATGTTATGGAGTTTGGCCATTCTATTTCATATGTGATGTTATTTTATGTACCAATCTTCAATTTTTCAATTGAGCAATCAGGGATTTAGCTCAGTATGTGTAAAGTTGCCTCTAGGGATAGAACAACATGCAGAGGCCACTTGGATAATTACCACAGTTAATATTCCTGACACAAGTTTCAAGGGCATATTGTAATGGTTTCTGGTATTTCGTGCGGTCGTCGTTGGACGACTACTGACCCAAAACTGAAGTGCCTATGAGTGGTGCTAGGCCTTCTCATTACATGAAAGATCGAGCGGTCTCAGTAGTCCAATAACTACCAGAAACGACCCATCTGGTCCCAAGTCTGACCTTCAGACTATACGTTGAAAGAGAGTGATCCGACCTAGTGGGCGGTTCGCTAAGCGAATGACCTGGCAAAAGGAAGTGAAAGTCTCTGTATCAAGTATAGATGTGTCTTTATTGAAAGCCAAGTGAAGACTGAGACAATGAACAGTAAAACAGTGCCCTTTATATAGTATAAGGACTTCCGCCCGACGTAGTGTCGGGAAAAGACGACATAAGGTCGTCCGGAAGTTGCGCAACAACATGGCCGCCGGAAGCCCGACAGCCGACCCAAAAATAGGTCGGGTTATACAAAAGTTGCTTATAATCATCCAATTCATGTACAAAATGAATATCAAGGGATTCTGAGAGGTCGGGCCTCTTTACATGGGTATAAAAGGTACCAAAGACTTAGTAATTATCATACAAGTATATACAGTAACATAGTAGCTAAGCAATGTAGAATGCAAGCAGGTATATACTTATAAGCACACATAATAATGAGTGTCAAGTGACGAGAGACGACTGTGCGTACCATCACAATATTATCCTTTTATTATAATACACCAGCTAAATTGTATGCAGTGGTTGACTGTATCTTTCCCTTGGTTAACTCAAGTCAGTTAATGATCATTTAAGTGGGACATGACCAAACCATTACATTATGAATACAAATGGTAATCTAGTTTGCCTATTATCCAACTTTGCCTTTAATAACATTAGGATCTGTTATATACATGGGAGGAAACTTTATACATGCTGAGTCAGTTCAGTAAGTCGTCCAGTTTTCCCAGGTCTGCTCACCACCAGTACAAGTAATTAATCTGCACTAACTCCATAAAAAGAGTCGTCATGTATGTTATGATGTAGCGAATACTAAATCCGTAACAAGAGTCGTCATATATGTTATAATGTAATGAATACTACATCCTAAGATGACACCATGTAACCCAGCTGGTATTGTGATAACTGGCCCAGCAACTACTGGGCTATGTAATTGTGTAGGTAGTTTACAACCTCGAAATTTCAGTACAATTCGCCTTCAATCTAATTAGCATAAAATTTGCTTGTATTTGATCTCACAAGTCAACAACTGCTTTCAGAACTTCCATATTTCAACATCAGTCAGACCAAAATTATTGTAGAAAAGTTAACCAATAGGGAGTGACCCTATTCGGTTTGCCACTCCCTATTGGCTAACTATATGGAGTTTGGTATAACAAATTATTACGATTCTACAAGTTGGAATCGCATCAGACAAAATGCACTATCTAGTATATAGGACGTATAAAGATGTCTTCAGCTTACCATCCTCAGCAGACTTTGCCGCCATTTTTGGCGTTTCTTCCAACACAGACTTTCCAACCAACAAAGATGTTCTGTTTGATCTACCAGGTTACATGTCATGTGACATCAGAATGTAGCTGCACTACAATGTAGTAAGGTAGAGATCTAGTAACTGGAATAATACATGGGCAATGCAACTAAATAGGCATAGAAATTGGTAGAGACATGAAAAGCTGAAATAATAATATACTAGCTTGAAGAATTGATAAATAGGCTACAAGTGACGTACCGTGTACGAATCATGATTGTGTGACCCACGACCTTTGTCTACTCTATTCTAAACCGTGTTGTTGTACTTAAAGGGGAAGTATGTTTATATGTACTATAAATGTGTGTATTAAAGTTAAAAGGCTGGAATACATTTCGTCAATTAGTGTGAACCTACCTTTGGTTTGCCATTACTCTTTTACTCAATACTACATGTACTATACCAGACTAGCATACAATACCTTCCCCTGCCCACCATATCTTCCACTTTACGGCTGCTCTAGTGTTGAAACATACGCAAACCGGTTATGCTACAACTGTGGGTGTATCTTCTCACCTCCTACAACATGTTGTCTGGCTAGTAGTGAGCTAATAGTACTAGTACTGACTACTGACACTGTATTTGTTTTACACTGGGTCACATGATTCCTGCTTTATCACTAGTCCCATTGATAACATAAACAATCACTATCTTAAATACTGCAGTGTTTCCATTGTTGGAACTGAACTACACACTAGTACTAAGTACTAAGCTCCCACTAACAACAGAACTCATGTGGGAAGCACTGGGACTAAGCCATTCCAGGAGTTTTTATAAATAATTTTGGCATATAACCAGATGCAAGACTGCATAGTGCATACCTAGTAATGAGTAAGTGCTGACCTACTGAAAGCCGAGCTGATTGACATTTTATAGCTTGAACTGAGCTTCAGATGTGCCGAGTTTGACACATGGAAATCCACTGAATGTTACTTTGTCACTGCAAGGTTGTGATGTATTGTATTGGGTGCAGTGAAGCATTCAAACATTCTATGATTGCATTTTGACAATAATGCTAGGTTTCAGTAATCAATCATTATTATAAAACTAGTTCCTCATGCCACTCAGAGCCACTGTAGTGATTTTACATACACAATATAGGACTGTATTAGAGGGATAGAAACATGGGCACTAATAAGCTATTGATCATAATTAGAAGTTGTCCTCTCCCAATTTCTCTTGGCTAGATTTGTACAGCTGTGTATAATACAATGTGCAAATACAACACATACAGTGCACATGTACATGTACCTCATAACGAGGTCACAACTCTTAGTGTATTTAGCTTAATTCTAAGCAATCTAAAGCCTAGTGGTTAGAGCACTGGACGTTCATGTGGGAGATCCAGGCTCAATTTCTGTAAGGTCGGTGGTGCTAGGAAGGGCATCCAACCTTATAATGCTCCTGTGCTACTTTGTCCCCTTCTCTTCTCAAAATTAGAAAAAAGATGCTGATCTCTTACCTGGGATTAATTATGGGAAGTTTGTCAGCATTCTAAAACTGTATTGTAGATCATAGTGACATACATCATCTAAAACTGTACTCAGAATTGTGTACAAAAAATCTCAAATGAATTCAGACTTGTATCTTGACAATTTTTGCTGCTCTTGAAATTAGGGTTAAAGGTAACAAAACTCCAAATTTGGTACACATTATACTGTAAGTGGGTGTGAATAGCCTTCGCAGATCAGTTATTTAAAATATTTCACAATTCGTTGTAAAGACCTGGGGGGTGGGGGGCATTGCACTGTGCACCATGTACGATCAAATACAAGTACAATGTACATGTAGGTGGATATGCTATTTCAAATGCTGCTAATAATATATACATTGTGTACATGTACAAGTACATGCTCCCATTTAGTTTACTGAATTTTTTGCATGTGTTTCCACCATGTTGTTGTGCAATACTGATAATCCATGCATAACTCTCATTGGTTAATGCTTTTGACCGTTTGACTTGCTCTATAAGGTAGCTACAATCGCTGCTCAGCCTCTGTGTGCTCCTTCGGTTAATGCATGTTTATTTGACTACATATTGTTGTATGTAAGTACTAATATATGATATTATCAATTTGCTCCAATTCTCTGTAAGTAGTTGTGGGTAATAGACAGTGGTAACCATAAGTAACAGTGACTTGGCAGTAGTACCTGTAGCAGACTACTTGTATAACTACTTCATGTGTCTGTGTAGGAGCTATTGGGTTCATGGTGTTAGTCCAGTGGTAGAGTAGAACTAACTTATGATATACTTCGAATAACCTTGTGCAAACCCACAACAGTATTTTTGGTAAATGTGCCTGTAGGTGATGGTTCAAGGATTATGTTACTCTATTATACATGTAATTACAATTTCCACACTGCATGTGTTCACAATTTGTGAACGCAAAGCCATAGATTGTCATGACAAAACAATCATGTACTTTGGAAATAACACTTGTGTAAGACATTGCACTTGAGTACATCTCACTGCAAACCAAGATTTGTTTATATAAGCTGTAGATGAAACTGTGAGTGAGTATACAAACAATGCTATGAGTGTTAGTTATTGTTTGCTTAGCAATAAAAATGCTTCTACATGTAAATTGTAAAGTTGAATAACCACACCTTGGCACTCGAATTGAAACCTGTTCCAACATGAGGATTAGATAGGAGTCTAAATTAAGTAATATTTACAATGTGAGCTATAATGTAATAATATGAGCTCAAGCATGTTTGAAGGAGGAGATCAGCAGACTGATGAACTGTGAGATTATAGACTGCGCCAGTATTGCCAATTGAAAGTCTATTCATATTGTAATGTGTTATTATGCTTGTGCACTATTACTGGAGTAGTTCAAGAGTGGTCTATTGAACTACATGTACATGTAGCTCCTCTTAAGTGATGGCAACCTAGTTGATTTGAGCATGTACTTTAACCCATAGGTCAGAGTTGCTACTACTGTCTTAGAGCTAACATGTGATTCATCGATGTTATTCTAGCACTTCGACTTTCAGTCCCTAAAGCGTTGATACTGCAGCAAAATTTTTGTGAATAGCAAAGTTTAGAAAATGGAAAATTCGCAGAATCGCAAAATATGTGTTAATTAGCGGAAAATTTTCGAATTCACAATAGTTAGACTGAATCAGCTAATTCGCAGCTCGCCAATTTGTGAATGAACAATTTTTCTTGGAGTTCTACATGTAGTTCTGCAGTAAATTAGAAATGTGACCGAGAACAATATTTCTCGATCTCTCATTGGGTGAAATAAAACCATCCACAACGCAAATTCGCTTACAGGTTTTGCTGAAACGCTATTCGCAAAAGAATTTGCGGCAGGGTGGCCTAAGCTTTAGGACGTTGGCTAGAAGTGTGCTAGTCTAGAAAAGATAACTCCAAATAGATTCCTTGTGAGAGTTGCTGTGCCTTTATTTAGCTCCAAAAAACAACTAATTTTCAATAACAAACAGCTTGCCTTTTATACAGTAACATTTCCAAGACAAGGTACCAATGATAATATTGTAATGGTACGCCAAATCGTATCTTACATCTGACACTCATTATTGTGTGCATAACTGCATATATCTGCTTGTACTCTACTCCTATATTATTGTATATAGTTACATGATTATATCTAAGCCTTTTAATGCCTTTTATACCCATGTACAGAGGCCCGACCTCTCAGAATCCATTGATATTCATTTTGTACATGAATTGAACCATTATAAGCAACTTTTGTAGAACCCGACCTATTTTGGGTCGGCCGTCGGGCTTCCGGCGACCATCTTGTTGCACAACTTCCGGACGACCACACGTCGTCTTTTCCCGACACTACGTTGGCCGGAAGTCTTGATACTATATAAAGGGCACTGTTTTACTGTTCATTGTCTCAGTCTTCACTTGGCTTTCAATAAAGACACATCTATACTTGATACAGAGACTTTCACTTCCTTTTGCCAGGTCATTCGCTTAGCGAACCGCCCACTAGGTCGGATCACTCTCTTTCAACGTATAGTCTGAAGGTCAGACTTGGGACCAGATGGGTCGTCTCTGGTAGTTATTGGGCTACTGAGACCGCTCGATCTTTCATGTAATGCGAAGTCCTATTACCACTCATAGGCACTTCATTTCTGGGTCGATAGTCGTCCAAGGACGACAGCACCAAATCACAGAAACCATTACAATATTATCATTGAAGGTACTGCACAGATCCAAACAACTAACAAGTATTGCAAAATTATAGCAAGTATTGCCACTCATACAAGGTACAGGGCCGTCCAGAGGTCAAACAAACATGCCAAACAAACCATGAGGAATCACACTAATACATGGAAAAATATAATTAAGTCTGTTAAATAATAGTCGATATTTAGTCAATTACATTACAGGTATTATAAGCTCTCTTGTCCAATGGTGTCCAACCATTGCAATCCAAATAAGCTTATTGCTTATCCAAATAACCACATAATGGCTAATGCTAATAGCTTCCTTCATTTATTAATATGCAAACCGGTTGCACATAATAATGTCAACTTCTAGGGAGTTTGTCTCACTACATTATGCATTCCAAGTGTAAGAGCAAGCAATCCGTTTGTTTGTGATTAAATACAATCATCCGAATTTTTTGAGCACCAGATTGTCGAGGACACCAGTTTAGTGACATACAGAATATGCTAAACAACACTGATAGACAGCAGGTGGAATATACTGGAGGGCATGGAGAAGACAAAAGTAGTTGTGAGTATACTGCCAGTAAGAGTTATAGTACTGGTGTCATATTATAGTAGCATCAACAAAAGTATCAGTACTTATACTAGTACATATCAGTAAAAGTTCTGTGGGAAGTTTATTAGTGTGTATATCAGTAAGAGTAGCTGTAAATAAATGGGTCAGAGTATCAACACTCGTACCAGTACAGCTGTAGGAATAATATGATTGTTAGTTTCTCTTGTTGCTTCTACACTGTATCTTTATTTTGGTACATGTGTTTACACTCACCAGTGCACACCTGTATAGCTACCTGAGTGAATGCATTGGAAGCTACATGTACAATGCAAAGGAAGTAAATAAAGAATAATACCATGACTACTGTTTTAACCCGCGTGTCTGGACCTGATTAAATGCAAGCATATGGGGTATATGTACATAAAACTTACTATATACTCAATTTTTTACTATTAAACAACTGGCATATATTGTGCATGCCGCATTTTTAGGGTTGGAAATATACGAATCCCCAGCTGATTGTGGGGCAGCAGAGTTGGCCTACCACTTCTCACGCCCTCCATATTCAGCAGAATGCAAGACTCCGATAAGCAGGATGCGAAATTCAATATCATCCACATTTGTTCTGGAATTCTCTACTTCAGGTGCGTTCAAAGTGTGGAGAGTGAGATGTTAATTCACCTTCTTTCTTCATCAATGTTTTCCTAAGCCTCTTTTTAGATTTTCATTTTTTATCCTCATAAAGGTTCTGTCCACCTAATGGTTTCCTTGAACTTGGAAACATTGCAGCGCTAATTTTTTCTTCATTATGATCCTGGTGTCATTATTCGCCAAAGGTTAGTGAACATGGCACTTATCATTAGATTTCTACATGTAGTTGCTAATGTAATTTTGATCTTATATACATGTAACTCATAAGTTAAGCGTAATGCATGGCTGCTAGCTATGTGGCCCATGAGTGTACCAGAGTGATGGTGTCTATCTATTATATGGATAACCGATAAAGTTGGAAATGAAAAGATTTATTACACAAGATCTAGATGATATTTTTTATGAATATGTATGTACATTTCGGAAACACGGATTTCTACAGATGTGGGCAAGATAATGGAGAGACCAGTACAGCTTCTAGATGAAGAAGATCCAAGTTCTGAGATTAAAATCAGTCGACTAGAAGTACGTAGATGTACTCAAGTATTAGTAACATGTGAACATGAAATGAGTTCTAGAATGATTAAGAGCTACTTCAAGAAGTTTGGTGAGATAGAGAACTGTTACCGACCTCCATTTTCCAATCATCGAGGAGACTACCAAACCATTCTCACTTTCAAAGATTCATCTTGTAAGTTTTTTATCTATACCCATTCAGTTTGTACTTGTAGCGTCAGTATGACTAACTTACACATCAAAATGATCCCATTTCCTTGCAAGGAGATATCATGCATCTTTTCGCAGATTAAAATGATTGCTTTGTAAGAATTATCAAGCTGCATGAAAATGATAGGTAGGTAGGTGCACAAATAATGAATGGGTAGCCTATATATAATACATGTAAGTAGGTGCATGCTAAGCAATTACAAACTACGTGCACCAATTAGGTGGGCATGTAATTAGAGGGTAGAGGATAGGTTTGCACAGTGTAGAGATGTTCCATATTAAGAACAGGTTTTTGGAAAGCAGGGTAGAAAAGGAGGGCGGGCAGGTAAACACCTCAGTATTAAAGAATAACACAAACACTGAGTTGAGCATTTACATGTACATGTAGGTGTAGTTTGTGTAATATAGTATATCAATGTTCGAAGTGGGGTTATACGGGAGTATACTGTGTGTACCCACCTCAATTTTAGTGGTCATACGGCCAGCAAGGTTGCACCCTCATTTTAACAGCCAGTGTAATCTTACTGAACAGCACAGTTACAGTAAGGAAAGATATAATGATAAATACGCAGCACCAAACTGCTCCACGATGGCTCTCCAACCTCCCTTTAGCCACCACCTACGCCACCTACGTGTTGGCTACCAAAGCACGACACAATTAGCACAAATAAATAATAAGAATTGAATAATGTGAGCACAGACAAAACGAGACTTCCACTCCGCACAAATACGTTTGTGCAACTGACCGCAGCCCACTCACCAGCCCACTCACTGCTGTCCCAATCCGCGCGCATGCGTCCCGATCACCACGTGACCACAGATCACCACGTGACCATTCGAAGACCTCACATCTCCCCCAGCTTCTCAAGAAGCTGACCACACGACGTTAGCTACTGGCTAAGTAACATAATTGTCCAAATGCGCAGGACGCCGTCGCACCCGCTGCGAACAACTTACTTGAACAGGCGCCACTTCGGCTTCCTGAACAGGGGATTCAACGATGTCCTCCTGCTGTGCCACCTCGACACTGTCACCTGCTCTGTGAGGCGACGCTGGCCTAGCGACTGGATCGTGAGAGACACTGTCCGTTTCTGTAGCATCCTGATATGCTGTCTGCGGCATCAGGTCACTGGAATGATCTCGGTCAGATACAGCCCAGTCATCTGTGACTGTGCACTGGTTGTCGGGCATTGATCCCAGATCATGGCTCCGTCGACGCTTTCTGATGTCTCACACATGCCGTGGCATGCCATTTACACACACCGTATGCCGCAACACGACACTCGTAACTTTACCTAGTGCCCACTGTTTAGTGCACGAGGGCGGGTTAGGCTTGACCCACACCTCATCTCCAATAAAAAAACTGCATTCAGTGTCTTCATCAGACTTTTGTATGCTGACATCAAAAGGTACTTGCCAGCGGTACCTGAAGAGCACACGGGAAAGAACAGAGCCGGCTTCCGTCTCCTTTCGAGGCGTTACGTTATACCAAAAAGTAGCCTCCTCGGGTGAAATCTTACTCCGCTCCGCAATCCTTTTGATTGTCCTGAGGTTTCTTTCCACAATTCCATTGCCACTGTCGAGTTGTCTACCAACAACTCATCCCACGGCCCGCGCTCAATTACTACACTTCGCAATTGAGCAACAATCTGAGTTGCCGACTCATTCGGCAACCGTTTCCAGATAGCAAAACGCGATGGACCACAGTCCACCATAGAGGGAAACACCTGGTGTCCATAGTGGGTTATGTCAGCTGCAACCCGACACCAATTGTTCTCTACAGCTAGGTTTCCACGAGGCGCCATGCTCTCACTTCGCATGGCAGGGTCGATGCACTGACAAGCCTCACAGCTCATCAGCTCCCGACGCACTTGCTCGCGAGACAGGCCGCCACGAATCTGTCGGGCAAGATACAGGGTCCTATCAACACCCAAGTGATGCGGCAGGTGTGCAGCCCAAACTGCATCTTTGGGATCTTGCCCAGTGAGTATAACAGCAGCTACCTCTGCCGATGAATCGCTCGGTTCACGATGTTCTACCTAGCGCTTGGGGACCCTGGTCATGCGTTCAGCTTTATTTTCTACCGTAGGTACAAACCGCATCGACACATTTAGGCCGTACTCGGCGATTGTCTCACAAACCACCACCAATCGACGTTTAACCAACATCTCAGCGGCGCCTTTAGTGCGCACCCGGCTGCGCTTGTCAATAGCATTTGCCATCCAATTGACAACAGTCATCGAATCAACAGCTAAGGTGAAGACCTTAAATCCCCACACTATAGCTAAATTGATTCCTCTAGCCACAGCTTCCAGCTCAGCAACATCGATATGCATGCAATCAGACTCCTTTCGGAGCCATGACGCATCCTCCACAATGTTGCCATTGACCTCCAGGGCCACACCCATGGCAAGAGAACTAGCATTTGTCCACACTGTTACAGAACCACCGGGGTTCACCATCCAGGAGCCCTTGACAGGGTCCTCCCGTCTAGCCCGGGCTAGTAGTTCTACTGCTAGGGTGCGAACATCAGGCTCAACCTGCTCGTCCCAAGGACCACTACACCCCAGGTGCTTTAAAAAACTACAGGGGGACATAGCCACCCGGCAACCGGGTAATGTCCCACCAGTTGGCCACACAAGGAAAACAGCTCCCTTTTGATTAATTTGCCCGGGGCAAGACTCACCTCGGTGAGAGCTGTTCTTCTCGACATCTCCAGACATCCACAGTGCGACTCCCAACAGACGGCCCCCATCAAGGCTCTCTGATCCTTTGTCACAAGTCTATACATCTCCAGGTGCGATCGCACCTTTTCAACACTGACCACAGATTCTTGAACCACTATATCATCAATATAGTGATCAGTCCCACGGCGAACAGATTCCTCCAACGAGAGAACCTTGCTAAGGATCGATGTCATGCCAAAACCTAGCCTGGTCAGGGCATAATTCACACCTTTATACCTAACTACTTGATACTTCCAGAGATTCTCAGCGACATGTATCTGCAAGCATGCCGACTTTAGATCGACGACTTTGAGCTCCCCTTGCAGCTGTCGCCATTTCCTCAGTTTGTCCCCACAAACAGCAACCATGTCATCGCCCGTATAACACTCAACATAGTTATTCAGTTCATGGTAATTCATGACTGGACGAACCTTGTTCTTTGTTGGTTGAAACACCACCAGTAATGAAATAATACCTGTGACTGGCCTATCCCACCGTTTCAACCAACCCTTCAAGATCCAGCTCTCGAGTTCAGCACAATAACGCTCGCGCAAATGTGGCGCCTGAGCACACTTGTACTCAGAGACACGTGACTGGAGCTTCTTGGGAGATTCTCCAGACCACCGCCAGCTGACCGTCCATTGACCATTTGCAAAGGTGGCATAGAAGTCGGGGTCCTCAACCCTCAGAGACTTATTAGTGTCGCCACAACGACTGCCGGCTGCTCCACAAGCCAATGACGTATGGTCACTCCACTGATCAGGAATCCTGCAGCAAGTACCCGAGGGAGACTTTCTCCAGCGAACCGAGTACTTCGAGTCAGAGCCTCTCTGCACAGTCACTCCACCCATGTGATCAATCACATCTCCGCCGAGTAAGCAATCAACTCCCAGATTGCCCAACTCATTCATCACTGGCGCAGAGATATCAAAACAGTGCTTATGCAATCCAATGATAACCCGACAACAACCCCTGACATTAGTGGCTTTGCCATCAGCCGTTAACAAGGGCTTTTCCCACCACCACCCGCGGACTGACCAGAGTCCGCTCGCTTTCAGTGTCAACCAGACACGAGAAACAACGACCGTTCAGAACAGCCTGAATGACTGGCATTCGACTATTTGTTGTAGCCTTACCAGTGGCCCCCGACAGTGCCAGGCTATCTCGCGGTACGCATGCACCGCTCAGCACTTCACTCGTTGTTGAGGAGCGAGGTGCTCGGCGATTAACGCCTAGCTGCTGGTGTCCATGGCAGAGGATGCGGCGCCCCGAGTTGCACCCTCCCCTTGAAGACCCAACTGGTTATCCTCCAGCCCTGCAGCCGCTGCAGGCGGCTTCGGTGCAGGACACTCCTGCACACAGTGATCTGTGCCGCCACACCGAAAACACCCTGCCCTCTTACCAGAAGAGCGCTTCGAAGGCTGCTTACCAGAGAACGCCCGCCTACTCACGGTACACTCCTTCACCCGGTGTGGACCTCCACAGCGGAAGCAACTAGCAGTGCTCCCCGTCTGCTTACCCAAAGCAGTAGCAGCGGCAGTGACAGACGGCTGTGCCCTCCTCGATGCGAGCTTCCCTCGCACCTGGGACAACAGCGTCCCAAAGTCGACGGTGTACGCACCTTCATGCGTCACCACCCACTCATAGACTGAGCCTGGGAGCCCCTCTATGAACTTAATCCGGAAACTAAGGTCTGTAGAGGACAGCCCCAGTCTACCAGCATACCTCTCCAGTCTGTCAAGGTACACATCAACCGACTCTCCCTCCTGGAGTTGGAGGTTGACAAACTGACACCAAGCCTCCTGCCGAGGCATGGCGTACTCCGCTGTTAACACAGCCTTCACGACGTCCCAATTAGACGCCCCGTGTACCATCATCCGTCCGTACACTCGAGCAGCATTGCCCCCCAGCTGTACGCTAGCAGGTCGGTTGGAGACACTTGCTCCAACCCACAATACCTCTCGTACTCACGCAACCACGCTGCCACGTCTACTGACCCATCGCCAGTAAACTAAGACACTTGTATCCTGATCCGGTCCAAAATCGGACCACGTGCCTGGTTGAGCACACTGGCAAGCGTGCCAGCATCTACCAACAGAGTGGTGGATTCCCTCTCTGACTGGCATGACGACTCACCAGAAGTCTCAGCTTTTAAGCCAGGCTTACTCATTTTAACAAAATGAAAGCAAAGCAAAATGCATTAATGTAATTAAATAAGAAAAAGTGCCGAAATAGCTTGTAGTCTTACTGAACAGCACAGTTACGATAAGGAAAGATATAATGATATATACGCAGTACCAAACCGCTCCACGATGGCGCTCCAACCTTCCTTTAGCCACCAGCTACGCCACCTACGTGTTGGCTACCAGAGCACGACACAATTAGCACAAATAGATAATAAGAATTGAATAATGTGAGCACAGACAAAACGAGACTTCCACTCCGCACAAATACGTTTCTGCAACTGACTGCAGCTCACTCGCTGCTGTCCCAATCCACGCGCATGCGTCCCGATGACCACGTGACCACAGACCACCACGTGACTATTTGAAGACCTCACAGCCAGTTTTCCCCGTACAGTCACTGTAAACCTGATAGTGTAGTGGTAGAGTGCTTGACTGTCAATCATAGGGACATGGGTTTGAATCTCACTATAGCATGATTTTTTCCATTTGTGATTCTAGTTTAGTAATTAACTAATTTCTTAGTTATACAATACTAATCTGTAAGATTGCATGCACAATTTACCCACCTCACTTGTTCCATTTCGAGCGCTGATATGTACATGTACATGTTGTATTATATCTACATCTCTAATCCTATAGTGATGTATTCTTTGAAGCTACGCAGAAGGTAGCCTCTACTCCAACTCATCACGTTACCAAAGATCTTACTATACACACTGAACTGCTCAAAGATGGTACAGGTATGCCGAGTTCCATTTATAAGAACCTAAGCTACATTGTACATGATTTTCCTATGCACTCAGCTGCCTACAACTTTGGAAATAGAGGGTGTGTATACTTCTAGTGACCAATGCCTCCAAGTATTCATTATGTGCTATTTCCCGATACCGTTGAAAACAACAGTGAGAAATGATGGTTAGCAAAGCTTTAGTAACTGACTAGCTACCAATGATAAAACCTTTGTATCACTGTGTACATGTATGTGTAGATCTGCATTGACTATACTACTCCTGTGGATCCCTGTTATATTGCTAAGATTTCGAATGAATATAAATGATTGTTATGATCTGTAGCACATGCATACAATTGAACTACAATTGGCACAATGTATTGAGATCAGACCTACCACAAACCCAACTACAGATTGCACACTAGGGTCTGCCAAACATTGATGTTCTGATACAATAAGGAAAGTGAACTAAGCTTGCGAATTACTCAACAATCTGAAATTACATATTATGATATTTTAATAAAATCACTGGATGCAAAAATTCAATTTGGTCTAGTAATAATAAGATAATGCGGCAACAGCTTGCTCTACAATTAACATAACAAATCCTATAATTCTTTGTTAAGCTAGCAACAATGACGCAAAGCAGATTTTTTGTAGATAAATTCGATGAACCGTCCAGTCCTAGTGGTACGTCCTTCACTTTGAACTTTGATATGGACAGTGTATCTAGTACTCTGCCACCTTACAAGCCAGGTAGTAACGACTCTACACATTCCCTCAAGTTTGATGGCCCAGAAATTAGTCACGATGATGCAACCAGAAATGATGCAAAGTGGCTCACCTTGAATATCAAGCATCAAAGGCAAAACTGTGATTCATCAAATATCTATGGTAAATATTGCTCCTTCCCACAACTGACAACAATTAGGTAATACTAATTTATTATCTTCTCAGCATACCAGCACAATATTTAGAGAGCAGCCGTGGCCTAGTGGTAAGGGCTTTGGACTTTCATGTGGGAGTCCCAGGTTCAATTCCCGTAAGGGTCATTGGTGGTGTTAGGAAGAGCATCCAGCCACAATTGCTCCAGTGCCTCATAAAAACTTTTCCATTGGTGAAGTAGCTTCTCCAACCCAAATTAGAAAAAATGCAGATCTCTTCAGAATTTAGATCCTTGCTTTCTTACTTGGGATTAATGGTGGGAAGTAAAATTGCTAAGTGTTATACCACTACAATATTTCTAAACATAAATCCACAAATATAGGAATACAAAAATTAGAGCAAAAAGAGAAAGACAAATTGAAGAGATCTGTCGTTTCCTGTTTTTGGGGTAGTTGTTAGGATAAAGCATCCATCCACCATGACTAGCAAATCCTTTTTCAGGTGAAGGCCACATATACGAGCTAATACGGTAGATTCACAGTCACTGAAGTTGAATGAGATGTCTAATCCTCCAGTGTCTACTCTCTCACTGCAAACAGCAATGCCACCACTACCTCCTCCACTACCGCTGCGTTTGTCAGCTCCACGTCTATCTAATAAAAAAGTACCTATACAATCTGCATCAACTGCTAAAGAAGTACATGTTCTACCTGTTCCACATACTAAGCAAGTACTTGTACCATCTACTCAGCTTGCTAAGCCTGAACCAGTACCACCTGCTTCACGTGCAAAACTAGCACCTGTGCCAACTGTCAACCTACAAGGCTGTACCCAAGTGAATAACTGTATTATGAGATTAGTTAGAGGAGATCTTAGTCAGCACGCAGCTGATGTGTTGGTACACAGCTTGGCAGGTACTTATTAGTGAACACATTGGTACACAGGAGAGGTATTAGTAGATGTGTTGGTACATAGCAGAGGTAAGTACAGTATTAGTAGATATGTTGGTACATACATGTAGCAGAGGTAAGTACAGTATTAGTAGATATGAGTAGTATAGTCAGCGCACATCTCCACAGACATGCACTAGTTGACCCCTGTTTTGAGCCAATCACAGGCCAGTATTTCCGATTTCAACCAATCACAAGAGAGCACCAAAATTTTGCACACGATCTTGCCAAGGTCACCCCAAAATCCCCCTTCTGATTGGTCGAAAAAACATTTGCACACTTGGAAACCCCAAACCCCAAACCACGCCCCCTCCCATCACCATGGCAACCCATCTCCCTGACCTCTTAATAACTTTGTTCTGCACAAGTTTCCACAGTTAACTTCATCAGCTCTTGGTTTATAGGAGTCATTAACTTGTTGGTATATTCGGTTGATTCATAACCACTTTCCATGCTACTTTAGTAGTGAGAAGTGGCTAAGCTGTTTGTGTACTACCCTTCTTTAATTTTGAATGAGAGCAGACTGGGACTAGAAGGAATTAATTAAACAACTGTTTCCATCTCTCTTTATATAGTGAATAAAAAGACACGAGTGAAGCTGATTGGGTAATAATATATACATCGGAGCGCATCGGAGAACATCGTGGCACATCGAAACACATCGGGGGAGCATCGAAACACATCGGGGTACATCGGGGCACATCGGGGACACATCGGGGTACATCAAATCACATCAGGGACACATCGGGGTACATCAAATCACATCAGGAGATATCGGAAACACATTGAAACACATCGGGGGAACATTGAAACACATCGGGGTACATCGAATCACATCGGGGAGCATCGGAAACACATCAAAACATATTGAAACACATCGAGAGAACATCGAAACACATCGGGGCACATCGGGGACACATTGGGGTACATTGGGGAAACATCGGGGTGTCATAAATCATACTAAAAAAGCAAAAAATCACTTAAAAAAAGCCACATCACTTCTGATTGGACAGAGACTTCCATAAAAGCAAACATGTGAGAGAATTTCTGTCATTGCTACTCAACCAGATGGTAAAGACTTGCAACTCTGTGGATATCTACTAATTTCTTTGAATAAACACCACCCAACAATTAATATGGTGAGTAATCTTATTTTAATATGAATTTACTCATTTGAGTTATCATTAGGTCTAGTTCTGTTCTAGTAGTGAAATAATACCTCTTTGATATGACCAGGGCTTAGAAACTTTATAAGCTTGCACATTAAATTCAGTTTTTATTCTCAACATGAGTGCATGGTTGTACAGAACTGAACTGACTATACTACTAATAGTGTAATATGAGTACAGAACTGAACTGACTATACTACTAATAGTGTAATATGAAATAAGTAGTGTAACAAGCAGTGCTCAAAGTCTAATTTTTTTCTTACCTATTCTCCAGCAGGGGGTTTGAGGGGCGCTGTAAGCCCCCCAACGGGGCCGCTGAAGCCCTAAGAGCGATTTCAGTGCCTAAAAGCCCTTCAAAAACCAATTGCAGAAGTGTTCACACACTCACCCAGCTGTCTTAATATACTAGGTTTCAACAGGTAAACTCAACTCAAAATCAAAGACAAGACCAAACCAACAAGTACTGAGCAAAGGGATTAATTGAATGCTGACCATCACACATGAGGGGGTACCATTAATATCCAGAATCCTGTGTTTGAATTTCACAATAGTGTGCAAGACAAAGTCATGGGCACTCATAACCCTTTGTTGAAGTTGTCCTCTCCCAATTGTTATTGACATGACAGATAAAATACGTAGCAGTTGAAAAAGGTTAACTTTAGCAACAGTTATGAGTGCCCATGCATAAACTGCCTCCTTTGTGCTTTAAATTTAGTAGTTGACAAACTAGGAACATTTGGGCATAGTCAATTGGGAGCTACATGTGACTATTTTAATATTCCACAATATAACACTGCATACCCTCAAACCAAAATTTCTAATTACATTCATTGCACAATTTATTTACATTTTACAATGAACTATAACAATAATATCAATGAAAGATACACTTTGAAGGATGTAAACAAAATCAAAATGGATATTATAGTGCTCTACACTACCTCATACATTGGTGGTATAGCATAGTTGAGCATAAATATAATAATGATAATTGAAGTAATATAAGTCTAAGTTGACTTATCTATCCTGTTCTGTCTCATACATAATATGCACTCTCAAGTAGATGGTGTAGAACTGAATATACCTACCTCAGACATTTTTAATTTTAGTGAAATAGAAATAAATATGAGCGCAACATACATGTAAAAAGTTGACACTGATCAATCAAATCTATTCCACAAAAATTCGAAGTTGCGGATGTAGGTACAACCATCTCTACACTATCTACATGCACATGCACAAAACTGAACAGGATATATAAGTCCACTTAAATTTATATTATTTCAATTATCATTATCATAACCATTATATTGACAAAGCATTTTAATTATTCAGAGTTCAATGATGAAATACTTTCATATTCCTGTGTCAAATTAATGATTGCCACAGCTGGTAGAATTGGTGGTCAGCGTACGATTTATGCTTTTTGGCTAACGATTGATTGTCATCAGCTAGGTGGCCACCTTGCCGCAACCAAGATTTCACATATCTGAGTGGCTCAAATTGCTTGGTTATATTGCTGACGCTCGTTAGAGTTGCTGTTGCTGGCACCTCTATGAGAAACACTAGTAAACAACCGTTCATCAATTGTATTTATGATTGACTGGATGAACTGTGCTCTATTAATCAGAGAGGTACCTCTTAGATGCTCTGTGAGCTTTACATCCTGAAACTTGCAGTTACACGAATCCACAAGTTTTTCATGCTTACCATCTTTCTCTTTCAAAGCCACAAAAACTTGACCGGTGAGAGTAATTTTCCTATGAGCTGACCTAATGTCAATATTGTTGTTCTGCAATTCTAGAGAGAGTGCTGACAGCTCTGTGAGAACATCAAACGTTAGGGCCAGATTTCTAACGAAGGGTAGGGATGATATCTGGTTTGCTAAGCCTTGAAACTGGGTTCTCTCAGAGGATGATCTAAGTGTGTCAGCAGCTGCTTCTTCGAAGTGCCGATGCAGTGCTTTATAATTGTTCCAAATCACCTTTACTGTTCAAACTGATGATGCTACCCAGCGTATGCTGAACACTTTTCCAACCTTAAGCACCTCCATCTCAAGTGCTTCCGCAGCAGCAGCCAACTCCCTCTGGTTTTTAGGTGACATAGAATATAGACTGTACAGTTTGTCCATAAATGATTGAAAATGGTTGATGCCAGTACAATCACTCAGTGCATCACTCACAGCAAGCTCCAATCTATGAGCAGCACAATGCCAATATATCAGCTTAGGGTGGTCTTTCTTAAGCAGTGCCACCAAACCAGACTGTCTACCAAGCATTGTGCTACAACCATCTGTGGCTATGGCAAGCCAATTTCTTGCACGGCATTCAGAACGAAATCCATAGGATGTTGGGCTTTGAATAAGTCTATTTTAATTACTTCTGCACTTGACCTCTCAAGTTCTACTAGATCTAGGAAGAATGTAGTCGGAGTAATGTTACCAGGCAATACACATCAAATGTATATTATAAGGCATGACTTTCTACTTAAGGAAGGACTCTCATCTAGCAGAATGGAGAACTTGCAATCGCCTTCTACAACCTTACGAGTTAGGGTGGTTCTCATCTCCCCTAAAATGTGCAAAATTATCTTTGCCCCCGTCACATCAGAGTGTAATATGCGACCAAGATCCACTCCATTGAGTTGTTGAAGCTGAATGTTGTCTTCAAAACTTTTAAATGACTCTGCACACTTAGCGATTTTATAGACAGTTCGAAATACCTTTTGAGTTGTGTCATGCAAGTGAGTAATTTGTTCATCAAATTTTCTTTTGAGTGGCTTTTCGCGCTTTGGGTTGATTAGATCGGCTGCTAATTTGTGTGCCTTAGACTCCTTATGCTCACCCAACTTCTTACGAATTCTAGCTTGCTGAGTCGAAACTGATCGGCCTGCAGGCTCAACCAAAGTATTGGCCCACTGGGTATTAATGTTTATACCCCGCCCTTGCTTCTCAACATTATTAAATGTTCCTACTTGGTGACATACCAAACATCCTAGCTTCTTGCCTTTACACAATATCCACGGCTTGGTTTTCAGTTGGTTAGCATAAACTCCCATGGACCAGCATTCTGGTAAATCTTCTAGCGTAACCTCTTTATTACCTCCAGATGATGTGCCCGACTCATCTAAATAAAATCAAAAGCCATGGTACAGTAAAAGTTATAATATATTTGTACATGTAATATACATAAATGCAAAACACACTTTCTCAAGATTAGATAGACATTCACAACTGAAATACACCTATTTCATTGAGAAACCAGAAGCTGATAGTTCATGTTACTTCGCCTGACATAATTTTCAATACATGATCACAGTCAATTGGAAAGTCAAGACTGGAATGGAGAACATTGTAGCATATATCAACCCAGTCCATGAACAAAAACTATTATACATGTAGACAAAAAGTATGAAGTGACTTATCTTTCTGAGAATATCCAGTAAAGAGTCATTTCAACAGGAACCAACTAACACGTCTAGTCATGACAGGAGGTAGGCTGATAGGTAGACACTACAAGAGAAAGAGAGAGCAGTCATGCATCGGGTTGAGACGAAGCGTTCTAATTCTATATATACAAAAGAATTCAAAACAATTGCATGCCATAAGTTGAGTCCATGAGTTAGAGTAATAGATACACAATGTAGATTAGATATCAGGATATGCATGCATACCTACCGAAACTCGATTCCAGGGTCTCAGCAATCCCGGTTTCAGCTGTGGAGCTGGTTGGTTGACTGGCATCCGTACTAATTGCACCATTGTTAGTGGTAGCTTCCTTCCCAGATGAAATATATTTACTTGTGTTTATTTTTTTCTAATGACTAACGCCACCTCAAATTATGGTATTTGATAGTTATAGTGGGCTAGAATCACCCTCATATGATCCTGGTTTCTAACTTTTAGTATCAGTAAGATGAAGAGTAGTATTTGCTGTGCATCAATCATATGATATTTTTATCTTTGTACGCTCTCACAGTCACTGTTGATGTTAGTTACGGCAATGTGATTCAATGTTTATAAAAATAAATAATCAAAACATAATTATAATAATTAAAATTAAAACTAATATTTTATACACTTTTATCACTATCATAGTGATAAAAGTGTATAAATTTAAATTATTTTATTTGTTGTTGCTATTTTGATTCTATGTAGTTGAAAATGATTTTATTGTGGTGGAAACATGTTTTGGGAATTCCAGCTGGTATTAGAAGGCTATTTTGTACAGCTTTTTGTGTAATACCAGAAGAAGCTATATTAATAAGGCAAGGCTTCCAGAGAAATAGCTACCAGCTGACAGCTACTCTCTGCTGTGATACACATGAGCAGGGATAGTGGAGCGATCAAGAAAGAGAGACTGGTTTTTGTGCATCCTAACTATATTTATCTTTGAGTTACTTTATTAGAGGTCTCTGTACTTGTACCGAAACATAACATTGTGACTGTATTATTCTTTATTCCTTATTATTGATTACTAACATTATTATTACTACCAGTGTTATTGTCTTTTTCTTGTTTTATTACATGAATACAGAACTAAATCTGGAAGTTAGTTGTTTCCTTGTCACTCCTTTGTCTGTCATCATCCCCATAGTTGAGTGATAATCTCCGCCTCAATACATCTGGCTGAGTCCTAGGTTAGATTTCCAAGCGTTTAGGAGGATCCAAAGGTAATAGAGTTGTGTGTCTCTGCCTTGTTAGCAGCACACAACGGGCAACGTATGTTACAGTATTTTGCAGATAATAGTGCATAGTCATTATGCACTATTATCTGCAAAATACAATCATTTTCAACTACATAGAATCAAAATAGCAACAACAAATAAAATAATTTAATTATTTATTCAAATATTAATATAATATAAATTTAAATATATCTTTTTTTATTCAACTAAATTCTGTATTTTTTTTTTAATATGTTTAATTTTGTGCTGTCTTCAGTGAGTCAATTATAGAATACTTACTCTAATCCTGAACTACTAGCAGTAGAGTAGTAGTAGCAGCAGTAGTAAAAAAACTTTCCAGTTTCTTTTGTTTTGACATGGTTGAAATAAAATTGATATGATAATTGGTAATTTGAGATCAGAAGAAGAATGCTTGTTCCGAGAAGAAAAAATCTATTGCCTAGGTTCTAAAAGTGTGATAGTTATTACCGAGAGCTTAATAGCACCATCCCAGTATTTTCAAACTCCTGCTTTTAGCTGTTCAAATTTTCCCATTTCCTTAAATCTACTTGATCTCTCATCCAACTGAGTTGCAATCTCTCATCTCAGCTCGTTTTCTAACGGTAGATGACAATTTTGCTGTTGGAATTTCCCACAATATTGCTTGGTGGTCAATCAATTGAAGAAATTTTAATAAAATAATGCAAACTTTTTTCTCCAACATAATTATTCTTTACCTATTCGGTAGAACCGGTAAGACAGAGTGCTAATTTTCTTAGGGGTTCGGCGAACCGATCCGAACCGGCTGATTTTGAGCACTGGTAACAAGTAGTAATGTGATGGACATATTACTAGCAATTACCCCTTATACAATATTACATACATATATACAGTACACGATTTGTAAAACGGTAGTAGCAATCAACGCAATTAGTTTCTTTTTACATATTATATTATATTTTATCGTCATAAATAGTAATGAGCACACAACTCTTCTTACTGACACGGAGTATTATAATTACACGGCATAGTCTATTTCGCAATCTTGTATTAATTAAGTACTTCCGACGGCTAGTATTTCATCACTATTATTCATTAGCTGCCGTTATGGTGCAATCCTTTTTATGATTGGTCTCCGGCCTTCCGTTGGAGACACTTCTTTTTCTTATTGGTTCGTCTACAATCAAACCTTTAGTATACAAGGCGTGCAATTCTAACTACTTATCAGTCTTCTATACACTGCTGTATTTTATACTCTTACACCTTTTTTACTGGACCATTAAATATACTCTGATTGTGTTACCAAGAATACTGGAGTTCTGCTGTTCAAGTACATAGGTATGCAACTACAATAATACTTACACGGGAGCCGTTGCCAAAGTGTCCATACAACTCTAGGGAGTTGTCGAGGGACACGGAGGAAGACTATCCTTGCTGAAATCCACTACAACAACACTCTGTTAAGGGTGAAACTATTTATAAATCTAAGTGGTAGTGGCGAATTTTATTTTCAACATGATTGTATGGTTGTACAGAACTGAATTGACTATACTACTAATAGTGTAACAAGTAATAACTCTCTGTTAAAGATAAAACTATGTATAAATGTAAGCAGTAGTAGCGAAACAAGTTTATTGCCAGCTTTTGCTGCCTATACTACTAGTACAACTCCACCTCTGCAAGATGTAGTAACACCCTAACAAAGAAGTATATTATCAAGTGTAGCTCCACTCTACATCCAGATCTATACTGTCACTAAAGGGATTTATCACACTACTTGGGATGGTCTTGTTGTTAAAAAGATTAATTGGTTAAAAATGCAAATATAATTGCACAATACCAGTAAATTCTAATAAATAGGTCGGCACTAACACTAGAGCAGTTTATCACTCTGTTTGGGAGGAGCTTACCATCAAAAAGATTTAATTGGTTAAAAAGGTACATAAGAAAGTAAGGGTGGTAGTTTGGTTTCTTCTGTCTTGTACTGTTTATTCATTCCAGAAGTAGTTCTTGGTAGTACATGTTCAGTTTATCCATCCTTGTTTCTATTCCTCAGTAACTATGGTGAGTTAGTAGTTTTATCCACTCGGGTAGAGCTTTAGTATATGTTTACTACTTGATATTTTACTTGTATGCTTCTACATGTCTTGTCTATCTATTCATTCTAAAAGTAGTTGTTAGCAGTATTCATACAATTTTAATCCATCCTTATTTTCTTTGCTCAATAACTATAGGGAATTAGTAGTTCTGTCTACTTGACTTGTGCTTGAGTATATGCTTGTTGCTCTACATGCATTAACCACCTCCACACTTGTACACTACCACTATGCTCATATTTCATATTTTTTTTGTATACTTTTACATGTCTTACCTATTCATTCTAAAAATGGTTCTTAGCAGCTCTCATACACTTTTATTCATTCTTATTTTCTTTGTCCAATAACTATGTTGCATTAGTAGTTCTATCTACTTGACTTATGCTTTAGTATAATGTTTATTACTCTACATGTACATGCAGGCTTCTACATCTAAACAACCTAGAAAAACATACAAGAGAGTGGTCAAAACGGGGAAGAGTGGGAAGAAATACCTTGTCACCTTTGACTCTGAAAACAATAAAATCTCTAGATGAAAGATCCCATCTTCAGAAATGGTTAGTGTATTATTTTATCTGTTCACACATGTGCTACAACTTCTCATTAGCTTTCTTGTTAAGTAGAAAGTCTAAAAGAAGCCCTCCTAGGCTGTTCTACTCCCATTTGTTAGTACCCTTGTCTTTATAAGAGCTACTTTGTTCCAACTTCCATCCACTACGGTGTTGGGTTTCTACATCTCATCACATGGGTGGGGTGGAGAGGGGAGGGGTTATTGAGCGGTCAGGGAGATGAGTTGCCATGGTGATGGGAGGGGGCGTGGTCCGGGGTTTGGGGTTTCCAAGTGTGCAAATGTTTTTTTGACCAATCAGAAGGCGGGATTTTGAGGTGACCTTGGCAAGGTCGTGTGCAAAATTTTGGTGTTCTCTTGTGATTGGCTGAAATCGGAAATACTGGCCTGTGATTGGCTGAAAACAGGGGTCAACGAGTGCATGTCTGTGGAGATGTGCGTTGACTATACTACTGATATGTTGGTACACAGCAGAGGTAAGTACAGTATTAGTAGATATATTGGTACACAGCAGAGGTAAGTACAGTATTTGTAGATATGTTGGTACACAGTAGAGGTAAGTAGATATGTTGGTACACAGCAGAGGTATTATCTGTAAATACTTTGATCCATGGTTGAGGTAAGTGTTAGTACTCATGTAGATGGTAAGTACACAGCAGAGATACATTGTACGTATCAATTAAACATGTTAACACATCTTTTAGCATCGAAAGGTAAAGGCCAACTCTAAATAATACAACTCACTATAAGTTCCGAAATATGTACGCATACAGAGTCAAGATTATTTGCATAATCTGGTCTTCTCTTTCCAATGTCTTTTTTTTGTTTGCTGTAAATTAACTTGTTTGATTTCCGTAGTCATAGCCGCTTAATCAACTTGTAAACTAAACTGTGCTCAATCCCACCAAAGATGAGAAAAATATACAAAAATGAACTTTACACAATAATCGTAATTATTACTCTAACAACAGCTTTATTGGAATGTCTTGTACAGCTAGCTTTCTAAATTATAGCGATGCAACTTGAAACAACCATGTGGGCATTATTACTCCACAGATTATAATAAATTTTGTCAAAGTTATTTGGTACTATAGCATCAAGGCCGTTGTTTAGTAAAGCTATTTGAATTTATAAAAACATTGTTGTAGGACATGCTTCAGAGATGCTCTATAGAAAGTGCTGCACATCATCAACTTCCATAGAGGATATTGGCACAGTCAAAAGTTAGTGGCGGCTAGATACAATGTACTCGTATATTGTTTCATAGTAGAACTACAGCGTAAATATAGCACCTCTGCTTACCTCTAATACTTGTGAAAATTCGACTTTTCAAAAATGTTAGTTCAAAACAGGACATTCTGAAAATGTTCATTTGGAAAACACCCATTTTAAAACTTTACAGACTATATGTAAGGGAACACAAATCACATGTGATTTTTGCGATTGCGTTCAGGTGTTAAAGATGTGTCACACTAATGCATCATATTTCTATTTCCTGCTTACTGTTGGAGTTTCCTACTAAACCATATTTTAGTAGTTGTTATTTGTACACCGTAAAAATAATTGATCATTTGTTATAGTTCAATTTAATATAAAACTCCTTATTTTACAGATAGATACGTACACCAAATTCTACTGGTTTAAAAATATGCAATGTATACCTTGTCAGGGTATTTCACAATTTTATATGACAAAAAAGCCCTGCAACGTGCCGTGTTATAGTGCCTGTTGAAACGGTCGTTAATGAACTTATTTTTATTACTGGTAATTCCAATTACAATAAACGTCACACAAGTACGAAACTATTTTAGTATTATTGAGAACTGCAGCTTATTAATGATACAAAAATCATAGTGATCAACCAAGTATTGAGAAAGCTGTTGGAATTTCTATTGGGTCATGTCACACAGAATATATACTTCGAACTGTTGAAAATAGTTTTGAGGTGTCAAAATTTGGATGAACGTACCCATTTTCTTTGCTGACGAACTCGGCATGTATCAACTCAGTTTTTATTTTATTCTAGATAATTGTACGTGCACAACTAAATTTGTGAAATATATTTTTAGGGCTATAATTTAGTCTGTACATTGTTCATTATGTGACAATTTGTATTTATATCGCTGTAGTTGGCGAAGAAGAAGAAATATCCATTACCACAGCACCTAACCTACCTGCTAAGTACCTGTTCGGATTCCAGGTGACTCATGAAAATTATGTAGGCATCCTGCCAAAGTTTCTCAAGTCATGTCTGCAGATATGTGAGATATTGAACGTAAAATCAATAGCGTTTCCAGCTCTGGGTACAGGTGAGATCCTGTCCTGTTCAAGTATAGAGAGTGTGAAGTTTGGAGTGGATGAGTGATTAATTCAAACTATAAAAAGCACCGAGTCAAAGAGTAACGGGCTCATCAACGGTCCTTATTAGACTGTGCTGGAGAGTTTGTGCAGATTTGGGTCATTGAGTGCATGCCAGGGTAGATCTGCACTGACTATACTACTGCTGTGTTATTGATTTCTTAAAGAGGCATGCACTGTTAGTTTTGTCTTTTTAGTTCATTACAATGGGTTGTTACTTACAATACATATTAGTAGTATAGTCAGTGCAGATCTACACAGACGCCCGGCCATTTCCGCGTCGTATTAGCCCTAGATCCAAAAACTCCCCGGGCGGACGATCACCCCACCCGTCCTCTCGCCCCCTCCTCTCCCCTAAACCTCACTCTATGTGCAAAGCCCTAGACCCTACTCCCCCCATCGCGGGTGGGGTTTCAAAAACCTCATCGGCTGTTCCGCGGAACCCAGTCTAAAGATCAAACCCCGCGCCCCGCCCTCGCCCCGTCCCACGGCTCGGGCGAGGGGGCGCGCGTACGCGCGCGCCCCCCCGCCCCGCGAACCCCACCCGTCCTCCCTCCACCCGTCCCCGCCCCTCCCCACCCCTCCCCACCCCTCCCCTCCGCCTCGCCCTCCGCCTCGCGGCGGTTCTCGTTTGCGAGTCCAGCCGTGGCCCCACGCCGCCTTCCCCCCGCCCATCCCCCGCCCCTCCCCCGCCCTCCCGCCCCAACGACCCGTCGCGGCCCTCGCGGGCGGACCGTCGGCTGGAGTAGGGTGAAGCGAAGGAAAATACGGGTTAGGGTGCCTGTGCAGAGTTTACGACGCTGACTATACTACTATAAGAAACTTACCGAGTGGTGGTGGTGGTGGTGCTTCCGGATGATTTCTTCGCCGGGGACTGTGACACGAATGAGTGTGAATGACAAAAGTTTTTGCCTCAAAACTGTGCAGTGGCGGGGAGGAGACGCTCGCCGAGGATGGAGTCTAGAACGGCGCAATCGTAGAATGTTCTCCCGCTCTTGGAAGTCTTCTGTCCCTTGTACACCATCACGGAGGGGAGGAGGTCTTTCATCGAAACTGCCAGACGTCCCGGAAGGAAGACCTCTCCCTTTTTTTCTTCGTTTCCAATCCGACACTCGTAGGTGGCAATGGAGTTGCTCGCATTATCACCATCACCGCATCTTGGGACGTATGTGGGTCGGAGCGCGGTCACCACCAGCACAGAACCAACGGGGAATGAAGATAGCGTTTGCACTCGAAAAAATTCTTCCAACTGGGCCAAGGTCTTCTTTCTCAAGTCACCGGCCAGCTTTTTCATGGCTGCTCCTGGCAGGGAGCACACGCTCTCGATACGATTGAATGTGTTTTGTCCTTTAGCGGTCTCCTGCTGTCCCAAGTACACCATGATCCTAGGTGGAAGGGTAAGGTCCTTTAGCTCCTCTTCTTTGACATCCGCTAGCTTGGGCATGGCGTGACGAATGTTGGTGTGAAAGCTGATGCAATGTCTCATCCCCTTGTCATCCACATAGCTTGCCCTGGCTAAGAATGCTTTTCCGAATGCCGTTTCAACCACCGAACCTCCACTCACTTCTAGCACAGTTCCTGGCTCTAGCTCTGACAACTTCACCGTTGTCTGCAGAGAGCTCCTCTTCTCCGCTCCCATGCTCCTACAATAACGAAAGTGGTGTATATAGTTCCGACAAAGCGGTTAAACGGGAGAAAGATAGTACGATAATTTATAGATATACGAATAGGGCTACTTACATTAGGCTTGCCGCTACTGCACGAGCTTTCTCCAGGCTTAGTCCCCCGCTCTTTTTCTTCCCCTTGCAAGAGGACTTGGTAGCTTTTTTTCCCTTCGTTGTCTCACCACCATCCATTTCTTCCGTAGCCGTATCGGCTCCGTGGCCATCATCATCATCATCTGATATTACAATCGCCTGGGGTTTCTTCTTTTTCTTAGCACAGATTTCATCTCCTTTTGGGTTCTTCCTCTTCTTGGTTGTTGCGGTCTCACCCCTATCCGAGGCCCGCTCCGGGGAGGACGGAGAGTCCACCATGTTAGAAAGATCCTTTCGAGCGAGACTCCCCACTCCTATTATTTTCCCCTTCTTCCGTGCCTCTTTTAACGCATCCACCTCTTCTTTCCTCTTCTGACTGCACTCTTCTTCTTCAATAATTCCATCCATTTGTGAGTCCGTTAAGCCCGCAAATAACTCTTCTTGGTTTTGGACTATGTTGTCAGTATCCATCGATAATGTACTATTGTAGTAGTGTAGCTGTACAGTAGTGATGTGCTGAACTTTGAATACTGAGACTGTGATCCCACTCTCCCTTTATACAACTGCTCATTTCTTGACTCCTCCTTTCTTTTTATCCAATCCCAATGTGACCCGAAGCTTCCCGATGCATCCCGATGTGATTCCGAAGCTTCCCGATGCTTCCCGATGCGTCCCGATGCGATTCCGAAGCTTCCCGATGCTTCCCGATGCGTCCCGATGCGATTCCGAAGCTTCCCGATGCTTCCCGATGCATCCCGATGTGATTCCGAAGCTTCCCGATGCATCCCGATGTATCCCGATGCATCCCGATGTGAATTGACACATCGGGACGCATCGGGATGCATCGGGAAGCATCGGGAAGCCTCGGAATCGCATCGGGATGCATCGGGAAGCTTCGGAATCGCATCGGGAAGCATCGGGAAGCTTCGGAATCGCATCGGGACGCATCGGGAAGCATCGGGAAGCTTCGGAATCGCATCGGGATGCATCGGGAAGCTTCGGATTCACATCGGGGTGGTATTGCCAAGGGTGGGGGAATGGTTAGACTCCGCCCACTGAATACTACTATTTAAGGTATGAGTTTCTCACTCTAGCAGCATGAACAATCAGCCTCTAGTCAACAGAGTGAGAGTAAACAGAGACAGCTACCTACTAGTCAGTACCTGATCAGAGATGTCAACAAGTAGAACATAAGGTTAGTGTTAAATGGAGTAATTGGCAGCAATTGTGAAGTGTTTATTGTATAAAATACTATCAAGCTAAAAAATAACTCGCACCCTACTACTATATATTTTTATAGGGAGACTAAACAGAGACACCTACCTTCTAGCCAGCACATGATCAGCGGAGATGTCAACAAGTGAAAAAGAAGGTTAGTGCTAAATGAGGTATTTGGTAGCAATTGTGGATTGTTTATTGTTTATGTAGTGTGAAGTAAAAGAATAATAACTTACACCCTACCATTTTGTTTTTTTTTTCTTTTTATAGGGGGAGAGACCTCTCGTCAGGTCGAGCACACCTGTCAACTATGTGGTCTGGTTCTCAGAACAGCGTTTTCTCTAGACAGGCACACGAAGAGAATGCATGCACAGGCTCACCCGCACAAGTGTCCCGTTTGCGGCGGATGTTTTGATGGGAGGAGAAAGCTAGGTCATCACATGAGACGATTTCATAGCGAGGGTAAGGTGGAAAAAGATGAGGGAGGTGCGGAGAAGTTTGATGATGTTTTCTGGTCTAAACCACCAACAGCTGAAGAGGGGGATGAGATGGGGGTGCTACTAGCCCGCTATTGGAGCTCCATCAGGTCCGCAATACACTCTCGTCCCGTGGAAGATATTCTCAACGTTCGAGTGTGGAGAGGGGAAGGTGAAGACGAAGGAGATGAAGAGGTGTGGACTAAGTTGAGAGCAATGTGGAAGAGAGTGCCTTGTACTGTGAAGATTAACTGTAGCGCTGGAGTCATCCTCGAGCATAAGACCAGTGGAGAGTTGCGCTACTTTCACTCATCAAGCAACAATGCCGCATTCTTCCCCAAACCAAGACTGATCAGAACAGAGAATGAGATGAGAGAGTTTTGCGAATCTGTGCAGGAGCTCGACTTGAGAGAGAGGTCAGCACAAAGGAGACCGAATACCGCTTGGGCTTTACGTCACATTGCGAATCTGACATTCTACATCTATAAACTCCTAGAGATTGGCAAGGTGGGTGGTGTAGTGAGCAAACTCCCAGACTACATACTTAACAACCGACACGTGATAGCACTAGACGTAGACTTTTGGGCTAGAGGAGGTGCGCATCCCTACTCAGACAACTTGTGTTTCTTTAGATGCTTGGCCATGATGTATGACTGTAACTGCGACCAAAAGAAGGGATGTCGTTGCCGTCGCCCCTCTCACACCACAACACATCGCTTGTTTAAGCAATACATGAGACAAACTAAATCTTCTTCTCCGCCCTCATCAACTTTGTCAGACTTTCCCGGGGTGGGCGCGAGTGATCTGCTGGTCTTGGAAGATCATTTTGATATATCTATAATAGTCTTCTGCCTAACTGATGAGGGGGTAGCTCCGATAGTTTGGTCATCTGGGGCACGAAACAAAGCCCGTACACTCTTTGTCAACATGTACGAAAAACACTTCAGCTGGATAAAGAATGTCGATTCGTTTGCCAGATGTTTCACCTGCAAGTTGTGTGATGGCGCTTTCACACGTTTGTCCAGCCTACGGCGACATAAGTGCTCGCCAGAGGAAGCATCGGTGTTTGTTTTCCCTGGTGGAACGTTTGGACCCCCGCCAACCATATTCACAAAACTCAAGCGAGTGGCGGGAATAGAGGTGGTGAACCCCGACCTCTTATACTACCCCTACTATATCACCTATGATATTGAATGCTTCATGCCAAAAGACAACCTACAAACTAACACCTCCACAATGACTTTTAGTGCAAGACACGAGTTACTGAGCATATCTGTATGTTCTAACGTCCCGGGGTTTGAGCAGGCCAAGTGTTTTGTGAGGAGTGTCGACAGCAAGGATGGAACGAAGTGCATTCGTCAATTCGTCCAATACATAGCAAAGATTGCTGACGTGGCAGGAGATTTGTTCGGAGAAAGATTCCGGGATGTACGCAAGCGACTCTCTACTTTCCTTGCGGATCGGGCGGATAGAGAAGAAGCCTTTGCTGACGAAAAGTTCTCTAACGTCTCGACTTACAGGGTGAAGTCCGGTCTCTCCGGATTAGAAAGAGAGTTAGAACAGCACATCTCCAGCGTTCCGGTGGTTGGTTTCAACTCACAAAAGTATGACCTAAATATACTAAAGGGACCTTTGCTTCGCTCTCTACAAGAGGAGGAGGGAGAAGATTTTGTCTTCATCGTTAAGCGTGTTAACAGTATGTCCTGCGTGGAGAGTAGACGTTTTAGGTTCCTTGACATATGCAACTTTATCGCACCGGGCTTCAACTACTCCAAATACTTGAAGGCATTTGGTGTGTCAGAGAGTAAGGGATTCTTTCCTTACGACTGGGTAGATTCCCTGAGAAGGTTGGATTATTATGGACTCCCTCCCCGAGAGAGTTTTTTCAACTCGCTGACTCAGCAAGAATTGAGCGAGCAAGATTATCACCACTGTCAGGTCGTGTGGGAAAGAGAGAACATGGAAACGTTCAGGGATTTTCTCATCTGGTACAACAACCTCGATGTGGCCCCATTCATCGAGGCCATTGCACGTCAGAGCTCTATCTATCGACAAAAGGGTATTGACATGTTGAAATCCGCAATCTCGCTTCCAGGCTTGGCTATCAGATGGTTGTTTATGGAGGTGGAGGCCCGACCTTATGGCTACTCTCCTCCACAAGCCGCTCTTCCGCTGCATAGGTTAAGGTCTCTCCGAGACGAACTTTGCAACTCGCAACCCATATGTCTGTTCGATGAGGAGAGCAAAAGTCTGTACCATACTCTTCGTGATAACCTCGTGGGAGGGCCGAGCATTATCTTTCACAGACATCATGAAGTTGGAGTGACCTCTATTCGAGAGAAGATGTATGGCACATCCGCAAAACCCTGTAGGTCCATTCTGGGAGTTGATGCCAACGCCCTCTACCTATACTGTATGATGGGGAATATGCCTACGGGTTATCCCAGGCGGAGGCTAGAGAGCCGAGGCTTTGCTCTAGAACCTATTAAAAAGTTCAGCAAAGTGGCGCATGGTTGGTTGGAGTTCCAATCGTGGAAGAGAGGAGAGGTCATCCTTCACCAACAGAATGGAGGAGAAATGAGGATAGGCTGTCACAACCTACCGGTGGACGGTTATAGCGAACAGAGTCGGACGGTGTACCAATTCCACGGTTGCTACTGGCATGGGCACGAGTGCGAGCTAGGAGGGAACGGGAAAGGTGTCAGAAACATGACGAATGAAGAGCTCCGGGTGGACACTGCGAGGAAAGAAGATTACATCAAGGCTCTAGGCTATAAGCTCATCACCACTCGGGAGTGTGAGTGGGAAGCGCGAGTTCGTTCGGATGTAGAAGTTAGGACATTTCTCGCCATCTTCTTTTCTTCTCTCTATCCGGAGAGGGGTTACGTCAACCTCGATAAGATAATCAATAACATTCGTAGTGGAGAGTACTATGGTTTAGTGGAGTGTGACATTTCCGTACCCGAAGAGCTAAAAGCGAAGTTCTCTGAGATGGCACCTATTTTCAAGAATGTAAACGTGGGAAGAGAACATCTTAGCGAACACATGCGCGCTTTTGCCGAACAGAACGGATTCTTGAAGAGACCTCAGCGAATGCTCGTAGGGAGTCTTTTTGGCGAGCGAATCACACTACTCTCCGATCTGGCTAGATGGTATCTAGATCAAGGTTTGATAATTACCAGGATCTATCAGTTTGTTCACTTTATCCCACGAGCCATCTACAAAGACTTTGGATCTTCGGTCTCAGACGCAAGAAGAGGTGGGGTTGTGAACCCCGACCTGGCCCTCTTGGCCAGCACCAGCAAGCTCGTTGGGAATTCAGCCTACGGAAAGACTATAACAAATAAAGAGAAACATAAGACTGTCAAGTATGTGGAGACAGTAGAGGAGGCGGCTGTCAAAGTGAGGAGTAGGCACTTTTCTAGCCTCAACGAAGTTGATGAAAACTACTTTGAGATAGAGCTTCACAAGAAAAAGGCAAGTGTTGACAATCTTTCTTTTTATTTTGATTCTTGATTTGACGAAACTTTTTCTGAGTGGTAGGGTAAACTCTCTCTCTCTCTTTCTTTCTTTTAGATTCGAATGGATGTTCCATCTGTCGTAGGATTCGTTATCCTCCAGAGAGCCAAGTTGAGAATGCTAGAATTCTACTACGACTTTATGGATAGGTAAGTAGAACTAGACTATACAAAGATTTTATCAAATCCTTCTCTATTTATTCTTTGGTGTCAACCCGTTCATTTTATTTTCACAGATTCGTCAGCAGAGAGGACTTTGAGTACGTAGAAATGGACACGGATAGCGCTTACATGGCTCTGAGTGCTCGTAGTATAGATGAGGTCATCCGAAAAGATAAAAAAGAAGAGTTCTACAGAGAATATGGTAGATGGTTTCCCAGACCCTTCTGCGATAGGCACAAGGGAGACTTTATCACGACCAAGGTGCTCGGCCAAGAGTGGGAGATGAGGGAATGTTGTGAGAAGGTGCAACGATACGAAACACGAACCCCCGGCCTGTTTAAGGAGGAGTTTCGGGGGGAGGGGGTCATCGCGCTCAACTCAAAAACATACTTTTGCTGGTCCGCTGATGGTGATAGCAAGTATAGCAGCAAAGGACTAAACAAAAGAGGAAACGCCCTAACCAAAGAGAAGTTCCTCTCCGTGCTCAGGACAGGGGAGTCGGTGAGAGGGGACAATCGGGGTTTTATCAGAAGAGGAAACCAAACGTATAGCTACACCCAGCTAAAGACCGGACTCACCTACTTCTATGGTAAGCGGAAGGTTGCAGAAGACGGGGTGAGTACGAGTCCTATAGAATGCTAGTACTGATTTCTCGGAGATGAGACTACTTCATTCGATAAATTAGAAAGTAAACGAACAGTGTATCATAACCCTTGTACATATACCCGTATAATTTTTTTCACATTCACTCTCTATTGTAAGGGGTCTCCGTCCTCAAAACGGAGGGTTTACTGGTTGTAGCCTTAAAACCGAGCAATAAAACACTAGCTAATACATTAAAAACCATTTACCTCTCCAAACCAAAGGTGTAGACGGTACTAGCGCAGCTTCCGCTCATACTAACCCCTTATCAGTTCACATTTCTTCTATTGTCTTCATTCGTAGGTGGGGGGTGACATCGCACGCGCACGATGCGCTCTCTCCCTATCGGAGTTTGCTACCCGGGGGAAAGTGGACGCGGTGGTCAAAGAAATTGGTGGCGAGTCAACGACATCATCGTAGAGGCGGGTCTATTTGTAGGATGATGAAGATGATGATGATGGCGATGAGAAGACAAGCATCCGTCTATCCCGTTTATCTATTTCTATTTCTACCCCTCCGAGCGATGATGTCGTCGGCTAACCTCCTCGCGAAGTCTACGGTTTGAAGCGCGGAAGAGCCACCGCCTTCACCTTCCCTCGCCGCTCGTCACGGGGACGGGCGATTTCCCTAGGGGAGGGTCCGGGGGAAATGAGGGTTAAGGCGCGAGTCTTTCATCGAAGGTCCGGGGGCGCTCGAACGGAGGAGCGCGCGAGTGCGGTGTCACCCCGACCAGTTCAGTCTCAACAGTCCCCGGCGAAGAAATCATCCGGAAGCACCACCACCACCACCACTCGGTAAGTTTCTTATAGTAGTATAGTCAGCGTCGTAAACTCTGCACAGGCACTCTAACCCGTATTTTCCTTCGCTTCACCCTACTCCAGCCGACGGTCCGCCCGCGAGGGCCGCGACGGGTCGTTGGGGCGGGAGGGCGGGGGAGGGGCGGGGGATGGGCGGGGGGAAGGCGGCGTGGGGCCACGGCTGGACTCGCAAACGAGAACCGCCGCGAGGCGGAGGGCGAGGCGGAGGGGAGGGGTGGGGAGGGGCGGGGACGGGTGGAGGGAGGACGGGTGGGGTTCGCGGGGCGGGGGGGCGCGCGCGTACGCGCGCCCCCTCGCCCGAGCCGTGGGACGGGGCGAGGGCGCGGGGTTTGATCTTTAGACTGGGTTCCGCGGAACAGCCGATGAGGTTTTTGAAACCCCACCCGCGATGGGGGGAGTAGGGTCTAGGGCTTTGCACATAGAGTGAGGTTTAGGGGAGAGGAGGGGGCGAGAGGACGGGTGGGGTGGTCGTCCGCCCGGGGAGTTTTTGGATCTAGGGCTAATACGACGCGGAAATGGCCGGGCGTCTGTGTAGATCTGCACTGACTATACTACTCATATTAAAACTTTATTTACTGGTATACTAGAAGACATAAATTTGTACACCTGAGCATGAAAACAGTATTATATGGATACATGTGTTTATAGTACAGAAAATAGCAAATACAAAATTTACACTGACAGCCAACAAAAAAGTACAATAATACATGTACATACTACATAAGTAAATTGCACAACAAAATATTTTTAACAAAAGACAGTTGCAATTGCAGTAATATTAATACATGTACAACCATATTGCACTACTCTGCATGTCTCTATTAGTAATAATAAAATTACATTTAGCAACAGTGTTTGACTAAAACTTGAACTAATTCAGCCAAGCTAAGGTAAAGTAAGCAGTTTGCCACATGATTTTGATGATGCAAAAGAAATTAACTGTCAGTATTGCTTTCATTCGAATTAATTATGAATAAGCAAAATTACTGTATTTGACGAAATTTTAACAGACGTAATGTATAAAATTGTTTTGATAATGGTCGTATCTTGGCAGTGGTGTGCGAAATAAACTGGACCCCTTTGTTGGCATGGCACATTTGCTGCTTAACGCCTTCTGGAGCCATGCTTTTGCATCAAATATGGACAAACCATATATCATTGCAATCCCCAACAGTTTCTGAACTGAAATATGTAAAGTATGAGTTTGTAAAAAATGTTTCAATAACACTTTGTTAGCTCTAAGCCTTACTACCTCCCATTTTGTTTAATGATGAAATAATCTTTGTAATGAATTAGTACATCACGAGTACTTTAATTTGCTTGAGTTAGCATATTTTGTTAGAACAACTCTTAGAGAAAACATTGGGTGGTCCTGAAAGGTGTCATTGGGTGTTATTTCAAAGGTATTGCAGACCCAGTACTTGGTTGACCAGCCTTTGCTCTTCGGAACCGCTCGGCTTCTTCTGGGCATACTGGTAACCAGGTTCTGGAGCTCTTCTGGAGTGATAATGTAGTGCCAGGCATTAATAAGCTCCTCTATTGGTGTGGTGTTGTCTCTGCTGAATTGCACACCAACTCTTTGCCACAGATTTTGAATTGGATTCATATCAGGACTTTGAGCCGGCCACTCGAGCATTCTAGCAGTGCTGTTATTGATGCATTTCCGACTTTGTAGCACGATGACATGGCACATTGTCATCCCGAACCAACCACTCATACATCTAGAGTTCTCTAGCACATGGCAGTAGCTTATGCTCTAGTGCATTAATGTATTTGTCTCCGTTCAACATGCCATCGACCACTTTTTGCGGATATCCATCCCCAAATTGTTGCCGAAGTGGGACTCTTTATTTTTGGCAAGAGGCAGCATTCTGTCTCTTTATATTGGTTCAAAGTTGTACCAATAGTAGTCTTGACCATTTAACCTCTAGCTATTGCAGAGTTAGACTTTCATTGCTGGTGTAGATGTACTATTGTGATGGTACAGGACATTTGTATACGACTCCAACTCCCGGACGAAGCTCCATCGCACCTTAAGTGCTCAGTAGTTGTTATAGCGCTACTCATCTGACACTCACATTCTCATAATTAGTGTTCGTATACTTACCTTTAACTGTATTGCATGTCCAAACAATTAATTACTGTCTATATACGTGTCTCCATGTGCTCATACTCACTACTTATTCATGTATTGTTCCACTATATAACTGTATATAACTGCATGAATGTTACTAAGTCTTTTTAATGCCTTTTATACCCATGTACAGAGGCCCGACCTCTCAGAATCCATTGATATTCATTTTGTACATGAATTGGACCATTATAAGCAACTTTTGTAGAACCCGACCTATTTTGGGTCGGCCGTCGAGCTTCTGGCGGCCATCTTGTTGCGCAACTTCCGGACGACCACACGTCGTCTTTTCCCGACGTCACGTCGGCCGGAAGTCCTTATACTATATAAAGGGCACTGTTTTACTGTTCATTGTCTCAGTCTACACTTGGCTTTCAATAAAGACACATCTATACTTGATACAGGGACTTTCTCTTCCTTTTACTAGGTCATTCGCTTAGCGAACCGCCTACTAGGTTGAACTACTCTCTTTCATTGTATAGTCTGAAGGTCGGACTTGAGATCAGATGGGTCGTCTTTGGTAGTATTTGGGCTACTGAGACCGCTCGATCTTTCATGTAATGCGAAGTCCTATTACCACTCATAGGCACTTCATTTCTGGGTCGATAGTCGTCCAAGGACGACCGCACCAAATCACAGAAACCATTACACTATTACACTTTGTTGCTGTTAAGTGAGTCGAGCCATGATTAAAACAGACTACCAAGAACTGAGTAGTTGCGCACTTTAGGATATCAAAAGTTTACTTTTGTGTATCACACTACACCAGACACAACATCTGCACAGTGCTATCATGATTTAACTTTAGACAATCTGCACCCAAACACAAAGTATCGTCCAGATAAGCCCTACCGAAAATAGTGGATTTTGCAGCCTATTTTCCGATATGGCTTTGGATGAGCAAATGGATTGCTATTCAATTTTGGTTAAGTGAATGCATAATTTAAAACCAGATTCAGAATCCTGAGAAGATTTCCATTCTAATGATATATAAACTGTACCTGTTATTCACATAGAATGCTGGGAATTTAATAGGAAACAAAAAGCATGTAAAGCGCCTGCAATAAAGAAAGGGGTCCAGTTTATTTCGCACACCAAAATGCATTGGAAGTTTAACTGAGATATCAACAAAGAATAACATACTGCACATCATGTACATTATATTGAAAAATGCACCTGGCAGAACTGCAATGTAATGTAGCTGACATACACATGTAGACCTACTAGCCCACATAAAAACTTTCGCAGACAGAGGAAAGTGTCTATTTTATTCATGTTATATTTTGCGGACTAAATTGAAGGAGATGACTCAATGATGATGATGCTACCCAATTAATATTGTAATGGTTTTTGGTTTCTGGTATGGTCGTCCTAAGACGACTCCCGAGTCCAAAGTGAAGTGCCTATGAGTGGTGCTAGGCCTTCTCATTACATGAATGATCGATCGGAGTCAGTAGTCAAAGAACTACCAAAGACGACCCATGTGATCCCGAGTTATGCTTGTTTACTATACTGAGAAAGAGAGTGATCCGACCTAGTAGGCAGTTTGTATTGCAAGGTCGAAGACCTTAACAACTAGAATGACCTATCTACGAAGTGAAAGTTTCTGTATATAAGTATAGATGTGTCTTTATTGAGATCCAAGCAAGAACTGAGACAACAAACGTAAAAACAATGCCCTTTATATAGTAAGAGAACTTCCGGAGGAAGTTCCGGTAAAAAGGACGATGTAGTGTCGGGAAAAGACGACATTGGGTCGTCTGGAAATTGCGCAACAATATGGCGGCCGGAAGCCTGACGCCCGACCCAAAATGGGTCGGGTTATAACAAAAGATGCTTAGAATCATCTAAATCATATATAAAATGAATATTAGGTAATTCTGAGAGGTCGGGCCTCTTTACATGAGTATAAAAACAGTACAATGTCTCAGTAATGCTACATTCAAGTATACAAACAATATTTGACTAAGTAGTAAGGAATACAAGCAGATATACATGTGGGTATACATTGTAGTTAGTGTCAGGTGGTTAGAGAAAACTGTGCGTAACCATTACAATATTATACCATACATGCTTTATTTCAAAGGATGTTGCGAGGGGTCACCATCAGCCATGTCTATGGTACTAATCAAGTCTATACTTGAGTACATGATGACCCAAGATCAAAGCCGACTTGAAATAGTTGATATTGTGGTGTATCAACATCATATGGTCAAGGACTATAAGGCAAGTTTAAAGAACTCGGTGAACTTCCCTAAACAAGCAGGTGCCACTGACCTTCCCAAGGGACTAAACGTAAAGGTAGCAAAGATTGATCAAGTTAGAAGTGAGTCATACGGACAAAGACCTGGTGACAGATAGACAATGCTTCTCAAACTACACCAAATAGCTGGGGAACTGCTGACGTTCAAACAGATTTATCTCTATTGTCCAGGAGATTAGAGGGATCATTACTTGTCTACCCTCTCTCTTACGATACAGATAATTTATCTAGTAGATAGTGCAAGCTCTAGCGACCTAAAACACATGTGCACTAAAGTAATGCACTGGGATTCTCTATGTGGGACATTGGTACTCTATTAATAAATATTCTACTTCATAGGTGTGACTGTTCTGGAGGGACAGTTGGAAACGGTGTTTGATTACTACAGTACAACCAAAAAATTAAACCTAAATTCCAGATTGCAGAACTACACTGTAGTTGCAAACCAGTATTTGTAAAACACCAGTGTTACTTCTTTGGTGTACAGGGGTTATATTAGCTACAAGCACATTTGAACTGTATGCTTACACAAATGTACATTCTGCAGATATGACTTGTGTTGTCCTATGTGTATAATGTGTAGGCTACCCATAATTATGTTGTAGTGTTATACTGTCTTGTGGTACTATTTGTGTATAGACTTGTACCAGGTTAGTGGTAGGCACTCCCCAAAATATGTGATTGTATTTTTCTGTTTACATTTAAATGAATTTAATATTGCTATGAGACGGCAATTTTACGGAAAAACTAAATTATGCACAAATAAAGACTGACAATCAATTACTAGTACTTTACTAGTACTGTATTATGTAATAAATTTTCAGTTAAAACTGAAAACTACTAGTCCCCAATTGACTACAAAAAACCTCTATAATAAATGGATATACATGTATAAGACAATATGTGGAAATTCACTACAATACATGTATAAACTAGCAGATGTACTTGGTAAATAATAGCTTACAGTGAAATCTATGTGTACATGTACATGGACATGGCCAGTAATTCATTGCTTGCATTGTCACTAGAATAGCCATTGTTTGCTCAGCTCCTACCTATAACCTGTCAGCCATGTTAGAAAATTTTCTACTTATGGCATACAATTGTGACAATGCACTTGTGTGATTATTGGAGTTGGCTCCTTTTACCAGTGTATATTATGACTGTAGTCTATTATAACAGTGCTGTGTTTGTGTAGTTGAAGTTGTGTGCTCCTAAAGCAAGATAGGATAACCCCAAAGAAAACACAGTTGCGTTATACTTTACTTTGGGAGGAAAGACATAATATTTCTGGTACCCTGGAGACAAAAATCCTAGGTCGGCATCGCTATCAGAGACAGAACAATGAAGTGTTGCATGTATATTATTATATAATACCAATTTAGAGCAGAAGGTCTATACTAGGTATGGTAGGGGTAGTGGCTGTGCTAGTGGTTGCAGAGTTGCGGTTACGGTAGTTGCAGTTGTTGAGTACTGATTAAGCTGTTGAAGGTATATATTATACCAACGGGCAGGCAGTTGAGAACTGAGGCTTAGAGGTGGCTACCAGGTGATTGTTGTGAAACTATTACTGCTATCAACTTGGGAAAAGCGATGCTTCAGCGAATCGGCATGTTGTGTTGTTAAAGGAGGAGATTGAGTTAAAATTACTGCAAAACATAATAATAATAGGAAAGTAGGTCAAAAAACGCACAGAAAATACAATGTAGGTCAAATTACATCATAGAAACTAGGACAGCAAGATAATGATATCAATAGAATAAGTTATTGTTATTGTGATCACCTATTGACTATAGCACAATATAGAAGGTTCCATTTCTTAGTGAATAATATAACTAATTCAACGGTCTTGGCACGAACAATGGCTGCTTTTAACATGTTTTTGCTTCGAAATATTTTATTACGTAGTTTGAGACTATTTCTATTAGGATAATAACATAAGCAAACTGTTTACCTGCACAAACATCTTCAAAGTCACGTAGCTAGTTCTAAATCACGCTGCAACCACCACAAGCTTAAGAGACTACAGGCTATAAAGGTGAGTTAGTAACATTTTATCTAAAGAAAAATAATAGCAGTGTAATAACTTGTATCTTTGTGAGCTCCATCATGTGTGAACCTTATTCTGACAGTGTTTCGGTCACTGATGTTTAACTTTTCTGTGTTGTTAATATTACTGAGATAAAAAGCCGACCAAAGCGTCCACAGATATGAAATGCACCAGTGAAACTAGTTTACTTACATACTCTTTGCAAATTTAACTCTCAAAGTAAATAGAGTTGCATACATTTGTATCTACATGTACATGTATATGTACATATACATGTACATGTATATGTACATATACATGTATGATGTACATATACATGTACATGTATATGTACATATACATGTACATATACATATACATATATTATATGTACATATATTATATGTACATATACATGTACATATACATGTACATGTATATGTACATATACATGTACATATACATGTACATGTATATGTACATATACATGTACATATACATGTACATGTATATGTACATATACATGTACATATACATGTACATGTACATGTATATGTAATTAGGTCTGCCTTTATTAGCAGTTGTGCGTTTATAAACACTAGAGATTCAATTGTTCATCAATGCATGAAATAAACTTTGCCTTCAACTACTTGGTGTTACTTGGCATGTGCATGTATAAATTATATGACCTGTAACATGCGGACCCTATCCTACTGGTGAGACTTTCTGTGTTGCTGGTCCACAGTACATGTATTACTTACATGTATGTCTCAGATGTGTGTATTATTATGCTATCTCATTCTTATTACAGTAAGGATGGCCGAAGCTAATGTCAAAGCAAGAAGGGCGCAGATTGAGAAGCTAATAAATGCGTTTCTTGGGGCCAAAAATGACCCTCAGCACGAACGGAAGCTTATCGCTGCACTTAAAAAAATCCCTGAAGAGGAATTATATGACGTACTTATAAGTGGATACTCCACGAGCATCATCGACTGGATATTCAACCGGCTAAAGAAACTGGTATCATGGCTATACTCACTCCTATGGGCAGATAATCACACAGGTCATCACAATACGATGATGCACTGCGCTGTGCAGGCAGGGCATTCAGATGTATTTAATATTCTGCTGTCAGTCATTGCTGAAGATACAGCTGTCAAGCTACTGACAGTTCCCAATTTTCTAAATGGATACAGTCCACTGCACCATGCAGTAAAAAATTGGGACCTCAAAAGCATCCAAGATATGCAAAAGAAAGTCTGTTTGGGAAACTGGCCAAAAGTTCTAGAAGCTAAAGACAGACAAAGCATCACACCTCTTTACATGGCAATTGAGACCAAACTCGAAAATGTCATAAAGGAAATGCTTTGTGGCTTGGAATCCGAGACAATAGTAAAGGTGTTAAGTCTACTAAACCGACAAGGGCTTACAGCTTTCCAACTAGCGGCAACTAGAAACAATAAAGGCTTGCTCATAAAAATGACCCAGCGCTTATCAGAACGTGATGTGCATGAACTGGCAAGTACACAAACAACTGGAACACTGGACACCTCCTTACATCTGGCAGCTAAGTTTGACTGTCATCGCACTATACAGTTTCTCTTTGAAAAAACTCCCCCTGCGCATCATAGGGCAATGCTTGATGAGACGAATAGCAAGGCGCAAACAGCTTTAGAAATTGCTCGATCCTTGAATCATAAAGATGCCATCAATGCAATTGAAGATCATAGGGATCGCTTGGAGGAAGGTAAGTTGAGTTTCAAAGATTATTCGGAATCCAGACATATTGTTTCTGAACCGTGAACAGATGGACAGATTTGATCTTTTACCAAAGTGGACCGGGTTCGGCAGCATTAATGACCAGCAAGTAGAATACTAAAGCTTTTATCAAGTTAAAATTAAGTATGTAATATTTTTATAGAAATAACAGATAAAATTATTAGGTGTCAATATGCTGTGGGGGTTTGTGGGTAATGAGCTATATATGAATATTAACAGATGAGGCCGGACAAGGAGATATTGAAGGTAAACCTGGTGCTTATGGAAACAGAGTGATGGAAGGGCATGCTAACTGTGTGAGGGATAGATTGTCTTTTCGGAATGAAATTGGTATGTGATCAATATGTCTATTTATTCTACTACTAAGTACTACTACCAGGTCAAGCACTCACTTTATCAGTTATTATACATCCCATGAACTACTAATAGCTCCCACTAATTGTTGGCATATAGTCAGCTCACGTGACTGAGTACAGGCTGACTGAGCTCGCTAAATGGCTCATCCCATTGGCTCATCCCATTGGCTCATCCCATTGGCTCATCCCATTGGCTCATCCCATTGGCTCATCCCATTGGCTCATTGGCTCGAGCTGAGCTTAAACATGGAAACCCTGTGTGTAGGGTCAATATTTAGTATCCTTAAAATTTCCATAATTAAATAAAAAATATTTCAATACCAATACCCAATGGTTAATTGTATAGTATTAGATAATAATATTTGGTTCCAAGCCATAATTACTGACCACAAAAAGGCTTTAATTGTTGCCTACTTTTTACGTTGTATATATTTGTTGTTTTACATAATACAGACTCTACTATCTTTATTTCAGATAATATAAATTATCACACGCCAGAGAATCCCCAGTGTTACCCAGTGGAACTTGTTGCAGTTCCTCCAGGTGAGCTCCTTATAAAGCATAGCAAATAATCCACACCTCCCTATAACCATAATATGTATTTAGGCCACACCTTCTGTAGCTCATGTAATAATACAAGTATTTAGGCCACACCTTCTGTAGTTCATAATATAATAATACAAGTATTTAGACCACACTTTAAAGTTCAAACTTGGTTTCTTCTCATTAGATTATACTTTGCACAGCTCGGTGTAGTATGTGTATTATATTTATACACGCACTAACCTCTTAATCTTAGCCCGATCTGCTCCTCCTGTCACCTTCGCCTGCCTTAGCTTACATTATGTTCTTCTCTATTGTTGCAGCAAGAATATGTCATCCTGAGAACTAAGGGGCACCTGCCACCAGCTGTCACCTTTAAATCAGTGTAGATGCAACTTTGACATTCCAAATGATCTAATGACACTGGTTTGCTTGTCGTTCCGGAACTACAGCTACAAGTAACTTGTATTTAAAGTGATCAGAGAAAATTTATTCCAGAAGCAAAGTCTTGCATTAACCAGGTCTACCTTTTATCTAGTATTGCGTAATAATATGGACTTCCTGTTTCTTACTCTTCCTGGTGAGGAGTCACTTCTCTGACAGATTCACAATGATGCAATTCTACTCATTTATCCTCTAACGCAGCAATTACTTGCAATATTGGTACACTTTACATGTATATTACTATATTATTTTATACACAGTTATAGTCATTTCTATATAATGTGACAAGAGACTTCCAGTCCTTTATTATTATTACTTACAGTGGCTCATATTTTTATGCTGTCGTACCTGTTTAACTCCAATACATTATTTTACACTCTCTATTTATTAAACGCAGAAAAAAGACAGCGTACTACAGTATACATGTATAGGCCACATTCGTATATGCATGTACATGTACATGTATATGTATAAATATTTGTGCAAATACTTATGTGGATTACATTACATGAACTATATAAGTATATAAGTATGTGTAATGGATATGCATGGCTATCTATTAGTTGCATGCCTACACTCTTTTTATCCATGACATTTATTTTATTTACACTAGTCTTGTACTTGCTATTCTATATTAATCTTTTGCAGTTGTGCCGACATTATTCTGTAATCTTGAAAAATTGGTATAGTCAGGATTTCATAGTAGTTATGGGCTTGTCCTAATCTTACTATGAAAAGGCAGACAAATTAAATATTTTTATATTTTTTATGTTATTCAATTTTTAATATTGTAGATTACTTTATTTTATATCATGAATATAATATAATATAGACTTCATGTCTCAATTATATGCTGTAAATAACATAGAGAAACACTGGGTGTAGTCACCATCTGTACCCGGTTCGGGGAAATATCACCTATTAATGCATTTGGACTATGTTTTTACCATTACATTTACAATAGATTAGTGTTACCTGTATGTACCTGCAGTGCACATATCATTATTATAATCAGGATTCACTTCTGTACCTGCTTGGACCTGCTCAGTGGCAGGCTTCACCCCCCCCCCCCCCCCCCAATATGTGGCTCTACAACTTTTTGTTGAACATACTAAATGCTATAAAAACCTAGTTGTGTAATTATAAACAACACAGTGAAATCTACAGCAAAATCTACAGCAAAATCTACAGCGAAATCTACAGCAACGTCTACAGTGAAATCCACAGTGAAATCTACAGTGAAATCCACAGTGAAATCTACAGTGAAATCTACAGTGAAATCTACAGTGAAACCTACAGTGAAATCTACAGTGAAATCCACAGTGTAATCCACAGGTACATGATTCTAATTATACAGTCAGTTGTTGGCATTAGAATTGCTATTGTTTTACTTGCATAGCTCTTCATTATGTTGGCAACTTTCCTACTTATAGCATACATTAATTTACTTGTGAGATTATTGGAGTTGGGTTCCCCTCATTAGAAAGGGTACGCTGTATTCTAACAGTGCAGTGTTTGTGGGGTTGAAGTTGTGTGCCCTTAAGTTAAGATAGGATAACCCCAAAGAAGATTAAGCTATTAATAACACTCTATTATGACTGTGGGGAAGAGAATGTTTTACAGAACATAATATGTAATGTTATTATCAGATGTACATGTAGATAGAAGATATACATACATGGTACATGTAGGTGCTGCTACCAGCTGTAGTATAAATTACAATGAAATTGTCGTATATAACAGCATTTCAGAGTAGAGGTAATTTGCTACAAATTAAATATACGGTAGTTAACGGTCTAGAGCTGCCTTTAGTTAGTGAGCACGTAGAATACCCTGCCTATTCTTTAGATAAGCCATATAAGTTGCTGCATGTTTATTCTGTTATTATTGCTAATATTATTAGAAATCTGGAGGCTTCCATTGACAATACTAACTATAAAACTTATCCTATGTATAATCTTGAGCATGGAATACTGCATAGCATAGTTAATTAGACACGTATAGCAGCCAGCAAGTCAGGAAGACATTATACAAGAAAATACTGCAGCTTCAAAGGTTAGTAAATAATATTTAACCAAAAATTATTTACTATAAATATTTACTGGAGTGTAATATCTGGTGCCCTTGTGAGCTCTATCGTGGTCAAACACTATGCTGACAGTGTTTTGGGTCACTAATATTCTATTTAAGGCTACTAATATTTAAAGACTGACTAAAATTTAATATACAAGCACTTCGTGCTTGGTATGCGACGTAAGTCTCACTGCATTAGTTGCTCGCGTGTAATGATGACTTGTATTCATGTACTGTGGTCATGCATGTGCATGGCCTCTGGTGGCACAGAAGTGTTACAATGATTCCATGAGGAGTTGTGCTCCGTTGCAGTAAGAAGACAACTCCAAGTCAATAGCCCGAGTTCCAACATCCATTTGACGGATGAAGTGGGTCGAATATCCACCCCGCCCTTGGTCAGGGTTGAGGGCCTAAGGCTATGGCCCCGCCCCGGCAGTGATGCCTGAGTACCCGGTCCCAAGGTTCTGCACCACCCGGAGCCGAGATCTTCGCCAGCAGCATTGTAACATATATAAATCTCGGGTCTAGGAGGATCTCCGCTGCCGGCATAGCTCGAGTACCAACACTTATTCAGTGGGTGGGGTGGATTGTGTACCTACCCCTTCCTAGGTCGGGTCCGAGGGCCTAAGGCTAGAAACCCCCCCCCCCCCCTGCAGCGATGCAGAGGACCCGGTCCTAAGGTCCTAGCACCAATCTCTGCCGAGATCCTGACCGGCAACATTGCAACATATTATATGAGTCGTCTCGATTTTCGACCCCAAATTTGATTGGAGAATGGCAGACTGCAGACCGTAGACTGCAGACCGTAGACTGCAGACTGTAGACTGCAGACCGTAGACTGCAGACCGTAGACTGCAGACCGTAGACCGTTTCGTCTTCTGTTATATGATTAATTTTGATGATGTAGCGTGAAATTATTTTGACAGACAAGCACTTCGTGCTGGGTCTGCGAGACAAGTTTCACTACAAAATTTGCTCGCTTTGTTTGCATGAAATGATTGCTTGTGTTCATGTACTGTGGTCATGCATGTGTATGATCTCTGTTGGTACAGACATGTTACAGTGACCTCATGAAGAGTTGTGTTTTTTTGCATTAGGGAGACAATTTCAAGTACATAGCTTGAGTTCCAACACCAATATAGTGGGTGGGGTGGGCCAGGTACACACCCCACCCTGGGTCGTGGTTGAGAGCCCAAGGCTATGAACCCACCCCGGCAGCGATGTCAGAGGACCCTGTACCAAGGTTCTAGCACCACCCAGAGCCGAGATCCTCACCGGCAGCATTGCAACATATATGAATAACAGGTCCAGGAGAATAATCAACCCCGGCATACTCTTGTAAATATAGATGAACAGATGATTTTGCAACTATGTATAAATTAGTCAAATGAATGCACATTCTTCTTATGTGAAGGGCCTAAGGCTAGGGACATGCCCCGGCACCACCCGGAGCCGAGATCCTGATCGGCAGCATCGTGACATATATAAATTGTCCCAATTTTCGACCTCAAATATTATTGGAGGATGGCAGACCGCGGACCGTTTCGTCTTTTTATATATGATATAATTCTTCACATAAGAAGAATGTGCATTCGTTCGACTAATTTATACATAGTTGCAAAATCATCTGTTCATCTATATTTACAAGAGTAGGCCTACTACGCTTATAGGCAATGTGTACCTGTATAATCCACTATTAGTTACACAATCATATTTCTGTGAGAATGTAAAGATTCCACGTATAGTTATTATGACACAACAGGGGCTCGAGAGTCACGGGTGATTAGCAACGCTGCTGTGTGCTATTGTGCATGGAATATTATAACGACCAATTATACAGTGAAGGTCTATGCTGCTATCTGTGTTTTCTGTCTGCATAGGTATGACCTAACGAGCTACTCTAGCTGCTCTGGCTTTCAGTTCCATGAAGAAACCTAGGCTAAGAGTTCCCAAGTACATATAGATTACAGCATAATGGAGTTATATACAGTGAAGTGAGAGTATAATATGTTGTCTTTGTTGAGCCTTCAGCAATAACTGATTAAATATATACATGTAATATGCTCAGCTTTTATATAAAAATGACTTGGGCAGTCAGCCTGTATAATTGCCCCGAAAAACAATAATATAAAGATATAGAGAGTACAATCAGGCATCAGGTGAGACGATACTATAAAGGTTAAACCTATAGGCTGAGCGGGAGATTGCAATGTAGGTAGAAAATGATGTATAGATACAAAATTATACAATAACTCAGTTCTCAGCCTCGCACATGATCTCAAATACAACTAGTAATAAAAATTTTACTATTTATACAGATAATTACACAATACAGTATGTGCAAACACATGGAACATGCAGATAGATGCTTGTCCAAAATCATCAAAATATATACATGTACACGTACGCGTACATGTAGTAGAAGCGACTGTGGCACAGTTTGATACTGTAGTGTATTGTGCATGGTGGCATTCAGCCTAAGGTACCTATATGTAGCTTTGACTGTCAGGTGCCCCAATATTTAGTCTTGTCAGATATCTGTAGCAATCCATTTCTACCACCAAGACTAGCAATTCAATGTGTTCTTGCTGGTTCAACTTGTATATGTTGTTATTCCTATAACCTCAGCTAATAGTATAATAAAATATTGTGCTACTAGCACTCTTAGCTCAAGTTCTTATCACAAACTGTGACAGCAGAAGTCGGGTGGGCACAGTGGATCCACTATCACTTGCGAAACCACTGGCTCTAACAATGGAAATATTGACTCAATAGTGTTACAATTTATTATAATCACAAAGCTTTAAAACAAATTATTATATCTTCTGTTTTTATACATCAACATGCCATATTTGGGCATATACATGCCATATTTGGGCATATACATGCCATATTTGGGCATATACATGCCATATTTGGGCATATACATGCCATATTTGGGCATATACATGCCATATTTGGGCAAAAAAGCTGAAAAAATATTGAAATCACCTTCCAACTTTTTCATGTTATACTGTATATAATTGGTGTAATTATAATGGTTGCTAATGTAAACAATGCTAGCTAGCATGCCGCCAGCTAATGAAATTGTATTGTATTCTAGGTGGAAGTAGTTCCATTCATGGATATTTTCACAAGTGAAAAATATTTTTATAGAAAGCATTAACATAATGGCAACACTGTCAAATCACTTCAATTAAATTAACTTTTTGAAAAAATCGGTATGCATGCACAATGCACATGATAAGCGAGTGTCAATATGTATGTACATGTACAATCTAATTTGAGAGGCGGTGTCAGCTCAGGACATAGCAGTCATTATTATTATTATTATTATTTTTATTATTGTGATTATTGGAAAATGTGGAAAATCCATTGGCTAACGAATGTCTCGGCATGCTATGGAATGTTCCATTACGTACATACAGTTACTTAACAAACAAGCTGCAAGCATCGCAGACTTATTTTACAGACCCATTGCTCTAAAGGTGAGTTAGTAATATTTTATCTAAAGAGCATTTAAAATATGAGTGTAATATCTGGTATCTTTGTGAGCTCCATCATGTGTGAACCCTATGCCGACTGACAGTGTTTCAGTCACTGATATTCTACTTGCAGTTACATGTTACATGTTACAGTTGCATCCACATAAAAATGTAACATTGAATTATTATATATTGACATATTTTATAAGTATAACTCTCCAAGTATACATAAATGGAATGTACATGTACGAAGGTCTGCCTCTATAATAGCTGCACGTAAATAAACACTATAGATTCGAATGTTCATCAATATATAAAATAAACTTTTCCTTCACCGACTTTGTGTCACTTGGTATGACCATCTACATGTATAAAGTACGTAGGTTGGTTATGCAGACCCTATACTACTAGTGAGATTTTCTACTTTCCTGTTCCACACGTATCACTTATATGTATGTCTCAAAGGTCCACATTCTTACCTTATCTTATTGTTATTACAGTAAGAATGGCCGAGGCTAATGTCAAAGCAAGAAGGGTGCAGATTCAAAAGTTAATAAAAGCATTTCTTTGTGCCCAAAATGACCCTCAAAATGAACAGAAGCTTAAGGCTGCGCTTGAGCAAATCCCTAAAGAAGAATTGTATGACGTACTTATAGACGGATACTTCAACAACAGATCTGACTGGATAGCCAATCAACTAAAGAAACTGTTATCATGGATCAAGTCACGCGTAGGAGAAGATAATCACACAGGTCATCACAACACGATGATACACTGTGCTGTGAGGGAAGGGGACACTGGCATATTTGGTATTATACTGTCAATTTTGCCCATAGATGAGGCTGCCAAGTTATTAATGGTTCCCAATATTCTAAATGAATACACTCCTCTGCACTATGCTGTAAGGAATCGAGACCTCCAAGCCATCAAAGATATGAAAGATAAAGTTCGCCCAGAAAACTGGTTGAAAGTTCTACAGGTTAAAGACAGCAAAGGTAACACACCCTTTCACATGGCAATTGACACCGAACTTGATAATGTCATAAAAGAAATGCTACAGAAGACAGAGACAGAGACAAAGATGACGGTGCTAAAGATACAAAACCGACAAGGGCTTACAGCTTTCCAACTAGCAACAACAAAAAACAATAAAGCGTTACTTAAGAAAATAACTCAAGGTTTATCACCAGCTGAAGTACTTGAACTGGCAAGTGCACAAACAACTGGAACACTGAACACCTCCATGCATCTGGCAGCTACATTCAACTGTCCTTATGCTATACAGTTTCTCTTCTTAAACATCCCACCTCCACGCCGTAGAGTAATGTTTGACGAAACAAACAGCCAGCCGCAAACATCCTTAGAAATTGCCCAATCACTGAAACATAGAGAAGCCATCAATGAAATTCAACATCACATGGACATTTTAGAAGGTATGTTGAGTGTAAACAGTGTAGACATTTCAACAATGTCAAAAATCTACTGATAGCATAGTTTGACAAGATACTTTATAATCTCTCCCGTTGTCGGGGTTAATTTTTAGTGGGAAAAAGGGTGATGCAATGGAAGCGTATTGCACTAGCCGACAAATATGTTATAACAGAAATAATGCAGCAAGCGTATGTAGAGTTGAATCAGGAACTGCAAAGTGATTAATTCATAATGTGAACTCGATTATAAGTTAAATAAATTCAAAATTTAACAAACAAATTATATCAAGATTATAATATATATTATTGATTAATATGCTATAAACCTATATAGATGTACATAAGCAAAACTACTAATAGTTCAGAATACCTCTATGCAGAAGGTTTATTTACGGTAACCATGCTAGCATTTTTAAGTGTTATGATTGAAACATTTGCATTGCTGGAAAATGTTGTATACATGTACTGTATATAATTATTACCATTGTCTGTCTACTAGTATCATACAAAGTCACTAGGATGTTCTGGTTACAACACTGACTGTAATAGTCAGAACATTGAATATTGACAGAGGCTGAACAAGAAAATATTGAAGGACAGCTTGATGCTTGTGGAAACAGAAGAATGCTAGCACAAGCGAGCAACCATAGGGATGTGCTGCCAGTTGAAAACATAGTTGGTATGTGATAGTCCTATTATTCTCTACTACAGTCTAAATACTCAGTCACGCTCTCTTCCATATCAATTGTTATACTGAAGAGTGGGAGTGACTCATAGCGCTGACTCTGTTCTCTACTCGCTGACTCTGTTCTCTACTCTCTAACACTGTTCTCTACTTGCTGACACTGTTCTCTACTCTCTAACACTGTTCTCTACTTGCTGACACTGTTCTCTACTCGCTGACACTGTTCTCTACTTGCTGACACTGTTCTCTACTCGCTGACACTGTTCTCTACTTGCTGACACTGTTCTCTACTCGCTGACACTGTTCTCTACTTGCTGACACTGTTCTCTACTCGCTGACACTGTTCTCTACTTGCTGACACTTGCTGAGGGATACATTGTCTTTTCAGAATGAAGTTGGTATGTGATCAATATGTCTTTTATTCTACTACTAAGTACTACTACCAGGTCAAGCACTCACTTTATCAGTTATTATGCATCCCATGAACTACTAATAGCTCCCACTAATTGTTGGCATATTATAGTCAGCTCACATGACTGAGTACAGGCTGACTGAGCCAGCTAAATGGCTCATCCCATTGGCTCATTGGCTCATTGGCTTAAACTGCACTGAGTTCGAACCATGGAAACCCTGTGACAGTGTAGGGCCTTGTCTCCAGGGCCAATATCCAGTATCCTTAACACTTCCATAATAAAAAAACTCAATACCAATACCCAATAGTACTGAATGATAGTGTTTGACCCCAAGCCTATTACTGACCAATAATAGCTATTTCCACAAAAAGGCTGTGTGCTGCCTGCCGTCTATATATACGTTTTACATAATACAGACTCTACTATCTTTATTTCAGACAATATAGATTATCACACGCCAGAATAAACGCACCATTACCCAGTGGAGCTTGTTGCAGTTCCTCCAGGTGAGCTCCTTATAAAGCATAGGAAATATTTCACACCCCTATATTTATAATCATATGTGTTTAGGCCACACCTCCTTTAGTTCACATTATAACCCTTTGAGGACCAATTAAATGTTGCCTAACATACCCAACAGGCCCAATTAATTTTTCAACTGTGTCATACATTTGTACATTATGTACTAAAATATTTATAACTTCAACACTACTTGAGGTATCTTAGATCTGTTTGTTGCTACAAATAGCTTGCAAGATTGTACATCGTCTTTACTTTTTCTATATGTTTACTTTGTTGATAAAATAAATGATCTATAGCTGTAAAATAGCCCATCCATGTGTAGAATGTGTTGGTTCACCAAATTTATGGCATGCTGACATAGAATGTATAAAATATATTTTACATGCTATAAAAAGTGGTGGGAAGCATCAGCAGCATTTTCACCAAGTCCCTTTTCCCCATAAACAATTAATGTTAGATCAAAAATATTTAAAAAATTCTATCCCATGGAGACTATTACTCTACCCAGGTTTCTGACCTCACTCACTGATTTCAAGTCCAGTGCAGTTGGGGCTGGTTTGCTACTGTTAAGTAATCAGCTATTGGATTACCCAAATATCTTTTGTCAATGAGATTATCCATACAATTTAAAAGCTAAAACTCTCAGCTTTTAGAATATTAATTTAGGTTTACTGTAGGATTAAAAAACTAAGCAGAATAGCATAGTAATTTGAATCCCGATATTGTTGGGATTGGCCTGCAGAGAACACAACTGATCCCGACTATATCGGGATCGGTCCCCAAAATATAAGTATTTAGGCCACACTTTCTGTAGTTCATGTAGCAATATAAGTAATTAGGCCACACCTCCTTTAGTTCATATTATTATAAAAACAAGCACTTCGTGCTTGGTCTGTGACGCAAGCTTCACTGCAAAATTTGCTCGCTTCGCTGGCATAAAACGATGGCTTGTGTTCATGTACTGTGGTGATGCATGTACATGACCTCTGGTGGCACAGGTATGTTACAATTATTCCATAAGGAGTTGTGCCCCTTGCATTAAGAAGACAACTCCAAGTCAATAGCTCGAGTTCCAACACCAATGTGCCGGGTAGAGTGAGTCGGGTATCCAACCTGACCTTGGTCAGGGTCCAGGGCCTAAGGCTACAACCCCGCACCGGCAGCGATACAGAGGCACCCGGTCCCAAGGTCCTAGCGCCACCCGGAGCCGAGATGCTGACCAGCAGCATTGCAACACATGATATGAATCGTCCCAATTTTCGGCCCCAAATCTGTTTGGAGGATGGCAGACCACAGACTGTAAACCATAGACCGTCTTGTTTTCTGTTATACAAGCACTTCGTGCTTGGTCTGCGACGCAAGTCTCACTGCAATAATTGCTCGCTTCGCTCACTGTATTGACGGCTTGTCTTCAAGTACTGTGGGCATGCATGTGCATGAACTCTGGTGGCGCAGGCACTTTTCAGGGATTCCATGAGGAGTTGTGTTTCCTTGCATTAGGTAGACATCTCCAAGTCCATAGCTCAAGTTTCCACACCAATATAGCGGATGGGGTGCGTCGTGTACCCGTCCCACCTTAGGTCGGGTCCGAGGGCCTAAGGCTAGGGACCCGACCCCCAAAGTACTAGCACCACCCGGAACCAAGATCCTCACCGACAGCATTGTAGCATATATAAATAGCGGGTCCAGGAGGATCTTCGCTACCCGCATAGTTTGAGTTCCAGCACTCATTTGGCAGGTGGGGCGAGTAGAGTACCCTCCCTGCATTGGCTAAGATCCGAAGGCCTAAGGCTAGGGACCCGTCCCGGCAGCGACGTCCATGAACCCGGTCCTATGGTCCTAGCACCAACCGGAGCCGAGATCCCAACCGGTAGCATTGCAACATACTTGTATATAAATCGTCCCAGTTTTCGACCCCAAATCTGATTGGAGGACGGCAGACTGCAGACTACAGACTGCAGACCGGATGTTTCGTCTTTTGTTATATGATGATGATAAGTATTTAGGCCACACCTCCCTCAGTTCATATGATAATATAAGTATTTAGGCTACACTTTAAAGTCCAAACTTAGTTTGCATCGCATTAGATTACACCTTGCACAGCTCGGTGTAGTACAAGTATAATAGTGTACTGTGTCCAACCCTTGCAACTACATACTAACACTTATCAATACTACATTCTGTGCTGTGGACTAAGAGAACGTCTGCATGGTGCATCATTTCTGACTTTATTGTACAAAAACCGAACCGAAAATAGGTGACCTATTATGCACTAAAACTTAGTACATGTATTATTTGGTAACTTGGCTATATGTTGTGGACACACCGGGTCCTTGGACCGGCAATAGCCTCTACCTCTGTGTTGTGTGGCGGCACTGCCTGCAGAGTATGTGGCAAGTACTTGGTCAAGTGTAAGTCAGATGTAGAAAGCAAATATCAAGTATTACCAGATTGTCAGCGACCGCGCAGGGTCGCTAATAAGGTAAAATATATATTGCCACTGTTCAGCCTAAGGAAACTGAAGCACTTGTCACTTTAGACTCTGAGTTGCAGTGCTGTGCACTATCAACATTGAACTATAGTTTAACTAACTTGCAGGGGTATTCTACATTTAAGCACAACTATAGCCATTCAAACTGTTCAAACTAAATTTGTTGTTTTCTCTAAGAAAATATGACTATAGAATGCTGGTTGGGCATGGATACCCATCGTTTTATATGACACACAAGTTAGGACAGCAGAAACTTCACTGTTAACTTCCTATCGGGTAATTAAACACTTTCTGCTGTCCAAATATGGGCATGGACACTCCTGGCAACAGGCCCATTTTTATAAGATAAAACTAGTCTAGCGCATTTCTAAGTATAAAAATAACTGGCTAACAAAAAAAGTAACTACTGACCTATAGTTGACCTGTATACAGCAATGATAGAGTGACAGAAAATCTTACACAAATCCTTTACACATACCACAAAGTTATTTGTGTTTTCCTATAACTGCACAGGAAAGTTGTGCATTGTCATAAGAGCTCACACTATTTGCTCTAGGATACATGAATAAACAAAGTCAACTGACTGCTCATTAGAGATAAACTGTGTAATCATGTAAATTTAATGAAATCATTGTGTTTGCTAAAATATGCATGTACATGTACATAATGTAGGCTTTATTTCACAACATGTATAAGTAGTATATACAGTGCACTTCTAGACAGACACGCACTCATTGACCCCTGTTTTCAACCAATCACAAGCCGGTATTTCCGATTTCAACCAATCACAGAAGAGCACAAAAATTTTGCACACGACCTTGCCAAGGTCACCCCAAAATCCCCCCTTCTGATTGGTCGAAAAAACATTTGCACACTTGACCCCTAACCCGGTCACGACCCCTTCCCTCCCTCCTTCCCGCCCCCATCCCCCTCCCCCACCTCCCCCACTCCCCGCCACCGCCCTCGTCCCGTCCGCACCACCGCCCTCGCCGCCGCCGCCACCGCCTCCCTCACCGCCGCCACCGCCGCCGCCACCACCGCCCTCACCACCGCCGCCACCGCCGCCGCCACCGCCGCCACCACCTCCCCCACCACCGCCGCCACCACCACCGCCGCCGCCGCCGCCACCACCGCCGCCGCCATCACCGTCATCACCGCCACCCCTCCTCCACCGCCGCCGCCCACCCTCCCCCCGCAACCCCCACTCACCCGAACGACCGATCGTTTGAGGCGGTCAAGCCGCGTCCGCCCACGTTGCGTGCGGCGCCGACCGTACACGTGGAGGCGACGCCGGTGCCCCGTATCCACCGGGCCAAGCGACTAGGCAGCGGCCCGCCGCTACTCCTGCGCCTTTCCACTCGAAAAGCTTGTGATCTAAGCGAGCGAATTCGGCTGCGCTTCGCCTACACCTCTCATTAGCGATAAGAAGAAGTACTACGGAAGGCTTGGTTTATGATGTGCATTGCATTGTTAATAAAGAAATGTGTAAAGTCTTGGCTATAGATACACTGATGGGAAGAAGGGTTGGTTCTATGATATACATTAAATAAACTTTCCACAATGGTGACAATAGAATGAATAAAAGATTGTGTACACGTGTTAAAACACGATTGAAAGAATAAAAGACACATATTTAAAAGAGTATGTCATATCTATCATTAGCAAGAAAGTCTGTGTGCATGTGTTAAGACAGTGTATATTATACATTAGATAAACTTTTCACAATAGTAGCAATAGAATAAATAAAAGGTTGTGTGCATGTGTTAAGTCAGCATTATGTAATATATTAAATAAACTTTTCACAATAGTAGCAATAGAATAAATAAAAGAGGAGTTTAGGTACTTATTACTCATCTTCATCAGAAGTCGTAGGAGCTATAATGTTTACGACTTCGGTCTCAGCATACTCTAATTGATATGCTCCAGCTCCAAACTCTTGACACAGTCTTACCTACAAGATGATTTTAGTTTTTTACTCAGACGAATATCACTCAAGGTGGACAAAGCAAGAAATCTATACTTCTTTATGTTGTTGGTCCCTTACCATATCTGCTGATTTGTAGAGGTGAGCTAGTTGTTGAGGGGTTTCACTTTTGTAGTTACGAACTTCAGAATCAGCTCCCAATCTTAGACATGTATGTAGACATTCGTAGTCTTCATTCTCTATGGCAATGTGAGATGGGGCGTATCCATCTCCCATTCGCTATAATATCAAACAAGAGAATAGAATTAAACTCCCCATCTAACTTATCAATTCGATCTACTCTACTTTTATTCCACTGTAATGTATTCACTTACCCTCATATCTAAGTCAGCCCGACGGAGAGTCCACCATGTTAGAAAGATCCTTTCGAGCGAGACTCCCCACTCCTATTATTTTCCCCTTCTTCCGTGCCTCTTTTAACGCATCCACCTCTTCTTTCCTCTTCTGAGTGCACTCTTCTTCTTCAATAATTCCATCCATTTGTGAGTCCGTTAAGCCTGCAAATAACTCTTCTTGGTTTTGGACTATGTTGTCAGTATCCATCGATAATGTACTATTGTAGTAGTGTAGCTTTACAGTAGTGATGTGCTGAACTTTGAATGCTGAGACTGTGATCCCACTCTCCCTTTATACAATTACTCATTTCTTGACTCCTCCTTTCTTTTTATTCAATCCCAATGTGACCCGATGCATCCCGATGTGATTCCGAAGCTTCCCGATGCTTCCCGATGCTTCCCGATGCGTCCCGATGTGATTCCGAAGCTTCCCGATGCATCCCGATGCGTCCCGATGTGATTCCGAAGCTTCCCGATGCTTCCCGATGCGTCCCGATGTGATTCCGAAGCTTCCCGATGCTTCCCGATGCGTCCCGATGTGATTCCGAAGCTTCCCGATGCATCCCGATGCATCCCGATGTGAATTGACACATCGGGACACATCGGGATGCATCGGGAAGCATCGGGAAGCTTCGGAATCGCATCGGGATGCATCGGGAAGCATCGGGAAGCTTCGGAATCACATCGGGAAGCATCGGGAAGCTTCGGAATCTCATCGGGATGCATCGGGATGCATCGGGAAGCTTCGGAATCACATCGGGATGCATCGGGAAGCTTCGGATTCACATCGGGATGCATCGGGAGGCTTCGGATTCACATCGGGGTGGTATTGCCAAGGGTGGGGATATGGTTAGACTCCGCCCACTGAATACTACTATTTAAGGTATGATTTTCTCACTCTAGCTGCATGAACAATCAGCCTCTAGTCAACAGAGTGAGAGTAAACAGAGACAGCTACCTACTAGTCAGTGCCTGATCAGAGATGTCAACAAGTAGAACATAAGGTTAGTGTTAAATGGAGTAATTGGCAGCAATTGTGAAGTGTTTATTGTATAAAATACTATCAAGCTAAAAATAAAGGTATTTTAACATGTGTACACACTCTTTTATTTATTCTATTGCTACTATTGTGAAAAGTTTATTTAATGAATTACATAATGCTGACTTAACACATGCACACAACCTTTTATTATTCTATTGCTACTATTGTGAAAAGCTTATTTAATCTATTATATATGCTGACTTAACACATGCACACAGCCTTTTCTTGCTAATAATAGGTATGTGAAAAGCTTATTTAATCTATTATATAAAGGTATTTCAACATGTGTACACAGTGAAAAGTTTATTTAATGAATTACATAATGCTGACTTAACACATGCACACAACCTTTTATTTATTCTATTGCTACTATTGTGAAAAGCTTATTTAATCTATTATATATGCTGACTTAACACATGCACACAGCCTTTTCTTGCTAATAATAGGTATGTGAAAAGCTTATTTAATCTATTATATAAAGGTATTTCAACATGTGTACACCATCTTTTATTTATTCTATTGCTACTATTGTGAAAAGTTTATTTAATGAATTACATAATGCTGACTTAACACATGCACACAACCTTTTATTTATTCTATTGCTACTATTGTGAAAAGCTTATTTAATCTATTATATATGCTGACTTAACACATGCACACAGCCTATTCTTTCAATTGTGTTTAAATTATTATATAAAGGTATTTTATGTGAAAAGCTTATTTAATCTATTATATATGCTGATTTAACACATGCACACAGCCTATTCTTTCAATTGTGTTTAAATTATTATATGAAGGTATTTTAACATGTGTACACACTCTTTTATTTATTCTATTGCTACTATTGTGAAAAGTTTATTTAATGAATTACATAATGCTGACTTAACACATGCACACAACCTTTTATTTATTCTATTGCTACTATTGTGAAAAGCTTATTTAATCTATTATATATGCTGACTTAACACATGCACACAGCCTTTTCTTGCTAATGATAGGTATGTGAAAAGCTTATTTAATCTATTATATATGCTGACTTAACACATGCACACAGCCTATTCTATCAATTGTGTTTAAATTATCATATAAAGGTATTTTAACATGTGTACACAATCTGTTATTTATTCTATTGCTACTATTGTGAAAAGTTTATTTAATGAATTACATAATGCTGACTTAACACATGCACACAACCTTTTATTTATTCTATTGCTACTATTGTGAAAAGCTTATTTAATCTATTATATATGCTGACTTAACACATGCACACAGCCTTTTCTTGCTAATAATAGGTATGTGAAAAGCTTATTTAATCTATTATATAAAGGTATTTCAACATGTGTACACAATCTTTTATTTATTCTATTGCTACTATTGTGAAAAGTTTATTTAATGAATTACATAATGCTGACTTAACACATGCACACAACCTTTTATTTATTCTATTGCTACTATTGTGAAAAGCTTATTTAATCTATTATATATGCTGACTTAACACATGCACACAGCCTATTCTTTCAATTGTGCTTAAATTATTATATAAAGGTATTTTATGTGAAAAGCTTATTTAATCTATTATATATGCTGACTTAACACATGCACACAGCCTATTCTTTCAATTGTGTTTAAATTATTATATGAAGGTATTTTAACATGTGTACACACTCTTTTATTTATTCTATTGCTACTATTGTGAAAAGTTTATTTAATGAATTACATAATGCTGACTTAACACATGCACACAACCTTTTATTTATTCTATTGCTACTATTGTGAAAAGCTTATTTAATCTATTATATATGCTGACTTAACACATGCACACAGCCTTTTCTTGCTAATGATAGGTATGTGAAAAGCTTATTTAATCTATTATATATGCTGACTTAACACATGCACACAGCCTATTCTATCAATTGTGTTTAAATTATCATATAAAGGTATTTTAACATGTGTACACAATCTGTTATTTATTCTATTGCTACTATTGTGAAAAGTTTATTTAATGAATTACATAATGCTGACTTAACACATGCACACAACCTTTTATTTATTCTATTGCTACTATTGTGAAAAGCTTATTTAATCTATTATATATGCTGACTTAACACATGCACACAGCCTTTTCTTGCTAATAATAGGTATGTGAAAAGCTTATTTAATCTATTATATAAAGGTATTTCAACATGTGTACACAGTGAAAAGTTTATTTAATGAATTACATAATGCTGACTTAACACATGCACACAACCTTTTATTTATTCTATTGCTACTATTGTGAAAAGCTTATTTAATCTATTATATATGCTGACTTAACACATGCACACAGCCTTTTCTTGCTAATAATAGGTATGTGAAAAGCTTATTTAATCTATTATATAAAGGTATTTCAACATGTGTACACAATCTTTTATTTATTCTATTGCTACTATTGTGAAAAGTTTATTTAATGAATTACATAATGCTGACTTAACACATGCACACAACCTTTTATTTATTCTATTGCTACTATTGTGAAAAGCTTATTTGATCTATCATATATGCTGACTTAACACATGCACACAGCCTATTCTTTCAATTGTGTTTAAATTATTATATAAAGGTATTTTATGTGAAAAGCTTATTTAATCTATTATATATGCTGACTTAACACATGCACACAGCCTATTCTTTCAATTGTGTTTAAATTATTATATAAAGGTATTTTAACATGTGTACACACTCTTTTATTTATTCTATTGCTACTATTGTGAAAAGTTTATTTAATGAATTACATAATGCTGACTTAACACATGCACACAACCTTTTATTTATTCTATTGTTACTATTGTGAAAAGCTTATTTGATCTATTATATATGCTGACTTAACACATGCACACAGCCTATTCTTTCAATTGTGTTTAAATTATTATATAAAGGTATTTTATGTGAAAAGCTTATTTAATCTATTATATATGCTGACTTAACACATGCACACAGCCTATTCTTTCAATTGTGTTTAAATTATTATATAAAGGTATTTTAACATGTGTACACACTCTTTTATTTATTCTATTGCTACTATTGTGAAAAGTTTATTTAATGAATTACATAATGCTGACTTAACACATGCACACAACCTTTTATTTATTCCATTGCTACTATTGTGAAAAGCTTATTTAATCTATTATATATGCTGACTTAACACATGCACACAGCCTTTTCTTGCTAATGATAGGTATGTGAAAAGCTTATTTAATCTATTATATATGCTGACTTAACACATGCACACAGCCTATTCTATCAATTGTGTTTAAATTATCATATAAAGGTATTTTAACATGTGTACACAATCTGTTATTTATTCTATTGCTACTATTGTGAAAAGTTTATTTAATGAATTACATAATGCTGACTTAACACATGCACACAAGGAAACAATAGTTTAGTTAGCTCTTTCTAGCTCCAGTCTGTTCTTAATAGAAATTAAAGAAGGTTAGCACACAAATAGCATGGAAAGTGGATATGGATCAAGCGAGTATAGCAACAAGCTAATGACTCCTATAAACCAAGAGCTGATGAAGTTAACAGTGGAAAGATGTACAGAACAAAGCAAGTATGAGAATAAAGACTTATTTGAGGGGGAGTCTGAGCTCTTTCTCCAAAAAAGCTTACCTCTAGACTGGCAGAAATGGGATCCTTTAACCGATATTCGTAATAAGCTTAGCACACAGTTACTAGAAGAAATTCGTTTTATCTTTTGGGAGCAAGATGGAAAGGATGAAGAGTTGTAAGTTATACATACTTCCAACTATTTTTTTTTTTTTTTTTTTTTTTTCGTATTGTCTTTTATGATCAAAATAAAATATGATAGACAAATTTCCCATATAACTTCCTCTCAACTATGTGAAAAACAAATATCATGCTAAATGATGTAGTGAGGTACTAGAAGCAGCACGAGATAGAGATGAGAGAGCCGTTGCACTCGCGGTATTTGTTGCGAGGAGTCACAAACAACTGAATACAAAGAATGCGAATCGGCAGACGTTACTTCACCTAACTGTACAGTCTTATTGTTCGGATTCACTAATTCGCCTCATCATCACAAGGGGAGCGGATGGAGCAATAGCCGATGCTTGGGGTTAGTGTTTCATAGCACCAATGTTTGCATGCATTGCTTGTTAAAAAATAAAGTGTTGCAAATCTTGTAACAATTCGGTACTTATCTATATTGCTAATGTTTATTTGGAAGGTGACACCCCCCTTCACATTGCTGCACGTCTGGGTAGAGCTAAGGTTATTCATGCTCTAACCACAAGTTTGACCAGAGCAGAAGTAAAGCATCCATACTTCAGAGTTCCTTACAAATCACTTCCCCAAGACAATGTACAGAGCTACAATCATGATGGAAGGAGTGTAGGCCACCTCATTGTTGAAACAGCGCATAGCAGCAAGCATAGAGAGGCACTAAAGGTACTAAAAAAAAATACTCGGGCTGACTTAGATATGAGGGTAAGTGAATACATTACAGTGGAATAAAAGTAGAGTAGATCGAATTGATAAGTTAGATGGGGAGTTTAATTCTATTCTCTTGTTTGATATTATAGCGAATGGGAGATGGATACGCCCCATCTCACATTGTCATAGAGAATGAAGACTACGAATGTCTACATACATGTCTAAGATTGGGAGCTGATTCTGAAAGTGAATACATTATAGTGGAATAAAAGTAGAGTAGATCGAATTGATAAGTTAGATGGGGAGTTTAATTCTATTCTCTTGTTTGATATTATAGCGAATGGGAGATGGATACGCCCCATCTCACATTGCCATAGAGAATGAAGACTACGAATGTCTACATACATGTCTAAGATTGGGAGCTGATTCTGAAGTTCGTAACTACAAAAGTGAAACCCCTCAACAACTAGCTCACCTCTACAAATCAGCAGATATGGTAAGGGACCAACAACATAAAGAAGTATAGATTTCTTGCTTTGTACACCTTGAGTGATATTCGTCTGAGTAAAAAACTAAAATCATCTTGTAGGTAAGACTGTGTCAAGAGTTTGGAGCTGGAGCATATCAATTAGAGTATGCTGAGACCGAAGTCGTAAACATTATAGCTCCTACGACTTCTGATGAAGATGAGTAATAAGTACCTAAACTCCTCTTTTATTCTATTGCTACTATTGTGAAAAGTTTATTTAATATATTACATAATGCTGACTTAACACATGCACACAACCTTTTATTTATTCTATTGCTACTATTGTGAAAAGTTTATCTAATGTATAATATACACTGTCTTAACACACAGACTTAACACACAGACTTTCTTGCTAATGATAGATATGACATACTCTTTTAAATATGTGTCTTTTATTCTTTCAATCGTGAGCCGAATTCGCTCGCTTAGATCACAAGCTTTTCGAGTGGAAAGGCGCAGGAGAAGCGGCGGGCCGCTGCCTAGTCGCTTGGCCCGGTGGATACGGGGCACCGGCGTCGCCTCCACGTGTACGGTCGGCGCCGCACGCAACGTGGGCGGACGCGGCTTGACCGCCTCAAACGATCGGTCGTTCGGGTGAGTGGGGGTTGCGGGGGGAGGGTGGGCGGCGGCGGTGGAGGAGGGGTGGCGGTGATGACGGTGATGGCGGCGGCGGTGGTGGCGGCGGCGGCGGCGGCGGCGGTGGTGGTGGCGGCGGTGGTGGGGGAGGTGGTGGCGGCGGTGGCGGCGGCGGTGGCGGCGGTGGTGAGGGCGGTGGTGGCGGCGGCGGTGGCGGCGGTGAGGGAGGCGGTGGCGGCGGCGGCGAGGGCGGTGGTGCGGACGGGACGAGGGCGGTGGCGGGGAGTGGGGGAGGAGTGGGAGGTGGGGGAGGGGGATGGGGGCGGGAAGGAGGGAGGGAAGGGGTCGTGACCGGGTTAGGGGTCAAGTGTGCAAATGTTTTTTCGACCAATCAGAAGGGGGGATTTTGGGGTGACCTTGGCAAGGTCGTGTGCAAAATTTTTGTGATCTTCTGTGATTGGTTGAAATCGGAAATACCGGCTTGTGATTGGTTGAAAACAGGGGTCAATGAGTGCGTGTCTGTCTAGAAGTGCACTGTATATACTACTTGTATATATTAGTAGGTGCTTGTATTTCATAATGAGTGTACATTGACTGTCCGCCTAGTTTCATATCTTAACTCGAGTTTTAAAAATTTATACAAAGTTTCCATCGTGTAATGTTCTTCTCTATTGTTACAGCAAGAATATGTCATCCTGAGAGCTAAGGGGGTCCTGCCACCAGCTGTCACCTTTAAATCAGCGTGCATGTACATGTATATGTAAATGGTTTGGTGTGAGACTTGAGCAATCTGAATAATCTGATGTTACTGGTTTGCAATGCTCCGCAGCTACAGCTACAAGAAACTTGCTAATGGAATGATCAGAGAACAGTTTATTTCAAAATGCAAAGCCTTGCATTAAAAGCTCTATGCATACCTACTGGTGCATGATAATATTGACTCCCTGCTTCTTACTCTTACTCAGGTAGACTCACTTTCAGTGGTCAAACTACTCATGTATCCTCTCACACATTGATTAGGTAGCAATACTACTGCATTCTATATCATACATGTAGGAGAAGAGATTTTCAGATCTTCACAACTATTACCTGTGCACAGTGGCAGTCAGAGTAGTTCCTCTTATTTATGCTGTCCCACCAAATTACTCATATCCTTTCCGGGCCCCAGAAGTTTTGATAGCCAACCGACAACAATGAATACTTCCTGACAGCAGCTCGACGGCAACCAAGATCTTTGCAACCAAGATCCCGGCCTCCAAGATCCCTGCAACCAAGATCCCGGCCTCCAAGATCCCTGCCGATGATCAGACCATCTATGACAATTCCCTAGAACTCTTTTATTACTCTATTATCTAAATGAATACTTGCTTAACTACTATTGTTAAAGCTCTTATCTTGATCAAGTATTGTCTTATGCTAGCTACAGTGTTCGAAGTGTGGTGTGGTTATAAGGGAGTATACGTATACGGTCTGTACCCATCTCATTTTTAGTGGTTATACGGCCAGCATGTACCCTCATTTTAATACCTAGTTTCCCCCATACAGTCACTGTGGACCTGATGGTGTAGTAGCAGAGTGCTTGACTATCATTCATAGGGTCTCATCAGAGCACACTTTTTTCATTTTAGTAATTCATTTATTTCCTAACTACTATAAGATTAAGTGGATGGCTATACAATACTAATCTGTCAGATTGCAGGCACCTACCTACCTCATTTGTTCCACTTTGAACACTGAATAGCTGTATACATATTTATCTCGTATTTTTATTCTGGACTGTCAAGTTTGGTCTGTTACCCTTTGGTGAACATCTGAAGTGGTGTCATGTAATTTTTACCTATAAAAGGAATCACGTTTCAACAATATTACTTCAGTCTTATACTACATTCTGTAATATAAACATGTTTTTTTCAATACACATTGTCAGCGTTATCCTACTGGAGTCGTTATTCTACTGGAGTCGTGCTGCTTAGTTAGGTGACTACCAGTGTTCTAAGTGTGGTTATATGAAGTTGTACAGTATTGTTGTACAGTGTGGTTATACGGGAGTATAACCACACTTCATTTAGTAGTTCACTAATTTCTTAGCTCCTATAAGATTGAGTGGATAGCTATACAATACTAATCTGTAAGCTTGCATGCACAGTGTACCCACCTCATTTTTTCCACTTCAAACACTGGTGACTACTCATGCCTTTGGAACACCCTCTTAGGAGACAGGTATGCACCAGGTGCCCCACTTTAGGATAGTAGGAGTACCTGACTCAGAAGGCAGAACATGCATGTGTATGAGTAAGATATATAAGTACACATATGACATAGTATTTGGAGTTGCCTATACCTACCAGCTGTGATAGCCAGTCAACTATCAATTTTCACTTTCACCACCTGCGTATGCACATAACTACAACAATACTGTACATCATTGTATACAGTATACACATAACTACAACAATACTGTATAACATTGTATACAGTATACACATAACTACAACAATACTGTACAACATTGTATACAGTATACACATAACTACAACAATACTGTACATCATTGTATACAGTACACGTAACTACAACAATACTGTACATCATTGTATACAGTATTCACATAACTACAACAATACTGTACAACATCATTATACAGTACACATAACTACAACAATACTGTACATCATTGTATAGAGTATACACATAACTACACCAATACTGTACAACATTGTATACAGTATACACATAACTACAACAATAACTTTTTATGATCACTCTTACTCTCTTCTTATTTCTCTCCCCCTCTTGCTTCCACTTCACTTCTCTTCTCTAGTTTTCGTCCCTGATCTCACTTTAAATGTAATAAACAGAAGTTGTCTAGCAGATTTCAACCAAAATAAAACTGTTGTTGACAACAAAAGAACTTCACAACAAATTTATTGAAAGTCTGGAGGAATTAGGGAGTTTGCAACAAAGTGGGAGCAAGGTCTCAGAAATTGCTGTAATTAGTTTTGCACATGTTTTGCATGTTTTAAGCATATTTTGTTCTGGCCGACCAATATAAGGACGGGCCTCGGGCTTCTGGCCTCCCTCTTGTTGTGCAATTTCTGGATGACGCTGCGTCGGCCTTTTACCGGACTCTTTTTTCCGGAAGTTAAAATCTATATAAATTGAATGTTTTATACTGTTATTGTCTCAGTTGATGCTTGGATCTCAATAAAGACACATCAATACTACTTATACAGAATCTTCTCTCGGAGCTAAGGTTAGTTCCAGCTGATAGGTATTCGACCTTGATGCCCGAACAACCTACTAGGACTGAACTTACTCTTTCTCAAGTATAGCAATAAGCATTGACTCGAGAACACATGGGTCGTCTTGGTTAACACTATAACTACAAGTACCTGTCGATCTTTCATGTAATGCAGAAGGTCTAGCACCACTCATAGGCTCTTCACTTGTGCTAGTAGGACGTCCCTTGACCATACAAACAAACACACAAAAACATAACAGTATTATGAATGGTTTATTTATCTCACAGACATGCACGAACATAAGTGAATCTTGAGAGGAACAAACTTAGTATTAACCCTATTGTAAACTATCTGTATCTGTGAGGTTATACATTTGCTTCTTCCCAAATTCAAGACACTATTACTGCATACAGTTGAGCTGAGCCATTGACCACAAGAGTGTAGTCAATTCATACACAGATCCTCCCATTCCCTAGTAGTGCACGAGTCAAACTGCCAACACAGGGTTCCTTCCCCTCAAACAACCCTACACCCACATGATCTGTACCATGTGTATGTACAGCTGCTGGATAGGATGGTATACAACTCATGAACTTTTAAATATTGGAGCAATATTGTTGAAATTCTGATATCAAAGTATTGCACATAAGTCTCTAATGTATCAGCTACATAGTGTAATGTACTTATATTAGTTTACATTGGTGGATACAATCATGATATACCTGGTTTTGATTTACATGTACAAGCACTTCGTGCTTGGTGTGCAACGCAAGTCTCACTGCATTAGTTGCTCACTTCGCTCGCATGTAATGATGGCTTGTATTCATATACTGTGGTCATGCATGTGCATGAGCTCTGGTGGCGCAGGCATATTACAATGATTCCATGAGGAGTTGTGCGCCCTTGCATTAAGAAGACAACTTCAAGTCAACAGCCCGCGTTTCAACACCAATGTGTCGGATGGAGTGGGTCGGGTACCTACCCCGCCCTTGGTCAGAGTTGAGGGCCTAAGGCTACAGCCCCGCCCCCGCAGCGATGCCTGGGGACCCGGTCCCAAGGTCCTAGCACCACCCGGAGCCGAGATCCTCACCGGCAGCACTGTATTATATACATGTATAAATCAAGGGTCCAGGAGGATCTCCGCTGCCGGCATAGCCCCGAGTTCCAACACTTATTCGGCGGGTGGGGTGGGTCGAGCACCCACCCTACTCTAGGTCGAGTCCAAGGGTCTAAAGCTAGGAACCCACCCCGGCAGCGATGCAGGGGAACCCGATGCAGGGGAACCCGATCCCAAGGTCCTAGTGCCACTCGGAGCCAAGATCCTGACCGGCAGCATTGTAACATACATGTATATGAATCGTCCCAATTTTCGACCCCAAATCTGATTGGAGGACGGCAGACTGCAGACCGTTTCGTCTTTTGTTATATGATAATTTAAGCAGGAGAAGTAATAGAGAATAACTCTGAATAGCCCATGAGAACACATGATTTTTTAGAATGAAGACTAATAGATAAACTACACACATAATATAATTTTAGTAGACAAATAAACACATTCAAATGAAGTCCTAGTTAGAGTAGTCTGTATAACAGGTGTGTATAATATATCATGTAGAAAAATATTATAATAATATTAAGAAATGACTTTAACATGAAAGAGCCTTCAGCCCCTAATTTATATATAAGCAATTGCACTTGCTTAGTATACATGCCATAGCTTTCACTAATATATGAAAGTGCAATTATAGTTTAAAATAGATCTGTTGAATATACATGTATGAACATAGAAACATTCTAGCGGTCTGTTTAGTCATAGAGGTGCTATACGCAATTATTATGATAATAATTTGTCTATCCTGTCCTGCACTAAACAACATTTCTTGGAGTTGGAGTTGGAGAGTCAGCAGTCAGGGGACGAATCAACAACATTTTTGGATTGCAGTTTAATTTTTTAATCTTTATAAAAACATAGATTTTGCTCTACAATGTGTATAAAAATACATACAGACATATAAACAAGTAAATGTACAGTGTGTCTAATATTGCAGACGTTCCACATATGTAGGACACTCTACATGTGTTTACTACCAGCTCTCCATTCATACGATTAAACTTCATAAATATTCTCTACCTTGCCTTTTATTTTCTTAGGGATTGCTTTACTGAAACTTTTAGCCCCATGTGAGTTCACCGAGTTCTTTAAGCTTGTCTTATAGTCCTTGACCATGTGCTGTTCATACACCACAATATCAATGATCTCAAGTCGGCTTTGATCTTGAGTCTTCATATACTCAAGTATTGATTTGATTAGTACCGTAGACATGACTGATGGTGACCTTCCGTAGCTCCCTGTAAAGTAAAATATATTGTTGTAGATTTTTCCCTGTGAGCTACGGATGTAGTCTAGAACCACAAAATTCCAGCACTCCGCTTAGCATGTGACTGAAGCCACTACCGTCACAGCCAATTCGGCAACCCCTAAAAGGAAGCCTCGATGACCTTGTGTATAGCGGCAATCAGCCCACACACATAGCTGGACAGTTTCACCGCAACTAATGTCAAACTACTGGAGCTGACAGTATCTAGAAAAGTGCTCAGTGGGTCTTGGTGCAGAGTAGTAATTCAGACAAAACTCACAATCAGCATAAGAAAAGAAAGACTCTCTTTGGTCGAAAAATCAATACTGAATATTATGAAAATCCAAAATACAAAATGCAACGCTATAAGATCATAGCAAGAAGTAATAATTCTGAAATCAACAGCTGAAGATCTTTATCAAGAAAGTTCATCTACAGGATTATGTCCTCTTAAAAGAAAGGCTAGGCTAAATCACCTCCACATATTTACATTCCTGTAAAACATGTTTTCAATTATGGAAGTTATTTGGTACTTCCTGTGGCTCATAACCAACTTTATAGTATGAACATTTTTTGTATGTAACCCTCACTTCACCCAAAACTTCATACTCCGATTTCTACAATTACCATCAAAGAAATAGAATCTCACCTGTACCGAGAGCTGGAAATGCTATCGATCTCGTGTCTAACTTCTCACATATCTGCAGACATGACTTGGAAAACTTCTGCAGACTGACTCCATGGTCTCCATCAATCAACCTGAACCCAAACAGGTACTTGGCAGGTAGGTTAGGTGCTGTCGTTACTGCAATCTTTCCTGCCCCATCAACTACAACAAAAAAGAACTTGATTATGGTACGCAGATAGTGTAGATATCATACAGGGATCAACAGTGAACCTTCTGTATCTTTTCAAACAGAGAGTAGACATTGCAAGACATGCAATATTCAGACTCAAGGATTGTGTTTATCTACTGAATTTCATACTGGACTGAAATGGTAGAAGAAGACGCACAAGACAGGGTTAAATGGAGACTGATCCACAATGGTAACCCCACCTGATAGGAAAAGCCAGAAGAAGAAAAAAACTACTGAATTTCATATATTTGTGCACTGGCCTCACTTCTCCAGTAAGTAATTTAAGCTTCCGGCATGCTAATGGTTAAATCAGTGACAAAACTGCTAAATCTAATAAATACATGTAAGTGGTTGACTGCTGTGAATATAACAGCAATCAGGCTAAAGAATAAAAGTAATAGGAACTTATCGTAAGCCTGAGGTTTAAACAAATATCTGTAGTAAAACTGAGGAATTTTCAACTTCCTGTAACGGTTCTAACTCAGTATGTTGGTTAGCGGCTGTGAAAAGTTAAAAGACGTCACAATGTAATCTCATATAATACTCAGCCCCTCCTCACCTTCAACAGTTTCGATAGTCTCCACATTGGTTGAGCCTGTGTTACACTTTCTATGTAGCATGCTTGAGGTATATCCTACAGTAATAATATATCCAAGTGATGCTCTGCTTGTCTTACAACAAGAAACATTACATTGCATTTTATAAACCCTACAGCAACAACTAGTCAAATCATACTCAGGAGTTTGAATGTCCAACTAACTAGGAGTCGTCTATTAGGAGCAGTCTGTAAGCAACCAAAGACTTAGTTCCACGCCTGTAGAAATAATCCATCCTTGACTGGGGTTTTTAACCCTGAGGCTAGATGGCACCTAATCATCTGGCATAGTGGGCACACACAGTGCTCCAAGTTTTCTCTCTTAGCAAAGCAGTTCCAGCTCTTGGTCCCATTGGACCACTGGCCCGAACTGACTTTTAGGTTACCGTACACATATCGGTCACTATACCAGCTTGTAAAACCAATTCCTGGGCTGCTCACAAATAAAGTTTATTGCAAAAACTATCACCATCATTTACTGTTACTTACCTCGACTGTGTGCCAACACATCAGCTGCATGCTGACTAAGATCTCCTCTAATTAACCTCATAATACAGTTATTCACTTGGATACAGCCTTGTAGGTTGACAGGTGGCACAGGTGGCACTGGTTCAGGCTTAGCAGGTGGAGCAGGTGCCCTTGGAACTGACAGCTGTTGCAGACTATATTCTGCAGGGTTATGTACTTCATGAGGTTTCAGTGACTGTGTATCTATCTGCTCATAAATGTGGCCTGCAATATACATCCGGAATTGTTTTCTCTACCTCTTGTTTTCTCTACCTCGTTCATTTAATGGATTTCAACAACGGAAAAAACACACTATCGTCCAAATGTCAATAAATTGATGGTGCATATAAAATCGGGTTAAGAAAATCTTGAATTAAGTCAAACCAACGTGGTGAAAATGCTACAGCAACTATCATTTCTACTACATGTAGCTTCATAAAATTCTGATGCTTTATGGTAGCTGAGCGGTTCGCAATCAAAACTGTACAAACAATAACTGCCATGTTCGGTCGAATATTTGTAATATATCGTTTATAGAATATTTAGTGCAGAATGAGAAAATGAGGAGACATTTCTTTGGTGTCTTAAGTTTACGACTCCTAAAAATATACCAGGTATATCTATGACAAGCATCTTCAACAATACTGCAAGCAAAATAAGATATGAAACTACATGTACATACTCGTAACATACAATGTTTCCAATTTGAGGTTTTTCTTAAAATTTGAAAAGTGACCAACAGTAGTATAGTCAGTGCAGATCTACACAGACACCCGGCCCTTTCCGCGTCGTATTAGCCCTAGATCCAAAAACTCCCCGGGCGGACGACCACCCCACCCGTCCTCTCGCCCCTCCTCTCCCCTAAACCTCACTCTATGTGCAAAGCCCTAGAACCTACTCCCCCCGATCGCGGGTGGGGTTTCAAAAACCTCATCGGCTGTTCCGCGGAACCCAGTCTAAAGAGCAAACCCCTCGCCCCATCCCACGGCTCGGGCGAGGGGGCGCGCGCGTACGCGCGCGCCCCCCCGCCCCGCGAACCCCACCCGTCCTCCCTCCACCCGTCCCCGCCCCTCCCCACCCCTCCCCACCCCAAACCCCTCCGCCTCGCCCTCCGCCTCGCGGCGGTTCTCGTTCGCGAGTCCAGCCGTGGTCCCACGCCGCCCTCCCCCCGCCCATCCCCCGCCCCTCCCCCGCCCTCCCGCCCCAACGACCCGTCGCGACCCTCGCGGGCGGACCGTCGGCTGGAGTAGGGTGAAGCGAAGGAAAATACGGGTTAGAGTAATGATAGGCTACACCCGTGCGGAGTGCCCGTGCAGAGTTTACGACGCTGACTATACTACTATAAAAAACTTACCGAGTGGTGGTGGTGGTGCTTCCGGATGATTTCTTCGCCGGGGACTGTTGAGACTGAACTGGTCGGGGTGACACCGCACTCGCGCGCTCCTCCGTTCGAGCGCCCCCGGACCTTCGATGAAAGACTCGCGTCTTAACCCTCATTTTCCCCGGACCCTCCCCTAGGGGAATCGCCCGTCCCCGTGACGAGCGGCGAGAGAAAGTGAAGGCGGTGGCTCTTCCGCGCTTCAAACCGTAGACTTCGCGAGGAGGTTAGCCGACGACATCATCGCTCGGAGGGGTAGAAATAGAAATAGATAAACGGGATAGATGGATGCTTGTCTTCTCATCGCCATCGTCATCATCATCATCATCATCATCATCATCATCATCATCATCATCCTACAAATAGACCCGCCTCTACGATGATGTCGTTGACTCGCCACCGATTTCTTTGACCACCGCGTCCACTTTCCCCCGGGTAGCAAACTCCGATAGGGAGAGAGCGCATCGTGCGCGTGCGATGTCACCCCCCACCTACGAATGAAGACAATAGAAGAAATGTGAACTGATAAGGGGTGAGTATGAGCGGAAGCTGCGCTAGTATCGTCTACCCCTTTGGTTTGGAGAGGTAAATGGTTTTTAATGTATTAGCTAGTGTTTTATTGCTCGGTTTTAAGGCTACAACCGGTAAACCCTCCGTTTTGAGGACGGAGACCCCTTACAATAGAGAGTGAATGTGAAAAAAATTATACGGGTATATGTACAAGGGTTATGATGCACTGTTCGTTTACTCTCCAATTTATCGAATGAAGTAGTCTCATCTCCGAGAAATCAGTACTAGCATTCTATAGGACTCGTACTCACCCCGTCTTCTGCAACCTTCCGCTTACCATAGAAGTAGGTGAGTCCGGTCTTTAGCTGGGTGTAGCTATACGTTTGGTTTCCTCTTCTGATAAAACCCCGATTGTCCCCTCTCACCGACTCCCCTGTCCTGAGCACGGAGAGGAACTTCTCTTTGGTTAGGGCGTTTCCTCTTTTGTTTAGTCCTTTGCTGCTATACTTGCTATCACCATCAGCGGACCAGCAAAAGTATGTTTTTGAGTTGAGCGCGATGACCCCCTCTCCCCGAAACTCCTCCTTAAACAGGCCGGGGGTTCGTGTTTCGTATCGTTGCACCTTCTCACAACATTCCCTCATCTCCCACTCTTGGCCAAGCACCTTGGTCGTGATAAAGTCTTCCTTGTGCCTATCGCAGAAGGGTCTGGGAAACCATCTACCATATTCTCTGTAGAACTCTTCTTTTTTATCTTTTCGGATGACCTCATCTATACTACGAGCACTCAGAGCCATGTAAGCGCTATCCGTGTCCATTTCTACGTACTCAAAGTCCTCTCTGCTGACGAATCTGTGAAAATAAAACGGACGGGTTGTAGGGGGGGGGGGGGGGGTTGGGGTTGACACCAAAGAATAAATAGAGAAGGATTTGATAAAATCTTTGTATAGTCCAGTTCTACTTACCTATCCATAAAGTCGTAGTAGAATTCTAGCATTCTCAACTTGGCTCTCTGGAGGATAACGAATCCTACGACAGATGGAACATCCATTCGAATCTAAAAGAAAGAAAGAGAGAGAGAGTTTACCCTACCACTCAGAAAAAGTTTCGTCAAATCAAGAATCAAAATAAAAAAAAAAGATTGTCAACACTTGCCTTTTTCTTGTGAAGCTCTATCTCAAAGTAGTTTTCATCAACTTCGTTTAGACTAGAAAAGTGCCTACTCCTCACTTTGACAGCCGCCTCCTCTACTGTCTCCACATACTTGACAGTCTTATGTTTCTCTTTATTTGTTATGGTCTTTCCGTAGGCTGAATTCCCAACGAGCTTGCTGGTGCTGGCCAAGAGGGCCAGGTCGGGGTTCACATCCCCACCTCTTCTTGCGTCTGAGACCGAAGAACCAAAGTCTTTGTAGATGGCTCGTGGGATAAAGTGAACAAACTGATAGATCCTGGTAATTATCAAACCTTGATCTAGATACCATCTAGCCAGATCGGAGAGTAGTGTGATTCGCTCGCCAAAAAGACTCCCCACGAGCATTCGCTGAGGTCTCTTCAAGAATCCGTTCTGTTCGGCAAAAGCGCGCATGTGTTCGCTAAGGTGTTCTCTTCCCACGTTTATATTCTTGAAAATAGGTGCCATCTCAGAGAACTTCGCTTTTAGCTCTTCGGGTACGGAAATGTCACACTCCACTAAACCATAGTACTCTCCACTACGAATGTTATTGATTATCTTATCGAGGTTGACGTAACCCCTCTCCGGATAGAGAGAAGAAAAGAAGATGGCGAGAAATGTCCTAACTTCTACATCCGAACGAACTCGCGCTTCCCACTCACACTGCCGAGTGGTGATGAGCTTATAGCCTAGAGCCTTGATGTAATCTTCTTTCCTTGCAGTGTCCACCCGGAGCTCTTCATTCGTCATGTTTCTGACACCTTTTCCGTTCCCTCCTAGCTCGCACTCGTGCCCATGCCAGTAGCAACCGTGGAATTGGTACACCGTCCGACTCTGTTCGCTATAACCATCCACTGGTAGGTTGTGACAGCCTATCCTCATTTCTCCTCCATTCTGTTGGTGAAGGATGACCTCTCCTCTCTTCCACGATTGGAACTCTAACCAACCATGCGCCACTTTGCTGAACTTTTTAATAGGTTCTAGAGCAAAGCCTCGGCTCTCTAGCCTCCGCCTGGGATAACCCGTAGGCATATTCCCCATCATACAGTATAGGTAGAGGGCGTTGGCATCAACTCCCAGAATGGACCTACAGGGTTTTGCGGATGTGCCATACATCTTCTCTCGAATAGAGGTCACTCCAACTTCATGATGTCTGTGAAAGATAATGCTTGGCCCTCCCACGAGGTTATCGCGAAGAGTATGGTACAGACTTTTGCTCTCCTCATCGAACAGACATATGGGTTGCGAGTTGCAAAGTTCGTCTCGGAGAGACATTAACCTATGCAGCGGAAGAGTGGCTTGTGGAGGAGAGTAGCCATAAGGTCGGGCCTCCACCTCCATAAACAACCATCTGATAGCCAAGCCTGGAAGCGAGATTGCGGATTTCAACATGTCAATACCCTTTTGTCGATAGATAGAGCTCTGACGTGCAATGGCCTCGATGAATGGGGCCACATCGAGGTTGTTGTACCAGATGAGAAAATCCCTGAACGTTTCCATGTTCTCTCTTTCCCACACGACCTGACAGTGGTGATAATCTTGCTCGCTCAATTCTTGCTGAGTCAGCGAGTTGAAAAAACTCTCTCGGGGAGGGAGTCCATAATAATCCAACCTTCTCAGGGAATCTACCCAGTCGTAAGGAAAGAATCCCTTACTCTCTGACACGCCAAATGCCTTCAAGTATTTGGAGTAGTTGAATCCCGGTGCGATAAAGTTGCATATGTCAAGGAACCTAAAACGTCTACTCTCCACGCAGGACATACTGTTAACACGCTTAACGATGAAGACAAAATCTTCTCCCTCCTCCTCTTGTAGAGAGCGAAGCAAAGGTCCCTTTAGTATATTTAGGTCATACTTTTGTGAGTTGAAACCAACCACCGGAACGCTGGAGATGTGCTGTTCTAACTCTCTTTCTAATCCGGAGAGACCGGACTTCACCCTGTAAGTCGAGACGTTAGAGAACTTTTCGTCAGCAAAGGCTTCTTCTCTATCCGCCCGATCCGCAAGGAAAGTAGAGAGTCGCTTGCGTACATCCCGGAATCTTTCTCCGAACAAATCTCCTGCCACGTCAGCAATCTTTGCTATGTAGTGGACGAATTGACGAATGCACTTCGTTCCATCCTTGCTGTCGACACTCCTCACAAAGCACTTGGCCTGCTCAAACCCCGGGACGTTAGAACATACAGATATGCTCAGTAACTCGTGTCTTGCACTAAAAGTCATTGTGGAGGTGTTAGTTTGTAGGTTGTCTTTTGGCATGAAGCATTCAATATCATAGGTGATATAGTAGGGGTAGTATAAGAGGTCGGGGTTCACCACCTCTATTCCCGCCACTCGCTTGAGTTTTGTGAATATGGTTGGCGGGGGTCCAAACGTTCCACCAGGGAAAACAAACACCGATGCTTCCTCTGGCGAGCACTTATGTCGCCGTAGGCTGGACAAACGTGTGAAAGCGCCATCGCACAACTTGCAGGTGAAACATCTGGCAAACAAATCAACATTCTTTATCCAGCTGAAGTGGTTTTCGTACATGTTGACAAAGAGTTTACGGGCTTTGTTTCGTGCCCCAGATGACCAAACTATCGGAGCTACCCCCTCATCAGTTAGGCAGAAGACTATTATAGATATGTCAAAATGATCTTCCAAGGCCAGCAGATCACTCGCGCCCACCCCGGGAAAGTCTGACAAAGTTGATGAGGGTGGGGAAGAAGATCTAGATTGTCTCATGTATTGTTTAAACAAGCGATGTGTTGTGGTCTGAGAGGGGCGATGACAGCAACATCCCTTCTTTGGGTCGCAGTTACAGTCATACATCATGGCCAAACATCTAAAGAAACACAATTTGTCTGGGTAGGGACGGGCACCTCCTCTGGACCAAAAGTCTACATCTAGTGCTATCACATGTCGGTTGTTAAGTATGTAGTCTGGGAGTTTGCTCACTACACCACCCACCTTGCCAATCTCTAGGAGTTTATAGATGTAGAATGTCAAATTTGCAATGTGACGTAAAACCCAAGCGGTGTTCGGTCTCCTTTGTGCTGACCTCTCTCTCAAGTCGAGCTCCTGCACAGATTCGCAAAACTCTCTCATCTCATTCTCTGCTCTGATCAGTCTTGGCTTGGGGAAGAACGCGGCATTGTTGCTTGATGAGTGAAAGTAGCGCAACTCTCCACTGGTCTTATGCTCGAGGATGACTCCAGCGCTACAGTTAATCTTCACAGTACAAGGTACTCTCTTCCACATCGCTCTCAATTTAGTCCACACCTCTTCATCTCCTTCATCTTCACATTCCCCTCTCCACACTCGAACGTTGAGAATGTCTTCTACAGGACGAGAGTGTATTGTGGACCTGATCGAGCTCCAATAGCGGGCTAGTAGCACCCCCATCTCATCCCCCTCTTCAGCTGTTGGAGGTTTGGACCAGAAAACATCATCAAACTTCTCTGCATCCCCCTCATCTTTTTCCGCCTTGGCCTCGCTATGAAATCGTCTCATGTGATGACCTAGCTTTCTCCTCCCATCAAAACATCCGCCACAAACCGGGCACTTGTGTGGGTGAGCCTGTGCATGCATTCTCTTCGTGTGCCTGTCTAGAGAAAACGCTGTTTTGAGAACCAGACCGCATAGTTGACAAGTGTGCTCGGCCTGACGAGAGCTCTCCCCCCCTATAAAAATACAAAATAGTAGGGTGTAAGTTATTCTTTTACCTCATACTACTATTAGCAATCCACAATTGTTACCAACTACCTCATTTAGCACTAACCTTTTTTACTTGTTGACATCTCTGAACAGGTGCTGACTAGTAGGTAAGTGTCTCTGTTTAGTCTCCCTATAAAAAATATATAGTAGTAGGGTGTAAGTTAATTTTTTTTGTTTTTGGCTCAATAGCGTTATATACAATAGACACTTCACAATTGCTGCCGATTACCCTATTTAGCACTAACCTTATGTTGTACTTGTTGACATCTCTGATCAGGTGCTGACTAGTAGGTAGCTGTCTCTGTTTACTCTCACTCTGTTGACTAGAGGCTGATTGTTCATACTGCTAGAGTGAGAAACTCATACCTTAAATAGTAGTATTCAGTGGGCGGAGTCTAACCATTTCCCCACCCTTGGCAATACCACCCCGATGTGAATCCGAAGCCTCCCGATGTGATTCCGAAGCTTCCCGATGCATCCCGATGTGATTCCGAAGCTTCCCGATGCATCCCGATGTGAATCCGACGCTTCCCGATGCATCCCGATGTGATTCCGAAGCCTCCCGATGCATCCCGATGTGATTCCGAAGCTTCCCGATGCATCCCGATGTGAATCCGAAGCTTCCCGATGCATCCCGATGTGATTCCGAAGCTTCCCGATGCATCCCGATGTGAATCCGAAGCTTCCCGATGCATCCCGATGCATCCCGATGTGATTCCGAAGCCTCCCGATGCACCCCGATGTGAATTGACACATCGGGACACATCGGGATGCATCGGGAAGCTTCGGAATCACATCGGGATGCATCGGGAAGCTTCGGAATCACATCGGGATGCATCGGGAAGCTTCGGATTCACATCGGGATGCATCGGGAAGCTTCGGAATCACATCGGGATGCATCGGGAAGCTTCGGAATCACATCGGGATGCATCGGGAAGCTTCGGAATCACATCGGGATGCATCGGGAAGCTTCGGATTCACATCGGGATGCATCGGGAAGCTTCGGAATCACATCGGGATGCATCGGGAAGCTTCGGATTCACATCGGGATGCATCGGGAAGCTTCGGAATCACATCGGGATGCATCGGGAAGCTTCGGATTCACATCGGGATGCATCGGGAAGCTTCGGATTCACATCGGGATGCATCGGGAGGCTTCGGATTCACATCGGGGTGCATCGGGACACATTGGGATTGGATAATAAAAAGGGAGGAGTCAAGAAATGAGCAGATGTATAAAGGGAGAGTGGGATCACAGTCTCAGCATTCAAAGTTCAGCACATCACTACTGTACAGGAACACTACTACAATAGTACATTATCAATGGATACTGACAACATAGTCCAGAACCAAGAAGAGTTATTTGCGGGCTTAACGGACTCACAAATGGATGGAATTATTGAAGAAGAAGAGTGCAGTCAGAAGAGGAAAGAAGAGGTGGATGCGTTAAAAGAGGCACGGAAGAAGGGGAAAATAATAGGAGTGGGGAGTCTTGCCCGAAAGGATCTTTCTAACATGGCGGACTCTCCGTCCTCCCCGGAGCGGGCCTCGGATAGGGGCGAGACCACAACAACCAAGAAGAGGAAGAACCCAAAAGGAGATGAAATCTGTGCTAAGAAAAAAAAGAAACCCCAGGCGATTGTAATATCAGATGATGATGATGATGATGGCCACGGAGCCGATACGGCTACGGAAGAAATGGATGGTGGTGAGACGACGAAGGGAAAAAAAGCTACCAAGTCCCCTTGCAAGGGGAAGAAAAAGAGCGGGGGACTAAGCCTGGAGAAAGCTCGTGCAGTGGCGGCAACCCTAATGTAAGTAGCCCTATTCGTATATCTATAAATTACCGTACTATCTTTCTCCCGTTTAACCACTTTGTCGGATCTATATACACCACTTTCATTATTGTAGGAGCATGGGAGCGGAGAAGAGGAGCTCTCTGCAGACGACGGTGAAGCTGTCGGAGCTAGAGCCAGGAACCGTGCTAGAAGTGAGTGGAGGTTCGGTGGTTGAAACGGCATTCGGAAAAGCATTCTTAGCCAGGGCAAGCTATGTGGATGACAAGGGGATGAGACATTGCATCAGCTTTCACACCAACATTCGTCACGCCATGCCCAAGCTAGCGGATGTCAAAGAAGAGGAGCTAAAGGACCTTACCCTTCCACCTAGGATCATGGTGTACTTGGGACAGCAGGAGACCGCTAAAGGACAAAACACATTCAACCGTATCGAGAGCGTGTGCTCCCTGCCAGGAGCAGCCATGAAAAAGCTGGCCGGTGACTTGAGAAAGAAGACCTTGGTCCAGTTGGAAGAATTTTTTCGAGTGCAAACGCTATCTTCCTTCCCCGTTGGTTCTGTGCTGGTGGTGACCGCGCTCCGACCCACATACGTCCCAAGATGCGGTGATGGTGATAATGCGAGCAACTCCATTGCCACCTACGAGTGCCGGATTGGAAACGAAGAAAAAAAGGGAGAAGTCTTCCTTCCGGGACGTCTGGCAGTTTCGATGAAAGAGCTCCTCCCCTCCGTGATGGTGTACAAGGGACAGAAGACTTCCAAGAGCGGGAGAACATTCTACGATTGTGCCATTCTAGACTCCATCCTCGGCGAGCGTCTCCTCCCCGCCACTGCACAGTTTTGAGGCAAAAACTTTTGTCATTCACACTCATTCGTGTCTACTTATCAATTGATTTTATATTATTACTCTCAAACTCGTGTATCGTTAGCCTTACTCATATTTTTCATAGTCGTATATCGGTTTTTATCGATTGATTTTATATTATTACTCTCAAACGTATTGAAAATTAAAACAAACTCGTGTATCATTACCCTTACTCATATTTTTCATAGTCGTATATCAAGTTTTTTATCGCTTGATTTTATATTATTACTCTCAAACGAATTGAAAATTAAAACAAACTCGCGTATCATTACCCTTACTCATATTTTTCGTAGTCACATATCAAGTTTTTTATCGATTGATTTTATATTATTACTCTCAAACGCATTGAAAATTAAAACAAACTCGTGTATCATTACCCTGACTCATATTTTCATAGTCGTATATCATCTATTCTAGAATACATCACACACCATTACTCTAACCCGTATTTTCCTTCGCTTCACCCTACTCCAGCCGACGGTCCGCCCGCGAGGGTCGCGACGGGTCGTTGGGGCGGGAGGGCGGGGGAGGGGCGGGGGATGGGCGGGGGGAGGGCGGCGTGGGACCACGGCTGGACTCGCGAACGAGAACCGCCGCGAGGCGGAGGGCGAGGCGGAGGGGTTTGGGGTGGGGAGGGGTGGGGAGGGGCGGGGACGGGTGGAGGGAGGACGGGTGGGGTTCGCGGGGCGGGGGGGGCGCGCGCGTACGCGCGCGCCCCCTCGCCCGAGCCGTGGGATGGGGCGAGGGGTTTGCTCTTTAGACTGGGTTCCGCGGAACAGCCGATGAGGTTTTTGAAACCCCACCCGCGATCGGGGGGAGTAGGTTCTAGGGCTTTGCACATAGAGTGAGGTTTAGGGGAGAGGAGGGGCGAGAGGACGGGTGGGGTGGTCGTCCGCCCGGGGAGTTTTTGGATCTAGGGCTAATACGACGCGGAAAGGGCCGGGTGTCTGTGTAGATCTGCACTGACTATACTACTACCAACTGACTACTTGATCGGTTGCTACAAGCACAAATAAAAAGGACTTTTGCTAGTAGGCAATAGCTTGTAATTTTCCACTATTGCGCAGGCACAGCGCCCATTTATGACGGACAATTATACAATAATTGCTACGTTATGCTACGTTGCGCTGCGTTATGCTATGCTATGTTACGTTACACTGCGTTATGCTATGCTATGCTATGTTACTCTACGTTACGCTACGCTAGCATAATTATATGCTATGATATGCTAGGTGTTGGTTAAAAGGTGAACGGCTACTTACTGTCTGTATTTGATAAACTGCTAGTTGGTTCAAGGTCATTCATCGGATGCTGCTGGTCACTCAACGTCAGTGGACTCATATCGCTACTGGTGACATCATCATAGTTAGACTCTGGTACTGCCTGAGAGACATCAAACCTGAGGGAATATGTAGAGTCGTTCCTACCTTTAGGTGGCTTGTAAGGTGGTAGAATACTAGATACACTGTCCATACCAAAGTTTAGGGAGAGGGATGTACCACTGGGACTGGATGGTTCATCGACATCATCTATAACATTATTTAGTAGTGTTTTGCTGACTTTACAAATTAGTGAATGATTTTCTATAATATTTCTCAACAAGTTTATTACTACTAGGCCATACTAAACTACAAAGAAAATCACCACTTGCAGTAACTACATACACTTCTACCACAAGTTCGCAAAACGCTGTCAAATAATCTCATGACCTGTACTAGCATTTAATTTGCTGAGCATTGCATGGTGTGCTAATCATTTGCATGAAAAGCAGAAATTTTCCAAACATGTCTAACTAAACAATACCTGTAGATCTCAAAGCGAATTTATTTTACATGTATTTTTTACAGTGTTAGTGCACCTGACGGCTGAACATGTGCTGAAGATATTATAACGTAACGTAGAATTATGTTCATGCAAGTAGGACTAAGGTTTACGCATGTATACTCAATTATATTCACACGAGGGAGTACATGTAGAGTACATGTAGAGTACATGTAGAGTACATGTAGAGTACATGTAGAGTACATGTAGAGTACATGTAGAGTACATGTAGAGTACATGTAGAGTACATGTAGAGTACATGTAGAGTACATGTAGAGTACATGTAGAGTACATGTAGAGTACATGTAGAGTACATGTAGAGTACATGTAGAGTACATGTAGAGTACATGTAGAGTACATGTAGAGTACATGTAGAGTACATGTAGCTTAGATTCTTACCATATGAACTCAGCATATCATCTTTAAGTAGTTTGGTATTTATAGTGAGATCCTGGGTGACATGGTGAATTGGCACAGAGGCTACCTTCTCAGCACCTACAGTAAGTAACATACATGTATATAATTTTGCATCGGGTGAATACGTTGTACAGTGGATAGCTTGCATATGCTAAAGAAAGTAAAGTTAAAACATATCTGCATTGATTTCGTCATAAACTTTGTCCTCTACCATCATTTTGGTTACCTTGACCACACTCAGCTGGTCTTCACTTTGCTAAACCCATTCAACAACCTATCAGGTACACAGTTATCAGGTACCCGACTATCAGGTACCCGACTATAATGTATTCACCTACCAGCTATCCCTTACCCACTAACCCATTACCCACTTGTCCAACCGACTCATCTACAGGGAGGTGCACACATCACATTACAACAGTTGTAGTGCAACATATAACGTAGGCCAGTAGTCTAACATACAGTGTATGAATGTAGGTCAGTAGTCTAACATACAGTGTATGAATGTAGGTCAGCAGTCTAACATACAATGTATGAATGTAGGTCAGCAGTCTAACATACAGTGTATGAATGTAGGTCAGTAGTCTAACATACAGCGTATGAATGTAGGTCAGTAGTCTAACATACAGTGTATGAATGTAGGTCAGCAGTCTAACATACAATGTATGAATGTAGGTCAGCAGTCTAACATACAGTGTATGAATGTAGGTCAGTAGTCTAACATACAGCGCATGAATGTAGGTCAGCAGTCTAACATACAGTGTATGAATGTAGGTCAGTAGTCTAACATACAATGTATGAATGTAGGTCAGCAGTCTAACATACAGTGTATGAATGTAGGTCAGTAGTCTAACATACAATGTATGAATGTAGGTCAGCAGTCTAACATACAGTGTATGAATGTAGGTCAGTAGTCTAACATACGGTGTATGAATGTAGGTCAGTAGTCTAACATACAGTGTATGAATGTAGGTCAAGCTAGTCACTTGGTACCACTACTGACAACTCTGTGAGCATGACTGCAGAACTTACAAGATGACTCTTTAAATGTAAGGATGGCTCTGTAGTCTCCAAACAGAATAGCGTACTGTTGATGGCAACAGTTCTCTATCTCACCAAACTTCTTGAAGTAGCTCTTTATCATTCTAGAACTCATTTCATGTTCACATGTTATCAATACTTGAGTACATCTACGTACTTCTAGTCGGCTGATTTTAATCTCAGAACTTGGATCTTCTTCATCTAGAAGCTGTACTGGTCTCTCCATTATCTTGTCTACATCTGTTAAGAAAAAATGTGTTTATATGTATGATGTATTAGATTTGAGATTTTGTACCAATCAATAACATAACAAACATCTATAATTATTGCTTCATAGTTTAGACCAACCATGGGCAACGTGCGACCTTTAGGCCACTGCGGCCTTTTTGCTGATTTGATGTGGCCTTTTTGTTGTTGGCAACACAAAAATATTACATGACATTGTGTTTTTTCTAAATCTTCATGTTTTTTGCATTTGGTGGATAAAACAGTCATTGCAATAACTAGACGAAGATGAGTATTTTCAATTTTTTTAGAAATATTAAATTTATGAAATACTGATATGAAGTAACATATGAAGAATCATGTTATGAGCCTTAGCATCTTAACAAACTGGGATATGGGGGGGGGGTGGTAGACATTTTTTGTCATCAAAAGTTGTAGGTAGGTGATGGTGGCCTTTTATGAAATCATCATCTAAAAGTGGCCTTAGGCTAGAAAAGGTTGCCCGCCCATGGTTTAGACTATGCTCACCTGAAGTAGAGAATTCCAGAACAAATGTGGATGACCTTGGGTTCCACATCCTGTTTATTGGAGTCTTGCATTGTGCTGAATATGGAGGACATGAGAAATGGTAGGACAACTCTGCTGCTACACAATCAGTTGGGAATTCATATATCTCCAACACTGAAAATATTGTAAACCATATGAGAGTAAATACATTGGTAGGGGTGGCCTATATCTACACACCAGATACTTGAAGTTATCAACATGAAGCACTCAGGCTAAACCTCTCTCCCAGTCATTACTTTTCTCCAAGTGTGGATATAACTGTTTTCTTACACACAACTAAATTATTGGCCCTACAGTACTAGAGAAGTACAACTGAATGTGTCACTAGGTCAGCTCTGTTCCTAACATACATGTACATGTACATGTACATGGAAATTACTACTAACTAAAGACAATGGTAACCGGTAGTGGTAAAAGACGTGAGCGTGACGTGAGAGATAGATGGCGTGAGAGCGTGAAGACAAATCCAACTATCATTAGAATACCTGTACTAGGAAGGAATTAAAGATAAAAGTAAAGCTTTCAGATTCGGGGATTGAGGTTTCGGGCTACGTGGTCTTTAGCTATGTCCTAGTGTAGGTATTTCAATGTTAGTCACTTTAGTTGGAGTTGTCTTCTTTTACCGTCACACTATTTCCTTCTCACATATATTACCACTACTGATTGGTAATAGGGACACAAATTCCACAATTTACATGTAGCATTACTACTACTATCAACATCATAACTGCTACACTTTAGTACTTGTACTAAAACACTAACTAAAATAGTATAGAGTCAACACTTACAGCCACTGTCACCCTTCACAGTTTCACTAGTGTCTCGATTCTCCTGTCTTCCAGTCTTGTCTAGCATCTTTTGTTAGCTACTAGAATTATATATGTACAAAAAGGATTATTTTCAGAAAAGTGAGCTTTCGAAAATATTCAAAAAACGACAGCAATGTTAGAAGAACACCCAAAGCCTATCACACACACCGCCTCCTATCCAGTAAACAGGCATGCACCGACACCAACATGTACACTATATGTTCATCTATAAATTGTAGTTTAATTGTAGCCTTACTTTTTAATGTTATCAGGTGAGCTGGAGGAATTCTCTATGTGGTTTTACTCCATGAATAACTGAGCCTACCTGAAAAATTATATTTTATCATACTTTAGGTGAGATGCATGTACTTTAGCCTAATAATCGTATATCTGGTTTCTCTATACTATAAATATCAATAATACAGGTGCCACCTAAAGGACTAGTCACACGGTCACGAAATTACCAATGAAACGTGAAATGACAACTCCAACGAAATCGGTAAAGCTGGGATGAGTTGGAGTTGTCGTTCCACACTTTGTTGGTAATTTGTAACCATGTGACTCTAGTCCTTTACTGTGTAGAGAGGTTTATCACAAATATCAGTTGGCAGCTGAATGTTGCAAACTTATATACATGTAGTATCTGAGGCTACGGGCAAAGTCATAATAGTCATTTCCTAAGATAAATTTACAAAAACACCAAAAATCCATATCATTGTAAGTCTTTCTGAGGCTCTATTCATTGGGGGCTACTAACAACCTGACTTTGATAACGGTTGATTCCAAAGAAGCGCAGACATAAACAGGGGTGTGGTAAAACTTCTCTCTTCTCACTCAGTTGTGCATGTATGGATTTTTCTGTGATTTACACTAGGCATCTATACACATAGTCAATAATAGATATATAAAAGGACAGTATGCAGATACAGTATAGAGCGATGTGCCAACAAGATGTCTGCTCTTTGGATGTGCAGTATAACGTGCCAAATCCAGGTAAAACTTAGAGTAACAATAACACTACTTATTATACTAGCTGATAGAGCATCAAATTCTACTTCTGAACAGTAAATTTCTCAGCCTACATGTAGTTGTATCTAGCATTCCTAGAGTCTAGCTTGATCAAATGTCAGCGATGCAATGTTCAATGTACATGTACATGTATCTGCATTCCTAAGCTGCAAAACATTCTACATAATAAATGTAGAATGTTGAACATTGTTCCAGGCATTTGGACAACTAAAAATGGCCAACGTTCTGCTACGTGTACCAATAACATACTAGCCAATGCAGTGCTCTAGAGTAGAAATAAGTCCAATCATTTGGTGGCAGGTGAGCATAGATGCCTCCTACTATTTATTATGATAACTGCAAGGTACATGTGAATTCCTCATATATGGAGTGGAAACCTGTAGAAGGACATTTTCAAGTCGTATGCTGCTTTTTAAACCACGCCTTTGCATGGCTGCAATAGCTACAAGTATAATTATAGTGCTCACACAGTAGTTTGACAGCATCAGTAGAATAGGGGGGACTTGGCACAATCCTTGAACACATGCATGGGTAGGTGTCACAACAAAGGTGACTATGAGTATAAACTACATGTATTAGTATACATGTACATGTCAGGGGCGGATATAGGAAATATTTCAACAGCAGCCTATTTTCAAGAAGTCATGAATTTCACGCGTCTGAGGGAGTTAATACAAGATAAGTGTGGAACATGAACATGCATGGGTACAGTCTACACATATAACATGACTATTACAGCACTATAAAATGACTGTACTGCCTGAGCTAGTAAATAGAAAATGAATTGGAGTTAGGTGCAGAAGTGGAGAAATTCGAAATAGCCTTTGTTCTTCGCCAAAACTGAAGCAGGAGAAGTTGTCTTCTCTATATTTTGCTGGTTGACCGCCCTTACCCCAAACCCCAACCACAAACAAGGAACTAAGACCATCTAAATTTCTCCACTACTGCACTTAATTGATGAATTGAAGCCTAGATATGCATAGTATTGATAGTTTACAGAGCACAGCTAGTATTGCATGCTTGATTGAACACACGACTAGGATGGTGGCGTGGGTGCCTATAGCCGCCCCTGGTACATGTACATGTACATGTACATATACATGTACATGTACATGTACATATACATGTACATGTACATGTACATATACATGCACATGTACATGTACATATACATGTACATGTACATGTACATATACATGTACATGTACATGCACATGTATACCAATACATTCCACTTAAAGTTCTAGTGTAGCATAGTTACTCCATTTTCTCATAATTTCTCTGCATACTATGATTATATATATCAAAGTGAGGTTCCGCTCCTCAAATACCTCTGATTACACTAACAAGAACTGACCTGATCACAACCTTTTAACAGATGAGGCGTTCTAAAGAAGAAGAGGTAAGAGGTTAGAACACCTCACCTTCTCTAGATAAAGGTAGTATTGGATCCAGAGAAAAGTTCCCTTCTGTTCAATGTCCAGTACGGTCAGTTGATGTCCAGTATGGTCAGTTGATGTCCGGTATGGTCAGTTGATGTCCAGTAATGCACTAAATGCACTCAACTTGTAGAAATAAACAGGACAATCACACTCACATTGTTTTGCTCTACTACTGACCACTGTCTAGTAAATACTACACTCCTACACTCCGCGCTTAGAATATAACAAGATAACTAACTAGTATAACTGATGTCACGCATCACTGAAAATCAATATTTTTAAGCCTCAGCTCCAAATAGACTATATAGTTATTGACAGGCCTGACAGATACTACAATCATCTGATTTTGTTGCGGGCGTTCATGAAACTGCCCACAAAAATAGCTTGTGGGCAGTCTGTAAAGCAGGCTATAGACAATTAAACTGATTCATCTACTGTTCAGCTCAACTGTCTGCTACTTTCTTAGGATCATAAGGTAAGAAAAGAAACTGTGACAAAGTGTATTTTTGATTGAAAGCCATGACACAATCACAGGCTGAGGGGGTGCAACCTTTGGTGATGACTACTGAACACACTGTCCAGTACACTGTGGTGTGTGGACGCACTTTTTGACAATCTGACTTTCTCAAACCAAACATTGAAGTGTTTTGGAAAGGACATGAGCTTTGTTCTGATGGAATAGCCTATGATACAAACACAATACATGCACATAGTTTACAGAGCTGTGACAATTTTTTTTGTTTATGCAGTAAGAATTCCCAGCTGCGTTCATGGCTGAAAGTTGTCTGTAACTTTATATCCAGAATTGACAAAATATGTTGGTGCTCCATGTACTTATAGTGTTTCTTGTATAGAAATATATAGCACTGGTAATTACTTTGTCACATATAAACAAAGCCCAATATTAAAGATTCACACTCAAAAGTTGTGTTACAGTGTTTTCCCCTATTTGGAATTTCAATCAAATATTCTCCTTGTGAAACAACCTTGTAAGACATTTCTCCCATATACATGTGTACCTCTATGACTGCACATGTTAGTACCTCACTAAATCCTTGTGTTGATTGATTGACTTAATGACTAGTGTGATATACACTAACACAGAAGTTATGGTCTCTTTATCTATGTGATGCTGGAGGTAGGAAAGACAACTTCAATGTAATCAGTCCACTAGTCCAGGGCTTCTCCTAGCTGAGTGATGAAAGAACCTGAAATACGCTGGAAACCACTGACCATCAGCATTGGTAATGGTGACCCTGTTTCTACAGCAGCAGCATCACCTGGAAGGCTTGCTGTTACTCCCCTAGTTTGACCATAATTCAATGAATTGTGATATAAATATAGGCTACACTGTATATCTGATAATTTATAGCCACCATGTTTTATTGGCTGCATGTATATACAGTAATAGGCAAAGCGTATACTGCCATGATTGGAAGACCTGGTGTTTCACTGACAGCCCTATCATACAGCTCTGCATGAGTGATGTGTATATTTGTTACAATGATCAGTGTAGAAGTGAACATTCGTGTACTACTGAATATATAGTAGTGAGTTGTGCTCTCTTTATATCTTCTCTCAGAGCAAAACAAAGACAGGAGGAAAAACAGAGAGAGGAGAAAATTCCATGATATGTTAAGTAGGCCTGGCCATTTACTAAGACATCACTGAATTCAGCTTTAATCAGCAGGAAGTGTTATAACTATACCAGTGGTAACTGTCTTTGATAAAACACAGTGAGATAAAAATTGATTTGAATACAACGCAATGCAGTGCAACACAATGCAATGCAATGTACATGTAATGCAATGCAACAAAATATAACCCAACACAATACTATGAAATGCAATACCATGCAATATTACAAGATACAATAATTGAGATAAAAAAAGTGAGTTGGATACAGGTTATGACATGTGATTTATACAATCATTTATGCAATGCGGAGCTGTTCCTAGCTATTAAAAGAATGCGTATTCGATAAATAGAAGATTGGCAGTTTGTGATCTAAATTCTTCAACCCTATTGACACTTCTTGAGCAGATCAGTTGTTCTACATGGTGGAAGGCAAATATAAAGTGTGAAATAATGTTCAGTGTTGTGGGTTGTTGTACAGGGTTTAAGATTCAGCCTACTCACAACTCACAAGTTTGATTATGTACGTACATGTACCTTCGCTCAGCTGTAGTCGGTGTTGTACTTGTATGAGACCTGGTACTTCAAGTCAGAATCAGTTCTGACACACAAATGCTTAGTACCTTCATCTATCTGCAGGACTCTACACTTCATGTTCAGCAGAATTGGGGGTAATATAGTTGGGGTGATATTCACCACACTCGTACTGATATTCACCACACTCGTACTGATATTCACCACTTTGTTGATCTTACTCGTAAGTAGTATAGTCAGTGCACTTCTATACAGACACGCACTCATTGACCCCTGTTTTCAACCAATCACAAGCCGGTATTTCCGATTTCAACCAATCACAGAAGAGCACAAAAATTTTGCACACGACCTTGCCAAGGTCACCCCAAAATCCCCCCTTCTGATTGGTCGAAAAAACATTTGCACACTTGACCCCAAACCCGGCCACGACCCCTTCCCTCCCTCCTTCCCACCCTCCTCCCCTCCCCCTCCCCCACCCCCACTCCTCCCTCCTCCCCGCCACCGCCCTCGTCCCGTCCGCACCACCGCCACCACCGCCACCGCCGCCACCGTTGCCGCCACCACCACCGCCACCACCGCCGCCGCCACCGCCGCCACCGCCACCACCGCCACCACCACCACCGCCACCACCACCACCACCACCGCCACCACCACCGCCGCCATCACCGTCATCACCCCCACCCCTCCTCCACCGCCGCCCACCCTCCCCCCCCCCCCGCAACCCCCACTCACCCGAACGACCGATCGTTTGAGGCGGTCAAGCCGCGTCCGCCCACGTTGCGTGCGGCGCCGACCGTACACGTGGAGGCGACGCCAGTGCCCCGTATCCACCGGGCCAAGCGACTAGGCCGCGGCCCGCCGCTTCTCCTGCGCCCCCCACTCGAAAAGCTTGTGATCTAAACGAGCGAATTCCGCTGCACTTCGCCTATAGCTCTCATCAGCGATAAGAAGAAGTACTACAGAAGGCTTGGTTTATGATGTGCATTGCAACATTAATAAAAAAACATGTAAAGACTGGGCTACAAATATACTGATGGAGTGAAAACCTCCACCTATATAGTAGAGCTTAGTAGGAGGGGTCTGACTAATTCCCCACCCATTATAGTACAACCCGATGTGCCCCGATGTTGCCCCGATGTGTCCCGATGTGCCCCGATGTTGCCCCGATGTGCCCCGATGTGTCCCGATGTTGCCCCGATGTGCCCCGATGTTGCCCCGATGTGCCCCGATGTTGCCCCGATGTGCCCCGATGTTGCCCCGATGTGTCCCGATGTTGCCCCGATGTGCCCCGATGTTGCCCCGATGTTGCCCCGACGTGCCCCGATGTTGCCCCGATGTGCCCCGATGTGTCCCGATGTTGCCCCGATGTGCCCCGATGTGTCCCGATGTTGCCCCGATGTGTCCCGATGTTGCCCCGATGTGCCCCGATGTTGCCCCGATGTTGCCCCGATGTGCCCCGATGTTGCCCCGATGTTGCCCCGATGTGCCCCGATGTGCCCCGATGTTGCCCCGATGTGTCCCGATGTTGCCCCGATGTGTCCCGATGTTGCCCCGATGTGCCCCGATGTTGCCCCGATGTGTCCCGATGTTGCCCCGATGTGTCCCGATGTTGCCCCGATGTGTCCCGATGTTGCCCCGATGTGTCCCGATGTTGCCCCGATGTGTCCCGATGTTGCCCCGATGTGTCCCGATGTGCCGCGATGTTGCCCCGATGTGCCCCGATGTTGCCCCGATGTCAATCCAAAGCATACAAAGGGGTATTTTCTTATTGGATGATATATTAGAAAGTTTAGTATATAAGGAAGGTTTCTACAGTAGTAGAGCAGCTTGAGTTGGATGAGTATTATTCCAAGATAGAAAAGATGCAGCTTTCTTCAGTAGTATTGTTTTATTACGAAGATAAATAGAGAAAAAATAAAAGAATCAAGAATCAAGCAGAAATCTAAAAAGCAAAGAAAAAAAAAGAATGCAGGTAAGATAAAAACTATTGGTCTCTTTTTTTAGTTATAGTAGTATAAAAACGAATTATAAGTAAGGTGAAGTATTTCTCTCTAGTCAAAGTGAAAAGGTGAAAAAAGCATAATATTGTTTACATGCGTTGTGAGTGAGAAAGTATTATTTCTTTTATTATAGTATAAACGTTGTAATAGAGCTCTTATAGAATGATCTCGAACTCCTCCTTCTACTCTGCTTAGCCGTGTAATTATTCCCTCCATACTCCACCCTCGAGCTCGAAGGAGACAGAACAAGATGCAGTAGTCTCCACACACGTTAGTACTCTCTTCTTGTAGACACTCTCCATTCCATACTATTGGTATTCCCCATTGTTGTAACATCTTACCCACATCAGGATAAATAGAAGGGGGGAGTCCATAGGAGTCAAAATACTCTATTTCTTTTCCATTCGAAAAAACAGAGATCCAATGCTCGCCACTTTTCTCACTTGCTTGAGTGTTGAAAACAAAAGATCCAGATGGGGAGAAGGAGTCTAAGAAGTGATCCCTTGGCATAACCCCTCTAAAGGAGGTTGATGAGAGTTTATCATCAGATAGAATATTCGAGATTGAGAATGTATCCATTCTTTTTACATCATCCCGGCTACCATAGATACTTCGTGATTTGCATTCAAGTTGATAATGTCATCTTTTTCTTCGTATACAAACAGTCCAAGTGTATTTTGAGTTTGATTAGCAAATGCTAGATTAATAGATAGACTCCCATTTGATAACAAGTGAAAGTTGTCATCACACAAATCTCCTGAAATGTCAAAGGCGTAGAGAGCAGCGCAGGACTTGTATTTGCTAGGGGAGATCTCATTCCCTGTGTCAGCATCGGATGTATTTGTGACAGTGAACAAATTCATGAATTCACGAGCAAACTTTCCACTTGCAAAGTTTGGTTCATATCTTCGGGTCACTGGTGTTCCATCAATTAGTAGTTCTAATGAACTTAGGTTGTTATGTCCGAATTTGAAGGGATTTTGCTTATACATTCCACTCTTTCCAGTATGGTTGACTAGTCTGACAAAGACTCTGTTTGGCTTCTGTCCCGCTTGATCAAAGTTTACTCTCACTGACTGGTGTCCAGCAGGGATGACATGGAAATGAGTTTTTATTCGGTCAATTGGTAGTTTTATAGACTCTTGTTGCACAACCCAAACATCCATTTGTGCTTTTTGTAATGCTGGATTGGCTTGTACACGTCGAATCCACAATTCTGTCTTAGTTATAGAAATCTTCGCCCCTCCTGCAGGGTTGTCTGTCTCTGCTAAGAGGGCCATTTGTGGAATAGCACGTTGTAGAGTAAGGCGAGAGCGAACTCCTGGTGGAATAAGTTTTCCTTGAGAAAACATACTCAACCTAGGTCTCCCATAGAAACTCATCTCTTTACTTGTGGCTATAAGTTTCTTTCTTTTTTCAATCACTTCGGGAGGAATACCATCATAGTCTTCTCCAGTTCCTTCATCCTCCATCCACCCACTCCCAACTTTCATATATGTGCTCTTAGCATCTTTACCATAGTTTAAGAGATTCTCGACATAAGCTCTATGTCCATAGTTTGGTTCATACTCAACATCTTGCCCAGCCAGTTGAACAGTGGCAGAAGAAAAGAGACTGTGCATAAAATTGTCTCCTGGAACAACCTTTAGTTCTTCTTCCGCAGCTAGTACGCTTCCATCAGCCTTGCTCACCTTTACTGTGGTGTGTAAGTAAGACCTTGATAGATCTGTGTAGAGTTCGTCTGCGGGTGGGATGTTAAATTCAATAGTACCATCAGGGGAGTCCGTAACAGGAGCCAAAGGTACCCACTCACCTCTGAGCACGCTAGTATGAGTTGGCGGAGTGGCAAATAAGTCAAAACTGGAGTCAACCGTGTCTGGAGAGTCTTCAGAAACCTTGGAGAGAGAGATGGCTCGATGTGTGACGGACATGTTCGATAGTGTGAGAGTTTTTCCATCTAGTACTTGCTCCTACAAACGTTTGTCTAAGAGTGGGGAGTGGTGAGTATAGATGTGGATTATATATTTATCTTTCATTTAGTCAAAAACTGTTTTTCTTCCTTTACGTTTCTTCTTTGTAGACTTTTGACTAACTCGTGCACGTTTGGCGGGTGGTTCACGTAGTTCGTCTTCTACATCACCTAGAAGATCCCCACCAGCATCACGAAAACGTTTCGCTGCAGAAGATTTGAAGTTTTCTCCCTTGATTACATCTCCCAGAACCGAAGCTCCAGTAGTCAATAGCTTTTTCCCAATAGTTTTGGCACCATTCTTTAGCATGGGAAGGACCCCTCGGGCCAGTCCAGAAAAGAGTGAGCCGATCCCATTACCCGTCATAATAGGTTTTCCCCTGTACACACTCATTCCCTCTCCCACCTGGTTTGCATAATAGTCTTCATACATCTCACCTGACTCATCAGGAAAATATGGAACTATGCGAGGGACCATGTTATTTCTCTGTCTGTACTATTTCTCTCCACGCGGTCTGAAACGAACCGTCAGCACAACCTTTCCACTGCGAAATGAGACCCTTTCTCCGTCATCACGTCTTATATCTACCTCGATGAGGTCTGTGCTTGTATTAGACACTGGAGAGTATTGAACATTCGAAAACTCAAAGAAAACGGTGCTATTTCTTTCACTCTCTGTTATAGGAACTGTGCGAAGTAGGGGGACTAGACTATCTCCAACAAGTCTTGGTGAGACTACGGAGGAGTAGACATAGAGGGATGTAAAACCAGCATTGATGTCTGGAGGGTTTTGACTCCTGTTGATTTCCGCAGCATATTCTACATCAGGCTTGAATCCCAACACCCACGCAACATCACGTGACATCATGACAGAGTGTTCCTGTTCTCTCAACATGAGGAAAGTTTCATTCCGTAGACTATCATAGTAAAAGCTCACTACTTTTTCTAAGTCGTAGTTTATTAGTATTCTATTGATCTCACTCAAAAGTTCACCCATGGAAGCATACCTTCCACTCCTGATTTCACATTTTCGTTCGACTCCATCTTTTGTATTCGTAACCACTACATAGCCATCTTCTACATTTCTCCAGGATGCGGGGTACTGAATGTCAAGTAACCCAACCTCCCACTGAGATGAGTGAAGCTTCAACGACTTGGCTAGCTTCGTAATGAAGTGAGCATTGGTGTTTGTGTCACTCCCACCGATGCGGACATTTGAGGTAAGTGTGACATTGAAGGCCATCTTTGAGAGTGAGCAAAACTGAACTTACATATTGAATTTATACTACCTTTGATTTTACACAAACTGACTAGAATCTATCCAACTATTAAATGAAGAGGGATAACCACTCCATTTCACGAAACTCTCTTCTTTTCCTCTCCTTCTCCGCTTACGTATTACTTTCTCAACTCTAAAGATTTCAGGTAGGTTAACATGTTGCAATTCTTGTGCATAGAATGTTCCATCTACTCCTTCTTTGTTTAGGTCTTCCAGTGTATAGACAGGGGGTGAGGTATGTGCCTTGACTGCTTTTATGGTGAATATCTCGGTTGACCAGTTTGGTGTGAACCCTCGCTCTACGGGCCATCGAAATCCGAACATGATCACCTGGTGAATATTTTACTCTTGTTTTCTTTAACCATCGTTTAGGTGAGAACTCATTTAACCGAACCCAAACTTCTTCTTGATTATCGTAATCAACCTCAATAGGTTTCATTCCAATTGACCTATTAAAACTGTTGTTATATCCTTGGACTAGGTCTTCTACATCTTCTAAGTAGCGTCCATCTCCTCTATAAGTGAGTAGACGATGAATTTTCCCTCTCAATGTTCTATTAAAGCGTTCAACAAGAGCAGCCTTGATGATCTCATTCTCAGAGGTGAAATGGCTAACTCCATACTTCTTTAGCACTTCGCTCACCCTTCTGTTTAGGAACTCCTTACCTTTATCAGTTTGTATTTGTCTAAAGCTTTCATTTTCGAATAGAGAGATGAGTGCATTGGACACTTCCAGACCAGACTTGGAATGAAGAGGAAAGACCCATGCTTTCCGTGAGAAGGCATCTATGCAGGTGAGCAAAAATGTTACTCCATCATTTGAGTCCTTGTGCGCACGCACATCCACGAGATCTGCCTGGAGTTGTTCACCAATCCCACTCACAAACGTTTTTCTCCTTGTAAACTTCATTCTAATCGGGCGATGAAGAGTGTATGCGTCTTGACTTCTCAACCACTTCTCAACATCATTCTCATTAATACCAGGAGGAGAAGCTAAAACTAACTTTCTCTTTCCTCCAAAAGATGGTGGTTGAGGAGGGGAGAAGTAAATATCGCGTAGACCTTCATCTATATCATCCATCTTTCTTTTTTACTATCGCTTGCAAGAGGGGTTTTAGGAAGCTTTCGCCTAGACCTAGTTTTGATAGGACTTCTATTATCACCCTTCCTACTCCAACGTGCGCCAGCTTCTGACTTCTCTGGTTTTGTTTCTCTCCTATATGGGTATGGTAGTGGTGACCTTGAGCCACTTCGCCTCTTTTCATCATCTCTTTTTTTCTCTCTTGTGCTTCTTCTTCTCTTTGTCTCCATGTATGCATTTCATTAAACCTAGTGTTAATTCCCTCTAATGTATTATACAACTCCTGCTGGGGATGGCGTGATCTCTCCAACTCTTTTAGGAACTTATTCATTCTATGAGTATGTTGCTCTAGCTGAGAGTAGATGTCTGTATTAGGGTTTTTGAGGTTAGATATTACATCTTTTCTGCTTTTTTCTGCCAGGAGCAGATCCCCATTTGTAGAGAGTGAGGGTAGATGCTCTCCTTCTTTTTTGTTGTTTCTACTATTCATTGATTCATATGTATGTTTATCCATAAGAAGATACTTTTTAGAAAACTTGAGACTCATTTCACCTTTGTCTACCACCTAATCCACCAAGCACACCTCCGAGTAAACTTGCCAATGGCTTCAAAAGAAGACCTAAAAATCCACCACGTTGTAGGATTAACTTTTTCTGCCTCACACTAGTACGAGAGTTGGTGAGATCCTCAATGGCCCTTCTATGTCGGCGTAGAGAGTTCAACTGAGCGGTAGTCAGATGAACATTACCTAATAATACATTTCTAGCACACTCAACAAGAGCGAGTATAAGGTCTTTGTTAGCCTCAGCAATGGTTGAATCTCTGATGGTTGCAGATGCTTTTGTCAGTGCATATATACTCAAGGCATTCCTCCTCAACCTTGGAGAATATTTGGGCGAATTAATGTATCTCATGCTTGATGATGGATGTGCTCTCTCCGAGTCCAAGACAGTTTATGGAGAGAGTAGAGATGTGAATGCTACTTATATTCCAGGGTATTCGGGATATATACAGTCATGGGAGAGTGCTCAGAAGCAAAATTACCGATCAGTCTAGCCCACTCCGGGGTTTCCTGGCGAAGATTCAAGAATAGAAAAGAGTGTGGCTTACGTGTAGCATCACTAAAAGCTTCTTGAACAGCTCTTGTACTCTGAGGAAAAGCCTGCTTTGCAAGATTGGTAACAGACATTCCGTCTCTGGGGTTCTTGAACAAGAAAAAGTACTGCGAGTTTATTGACACTGTTCTATTATCTTTCGGGAAAAGGTTCTGTAGTAAGAAAAAGACGCTTATGTTCAGGTGGTGACTGAACTTTGTAAAGATTGCATTAGTAGTCTCTTTCCCCCGACTTCACCCATCAAGTCATCAATGATGAGCCAGCGATTCTTCCCATCACGCTCTATATCCATCTCTACATCAATGAGTCCTGAATGAAACCTTACTTTATCTTTGTAATCCTCAAAGCGGCGTTGCCAAACTCCATAGCAGTAAATGATTTCAACAGGAGTGGGTGAAGCAATTTCATCAACTCTCTTAATAAGACTAAATAGTAGTTTCGTTTTTCCACTCCCTGTTGGACCACAGACTAGAGCTGTGAAGGGACTCTGCAAGCGAAGATCGATTTCTTGGTGTGAACGCATGCTGATCCAGTTGAGTAGCTAATAGAGTTGTGTTTGTTTTTAAAAAGTGTCCTTGCTTAAGTACTCCTTTGTCTTTGCCATTGGGTGGTTCCCTATCACTTAGATATGTGTAAACTGATGGGGATAAAGATGAGCAAGAAAGTATAAATAGTATTATGATTATGTAGAATGTGAACTTCTTTCTTTTGTTGCTTCTCTCTCCTATTTGCTCCCTTCCCTCTTCAGCAGAGATAGCTACTACTTCATCTAAGAGACCATCAGCCACATCTTCATAATTCTCATTTCTACATACTACCTCTTGCTTTGACATCTTGCCCTTGTTTGAGAGAACAATTGGAATCTATACACTTTTATTCATCATTACTTTCTCCTGTTGGAACCCACTGTGGCAGTTTAGTATCTTCCCCTTCTGCTTTTGCATCATCATCATCTAGTTTGTTAGCCAGGTGGGGAATTATGTGATCAATAATTGATACACTATCCATTTTTTCTTCTTCTTCTTCTTTTTGCAAACGCTCGATTTCCATCATTAACCTCTCTTTTTCCATTCTTTCCTCTGTTAACTTTTTTTCTAAGAAGGCAATGCGATTTGTTCTTCTCTCTTTTCTTGCATCAATTCTCTGTTGCATCTCTAGTGCTTCTTTCCACCCCAGTGCTCCCGCCAATTCCACTTTCTTTAGTGCCAATTCTTGTTCTATCTTTCTAATCTCTTGTTCCCTTTTGTCACACATTTCAACCTCTTCTTTAGTTTCTACATGAGTTTGCTCTTCTATCATAATCTGGTTATTCTCTCCTGTAGAAGTCTCTCTCACTTCCACCCTAGCTTCTCCTGGTGAAGGGCTTCTTATCTCCTCTAACCCGTTTTTGGATGAATCTAGTTCTCCAATGTCACACATTTCAGCCTCTTCTATCATAACCTGGTTAGTCTCTCCTGTAGAAGTCTCTCTCACCTCTAATCTAGCATCTCCTGGTGAAGGGCTTCTTATCACCTCTAACCCATTTTTGGATGGATCTAGTTCTCCAAACAATCGCCCTGCATATAGCGTATTACCTCTACTAAGAATTAAACCAGGGATGCTTTCTTCATTGTAACTCCTCTTCGCTCGCGATTTCTCCTTCCCATCCTCAAAGCGACATCTTCTTGCCCCATCCTTTAATATGTTCAATACTCTATGATAGAGTTCATTCTTTGAGCCTTCCCCACCAGGTTCATTATCCAGATATAGTAAGAAGTGAGTGTTAAAAGTGGCCTCCGCTCCCACACCAGTTTCATCCCAGTTTCTATCTTCAATAATCTTCTCAACCTCCACTCTACACCAGGTTGACAACTCCGCATTCCTAAGAAGGAGTAAGGGAGAAGAAACGGATGCGTTTTTTGTTTCTACCATAGATGAAAATCTTGACCTGTTAAGTCTTCATAACAAAGTGCCATTTTCCTCAACTTTTCCTCTCCTATCTTAAAAGGGATATTCATAGAGAGTGAAAGTGTTCTAAAATAGATGGCAAGCTCTACCACTAAGGAATTATGAGCAAGTCTGTCAACCCAATACCACATCCATGGACTATTCGTTTCTTCGATATTACTTTTGATCATATAATCCCATACAGACTTCGGGAGGACTTCCTTTAAAAGTACATATCTCCCCGCTGCTCCTTTGGTGAGAAAAGACATGTTTGCTATGACTAAGTCTTCTTTGTATTAATACTATCATCAGTCAAACTTATCTTTTATAGTCCCACCCCAGTGGAACTCGGAATGGGCGGCGGGCCGCGGCCTAGTCGCTTGGCCCGGTGGATACGGGGCACTGGCGTCGCCTCCACATGTACGGTCGGCGCCGCACGCAACGTGGGCGGACGCGGCTTGACCGCCTCAAACGATCGGTCGTTCGGGTGAGTGGGGGTTGCGGGGGGAGGGTGGGCGGCGGTGGAGGAGGGGTGGCGGTGATGACGGTGATGACGGTGATGGCGGCGGTGGTGGTGGCGGTGGTGGTGGTGGTGGTGGCGGTGGTGGTGGTGGCGGTGGTGGCGGTGGCGGCGGTGGCAGCGGCGGTGGTGAGGGCGGTGGTGGCGGCGGCGGTGGCGGCGGTGGCGGCGGTGGCGGCGGCGGCGGCGGCGGTGGCGGTGGCGGTGGCGGTGGCGGCGGCGGCGGTGGCGGTGGTGCGGACGGGACGAGGGCGGTGGCGGGGAGGAGGGAGGAGTGGGGGTGGGGGAGGGGGAGGGGAGGAGGGTGAGAAGGAGGGAGGGAAGGGGTCGTGGCCGGGTTTGGGGTCAAGTGTGCAAATGTTTTTTCGACCAATCAGAAGGGGGGATTTTGGGGTGACCTTGGCAAGGTCGTGTGCAAAATTTTTGTGCTCTTCTGTGATTGGTTGAAATCGGAAATACCGGCTTGTGATTGGTTGAAAACAGGGGTCAATGAGTGCGTGTCTGTATAGAAGTGCACTGACTATACTACTCTCGTACTAACATATATAAGATTTCCATCAAATATATTATGGTGAACCGACTACGCAGAGAGCCAACCTTAGCCTGAGGACCGACTACCAACTACAACCAGGGGCACCTGAGTACAAGGGCCGATGCACATTATATCAGATTAAATATATTGTTATGAAGCTTAATATATTTTCCCATGATTAGTTTTGAAGTTTTTGAAACGTCCTGTTTCTAACTGACATTTTCGAACAGTCGCAAATTTTTCTTCCTTGTAGTTTCATAGGCTACACTAATTACTAAGATCTATCCACTCTTTAGTTGAATAAATGAGCAGAAAACTTCTTTATTTTACAAGAAAAAACCGTAACAGATGTGTAGCACCTAACAACGTTTTCCTTTTTAGAATTTTTGGTATTCATAGCAGTTGTGCGTCCATGTAGCATGCCCTTTAGAACAAGTCGGTGGGCTCTGAGAGCTGAGATTCAGAAGAATAAGAGTTTTTTTATTCTCAGCGATTGCTTATTTGAGATTCCAATACTTCCGCGTGCTAGCATGCTTATTGATTCGGGACTTCAAACTTCTTATGAAAAGAGGAGACAATTTTTAGGTAACCTTGATACTGACCAAGGAAAATAGATTTCTTGGGACAATCTGGTATGTTTGTGTACTTGAAAAGTGCAAATGACATCATAAAGTACAGAAACTAAAATTTCACTTCTGCTGCTGTAGATACAACAAATATATTAGCTTGCCCTTTGCTTTCAACATAATTTATAGCAAGGATGATTGCCTATTCATATATTGCATAATGTAGTAAACATTATAGCTATGATTTGTCACAAATTACATCACACATGCACAAACACGCAGTCATTGATACATGTATGTAAATGTACATAGAATGTGGGATTACATTGTATTTTCAGCAGTCAAACGTTCACACTTGACTGACTTGATGAAGTACAAAGTGATTATATTTATTGTAAACACACAGTTAGTAGCCTGGGTATCAGGCATACTAGTCTAAACCAATCAGCAAGTAAGGTTAGTTCAGTTCATCTACATGTATACTAAGAGCGGAGCTACTCACACTCCAGTCATCAGAGTAGAGACTTTTACTGCTAGTCAGTACTCAGTCATACTAAAACATCATTCAGAGCTCAGCTAAGCAGCTAGTAGGCTCAGCAGAAAGTACGGTACGGATATATACCTCCCATATATTCATTGCAGAAGGTGAGTATGTACCAGTAGGCAGTATATGTATGTTATATTGCAAGTACATTTACATGTAGTACAAGTCATGTCAAATAAATGTGTCTGTGAAGTAGAGGCTTACAACCTGCTTATTATGTACAATATCTACTACCTTGTAGAGCATGACTATTCTCGTCATTTTCCAACTTTGTAGGCTTAGTTACTATTACCCTTTAATGTGCAGCCGTTCACAAATGTATAATAAAAGCAGATTTATTGGAAAACAGACCGTAATTCCCCCACCTCCCCCTTCCCATTCATATCCATCTTACATATTGGTTGCGTAACTTCCAGTTTAGAACCAATACAAACCTGCAGTGTAAAAAAGTGATGACGTTTATAGTGGTCGCCCTCACTACTCTATTAGGATTACCAGCTGTTAATAAGTAACAGCTGATTTTGTAGAGTAAGGAATGTCACATGTATTACACTTACACTAAATCATCAGTTTCCCTTCTACATGTAAATCAAATGCTTCTGTATCCCAAGCAAGCTCTCTGTCATCATAAGTTCTCTTTGGATCCCCTTTTGCCCCAGTTTGTGTATTACCATCAATCTTTCTGCTCCTGCCGTGCAAAGATACTATTTGTAGTTCTAGTATATCACTCCCGTGTGCCGCAGCAATATCGTTTTCACTTCACTCCCGTTCCACAGAACTGTGTTCTTAACTTCTCAGGAGATTGTAGAGGCCAGTGTCGGGTGTTCTTTCCAGCCGAGTATTAATATTATGTCTCCTTCCCAGGGAACACAACACAATATAATAATACAGTGTGAAATCTACACGTGAGAATGAATATAGAATCAAGTAAGAATGTCAGCCACGGCAAACAGGAGAATATCCCAGAATCCTCTCCAGCTGATATAATGCCTAAAGACACTTCCTGTAAGTATTCGCTGTGTGTGCTTGCGTGGGTTGGATACCTTGTACAAATAAATGTGTGTTAAATATGGTAGCTGCTACCCTTGCTACTGCACTAAAATATTTAGTACATGATTGAATTACAACTTCATGCAAGTTTAGATTTTGAACTACCTAACCCACAAGACAGACAACTTATGTATTCATAATTCAAAATAACCTGAAACACCCATAATGTATATATAGCCATTTTTACAGTGAGAATACTAGCATTCTGTGACTCGGTAGCCATTTTCTATCAACTGTATCCAGAATAAGTAGATCAAACTCGGGCTGTTCTAAATAAGCGTAGGACAATATTTTATCGGCACTTGGTGACTCACCAGCTAATAATTTTTTTAATTTCATGTTTGTTTATTAGATTATTTTTGTTGCAATAGTTTATAAATTCGATTTAAAACCAGCCATTCTTAATTTAATGAATTTTTTGACAAAAACCATACATGTTCATTGCAGTGTATATTAAACTAATTTCAGCCTCCAGATGTGCCCAGAGGTTAAGCCATTCACTGCATATCAGGTGATGTCAGTCCAACTATATTAATACAGTAAAAGGCCTGTTTAGCTGCCAAGAGCTTAATTGGGCTTTCAGGGCTTTCAGGGCTTTCAGGGTTTTCAGGATACACATTTACAAATGTATATAGTGTATCTAGTAATGACAGTAATTTAATATTTTGCACCTTGTAAATTTACATGAATAATACAACCTTGTATGTTGTTATCTGTAATCCAATGTACATGGAACTTTTAAAAAGATTTTATGTGTCAAACACACAATCATGTATAGTATGACCTTCTGGTGATGAGGATGTTGTTTGACATCTTCTGACGCAAAAGTCAATGTAAGCATGTATTTCAATGAGAGTGTTTACTCTTTAGGGTTGGAGGTATACGGATTCCCTACCGATTGTGTAGCTACAGAGTTGTCCTACCATTTCTCATGTCCTCCATATTTGGCAGAATGCAAGACCTCAATAAACAGGATGTGGAACCCAAGATCATCCACATTTGTTCTAGAATTTTCTACTTCAGGTAAACTACACCCACATAACAACTAATAGACATGCAATGGTTCAAAATAAAACTACATGTATACACATAATTAGCTATACTTTGTATATGAAATATATCATGTAAAAAGTATAGCCAACCCCCCTTTCACACCCTAACACCCCATATAAAATGTACAGCCAGGTGGCCGTCAAGGAATGACTTGTGTGTAGATGGTTCAGTGCACAGGACTGCTCCCTAGCAAAAGTTCATTTTTAATAATACTGAGCTGGTGTGGTGGTAATGTGTTCTGGTCACTGTGGTTGGCGATTAGGTGCCGTAGAGCCTCGGTTTCAAACCCCAATCGGGGCTGGACTATTTTTACAGTTGTGGAATCAAATCCCTGACTGCTTAGAAAATTGTCTTACAATGAACGTACCTCATACACATATTTGTTTACTCCGTTGTATGCGGTTTGGCTTGCTATCAGTTTTATGCACCTATTGAACTTGCACTGACCGCCATTAAATTCTCATGCATGTTGTCAAGTCCTTAACACAATTTTCTCTACAGATGTAGATAAGATAATGGAGAGACCAGTACAGCTTCTAGATGAAGAAGATCCAAGTTCTGAGATTAAAATCAGTCGACTAGAAGTACGGAGATGTACTCAAGTATTAGTAACATGTGAGCATGAAATGAGTTCGAGAATGATAAAGAGCTACTTCAAGAAGTTTGGTGAGATAGAGAATTGTTGCCATCAACAGTACGCTATTCTGTTTGGAGACTACAGGGCCATTCTCACATTCAAGACCCAGAGTGGTACGTACCTTCTACTACCATGTGTAGTATATGCACTTACGTAGTGTATGTGGTGACAACTCCCACCAGTGCATTGCTATGCTGCATATCACTAGTACAACCATGAGTAGTATCTGTCTTTGAGACATGACTTCTTCCACTATTATAACCAATAGCTTGTATAATTATTATATTATGATAATTATACAAGTTATTGCTTATGATTGGAAGAAATCATGTCTCAAAAACAATAGAAGTAAAGAAATTAAGAGAGAAATACATGTACATGTACTTCTAATCATAAACAATGTAGCAGCCGTAGTCATAATTAGAAGTTGTCCTCTCTCAATCTGCTTTTTCTATAGTAGAAGGGAACAGAGTAAAAGAGGACAACTTCACATTGCCCAGGGTCGTAAAATAGTAGCCTTCTAAAGGCTCGGGCTTGTTCGTTAGCATGACATGGCATGGCTCATGTAGCCGAGCCTTTAGCTGTTATGTTCACTATGCTAGAACAATAACTTCGAAATGTGTGAGAATCATTAATCATTAGAAGGCAAAGCATCTCACCAATTGGTTGTAGGCACAACTACAAAATTACATGAAAGAGACAAATTCAACCTTTAACAAAAGTACACAATGCAATTAAATGTAGGTAGGCTGAGCTTTCAATCTGACAGGCTTGGATCGCGAATAAAAATTCAAATCTGGCTGTCGAGCTTAGGCCGAAACGGCTATTGACCTGGGAATTTGCTTGGTTGGAGGCAACCATCTCTAGCTCATCGGTACACCCAGGTTTCTTACACGAAAGTAAGGATTTTGCATTTGACCCAGGGTGGTGTGTTCACAACCCTGTGACGAACGTCGGCCAGAAAATTCTCGAACAAGTTGGCATGTGCATGAAATTTAGGTTGTGAAGACACTAGATGTCTAATGGTTCTAGTATAAAAAGCTGGTTTGATACATTGTAGTTGCAGAAGAAGTAGCCTCAGTTCTTCACCACCAGATAGGACCAGGTGTTACTGTAAACTCTCAGCTACTAAAGGATGATATGCTCAGGTCTATAGACCCAGGTACAGATGCTATTCGCGCACTAGACATATTATGTAATATATGAGTACTTGTTCAATTCTACCTGGCACAAGGTGGCATTGTTCTTAGAAACACTTAATTTATTCATTCATACATAACTTTATGAGTGAATTAGTGTCAAGGACAGATATTTTATGATGTAAAATATTGAAGACTTTGTATAGTCACTGTGCATAATATACAGAGTGTACATGTAGGATAATCTCTTCATGTGCTGTAAAACTACTTTTGTGTAGATGAACCCAACAGCCCTGGCATGGAAACTTCGTTCTCGTTAAACTTTGACATGGAGAGTGTCTCCAGTATACTGCCACCATATAAACCCTCTAGAATACAAGAGTCTTCCACAGCAGAGGAACTAGACATCGCACATATGAACACAGAACCTCAGTCTAATGTTTATGAGGAAGTCAATATTGGCAGTAATCTGTTGACATTGAACGCACAGCCGATGCCACCAGAATCGGGTTCGTCTACATCTAGTGCTACTATGCACTCTCAATCAGGTAACGATAACCTTCATGTAGCTGTATTACGATTGTGTTCATAAGATATAAGGGAGAGAAATTTTCCTGCTGGAATTTCAATGAAAGTTTCTCATTATGTCAAACTTATGACAGATTGCAGCTGCCCAGACTTGCCAAGTCTCCCCAATTCCGAGAAGACTTTTTGATTTTTAACTTAAATTTGGCACTCCACCCCACACCCCCAACTCAAATGCTGAATCTCCCTGATTTTCACCAGTGGAATTTGGCAAGCTTGCAGCTACCAAAAGCTTTAGTTGACTCTGCTGTACTGCACAGTAGTGATAAGGGATGAATCATTGCTTTACAGGTTTAGTTTCCACAGTTTCAGGAACTCAGTCAAATTCATATTGTAGCTGAATACATTCTGTCTATCTATAAATAGTCTCAGCCCTTCTTCTCTTCTTCAATAGCAGGGAGATGCTCTACGCTCACAGGTAACCATGGGAACCGATATTGTCACAGGTAACCATGGGAACCGATATTGTCACAGGTAACCATGGGAACCGATATTGTCACAGGTAACCATAGGAACTGATATTGCCACGGGTAACCATGGAAACTGATATTATCACGGGTAACCATGGGAACTGATATTATCACCTTGTTTGCTGCAGGAGATGAGACAACTTATGATACGGTAAACATTAAGTCAACTGTAGCAATTCAAGCACCTGTTCCACCCTTAGTACCTCCTAAACAAGTACCTGTTCTGCCTGCTCTACCTGCTAAACAAGTACCTGTTCCCCCTGTTAGTCTGCATTGCTGTGTTCAAGTAAACAACTGCATTGTGAGGTTGGTCAGAGGCGATCTGAGTCAGCATGCAGCAGACGTATTGGTACACAGTAGCGGTGAGTATAACAAGCCTTGGTTCACCTCATGTAACAATAAATTTTAGTATCAGACAAATGCATTCGAGGTGTTGAAATGACTGTATGTACCTAACATTAGGTACCAAAAAGTTTTATATAATTATACCACGTATATACATGTATAAATATATTACATGTATATACAATGTATACATTGTGTATATTTTTAATAGTACACTAGAATGCTATCAATGCTGCAAATATCTTATGAATATATTTATTCTGTGGATAGGTTCAACTTCTCAAGTATTGTACAGGAAATGTAACACGAGCATCTCATCTGTCCAGGTTATTCAAACTTTAGAAGGTAAAATAATTATTACAAATATATACATAGGTTACCCCTAGTAATCCTAATGGGTGAAGTTGTGGAGAGGTTTGTATTTGTATTTTTGTTATTGTGGTAATCTGATTAAGGGTGGTCAGAAATGAATAGGGAAGGCATCAGCTTTGGTAAAGAACTAAAGCTATCTCATTTTTTTTCCTTTATGCAGTTTAAATTAAATGAATGTTGATTATTATAAACAAGATGGTTATTATAAGTACATGTACATGTATTTATAATATACATTGCTTACCCCTAGTAATCCTAATGGGTGAAGTTGTGGAGAGGTTTGTGTTATTCAAGATCTCTACTTGCGATTGTGGTGAATTTATTAGAGGTGGTAAAAAATGAATAGGGAAGGTATCGGCTTTAGTCAAGTACTAAAGCAATCACGGAATTTTCCCATATCTGCATTTTAAACTAAACATCCCTATGCAAATACTACACCTACTTTCACCGAACACTTGGCAGTTTAATTTGATGCATTGTTCCGGATTTATATCCCTAATCAGAATGCACCTTGGGGTTGAATCTAGGAACTGGTAGGGAGCACTAACAACTCTGGCTATGTCATGTCAATGTAAGTTTTTGCCTACCTCTTGTAGCTTCACCTTCCGAATACTTCACTCTTACTACGGCCCCCAACCTGGCTGCTCGGTACCTCATTGGTTTCAAACTGAACCCCAATGAGGTCAAGGAGAGTCTGCGGAGGTGTGTAGTGGCTACTCTACAGCATTGTGACAAACTGAAGGTAAAGTCCGTGGCATTCCCAGCGCTTGGTACAGGTGAGAGCATAACATACGTACATGTACCCTAACACTATCTGTATCAACTAAACGCCGCATGTGGACCCTGCAATGTGTTGATGATGTAATTATAGTTAGCCCATATTGTCATCTACATGTAAGCCAATACTATATTACAGATGATAGTTTACTCTTGGCTTGCTTCAAATCTTTCAAAGTACATTACATGGATATCAGTCTACGCCAGAAGGCAAAACAACAATATTGTTTATAATTCCGTTTTTGCAAAATAAGATTTTTCACATCTGTTAAAAAATGTCAATTTTTAGTGAAATTAAAGAAGCTGTTTAAACTATGGAGGGATAAGAGTATTTTCTAGCAACTTCAACATTTTCTCAAATTTCTTTGATGAGAATGTGCAGTATCTATTAAATGCATCATACATGTATAAGACTAATAATATACCGTGCTATATAATTATCGCCTTGTGTTTAATTGTCAATCATTCGTATGTTTATTTCCAGGCTGTCTTGAAGAGACCCCAAAAACAATGGCACCGGCCCTCGTGAGATCCATAACAGAGTGTATGATTAGCCAATCACAGAGCACCTTAGAAATCATTGATATAGTAATATACAATGAGAGTACAGTTGATGCATACTCTAAGGCTATGCTTGATGTCCCTAAAGAAAAGACAACTCCTAAAGCAAAGATACAATCTGTGAACAAAATATCCAGCATACTAAATAAACTGTTTATCGGTGACCATTGAAAAGGTAACAGGCACATACATGCGCAAACCTGCTGCCTATTGGCAATAATACAAAACATGCAATGGAATTAACTGCATGTGTGTACTATGCCTTTAAGTTTGAATTACTTTTGCAAATGTATACTTTCTAATTTCCTCATGGCTATACTTTTGCGACAAACGAAATATAAAGTAGCTATAAAAATATTTCTCCAAGCTATTTTATTGATCTGAGCTTGCATGTACAACGATATAAGAACTTGCAGATAGTCATGCCTTCCCGGCTTTACTGCTGTAGTGCGCGGTTCTGCCGGAGTTTAACCAATGACTGGTCGATTCTTATAGAACTTCTGACTCTTCTCGCAGGCGAATGCATGACTCTGGTCACACCAGTCGCCATCCATCTGCATGTTACCTTTACCAAAGCACCTGTACCCACCTGTACCCACCTTTACCAAAGCACCTGTACCCACCTTTACCAAAGCACCTGTACCCACCTGTACCCACCTTTACCAAAGCACCTGTACCCACCTGTACCCACCTTTACCAAAGCACCTGTACCCACCTGTACCCACCTTTACCAAAGCACCTGTACCCACCTGTACCCACCTTTACCAAAGCACCTGTACCCACCTGTACCCACCTGTACCCACCGTATATGTTTAGACAATCTCCCACATTCTTCTTGTATCCGTATCCACTTGGCTCTCCCGGTGCCCAATCAAAATTCACGATGTTTTGTCTAACATTCATATCGCGATCCATCCAATACCATGTACCATTTATTCTTCTCCCACCAAACCACATGTGTGGAATTTGTCTTAAATCTACAACCCAAAAATCTATGAGTTGGGAGTTAAAAAATATATAAAGATGTTGGTGTGAGCTAATATTTTGATAATGAATAGTAAAACAAGACGCACTTTTTATACTTTTGATTTGCTCCTAATATTTCAATGCTTGTCCAAACATCATCATCAGACAAGCATTGAAATATTAAAAGCAAATCAAAACAATAAAAAATGTGTCTTGTTTTATTATTCATATATATGGGTTGAGAGGGATGTAGGGTGGCATTTGGAATAATATCTTGAATGACTTGCCGGTTTCACGGCTGGACCAATGAGAACTATATGAATTACCCGGAAGGGGGAGGGGAGGTAATCACAGCATTATACAGGCGGGCACCAGGTAACTTGAATTAGCAAGAATAGAATGAGAAAATAGTCGAGTGCACAATGATAACACACTTGCTATCACTGCCGTAAAACTTCTTCCCGCTATTCCACATTGTGTCATACTCATACCATATCATGGCAATCCGCACAAAACCATGTGCTATAACCACATAATTATACACTGCATTAGTGTAAACATACAAGGCTTGTTAGTACGACGTCCTTTCATAAAGTTAAGCTCTTCCAGCGTATCTAGGGTAGCGAGGGAAGCCTCCTCTCCACTGCAGATAGTTTGAGCCTGTTCCCAGGTGGCCTTCTGATTGGTAAAGAACTTGTAGCACGTTCCAAACGGTGTCCATACCCAACCGCTATCCTTGTCACATGTCCCTAAAATTTTGACAGTTGCTCTAAAGTTAAAGTGCCGTTTTAAGCTGAAAGAGAGGAATAGTTGAGGTCTGTTCAGCCACACAACTATACAGTCTGTGACCTGCAACCAGTATACATATACTTTAAATTTATTGATACACAAAATGTATAACGAGTTCTAGATATGGCTAATTATTGCAAGCTCCATTTATATTGCCGTTGACACTTTTACTTGGATTGATTTCTCATGAAATAACACACTTTGTGGTCTAATGCTTTTCTCTGCAGCGATTTTATACCATTCAGTCAAAATAAATATAAGTTGGACTATGAATAATACCTCTAAGTACCTGTTCCAAGACTAAGGCAGGTATTTGAATACATTAGATTTGAATAAAGTTGATTTAATCATGCAGGTAAAGGTGACTGCCAGCAGATATACAATGTATATAAATATTCAGCATTATAATATTATATAGAAAACACAAGCTTATAGTTCCTACCTGCTTCGCCGAGAGACAGCAGAGCCGCCACTGTAAGCACATTGGGAAAGAGGCTAGTCAATTGCATTGTGGACAAATTATTTCTGGCTCAGTGGTTGGTTAAAATACATAAAAATAATATGACAGCGTATGCAGGTAGTCTCTAGTGAGTTGAGGGGATTTATGCAACGCCCCACACTGTTAAATAATAGACATAGTATACATGTAGGTAGCAAGAACTAAGGCTATGCTAACCATCTGTCAGTACACATGCATACGTAGCTCATTATGAAATAGTAAATACATAAGATAGTTTTCAAAAACACTTTGTACATGTAGCACAGGCTAGTGAATGTGGTGAGAAAACATCTTGTGAAGCAGTCAGACACTATTTTTTACTGGCGTATATACAATGCATACCAATTTCACCTAGATATATGTGCAATCAAGTATATATACTTGAATTTATTGTAAAAACTTGTAATAATAACTCAATGTGTGATCCGTGAGACATTAGCCTTGGTAAGAGGTTGTAACATTCTAATATATTTTATATACGACCCAACCAGGTTTTAGCATCAATGAAATGCACAGTATTGATAATCAACCAATCACTACGTCATTTACATTCATCTCGCAGACGTACGCATGTTTCTGAGAACACCAATCATCATCCATCTGACCGTTAGAGTAGATATTCAGACACTCGGCTCTGTTTCTTTTGTAACCGTATCCATTAGGTTCTCCTTTTCTCCAATCAAAATGAGCTATTCTCTCGACTGCATCGGTGCTTTTGTCCATCCAGTACCAAACACCCTCATACTTCCTACCTCCGTACCACATATACCTAACACCTTTTAGCTCTACAAGATATCAAATTGTAGATATAACTAATTCAGAGGCGGCTATAGGTACCCACGCCACCATCCTAGGTGTGTGTTCAATCAAGCATGCAATACTAGCTGTGCTCTGTAAACTATCAATACTATGCATGCCCAGGCTTCAATTCATTTTCTATTTACTTGCTGAGGCGGTATAGTCATTGTATAGTGCTGTAATAGTCATGTTATATATGTAGACTGTACCCATACATGTTCATGTTCCACACTTATCTTGTATTAACTCACTCAGACGCGTGAAATCCATGACTTCTCGAAAATAGGCTGCTGTTGTAATTTTTCCTATATCCGCCCCATACTAATTCACTCGGAAAACTGCAGCAATAGCTATTTATTATGTTGTAGTCACTGCACTTCGCTACATAAAATGTGTTATTAAAAATTATGGTTAAAGTAAGGTTTATCGAAAATTTCGGTTTGAAAGATCAATGTAACATTTTAAGTGTGATCAAAAAGTTTTTCTTAACATATTCTGCATCTCGCACTTACTGGTTCAAAGCGTTTTCATGTGCCTCAGTTCCTCAAGAGTTTCCATCACAGCCAAAGCTCCGCCCAGTTTCCTGCAGGCCTCCTGGGCAGTGTCCCATGTAGCTCTCTCCTTATCAAAGAATTTGTAACAAGTTCCAACGGCGTTAAACATCCACCCTTTCTGGCAGCCTGATATGAAAGCAGAAGACTAAACAGTTGTAAAAACCAATAATTGCTAATTATAGCCGCTATTCGGACCAGTCCATTTAGATCACATCAAGTTTGTACTCTTCAGCAAATATAGTGAATTGTCAAAGACATCTGCTCTGAAACCTATATGCACATGCACAAATTTTAATAACTCCTGGTATATCATTCATTAGACGAATTGTTGTTAAAATCAGTAAGGAGATAGTAGGCAGTTTGATCAGGTGGGAGTTATCTTTCCTTAACTATGCATATCTATCCTTTTGCATGTGTTTATAGATTCCACTCAATACTTTAACATACTAGAGTGTTCCAGCCAGCCTCCTACTGAGCACTGAAGTCCGATTATTGAAGTGTTGCACCAACTTGATGATAGTGCTCGTTTTTCATCTTGTAATAGTCGTCTCACCCTCCTTGAGCCCATTAATTTATTGGTGTATATATTATATAAAACTGTGCTAATACACACCCACAGTACAGCAGATGCCACAAGCTCATCCAACCCAAAACTACATGAATATGTATATTTTGTTTGCTGATATTTACTAAAATCCATTCAACACCAGACCTTATTGCTATTTCCTCGTATTACTGCGGTGAAACAGCCTCCGTGGTTATGGCACCTAGGCCAGCCACACAAACATTATAATAGCTGACATTGAATTACTATACATAATCTTATCCATGCATGACATTGTTATCCATATCCATCCATGCATTCATTATTATCTTATATACTGCGTGTCTTATATATAAAAATATACTAGCAATCAAGCCTTGGGATTACGTTCTATTGCAACTTGGTTTTTTCCACATTTATGTACCTATTTAGTAATTGTCTGTTCTTGCTTGATTGTGAATTATTAGTCTTTTTGCCATTTTATATAGTAACTTCGTGGCCGACCTTATAGATTAAGCTCATAATTATATACGACATGTTTCTCCTTATTGTAAGCACATTTTGTGCAAAGGCCGACCTTTTATGTGGCCAAGTCGGGCGGAACCAGACAAATTGTTGCATCAGTTCCGGAGCCGACCCCATGTCGGATAGCCGACACCATGTCGGGCTCTTTTGGCCGGAAGTTTGTTATGTATATAAGGCAGTGCATTTTGTGTTGTAATTCAATTGTTGATTGCGCTTGAATAAAGCAACATCTCCTAACTCAACCTACAGAGGCCTACTCTTTAGGCGGGTAGCTCCACCTGAGAATCCTTTGGATTCAGTACGGCTCGAGCTCACCTCATCCTAGGCTAAGTACATCTCTATCCACCCCTTAGACTTAGGCCGATCTCGGGTTCTAATGAACCTAGTGTCAGACTTGGGCTCTCAAGGTTAAACATTCTTTCTTGCACTCCCTCGGAGTATAAACTCTACATGACCTACGTCGGTCCTGAGCTCCAATGAGTCTCGGCATCGGCCTACGTCTAATATAATCTACACTATAAAGAGCACCCATAACTGTTCACTCTTTTATGTAATGAGCAGAAGGTATACTTGGTCGGCCTCTACCACCGTCCAAGCCCTTCCCATACTTGCAGCCCTCGGTTCTCGTATGCAATAGCACTCAAAAACATTACATTACTACAGGCCAATGAGTAGAATAGCTAGTGTATTTTACGTAACTAACAGGAGATGACAAAGGATACTGGTCGGTTTTAAAAGTAGTTAAATAGACACATGTTGTCATGTGCTCATTATTCAGGAACAGAAAAATTTCTGCTAATTCCCCAGAAACGTATGTATTTTTCCAGAAACGTATGTATTTTCCCAGAAACGTATGTAAAATACAGTACCTGTGGTATCAGTATTATTTACAATCAACAGAATAAAAGTTCTCTGGCGGAACAAAAAACTTGTGAGGTGCATAATATGGGCTTTTGTCTGCTTTTCTGGATGATTTCCATGCATGGAAATATAATTTCTGATAGTAGCAAGTGAGGGTGATCTATAGACAATTTAGTGGCTACATACTAAATTGTAGATTGCAGGTATGTGTTGTAGAAACATTACTATTAATAAGCTTACCTGCTTCAGAAGAAAGGAATAGTGCTGCCACTGACAGTAGAAGCAGAGTTATGCTGCCAACGTTCATGATTGCTGCTGAGAGAAATAAAGCTCTGCTATAACAGTATAATCGTACTACAACATGCATACAGGTGTTGGCGGATGTTTGCAGGTGTTTGGTCGCACAGTGCCATAGAGCACATATACTAATGTGCTGTAGTTTAGTCGTATGTAGCACATAAAGTATGAACATGGTAGCTTCGTCATACTTGCAGTAGACTAGTGAAATTTTTCCATGCATGTCATAGGCCCTCTTTAGACATACATGTACACCCCATAATATATGGACGCAGTACCAATCAGTAAACATACCCTGGCTTCAGTGCAAGTTTAGCTGCTACAGTAGTGACGGAAGTAGCAATGGAGAAAACTGAAGACAGAGCAGTTATTAAATATCTTCATTTAAAGGAAAACTAATCTATAAGGATATGCTGACTACTTTAGTGGAGGCTGCCCTTAGTTATGCCACAGTTAAAAATTGGGGTGCCAAGTTCAAAAGAGGGTAAACCAGCATTGAAGATGCTCTAAGATCAGGACGGTCTGCAGACACAACCACCTCAGACATGGTCAAAATGAAAACTTTTACTGCAATGGCTTAATGAAGCTGGAGGGTCAGTGGAAGAAGTGTATTGAGGTTAAGGGGACTACATGCATATTGAAAAATAGAAGCGAAAGCAAGTAAATATTATATTTTCATCTTTGCCAGGCTAAGCACTTTTAGATTTTTTTGATAACAGTCCACTTGACTAAAATTGTCAATCTTAGCAATTACATTGTATGTTATATAATTATTTTGAGACTGAATGAAAATTATACGCTTATGTTATCTTAGCCAAAAATTATTTTGTCATCATCCATTCTCTTTTCACAAACAAACTCGAGTTTCTTTTCACATCTGTAATCGTCCATTTGACCGGTTGTGCCGTAGATACTCAGGCATAGTCCCTCTTCTAGACCGTTACTGTACTCATCAGGCTCACCAGCTGACCAATCAAAATCAGCCATGTGTTGAACAATCTCTAAATCTCGCACCATCCAGTACCATGTTCCATAGAACTTTCTGCCACCAAACCACATTCGGGTTACATTACTCAACTCTGGAAATATAAGTTTACAAGCCCAACAAGTCTCCCGCAGTAATATACCTGTCCATGTATAATGTTCCAATCAGCAGTTTTTCTCGAGTAAATATTTGCTCTTAATTCTTAATTTATTGGAACAATCACATACCAGGACTGGTTCGCAGCATCTTCATGTTCTTTAGTTCGTCAAGTGTTTCTAATATAGCTAATGATCCGCCATCTTTCTCACATATGCGCTGAGCACCCTCCCACGTCGCCTGCTGATTAACGTAAAACTTGTAACAGGTTTCAAAAGTGCTAGATTTCCAGCCAGAGTCTTCCTTGCAAGTTCCTGGAAAAGCATAAAACAAGATCTAAGTTCACATAGTACCTGTGTTGACATCAGTGCGTTGATATGTTTTATTGTCTAATCTTTTTTGGTATTGCAGGTGAACATATGCACTATATTTCTGTGTATGATACGGCAAAAGCAACACATTAAATAATGATATTTAAAAAGAAGGGTAGTGTTCGACATCTTAGTCAAGCGTTTTCGATAACCAAATAATGACATACCCTTTGAACTCTATCACCCATGGTAGGGACTCTGAACATGAAAGAGTTCAAGCTCACTATGATTGCACAGGTCAACCTGAGTGAGGCAACAACGACCTAATTTTATTAATAGTCTACTCACTGATCCCCGACACCAAGTAGGTCAGAGTAACGTTGAAGAGTAAAACTAGTAGGAACTTGCTGGAGTACATCGTGTTATTGTACAGTGCACTGCCCCGCAGCAAATGCAATTCTGTAGCCTGAAACTTACCCCTTAACTACACACATACATTGTAGATTGCTTTACTTACTTTGATAGCATAAGTTGATAAAAAGGACCACCTGCTGTCCTACATGCGACATTATGCCACAAGTTGCTATGTGCTTGTACATCAACTAATTGCATAATACAGCAATGGAGGCGAAAACATTACCGCGCAGAGCCAACAGAAGATGTATATACTTTCTACATGCACAATATATAGATATACTTATAGATGGTATGGCAAGTGATTGATGTGCAAATTCCATACAACCTCTCTTATTTGGTTCCACGACAATTTGTTCTGTAAGTTGTGAAGTTTCGTTTTCCTATTGTATTGTAAGAAATACAAACTCAGGCACTTATTGCAGTACCAACATATCTAGGAGCATACAAATTTGTTAGTACGTAACAAGCATGTGTCACTGCTGTTGTAGTGACACATGTACGTATATGTAACATTGTATTAACATGTATTTACCTTATACACAACACATGTCCATATGGTCACCGCCTCGACCCAAACATGTATCTCCAAACAACAAGAATACTTAACAAGACCAACCGTACTTGTACTTGCTTTGTTGGAGTAGATTAGACTTATGTAGGTGCATATACATGTACAGTACATGTACATGCACACAAATTGTGCACATATACAGTGCTGCATATTGTAATGTTTTTGAGTACTATTGCATACGAGAGCCGAGGGCTACAAGTATGTGAAGGGCTTGGAAGGTGGTAGAGGCCGACCAAGTGTACCTTCTGCTCATTACATAAAAGAGTGAACAGTTATGGGTGCTCTTTATAGTGTAGATTATATCGGACATACCACCACATTCCCAGTGTCATTCACACACACCTGTTCAGTGCCAACCTGAACTTGTCTCATACACCACAAGCGCAAGCAAAGAACTACCTCTCCTACCACTTGTCTTACATAAACACTTGTTACCACTTGTTACATAAACAGAAAATGTGCTACCTTATATACTAAATATACTTCCGGTAAAATGAGGTCGATAAGGTATCGGGTCCGAAACTGATGCAACAACATGGATGGTTCCGCCCGACGTCGGTCATAAAAAGGGTTGGCCTTGGCACAAAAGGTGCTTACAATGATCCGAAATGGAAAGTATATAAATATGAGCCTATTCCAAGATATCAGCCTTCAAAAGTATATGGTAAAAGACTCAGTTTAGTACAATCAGATAAGAGAAGATAATTGCCTATAATATGTTGGAAAAGCCAAGTGTAATTGCAATAATCTGATTGGTGGATAACAATAATAGAGCACACGATAAGTGGGTGATTATAATAGAGTGTAAGCATGCATGTATAATATTAATAATTGTACAAGGTAAGACAATAATGCACGAATGGATAATATGGATAAGTGTCAATACATGTATGTATATGAATGTCATTGTCAGTGTGGCTAGCCCAGGGAGGCCATTACCACGGAGACTGTTTCACCACATAATATACTACATGTAATTGCGCAGCCAGTAGTCTCACATATATGATTAGGATTTGTCTTCTCAATGCGAATGCCAATTTATTGTGAGTTGCATTTCCCTAGTAGAAACCTTATGTTTTCGTTCGAGAAGTGCAGCCTGCATGTTATTATGTAATTAGAAATATAAATTCCATCTTGCCTGTATACGTTATCTTCTGTCTCAGACTATAAACAACAAAGATGTTGAGGAGGTGTGGTTGGAAAACGGCTACTGTCCTCCTCAGAGGATCGAGAAAGTCGTATTTTCCCCAAAGATGGAAAAGTGTGAGAATAGGATGCTCATCAGGGTTTTTTGGAGACACCACAGTTTCAGGTTTGTGCAATTAAACTATTTAAAATTGCAATACGGTTTACAAAGGAAAAATAATGTAGTCAAAAGATGAAAATCTTTGAATTTTATATTTATATTAATATTTTATTTAGTATTATATTAATAATAATAATAATTTGTTAATTTTATATTATTTTATTTATATTGTATTGCTTATATATAAATGCTATTGATTTCATTTTTTGTTTTGGTCATTTATTCAATTATTGGATTAATTTTATTTTAAAATTAATTTTTGATTATTATAAGCAACATCAAATTCTTAGATCTCTCTACAGTGTATACTGTATATCAACTATATGAATGCTTTTGACTTGTTTTTTTATAATTTATATCATGATCATCATGACTAGGTACAAGCTGTAGGGTTTTCTAAGGTTATGATAAGTGTTAACTATACCTTGTATAAAGTATCAGTCTTCTATAGTTAAGTAGCTTCTGGTTTTGTCCGTTTCAGTCACAAGAATGCCTTCTCACCGATTCCCCTTACACGTGTATCGTTTTCTTTACCTGACTGACCACATGATGCCATCAACTACTCCACACTAGCAGAAAAAAGTATGTTTGGATTTAGTTTTAGGAAGTTTTGAGCCATCAATGTTGGTGTGTTCAGCTGAGTAGCTGTGGTGCAGCAGCACAACATACAGGGTAGAGCAACTAGAGTGAGAGTGTCAAATCGGGTTTACCACGCAGAAGCTAGGGATCGAATCCAACCAAACAGCATAGCACATGTCGAGGAATGTGTGACGACCCCAGGGAAACCATCAAGACTCATTTGTATGGGCACGAATCTTATAGCTAGATTAGTGTGGAGTCTTTTGACTCGGCACAATTTAGCAGTAGCGGTACGCTCGGCTGTAGGGAGGCGTTGGAGTGCTGGGTCCTGGTAGCAGTCATCAGACTGTACTTGGAAGTACTCAAGTCCAGGGAGAGTGCCTGATACCCTACTGTTTTCAGTAAATAAATAGAAACTATACTTCAAATGGTAAGAGTACTTTATTGAGCAACAGTCTACAAGCAACTGAGGTAAGAAGGCAAATTTGTGCTCTTTAGCCTATATCTGAAAATCGGTTCCGGACCGAGGTCAAAAAGTTAATAAATGTATAATATGGTCAGTCACGGACCCAAAGGAGTCCAAGTTACTAGATATACAAAAGAGTCTTTTAATTGTAGGATACAAAGGCACTGCTACACACCATATCAATGAGAACTATTAATACATTATATAAATAGACATTAAATAGACATCAAGACATGTGGTAAGTGTAACAGCCAACAATAGGTAGGTTAGCAAAAGTATGCAATAAAAGATACCAAATGAGAACATAAATTCCAGGGTTGGAACCCGCTGATAGAACAACAAGGGAATGGTCCTGAAGCGACTGTTTATCGTGTGAATTACATTAAAGTTTAACTGCATTCTTAATACAGCGATAAAATTCTAAACATCAAATCAAGCAAGCTTTTTTCATTTCTGTAATAAAAATTTAAACAAAAGCACTGATTCTAAATATAAAATGCAAATTTGACATTCTATGAAGCTAATTCCATTGTTTACATAGAAAAAGCTGGTGTAAACACAAAGCACATGTTTCAGTAATTTACTCACGTAACTGAATATAATATATCACGTGAGAATACTGATTCAAACATGCGGTTGCTAGGATTTTCAAGGGGTTTGATCAAAGATTTCATCATAGACTTTGCTCCAAAAACCTGTCTGAGCTTTCTTTAATATCTTATTGGTATACTGACAGAGTTATATTCAAATGTCTATGAACAATTCCTAAATCTAAGGCTTTAAAGTTACCCTTATTTGTTGATTTGGAAGCGATGCTGATGAATAGCCCAAGTCTAATAACACCGCAGGTAACAATTAGTAACAAAAGACAGGACGCACCTGTTGAATTCTATTTTGATATTCTAAAAGATATCTACGCTTGTCTAAGGAACAATATAAAGCTGATCTGATTAATATCTTGCTCTAAAGTACTTTATTAATCTCCATCTGGTAGCTAGCTTGCAGATCTAGCTCTAGCTAGTCACTCCAGAAGAAGTAATGGGTTTGAAATACCTAGGATTAAAATTCCTAGTTACGCAAGGACTTGGGGCGGAGCTTATTACTGCGATATAAAATGTAAACAAAGATCTTACCCTCCGATAAAAGAAATTGATCTTTTTAAAATGCATTTTTTAAAAAAATAGGTTTAGGATAATAAATAGCACATTTTATTTTATTAACGAAAAATTTTTCCTGTCTGGTTAGTGCAGTTAATCTTTAATATTATTGCAGTTTCGCATCCATTTAGATGAAGCAATGCCAAAAATACACTTCAACATATTGGGCAGTAGGTATTGAGCAAATTCCCTCATAAAACTCCGAAGTATATTGGTAAGCCTAATATGTCGAATAAGCTGCACATTAATAGCTCTGTTAAATATTATGGTTTCTGAAGGTCACACATAGCATTACTCTGAGTGGATCAAAAGTCAATAGAAGATGTATGTAATAATGTCATAGGGGTTTTTATCGATTTAATATGTGTTTGGGTTTCTGCTTGCCTCCCCGGTTTTAAACTAATTTTTCCTGATAAAGAGGCTCAACAACTTTTGAATGAGTTGTTTTCGTGGATGTGATATTATATAGACTATTATAACACTTACAAAAATACAACTATGATACTGATTACAGCACGTCAGCTGGTGGAGAAAGGCAAACTAGACTATCTGGTTATGGACTACCTTTCAGAGATTACCATGTCACTGTTAGTGGCAGCGCAGAAGAAAAATCCCGTAGGTGTCTAAATATCTTTGTTACACTCATTACACATGCATTACAAAGAATTCAGCTACTAATTAATAGTTGTCAATGTTATCAATGTGCACTGACATGCTTGAGTTGGGGGACACTACTCTGTTATATGGTAACGCCAATGCTTAGTGTAGTGCAGTATTTCTATAGTCTTCCAAGACGACTCACGTTGTAACAGCAATGTGTCATCAATCTGGTGTATTAGGAGTTGTCTTGTCTTTGGTTTGGCCTAAATAGGGCTCTGTGTATTAAACTGAAACTAGCGGTACTTACGCCAAGCAAAGGAGGTGACAATTCCTAATTGATGGCATAGTAGATCATCTGAAATGGTTACTATAATAGGCTATTATGTTTGTACATGCAGGCTCTTGGGTTTATACCAGACTTTGTACAGCAGGCTAGAGTACTAATGGCTGCTAAATCTCAAGGTGAGGCACAGTTTTACTTGTATTGCAGTACCTACTCTCTTACACGTGCGTCGACAGACTGTGTCACTACATACATATTATAATATTATACCAACAGTTCTGGTTATAGTAAATATAGTAAAGCAACAAATCTGTTGATTTATTGTACTATATTATATATCTACAAATCTAAATGTGTAGCATGTAAAGGGTATGGGTCCTATCCTATCCTGCCATACATCTATTTGCTGTTCACATATGCATCAGTGCTTATGTTAATCTGTTACTACCTCATGTACAGCAAGGCGTTACTCATTATCCTGTACCATCCTGATATTTTATGTCCATCTCAAAATTGACAATTCCAACTTTGCACAAGTTCCAATTATCTAATGGTATCCAAGAACTCATTGGAATTTGAAATCAAACTGAAGTAAGCAAATAATACTTCTCGCTTTTGCTAATATGTAGGTTTGAGTTGGTTGAAATCTTACTTTTAATAAGTTGTCTGGTCTTCTACAGTCATCAGGTCTGTGTTGATCCTCACTATGATATGTGTTGTAGGAGTGAAAGTGGTGGCCAATGCTGGGGGTATCAACCCACTTGGTTGTGCTGCCGCTCTCCAGCAGCTTCTAGGAGACAAAGCTGACTTTGTAAAGATAGCCGTTGTTACCGGAGATAACCTCATAGAGCGGGTGGGTACACCATAACCCGTGTTTGGGAAACACTGAATGCATAAGCTATGTTTATGTAGCCTGTTGATACTACATTAGTATAACGCATGAACACATTATGTACTAGAGCTACTAAACATCCAAGTAATTTCCCCAGTTGTTATTTCTAAGTGAAGCTCGCAGTAGCATATTTCTCTCTATTCTGAATTGAATGTTTTGTTTTAGTCTTTATTTAGCGCAACTGATTTTCATCGAGTATTCAGAGGACTATATAGAGAGTTAAATATTTGCATTCTTTATTTCAGAATATTTACTTTAGATGTTGAGATTTTCTCCGTATATTAATAAATTTAGCCTGTGATTATGTGGATATTCTAGTTTGATGAGATCAAAGCTGCTGATGTCAGAGAGATGGGAACCAATCAGCCGCTGCCTAAGACAACCAACAGTATGACAGCATACCTAGGGTTAGTATCGTAGATTCACGTCATGCACATGCACAGCGTACCTAAGGTCAGAATTGCAGAGTCACATCATGCACATACACACCGTACCTAGGGTTAGTATCGTAGAGTCACATCATGCACATACACAGCGTACCTAGGGTTAGTATCGTAGAGTCACATCATGCACATGCACAGTGTACCTAGGGTTAGTACCGTAGAGTTACATCATGCACAGAATTACATATAGCATGTCTGTATCATACTAGACCACCATGAGACTTTATGTTAGCCTATAAGGTGTACCAGTATGTTTAAATCATCAATACGAAGCCGAGTCGGCCCACTGTGCAGCTGATTCGGTTCACACACTAGTCTTGTCAAGGTTGGATTCTTTCCTCAGTTTCAGAAACGAAAATCATCGCTGCTCATAAATCGATCCCTTGCAATAAAAATATTTTCGATATTTTAGAAGTCATAATACAACACCATTTACATGTATTATATATTATAGTATAGCGATGATCTCTTCTCCAGGCCATACTACATATATTATAGTATACCATTGATCTCTCCTCAGGGCTGTACCCATAGCGAAGGCACTTGCTTCACAAGCTGACATTGTTATCACCGGAAGATGTACAGACAGTGCCTTAGCCTTAGGCCCACTCATGTATTCGCATGGCTGGAAAGAGACGGATCTGGATCTTCTAGCTAGTGGCTCCTTAGCCGGGCATCTGATTGAATGTGGTGCCCAGGCTACGGGTGGTGTGTTCACAGACTGGCATACTGTGGATGGATGGTAAGAATGTGGTTTATTTCTTATTATATAGTAGAACTTGACCTCTAAGATAAGGGTGGGCCACACAAAACTTTTGTATAATCGCCAAAAGCGAATTGAACAAAGATTGATAGCCACATTTGTCATTACATGAACATCGATATGTAGTATGTGAAGTGAGATATTTACATCGATGTACATACAGTGACCTCATATGGTGGTAGGCGCAGGTTCAAACAATAAATGAGATAGCTTTTGTTCATTGTCAAAAATACACCTGGAGGAGTTGTCTTGTTTCATTTTTGTCACCCCCAACCCCAATGCTCCAACCATGAAGACGGATTTCAGTTTACCAATATGGTGTCATCAGTGTAACACTTGCCCTAACTGTACTGGAATAATAATTCACTGTATATGTGGAGATGAAATGGAGGCTGAACTTACATTGAGCATGTGACCAGCATATGCACATGTGCAGATACATGTCTATTAGTTGGAAGATGTTGGTGTGAGATGATAGTTTGATAATAAACAGTAGTACCAGACACATTATAAGATTTTATGATTTTTTAATATTTCGGCACTAGTACTAATGTCACCATCAGAGGAAAATCAAACTTTCCTCCGATAATGATTATTAGGAATAAAATTGTAAAATTTTACAATGTGTCTAGTACTACTGTTTACTACTATTATAATATCATTTAATCTCAGGGTTGGATTTATCTCAATACTTCCATCCCATATGCTGCAGGGATGACATTGGATTTCCCATAGTGCAGTGCGAAGCAGACGGTAGTTTCATTTTAACCAAACCACCAGGTACAGGTGGACTAGTGAGTCCAGCTACCGTTGCAGAGCAGATGTTGTATGAGATCCACGATCCAGCCAATTATATTCTACCAGACGTTACGTGTGACTTCACTCAAGTTACCATAGAGTCTACAGGAAGTAGGTGCTATACACTGGGTCATCCGGTTAGGTGTAATACATTGTGTAGCATGCAGAATGCTTGTTTTAGATGTAATCTACAGTGTAACTCTAAAAGGTGTAACCTGCAGCTATATCATCCTACAGTGTATCTACCTTATAGCATCTAACTAGTGAAGTACTGTGTACAGATGAAACAGTAAGCTGTGACAGATATCAATAATCAGTAATTAAAGGCAACCAGTAATTATATGATGCAATTTCTTACTAATTTTGCAGATCCAGATGAAGTGCAGGTTAGGGGAGTCAAAGGGAAAGCCCCATCTAGCAGTTATAAGGTATTGCTAAGGTTCGGTAGACTATTAGTATCATATACAGATCATTCATGTAGTTTAGCTGATGCTATAGTGCCTAGCTAACATATTATCAGCTTGTAGCTGTATGCAAGTCATCCTGTTAGTTGATACATTGAACTCTAGATCAGAGATATTACATTCTCTCCACAATGCATCTGCACTTTGCTTATCAAGCATTCCTCACTCTATTATATATGTATGCAAGTACCACGTATGTATATATGTGTATATGGGATGCATAACATACATATGAAGCGAATAATGCTGTAAAATTAATTTTGGGAAAGTTGTTGTTCTGTTGGTTAATAATAGATGAATGCACTCAAAATTATGGCATCGCCTTTCCTTTTGCATTTCTATAGGTATGCTCCACATATGCAGACGGGTTCAGGCTGACTGGGGTTGCTGTACTCGGTGGACCAAAGAGTGCCGAAAAGGCAAGAAAGACAGCCACAGCAATTCTCACACGGTCTGTATAATAGACCTCAGCTATTGCCTGCTTACTTGTTGCATGTCTATACCATGCCTGTGCACCTTACTTCTCCAAAATATATTTGTTACTACTCTGTCAGCATTATACGTAGTATATGCCTGGATGTAAACGTCTATCGTACTGGTACCCTGCTGTCACTCACAAGAGAATGATTGACCCATTTATATATCATTTCTACAATTTGTAACGATTTATCTATTTGGTGAATGGATTTAGATGTCTCACTGACCACACCTTATATCGTATGTTACTGTTAGTCTGGCTGGTTGACATTCCCTTATACTCATCGAGAGTTGTGCATATGTTGTATAATTCGTTTTCAGTGTAAACAAGGAGGCGGAGCTTCTCGGTCTTCAGCCAATCACTAGATATAACCTACAGATTCTTGGATCAGAGCAGACATATGGGCCGCATGCAGACCCTCACATATATCAGGTGAGCTTTTGCCCCTTAAGCTAACATGGTGTCAGCTAAGAATGTTACTGAAAGGCACAAGGATCTATTTCTTCAGCTTAATGTGCCATGCCCAAAACTTTTGCTTCGAATGAAAGGATGGTCCCATTTATTAATTTGTCTCTCTATCTTTGCCAATGAGGAAAGTCGTGATCACACACTATTGTTCTTTGATGACATTGTAGCTTGTCTCGTTTTCTTTCGACAAGTATATACATGTATGTATAAATACTTATCACAGATTCGTATTCATAAACACTTCTATTTAGAGTACGTTGTCATTGAGCTTATGCTATGCGCTCTACAGAATAACAGAGAGTCTGTGATGTGGTTGGCTGCACACCATCAAGATAAGAAGGTTCTAGAAATTCTCTCCAAGGAGCTGGCGCCAGCTGGTACAGGAATGGGTGAGTATTGTAAAGAGATGCACTGCGTATAAATAACACTTGACAATATACTGTTTAAGGGTTTAGAGTTGTTTCCTCCGGTGAGAACAAAATTATTAGTTTGATAGATATTTTCATTCATTTACAGCAGGTAATAGAATGCTGATGGCAACTTTACCCGTAGGTAGATATAAGTGAAACACATGGATGTGCAAGTACTCTGTCTGAACCATAGAATCTGATGGTATATATAGTGTGGTGATATATTTACATTCTTTGTCTGAAATTGTGAATTAAGTTGGATTATACGTGCATGTGATTTGAAACCATAAGACAATCGTACTGTGATAATCTCAAACCATAAGCATACCTCTAAGCCTTAGTGTATAATGTTGTGTTGTAGCCCCTGGACTAACAGCCCTTGTTGGAGGCAGACCCAAAGTGTAAGTCTATCTCAGTCTATATAATATCTACATGTAGACTGGGTTCCTTATTATTCACTAAGTACACTATCTAACATACCCACATAATGTATTCATGTTTTAAACACAAGTTCTGGTTTCAATACAAATTCGACTATGGCTATGGCCACTACTCCATATGTAGCTTGTATTCCAAGAATTATGGTGTTTACGACTTGCATTAAATTCAAGTCGCTACTGGCAATCAAATAGGGATTTGCAAAACCATTTTACCAGGAAGACTTTGAGTTCAAAAGTAGTCAAACTAAGTGACGTTTCTGCAGCCTAAGTTCTAGACTTGTAACAGTAATTCTCCGATATTCGATATTACGGGACGCTAGTCACTAGCGTCCCGTAATATCGAACACATTATCTTGTACATGTAGGTCTCCTGTGTTCAGTCTCTACTCCTTCCTATACCCAAAGAGCAAAGTCGAGGTAAGATAACTACAACTTGCCTTATGGTGGTACATGTGTATCCCTCCATCTCACCAGTTACTGTAGTCCCACATCTATTGCACTTTGGCTTCAAACTACTTGCAGGTAGTGCACTTCAGATACTCCAGTTAGTGTCTTCATATAGCATACCGACTGAGTAACAGTGTACTAGACATGATCTATGTATGCTGTCTTCCCATAGGTGGATATTAATGTAAATGGTCAATCTATTGGTAGTTACATAGCCAATAGCAATTCAAGTCTGTCTGAGAGTCAATCCACTGCAAATAAAACTGAGACAGAAGAATCTAATGTTGACTTGACCGGCTCAGCGAGCTACAGGTATGTTCGTACCATATTCTCTCCTATCTAGTGTGCGTCCTGTACAAGTTTACATACACCATGTATGTTTATTTGACAATAGGAAATGTATTCTTATTGCAAATACACGCCAATATTTACATATATGTACATGATATACACGATTCTATGGCATACTCCTAAATATACGTGCATTAAGCAGTATTCATTGTTGTCTTTCCCTGATCAATAACTGGAGCACGATAACACAACTCCTGCCTCTTATACACCTGTATATATGTACGAGTGCATGTTCACCATGTGGGTTTATTGTAACATAAGTTCACTGCTTGTCTGAAGAGTAAAACCAATATTTTGTTTTCCATGGTTGCAGAATAGAGGAGTTGGCATACACAAGGTCTGGTGACAAAGGGGACAATTGTAATATCGGGGTGGTATGTAGGCACCCCTCACTATATCCCATACTGTTGAAGCATTTGACTACAGAGAGAGTTGCGGAATATTTTAAGCATGTTTTTGATGGCGAAGTTGAAGTAGAAAGGTAAGAATATACATATGCATGTAAGTAACCCTACATGACAAGTAAATGGACAATTTATACATCATGGTGTGATAGCATGACGCTCAGGGTCGCTGGGAGCATTGTGTAACAGCAAATCCCTTATACATATTCTCTATGTTATTATTGCTGTTAGATAAGTTTATGCGTGAATCAAGAATGCAGTTGAGCAAAGAATGTACATGTTCCATTTTATTTATTGCTTCCTGTTTTTAGATACGAGTTACCGGGAGTGAAAGCAATGAACTTTGTGTTGAAGAACTCTCTGGGTGGTGGAGGTATAGCGTCACTCAGGTCAGACCCACAGGTAAGCCATCTTGTATCCATACTCTAATCTGATTGGATCAATCGGTAACACATAACTTACACCATCATGACTAGTGGCTTGGAACTCAAACTAACCCTACCACTTTCTTATTTATATTTCCGTTCTCTTATCATAATAATTTAGACTGTAAACCTTTGATTTGATTTTGTAGGGGAAGGCATATGGACAAATGTTGCTAGATTTGAAGTTGGAAGGTTTGCCAAGTGGCCTTTAGTGATATAATACACCAGTACATAATTCCTGTCTATTATATACATGCACGAGTACATAACTCCTGTCTATTATATACATACACGAGTACATAATTCCTGTCTATTATATACATACACGAGTACATAACTCCTGTCTATTATATACATACACCAGTACATAACTCCTGTCTATTATATACATACACGAGTACATAACTGCTGTCTATTATATACATGCACGAGTACATAACTCCTGTCTATTATATACATACACGAGTACATAACTCCTGTCTATTATATACATACACGAGTACATAACTCCTGTCTATTATATACATACACGAGTACATAACTCCTGTCTATTATATACATACACCAGTACATAACTCCTGTCTATTATATACATACACGAGTACATAACTCCTGTCTATTATATACATGCACGAGTACATAACTGCTGTCTATATATACATACACCAGTACATAACTCCTGTCTATTATATACATACACGAGTACATAACTCCTGTCTATTATATACATACACCAGTACATAACTCCTGTCTATATATGCATACACGAGTACATAACTCCTGTCTATATATGCATACACGAGTACATAACTCCTGTCTATATATGCATACACGAGTACATAACTCCTGTCTATAATTAATACATGCACCAGTACATAACTCCTGTCTATTATATACATACACGAGTACATAACTGCTGTCTATTATATACATACACGAGTACATAACTGCTGTCTATATATACATACACGAGTACATAACTCCTGTCTATTATATACATACACCAGTACATAACTCCTGTCTATTATATACATACACGAGTACATAACTGCTGTCTATATATACATACACTAGTACATAACTCCTGTCTATTATATACATACACCAGTACATAATTCCTGTCTATTATATACATGCACGAGTACATAACTCCTGTCTATTATATACATACACCAGTACATAACTCCTGTCTATTATATACATACACCAGTACATAACTCCTGTCTATTATATACATACACGAGTACATAACTCCTGTCTATTATATACATACACGAGTACATAACTCCTGTCTATTATATACATACACCAGTACATAACTCCTGTCTATTATATACATACACGAGTACATAACTCCTGTCTATTATATACATGCACGAGTACATAACTGCTGTCTATATATACATACACCAGTACATAACTCCTGTCTATTATATACATACACGAGTACATAACTCCTGTCTATTATATACATACACCAGTACATAACTCCTGTCTATATATGCATACACGAGTACATAACTCCTGTCTATTATATACATACACGAGTACATAACTCCTGTCTATTATATACATACACGAGTACATAACTCCTGTCTATTATATACATACACCAGTACATAACTCCTGTCTATTATATACATACACGAGTACATAACTCCTGTCTATTATATACATGCACGAGTACATAACTGCTGTCTATATATACATACACCAGTACATAACTCCTGTCTATATATGCATACACGAGTACATAACTCCTGTCTATTATATACATACACGAGTACATAACTCCTGTCTATTATATACATACACGAGTACATAACTCCTGTCTATTATATACATACACCAGTACATAACTCCTGTCTATTATATACATACACGAGTACATAACTCCTGTCTATTATATACATGCACGAGTACATAACTGCTGTCTATATATACATACACCAGTACATAACTCCTGTCTATTATATACATACACGAGTACATAACTCCTGTCTATTATATACATACACCAGTACATAACTCCTGTCTATATACATACACGAGTACATAACTCCTGTCTATATATGCATACACGAGTACATAACTCCTGTCTATATATGCATACACGAGTACATAACTCCTGTCTATAATTAATACATGCACCAGTACATAACTCCTGTCTATTATATACATACACGAGTACATAACTGCTGTCTATTATATACATACACGAGTACATAACTGCTGTCTATATATACATACACGAGTACATAACTCCTGTCTATTATATACATACACGAGTACATAACTCCTGTCTATTATATACATACACGAGTACATAACTGCTGTCTATATATACATACACTAGTACATAACTCCTGTCTATTATATACATACACCAGTACATAATTCCTGTCTATTATATACATACACTAGTACATAACTCCTGTCTATATATGCATACACGAGTACATAACTCCTGTCTATAATTAATACATACACGAGTACATAGCTGCTGTCTATAGTAATTATTTTAGTTTACTAGTCTAGCTGCAAAGCTGTGGTGGGTTGACAATAAAAGTTTCTCTTGGCAAATTATACTAATGTGGCTACCATTTTTCTCTCAAGGCTTGAAAACCAGCCTAACCTCATTCTATTAATAGCAGAAGAGTTGACTCGCTGTGTAAACTATGTAAAATGTAGGACCCGATATTTTTGTATTGATTGTTACTGATAGTAATAGTTAGTAAATCAGCTGTTGCTTAGGTTTTGGCGAAACATTCTGACTAAATGGTGCCACAAGTTCACTTTTTAAGCAAAATGTCACTAGTAGTAGTGTAAAATATGTTGTCATTTCATTGATTTTGATTATTTCTATTCATTGCAATTTACAGCTTTCCAATAAAAACTGAGTTATCTAATGTTTCCTATTGATGTGGAGTTAAGCCATTATTCAAGTTTAACATTTAACCACTATTCCAGTGACAAACTTTTTATAGTTATCAATTCAAACCATGAGTCCATTTAATGAGCCACAAATGAGATTCTTCAACTCTGTTATTTACATGTTTATTTGAGGTTAGAAATACAAGCACATTGTAAACACTATGTGATCACAAGGACAATTCAAGAAAAATATAGAAATGAGGCAAAATTTTATTATAATAATACAAAATAAATGTGAAAAATATTTGGACAGACAATCGGGATTAGAAAACTATTGGACAGTAGTTAGGCTTGGCCTGGAATGATATCCTCTACTACAGCCTACCATGTGAACACTAGAACTAGGAATTTCATTCCTTTAGTAAAAATATATAACAATTAACAGAATATTAGTAGAAGCACCATTTGTTATAGACACTATTCTGACCCTATCTAAACGCCATAAGTAATAGAAGAGAAATAATATAAGTAATATATAGGCATAACATCTGTAATATAAGTGTAACATAAAGTTCACTATTTGATAATTTATAGTTGTTAGGGAAATCAGTTGATGTCAGATTCGGCAGGAACAATATATGTTCTATCTTCATAAGTACCCCTCTTACTAAGTATACGATGAATGAATATAGTGATGACAGCAGCGACTAGAGCTAAGGCTAAGCTAACAAAGAAACTAGCACTTGGTGTGTGTTCCTCAGTATACTTCCATAGCAGGTAGTTGTACAGTGCTGCAAATATATTTTAATAATTCTATCAAATGTGCAGCATTTATACAGCATGTAAATTCAAACAATGTGACCTATAATGTATACTACATAGATTATACAGTATACTGCAGAGTACATGTATATACATTCACTAACACAATTTATACATATTACACAGCGTATACAGTATATACTACACAACGTATACAGTATAAACTACACAACATATACAGTATATATTACACAACACACATACCGGATGTAAGCAGTTGTAATATCCCATCAGACCCGCTTATAAAGGCAAAGAGCTTGCTCTGGTCAGTTGAACTGACCAGTTGAGCAGCTATTGACCTCAGGCTAGCTGGTCCAGTGACCTTCAACATACCAGCCATCGGGCTGGACCACCACAGGAACTGAAACGCCTGTAATCACAGTAAATACAGCTAAACAGTTGTGCATATCCCTGATAATAGCATGCATGGTACAATGTGAATGGTAATGACTATCCAATAACCAGAGTTGTCTCCACTCTATAAGGTTATCGTGCCAACTGTACCCAACCACTACAGATACAATGCTACAGACCACTACAGATACAATGCTACAGACCACTACAGATACAATGCTACAGACCACTACAGATACAATGCTACAGACCACTACAGATGCAATGCTACAGACCACTACAGATACAATACTACAGGTCATAGGATATTGAGCAGATGTGGACGGTGGGGGGGGCAACTCCTCAATAGCGTAGAGTACATGTAGGTAGAGACGATTATCTATCTACAATGTATTTAGTGTAACAGTTGAATTATCCCTTGACACAAGCTAGGGATAACTATTCGTGTACATGTATACATACATGTATATATAGCATTGCGTAGGATATGAGGCTATATGATACGATAGGACCTCTACCAACCAGGGAGTATCTCTTGTAGTACTTACCACAGAGTCACCTGGGAAGAACCCACTGATGCCAATGAATAACAACTCTAGACAGGCGGAGAGCAGACCAATGATGGCGAGTACTGCATCAGATATATTGAGCCTCCTTTTGAATATGAAGACAGCCAACGCACCAATAACTGACTGCGCTATAGCCCCATACCCTAAAATTTACAGATACAATAGACGAGTCATTATAGTACTCAGCGATACACAACAAACAAGGTTATATTTGCTAAAAGACTGGCAATTGGCCAAACACCATAATATTGTATAATACTTTCCTTCTATTTGACCAGAATCCACTACTTGTATATAAATGATAATCAACCTACAGTTCAGCATCATATTATAATGCAACAAGTGGCTGTTGGTTCAGTAGCATACACTGACAATTAGAGGATTGGTCAGTGTCTCTGATCATAGCAACAGGTGATATATATGATCATGCTGTGAGCTACACTCTACCACCACCCCACAATACTGCATATTATATATTATACATGATTGTTGTACACTGTATACAACATGCATATAAAGGTAGTACGTACTGTCTACACGTACCTGCATAGTACCCATACACTGATCTCTACACATACCTGCATAGTACCCATACACCGATCTGTCTAGTCCCATTCTCTGGGTGTAGTAAAACAGAACGTCAAACTCTCCTAGCCCAGTGACCCATGTGAACCATATCGCTACAAGTGTTAGCTGCAGAACACCAGGGAAACCTTGAAACACTGTAGATAACACTTTACCGATGCTACAAATAGAGTGGAATACAGTTACAAAGTTATCTATTAGTGCACATGGGTGTCTTACTGAAGAAGGATAACTGTTGAATGTAAACAACATCAAAAACAACTCAGTAGGCTGTATGTAACTCATAGCTGGCCATCAACATGTTGTCAATGTCAATCATTGACAATCATTAATCTAATTCTAAAGGCTGAACTAAACCAGGGTGAGTTAACCAATAACTAGCATATCTCCATACAATATAGAACACCAGACCACACTACATTCCTAACTAATAGAATCATTGTACTAATAATGTTATGACAGTTCCTTGCAACCAAAAAACACTGGTACTCTGTATACATGCATGGTCATCATTAAGTATCGTTTATGGACATGTATGGGTCTTTTTTTTCCACTCATTCCAAGTTATTTGTTCATCGAATGTTTTCACTGGTGATAATCAAAGATACAATCAACTTACTTCAATGAAGCTAGTACTGTGGTGTTTGCCACAGTATCAGCGTACTGGTTCTGCTGACTTGGTGAGGGAACATTCCAGAATCTTATGATAATGTAGATAATAGAAAGGACACTAAGACCAATGACGACAGCAAACGTTCTCTCCCATCCGAGTATTGGATCTGTAAATGTAAAATATACGAACATAACAAGAGTGACATAACTGATACATGTACAACTAACACGCTACACAGACAAGTCTACATACCAAGTAAATAAGGCAAGGGCACACATTTATGCATAGTTCTATAGAATATCTAGTTATGGGTTAGTAAAATTGAGCAATTTTTTTTCTGAGAAATTTGAACAGCTTAGAACTATATAAATGGCTTTCAAGAGATCAACTCTACATGCTGTGCTAACAGTTTACTAGCTTAGGGCAGAAAAACCTATCATTCAGGGAATAGAATATTCTAGTTACCGAACCATCTAGTGACAGCCTCCGATTACTTACCGTCAGGTATATTAACTAGACTACCGACACTAAAAGAGCCAACGGCGGTCCCTATACCCATCACCGCTTGCAACACAACTATACGCACAGTACGGTACTCTTCACTGCTTGTCGTAGACAGGTGGCTAAATATAAAATAGATAAATATATTAGCTAGAAAAAAACTACAACACAACATTTACCTCAAAGCTGTTCTTGATCAGTTGAGCCAAGAGTGAAATATAACTAGCCAATGAAACTGACTAGCAAGGCGCTACATATATGAATTTCTACTTTGAAGTTGCCCTCTCCACTTGTTGAGAGCAGAAGTTTGATCACAACTTACAGATTTGGTGGCTTTACCTGAAAGAAGCCATAATAGCAGACGCAAAGCCACCACTAGCACCAGTAATGAAAGCACCAATCAGCATATAGTTTACATGTAACATCTCATAGCTCGCCATCAACAGGTAGTATGAACAGCCTAAAACACAGAGCCACATTGATATCTAGAACGTGAAGGCTCTATGTACATTATGGCTGTCTATACCGATCGGACTAATGAATAACAATGAGTTACAGACTTTAGTTACAGCGGATGATATAGTACTAACAGTAAAAATCATCACTGGTAGGCAAAGGATGCGAATCGAATAGCTAGCATGATAGTTAACTGTTCACTATCGACCTTGGCATATAGCATCGAAACCAACTTAAAGGTGAGACCTAAATATTCATAGATGAAGGCTGACAGTGGAGAATTTCTCTCCCACTTTCTTATAGAATAATTAATAGCAAATCCAAAGTTTGCCATAATGTGAGACTAACTGGTTGGTGGCAAACCATACACAGATAAGCAATAACACAGACATACCTAATGCTTGGCCTAGAAAAGGCAAAGCTAAAGGAAGTCTCCTGCCGTTTCTGTCTCCATACATTCCAAGTAGTAAAGTGACGATAGTTGAGGGAATGGTAAAGGCTATAGTCTGATAGAACATATACATGGAGCCACCCTGTGACACCACATTCTCCTCTTCGGTGTTGTTAGCAGTTATCTTGGCGTTTACCAAATCTGTGCAGAGATCAGCGCTGTAGTTGTGCAACGTTCTACAAACCTGAAAAATAAATCAATAAGATGAGCTGCCTAACCGATAGAGCAGCCTGTTGCCAAGAAAGCAAATTTATAAGTTTATAGCCCAAAAGTATTTTCAGCCTGTGCTTCATCGCACACCATTCAAGTGGTTGAAATATTCTCCACTTTCCTCTGCTCACACCTAACATAGTATTGGTAGACAACAACACTACGCAGCATAGTGTGGCTCACGCGAATGTACATAAGAAAACCATAGCTGATGTTTAGTAGTATAGCTAGTGGAAAGATGACTAAAAGGTCATAGTAAAATTTAATGAGTGACGTGTAAATCATCCCAGCCATAGCAGTGATGCCAGCAACCTAACTATTATATAGACTTATACGATACTGACTATGTATTAGAAAGGCATTTCGCATAAGAGGGTAGATATCCGTCCCTTATAGGCCTACAGTAGGCCTACAGACTGTCTATAGTGTAGGCCTATCTTATACATGTGGAGTACAGTCTATAGTGTACCTTATACATGTAGAGTACAGTCTATAGAATACCTTATACATGTAGTGTACAGTCTATAGTATACCTTATACATGTAGAGTACAGTCTATAGAATACCTTATACATGTAGTGTACAGTCTATAGAATACCTTATACATGTAGAGTACAGTCTATGATATACCTTATACATGTAGAGTACAGTCTATGATATACCTTATACATATAGAGACTACTTTGTGCTGGTATCAGATAGTAGAGACATATCATGTAGACCATCATCACTGGCTCCACATACACCCTGGAGAGTAGTCTCGTGCACAACGTCATGCTGGATGCACGGAAATTACTACCTGGAAATGCAGACTGGGTGTCCTAAAATATAGCATGTTGTCAAAGTTCACTAGGAAGAGAACTGTATATTCTAGTAAAATACATGTACATAAAATTATACATTCAAACAAGGCAACCCATAAGAGACTGTGAGATGCTAACAGAGATAATGGACCTTGCAGTTACCAGATAAGTCATTGCAGTGGCCACTAAGTTTTTTCACCGAACTATAATAAGGGGCCCTAACCATCGTGTTTACTGTTTAAAATGACAACAGTACTATTATGACAAGCATCTAGTATAGAAAGCAGGCCAAGTCTTATAATAATCACACTAATCGTGCCAAACACTATTGTCTAGATAGTGATGCCACGATATAAACAACCATTATGCCCATCTTCAACCTTTTAGCCTATATGTTGCATATCTGTCAAATATCACATAGTTGGCTATATTATGCAGACGAGCCTCCTAAGGCCATGTGACATCTTCCGTATCGGCAGTGATTCCCCCTAAGCACAGGGCTCAAGATTATTATCAGACATTTTCAGAATTGACTGCACTTTCATTGTGCTAGATGGCAGCCACTTGTAGGCCTACTAGCTGGCAAAATTGCGGTAAATTTTGCCGCTCCATTATTAAATCCGGAGAGGCATGCCGAGATTAGAGGGAGGGATAGGCCTAATCAAATCCCATGATAATCTTGCAAAATCTTTGTATGCTATGCAGTAGACTCAACTTGTAATAATTCAATAATATTAATAATTAAATAGGACCCAACTATTAGGCTATTTATTTCAATTATTTCAGCATTTGTCTAGATAATTATTTGAAAACAATATTATATATTTATTCCTTAGGTATTGTTTCTCTATTTAAGATTCCATTAATTGTTATGTGAATTCTAACAGTAATCCAGAACAAAAAGTTCTGTGAACCAAGATACATCTATAGTTAATAGTTCATATACATGTATAATGTATAGCCTACTCATACAAAACTTCATTCTTATTTCAGAGTTCTATTAGAATTAAAGGAGAATATTAGAAAAGAAACGGCTCTACAATCACAATGCATATATTAATAATTATATAACAAATATTAAAATTAATAGCCCTATAGTAATAGCAAGTATAGTAAAGTACAGTATTATATCAATTTTGAATTTACATTATGATTATATTTTTCATTGACATTTTTCTATGTAGAGCCTATACTAATATTATATTATTAAAGAACAGCAAAACATACTCTTCATGTTTTAAATTTAAAATTAGAATACAAATATGAAGTAGAATATAATTATAATTATAATAATAGTTATTGTTCTATAATAGTTAGTCAAGAGATAAAAAAATTAGATTGAAAGAAGTCTGAATTATTTTAATTGAGTTGATTCAATGATTGATTTTCCTCTGACTGGACGCGTGTGCAAGGTTTGTACTCATGTTTGGTGGTATCACTAGAGCAAGGAAATCAGGCAGCAGCAGCAACACCATCCAACTAACATAAAACTCATACCATTAGGACTATCACTATGATCGCATTATTATTTTATATATACATGTATATCGCTAGACGCTATTAGCTAAGCAAGGCTTGTTACAAGCACGGCTATGCTTGCGCTCTGCTGTAGAGGGTAAGCATAGCTACAAGGATATAAATATAAGTAGCTTTGTAAATGCTATTGCAAAAAATGAGGTTATGTCTACAGCTATAAAGACAAAAGCAATAGCTTTCTAAATAATATCACAAAGCATGCGGCTATGATTGATTGATGATCTGATGGAGATAATGGACTTTCACATGATCAAGGAGTTCAGCTGTTGTAGCATTGACAATCTGTTGAGTTGTCCTCTCCCGACTTCTCTTTGGCTCACACTATAGAGTTACGTACATACAAAGGAAGACAACTCTATGGGTTACACAGTCGTAAGAAAGTCTATAGAAATGTGCAACATAAACAAACGTCTCATTGGCCAGCTGCAGCAAGAGTGAATTTTCATTGGGTAACCCGCAGTCAGCGAGTCTTGCACTATCTTCATATTTTCTATTTCCGACACCGTTTTCTTCAATTTTTTATTTCAGACGAGACGCTATCTTTGTGAGGTATCTGGTTTATATAATTATCACTAATCAGTTCACCTACATGATTATGAAATTTGCATATGCTGTAGACATGTGCTACTGTCTAAATTTTGAGTTCTGCAGAGCTATTCCATTTAGCATTATGAAAATATATTTCTATTTTTATGTCTAATCTTATAAAATCTAAATCTAAATAAATCATAATAAATTAGACATAAAAATGGAGATAAGTTTTCACATGCAAAATAAAATAGCTCTGCAGAAATCAAAATTCAGACAGTAGCAAATGTCTACAGCATATGCAAATTAATTAGTGGATATATATCTTTTATTAGATTGAATCTAGTAAAATATTTATCCACCAATAATTTTGGTTTTTTTAATAATTTAGCCTATTATAGTTTTAAATTTAATAGTCATTTTAAACTAATTTATGTATACATGTAGGGTGGTTAATATGGGCACTCATTGCTCTGGAAACTCTTGTGCCCACTCTTCTGGTTCAGCTTATCACCAAACAATAGATGAACTAGAATTTGAGAGAGGTATATGGACAGCTGCCATCGATGGAAATCTACAGAAAATGCAGTCTATAATTAACAGAGATGCGTGCAATGTGAATAAACAGGACAATAATGGCTACACTGCACTGGTATATTTCATTAACTGTATTATAAGTAGTTGGTTCTTTTACTTAGGCCTAATATTCAAGTCAAGTAATCTGTTGCTCTGATTACTAGTTTCACTCTCCCACAGATATAGGCAGGCTTTGTAACTCACAGCTATTCTTCAGGAGGCCCATTAGTCATCGAGTCCAAATCTCTTAGCCAATAATGCCTTCTCAGTTCTGATGAAACAATAGGTGTCTTCGCGACCTAAATTTTAATTTGAGAAAATATTTTTCAGCACACATCCGTTACAGAGTCACGAACACACAGAAGGAAAATCCTCATTTTCGCGCGAAGAAATTCGGTGTACCGATAAGTGAGGGATGGTTTCGTCCGGCCAAGCAAAATTCTAGGCCAATAGCCTTTCTGGCCTAGGTCAGACGACCATCTTGTGGTTTTCATTTGCGACCCGGGTCTGTCCAAGAGGTCGCGAAGACACCAAATGCCCTAAGTGACAAAATTTCTAAAGCTGACTTTTTTAGATTGTCTAACAAGCATTAAACATGAGAATGTTAATAAATAATTAGAATTTTTTCTTATTTTGCTATTTTTTATTTGGCAAACTACCGTAACTACAACACTAATGTTTTTGCTAAAGGTAAAATGCCCTATGTGACTTGTAGTCTCTGTACTGTCCAGGTTCTGCTTTTTTCCCGATCGCAGTTTTTTTCCCAGCTACCCCTTAGGTAATCACCCCTTTGCCTTCCAACTGGGTTCTGCACCTCGATTAGCCATGCTATTGTGCATAGAGAGCCCTCATCATATTTTTGCATAATTCCTCTCTTAATGATTGATTAATGATGAAAAGATACAATCTAATCAAATAAATAATAGGTCAGTTATGAAATGATATGAACTAATTGAGTATGTTGGCAGAATGCTAGTCAATAACATCAAGAAAATGGGCTTGGTTATGGTTGGAGGGAACTTTAAAAACATGTTGGAAGGTTGCCCAATAAAAAATGTATAACAGCCACCTACTGAAAATAATGCAAAGTGCACATAGGGCATGTTTCCATGAGGGGGCAGAATAGATAGCATGACCTACTAGTTTTTAGCCAATAAGTAGCATGACCTACTTGCCCTTCACCAATAGGTCACGGGATTTAAAGCTGCAATGGCTTTTCACATGAGTAAACAGTAACAGTGTATACTGTGGTTTATAGTTCATGTGGGGGTGTTAATTCTAAAGGATATAATAACTAATTATATCTTATAGGCCTAACAATTCTTTTAAGTGTTTATCATTGCCCACTATTTAGTTCCGAATATAGTAAATCCATATCATAGTTCAGCATGATTAAGAAGTCCTTGTAATACTACATTGTATGTATAAACTGTATATAGGCATATGTGTAGTTATTCTCATGCATTGCAGTATTTTACTAGCTTAAAGTATCAGACAGGAGATATGAATAGGCTGGGTGTTATCTCCTCATGTACCATATTTTAGCACTATGCTGCCAGAGCTGGTCATACAGAGGCGTGTAAGCTGTTGATATCTAGCGGGGCAGACATTAACGCCAATTTGAGAAGTGGCGACACAGCGTTACATCGTGCGAGTTATAAGGGAAGAAATGACGTGGTAGAGCTGCTGATATCACATCGTGCTGAGGCTTTGCAGGGAGCTGATGGACAGACTCCTCTGCACAAGGTAGGATTCTGAGCTATAAAATATTTAAGATCGTTTACAGTTTCAGGATGTTAACTATTATAGAAGTGTGCCGTCCACTTTCAGTATCATACAACAGTGTGATATTTAGTATGAATCTGGAGGCTGTTATTCCTATTATACTCATTGGCTGTTGATTGCTGCTTACAGTCGTCTGAGGTCGTGATAACTCCAACACTTGTGACCAGATTCTATGGTGCTGGCGTAAAATTACCTATGATATAATCAATATAGTTCTTATTACCGAAGCCTGTTCTATCATAATTCTAATGTCTGTTAGGTCACTATTCACTGTTCTATCCCTGCAGTAGTCTGGGTTTTGGTTTTGATAATCAGAATACGCTTGTGCCATGACTAAATTAATATTGTATTGCAGGCAGTAGAGCAGAAGCATTTCCAAGTATCTAAGCTACTTGTTGAGAGTTATCCCCACCTCACATCTGTACAAGACAATAAACATAGAAAACCAAGTGACCTATATAATACTGGTGGTGAGAACAGTGATTGGGAAATGCTACTATCAACTGGGTGACAATGAAATGCCTAAGTGCTTGGATCTAAGTCTGTGGGGTTAGGGGAGGATGGTTGGTTGTCCCATACCGATGTGTAGGCCAATAGGAATCAATGCAGCTAATGTTACATATTGTATGAATACATGTTCTTTATGTACATGTATAATGAAAACGTGAAATGAGATACCCGCTATTTATTTGTCATACATAGGCATAGAGATGTTAGACATAGATATGCATTTATATCAGTTGTATCTATTCAGCAACAACGGGACATACATGTATACTGTACAATCATTTGCTTTATGTAACTTTGTCTTTTATTTTTAGCTCTATAATATTTATATCTGTGTCTATGTACATTGTACATACATCATGTATTTACTTGTCTAAGTGCAACTGTATGCACAATCATAGATCCTACTCATATTACTAATGTAATATTTGTATGGAACTGCATGTAACTAATAAAATCATATGAGTCAAAGAATCATACTTCATTTCCTGTTTACAACCTGTGGTACTTTTTATATGTAAAGCTATGAGCAGATAAATCTCGCTGATAGTCCATCATGCTACACTGCCTTTATTGACCCTAATAAGAAATTGTCCTTTCTCAGTGCTTTGCTCAAAAGTTGGGAGAGGACAACTTCTTATTGTGTTCATGATGGCACTACCTCCTTATACTTAGTCATACAGTATTATATCAATTTAGTCTGTGATATTGCTGTGTTCAGTCATGTAGCTGGGTCTAGCTGCAGCCATGGCACCACATATGCCAGGAGAGCCCTCCAAAACTCGGGCAAACTTATAATGTAAGTCATGTCCTGGTCTCTTAGAGGATCCCTGTCACTAATTCCCCTGGTCAGCAAAATGTAGTTTTATGTAAAAATGAATGCTGGAGCAAAGTTATATATTTCGGAGTTGTGCTCTCAACATGTTTTCATTTCTCATGATGCAACACACTATGCACTATGTGCTGCCCAGGGACAAATTTTTCTATGACCTTAGTGATGCATGGGTTCTACCTCTACTACTAAAGAGTAGTGACTGGCATCAGCTGGTGTAACAGAGTGCAGTACTGTACTAAGTAGCCTGTAGACATGACACTGTGTTAATAGTATAAATAATACATGGGCCCTACTGATAAAATATGTAGTACACAAGGCAGTAGTGCTGTTATTCTGTCTGAACCTAGTAAATCCCAGTTTACAGTCCGAGTAGCCTGGAGACTGAAATGAAAATCTACCTTTTAGGGGAGAGAACTTACGGTTCTAAATAGATATGGGCTGCATATACATATACATGTAGTATATCAGGTAAAGCAAGCTATGCTACAAGCAACTGCACAGAGTACAAAAATGGAGCTCATTTTAAACCAGTTTTTACTTGCCTCCTGAACGAAGGTTGACTCTGGGTGGATTTACACCGTATATGGTCCTATAAAGACCTCAGTGGAGTATAAAACAGCATCTAACATGAGACAGCTTCCAGTTAGAGTATAAGCACAATTTAGTAAGAAAGGTACTATTCAAATGAAAGTAGCATACATGTACATCAGTCTTGTGGACAATTAGTGAGTAGTTTGAAACAGTCATTTAGTCGGATCGTCTACATTGCGTAAAATGCATATGCATGTACATATATGTAAATGGTAACTTCATCAAGGATAGGTCAGACGGTCTATGTGTTATTCCATTTTATGATAACGGTCTACCTGTGAGCATGAACATCTGCCGAATGAATAGGTCAAGGACATGCAGGTAGCAGGGCACAGCAATACTACACATTGATGCATCGCTATATAATAATATTCGTATATCATTAATAGTTGATAGGTAATGTTTATGGTATAGACTCAACCCCGAGATTTCTGCAGTGATGTACGTACTGTAGAACTAAAAAAGTTGCTGATGGATTGAACAAACCTGTCAGTTGCTTTCTCATTAATATCAGATGTTTATATACATGTATATGTAATCTCCAAGCAAGGTACACCCACCTATTTAGTTAGAAATTGTCCTCTCTCAATTTCTCTGGAAACAATTGAAAAGAAAAGACACTGAGGGAGGACAACTTCCAATTGCATGTATGATCAACAGCTTATGAGTGCCCTTGGCGTAAACACCCTTATCCTGAATGGATCCTAGTCAATGATTTTGATCATATGATTATAACATGGTGATTATACCGAAATCAGATGCACATTGTATGAATGAATTGAAGATAGACACTTTCATGTAACACACATGAATATGGTGACTTGTGTAAGACCTGTAAATATACAGTAATTATGTAGTGTGTCAGCCTGTAAATATACAGTAAATATGTAGTGTGTCAGGCTCGTAAATATAAGTAATAGCAGCCTTCTGCTTTCTGAACACTGCATTGCATACGTACATTAGTGTGGCTATAGACTTGTCCCCTCTTAAATAGTGAGAGGACAACTTCAAATAATTTTCACTAACTTATGATGTATGCTCGCAATAGTGTCATCACATGGTTTTACCTCTGTACACAAGTAGTCTGTGGGTACTAGACAAGTACATTATCAGTATACAAACTATCTAGCACCTCCCCGAAGGGTACAAACACTGTACCAATAGCTGTTTCATAGACACCATATACACATACTTGCCAAGGAGCAATAGCAAGAAATCTGGTCTCGTCTGCTTAAAATCTCTGGACAAGTATCAGAATCACTGGACACTGTTTGGGTGTACATAATTTAAATAAAAGTTATCTGTAAAAGGCATCAAATTATCTATTTTAGTGTTATCAGTAGCTTTTAAAATATTTTCTTCAATGTATAAATGGCTTACCTTAGTTTATATCTCTTGCTCTAAGAGGATTGGTAACATTTTGACCATGTGGTATAAAGTCAGGACGGCTGAAAAATTAGTAGGGACCAGCGCAAAAACCAGGGGGTGCCTTGATAAAATGTGTACACTTGGAAAGTATGCATACATGTACATGTACATATACATGTACTTCCTACTCCACATGTAATGTAAAGTGAGCTTTCGGAACTTTTTGCTTTAGATCCTTCCACTGCGGCTTCAGTTGCTTCAGAAACACCACAACAATGTGGCAATTTGGTACTTCCTTGTCTGGTATGGAATAAGTTCACTCTAATATCCTGAATCTTGTTATGTATATGTACATAGTATTTATACTTATCTATCTATATTTATATAGATCAATATGCCAAAGTTTGTTGCAACCTTCTCCTCAAAGTTTGTTTTTTAAATATTTGAAGATTTATCAATATATTTTAAGATAATCAGAGTTTTTGAAACAGCGCATTGTAGAAATCAATGAAGGAGCTGGGAATGTAGACTAGTTATTTAGTTGGCTAATTTGCTAAGTATTTACATGGCAGACCAGACTTGGGTACAACCTGTACATGTACATGGTGTCAATGTCATACAAATTTATCTCTGTAGCAATACCTAGGTATATACATGTAGTTAGAAGCCATATATATAATTTATATATTGTTATTTATAATAGCATGAGTGTAAGCAAAAACATCAAAAAAATTAAATTAAATAACATTTCATTTTGACAGTTTTAGCAGTGAATGTTAAGGAAATAGGTTACCAAAATAGTTTTCTGTTACCTGTTGTTGTCTGTCAACATGTCATTATCTAAAGCTGTACAGTACTGGTCCACTCTGAGGTAGGTGCAATGTTATCGGGTTTACACATAGCCTGAGCACCTCTTTAAAATTCCTGATGAAGGAGCTGTCTTATCCAATACATACGATGTCACCAATAACCTACTTGTCCCAACCAAGAGCAGAAAAAGAGCTAAGGCTAAGTATTTAGTATGTAATATTGCACCTACAGTACAAGTAACTGCTTACTCTGTTGCTACTCAGGTGGACTCTAAAGCTGGGGGTTAGCTTGTCCATATGATATTGTAATGTTTGTATGGTCGAGGGACGACCTACTAGCACAAGTGAAGAGCCTATGAGTGGTGCTAGGCCTTCTGCATTACATGAAGATCGACAGGTACTTGTAGTTATAAAGTTAACTAAGACGACCCATGTGATCCCGAGGCTATGCCTATTGCTATACTTGAGAAAGAGTATGTTCCGTCCTAGTAGGTTGTTTGGGCATCAAAGTCAAAGACTTTATCAACTGGAACTAACCTTAGCAACGAGAGAAGACTCTGTATGAAGCTTGGTTTCCAGTTAGCCGGTTTTTGACCGCCGGCTGACCGGTAGAATAAGGCCTGTCGTGTGGAAATCAAAGCCACTAGAAGACCGTAAAGCCTGTAGCTGACCGCCGGTAAGTTGAAAAATTTCAACTTGCCGGCGGCTAATCATTGATCGCAAGCTGTGCCTGGAGAATGAATACCACGACCTGCGGTCACCCACCGGCTGTAAAGTAATTGAATAATAATAGCACTTTTATTGCTTTGTTTATTACATGTATTGAGTGAAAACATATGTCTCCAGGTGCCTTCCCGGTCTACTGCAGGTCCACTGCAGGTCCCCTGTAAGCATCTTGCTGTAGCTGGGAAGGCTACCTGTAGGCATCTTGCTGTAGCTGGGAAGGCTACCTGTAGGCATCTTGCTGTAGCTGGGAAGGCTACCTGTAGGCATCTTGCTGTAGCTGGGAAGGCTACCTGTAGGCATCTTGCTGTAGCTGGGAAGGCTACCTGAAGGCAAAGCCTGTGAAGTGGAAACCACGTTGACTGCAGGCCACCTTCAGGCTACCTGTAGGTAGGACCTGCTGAGTGGAAACCAAACTTAAGTAGTATAGATGTGTCTTTATTGAGATCCAAGCATCAACTGAGACAATGACAGTATAAAACATCGCTTTATATAGTTTTTAACTTCCAGAAAAAGGTTCTGGTAAAAGGCCGACGTAGCGTTGTCCGGAAATTGCACAACAAGATGGAGGCCAGAGGCCCGAGGCCCTACCTTATATGGGTCGGCCATAACAAAAGATGCTTAAAAACATGCAAAACATGTGCAAAACTAATTATAGCAATTTCTGAGACGTCGGCCCCAGTTACATGGGTATAAAAACAGTATTTACACTTAGTAATTATGACATACTCGTATAGTTCAACAGTACATAACCTATAGGTATATGCATGAATAGACAGTAAGTACAAGAGTATTTGGACGAGTGTGAGTTGAGCAATGACAACAACAGGCAACAACAGGTGTAATGCTGTCCATCAGGCAGGCTGAGGTCGTACTAATAAATGTCCTGACCATTGCAATATGACGCGGCAAGAACATACAAGTAATCTCTCTATGTGGAGTGGTAGAGCAGTCCGTACTCACATGATTGTGTTTGAATATTTAATACATTCTGCTATTTTATTTCTATGTATTACCTGTTATTGTTTTACTCTCTGCATTTTCCAATTACAGTGATTATCAAATGAGATTTGACTTATCCAACACTACCTGTAAATTAAATAAAACCATGCACTTGAAACTGTGGGTAGGTATTTTGGGTACAGTTGATACCTGACGCTTTTTAAACTTGCGATATTCGTTGAAGTTGTGCGTCTGTGTAGCATACACTTTACGATTGCTGCAGTATAATCTCGTGATAGCAATTGCCTTCTACTTTACTGTAAGCTTCAGGAAAAATGGTTAGTTTATTCTATTATTATTGTATATTTCAATGTGCATCACACAGTACCTTCAAAACCGACCGAGTTCCACCGAAATGAGGATGCTGCGATATATTCATGGCATCAGCCTAGAAGAGCATAGAAGGAATGGAGAGATTGGAGAACTACCAAGAGTAGAGGCTTTCAGGGTGATAATGAGAAAGAGAAGGCTGCAATGGTATGGGCATGTGTGTCGGAAAAGGGAGGAGGAAGACATTAAGGGAGTCGGTAATATCAGTGTTGAAGGCAAGAGAAAGAGAAGTAGACCGAAACATAGGTGGATGGACACAATTAGAACAGATATGAGAATGTGGCAATCAGAAAAGGACGATACCAAAGATAGAGCGAGATGGAGGTCGCTGATAGAGTTGGCTGTGTGTTAGGATTAAAACGGTTACGGTGAGAAACGGTGAGAAACTGTATATTTCAACGTGTAAATATTTATTGTATATTTTGGGTATCGCAACAAGAAACATAAAACAAAGAAACCGGAAAAAATAGTTATAACAAAACAGAACAATAGAAGAATAACAATCTTCGTGAATATTCTGGTAGGAAAGATGTCTACCATTGTGAATAATATACAAACAATAGAGACCATAGAATCTGCTACTTCTGGTTCTCCCCACCTGAGATAAATAAATCTCATGTATTAAATATAAATAACAATGTCTACAATTGTCTTAGGCGCATTAGCAGAGCAGTGAGGATGTATAATAACACATGCACATGAAATAGATACCTGTTCCACAGAAGTTAAAAAACACGATAAAAATATACTATCTTACAACAAATACATTGTATAATTATTTCATGCCATCTCTGCTATCCAGAAGGTACCACTTCACCACTGTAGAGTTAAATTGATTAAACTGTGTACAAATATAAAGAAAACAAGACTGACTATCAAATATCTACTCAGTGGAATGTGTCTAAGTTAACCAAATAAGTAGTGCAAGAATATACGCCATGTGATTCACTGGGCGAAAGTCATATATTTTCGTGTAAAAGATATTCTTGATTTTCACGAGATCAGAACAGGTTTGAGTGATGACTATAAAATTCTTTCATCTGATTTACAGCTAGACTCATGCGGAGGTAAAAGTAGCACTTGTTGCTGCGTGTCTTCTTTCAGTGTGTTCTGATTGTAGTCTGAGACGGCCTCTCCGCTTTCGAGACTGTTTAGTGAAGTTTCACTCGGGATCTTCTGAAAGTTTCCATTCTGTAATGAGATACATATTTCTTTATCGGATTGTCAAGGTTGCAAATTGGGTGACCTTCATTTCAATTACCAAATATCATGAAATACTGAATAATTGGCAAGGTTTCAAGTACTTTTCACTTTGCAGAAAAATCATATGCAGACGATGTGTGCAGGTTGCCACAAAAAATAATAACTTTACCTTTTCTCTGTGTAAATATTTGGCACACGTGTAGACTATTCCACCAGAAAGATTCATCGCTACGCCACTGATCAGTGCCGAATTAAACTGAACCCCTTCAAATGTAAACATACCCACGGTAATCTGCACGACTGACTTCATGGTCCCCACTACGCTTGTGGTTAGAGCAGAGTTGTTGCTACAATATGACAGCATTTCTATCAACAGCATAAGATTACAGCCCAAAGGTTGGCATGACACACAAATTTGGCTAAAAACAAAGTATTGTTGTTGTACTAAACCACTATTGTCGCCGCTATTCAATATTTGCAAAATAATATTGTTCATCCTATTTCAGTAAGATTGATGTGTTGTTTGTGTTTGGAAACCTAGCTCTTGCCAAGAAAACCCTCACCTTCAATTTTTAGCCTACGTATGTATGTTGGGAATTTTGGAAGCACTCAAGTGGTTAATATAAACTGTGCTACAGAGATAGCCATAGGGCGTGCAATTCATAGCATTGTTATTGCGGGCATTGCCTATAACTTTCTTGTTTATCGCTGTACTCAAGAGCTATTTATGGAATGACAGTGTTAGTGTTGACTCAATAAGATTACTTGGCTATTTCATACTGTAGCTCACCTATGTAAAAACTTGCCAAGTATAGACTTATCACAGGCATAGCAATAGGAACTTAACAGGTCTCAATTCCGAATGGAGGTCATAATAGAAATAGCCAACATTCAAATGGGTTTATCTTGGCTGCCACTAGGTTTACACAGACAAACAACACATTAATCTTAATGAAATAAGATGAACGATATTATTTGCAAATATTGAATGGTACGACAGTAGTGGTTTAAATACAGATTACTGTTCCATCCATGCCTACAGGTAAAGTCCATCTATGATGTGGTTTCGATTGTAGAATGGAATACTTGCATTAGTTTTTCGCTTCTGTAACAGGCTACTTGCATGTGTGTTATACAAAATTTCACCTTGCAAATATAGCATACTACGAGCACTGGTACAAAGGCTAGAATAGTATAGTGTATAGCAGGTACACAGGCTAGGATAGCATAGTGTATAGCAGGTACACAGGCTAGGATAACATAACACAGTGGGTACACAATGGCTAGGATAGCATTGCGTATAGTGGGTACAAATGCTAGGATAGCATTGCGTATAGTGGGTACAAAGGCTAGAATAACATTGAGCCTAGTAATGGGTACTAAGGTTAGGATGGTGTAGCGTAAACAGACGAACCTGTTACATAAGTAGAGAGTGAAGCTAAGGAAAGACCCGAATATTATTTGGGAACACAAGGAGATAATAAACAGGACATTAGTGTATCCATCATAGTGAAGTACTCTACCAAATTCTCCAGTAGCTGCAGCTAACACGGCTAACACTGGGAAACTCAGTACGCTATAAAATACAAATACAATATTAACATGTATGAGATTTCATTGTAAACCCAGTTGGTTCCCTACTGTGTAATAGTTGGTGTCTAATAGCCTGTGAACCATGATAGTAAGTACTACTAGTAGTCACTACTATCCTCCCTGTTGACTGAGGTAATTGTTACATTAAGTTCATTGAGTAGATCTATCGGAGTTATAGACTACTAACTATCTATATTATTACATATACCTATAAATCTTAAGAAGGAATTCTCTTTATCAACCAGTAGTAATATTATTATAAACTGTCAGCTACTTCCTCTTTAGGTTACATTACATGCTTCGCTTCATATAATAAGGAGATATTGGAGACAGAATTAACTTCTCCTGTATAATTCAACAGTGTACGTACAGATACAGCACATGTGCAACGTACATCTCAGATTGAATAGTTACATGTTTAATGTATGTGAAGTTATTTATGCAAGGAATTTATCAATTGAGCAGTCAGAGACTTGTTGTATGTAATGCTTATATATGTTTTATGTACTACATGTATGTACTACCTGCATGTATGAATACAAACTTAACGACACAAATGGGTAAACTTCTCATTGCAGACTCTGCCATCTCACACCAACCTTGGGCCAGCATTGTATACTAATTATAAATTGTAGGTTGGTTCTCCACCCACACACCGCACACCTACCTGCTAATATATAGTATATCTGGTGTGGAGAAGTTGTCAGCAAGTCTCTGTAGGAGAATGAGATGTAAGGACTTTGAGATGACACTTCCTGCACCTACATTATGTAAAATAATACAACAATAGAACATGTCCCATGTGTGCCCACCTTTATTGTTCAGGTGTGCCACTTCCTTCTTGGTTTACGTCAAAATTTCAATAAACCAAATTCTTGGCACTGAAAATGTGTGACAAATTTGTTGTTTTTCATATATCAAGACACCTACACCTGTATTGTGTGACTGTTGGTGCTGTTTCTTGGCTCCAGAATTGAAACAAAAATTTGACACATGATTTGCAAAAGAGGAACTGGACCACATATTGGGAAATTGCTGATATATTACATGTTTTATATCCTGCCAAATGGATTAAGATTAGGAATAAATAATGAAATCTAGTGAATGACAGTTTACTATGGGATTTGCAATCAGAATAATTTGACAGACAGCCTACGACCTAGTAACCATGGCAACACTTTTAGGAATCTCATAACAAATTATACTATTTGGGGGCTAATGAGTCATAAAGTCACTCGGTTTTTATATTAAACTGATGCTCTGCCTCTATAATGTACTGACATAGTCTATGAGCTGACGGACACACAGATAACTGTATAGCAATTTAAATATGAAAACCGAAACAAAGTTTTGTGTGCTTACGATGAAATTAGTCTAATGGATGCTAATGTTAAGGAGGGCTACAAAACTACCATGATATGTATTCGACCATAAATCACAAAATGCTCTACTACTAGATGTAGTCAAAACTTTTCCTAGATGCTCTGAGTGACCTATGTTGGTATTTACTACTGTCAACAGTAGTAACTTTATTAACAGTAGTTTGTACCTCATGAATTTATATAATCTACAAGTACATGTATGTACACTTACTAAATGCATACGCCTCTAAGTGGAAAGTGATATCACCGCTAGCAGCTATAACACATCCTACAGACATCATAAGCACTCCTAAGGCTATGTATTTATTCGGGAAGGATTTGTCGAGGAACAGGGCACTCAAGACCATTGTCACTAGAGGGCCATTTCTCTTCACCATACTAAAACACAAGTATATGAATACCATGATACATCTGGACTGCAGAATATACTTGTAACCTTGGTAATACAAATGTATATTATTTTTAATCGAAATATCCATAGTACTGTTGCTTCCTACCTTGTATTCAACTTCACATCGTGACATTCAATCATGAAAAATTTTCAAGAATTCTTCCTTCTACATCATGCGAGAAAATATTTCACTTTTATATAACAACAAGTTTTCAAATGGGTATTAGGAGTAAATACTACAGATAGATTACAGAAACGATATAGGTACCGCAGAGGCCCGGGTTCAAACTCCAGTCAGGGTTGACCAATTTCACAGAAGTGGAACCGAGTCCCTGACTACTCAATTGACAAATTGAAAATCATTACGTAAAATAGCATCATAATATATATTTCTTGTTTCAAAAATTGAAATAAGGTTTACAGTATTTATGAAGAGGCTAGCTCTCTAGGCTTTCTCTTTTCTCTTCACTTTTTTATTAAAATGTTATCCATGTTCCACAAAGTTGCTCTCCATAGCAAAGGTAGAATGCCATTTTGAACGCAAATTGTACATGTACATCTGGGAGAAACCCATGATGCCAAAAGCTGGGTTTTAAATAGAAAGTGCAGAATTTGGTAAGGTTACGCTACCTGTTCATCGTGAAATTCATTTCTTCTAAGGCAAACATGGAGAGTACACCGTTGACGGTGTTAAAGAATGACGGTGCGAGGAACTGTATCACATTTGCTCTTGACAGGGCAGGTAGCTCTATGCACTGGCACCAGTTGAGAAGAGTCACTAAAATATAATACAGCACTTTACCGATTTCTTGTTGTTACTATTAGAATACAAAATAGTTGTTCATGACATGATAACTGTAACGTCCTCTATTCAAGTGAAATTCTACGATTATTAGATTTAAATCACCTTTTAGTAGAACAGTAATTATTATGGCATTCTATAAGTCATGGCAATGTACAAAACTTTAATCAGAACAAAATCACTCTAAGCTATATCTACAAGTACAGAAGCAGTCGACGTTCTATACTGCACCGTTTCATGTGGACTCATCATACAAGCATAGATAGTGGAGCACAAGATATGAAAACGATTCTTGCCCCCCTCCATTGAAAATGATAATTGTAGGATTCTCCTCCCCTCCGCTATCCCACAGCATTTAACTGGTTAACTATGTCTCACATTCACTAGCTAACATCCTTAGACTGCTAGTAAACATTCTTTATGTTAGCATAAAAACGATGGAAAGCTAACGGGATGGCACTATTTTACAGAGACTAAGAGAGGAAAACTCTACATTTCTCACATTTAAGGAACGCAAAGCCTGATGGACATGGTCCATTACTGCGTTATTTAAGGGACTGTAAGATGCTTTCCCTTACCTGTTAGCAATGTCAAGGCTATCTGTGAAGTCATAAGAGTCAACGGATAGCTAAATCCAAACACATCCAACACAACTTTGGATAGGAAAGCCAAAGATGTAGCCGTAACGCCATATAGTAACGCGGAACCAACACTGGCGGCCATTAGTGCCGTGCTGTGACTCTTCGCAATTGCCGGGCAGACAGCATCTCGGACTTGATGTAGCATTTTCCCAAAATCCTCTTAGCCCATCTAACACTATATCTACACTGTCTATAATTTCGGCTTACATTCCATGAGACATCAATGGTGCATTCTGGTTAGTGTATATGTATAAAGTGAAGTATGTGTGCAGTCACAGAGCACGACTCATGGCTCAGCCTGAAGACCTGTCCAAATTAATAGCAATATTAATCTACCAAAACACCTACGTGTACCTTGTTCTACTGTACTTGAAAGTGTAAACACTGTCAGAATAAACATCTTATTAACTAAATTCAAATCAACATTGGCAGACATCAAACATTTTATTTATTGAAAGTCTGACTCAATATTGGTGAGTGAATTTGGATATTGAGCTATTGATCAACAATTAGCACTTGTACATAACGTACATGTAGATGTAGGTATGTATTGAATCTCTAGAGAAGGTAAACAGGAACCAGACAATAATTATTTCAGTACAACACGTTTACCCTGTAAATATACATTCAAAAGTAAGTTGAACCAACCTAATGGAGCTCAAGTCTGTCCAAGAAGTGAATACAACTACTCACTATCGATCATATATCACTAGCAAAACACATTTCCAATAAAATCACTATCTAGAAGTATGGAAATCAAGTTAACTAATGATATGGTTAGGTACATGTGCTATAGAGATTGGGTCTTATTAGGCTAATGACATAATTTACTTTACTGTGTAATGTAGGCTCTTCAGTTTATTAGCACAGACCCTTCACCAAACAATGCTAGCTATCAGAGACACAATAGTCTCAACAAACAATAGACAATAAGTCTCTGCTTTGCTTCTGCCAGAATTTTACAAATATCTGTCATCAGCAGTTATTGATGCAATACTCACCTGTAAGCTTGCAGTATCCTGTACGATCAACCTTGCTATGATAGTAACCAGTCCGAGAAGAAATCAATATTAGAGTTTTCGCAAAATTCTTGTCCTTAGAAACTTCCTTCTGTGGGGTACAGTTGTCTCACTCCTACATCTATTGATGTTACCTGGTAATACTACCAACTAGTCGTATTCGACTGTGAGATATTATATTAAGGATAATATAATATAATAACGTTTCACAGTAGCCACAAATCACCTTATGCACGCGACCATAAACTAATCCTAATTTATAGATATTCAGCTGACAGGGGTGGATTAGCTCATGCTCCAATGAACCTGTCCCTCACCCGGAGTGGATACATTATCGTGCTCATAGACATAATTATGATAAAATAGAATATATTCTACTGCCATGTCATGTTCACAATTCACATGTATTTTAAAACCATTCTATTTGTAGTCTTCCCATTCTAGTTTATAAATAACAAGTATTACATCAACTAGCCTACACATAACTCATCTATATTTATCAATGTACTGGCAACAGTAGAATCATGGAAGTTTGATACAAGTAAGTAAATTAAGACAGGGAAGAGAATAAAGAGGTTTTGTAGCACATTGTTGCTGACCGAGGGGGGAGGGGGTAACGCCCTACAGTAGCTATTATTACTCCACAAAAGGTTCAGTAATTACAAGTACAGGTTCACAATCATGTAACAACCAGGTCACTGGCTTGTGCCAGACAGGGGCGGCTAGCAACCAAGACCGGAGTCTGTGGACAGCAAGCTCCCGTATTGCACAAGTCCAGCAACTCTCAGTTCTGACTGTTGCTGTACAGGTGAGTGGTGAGTATAGTGCCTTGGCTAGTAGCAGTATAACTCCTAGTCAATGTATAGGTGCTCATCAACCTGTATTTAGAATAGGAATGGTGCTGCCTCCTTTTACACTAATCATTCCGCAAGGTGAAAGACAATACCAGCCCGGGTCTGCTGGAAGTAGACATTTCAGAATATGTTTTCCAAGTAAAATGCACAAGTCTGGGTCAACCGATTAAAAGGATGGAAAAAGATATCTAAGTAATTACATGATAATTTAAGTAGATAAGAAAGCTAAATAGTTGCACACAAGTGATTAAATATTATAGCATGTCCACAATTTAATATTCTTACACCATTTAGATAGTTAGTCAGTTCCAACTCGTGAGTGCTCAGTGTGTTTTGTTTTGACATTTTCATAGCCAATGCACCTCCTCATACATGTCGACTGACGTCTCTGATATAATCATATAACATGCTTTGTATTTACTGATTTACATGCATAGATAGTAAGCAATATGTAAACAAAGTAGTGACCAATAGCAAGATATAGCATAATAAAATATAAAACCACTAAAGTTAAATAAACTGCTACTAGTTAGTTTCATGTTTTCAAGACTGAAAGTTGTTTGTATTAGGCTTAAATTTGTAGATTTTATTTGCAGATTATTAGCTTCAATATTTTATTTTATCACAGTAGAACTTCATAACTTCATAAAATATTACAATTAATTTTCTACACAACAACCCCAGTATGGCTATTTTTAGGTAACTGCTGATATGATCTATCCATTCTATCTAGGTCTGGAACATACAGAATTACATTGTCTAAATTATAAAACAGCGTTGACTTGGTGGGTTTGATAGACCTTGAGCACATGCTCACGACATTCTGTTTACATAACCATAAACATAATAATATTATATTCCACTATCTCAGTATAGGGCACCCATATTTATGAATGCATGTCCACCGTTCCCATCTTGCGTATGGACATCCTTCTTGTCTTGTCTCACCTGCCTTGTCTCCAGTCTGGGGTTGAAATACACAACAAAATATGGAGAAATGAGTAAAGAGAAAGTGTTTTCACATAAATGAGTTATATATCTACATCTTCCTTTCCTAATTCAACTTTATCCTGTACAGCAAATGCTTAGCTTAGAGTTTTTGTTATCTAATTATTTCTGGCAATCTAAAACTCAGAGCAGGACATTTGTTATTTTTATAAAAGAAGCGTTATGGCAAGTTATACTATTATGCTATTGTGTTATAGTTTCATAAGGACTCCCAGGTGTCTAACCTGTTGCTCAGTTTCCCGCTAAGTACACATGAGCCGCCCTCAAGTCACCCGGCACAAGTCAGTAATATCGGCAGGAGTCAGTAATATCAGCAGGAGTCAGTAATATCGGCACAAGTCAGTCATATCAGTTTGAACTAGTCAGAGCGCCTAACGGATTTCCTCCCTTATGCAAGGCAAGTTCACAGTCCAGTATTTAGTTCATCATATTGCCATGTAGGTCGTATTATAAAGAGTATAGTTGCACTCTAAACTAAAACTGAACTTGGTATGAAATCCCCCTCAACAGCAAGATATGCATACAACATGAACATACATGTACATGTATGTATTGGTACTAACTGCAATTTAATACTAGTATTATACTGTTGTTGTATTGCACTAATACACTGTCCAACTCATATAGGCCTACTTGTGTACAATTTTACATACTCATATACAACACGTATGAAAGTAATAGAGTAAGTGTAGTAAAACAGATGATGTATCAAAGTGCCCTCTGTGACGTATGCGCCACATGATGACGCTCTATTATAATCATCGACTCATTTTACAGGTTCGTTTTGCTTACAAAGGTAAGGATAGTAATCCACTACAAAAGGTATCAATTTCTAACACTAAGAATGTTACGCAAACCGAGTCAAAATTTCTAGTTCCTACGCGAAATCTAACTGCAACATTTAAAATTTAATTGGCTCAGAGAGAAATTTGTTGATTTGTACAAGGAATTCTGCCATACATTAACCAGTATACACATTGGCCTGATCTGCACACACATTGATCTTACCTGTACACACAATAGCCCAATCAGAGTCTGGATTTGGTGCACATGTACATCATGAAATTCATATTTTATAGTCTGTAGCATTATAGACCTGTTTTACTGCATTTGATAACAATGACTGTTAACATAGACACAGAGATGTTTTATTAGATTATTATATTATATTTGGTTAAAGATTGTATCATTATAATGGCAGTTTCAATTTGTAAACCAAATAATATCACATGTATAATGTACATAATAAATATTAAGTTAAAAATTATTATAATATATTATGATAAGTCAAATTAAATAATATCATCAGTTATATCATGTAATAGCACAGTGTAAGCATTATACATGTAGAGTGTTGGTTACTGTTGACAGTAAAACAAATTACATGTAGTTGCAACATACATGTACATGTATGTTGCCATGTAACACACATAGTATGACAACGTACGCAAAGTCTGCCAATGGCAAGCAGCCGTTAATGAGCAAATTCATGGAGTAGATGAACAACACATTCTCGAGCATCCCTTTTTCAAAGTAAGTGCAACGATCATTGGTGCTTTCTATATCGAAGTAGTCCTTGTTCCTGCTCCAATAGGGACCGTGGACTAAAGTTAAATACAGATTTATCTCCCTCGTCTGCAGGTGGAGTCGGTGTCTTGGGTATGATAGGGTTGAGTTTGTGGCTCTACAATATACGACGTACAGGAAGTGGGGTTAGCGGATACACAAATTATAAACTAAGTAAGCAATGACAGTCTTATTTGGTCTCAGCTTACACCAGCACTAGACAGTCTCTCATCACATACTGTCGGTTGTACTCCGTAACTCCGTAAAGCTGTTCTCTCAGTCTTTGAACTCCGCAAAGTTTAGAAATCCAAATCACAATATTTGAAATGCAATTGTTGGACTTCAGTTTTCCTCATATCAACAAAAGTTGTAGGCCAACTATTGTACTAACAAAGACATTATTCCAGTAAAGAGAACATAACTCTAGACGAAAACAACCAATTGAAATAATGTTTTCGATCCAGATATAGCTGAAAATAAATTTTACCAACATCAACTGTGTACAGTTCTGATGTTTACGAATCTCGTAGAGAGAAATTTATTACAAATAATGTGAAGTGATTCTCATTAATCAAACATATTAATAAAACTGGTACTCAAATAGGCCCACATGTATAAATAGGGGAGTTCAATAACCCCACTAATATTAGTTGTCTAAAGACCTCTTGGATCTATTTAGGACTACCAGAAGTAGCATCGAAATGCAACTAATGACCCAGAGAAAAATAACCTTTACGTTAACTTATTATTAGGCATAAATTATTTAAACCAACAAGTCTATTAAAAAAGTTTTCTTATTTGTCCGAAAATAGAATTACAAGTGTTTTGAAGGCAACACAGGAAGATATTAAACATTCGCGGTCTAAAGAGTGTTAGCAACCAGGGCAAAGTTTCTATATACCAAGTTTATCCAGCAAACAATGCGCATAGTCATTTGCCGTGGTTCTCTCGCCAAAATGAGCAAACCGTTGCACTTTAACGAGCGCCCATCCTGTGGCCAGACACTTAGGCTATAGAAATATAGGTCGGCAGTAGTAGTTGACAGTCTGCACAAAGAGCGTACTTTTACCCTCTTTGGTTCACATGAGGCATAAATAGTCCAGACCACGTGATCAGTAGGATGGCTCGAACTTTTTGGGCCTTTTTCCTATATTTCTGCTCTTCTAAATGCTTGCATATTCTATTGATGCTATCGGTATAAACATTATGTATTCTGAAAATAATAGGCTAGCATTACAAGTACTTTTGCCAATCTCAGGGCAATTTTTCGCCAATCTTGAGAAGACTCCATTGTTTTATCGGTAATTTTTCGTTGCCGCTTATTAGGTCAGATTTCGCGCGATCCTATTGGTGTATAAAGCCGTGGAACAACTTATTAGTTCTATAAACTTTGACCAGGGTGTACCAATGAAGTTCAAGTTACTGTAACATAAAAGCATTGTCAAGGCAACCATATTGTGGCAACACAAGGGACAAGTTTTATTATATATTTTATTTTATCAGGGGATAGCGCGAACGCAGTCCCCCACTACCAAAAATTACGCACCCGAGTTATCCACATTTGGGATAATCGCAGGCGTCAACCAAACCGAAGTGCAATGGTAAGGCCTCTTCCTGGGGGATCCACCTTCTTGATCGTGGATGCCCCTGTGCCAGGTAAGTATGAGTTGGGAAGCTGCCATTCTGTGCCAAGTTATTCTAAAGACAAACTAAAATAGGTGTGCATTTACGATTATACCGTATTTTTCATCTCTGTTAAAGAATTTACTAATTGTACCTAAGTAAATAGATGCTATAACAATATTTCTACAATCTCTTATACATTCAGCTAGAGAAAAACCCATCAAAATCGACGTTTAATCACATTTACAAATCTGTAAGGGGAGATAACTCCATTTTGTAACGCCAAACGGTAGCAAACAACTCCAATACAACGTAAATTTGTAGTATTATTCTTTCACCGAAATAAAGGATAACATCAATTAACTTATTTTGCTATGCATCAGTGAATCTGTACGTGAGTTTTAGTGCCCAACTTTACTAATCCACAACATACCAATAATATAGTTGCCTTTCAATTCAACGAGTGTTGCAAGCTACTTGCATGTTTTGATTTCGGCTAGCCTGGTTTAAAAAACCGTATACATCCTATTATAACATATACATGTACATGTATATGGAGTAACTAAACTGTCTAGTTATCTAAAATGGAAAAATAGGCCTAAGAATTCAACTACCTGGTATAAAAATGTTTTATTACTTTTTGTACTGGAGCGTTGGCCATCCATAATCTTACATTCAAAAAAACCAAGTTTTAAGCCAAACCTGGTCCTCTTCATGTGCTTCAATACAAATAGATATCATACGGTAGACAGTAACATTGGAACATTTACCTTGTCTAGAGGAGTCTTGGATCGTATGAGAGGAAAGTTGTTTGGTTTGGTGTTAGTAGGGGGGTGTGCAGAGACGCCCCATGTAATATTGCTAGAGCCACCATTCTGTTGATAAGAGGTGACACTACGATCTTGTTTCTGTTTCTCCTCTGTCTCCGTGGTTACACTGGCAGGAAAGTGGATCTAAAGTTAAATAGTATATTATAATATATAAGAGTAAGAGTAATATATTGATATCTAGTGCTGGGAGTCTTGTACTATAATGAATACTACTGATAATGAAAAGCTATATAGATGGTACATGTCGGTGCTCAAAGTGTACAGGCTCGCCCAGGCTCGGCGAGCCTGTAAGAAATCATTATGCCCGCACCCCAGCCCCCACACCCACCTCCCACCCCATCTCAGAGCCTGTAAGAATTGCCATACACTTTGAGCGCTGGTACATGTATGTATACATGTAGATATGTAATATACACGTTATGAATCATTGGCATGTCTATACTATGGATTATAATTTGAAATTATCCTCTCCCAGTTCGAGCTTTGGGTCTCATCTACAGCAGAGAACAAGCCCCTGTATTACAAAATTCACAGCCATGATAAAATAACTCCAAACTAGTTTAGCAGTGGAATCTGGCGGGGTGAATAACATCTATTAGCCTTATCTATAGAAACCAAACATACAAGATATTTATATGTATAATTGGTATAGACTTACCAAACCAGTTTGTTTCCTCGGTTTCTTGCTTGGCTTAGCATTACTTAGCACAGTGGTAGTTGTGGCCCCTGACTCCGAGTCTCTCCACAGTTGAAGGTTAGAACTTGCCGGAGTATTCTGTGAATAGATGGCACTAGTAGCTGACTCTGTCTGGTATTTGTTACTAGTTTTATGGTAGACTGTCGGACTCTGAGAGAAGGCACGTGACCCAGCATCGTTTACACTATCTGCAATCAAGATAGCTCAATATTCATTCTACAGAAAACGTATGAACTCTTAGTTTATTGTACATTGACCTCTTCATCAGCATTATAGCATGTCAACAGCCTAAATGGCAAGACGTCAGCATTTTATAGACACATTTTTGCAGGCTTGGGGTCCAATAGTATCAATATTACAGTTTGGAAATCTCAGTTACCAAATATATGATCTTAGGAGCCGCAGTCTTGGATACTGGCCTTGTGGATAACGGAGAGAACTGCTATATGATTAGCTAAGTTGTAGTCAGTAGTGAATAGAAAGTAGGGGAATACATTCTATCAAACTGCGTCATCTCAGCTACCCTCCCCCCCCCCCCCCCCTTAGTAATTGCAAGAGTATTCCACAGGTACCACTCATACCCTTGGCCCAAGTAAGATTGTTTTTCAATATAATTCAGTGACTGAAGCCCTATTTTATGTGCATTTACAGACATTTGTACAAACTGTGTTTTCATATAGAATAGTGTATAACAGCAGCTCTAGTACAATACATAAAGCACTAGAAAAGTAGGATCATTCACATTATACGAGCATTATGCTTCTCTACAGGTGCAGTATAGATCATATAAGATAGGAACAGAGAAAGTAATACATGATTTTGTGATTCTGGTATTGGGAGTTATTTTCCCACAACTAATGAGAGGATAACTCTGTTAGCCAGGGAACAGCAACTCCTGTGGAAACATAATGACTATAATGAGTGGAAATAGCAGATAACTAATGAGGGTGAAAGCGGTACAGGTGGGTGTTAACTATTTATCAGCTATGGGAACCCATGGCTGTAGACCTATTTTACCTTCTTCGTCTGAATCCACAGAGTCGGAATCAAACTCTTTGCTATAGGACAGGCGACGGTCTATAAATGGCCATTTGTAATATAAAATAACACATTATGACATTACATGACATAAAAATGTAAAATCTCTAGAAACATTAGTATTCCTAAAATTCTTTTAATGAATTTTTTAATTATTTTCGCACGAAAATACTTTGCATAAACTGATCTGTATCTAGCCATAATTTTATAAATAAATACAAAAATACAAATACAAAAATATTTTTAATCCCTGCTACATGTAAATATCTTACCATAATAGTGACTCTTAGCCCGCCGATCTCTACCGTAAAGTGAGAAGTTGGTGGGGACGGGTGAGTGAGACATCAACTGCCCCCTATCAACTGATATATGTGAGTCTTGTTTATTCTGTTGTTCAGCTAATCGCTCCACTAACGTCTTCACAGGTGCAGACTTCTTACGGGTCAAGGTCGTACAACTTTTAATTCTCTGTAGCTCCTCTTGAGTTGTCAAAGATGGCTGAAATATCGCACGATACAACGAGTATTTTATTGACAACAGGTTCATATTGTTAGTATTGACGGGAAACTGTACCAAACTCATTATGATCACACAATATTTATATATGAATATTAATGTGATGGTCAACATGATACACAAGCAAGATCATCGCGTAGCTGAAGGCAGCATTTGAGAGGAAAATTGCACGAAATTGAAAGCAATGAAAATTTTGGATGCAATGCTGTATTGACTACTCCTGGGTATATTTACTGTGTAGCCTTAGCTTCTTAGCTTTGAACAAGAAGTGCAAAACACCGAATCATGAATAGATAGTTAAGTCGCCCATTCCCCTCCCCCTGACTTAATTATCTTATGCTCCGAAGTATTGTTAGCCTTAGTTTCCCATTTGCAAATGGGAAACTAAGGCTTACAATAATAGTATAACATCATACTACACGGTGAAGTGTAGTTGGTATGACAATCACCTGCAAACTATAGCCATATAAACTATTAGTTACTCACCTTCTTGTGGGATTCATGACTAGTATTAAAGGAGACTGAGTGAGTATTCATAGCTCTGGGGGAGGAAGACTGGTGCTGCTCTTCTGCTGCATGTTTCTTTAAATACTTGGAGTTGATTGGTTTAGGGGACGGACTCCCATCTCCCTCTACTGATACTGACACTCCATTGTTTCTATGGAAACGATCACAAACAGAGCCATTAGTGAAAGAGAGAGTAACAGTTTGGCGTAAATAAATTCAACTAATAAGTTCAGTTGCAACATTCAATCAAAGCAACAACGTACAGCAAGCAACCTTACATAATACATGTAGAGGATTCATAATGCAGTAAAACTACGTGTGTTTGATGAACACTAACAATGGTTGAAAAAGGCGGGGCTAAACAATAATCATAAAGTTACCTGAAATCAAACTCCGTCTTCTGATACTGACGGTAATCTACAGAGTTTGACATGACGACTTTGTTAGAGAGTCTGCTGCTCGGACTGGAAGAGAGGTTTGATGAAGGAGTATTGGCTAGAGCTCTCTTCTCTTCTGCGGAATCAGCTGATGACTGCTGATCAACATGACTTGGTGTAGCCTGAAGATTTTTCAAATTTGTCTTATTAACTGTTGAGTCAGCATTTGAATTCTCTGATTTAGTTTTGTCTAGTACCTTAAGTTTTCGTTCTTCGCTTTGATTTGAATGGTCATTACTAGCCTGCGGTATGACAGTTTCCTTGTTTCTATACGAGACATCATTTCTATTGACTGAAGATTTGTGATCATCCTTGGTTGAGGCTGAGTGGTCATCATGAACAATAAGCCTATCATTTGGGTACCGTGGTTTGTATACCGAGTTAACTTTCTGTGAGATGTTCTCCTTGTCGACTTCAGGAGGACTCAATCGAGATTTCATCTTGATGAATTTTTTTTGTTCTTTAGTTAAATTATCTCTATGAATCTTTTCACTCTCGCTAGTACCATGATTGTAGTCTGAAGATTCAGGTTTGGACATCATTGGTGTACCAGGTCTAGTACCAGTCTTGGCACTGATATCTACTGCACTTTTACGTCTGCTTCTTTTTGGAGCTGCAAATTGCCAGTCAGCATTCAATTAGCAAATTACAGAAAAACATGTATATCATATTCACCATTTTGAATCCTACAGCTACTAATATGTAATCCTAAACGATCCAGCAGTAAATAAATTAACTAAAATAGTTGGTTGGTTACCTGTGTAATTCCGGTTGACTAATCTATCTGTGTTAAAGTATGGGTGGTTATAGCAAGAATCTGCAACAAATCTATCAGAAGGTGATAACTGCAGACACGTCTGCATAAAGTCTATACCAATGCTGCTGATTACACCTCGGTACTTGTTGAGTAAGGTCTCCGGATGGCGCACCACAGGGAACTAAGGTTATAAAACAGCACCGTCACAATAGCTTTCACTTGAAACAATTTGGCATAATTCCAATAGGTGAAAATCGAAAACTTTTAAAAGACCTTATCAAAATTATTCATCCAAAATATAATAAATGATTATATCTAGTACGTCCAATATTCCCATGAAATCGATATCATTTGATTCAATTTATAGTTGCTTCAGAAGAATAACAGCAAACTAAATGTACGTAACACAACCATTTATGTCCAAAATCAATAATATAGTATCAATAAACAAGTATGATATCTTATACTTACATCAAACAATCCACTCACATGCACTAACACAATATGTTAGTTAGTTCTATATAACATTGCCACTACAGAGTCACATTTACTAACCTCACCTAATAGACAATATAATTATACATATTACAAATTTTATAAGTCTCACCTTTAGGCCATTGTATCTGGGATTACTATAGAACATAGTCATCTGATGTTTAGGGAGTGGTCCAAGCACCTTCTGTATTGTGTATAGTTGATCAATCTCACTCTCTCCTGGGAACAATGGCTGACCATCACCTAGCTCTCCCATGATACAGCCTATGGCCCATATGTCTACTGGCTTACCATAGTCCCCTCTACAGGTGAAGAACCCATGCTAAGTTATTAAAATAACATTCTAGTTTGTCTAATGAGAATGATTTGCAGTGAGTCACATTCATGAGAGAAGATAACTCTACTCGAAGTGGGTGAACATGGTACAGCTTCTACTACATAGTACATTGCATGTTCTTTTATTGAATCAATGATTGCATAATAGAAAATACCTGTTGACTCTGACACGTTATACGTCTGGTGTTGTCACGTTACAGAGACAACACCATACGTTACACGTCTGGTGTTGTCACTTTACAGAGACAACGCCATACGTTACACGAGGCAGAGGTAAACGTTTAATATGCCAATTTTTACACTCCCAAGTAAGAACTGCAGTAGTAGAGATATTATATACATGGTATGGGTGTGTATGTAGGAAATTAAACCTCTCCTGTTTCAGCTCAGTTTCAGTTTAGTTTATGAAATTGTATTCTTTTCATAGTTAATTATGTATAAAGAGCAACAACTTGTGTTAATGATGATATTCAGTATAAAGGAAATTCTCAGGTCTGTGTTCGTGAGAGATTTTGAACATTGCTGTGAATACATATTTCACAATAATCCCCAAGGATTAAATACAGCATTATTTAGTGAATAGAAAAGCCAGCCACTTGTTTATAATGGATGAATTAGCTTCATGTACAGGCAGCTAGTGGTCAGCAAGTATTAGCTACAGCTACAGCAGCAAGTGTACAGTATGCATTCTAGGCACCAGCTATTCTATTTATCTACACTTTCCCACATGTCTACTCTGTGACCTACATTTTGTTACTGTGTGACCTATACTCCCTATCTTATGTTTCTCTGTCCATTGACTCTATCTATGGTTACAGTGTAGTATGCATTCCGTCACTATGGTTACAGTGGAATATGTATACTGTTACTACGGGTACAGTGGAATATGTATTCTGTTACTACGGTTACAGTGGAGTATGCATTCCGTTACTATGGTTACAGTGTAGTATGCATTCCGTCACTATGGTTACAGTGGAATATGTATACTGTTACTACGGGTACAGTGGAATATGTATTCTGTTACTACGGTTACAGTGGAGTATGCATTCCGTTACTATGGTTACAGTGGAATATGTATTCTGTTACTATGGTTACAGTGAAATATGTATTCCGTTACTTACCCTAATAACAGTTCTGGAGATCTGTACCATCTTGTAGCAACGTAGTCAGTAAATGGATCTTCACTGGTACTATCTATATGCCTGGCAAAGCCTACAACGATTCAGAACCGAATAAGAAGATATCATAGTTAGCAGTCTCAGTGACACCCACAATTAGCTCAACGTGCAGTTAATGATCAACAACCAATGGCAATGAAGATAATAACTACCAATTACAAACCTTATATTAAAACATTTCACGTCTATTGTGCTATTAAAATGGTAAAGAGACATTTCAAAAATGTCAGTTAGAAACAAGACGTTCCAGAAACGTTTGTTTGGGTTTAGGGGTTGGGGTTCGAACAATTTTGAAACGTCCGGTTTCTAACTGAAATTTTCGAGCAGTCGCAAATTCACTGAAATTGGAAGACTAGCATTCCTAAGAATTAAATGAAACGCATAGTGAGATTATAAAGTTTGAAACATACTAAAGAGTTTTTGAGCAAATGTTTTAGTGACAGTGTCAAATGTACTGGGCGAGAGTAAAGCCGTGCAATGTATCAATTAGCAAATCATTTTTAGCTGCTATTCACTGCGACCCTAGTTTAGGAAGTTATGGGATTGGGCGAATCGTGAGCATCATATTTGCCAGAAAACGCTTAGGTGTGTTTGAACCTTTAACCAAAGTCACAGTCATACTCACCGAAGTCACATAATTCATACTCACCGAAGTCACATAATTCATACTCACCGAAGTCACATAATTCATACTCACCGAAGTCACATAATTCATACTCACCGAAGTCACATAATTCATACTCACCGAAGTCACATAATTCATACTCACCGAAGTCACATTATTCATACTTACCGAAGTCACATAACTTCAGCGTATCGTTGTAACTAATAAGTAAATTCTCTGGTTTAATATCTCGATGCATAACGTCATTATCGTGACACCATTTAATAGCTCTGACTAGCTGGAAGGTGTACGTTCTGACTTTCTCAGGAGTTACCCCCTCAGGGTGATCTTCAAGTACTTCCAGCATGTTCTACAATCAATAGAGAAAACCGTAGCAAGCAGTCATAAATGTCGATGACACAATATAATTAAATACACGGACTCATTCCAGGCTTAGGTTTGTAACTGGTAGATTAGCAACTGAGTAAATGCCTGAAGCAATGGGGTTTAACGTTGAGAAAAAACAATTTTCCAAATCAATATTTTTGAAATATATTGCAAATACTAGGCCAAGAAGCATCTACCATCAAAGAGGAACTTGCCCTGTGTATGTATGTTTTTGTGACACAATATCGGAAGAGGGCAGGATATATGACCATACCCTCAAATAAAAACATAATTAAAAAAATAATCAATTTTATAAGTATTGAAAACATAAAAATGAGATTTTATGTAAATGCATACACAAGAAAACATATGAGTTGGCTATCCGTGGCCACTTATACATGTACATGTATTGACTAAATGTACAATCCAATCGAAATCCAATCCACATGTGTTAAACAAATGTAAACAAACCACATACTTTGTCCACGTATTCAAATACAAGGTAGAGCTTCCCTCTTCTCTTGAAGGCTTCTCTTAGCTCCACAACATTCTCATGCTTGAGTGATTTGAGCATCCGCAGCTCTCGTAGCGTCGTCCGCTTGACATCTTCATTTTCTACAAGCAAATAAACTCCAATAGACTCAACTAGAATAGAGAGAGTACGACTCCAAACCAAGCATTACATAAACTACTATTATGTAACATAGCACGCTGTCTATACTTCCAGTAAACAATAGCTTGTAGTCAGCAGTGAATAGACTGAAGGGGGATACATTCAATTAAACCGCAACATCTCAGCTATCCCCCCCCCCACCCTCATACAGGTACTACTACAACTTTATTGTAACAGTAGCATTTATTTAAGACTCGTGTAACTAATGAAACGAGAAGGAATCATCATTACATCTAACAGTTAAACAAACTAAATCAATGTAAATAGTAACAAGAAAACTGCAGTCAGCGTTAGATTCATTGAAATATTTATCTAAGTCAACATACATCTCAAAGTATGCTAATGAAGAGCATTAGAGCTGCTGTATTGTTAGAGAACAATCAGTCAGCTAACAGCAATTGTTATGTTTTATATTATTACAACACATCGAGTGCTTCAAAATAATAGAAAAGCATGTTGATTGTTGATATCAAGTTGTGTAGTTGTTAAGCATAATCTTTTAAAAACATTAACAACTAATGGGGCGCACACTTACCCTCCCCATCTTTAAATTTCTTTATAGCCACTAGTTCTCCGCTATCCTATAAATACACATCAATAGACGGTATAGTATTACATATGCTATAGTGTCACATGGTATGTTTATATCCACATGTGCAGTGCATAAATTGTACGTATATCATAATGTACAATATTGTATATGCACTGCGCATGAGGATATATCGTATATCTAGATATGTACAATATAGTACACCCACATGTATGTAGCTTACAATGTACGACACTATATACATGCATATCACAGTATACTATACATTGTTTGTGTCTTAGTGTACAAGATAAACCTTGGTAAAACATAGCACAGAGTTGCTTAAAATGTATCTGCATTTTCAGTCAAACTGGAAAACTTTGCAGCTTTGTGCTAACTAAAATTTACATTATATTACGTATATTATTTGGTGAGTAGTTCCATAGACCCTACTTCATCTGACACGCTGCACCTTACACTATGTTTATTGGATTTGAATAATAAACAAACATAACTGTCTTGATAGCATGTACACCCGTCTTACAGGTGGTGGAATAATTATTAATTTAATCTGTAAAATAAATTATTAAAATTTAAACAATCTTTATGACAAACATATTAAATGTTGGCTTAAGTAAAAACCTTCAAATCCGCAAAATTATCACAAAAGGTTCTACATAAGCATAATCTACTTTATGTGCTTTTCATTTTTTAATTATTTTTTCCATATAAAATATCCTACTTGATCAGCCCAATTGTAGAATAGGAGAGTTGTAGAAAGTAGAAAGCATAAAATAGCTCTAATCTATCATCTAACAATAACTATCAGGTAAATTCTAGAAAGCTGATCAACATTGTATTTGCTCTGTTACCTATTCTTATCTCATATCCAACCAGCTGCCATTTCTCAAACTTTCAACATTTTTAGATTATGTTGGTTCATAATACAGTATAAAAATAATTGTTCTACAAACGGAGATGATTTTTAGAAATAACTTAAATAATTTTTACTCACGTATAGACACACCAGCAAATTTGCTATTAGTCAACATTTACATGGCTAGATATTAAAACAAATAATAATACAGACTAACACCAGATAGTGCAAGGGAAGGATAACTACCAGCAGCTACCGTGACCTTTAGCCTTGAAGTTTTCTAATCACTCACCTTTTGTTTACACTTCAACACCACACCGTACGCACCTACAAAATAGCAAATATATATTCCACCATGAGCCATAGTTAACTAGTGAAGTGGATGCAGACGTGTCAAGCTATACCAGTGAAACTCTGGAGAGATTCAACATGCGCTGGGTTCCGGGCACCAATCTCTAAACTAGAAGTAACAGAATCTTCAGCAGCGTCAGAGAGAAACCCGCCAAATTTGTGTCTATGTGATATACAATGTGTGTATGTACATGTGTGTATGTACATGTGTGTATGTACATGTGTGTATGTACATGTGTGTATGTACATGTGTGTATCACCACTGACGGCTATAAAACTCTCTTTCAATAAATTAAAAGACTATGTAGCATATTGTAATGTACAGTAGACATATGATAGGGAATGTTAGCGGCATTGCAAGTACAATGTATAATAGCAGATCAGCATGCATGTACACGATAAGTTATACAACTGTGTATATAAATATATACATCATGTGTATATATTACACAAGCACCTGACATTATAAGAAAGGCCATAGTTTACAGGTTTGTTGTTTATCACTGCACTCATTAAATAAGAGCAAATAACTATTGGCTTATTAATACATATGATACAATGTATATAACAGATTACAACTAATTCTATTGTAAACTATGTCTAATGCTGTAAATGATAAAAACTTGAATGTATTGTCTCTCAACTAAACTCTATTGAAGCTATTGTATCACTGTCTTGTATATAAACACAATGTTAGTATAAATACATTTCTAAACCTTTTGTTTCACAGCACAGCTTTCTGTAATGAAAGCATGTACAATGTAATGTACCTGTATGTAATGGGGCCAAATCATAAAATACAAAAAGAAATAATTAACTGGGAGTGACGTTACAAAATTAATAATAATTGATGAATAATTGATAAACGAGGGATAAAATTAAGTAGCTACTATTTACGATACAAAACATCAATACAACAAATTTAGCTATGGGTGTGTGCTTCAGTATTGTATATCACTATGATTGCTGGTTTGTTACAGGTAACCTATTTGATCCTTCATAATCTGCACTAGTAGATTCAGTTGACTTTGACCCTATGAGATTCATTACTCACCTTCACCTACTATGCCAAGGACCTGGTATTTATTCATCGCTGACAAGTTACCTCCGTCTAAGGCTGATCGTGCTCGGAGCTGCAAAGATAGCAACATTTAAATTTAAAAACCACCCCATGTGCTAGCAGTTGCTACTTACTTACTACTTACTTACTTACTACTTACCACCCTATGTGCTAGCAGTTGCTACTTACTACTTACCACCCCATGTGCTAGCAGTTGCTACTTACATGCACAAATAAAAAATAAGTTCTAAATCTAAAATGAACTTATGATTCAAAACTTAGTAAGCTTCCTCAGTAGCAAAATCCTTCTTTCAGTAGTGAAGTCAAATCCCATCATAATGATATTTTTTTCATTAATGACTTTCCTAACTTTCCTTGTATACACTTCTCCTGCAGTAGGCCCATACCTTCTGGACTTTATTCATGCGGAGAATTATGAGCAAGGTGGTAGGTCACATGTTGTATTCATGCTGAGAATTAGTAAAATGCTAGGAGGGTTAGTTTGGCTGACTTGCTAATTTTTCAAAGTTCAATATCTCCAGCATTCTAACATTTACACCATTGTTCTGAAATACATTTTTTCCGCTAGGCAGGGCAAATACTAGAATAGTTATTGTAAAGCTACATAGGTCACTGACTAGCATGCAACATCAAAGCTGCAATAACAAGTTCTTATTAATAATTAAAATAACAATTTCAATTTGGCTTCCATCTAGACCTGTTTAATATTCCACCTACTATTAGTAAAAACCCCACAAAACAAGGTATCGCGAAACAATGTACATAGATTGTATTAGGTCTTACTTGATTAGAGTTTTTACAGCATTAAACTTCTTACACCGACTATTTATTTTACTTCCAACTTGTAAAAAAGGCTAAAGCATAACTAGTATTTTTATTTTTTGACCAACCTTATTATTCCTTGATCAGCCTACTAAGCCTATTATCATTAGATCTTAGGTTCTTATCATAAAGTAATTTATATATCAGTATGAGGCCATAGGTAGAGTTATTAGATTATAAGGGTGGTCTTTAGGTGATTAATATATTGACAAGTCTTCTGAAATGTTTCATTTAGAGTGTGTGGCCGAGGTATCGGTTGGACATGGAAAAGAAAATATTTTGCTAGATTATGAGTTTCAGTCTATGACTATAACTAGGCCGATGTGAATACTTCTAGTAAATAATAAATCTACAAAATTTTATAATATAATATATTTTTATTGAAACCAAATTCAAACTTTCGCTTAACAATTAAAACAAATTGAAGTTGATTGATTTACATTTTTTTAATTTTATTTTTGCAATCAAATATTAATATAATTAATATGTACTAGATGAAACCAATAAATCAAAGTTTGGAGCAATATACATCCAAATAATACGAAATGCTAAAAACTTTTAGAGACGTTTACCTTTCTCATTTATGCCTAATATTAGTATTTTCCTTTAGCAACGTATTATTGATCACAGCACAACTTTCCTCCACAAGCAGCCATGACAGTTTTCCATATCAACAGTCCCACAATGCAATCAAATTATCGAAGAAATTTCTCAAACCGACAAGGGTACGCAACTCTTGTGTGTAAGTTCTGTGATACGATAACTCCAGTTTCAAAACACTATCGTATTTTATATGAAACTAAGTGGCCCCTTTATATGAGTAACATCCAAAGAGCATAATATAATTTCCACAATAAATAATATGAAAAAAAACTGCATCCAAAGCCACACACACACACACACACACACACACACACACACACACACACACACAAGTCAGCAACAGTATAGAGTAGCAACACACGGCACTATCAGCCATGGCTGTAACGATCAGGGGGGCAAGGTGGGCATTTGCCTCCCCAGAAATCTGTCCAAGCACAAATATCTGTTGGTGTCAACTGTCAACTGTCTACATTGAACTTTGAGTACATGTATAGCAAATTTATGGCCAGTGTTAAAATCTGCAAGACAGTGTAAGTGATCTATGTCGGCCCTGCATATTTGTTTGAATTTGATAGAGAAAATTTTAAGCTATTTTTAGTATCAGTCTGGGCAGCCCTGATACTCTGGTTTGGGTTTTTGTCCCAGCCAAAAATAATTGTTACAACCTTGCTATCAGCCATGCAATGCCATATCTACCAAGGTTCTAACCTGCTTTTCCGCAGGCCACACCCCTTGATTATGGCCAAGTATAGCATATCACGAATACTATAATTACATTCCACTGTCTAAAGCAGGGGTTCCCAACCTTTTTTAGCCTAAGTATCCCTTAGGAGTAATGTAGCAAACAACGTACCCCTTTGTAAAACTGTGTTTAACCAAGAATATCTTTGGTTTAATTCGATTAATATCACATGTATACATTATCAAAATTAGTCTCTTCAACAGATAAATAAATGCAGCATGGTATGAAATATTTATTTATTAATATAAAATAATATAAATATAAATACTAAGCAATATAACTTTCATCGATTGCAGTGTTTTATGGCTTTCACACTGGTTTAGCTCAACTTCATTTGCATCAGTGAGTCATTTGATGTTCAGTTCAGCAATAGATAATGATAATTCATAATTGATAGTCTGTAACCAAAAATCACTGTCAAAAATGTGTTAAGTTGGTAACTTGTTTTGTACCCCCTAGATTGCTAAAGTGTACCCCAGATTGGGAACCCCTGGTCTGAAGGCTGTTGGCTTTGTTTAAGCTAATGGAGCCTTGTTTTAGGCCTAAATGGGCCTCTACTTGTTTGTCTAGGCAAAGACCATCATATTGGTCTTGTTGGGGCCCATCTCCAACTACAGAAACTACAGTTTATAGAATATTTTATAAACTCTACTTACTCAATATTAGCTGCATGTTAATTGGTAGAGTGGCAGTATGTCTGGCCAGCAACTAACTGAGTTGGCTTATTGAAGCTCATGAGCTCTTGTATATCTGAGCCTTACATCTCCAAGTCTGACAAAATTTCACAAAGAGACTACAACTCTTTGATGTTTAAGAAATCACCAAGCACACAGCAATTGAACATACTCACATAAGATTGATGCCTGATATAATATAATTTGATCAATATTCCGATCATGCACAAGTCAATATAACTATTTACATGTAGGTACCCTACCTTTGGTAAACCTAAGCAGCATTCTCACAATTACGATGCTGGATTCTTAGCAAAGCCACTGATAGGTATGCAAAATTCTGTGTGACTAACAAGGCTTACAATTTACAGCAGTTAGTTTATTTACAACTACAATGTATAATACATAAAAGATAGTTGAGCTAACTGACTAAGAGTTCAGTAGGATATTTATTAAAAGGTCAATCCACCAGAGAAAGGTCAGTCAAAATATCGAATATTGCCAGCATGCCAGTATACATATATATTGACAGTATGATTTTAACTTATTTTTTCTGTGCAATAACAATATTTTTTCATGTTATGGTCGTTGACACACCAGGATGTATTGTTATATGAGTTTGTACGGCTAATATAGCCTGAAGGACGATAGTGGTTAGTTGTGGAGTCATAACTAACCGTACCTTGAAATACCCCACCACCAGGCTCCACTTTTATGCTAATATAATACAATATTAGTTTCCCAACAGCTTCTTTACCATAATACTCTTTTCTACCTGCAAAAATCATCAGCCGTTAAAATACATCATTTAGTTTCACAAAAGCATCCAGTGAAATAACCGCCGGCTGTAAAACATAAGAATTCTGCAAAGGGAACATTTTTGGCTGAATGCTTACACAATATTATTATAAATTGCTGTACATGTAGCTGCTGTTTATGTTGAAGTCAAGTTTTGTGTGTGCAGGAGAAACTGAACTCGGAGGAGATGACTCTATATTAACTTGATTTACAGTCAACAAACTGCTGGCAACCCGCCATTATAGAGTGACTAGACCACCCACTACTACTTACCTATGACATCATTCACGCTAAGTTTAAAGGTCATGAGTTTTTTGGAGGGTACGGACTGGGATGCGTCTATCACTTTATCCAGTTTGTATCGACCACAAATCTTATGGTAACGGACTGTCTTCTTGTTTATGCTGACTAACAAGGTCTTGGCAGCTTTGGTTACCTGTTTAATAATATCTACTGATTACTTTGGTTTCTAGCATTAAACTCAGCCATTGACCCATATGTTATACATTTCTATTCCTGACGAAAAATGGAATGAGTTGTAAACTGTATAGTGTAGTTCTCTTTTGAATATTCTTTGGTTACTACACGAGGTTGAAAATTCAATGGAAAGCATTTCCAATAACAGGCAGAACATGTTAGGAGTTATTTTCTCAATGAATCATAGAAGACTTATTGTGCAAGGAAACTCATTGTTATTGGTGTAAGTTATTGTGAGGTAAAAATGTTTGTGTTGATGAGAAGATAATCTATGTACAAACATTGGAATTATCTTCTCCTAAATATGATTAGGTATTTCCGCAATAAACTAAAGCATACAGTATCCACATCCACGTAGTTACATGTTATATTAGTACGAACCTTATCATCAGTAGTTGAGACAGGGTGCTGTTCTAGGCACGTACACCAATGCTCATCTATAGTGGCAGAGCTACAGCTTCTGTCCTTTGGTACCTACAGGTATATCGTCACAATACTACATGTATACGTATACAATAGTACTACAGCATAGCGTAAAAACATGTTGAGTTAGTGACGTCATTGTTGGATTTCAAAGTTTGACATTATGGCGATCATGTAGCATGCAAAAGTGTACATGAACTTTTTCATGTAGATACTGTAGATATGCCGACATTATATGTAGATATTGTACATGTACATGCCAACACTGTGTAAAGTAAGTACTATATAAATGTAGATGCATACAGTCATGTAGACATTGTATAGTTTTAGATCTGTAAATAATATATAATGCAGCCAATTATGTACGTGTAGATACGTACATGTACATGTCATAGATGTGTATATGTATATGTACCATATACACTTACCTTATTAAACAAGCTAATAGCCCTCATATCCGCTGTAGCATGCTTAGGTATACCATTGAATCTCAGCACATTATCTAACAAGGCATAAACATCAAATGGAGTTGTCAGTCTATGTTGGTTTGTCTCCAGATTCTGTGAAATCTAGAGATATAATACAGAGCACATGGAATTAGATAGTGCAATGTATTTACAGTATGTTATGAGAAGACACAACGAAGCAAGGGAAGACAACTTTTACCGAACTGATAAACACATGGCTGGTTCTGCGACTGTTAGTACATAACATCAACAGTAACATTGAATTTATTTGTGTACATGTAGAATAAGGCTGTGTTACACACAGTATGAGATCATATATGATTGGACTGTACATAGGCTTGCGGTTTCACATGACACATTTGTTCGTCGTGAAAGAGAGCGAGACTGCTTTGTATGCAGAAAACCGCATGAAACTGTGATCCATAATCATATAAAATATTTATACACAAGTATGTGGATTTGTACAAATTATTTTAACATGCGTAATAAAGGCTACCTACCTGCGAGTACTTTCTGGTGAACCATTCTGGTAATGATACGAACATTGCCGGTAGTCGTTCCTCCAGCTTACCGATATAGGTAGATAGAATATTACCTCTTCTAGCGCCGTGATCACTGAAGTATACCAACATGGTGTTCTCAAGAAGTCCCCCTGTGTGTATGTAATACAAATATGAGACATTGTACATTGGCATGGTACCTTGTAGCACTGGCCTAATAGTAGATGCTAAAATAGTGCAGTGTTAGCTGAATAAACAAGGTTAGTAGCAATGTGTAATAAATAACAAGGTCACATGACCTTATATAGATAAGAAATGTACCCTACTAATACAAGTACTACACAGTGGTGTACATGTAAACACATGTACACCACTCTATAATGTTCTCCATGCAACTACATATGAATACATTGTATATCAATCAACCTACGATTAATTAAGTTCTCCAAGAATTGTGCGTGTGATTTGTCGGTGTTCTGGTTTATGGAATCGTATGTAGGTCGTGTGAGGAAGGTGAAAGCAAAGTGCGGCGCTCCTTGCCTGCTTTTTATGAAGCTACAAATACAAGTAACATCATTGGCACAATGGAGTTATCTGCTCTTACTGCAATGTGAGGATAACTCTAAGTACATGAACACATTAGTTTTCAGTCTCTGTGTTACCTGTAAGTATAATCAAGTGTAATATCTGTCTCTAGCTTGTCTCCAAAGCAGTGCTTATAGTTAGACCACATGCTTGACATAGAGGACATGGCCAAAGAGAATGGACGGAGATAGTAGTCCGCCGGGGGCTCACGGAAACCTACAAACATAAATTTCCAGTGTATCATCAATTTTATGCATCAAGTTAGTTGCTAGTACCATTGCTATCAATATTTTACACAGTTACAAATGTTGTTATCGTCTTAGTGCTAGTCTGCGTCACTATAACATCTGAATACAACCATCAACTCTTAGCAGTGGTGCAGCAACAGTAGTACTGCTGCTGCCATTACTACTAGTTACCACTACTACTTTTATCACTACCACCACTACAACTACTACTACCGCCACCACAATTTACACTACCGCCACAACGACGATCACGACTACTACCACCACTGCTACTACCACTACTACTACTACTACCACTACCACTACTACTGCTACTACTACTACCACTACCACTACTACTACTACTACTACTACTACTACTACTACTACCACTACTCCCGCCACTACTACCTGCTCTCTCAAAGTTCCAGATAGCTATGGAAGGAGCGTCCTCAGCAAACAAGGTATGATAACCAGAGTCTGCAAACTTCTTCCAAGAGTATTTGTATTTATCAAACGATTCATTATTCGTCTCATTCCAACCTGTCTCCTCCACATATCTACCTAAAAGATTAATTGTGGGCAGCTACAGCATATTTCAAGTAAAGAATATCATGTACACCTGCAATATTCACATGAATACAGTTCAATACCGCATAGCAAAATGGTAATCAGCAGTCTTAGGGCAATGACTCCCAACAATGCTGAAAGAATCTAGTTCATCCGCCTGTAGGATGCCTAAATTAAAGGTTAGGTAAACTTAGTAGATATTGAGAGTTGCTGCTCTTGGTATGATGTTACACCAATCTATCATTTGTGCTAACTATATACATGTAGATCACAATATGTGCATGTCAAATTGTGTATTCGACAAGTGTTCACAACATAGTCTGAGGTATTTACCTAGAAACATTGGTGTGAGGTTGACGAACGTGTTGTCTCTCACTTTGTTGTAGCCATACATCTCATATGCTCTCAGTCTATCTTTTAACATGAGATAAGTTTTTGGAAACTGACGGTGAAAGTTGAGCCTCGAAGTGGAATCAATGCCTATCATCACTACATTGAGCTATAACACACCGGAATTTGCGACTGTTAGAAAATGTCAGCTAAAAACAGGACTTTCTCACTCTGCTCACACTACTTAGAGGGAATGCACTAAATAATGCAACTAGGTACACTCAGAGAAGACAACTTCTTCTTAAAATGTTATAGCAACACCACCTATGCTACTGAATAAACTATGCAGATGACTTAGTTCTAACAAAATGAATGAATATCTAGCACAACATGTATTTAGATTGTGGCTCAGTACAATGATTAGCCTGAAAATCTTACATGCTCCAAGTAGCCCCTTCTCTTGTGCCTGAGGTACAAGTTATCTTTCATGTGCTTTAGTAAGAGTGTGGTGGGTGTTAGGGCGTGGATGTTCTGGTACATCATTGTGTTATTAGAGGAGTAGCAATACACCTACAAAATATACATCCACCTTGTATATGGCTAGCGAGATAGCACAGTATAAAAGTCTAGGGCTATACCTTGTAGACATGCTATGCAAAAGGCTGCTTGGGGTGAAAATTGCCTTTTAGGTTTCTAATCGAAGACCGTTACGTTGGCTTTTTACCGGGAAACTTTGGGTATCTGAACAGTATGGCGTTTGACTCAAACAGGCTCTCATGGAGTTGTCCCACTAGCTGAATCCTTTGACTGGAGTTGCCAGCCCTTGTTGAGTGAAGAGAGAGCTTGACATTCCCAGCCAAAGAGTTTACATTATTTAAACTAATAGAGACTTAAAACCCAGCTACACGAGAAGCCGATTGTTCTTTTTCGGCCTTCGGAGCCTCGTTCTAGAGCAAATCGGCGCGCCATTTGTTCGGCTATGCAAAGACCAACATGTTGGTCTTCTCAGGTCACGGCATCACGGAACGCAGTTGTGATTGGTTAATATTAGATGCAACGACTCTAATTATATAATTTTTTTAAAATAAGCTTTGGTGATTGGCTGGATATTAATCAAGGCCATTACCCATTAGTGGGCTGGTACCACACATTGCCTAGAGAGCCAACGAAGTTGCTCTGCTGAAACTCACAGCCTCTCATGTGCTCGAGCCTTTAGAGAGACATGTATAATAAACAATATATATGGCATGTGATAGAGAACTACATGTACACTGAATATAGAGTAGTAATACTCTACCAAACATCCAGAAATATACAATATTGTAGTATTATTGATGTCATTTATACAATGTTCAAGTATTACCTATATTTATCTAAAAGTTGTACAATCGCCATAAATTTGAAATGAGGAGACAGTGAGATAATACACTGACATCACCGGTGCAGATCTCATCATATTTTATCAAGTGAGGTATCACTTGAAGTTAAGTCATAAACCAAGAGAAAGCAACTATAAAACTTTGAGATCAAAATTTATGTTTACTAACTTTTATAAACTCTTTGTTCACAACAGTTCTCTCGGTGAAAACGTATCTTTTATGGCCGAGATCAAACTTGGAGTCATCTTTCTCCGTCCGTAGTATCTCGACATACTCACAGAAGTCAAGGTCACCATCATAGAGTGCAACGTTAGTCTTGTTTACAAAGAGTACGTTATCCTAGAAATTAAAGGGACAGTTTACTAATATACATGTATGTACTACAGAACTACATGTACCTGTACGTACAATCATGTAGTTGATAGCCCTAAGTAATGCAAGGGAGATCTTGTTTTCTACCACATACATGATGTACCTACCCTTCACATACATGTATATGATCATGCATGTATATTGTGTGGTATTACTGAATAAAGAAGGTGATGTTACTCTGTATATCGAATTAATCACACATAAAGACAATAAAGTTTAGCTGAGTGTATTATACTGCATCAATATTTCAAGTTGGAGACCCTCTATCTACACTCCTACCTTTGTATAGGTGAGCGGGGATTTGGTGGTAAGACGATTACATCGTAGACTAGGCGTGTTCTTGCTCACATATTGAAGTATGCTAGGGTGCCAGAGTGGTACATCTGGTATATGGCATTGGGATGTGTGCACAGCATACCCTTCCACAACATCCTCATCATCTTTATTCTCAGGATCTCTGGCTATTTCATCTGCAACTACATGTACATGTACATAATAAACATGTTACAATGTATGATGAATTATTTACATTACTTACTTGCATCCATCTAGTGTATTGATAAACTGCATTGCATATTTAGTTGTCTTCTCTCTTGTCTCTTCGAAGAATAAAGAGAAGACAACTTTACATTACAATCAATGACTTGTCAATAGACTGCACAAGGTGGGTAGCGAATAATCGATAAGGTGACTGCTCGATCTGGGCCGGAAGAGCTAAGGCTAAAGAAAACCACTCTCCATCACACTCAAGTTTCTCATAGAAGAATGGAGTGTTGTGTCTGGTTGGGACCGATCAACTTGCACCATCTGCACTGGAGCCACATCAGTAATGAGTTGACTATGTTCTGTGGGCAACACGCTATATCTATTATATTGGGGTTGTCTTCTATCTGAGGTGAAAGCATTCCAATAAAATTTCATCTTCAAGTTATTAATACAGGATAAATAAATCACCGTAATGACATAATGTATGCAATAACTATCAGCGTATCAGGACAGACAACAGGCGCACAGTATAAGACGCAGGGGTGGGAGTCGATAGTTTTAAAAATAGAGAAATATGTGCTATTAGCTATTCACTACAAGAATAGAGAATCTGCCTATGTGATAGTGAAATTTAAATATAGAGAATAGCTTTTAAATCCGCTGAATCGCTATTAATTAGAAGTTGTCTTCTCTCAAATCAGATTTGAGAGAGCAATTCAAAGGCGCCCATTTATTTCCATGAAAATTAAAAAGCACAAACACAGCTATTTCTTGTTTACTTCTCTTCAGCTCCATTGTTCTGCAGAGTTCATATTGTGTTTACATGTATATTATTTTCTACAATGCACACTAGGGCTTCGTTATGGATTTGAAACATCATTGATAACGTGATAAGAAGGTATCAGAGTAGCAGCAACATACTCAATTTAATATAGCCAAGTCAAATGCATGTGTATTAGGCATCACATATATAACCTTCAAATTGTCTGTCTGTGAAAATTGTAGAAGCATTAGTGTTGTACAGTTGTACATGTACTATTGGAGCAGTAATACATGTACAAAGTAAAATTTAGACTTATCTCCCCATGATGAAGTCAAAAAGCTTTAAACACCCATATAATCCGAATATTAAATTGAGTTCATTAGCAATTTCACGAAGGAATGGCTGCAGCCGCAATGGCACTCGTTACTAGCTACTAGCTAATAGCAGATTGGGCTGAAAATTGACATAAATTGAAAGAAGCGTGTCACAGCAGTTCGCTGCTGCAAAAGAAGAGATCAGCACAATCGAATAGCGTTTCAACCGCGCTAGTCCCACCCCTGATAAGACGTGTTGCTGAATTGTCTAATTGCTGACGTACATGTACACACCAGACTAGTCGTACATGCAGATTCACTGTAAGTCACTGAGATACACTTGATCTCTCTATTCTAAACAGTCATTGCTACCTACAGGTACATAACCCAATTTGTTTGTTAATTTTCGCAGAGTACACAACATGGTGAACTTGCTGTCCCAAGTCGATCACATGATAAAGCTATGGAGATGTGCTAGATAGATGAAGTGTTTATTGCCTACGGGTCGATATACATATAGTAGGACGTCTAAGCAGACGAACCTAAGGCTATACTGGAAATAGAAGTTCTAACCATGTGCTGACCACCAGCTAAGTATGTAGTATATGTACAGAGAGAAAGTAAACTAACCTGTATGTGAGCTATGATGAGGTAGTATATGGGCAGGAGTGTCGGAATGTGACATGGAGTGAAGGAAGAGTAGGCTGGTGATTATAAGGGATACCAGTAGCATTAGTACGAGAGCTCTTGGTAACACCCTCATTCTACTCCAACGTCTGAAGAATTACACAGCCAGACTATAACAAATGCATCCATGATAATAATTAGTTGTTGCTATACTCATTTATAACAGATCCTGTCAGTCGCAGTATTGGCATTCAACTGTAACCAAGAAATTAATGTTGCAGACGTGCAAGTACTAGACAGAAGACAGGAGTGTGCAGGTAACAGATATTTACTTCAGAGTTCAGTAGCCTATCAACCCAATACAGAGCATAGTTATGGAACATTATAGCCTCAGTTCTTGTTAGTGATATCCAATTACTTGAACCATTTAAATGGCACTTATAATTATAGCCTATGTGGCAGGTGAAGTACCAGAGGTAACCAGGCTTCGTAATGCTACCAACTATCACTAGTAGTAGTAGAGAGAAACCTTCATTTACAGTAGTTTTGTAAGCTAAGCCTGCAATGGGCCTCTCCTCATACAAACATACACCATTACATGTAGTATTGTTAAAGGCTACATACAGTACATCTGGGTCCCAGCTTCACATACAAGTAAATATTATTCAAAATATGGTAGAGCAACCTTTTTACTACATCACATAGTCATAGCCTATTAATACGTTATATTCAGGTATATGTTGTGATTCTAATTACAATGTATATAAGATTTACATGTGCAGTAAGTAAATGTACAGTAAGTACATGTAAATACATGATGTATTAACAAATAGCATAACTGTAATACGAATGTTGGGGATGTTTAGTTACCTGAGTTGATACTTCAACCAGTGGTAGACTACTGTAGTATGTATCTAGTACAAGTAGTAGTGGCTACAGATATAGTCTCCTAGACAAAAGTACTAACTAGCAACTAATAAGCTCTCATGTATACAAACCTGTTACACCTCCTACTAACTACTAAAACAGTCAAGTATTTTGGCAGCTAACCATAAATATGTGAAGTCAGTTCACTCTAACCTGTGATTAGTTTGGCAGATCAGACCTTGATGTTCTACAGTCAGGAGTTTAGTTTAGCAGTGCTATGATTACAAAATGGTTTGTGGTTAATTAAGCCAATCACAATCAACTTGTATCGTGATGAGCAGTTCCTGTCAGATAGAGGCATCGTCATGCTGACATTTGACCCCAGATAAAGTGTCAAATGTAATAGTATGTTGTGTGCAGCGCTCTGTATACCTTATGCGGTAGTATTGCACATCATATTCTTCTGCTACTGCTCTGTGTTTGTTCTCTGTTTGTAAATAGCACGTGTTTAATAAGAGTTCATGGATTTACCATGCACCACTAAAACTACATTGTATTAGAAATACATAGCCATATTCTTATCAAGCAAAAATATATGCAGTTTTATGGTTTGATAGTTATTATGACTTTACAAGTGTACCAAAATGGTTGCATCCCTAGAAACTGTACAATACTGTAGTACTGATCCTCAGTATGCTCCGCATTTGGAGACATTGCTAGCTAGTAGTATAAGTATAAATATCCTAAAATGTGCAAGACTGAATATTTGACCCATTAAAGGATCAGTGTCACCGTTTTTGTTTACATTTTGAGACACCCATGTGCTCGCTAGAGCGAACGTCATGATTGGTTACTTGAACTTTATTATAATTGGCTAACTAAATCGAATGCGCATGTACACGTGTGGGAAAACCCATTGGGTGATCGATGGGAATCAGTTGGCTGTGGACAGAATTAGAATAAAATATAATATTTTGCTTTTGCCAAAATGAAATTATTGTTGCAAGATGAAAATGCTATCAAGAGATGATATGATACAAGGTATATGGCAAGCACAGCAAAAATTGCAATCATTTGATTATCATATCGAATCAATGAAAGTAAATTAATTTTGATTTTAATTTAATTCTTAATGTCAATGTGAATGTACTATGCCAGTGTAGTTGATATTAAAAAAAGTTATTTATACATGTGGATATAGCAATGATAATTATTGTTATTTACTTTTTGTTCACATTGGTACATAAGTAATTTGTTAAAATAACATACTAGTTACTTATGGCTAATTATTATGAATGTAGCCTACTTTACTATTTTAAACTCTACTAAAATGGATAAAATGCAAGATAAAATATTGGGATTATAATATTAAATTGATTAACTATGATTGTTGCTATCTACATATATGTAGGCCTATATACAGCACCTAATCAAAAACTTAATTTATTGAATTTCAAAATAATTGTATCCTTTGATTGCAGCCGTAAGTAAAATAAACTTTTGATGACACTATAGTCAACTCATTTGCTTTCTCTGTTGTAATAATAATACTATGATGACTAAAATGTGTGTAATGAATGCTTCTTTTTAGCAGTTTGTCAAGACTATGACCCAGGAATGTCAAGTCCCATCAATGGCAACCTCTTAAAGTCATACTTGAGTGACGAGGATTGTACCTTGGACACTGAGTTGACTTGTTGTACATAGGTATACATAAGGTAAGTGCATCATCAACTTTCGAGGTTCTGTCTAATCAAAAAATGTGAAGTGTTGACGCATCAGTACAGCAAAACTTTCGCTGTAAACATTGCTGCATGTACATGTTACTTTTCTGTACTGTGGTTTTTGGAATGTAGCCTAGCAAAATTGGTATCGATTTGATTTGTATTCATCATTTTCAATCTATTACATTGTACCTAGCAGTTATATTCAGTTGCTTAATGTGGTCTGATTTTAGGTACCATCTGTTGATGTTAATGTACTTTTAAGTGATCCAATGGTATGATAACATGTTCACACAATGTTGTAGAATAGAAACATCTATCAAGCAACATGCTTGAACTGAAGTACTTACCAACAGTTCGAGCAGCCAAATCAATCGTATGGTTTGTAAAGTATTGACCGGTACCTTCAAATATTAATATTCTGCCACAATTGGAATTTTTTTCATTTTTATATGTATTAGTTGCAGTTGGCCTGATATTTCATGTATGATCTTTCAGTAAATAGAATTTCAATGAGTACAGTACATGTTGTATTTGATGCCTGTGATGGCCAATTCCATTTTGATTTTTTTCTATTTTGTGCAGTTACATTAGTGATCTTTTCTATTTACTAAGTCGATTATTACTGCCCCGTTTCAAGTGACCGTAATCCACAAGCTTTAATGTTAACAAGAACTAATATTATGCACTCATGGTTATTTGCAATTAGCCGAGTGGATTTAGTTTTGTTCCCAGATGTCATTATTTTGAATTCCAAGATTACTCATGTTTTTTTGTGTTTGCAGCCATAGTAAATGGAAATTACATGCAGCTCAAAATTTATACTTTATAGACTATTATATTTGATTTTACATTTATTTTGTGCTATTTTTCTTATCTTTCTTAGGCTTTAGGGAGGATTTATTGTACTAGATGAAACTGCAATTTTCCATTTGCAAAGACATGTAAGTGCTGTAGTTATGAACATCAATTTACTGATTATTTACCAATACAGTCTCTAGACAAATTTTATTGCCCTCTCCGTTTTATGACACCGAGCTGTGATTGCAAGATTAATTTAGGCCTACTAGTATACTTTTGGCAAAGTGCTGGAGACTAAAACCAATAGCCATGGAATCACGTGCACAAGTATAGATCCGCTCAAATATGATTCATATACATTTAAACAAAAATGTTTGAAATGATTCTGGCTATTATTTGATTTGTCGTACTTTCTGAAAATGTAACCGTCATTCTTAGTTATTAATATGAGGACATCAAATGACTATTCAACTTCAATATGTTAAAACATTTATTGTTGATTTACGATATCTGTTTATAACAAAATACAACGATGAAAACAGCCGAATCCAGAGTAAAATACATGTGTAAAGTATTGAACATGAACAGAAATCATAATGAGATACACAGTCCATGTAGCGTGCCAGCAGAAGTTTGTTTTCAATCGTAATCACTCAGCTTGAATGCTGAGGCACTATAACGCTTCACCTTTTATAGAGTTAGTTGTTGAAGAAACCTCTTGGAGTACGGGTGAACTGTACATTTGGAACGCTTCTTTTGCAATCCAATATGTACTATCTGCAATTCAAATTTGTAGAGCATTTTATTAAGAAAAGTGGTTGTGACCCTCGAAGAGAACACATCAATAGTTAGTGGCAATGTAGTTTTGGTTGGGTTCAACTCTCACAGCAGAATTTCCCACCCTGTTGAATAGATGATGCTGAAGTACTAGTACTGATAATCAAGTTAATGTACATAACATATTACTGCTACAACACTTACCTATGCTTTTTCCAACATTGGAGATAAAGATGATATGGTGCAAGCTGGAGAATAGATGAATTTGAATTTCCACACCAGTGTCTGGTCGCATGGAATTGGTCTAGCTTTGTTCCCGTTCGTTCATACAGCTTTGGAATCTCACTGTGCTAAATAATAATGATAATAATATAATATTCATGGCGCCAAACACAATTCTTTAATGTGGCTGCCCGATAGCAGAGCTAGTCGAATGGGTCTCCATGGCTCCTAGAACTGAACATTATTATAGTTCGATATGGCACAGAAGGAAGACTTTCGGAATGAAAACCTAAATCACATGGGTTGTCAGTTTTATTAGCTAAAGCATGTGTGTTTTACATTTTGCAAGAATAAACTGATGAAATTTACCTCAATGAGTTTATAAGTTTGTGCATAAGTTAAATTCAAGAAGACGGTTTTAATGCTACCTTGTAACGAGCCTTGTCGCTACATAATAAATTATAAACACCTACCAGTAGGAAGAACTGGATGTAGAAATTGAGGTTGGCATTCGATTTACATATTCTTCATCAAAGGTGAGTGTGTGTCTTTACCCTGCTCACCAGATCATTCCTTCTTTCCAACAAACAGTCGAGGTCAACTATGTCTTTATCAATGTCAGGAAAGTTACTTGCTGACAGTATTGGAACTAGCCTGTAATCAACACAGTGAGTACATCATAAGATACAAATACGATAAAAACATAAAATGCTTTAGAAATAGAACTTGGCTGTTTTAAACGAAAAGAAACTTTGACCATGCAAACATACATAAAAGTACACCAGGTTAGCTCAGCTGCATTAGATAGGGGTGAGTTTGTGTCTAATGAAGTTAGTATCAGTCCCACCAATCTTTTAGATTTAGCCTGAGAAAAGGGGGGGGGGGGGGGCTTGAAAGAGTGAATAAACTAAATACAGTAATTCAAATATCTTGGATAGACCAGATCAGTCAATTGATTATTTTAGAAATAAACTTTATGATGGAATTATTGTTTGCATTTTCGCAGGATATGTATATTGTAAATTCAAAGTTATATTTGAATATGTATATTGTAGATGATTTAATACAACAATACAATAACTTCACACTTTTACAAAGTTCATTGTGACCGATTGTCAAAACTAAATTTAACACTAACTGAAATTTAGTTTCACCAGTATTGTAATATAAAAATATAAATATATGTTTATGTTAAAATCATAATGATATGATAATCATTTAGATTATTATATTAAATTATATCATAATATAACCTAATTAACATTATAATAATATGAAATATCATAATCACATGATTTCCTTTTTTTGTATTATAAGTTATCTAACTCTTTTCATCATTTAAAAAATTAATATAAATATTATAATTATTCAATTATTATTATAATAATATTTAATTTCAAACCTAATCATTTGTTTTTTAAACGAAATAAATAAAAAAGAGTACAGTCATATAATATATTAAATGCTTACTGTGCTGAGTATTGTGGTAGCTGACAATCTGGCCATAAACTAAGCTCATATTCTTTAGAAAATGAAATTTATGAAATGAAAATCCAAATTTCGAACGTCATTCTTAGCATTTCTGTGCACTATAAATTCTCAACTCAATCCATAGACATAGACGAAGATAGATAGTATAGTACCTTGGTACTTGCGATAACTCTGTGATCAATTGTATTGTAAACAAAATACCACGTGCAGACCGCTAGCATGGTCATGTGACTTTGTTTTGTTTATAAAATTTGATGCTAGTATGATAATCCATAGTTTCGGATAAACAATGGCAGCTATAAAAATAAAACTTTTTTCGAGGGTGTAATATAAATTGAAGGGTGCATGGTTGCAAGTAGTATATGCTCATGGATTATTTTTGCATTTTTCAGGCTACTTTTGAAAATATTCTCCAAAAACCAAACCTCTCTCTATACAACTTATATAAAAAAATTGCCGTTTAGGGTGTCTTCATTAAAAAAATCGTCCTAGGGCAGCACATAGCGCATCGCGCGATGCATCATGGGAAGCAGAAATATGTTGAGAGCACAACTCTGCAACTTGTAACTTTCCTGCTGCCTTCATTTTAACACAAATCTACATTTGCTGAGCAAGGTAATTAGTGACAGGGATCCTTTAAAGCTTCTGCTTTTATATATTTTCCCATGAAACTAATGCATGTTTTTTCAGTGTTAAAAGTGGAGGTACACGGGAGTATACGTCGTCGTAGGTCATGTTAGTGGGAACATGGCCAGCAAGTGTGTACCTTCTTCCTATTGTTGGTTTCACTAAAGCACAGTTGGCTTTTCACTGTCAGATTTTGATGTTCTGGTTATTAAGGAACTACTGGCTATTGGTATTGGCTACACACTACATTGTACCAAGTTCTAATTAATGCCGGAAAATGAATTTGGAGGGTCTTAGATCCGTGAAGCGCTCTGGTAGCTGGAGCTCCGTAGGTGTTGGTGGCTGAGTGGTCTAGTTATCTGCAAGGACGTGGGTTCGAGTCCCACCAACAACCTGGAGGTTTTCGTCCCAAAGGTTTTCCCTCTGTGCCATATCGAACTATAATAATATCCAGCTCTAGGAGCCGTGGTAGCCCCTCGACTAGCTCTGCTATTGGGCAGCCACGTTAAAGAATTATTATCCCATCGGGGTGAAATTACAGCACCTCTGTATTCCAGCCAGTCAGGCTATCCCGGTGTGTCGCGCCATCGACCCGGATTCTACTCATCTCAAACAGTTCACTTCTAACACATTTAGACCATAGTCTAAATTATGTACATGTATATGAGAGAGCCCGAGAGACAACTTGATCCTTTGTAAACAACTTTCTCCATAGCTGTTTTGGCCATCATCCTTCAGTTCTGGAAAAAATGTTGAGGCAAATATTATCTGCCAGAGCAAAAGTATTTGAACAGTAACTTTGGTCCACTAATCACATGTACATGGATGCAATAAATACTATAATTGCTCTGGCAAATATTATTTTTAGAATAAGAAATAACAAAAGCACAGACAGAGTTCATGGACCAAAAACACTACTACAAACAAAGGCAACAGTGTGAAGACAACCCAATAAAATCATTGTGATGTACATTATTGTATATTCCATCTAGTTCAGTCATATACATGCAATATACACATTATATTTATATATAAATGCAATGCATAAACATGCCATTCCTGTATAAAATGTCTCGATTCTGTTGATTCCCACCTTCACACAAAATTCTGACTGGTATTTAGTTATCCACACTTAGTAAAATCTGTTTGCAAACAACCAAGGTCTCCTTTTTGATACCACTGATATACACAGAGAATAATAGTATAGACACCACTAGCATTACTTGGACATTATAATATTTATTGTATAAACTATAAATCATAAATAAGCCACAGCCAGGGAAAAATAAACCTTATTCCCTGCAACAAATGTGAGGGAGCTGTAAGCTATAACAATCTCCAATGAATTGCTAACAGTAAACCCACAGAACACTGACAGTAAACCCACTGTACACTGAGAGTAAACCCACAGTACACTGACAGTAAACCCACAGTACACTGAGAGTAAACCCACAGTACACTGACAGTAAACTCACAGTACACTGGTAGTAAACCTACAGTACACTGACAGTAAACCCACAGTACACTGATAGTAAACTCACAGTACACTGATAGTAAACCCACAGTAAACCATCATCTACTCAACATAGCAGCCGTGGGAAGCATTGATTCGTTTAGTACAAGTGTATAACAGATTATATTACTTCAACAAAAAACCTAACAGTAAAATGAATATAGAATAGAACTAGTCAAGGTTGCTGGTACTACCCCCACACCTAGTCATGCTACTGCAGCAGTACATATTGGAGAATTGACTACACAGAAACACAGGAGAAGCTGCTCTAATACCTCCATTACTCCAGGAAGAAGTAGTTACCAGATTTCTTCTGTTCTGAATCCTAGAAATAAACAAAGTAAATTATTAGCTCTCTCACTACCCAAAGGCTGATACTGAAACACAAGGGAGATGTAATTGAAATCGCTTCCACACTTGCAGGTATTATATTTATTATGTATTTCACACAAAGTGGTATCTGTAAGGTCACTGAATAGCCATTGAAACAGTGCATCGATCTAGTACTGGAAAACTTATTCTATATTATAGTGGCATATTTATTTGTGTGTAAACAGTAGTTATAATGTAATACTCCAGTGAACATTGTGAGCCACTAAGTAACCTTCAGTTCCCACAAATATTACCTGACATTGACAAGACTGGATATGAGACAGCTCTGCTTGTGTATAAGTGCACTACATTTTATTGCTAATAGTGAAACACATGACAAGATTGTGAATACAAAAGGTCGTTTAACTAAGCTAGATCCAGCACTAATCAATTCATCTCAAGTAGCTGATACATCTGGACTACATAAACAGGTGGTCACGTTAATCAACATGATCTCTATAGTACGGTTTGTACAGACAGACGTACCTTGACTGAGTCCATCTTGTTAATACGAGGCCTATAGTTATCCTTGTCTCTCCTGAACGTGATGTTTAAAGATTTCAGGAACTTATTCATACCATTGAGTAGAGTCTGTGGTGTGTTACACTGAGTATCGACCGATGGTATACCGTCAAATACTACCACTCTATCAGCCATGTATGTAGCCATTATAAAATCGTGCTCCACTATAAACGCCGTTTTCTTGGCATGCAATATGAACCTAAAAGAGAAAATATAAACCTAGAACAGAGAGAACATACGCCTTAATCATATCCCCAGTATGTAACATAGCAAGACACGTGTCTATACCAGTGCAGTGGAGGACTTCTCAACAGAATACCAACTAATTTAGTCATAGATACACAAGAGAGATCATTAGCTGTATCATGACTCACCTTCTAATGACCTTGGCAGCATGGAGACGTTGCTCAGAGTCCAGATAAGCAGAAGGCTCATCTATGAGGTATACGTCGGCTGGTTTACCAAGACACAGAGCAATAGCTACTCTCTGTAGTTCACCACCAGACAAGTTCTGTACCTATATAACATATTTTTACACACTGGAGGAACACGCTTCACTTCAGAATATTTTAGACAGACAAATAGAGGGGGTAAGTTTAGCTAAGTTCCAATTAAAACATATTCGCAGCGAGCTGCAGTAGGTCTATCTGTCATTCTCCTCTGAAATATTAATTCACCAAAAAGCAATAGATTCACAGCAGCATAATATGGTTGACAGAGCATACTACATACTGGGTTTTAAAAACGCATATAAAAGATAACAATTTTGGTAAAAATGGACTTGAGAAGGGCATAACGCGATTTTAATTTAATGAACCCCACCAAAAATCTATTTTAACTTAACGACCACAAAGGTTCAGGATTGTGGTAAAATGTGGTGATACAAAGTGTGATGGTACAAAAGTACAAACAAAATGTTGTATAGTAATTTGCAAATAGCAAGCTTCAAATTAGTATACTACGAGGGTCATTCAGTAAGTAAGGTGAATTTTTTCATATAAGGACTTGTATTGTTCATACGAGGTGCGTTCAAAAAGTAGATGGAAATTTTAAATTATCGTCATTTTATTTGGGTTAAAAGTGACCGAGCTTCACAAAAATTTCACATACTGAACTATTAATGTGCATCACCCTCAAAATAATCTCCATTAGAGTATATCCATCTCTGCCACCTCCCCTGCCACTTTTCCATACAGTGCCCGAATTCATCCGGTTTCAGACTCTTAAGAACTCGATCGGTGTAAGCTTGAATGGCCGCAATGCTTTCGAAACACTCTCCTTTCAGCGTAAACTTGGTCTTGGGAAACAAATAAAAGTCATTGGGAGCTAAATCTGGCGAGTAGAGAGGGTGATCAACAGAAAAGACACCATTCTTTGTCAGCCATTCCTTGGTCCTGAGGGCTTTGTGTGGTTGTCAGTTAACAGCCGCAGGACAAACTTTGCTGTCACACGTCTCATCCCCCCAGGTCTTCAGTGAAAATAGTGTGAACTGATCCAATAGATCAACCACACTCTTCAGAAAGTTCTCTGAATGCTAGTCTCCTGTCTCCATAGATTTTGACGCGGATAAGAGCAATGTTTTCTGCATTCCTGCTTGATGTTGGTCTGCCAGACCTTCGCTCATCTTTGACACTGGTGTGACCATCTTCAAATCTTTTTATCCAGTTGTAGATACTACTTTTACACATCACAGACTCACCAAATGCTTGGTGTAAACTTTCAATAATGTCAGACTTTTTCTACCCTGTTTTTACTAGGAACTTTATTACACATCTCTGCTCTTCCACTAATGAAATTTCAGCCATCCTTAGAAAATTAGGAAATGGCAGTGAAGTTCACTTTGCATTATGGGATATAACCTGAGAACCATGGGTTGCCCAAGAAAAATTTTTTGCAAATTATCTCCTGAGACATAGACGAAACAACTCCCAAAAAAAGAAAATCATACCTATTAATGGAAAGAAATTGTAACAACTTTCCACCTACTTTTTGAACGCACCTCGTAGAAACATAATGTTTTTGTATTTTTTTACATAATTTCCATTTTAAAACACCCACCAATTTATTTTGAGATTATGAATACCTTTCTTAGACTTTTTGAGATTTTTTTCTAAATCACCAATCAAGCAGAATGCTCCAGGATTGAGTAGAGGTCAGAAATAAATTTTTTTGTGACTGAAGGATGTAAACCCAGCGAAATGTATAGCAGGATGTTAAATGTGTATGGAGCAGCTTGTTTTGGCCAAAAAGGTCTAAAAATGGGCTAAATTGTTCAAAGAAGGCCGGACAAGTGTTCATGATCAAGAAAGGTCAGGCAGGCCTACAGAGGTGAGAACCTCTACCATGACCCAATCTGTTGATAATCTCATTAGGACTGAAAGGAGACTGAGAGTGGATGACATATCAAGAAAATTAAGCATATCAATAGGTACAGCACACAGGATTGTTCACGAAGATCTTTCCTACTCCAAAGTCAGCGGTCGATGGGTGTCCAAAATTCTGACCCTTGAGCATGACAATGCCAGACCTCACACTGAAGCCATAACAGTGGAAACCATCAACCAGTATGGTTGGGAACTGCTACCTTATCCACCCTATAGCCCTGATCTTACCCAATCTGATTTCCACTTGTTTGGACCCTTTAAAGAGTTCATGGGAGGAAAAAATTTCACTGGTGATGAAGAGGTACAGATAGCTGTGAGCGATTGGCTAAAATGCCAATCCAAAGATTTTAATGTAGAATGAATTCAGAAGCTCATATACAGATGGAAAAAAAGTGTCATTAAATGGAGATTATGTAGAAGAATAAAAAAAATTATGTTTCTATGTACAATACAAATCCCCATATGAAAAAATTCACCTTACTTACTGAATGACCCTCGTACAAAAAAGTGCTTCTCTGTTTGGCTTGGCCATGACGTAGTCCTATACATGTAGTCCTATACACTGTGCATGCAATCTTAGGGCATTCCCTATAGTTAAATATAGAATTGCACTTGCAGTAATCCTATCTTACAGTTACAGATGAGATAAGTATTGTTTAGTTAATCTTATGATAGCTAACAAATGAAAAAAACCGAAAAAATGGTGTTTTAGTGGGATTCGAACCCATTTCCATTGGAATACTCTACCATTACGCTATCAGATCAGCAGTGGCTTCACAAGAAAATTAGCCATCAATATGAGGGTACACATAATAGCATCATTTTCATTAGAGTGTGTTTATACCATGCCGGGCAGGGTAGCTATGCCTTCCGATAGTAGCTTGATTTTTTTAATCAACCGCGGTAATACTTTAGTGCGGATGCAGTTGATAAAAACAATACGTGAAGATGGTTAACTAACAGCTATTTATTAATACGGATTTATTTTTTAATGAGTTCAATCCATTTGTTAAAACGTTAAATTAAAATCACGTTAATAAAACCCAGCGTACCGTATCGGTTCCCTTATCAGGTCACAGGTAGCTATGTTCAAACAGATATATAGTTCAGTAACACTGGTACTGCATATTGCGTTATCTTGTACTTGGTATTGGTCATACCATCTGCAGTGTGAAAAGTATACAAGTCATGTACTTGTAGGGGAGTAGCCCAACCATGTATATACATTGTATATATATACACAGCACTTACCTCCTGATCCATCAGCTTGTCAATCTCTAATGGTTTCATAACGTCTGTATTGAACTGTGGATGGATATATGCATCTCTAATCTTGGCATGTAGCAGCATCCTCACTGTGCCCTGTGTTTACATATCCACATACAAATTGCACAAATATCACAAATACATGTACAGCAGCTTGGCTATGGCTAGGATTCAGTGAACTGGTTAGCCAGATATTAGTGATTGTTTTAAGTGCTGTAGAAAGGAAACACATGACTTGGGAGAGATACAGAACTCATAGATGACTTGAGGGAGATACAGTACTTACAGATGACTTGAGGGAGATACAGGACTTACAGATGACTTGAGGGAGATGCAGTACTTACAAATGACTTGAGGGAGATACAGTACTTACAGATGACTTGGGTGAGATACAGTACTTACCGATGACTTGAGAGAGATACAGTACTTACAGATGACTTGAGGGAGATACAGTACTTACAGATGATTTGAGGGACATACAGTACTTACAGATGACTTGGGTGAAATACAGTACTTACAGATGACTTGAGAGAGATACAGAACTCATAGATGACTTGATGGAGATACAGTACTTACAGATGACTTGAGGGAGATACAGGACTTACAGATGACTTGAGGGAGATACAGTACTTACAAATGACTTGAGGGAGATACAGTACTTACAAATGACTTGAGGGAGATACAGTACTTACAGATGACTTGGGTGAGATACAGTACTTTAAGATGAAAGATGACTTGAGGAAGATACAGTATTTACAGATGACTTGGGTGAGATACAGTACTTACCGATGACTTGAGAGAGATACAGTACTTACAGATGATTTGAGGGACATACAGTACTTACAGACGACTTGAGGGAGATACAGTACTTAAAGATGAAAGATGACTTGAGGAGGATACAGTACTTACAGATGACTTGAGGAAGATACAGTACTTACAGATGACTTGGGTGAGATCTTCTGAGGTTTATAGCTAACATTAAGTACAGGTAGTTCTCCCCCTCCATCAGGTTCAAGTCTACCAGCCAACATTCTGATGAAGGTAGTCTTTCCTGTACCATTTTCTCCTAACATGACTATTATCTCAGAGTCTGTGAATCCTCCACCCAACACCTCTAACTTGAAGTTCCCTGAAATGGTAAACCATGTCACCAAGAACTGTGGATGTGCTTCCCAAAATCATAAATAATTAAATACACAGCTGTTCACATTCTGGATCTTGAGGAGTGGACAAGGATTAGAAGACTAAGAGACAGCGGTGTAAGACATTCCCATGCAATATGCACTACGATTGGCTTCTACAGTGAGTGAGAATGCTTAGCTGACATCGTAAACATTCATCTTCACTGATTGATACCACAGGGTAGTTATTGGATGATGGGAGTAATAGCTTTCTATGGTACATGTAGGCCTACATATTAGTAGATTGTCGAAACAATCTAGAAATGCCGCCAGGGTAGCACATTTAGAGGAGTAGGAGTCCCACCAACATAGCGTGACCCATAACATCACTCACCTAACTCCTTCACCATTGTTGGATAGTTGTAATGTGCTAATCTTTTGATATCATCTTCACTTGCAGAGTCAGATACTTTGAAAACTAGACCAGACTCTCTGAATCGCAGGTTCTCCGTAGGTACAAATCCATCGAGGAATATGTTTATACCTGCATTGAATATACAACAGCCATATTACTAATCAACATACAATGTATATATTATCATGGGCTCTAATACTTGAATTAAAAATGGTGCACTCCACGATTGGTAACTTGACACGTAGCTTATATAAATTTACTAATTATCAGTTCACGGTGACAGCAATCACAAATAACCAACACCTTGTCCACACGAATACATAGGGTCGCTACAGAATGTCTACAGATGTAGATAGCATAAAAACTACCAGAAGCAGAGTAATTATACCTCTGAAGAGAAACATGGAAATCAAACTAGCCAGTAAATTTATAATAATAATAAGGGCACACACACACAAATGCCTTGCTGAGACTTGTAAAAATCACTGGTGGTTGACAATTTCACTTTCTCAGTTCCTTGCAAACTAAACACATGTAGATATCATCCATCACTTGTTTTAATGAGCTGACGATTGAGTTAGAGACGTATGTGAAGATCACCTACCTTCCCTGCAGCTGAAGGGCATAGTAACCACACCGTAGGCACCCGGTACTCCATACAACACACATATGTAGTCTGACAGATAGTCCAGCACAGCCAAATCGTGTTCAACTACTATCACATACTTGTCTGACCGCAGCAGGGACCTGATGGCAGCGGCAGCATTCAAACGCTGTTTCACATCCAGGTAAGAGGAAGGTTCGTCAAACATATATCTGTTATAAACATATTATACATTGTATGTCTAACCTGTATGCCAATAATTACAATACAAGGCCTACAATATACCGCTCCATTTATTATAACTATGACACACATTTTTGGTGTAAAACGGGTAGCCCTACAGTGATGGTTACCTGTATATAACGTATTGCATTGTGGCAAGGTGAGCCGAGAACACTGACAACAAGGTGATTGTCTATCCACTGAGATCAACCTATCCATTAGGTTTATATATAACAACTAATAGAAAGGTCAAAACAAAGAGAATATTTCACGATGTTTGAGTTGAGAGATAGACATCCATTAAATAATATTTTGGAGAGAACTGTGCACTCACACATCTGCGTTCTGAATGCACACCAGAGCTATAGCAAACCGCTGAAGTTCACCACCAGAAAGATCTTCTATGTTCCTATCCATCACATTCTTCAAGTCTAACATGTCAACTATTTCATTCAAGTTGCCAGCTTCATGTTTTCTTTCCAACATAGCTTTGACGGAGCCCTGAATGACACAACACACTTAGGATTAAGACTGAAAAGGCACAATAATGAAACAGCACAGACATGTGCTACTGGTACCAGTATGACTATGATTATAGCACATTTGCTATGTAGAACATAAAACATACACAAATATATTCGGGTAAGATCAAGCGGTAACGGAGTAACAACATTTCACTTTGAACTGTTCTACAGGGAAAGCTAATAGTCCAGGACATCTAGTTTTCCTTCCATTGGAAAGAGCATATTTGATATACTAGTGCTATATCCCAAACTTTTCTATGAACTAAGTATATTAGCTGGGTTGAACTCATAAGTGGTTGGTAACGGAGTAACACAAAATTAGCATGTAAATTCATGTACTTTCTTTAAAGTGCCATAACTATCGGTTGCTCAATGGAATTCCAGTCAAATAAAATTTGATAATATGCAGAAATATGTAGGCTTTAACATAAAATCATTCGCATATTTGTAGTTTAAACCACTACCTGATCAAAAATTAAAAACTAGTAGCATGTCTGGTAACGGAGTAACGAAAATGTACACACATCTTATCTGCAGTGTACGGCCTGATGAACACCAAGTATTTTGTTAGGATGTTTTACAATACACTTTGTGTCAAACAAAGAGGCCAAATATTAAGAAACAAGGCTAAGAAATATAAAAAAAGTGTTCAAAAATGCCGTTCTGAATATGCTGTGTAAACAGATTGAGTTTTTGTAATGTTTTCCAGAATAAATGATCTAAGACTGGCACTGGCTGGTAAAATTTGTGGCTTTATGTTCAGAATAAATTTGAAGTGTACTGGAGTAGTTTCTTGGGTCCATCTTCACTGGGTTTTCCCTGCCCGGGCCATAAATTTATCTGATCATGCAGCTCAAATCCTTTTCCAGTTTTGAAATTTCACCTATGTTGAAATTGTCCTCATAAGCTACACATACCAAATCTCTAACGCTGTAGGCATGATTTTCTGTGTTTTGCTCTGGTACGGTGGTGCCTGACTCGGAAACTGTACAGTTATTAGGCAGCTCAATGGTTTGGTAATCCTGAATCTCAGATGTCATGAACACTGCTATCACTTCTCGGCGTACTGCACAAATATAGTGAAGATTGTGTGTTCCTGGACAATGGCATCGTATCACTGCAGAGGACATCCAGGGTGATTGCTTGTTCATTTATCTCGGCTTGTGACACCCAGACCATGGTTATAGCTGGGAGCTTCTTCTTGGCAACTTCGTAGTAGTCCTCTGGAGTTCTCACCACACACTTTCTCGATTTCACAGCCATAACTACTTTTCTCTTGATGGTCCCACCAATACCATTGACAGCTCCTGTACTATGGGAAGTGGCAAAAAACTCCCAAGACACATCATCAGACCTGTCTTTCAATGAGGTTAAAACGCAAAACATATATCGCTGCTTGAAATGCCGAGCTGCTCCATTTGACCATTATTGCATTGACTTGAACACCCCGTATGTTTTTTATCAAGGTCTTCCAAGACTTTTTGAATCATTGTTGCTGCACTGTACTTCGTATGATCAGTGCAACAGAATAGTACGCCATATGAGTAGGTCCCTACAGCTATCCAGCAATGTATTTAGAAGTCAGATTAGCTGTTTTGACCTTACTACTACCGAGCGGTAACGCAGTAACTAACTTCCCCATGGTCTGTATCAGCAGCCTGAGCATACGGCGAGGCTGAAACTTTCTCAGAATGCCATCTAGCAGCTGAGGAGATATTATTGCTACATGAAAAATTTTTAAATGCTCCCAGTGGCTGATGCACTGAACTTTTTGTACTATTTCGGTAACGGAGTAACATAATAAAATTCAATAGAGAGGCAGATTCAAGCACACATTGTGAGAAAACACTATATATGATCGGGCAAAAAACTAATGGATAGTTACAGCCATGCATGACAAGTTTTTCTGAAGCAATAATTTTTAATCAAAACTCGTTTTAGCCTTGTAGAACAGTTGTTGAAAATATGTAGTTTTTGGAGTCTACGGGAAACATGAAACTCAAGTTGGTAGGCTAAATTCAACTGGTCACCCTACACACAGTTTTTCACCTAGGCAGACAAATCACACATCATTAGGACCTTGAGAGCGTGCTCTTTCCAATGGTATTCCTCAAATAAGACATATTACAGTTTGAAAATTTAACCTAGATGCTAACTTTCGCTTGATCTTACCCAAATAGATCTACTCAATCACAAATGTGCCTGTCTCCTTCAATGTATACAAACTCTATAGGCCCTGCAATCATGCACGTTAAAAAATTGATGATGACAACCATTATGGCTTGTTATTGTTAAAACTACCAGCCATCATTTCAGGAAGTCATAGCCTCAACACATGTGATCATTATATAGTGCCTTCGCCACCTCTTTGACCGGCCTGGGTCTTAAATAAAAATCCAAATATGGCCGTCCGGCCTAGGCCCAAAGAACTGTTGACCTGGGATTTTGCTTGAACAAAGAAAACTATCTCTAGCTCATCGGCACACCCAGGTTTCCCCGCACAAAAATGAGGATTTAGCTTTTGGCACAGGCCCAGCGACGGAAGTGAGCCGGAAAACTTTTTAGCACGTTGGCATGTGTCTGAAATGAAGACACTAATAGTCTTAGCTCACATGATTATCAGATAGCGTTAGCACACATGAGCACTGGATAGCCTTAGCTCATGTGGGTAGGGCCTACTAGATAGCCTTAGCACACATGATTATTGGATAGCCTTAGCACATGTGATTACCTTGACAGCTTTGGGGATCTGATCCACATACTGAGGCTTAATAATGGCCTTCAGGTCATCCTCAAGGATCTTAGTGAAGTAGTTCTGTAACTCGGAACCCCTAAAATGGGTCAATATATCTGTCCAATCCGGTGGATCCTACAAATTCCGAGAATAGAATGAGTAGAATAGTCAGAATTCAAACAGCGTCCAGCTAAGCATTTACTGCAATGAAATATAACACTTCCATTTTATGCCGTCTTCTTTCACATAAAAAAAAACAAACATGAGCAGACAATTACATGATACGCCCTTTCACAGTCGGTCGCTCACTTCTAACATCATCAGCAGTTAGATAGGACCAACAATCAATAAATTACCTCTTTATAGCTTAGAAGCATGTCAAAATGCATTACCTAATCCATGAGCGGGGACTAGACTATTATAAAATACACTGACCTCAAATCTCCCCAAGTTTGGTTTCAGCTTTCCAGCCAAGACTTTTAGTGCAGTAGATTTTCCAATACCATTGGTACCCACAAGCCCCAGAACCTCACCAGGTCTTGGCGTAGGTAGTCTGTGTAGTTTGAAAGAATTGGCATTGTATCTGTGTGTAGTGTCTTTCTCTAGGTTACTTGGCAAGTTGATGATTTCAACAGCCTCAAAAGGACATTTCTAAAGTGACAAACAACTTGATGCAATGGCCGAGCCTTGAAATCTCAGCAAGTCATTTAGCACCATCTTGTCCATCTTTACCACGACAGGAATACAGATTTGATGAAACAGATTCTACAGAAAATAAAATGGGTAACAAATACCAGAATTATTAACCACAGGAAAACTAGCACACTCACCTTTACACAAATACCACAACCTATGCACAACTCTTCACTTATGAAAGCCAGTTTGTCAGTAGGTACAACTTCTATACACAGCTTTCCCATACGGACGACAGGACAGGACCTCTTGCACTCCTGTCGGCATCTTTTAGGTTTACATTTGTCCGACTTGACAATAGCAATCCTTGTTAGCTTGTCAGACATATTAAGGATTCAATGAGTCTTTGATGCCAGACAGGGACTAATCTGCAATTGCCCCATAAACATTGTAAAAGAAATAAAGACAAATAAATGCTGCGCAGGTCAAGTCACCGCAAATTATAACTAATTTGTAACGCAGGTAGTAGCTTTCTGGGAATTTTCACATTTCGAGATTGTTATTCCAAAATAATTAAGTCTATCGACTATTGATTAAAAAACATTTTGAAAATTGGGAAACCCCAAGTGATAGTCACTTTAAGAAAATATTAACATTTACTACAAAGCTGAGAAAACTAAACAGGTACAAATCTGTATGACTGTGTTGCTAGACTAGCAACTAGCTAACCGTACAACAACTCAAACTATTGTTTTAATGGCATGGTCTTAATTCTATTTATACTGTCAGCCGCCATGCAAGTCACAAGTCAAGTTAAGGTCAAGTCAAGTAGAAATGCAAGGCAAGTGGGAGACAACTTCAAAAAATTTTATATTATCCAAAACCACTTTTTTCAAGTAGACATTCCAATCCATGAAAAACCATGTCAAGGTATAGCTGGGCACGCATGTTATGCGACTAAGGTAAAGAACTAGTCTACATGTATATATGTAGCAATATTGGCACTATAATGAACTAGTTCTAAATGTCACCAAAACTAAAGAGCTCATCATCAGTAACATGAGGGACAACCCCACTTGTGATAATCTAGTCATTGGTGGCACTGCAGTAGAGCAGGTGAACTCTTTCAAATATCTGGGCACAGTTGTTGACAACAAACTGAACTTTAAGGCAAATATACAGGCAGCCGTGAGAAAGGCCACAAACGCCTTTTCATTATGAAAAAACATTATGCTTTGTAAATATCTAGACCAACCAGAACCAAGTGCTATTTGACATTTATACAATCTGTTTTTATTTATCATCTCTGTACTATTTTTGGCCATGTTTCTAAAACCTGCCGCTCTGATCTGAACAATGTTATCAGTCTAGCAAGCTCTATGGCTCACTGTGACTTTCCATCTATTAGTGCCATATATGAACAATGCTTCAAACAGAGGTGCCTACGTATGTACGCTACTGACCACACACCCCTTTTTGCACTGGATAAACTGCCTGCTGGTAGATATCATCAGCTGAAGTACCGCATTGATCTACGAAAGTACCGTTTTAGAAATCTGTGTATTAAATTCCTGAACTCTGTATGTTAAAGTTGACAGTTAATTTTTTAACCAGAGTAACTGACTAGCAACTGATTTTTTATTTATTTACTCACTTCATTTTTTATTGCTCTAACAAACAAAATATTTCTCAGACATCTGTTGGAGACAGGAATAAACTAACTAACTAACTACACTAGTCATGTGGCATTATATAAATATTAGAAATGGTGATAGGCCTACATTGCTACATCCTAGTACATTAACACTGAAAGAGCACATGGACTATAGAGTATCCACTGGCCAGTCCTGCAGTACCCGTCTAGTATTATTGCGGTGTAGCTACATTGTATTCACCTATATGTTACCTGTGATGTGTATCCTCATAGCTAACCTTGATTATTGAACTTGATATACTACTCTACTGGCACTCTGAGTGATAGTAGCACTGATGAAGTAAAAATGAGATATAGGTAGACAATTGAGACCTGTTTAAGTGTTTTCCATATAGGCTATACCCTGTGCAAGATTCTATCTGTCACATTTACTTGGCAGAACCCAAGTTAAAGTCACAAGTCATTCTTTTCTAGGGCTAGTGTCTTAGTCAAGTCACATTGAAGTGCAAGTCAGCAAATTGACAAGTTCGAGTCAAGTCAACTTATGACTTGATCCAGCTTTGAGACCTACACTACTTTCGATTTTTTAAATGTTTTATTTTAACCCAGTCTACGTTTGACAACTAGAACTTACTGTACTTTTATTTTATTTTCATTTGACTTGATTTTAACTTGTTTTGTTCTTGTAACTGATCATCATTATGTTATTTTTAAATTATTCAGCTCAAGCGATAAAATTGAACAGAATCGTGCTCTATTCTAAAGGAGTAAAATAAAAATTGGGAAGTCAGGAGCAAAAGGCAGTAGCAGTTGGCAGTAGAATAAAAATAGTGGAAGTCTCAAAGTTATCAAACATGGCGTCCAACATGTGGCTATAGTCTCAGATCAAAGAGAATTGCAGACATTGCGCTAGTAACTCTACGCATAATGTCTCCCCATTATTAACTAAGGCGCACAAGCTATGGAAACTTTTTACTTTCAAAGCATTCGGCTCTTTGCCAGAAAACGGAGAGATTCGGTGCTTACAGGTCTTCCTCGTTACATTGGGATGTTTCTATCAGAGCCGTTGCTATCTTTCACGTAAATAAAAACAAAGGAAGTGTGAGCACGTGCGTGGACAATCACTACGGTTTGCGTTTAATCCCAAAGTTGTCCTCTCTTTGAGACAAAGTGGTACCACTTTGCTTTGAGAGAGAGGGCAAGGCAAGCACACAATGATTACCATAATGTAGTGCAATGGATATCAACATTGGCTTACACAGGGGATGACCAGTTAGTAGAAGACTATAAGTCTCACCAAAGACCAATTTACCTTGCATAAATAATCATGGCCGTAACTATCTGGGCGGCTAGGACGGCACGAGCCGCCTGAACTTTTTGTCAATAAAAAGCAAAAATCAAGCTATTTTCTCAGTCATAGTTGGAAGGCGTTACTACCTTGCCTCTAGCATAACATAAACATACTCTGATGAAAATTATGCTATTATGATGAATAATGTACCAAAGCCTAGCTTTGGAACTGAGCTTTCATCCGACCTATACAATTTAAAATAAGGGTGTTTCAGTACCCCACCCACTGGTTTTCTCTAATTTCTATTTGCCAGGGAAATAGACTATCCTAATTACTTCACAATGAGTGAATTTTGCTAGAGTATTATGGCCATAGCAAAATAATGTTATTACCAGTCAAATGACCCCTATTTATTTTGTGACAGTGCTAGCATTATTTTTGAAGACATTTTTGAAGGCATTGTTTTTGAAGACAGTTTTGAAGGCATTATTTTTGTAATATTTGAGGACATGTGCAAATGTCCTCAAACATTACAAGGCAGACAGGTAAGAGCAATATGTCTAAATATACATATAGATGCCATGTACTAAATGGTCCATATATTCTTCAGGGTTTGGGAAACCTAGGATACCACTTTCCATTTCTATCCACCAACTAATTTCGCATTATCTCCCCTCTTATTCACGTGTGTACATATTTTGTAGACCTATGTCATGTAAAGGACTACTGTAATAATGGTATTTCATGACCAAGCCAGACAGAGAAGCACCTTTTTGTAGTGTAATAATTCGTAGTTTACTATACATCAATTTGTACTTTTGTACCATTATGTATTGCTCAAATATATGCAGGTCAAACGCATCAACGTAGCAGTTTCGTGTGTGCATTTTCCAAAGATTTCCCAGGGGAAGACCCCCGGACCCCACCCCATGCGAGAGGGCGCTTCTGGCGCTCCTCCCACACCCTCCCCGCACCGCAGCCAGTCCAACTCTGGCCGCCCCAACTTTTTCAACAAAGTTACCCCCCTGATAAATCCGCAACAATATTATATGATAAGTTATGATCCATGAACAGACAGCTGTTGACTAGGGAACAATGCAGTACTAACACATGACTGGAGAGAGACAAAACAGATGACTAGGGAAGATTTTCCAAGGTTTCGAACTGTTATGACTTTTATTATATGTGACCCCTGCTATCAGAATCGGACATCGCGCGGTGAATTGACTTCCACGCAATAAGCGCTCAAAGTCCAAAAAGCTAAACTGAAACTTACCATGCTGATTCTCAGCTTTCAATGTTATTATACTAATTGAAGCATGCTCTTTCACTTTCTACTAACCAATTAGCAATCAGTACAGCATAAATAGGTGTAAACCTCGTTCAAAGTCGTTGCTAATGGAGTCACGTGACTTATCATGGAGGCACATGGTGGGACCAGGATTTTACTCGCTTTGATTATTTAAATCAATATTGTTACTTTATGGATCTTGCTGAGGACCTTTCTGACCGAGAAAGTAAAGGAGAGGAAAGAGACTAGCTTTAAGCCATTAATTTAGGTGTGGCTACACACACCTGAGGCCCAGGATGGCCCTGATATACTGGGAGATATTGATAATAATAGCGTAAAAATTGTGAAAATTCTTCAAAATTATAATTATCAATATTCCTGTTGTTAAAGACTTTGGAGTGATTTCAGGATGCACAAGCTTATTACCAAGCCAAGCATTACCAGTTTTACTGTTGAAATGATTCAATCTGTGAGAGATGTGCTCACAGCTCTTGACCAGCCATTACTAGATCTCCTAAAATTTATTAAGCAAAATCTCTCCCACAATAGTCAATTCTGTCTGCTTCTACTAATTCCCACAAGGCCAAGAAGAGAAAATACTTTGTAAAGATTTCCATTATGAAGGTGAGCAATTGTTTCATCAATCAAATGGTTAGTATGACATTAAGCTACCTGAATTATAGGCTGAGGCTATTTCACTAGTAAAGATAAAGTTTAGCTCATACTTCAAAATTAGTTCTGCTGCAAACTCCATGTGTACTACACATACATGTGACTTACCACATATCCTACCCTCTTTATCCTATTTGAGTAACCAATGTGCATCACATGTACATTACATTAGAATCAATAACATAGGTTGAAAACTCACATAAGTGAGTATATACATGTACATGTATTTATCTTAAGTTATTAAGTAAAACAATTCATGTCCAAGGTATCCATGACTATTTGTAGGAACATCAATCTGTTGCCAGGCTTTTATGTGTATGAACAGCAGTGGGACGTCTTCTCTATTTCTAGCCTTGTCAAGTCATTATAAGGAGTGTGGTACAACTCCCTTCAACTTCAGCGACGTCAAGTTACAACATCAAAGCAGTCAACTTTGGCCAAGCTTATAGTGGACTTCTTGAATGCAGTCGGCTCTATCCATGCACTAGCCCTCCTAGGATGGATTCCAGGTAAGTTGACTTTCTACAGGCAATAAACCTTCTTTCTCTTCCTGATATAATTTTCATTATCATTGATTCCAGAATGGGCCTCTGTTGCTAAAAAGCAAAGATGAAGGCAGATTACATAAGTCCGTCCGCATTACAGATCATACCCAAATATTGTAATACGTAGGTACACTACATTATTATACATGTATCACATTGCTCTAATACTGCAGTGGTAAACATACACATAGTTTGAATCTACTAGTATTATACACTTACATGTATTTTATCAGTCTCCCATAACCTCTGCCTTCCTCCTTCAAGTGCAGTGATCATTTCCAAAAAACTAGCAGTAAAAAGCTTTGTGGCAAAGCTATGCATACATCAGCTATCAGTTTTCAGTATCTTGTTGTATGACTGCACATGTTCTGTGATAGCTAGCAAGTCACAGTGAGGTAATGGTTAAGCATGTGGGTTTGTAATCTGGAGGTCCGGAGTTCAAATCTAGTCTACTGCATCTGCTACGCTTAAGTTTTTGTTTGTCTTATTTTTTCACTGTCAAAATTATTAATACACAACATACTCTCAACAGGATTCAAGAAAACAGATGTTAAGGCGCTACCATCTGATCTCGCAATAGAAGGACTATGGAAAGACTACAACTCAATGAAGTTCATAATTTGGTCTATTTCACCAGATTGGCGGAATCCGGATAGTTCTAGCCTACCTACCTGAAAGACCCTTCTCAGGGCAACCCACATATGAGAGACCATTTTGTTAACTTGTTACAAGATGTGCAGTATTTTCTATTTCACTTGCATGGAAATCTGTGTTAAAATGTATGTTAATGCAGCCTGTCCATCGCAATTGGTGCACAAGTTCATTTTCACTGTTTCTGTCAAAAATCCGAAATCAGCATATCTTGTTTAAGTGGGAATGGGACACAAGATATTGTTTTTACATTGTTTTTAGTTATTTCATCAGATCCCTCATACATTCTTACCCCTAGTCAGTGAAAACTAGCAATGTAAGTCAAGTAGATATGCCCGTTGCTAAGTTCTGAATAGTGTAAACAATAAATTATTGGTTCGAAAACTTTAAACCAGATTTTCTCAGTTCGCCTTTTTATGAAAATCGACAGATATGGACCCAGTATTATCCTGATAAAAATTGAACCGTTGGTGCTAGAATAAAAAGGAAAACAGATTTGAAATCCTCATAAATTTCTGCATCTGAAAACATACATATCTCAAAATCTTTGGGTACCTCCCGATGTCTGATTCTGATAGCAGGGGTCACATATAGTAATAGTAATCACTATGGCATTATTTATCCACAAACACCAAAAAATAGATACATTTGTAATGAAATCTCACAATGAATAGCAATATAAACCAGTGGCAAAAAATCATGTTTGGCAATATCAAAGGTATAGCCCGTATATATTCTTGATGGGCTATATTACTCTTTACTACCGAGTGTACAAAGAGAGGAGTGTGTACCATAGAGTTATCTCCCTGGGGTGTTACCTCTATGGTGTGTACTACGTGTTATTGTTATGGGAATGAACCGCGACACACGGTATATAAATGTAGGTCCTAGCTTGAGAGCGTTGGTCTCTAATACAATAACGAACTGATACTCTATTGTATAACGTTTTCCATATTACGGTACTGATTAAGTTGACTTTCTGAGGCTATGATTAGTTTCCATAGTAAAATTAGAAGCGGAAGCGAAGAATCCTTGATGAAATAATAGTAGATGGGGTCCAACGGTAGCAGCCGTTAATTAACTTAGCAGCTTTCCACTGGTCTCAAAAACAAAGAAATGCTACTACCACGTGCGTGTGCAACGGTGTGGTGAAATAAAAAATTAACTCACTCCTCTGACCTGAGCCGGCTTTATCGATTCCAATTGCACCATCTAACGCAATTCGTTTTGCAATGCTAGCTCAAACTTTCATATTAATAATATTATATTATATATGCGATGAAAGTGTCCATAAATAACAGTATGAAGTAGAATTAGAATAGCATAATGATGATTATCCTTACTTATTTTATTTAATAATTTATTAGTTATCATATTATATTATTGTATAAATATTACAATAATTATATATCATATTATGCGGGGAAGGTTGACCAACCAACATTTGTAAAAATGAGTCGAGAAAATATATAAATCGAACATGTTTAAGGGAAATTTTTCAGGATAGTTGCTGATTGCTGAATAATAAATAACTGCAAATGGCATGGGAAAGAATTTTCTGTACTTTTGTACCAAATTCAAATTGCATAGATGCTTTAAATTATTATTATAGTAGACCTATTAGTAGGCTGTGTTATTATATTTTATCATTTAGCTTTAGGTGAACTGCCAGGCCTAATTGATTAGATTGATGAAATGGGCCCTGACTTTATATCTGCATATTGTATTTTATTACATTCCCAGGCCAACTTTCATATATATTTTATATTTAGCAGAATGAAGTCTAATAAAACGTTTGGGACATAAGATAAGAGATGACAATTCCCTAGAAATGTAAACAATACTTAGAGGTCTAAGCTAAGCCAAGTAGGCTCACTGTAGCAAATAGATGAGCCCAGCTTCCACAAAATGAGTCCATATGCGTCATGCTTCCAACTAGCAATTGTTTCTCTATAATGCATCCGTAGACTCATTATGCGTCTTAGTTGGTCAGTGTGTATTATGCTATTCTAATTCTATTTTATATTTTTATTTAATTTAAATTTTGATGTTGATTTAAAAGATTCAAGTTCAACTAAATTTAGTAAAACTGAAAATTTTAAAATTAGCGTAAAAATTTTAATTAAATTTTGATATAATAGGCCTATATTATATACTAATACTTGACTATTCTATGGTGACTAATAATACAATTGAATGGAATCGCTATTAATCAGCGGTATAAAATGTAAATTTTTTGTTGTCGTTGAGAAAATAAAATGAATTGTATAACTAATTATAATGAAATTGAAATAAGTATTTATTAAAGTAGTGAAAAATTGAGAATTTGGTTATTCTAGGTAGTTAAGCCATAATTTTATCCTAAAATTTATGTGAAACTTGTTTAGTTCGAGTATCTCTATTTGGTCTTAATGCTGCTTTGAGGTTTGTGCATTTTCAAAATGCTCAAGTTTGATCAGCAAGTGAATCAGTGATGTCACTTGTGGAAAGAAATGTGGAAGTTGCCAAGTCATACTAAACTTACATGTATCACCACTGTGGGTGATCAAACACATGCTATTTTAACTCAAATATCTCGAAATCATTGGCTTATACAATTGTATTTCTAATTTATAAAGCACAAGTACAGAGTACATGTTCAACTATTGCTGTGAGGAGGGAGTTTAAGTTTTGTTCTGATGATTTGTAGAAAAGCTGAAATCAACTTTGGCTAGTTTGTAGAGATTTACCACCATGGCCTCAATGAGCCAATATAAACACAAAGTACTATTAGTCAGCAACTGAGCATAAAGCTGCAACAATCGACTTGTCTAAGTGTCTTCGCGACCTCTTGGACAGATCCGGGTCGCAAATAAAAATCACACGATGGTCGCAGGGCTAATGGCCTGGGATTTCGCTTGGCCGTACGAAACCATCCCTAGCTCATCGGCACACCTGACTTCTTGGCGCAAAAATAAGGAATTTGCTTTTAGCCCAGGCTGGTGTGTTCACGACTCTGTGATGGATGTGTGCTGGGAAATATTTTCTCAAATTGGCCTGGGTCTGACACAACCTGTTGTTCAGTGAGAAGGCATTATTGACTAAGAGCTTTGAACTAGTTAATTAATGGGCCTTCTGAAGAATAGCTGTGAGTCACAAAACCTGTGCAGATACCTTCTACAATCAAAGCATTGGTTGACTTTCTATGCTAATTTGAATAACACCACACACTAGATACAGAACTAGCTACATCATCTGAAATACTATTATTCCCAGAGAAATATTTCTAAGTGTTTGGGGGAGCGCAATGTTTGCATGTTTCTCAAAGTGAGATTAACCCATGTAGAGATAGTCAACCTAGACATATGACACATCATTTGAAAGCTAAAAGCATTTTTTACACAACTAGTGTAGTGAAACTCCCGAAAAATTAACTACTTTAAATTAAAAATGAAAACATGAATCTATTGTTAAAATTAGAATTTTTATATCAAAAGTTCAGCTATCTCTTTAAGTATGTATGTAACAGGGCATCTGTTTTCTCATTTTAGAGAATCCTGTTATGGCCGTTATCAAACTGTACTGCTCCAGTGAGCTGGGTGAGAGGCAGTATAATACTATAAAGAAATACCTGACTTCCCGTGATGTCATACCTACAGGTGTCGAGTTTGAATACTCGTATTACATTGAGACGTCCAGCTCCTCTGGTGAGTGTAGGCTACTACTACTACCACTACCACTACCATTACTACTACTCTTTATTCTATCTGTGAGTAAGAGGTACTTTGGTTCTTCATCAAAACCAGAACTGAAGCTGTATTCTCTATTTTTGTGTACGTGACACTAATTGCACCGATTTGCCAACCAAATCTAAGGCTATCGTAGTGTCTCTACTACTGAGGTTCTACATAATAGAAATCGTGCTCGTTCTCTATTGACATCTGCGGAAGTTTGGCACAGCGAATGAGCCACTTTTCTATGGCCCCTCTGCTGTCTATATAGTATAATGTTATATAGTACTATATAGTATAATACATGTACAAGTGTATAGCATATGGTATACACTGTGTAGTATATTATAGTAATGTATATTATCATAAAATAAATTATAATATGTGTTGCATTACAGTTGTATAGTACTTAGTTATAGTATATTATATAGTATGCAGTGGATAATAGCGTAGGTGTCACATATTTTATACTATAACTAATATTGTATACATCTACACTGTATATATACATCCGATGGTAGTATCACCACTGGCATAAATTAAGTAGTAGGACATCTAACACTCCAGTTTTACAGCACATAGTAAGTTCATTGCATTGAATTCACTCCTCTATACAAGTAGCTGACCTCTTGTGGTCAGTTTTGTCGATTTACAAGTGACAGTCAGACTGGTGATTACTCATCTATTTATACTGCAGCTAGACAGATAGCTAGAAACAACTAAATCTAGAACATTTAGATACAATATTTATTTTGAGTACAAAGTCCAAATAGTTAGTTTCTACTCTATCTGCCATTATTGCTGTTTCTATTTACATGTAGTAGACAACCTATATTATAGTATGTACATTTATATGCATGTATTATAATTATGCTATTGTTATGGCACAGCTGTATATTGCATTAGATAGGGGATTCTACATGTAGTTGTATACATGGTTGTGTAGGCCTTTGTACATCTAATATAAACAGTTGTAACAGTCTCCACCAGTACCAGATGGATTTTATTTTATTTCCCTGATTATTTCAGGTTTGTCCCAAGAAGAGTTGTCTAAATTGCAATGGCTACTCTCCAAGCCATTTCCTGTTGATGGAAATCCTGAAGGAGTTGTCACCTCCACAACCTCCCAATTTAATGATGCACATCAAAACATTATGGACATTGAGGTTGGCCCAAGGTAATTGTTATGTCAAAGTCAAGTCAGGATTCCTAGTGAAACTGCGCCATCAGAAAATTTTGTAAATTCTGGTGATGTTGCATTTCCATAATAACTGAGAGGTTGGCCTGATAGTCAATTTGCTCAACTGCAATTGCATAAGCAAAGAAGGAAACAATAAGACCGGAAACTAAATTTGAGATGAGCTTTTTTCTTCAATATAGTTGAAGCAGGAGAAGTTGTCCTCTCTATGTTATTGGTTGATAACCAATAATATAACACATATAACACTTTGTGCTCTGCTGCAGCTACAGTTTGGCAGGTAAAAATTGTCCATATTTAATTTTTGACACCACGGAAAAACTGTCGCTCCCATATCTAGAATGGCACTCCTGGTTATACATGTACAAGGATTTATTCTACCGTTTACTGTAATGTACTATTCTTATTGGAGTACCTCAGACCAATCGGCAACGCTATTTTACTGCGGTTCTAAATAAACCGCCACATAGAATAGAAAGCTCAGATAAGTATGCGCCATAGTAACGGCTATCTGAGACTTAGAAGAATGGCTGGAAAGTGAATCAAGGAATGTCGGTACAGTATCCAGTGTAATTGGAGGGACAGGTTATCGTTGTGTGAACCATCTTTCCTTTCACTAAGTTTGACGATATTTCACGTTTAGCTATGTAATAGATTGTGTAGCTCCGTGCTTTTGTTGTTAAACACAGTAGTTCACCAGCCATACATCGTACTACATATATCAGTGTCATTAGTAATATGTAGATATTTCCTTAGCCCCACAACGTAATACACGTATATCATAGGATAATTCTCAGGTCAGACTATATTTTGGAGTTGTCTTGTTATCTTGATTATTGTTTGGAATTTGTTATGTTTAGAATCCATGTTATACATGTAGGTCTATGACTGTAGTCTGATTTCATTGCTCTGCAGGTTGAACTTCTCCTCCCCATTCTCCACCAACGCTGTTTCCATTTGTTACTGGGCTGGTATCGAGCATATCACCCGTTTAGAACGTTCTAGGAGGTACCGTATCAGCTCTGTTAGCTCTCTTGAATCAGATGAGTTAAGAAGAGACTTGGCATTCCAGCTCCATGATCCGTAAGTATATATATGCGTTACCATAGGAGAGAGATAACTCTATAAGCTACTCTTGCTTGCAATAGTTACCCTAGGCCTACTGTATGTGTCTCAATCAATAAAATCATTGTAGTGATTTATGTAAACCTATCACAAGTTTATAAGCCATGTGCCAGGTCTGGGGGCCAGGAGTTTGGAGCTGGGTGGTCTAGTCAATACCCAATAGCAATGTTCAGTACTGAGGTCATCATTATGAAAAGCGATTTCAATTTAGTGTTCAATGGTATTATAAAGTGCACACAGTATTGGGTTCCACTTCTACACCTGCAGTATGTCCATGTACAGTTTATACACCAGTATACTCATTAGTTTTGCTTTTGGAGTTACCCACTCTTTGCTCCCTCATGCGCAGCAAGGGAGTTGAAAATTTGTCTCAACACTATTTAAATTGATACTAATTTTTGGAACCTGTGATGTCATAGGACCTATTGTAGTGTGATTAAACGTAAAATCGGTCTCAGTCTCAATTATTTTACATCTCAACCAACTTCATCCTAATCTAGTTTATTCTCTGCTATACTCTGTCTAACAGGCCTATTTTAACTTCTTTATTGTTGAGTTGTGGTTTTATTGGTAGGATTCTGCTCACTCTTATATAAGCAAGTAGAGGTACCATAATAGTTGTAAATATGCATGTAAATAAAAATCAGGTGCTGGAATCAACTGTTCAGCGTCACAGTAAATGTAGAGATAGATAGAGCAGCAATACAAATTGTAGCCTCCTTCCTGTTGTGTTCTATTTTCAGCATGACTGAGATGATATATGATCAACCAATTAAATCGTTCATCCTTCCACCTAGCCAATCAGAAGTGTATCAAGTTGATGTGCTCACTGGTGGCAGAAAGGCACTGGATAAAGTCAATCAAGAAATGAGTTAGTACTTGTGCCCATCATCATAATAATAAACAACTGTAATAAATAATGTAGTTAATTTTGATGTCCTTAGACATGAAAAATTTGTCTACTCTGTGCTTTTAGGTCCTTGCGTTAGTAGTACATTCAACTCTAACATGTGACCGATGCATTTGTTAACTTCTTTATAAACAGGTCTGGCTATGGATGATTGGGATTTGGACTACTACACGGAGTTATTCCGAACCAAGATCAAGAGAAACCCGACTAATGTGGAATGTTTCGATCTCGCTCAATCAAACAGGTGAGTTAATCGATCTTCAGTTAATAAGTGCATGAGTGAATGACCTTAGTCTATCTAGTGTGTGTGCGGGTGAGTTTGTAAGCATTTAGGCTATCAAATCGCTGTCTACGGTCTCAGTTAATTTGCAGAATCCCTCCAAAAAGTGAAGGTATGAATTTTTCTTATTAGGTATCAACTGTTTTTAGTTAGTAAAAATTTTACCAAAAGCTGGGAGTTATCTTATCGACTGTTGTGCCCTGTCACACTATTAACACCAATATGAGGTTTGCTTTGGTGGAATTATCCTCTCCATTTTATAAAAATGAAATCTAATCTGGAAGAAATTTATCTAGGCTTAATAATTAACATCATTTTAAAAAAGTTTTGGTTTAATGAAATATCGTTTTCTAATTTTAATTGCTGTTATCAATGTTTTAGTCAATAATAATCTAAAACTTGAAGTGAATAAGATTTTTTTGTTAATCAATTCAATAATTGCTTAAAGCTGATGACTTGAATATTTGGCTAATTTCGCTTCAAAATAATTTTAAAATAATGCGAGATAGTAGGAAACTGGCTTATGATTTTTACAAATATGCTAATCATGATACTGTTACAATACAATTTAACCATTTGGAATAGAGTGTCACATGTAACAAAAGATATTCATAAACCAAACATGGATTGAAACAAACTGGTAGCTGAAGAATCTGGGGCTAAACCTTAAAGTCTAGCAAGAAAACAAAGATTCAAGCTATTATTGAAACCCAGACAGCCATTATGGTTAAGAAAACTGTCTGAAAGATTGTTATCATGGTTTTGCTCATTACTGACTGTATGTTCAAAATATTTCTATCATTTCATATCACTTCTATCTTTCATAATACAATGTAATTTCATTGACTCGGTAAATGGGTACAGAAAAACGCAGTTTCGATAACATAGTAATATCCTAACACAGCATCACTGCCTACAACCATAACTTGACACACTCCGTCTTCGAGTTGTCTTCTCCAATGTTGTCTTCTCTATTATACTGCAGAAAGGCAGTATAAGTAGTTCTAAAAGGCCATTATTTTGTTTTATTTCTCCATAACCAGTTTAGGTAAACATTCATACATATTTTACAATATTATGCGATAATTTAACTGGAAACTATATTATTCCAGGAACAGCGGGCAAATCCTATAGCACTGTTTTCGGTCTTTGAACCCCTGTAAAGCTGCGTGTTATGACTTTAAGCTTAAACTGAAAGCTGTCCAGACCCTTTCAGACATGCTTAAATATGTGAGGGAAATTTTGAACAAATAGCAGACGCCAGTTACTCTACTAAGAGGCTATCTTCTGTTTGGCGGCGTTGGGTCATACCCAAACAGCTGAAAGTCTAGTTTGTATAATTCCACCAGGTCATCAACTATAGATGCTTCCAACTGATTGTACCATTGGGAGAGTGGCTCTTTTCTCCTCGTTGGGTTCCTGTGAGTCAGTGTAGCGTTCAGCTTCAGTATGCTTAGTGCCGCTGTGGTATCTGACTGAAAGTGATTGAAATCGGCAACCATTGTGTAGTTGGTTATACAAGGCAGTGTTATGGTGTGTAGTGGCTGCCAATGTTCATTGAGTCGTAATGCTGCTTCGGCAGATGACAAAGTTTTCCCTGAGGCCTTTGCCCGGTCAATGATGCATTTGACAAATTGTGGAAATGTTAGTTTTGGCATTCCTTTAGTCAGCCATTCACAGGGCAGTTTGAAGATGTAGGTAAAAGGTATGTCTATTGCTTTGTTTAAATACCCTGATACAAGCCGATCCCATGGGTCCCTAAAATCATAAACTTTTACATGGTACTGTATGTCAAGTTTACATGTGCATGTACATGTACACGTACATGTACATGTAGGCCTACACGTAGTGACGTGCTGGTAGACAAAGCACTCTCCTTTTAACAGAACATTGTTGTAGCACTCTTACCTTACTATAACAAATCTCTCTTTATATTTCTCAATATCACGGAGATCCTCTTTCTTGGTGAATCCTACCTTCTCGTATGGCGTTTCCCAGCCCCACCTACATGTACACTCACACATACATGTATGAAGACTGAAGTATAGGCTACTTTGAAATACCTATGAGTGAAAGATCAAAAATATAGTAGGCTAGTTACTATCATTATGGCATTCTGTAACTCTAAATCTGTGTTAACCCAAGTGAGCATTTATACAGCAGAAAAGCCTAGAATTTTTATAACTTTGGCAAAGGGCTATGATACTCGTATGGTATATGCTTTGGTACAGACTTGCTAGATTTAGTATTGCAAACTTAGTACGAGGGTAAAGGTAATCAAAATCCCTTGTTTTTAGAAAAATTAAGGGTGAATATAATATTGCTGTTTATAATATAACCAACTTACCGCCATTGCCTCTTTCCAAAGTTCCACCCTACATCACCAAGTCTGTTTCCATTTTCAAAGAGAAGATAAATCCATGTTGTCGAACCAGTTTTTGGCACTGCCTTGTATAAAATGTCGAAAGACTTTTGCTTCACCAAATAAACCGCTCCGCCCTTTTCATCTTGAGTGTGCATATGGTTGCTGTGTGATATAATAATTACAATCATCTCATGGTATATTATACCTTGCATGATGGCACAAGTATGACAAACACCGATTTTTTGGAGCCAGCAAAAACTAATGCTGCACGGTCTTACGGTATCTTTCAGTTTTTTTATTTCGGTTCAAACCCGCAAAATGTTAAAATACAAACCGAAATCAAATGCAGCAGTTCGGTACAATTCAATATAATAGTACAATCCACCCCTGGTCTCCTTACCGCACCCACTTCCAATACTAGCTGATGTTGCGAACACGTGAATCCATGTTGTGCTTCTTTCAATCTCTATCATTCAATGTCACCCTTGGAATACAGACTTAGCTGCAGCCATAATTGTCACCCAGTGATGATTTACTGTAGCTTCACCCAATTCTAGTAGTTATTATAATTAATTAGTATTTAATAATTACGAAAAATTAACCAGAATAAAAAATGGCCGCCATTACTGCCAAAAGCAGAGTGTGACAACACCCAAAATTGAGTATTTATTTTTCAATTCGATTTGATTATTTTTCCTTAATTTAAAAAACTGAATTAAGCCGAGAGGTAGATGACAACTTTGGTATCATTCAAGTTAGCAAAGAAACTGAAGGCAAGTGCAAATCAAAACCGCTCAGCACTAGCAAATTCCAAGTGGCTAAGATATGACGATTGGCAGAAAATATTTGGAATTTTGTCACAGTAGCGTATTATTTCTGTCTGACTAGAGTCATATCTGTCAACTGGTTCCAAGTTGATGAAATATTCTGGAAGTAACAAGATACTACAATGTTGTATTACATACTACTGACCATGGAAGATAACTTCAGTTTGTTATGTAATAGTTATAACTATATTATGAACTGACAGGTAGGCTATATGGTGATAGGTCAGAACATCAGCTTTGGCTCTAATACTGTTGAAAGGCAATAAACAATGCAATGCTATTGGATTTTCGTAAGGATTTTTGGTGCAGATTTTTGACAAGCTGGATATGTCAGTTGGATATCAGAGAATTTTCATTTTGGTTCAGTTTTTAAGTGTTGGCCCTCAAGCCTGGTAAGCATAATATTTTGCATAAAGGGGCCACTGTTTCACCTAATCAATCCAATCGGCTGCTTCTCGTAGAGCATGGCAAGAATGCATCAAGGAGTTCTGTGAGACTGAACACAGCAAGTAAACTGTGACTTAGCACTTAGAGCTCAGCTGGGGCATGAACATAGGTTTTAAGTCTACTTTCATGAGATTTGAATTTTGCTTCAATCAGTGAATTTTTATACTGCAGCATGTAATCAATTGGACAGTGGCTGAGTAGCCTTAGCCCTTTGAGGACCAATTAAATATTGTACAACTTACCATACAGGCATAATTAACTTTTCAAGTGTGACACAGTTTTCCATCATATACTAAAGCAGTTGTAACTTGAACACTACTTGAGATATCCACAAATGGCTTACAAAAGTGTAAATCCTTTTCACTTTTCTAGGCATCTACATTATTAGTATCTACTTTCTTGGTAAATATGTTATTTATAGCTGTAAAGCAGCCATGTCATGCCAAGCATGTGTTGGTTCAATAAGTCGATAAAACACTGACACAACAGATATTTTATATGGGATAAAAAGTGGTGGGAAATATCAGCATCATTCCCACTACATACCTTTTCCCATAAATAAGTGTTCTGTCAAAAATATTGAAAACTTACGAGCCATTGAGACTATTATTCTACTTTGGGTGTATTCCCTCACTAAAAAACTAAGCAGGATAGCCTAGTAATTTGAATCCCGATATTGTCGGGATCGATATTGTCAATGTTGCCGGGATCGGGCCTATAGAGAACAACTGGTCCTAACTATATCAGGATTGGTCCTCAAAGGATTAATTATGTCTACCAAATTATATGATTGCTAAATAACCCAACAAACATATCTAGTAGAATAACTACCCTTATTCTTTCCTAGAACAGTGGATATATGTATTTTATAAGAATATACACCACACATATGTTTTGCATGGGATATTACATATACAAAAACAGAAAAAAGCTTGTTAAAACATGCATTATATGTTAGCCATACACCATGTAGTACTATGTCAATGAGATTGATTATTCTTCTGCATCTGTAACCTTGTGTCATGCCTTCACGACGGAGTTCCCTATCTAGCCATTTCATTCATAAAATTGGAGCTGTAGTAAACGGACCCCAAAATTACTATGGGCCATAACTTGAAAAATATTTCTTAGACCTTCCCAATTTTTTTCTTTTGCCTTTCCAGGTAGTAATGCCTATATAGTGTGAAAAGGAATTTTATTTTTGAGAACCCCAGTTACATAACCTTAATATTACACATTGAAAAGCTGTGCTGTGTTTTTATATGAATGATTCATATCTCAGCATATGAAATATCATTTCCTACTCAAGCTTATGTATAAAAAGAAGTCTTAGTATACCTTAGTTATAATAGTACTGGATTGTTTGCTGTTTTGTGTCAATAGAATTAAATTGCCAAATTTTAGTTTTGTTATCGCTCCACTTTGAAAATATGATAACATGGTACAAAATTGCATCAAATAATATGAAAAGTTAAAAACTAGTTCGCCATCCTGACCCTATGTAGCATGCATTTTTATATATAGGCCTATATGTATGTATCCTTTATATCTATCTATCACTACATAATGACTGTAATAATGATCATCTTAATTTAGTCTCTGGGCGATAGTTAGACTCTTCTGTGAGTTACCTCTGTTCGCACTGCTGACGCAAGTTGACTGCCCTACTTCTCATTGCTGCAGCAGCATTATAAGTATCATCATTCAACTTCTTTTTCACTCCTACTGGTTCTCTGTTAGCTACTGGTTTGATATGATTCAATCCAATCAGATATTTCGTAGTTTCCTTATTCTGCTTCTTGGTTTTCCTCTGTTGGTTTCTCTGCTGCTTCTACAATGATAGTTTTCTCTAATCAGGCGTCGGATTTCTGTGTCCAGTTGTGTTTCTATTGAATAGGGTAAAGTGGTTTCTGCCGTCACGGTAGATGTCTGAGTTTTGCAAGATGCACTCTCAATTTGAACCCAACAGATTTTTATGGCCTGAATAATGTTATGTGATCATACTGGAATTGTATTGAATATTGAAAAGCTCCAATCTTACATAATATGAAACTTTTGAAGCATTCTCACATTTTATAAACACTAATGTTCAAACAAACATTTAGATAAGTGCAGCGCTGTCAGCAGGTAGTAAATAAATACATGACATACCTTTGGTTCTACCTCCGTGTTATTTACAGTGATGTCATAAACTAATATTCCAACTAGCAAGCAGATCATTAGAAAGGGCAAATTTTTTCGTGTATACTTCATTTCTCCACTAATCATTCACCACTGAGCTGTGATATTACACCTAATTCAATGATGAACAGCAATGTAGAAAGGAAACAACCAGATTATTTTTCTGTGATATGGATGTCTAACCTTTAAATGATCATGAAACACAAAGAATATAATATGATGATGCAGATAGATTAAGATGGTGTAAATTATCAGCTGAGAAATATATTTAGAACCTTACTAACTTATGGTTGAAACAAGACTGATACAGGCTAGGTTTATTAAAAATTATGAAGCAAAGAAACAGCTGAGGCGTAGCTATTCAACTATGAAAACATATGATAAGACAACTTCTAGTTTGTTAATTCAACAACATAATAGGCCTACAGATTTACCTAATATTTCGGTTGTCAGATGGCTTTATTATACATGTACATTTAGCAAGCTGGGAAATTCATTCCTGTCAATAGCATGCCTTCTATCAACCACAGAGCTAATGTATTTGTACAATATCCTAAGTTAGGATATATGTTGCAACTTAATTTTATGTTCAAATATGTTAAACTGAAACAAAAATAAAGTGACCCATCTGTGGTATATGAGTATGACCCTAACACAGTGTCACTGCTTACATAATAATTTCACATGCACAGTCTTGGAGTTGTCTTCTCCAATGTTGTCTTCTCTTGTTAGGCTGTTTAAGATTTCTCTGTTAGATCAAGTGATGTGATGCTACCTCCTGTTTGGCGGCGTTGGATCATACCCAAACAACTGAAAGTCTAGTTCGTATAGTTCCACCAGGTCATCAACTATAGATGCTTCTAACTGATTGTACCAATGGGAGAGTGGCTCTTTTCTCCTCGTTGGGTTCCTGTGAGTCAATGTAGCGTTCAGCTTCAGTATGCTTAGTGCCGCTGTGGTATCTGACTGAAAGTGATTGAAATCGGCAACCATTGTGTAGTTGGTTATACAAGGCAGTGTTATGGTGTGTAGTGGCTGCCAATGTTCATTGAGTCGTAGTGCTGCTTCGGCAGATGACAAAGTTTTCCCTGAGGCCTTTGCCCGGTCAATGATGCATTCGACAAATTGTGAAAATGTTAGTTTTGGCATTTCTTTTGTCAGCCATTCACAGGGCAGTTTGAAGCGGTAGGTAAAAGGTACATCTATTGCTTTGTTTATATATGCTGAAACCAGCCTATCCCATGGATCCCTAGAAAAACATTTGCATATGCTATACACACTGTTTGTAAAATTAAATTTGCTGTACATTTCAACAAAAAGAATTTCATGTCAATATTAGTGTCTGCAGTAGTTATGTTCTTACCTTACTATTACAAACCTTTCTTTATATTTTTTAATTCCTAAAGTGTCTCGATATTTGGTGAATCCTACCTCCTCGTATGGCGTGCCCCAGCCCCACCTACATGTACACACACGATAGTATAAGCCGTATTTGACTTTAATATTACAATATTCAGTAACAACAATATTTTACATGAAAAAATTTAGTCTCATAAAAATCAGGTTTACTATCAAGATATCGATATTCGAAGTGTCAATGTTGCTCTTTATAATATAGCCAACGTACTGCCATTCTCTTTTCCCCGGATGCCATCCAACATCACCTAGTTTATTCCCATTTTCAAAGAGAAGATAAATCCATGTGGTCCAACCAATCTTTGGCACTGGCTTATATAGTATATCAGAAGACTTTCTTGTTACCAAATAGATTGCCTCATCCTTTTCATCCAGAGTGTGTCTATGTTTACTGTGTAATATAATAAACATATTGTGTCGTGCAAATGTCAAAGGCTGTCTGATTTTTGAAAATGATCCAATGTCATGCTCACATGGTATAGATAAAAAGCGTAACAGGAAAGAGGGATCATTCCGGCCAAAAACTGTCTCCCTCCCGCCTCCAAGTGCGGTACGGATTAAGTAAGGAGTTGTGATACCTTGTATGTAAATCCGTTATGATGATTGGCGTTCCGCAGACCAATAAGAAGCGCTTCCTTACAATGAGCTCGTATAAACCCTCCATTTCCATTAACTCGTTATCTATACAGGATCCCAAATATAACAATCGTTAAGCTTTGATTACAGTCGAACAGCTATCCAAAATATCAGTAGGCAAATGGCATGAAAGGTGATCGCGGAACGTCGGTACCGCCAAATTGGGCGTATTTTGTGAGACAGGGTATTATCATTGAGTGATCCCTCTTTCCTTTTACCCTCTTTAATATAGAGCTAATCTGAAATAATTCCCGGTAGGCCTAGTGCCCTGTTCTGAGTACAGCTTTTGGCCAGTGAGTGACCAGCTATAAATACTGACGCTACACATAGTGTGGTTATGGTTAGTGTAGCAACTTGATATACCAAACTAGATCCTGTGGGTTTACACGTTCCTTCAACATGACTTCACGTCTGATATGTTAATATATAGGCTACATCATCGTCAGTGAAATATTAGTTTCTTTATCATAAACTTAAAGCTGGAGAAAATGAAAATTTGCTATCCTGATTATCTGACTAGCAATTGTGTTATTAGACTAACCTCTGTCTGCATTGCTGGCGAACATGGTCTGCCCGACTTCTCATCACTGTGGCAGCGTTGTAATCTGGGTCGTCTGTTTCCTCATTTCCTTCTTCCTCAGCCACTAGCTTGTCTCGATTCGGTCCTTTTAGATTTTGCATAGTATGCTTATTCTGCTTCCTGGGTTTTCTGTGTTGATTTCCCTGCTGCTTCTACAAGAACAGCATATAAGTTGCGTAGTTACGTAGTGTAGATCTGATCAGATGTGCTCTCTTCCGCAACAAGGTACATGTAGGCTATATCATACTTTGTAGCAAAATTATTTTTTATTTGTGAGCAAAGACATGGTACTGCTTCTGTGGAAATAGCCTATCCTTCAGGAATTAACAGTTACTAAATCCGTGCTAGGAGACGTCTATATGTTGAGGTTGGGGTTTGGGGTAAAAGCGGATAACTTACAAAATTAAGACATACACGTTAACTCTCATTTAGTGAAGATTCGCAGTATTCGCTACATTACAACATAAATGACGACTCTTGTTACGGATTTAGTGCAGATTTATGCCTCTATCCCTGGCTGTGGTTTGAATCTGAGGCAGACGCATCGACAGCTATACCAGGTTGGCTGGGATGGACCATTTCCACAGTTGTGTAGTCAATCTTCACCTGCTCACAAATAGGCTACAATAACCCTGCCACAGAAAAACATTATAAAAAGTGAGGCCTGATTCCTCCTCATACATATATGTGTGTAGGCCTACATGTGTAAATAGCGTGTTTTAGTTCACTCGCTGTGCCACACCTTTCTACACTGAATAGGTAGACATTATTCTTTTACCATTAGAGAAGATACATCATTCAGTAACTTATTCTCCTTCAGCTTGAGTTGAATTTGGAGTGACCATGGGCTTTCAGTTCTGGACTCGTCTTTGGCACAGCCTGATACCGTCTAATGAATATTATTTTAATTAGATGAGGAATTTTCTTGAAATTTTAATCTTTATAATCATGCATGTACATATACATGCTTAACTGGTACAATAAGTCAATAGTATTTTCATAACATAAGATCGATGTCCCTTCATGGAGATTTCAGCTAAAGATGAGAATTAGATCAGCCTATCTGCTATCACAAATGAATAAATATGTAACATACCTTTAACTCCTTGTGCTCTACTTTTGTGTTACTTTTATTGATGTCATAAATTAATAATATTCCCGCTATCTGGCAAACGAAAAGGATATAGGAGATTTTTTTTAGTGTGAACTTCATTGTTCTGTTGATTTTACATATTTCTCTTGAACTGAGGGATTACTACTGCGTTTTACTTCCTAAATCCTGATACTGGTAGTTGTGAGTTAGCTGCATGTACTAGACAATGACATTATTGATGGACAGCATTTTCTCCTACTAAGACTATAGATTATTGATTTCTGGAACTCTACACAGTTGATTCAACACTTATAACAGGCACAGTAATAATCCATCTTTTCAGCTTATGCAAATATGCAGCTATAAAACTAGCATAATAAATAATACATAAGTTAATAATATTTACAATTGCAGAGAGATAGGTAATTTAATCTTTTTTCAACAAAATCTCTTAAAATTAATGGGACAAATTCATCGACATTATATGTACATTGTTATTATTTCACTTGCTAACATTCACTGGCTTTCAACGCTGCTTCGAAGTAATGCTTCGAAGTACTCCGAATTGCCAGTGAATAAGAATACATATTATGTAGGCCTATCAGAATGACATGCTCACTATCCACTGCACAAGCTCAAAAATTATTACTTGATTGAATGGTTTCTAGCATACAAAAGGTCATTATTTCCTAAACCCTACATGGCTGCCAAAGTTAAGTAAAGCAACCACCTGCTAATCACCTGATCACTTGGTCAGGATGGTATGGCATTATTAAAGCCAAATATTTCAAAATCCATGTTATATAATTCCTGAACGGAAAGTCTGACACTAGGGGTCAGTTGGTTGAACCAGTAGGCTAAAGTTTTGTCCTGATACTTGGTGCCTGCATTGGCATGCTTTACTGTGGAGTTCAGGTTGAGTATACTTATGGCTGCTTGCATGTCCTGGGATAGGTGCTCAAATTTACCTACTAAAGTGTAGTTAGTCTGGCAAGGTAGGGACATCCAGAACTGAGGCTTCCAATGTACATCCAGTTTAACTGCGGCGTACAAAGACGATAAGTTACCTCTTTGCCTGTAATTAGAGCTGGACTACAAACCCATATTGTTAAAGAAATGGTGATGTCTGCTAGGTAAAACTTGCAATTTTTGACAGTTTTCCTCGGATCAAAATTCCTAGTGTCAAGATGTTTGGTGTTTCAGTTGTCTGCTCTTGGCTCTAACTGGTTGAGAAGACAATTTCAAGCACTTATACAACAGCCTATTATTGCAAATTCTTTCCCAATATTTTTAACTAAAGGTAGAAACAAACTGATTATTTCCCTCAAATTACAGCAAACTGTAAGATTGCAAGTAATTTCTGCTTTAGGGATTGCTACTTGCATTGATGTATGTATGTCTATGGCTAAAATTGTTAGATATAACATTGTTAGTTGTGAAGTTTATATGGTCAGCTATTGGTTGGAATTTGAAGTTGTGTTCTCACAGTTTCTTTCTGTTCTCTGTTCCTACATCTTGACACTAGTGACAACCATTGTGAGTGAAATATACATGTAGTTTTGATAAAAACTATAGTTTTGATAAAACTATAGTTTTGATAAAAACTATAGTTTTGATAAAACTATAGTTTTGATAAAAACTATGTTGAACTACTTGAATTCATACAATTAGTGTTGTGTTTCAAAATGACGTATAACATAACTACTACATGTGCCAAGCAATTGACTCGACATTCACAGGTTCTGATTTTACTAAAAGTTTAATGTACACATTTTTTATATTATGTTTTAGTATTTTTACTGCGCTTGCATCAGTATATAAGTTAGTTTAAAAAAAGCTAGTCTGGGATAGACCATGATCATGATGTATGCAGAATACTTTACCTTAGGTTTTGCCTTGAGACATCTATTATACACTCAACAAACTGAGGGAATGATAGTTTTGGCATGCCTTCTCTCAGCCACTGACATGGTGTACGTAAAGTATATACATAGTTTGTATTCAGCACCTTATCCTTGTAAGCTGATACCAGTCTGTCGTATGGGTTCCTATTGGGCAAGGCAAAAAGAAAATATAGGCCCCTACATGTATGTTCCGATTTCCTATTATTTATGGCAATAACTCCATTTTAATACCAAAAAAATTGTGATATTCATGCAGGTCAAGTTTCTATCGTACATTTAGTATTGAGGGAGATTCACCATGTTGTTTTGGGGATAGGCCATTGAGGTGGTGAACAGATTTCTAAGCTCAAAGCCAGGGAGACTGATGTCCAACAATTCAATGTTGATTACACAAATCTATTACTATGTTTACATCATCATGTTAACAAACCTCACGAATAAAAGGCGTTCTTTGAACTCTTTTGTTAAAGCGATTCTTCTCAATGTGGTCATACCAGCAAGTTCATAGGGGCTGTACCACCCCCACCTATTAAGAACAAGACAGTTGGTATAAATATTAGTGGCATATTTCAGCATATAGGCCCAGAACTGTGTGCTCTAAACAGAGGTTCTGCCAGTCTGCTCAGACATCAAAGGCCTATCATTAACCTTAACATTCATGTAAATTGGAATTGATAAATCACTTTTGGCCAGCTTTCCTGCACAGCTAAAGTATGTTGGTTGGTTAGCCATACACAGTCATCCTGGACACTGGGCACGCAGCCTCTGCTTCATTTCCATCTAGGATGATCGTATTACTCTCAGAAATCCTATAACACTTAAAATATATCTTTTCTTGCCGATGTAATTAGCTTACTTGAAGTCTGTTTTAGCCAGCTCAGCCTCCTTGCCAGTGTGCGTAAACATGGTATATATCCAGCTGGTCCATCCACACTTTGCTATGGGATAGTACACATAGTCTTTAGAATTACTGGTGACAATGTAGCGGTTCCAGTTATGGCGCGAAGACAGGCTCCTACAGTGCATGTAATTTTATTTTATTCTGAGTTTCTAGATTTTCCAACTTGATTGATAAAATATGACCACACTAATAGCAATTTCCTCACATGGTTACTAACATCAACTGAGCCACAGCTGGTAATACTTTCACACCGTCACAGTGCAAAAAGAATTACCTTGAGTGACTGTTATTAATACTTAGCTCTGCACACTGTAAACGATTACCTATTCTCACATTTCAGTCTCACTAACTCGGCTCTCTTCCTCATCTCCATCTCTGCCTTGTAATCATTTATCTACACGAATAGAAAGTTAAACTTGTGTTATATAGAGAATGATGTTTTCATAATAATTATATACAATAATTATTCTAGTGCATGGTAATTAAGGAGTTGTCCACTCTTATCAGGCCAGATAGGAACACATAACTCATGAATAACTCCTCTGCTTTTTGTCATAATGACATGAGTAATGGGATATATAAAATAATGAAAGCAAATAAATACAATTGATGTTGAAGATATTTGGACATTTTTTAAAATAGGCTATATTGTGACATTGACAAACTATATTGCAGATTACTAAATTTGCAACCCACAAACAAAAAATCCTTTCGTCTAAAGCCTAACGTGAAGAATAATGTTTAACATGTCACAATTGAGGTTCTTTTAATGTTGAATTCTCGTTCACATACTCAAAATCACTGTCAGCATTTTTAATTGTAGCCTAAAATATTTTTGTAAAATGAATGTGCATGTATTATTATAACTACGTTATAATATAAAATTGCATCAATGGCAAAAGTGCTCAATAAAGCAGGTTTAGAACTAAAATATCACAATGAAACCAAAGTGTCCAAAACCATTTTGTTATTAATAGTTTCGTATTAAAAACACTCATCAGATAAAATGGTTTATCTGATGAGTGTTTTTAATACAAAACTATTTTGATAAAATGGTTTTGGACACTTTGGTTTCATTGTGATATTGACTTACGTGTGATGGCTTTGTTGATATTCCTGATAGATATACTAACACCATATTAGATATTAGTACAGCTGCTGTGATTGCTATCAGTATAGTCCGGCTATACCTCTGCATGATCATATATTTAGTGGTTTCTCTTTTTAGTGAGCACTCTCGTCACTGGTTCTTTGGAGGTCGTATGGTGATTGATGGTGAAGAGAAACCGAGCTCTCTATTCAAGCTAGTCAAGTCTACTCAAGAAAAGACAAATCCCAATAACAAAATCAAATTTTCTGACAATAGCAGGTACAGTGCTAGCTAACTGTTCTATTCCAAGATGTGGATACACTATGCGAGCTTTATATCATCTGTGGAGGCTCAGCTATACGAGAGGCCGATTGTTCTTTTTCGGCCTTCGGAGCCTCATTCTAGAGCAAATCGACTCGTCGTTTGTTGGTCTTTTCAGTCCCCAGTGTCACGCAGCATTGTTAGTTGTGATTGGTTAACATCGGATGCAATGACCCCAATTATATAATTTCTTAAAAATCAGCTTTTGTTATTGGCTGGATATTAATTAATCAGAGCCACTAGTGGACTGGTACTACACATTGCCTATAGAGCCGTGCCAACGAACAACGAAGCTGCTATGCTGAAGCTCACGACGGCCTCTCCTGTACCCAAGCCTTAAAATTTCATCAGAACTACATTCTCCTTGCAAACCCTGGGATGTCCATAGGACTAGGTTACTAATAAAACATAACTCCTAGTGGATAATTTCACAGATTTCATATCCCATAGATAATTACTAATGAATCAATGTCATATTACTCTGCAATTGTATCTCTTTCTCGGTTTGCCCTCTCAGTAGGTGGAAGCGGCGACTGCACATTCAAGCCTGCTAATGCATTTAATGTTTTCGCGGCCTTTTGAACTTGTCGCAAATAGAAGCAGTGTCTAAAATGACCATCCTAGCCTCGGCCAAAAGAGCTAGTGGCCTAAGGTTTTGCTTAACCAGAGCCAGGCATGCCTAGCTCATCAGCACCCTGAAGTTCGTTGCAAGAAAATAAGGTTTGCTGTTTTGCTTGAACTGGTTCATTTGTGACATGCACTGGGGTGGGCCAGCAATCTCTTGACTACATTGGACCGTGCATGAAACTGGGTTGCAAAGACACTGGTTACAACGTCCATATAAGATGGATAAGACAATTCACTCGATGCAAAACAACTGGTACACGAAATAACCATTACTTTGCCAATACTTTCATGGGGGAGATAATTCTAATTCGTTTATGTCCTAGATTTTGGCAAATGTCATGTCTGTCTGTCTGTGTATTTTGCTCTCGGGCAGGTCCCTCATTCTGCTCCTTTCCAAAATTCTCTATCTTCCGCCTCTCTCTTCAAACTGCACACTAAAAATCTGTGGCAAATTTGGAGTTGTCGATCATGCTTTGCATCGTGTTCACATTAGTCAGATTCTTAGCATACATGTGTGACTTTTCAAGAAAGTCTAGAATATAGGCTAACTAGAATTATCTCCTTCGTTAACGGGTTGGGATTTCCATCCACGGTATTAAGTGACTTGTCTTATAGTGTAGGGTTGCTGCCTATTATTTTACATCTACATTTACATGTAGCCCTAATTAGGTCTAATACTTACCTCTGCTGCAACTTCTGTCCTCTTGTAACATTGAGTGATGTCGTTGCAGCAGGCATAACGTCTCAGGATTGTTGTCAGAAAGCATAGTTCCCTCTTCCATTATTACATCATGTCATGTAGTGAAGACATTGGAAAAAATGGTTCAACTTTTCGCAGCAGACATAGTTTAGTAGATTATATGCACCAACGTGTGTTAATGAAAGAAGTATTATTAAGAAAAATATCCTCTGTGACAAAATATGTTATCAACTCCTTAGTTTGTCATTCACACTTATTGACTGCAGTATCAACAAAAATTACCAGTATTGAGAGAAAAATATCAGCCCTTCGTTTCAATGGACAGCGGATTTTTCATCACCATTCACTGTTAATTGTTATCCACAGTTTGATCGAAAATAGGTAGTTACGCATGTAATCTTTTCGTGTATGTAATCTAGGAAAACATTGTTGCAAGGTAGTATGTATAGCCTACAATAACTCGATACACAGCCAACACTGTCTTGGAGTTGTCTGCTCCAATGGCATTTTCTGCATTGACGTGATAACTCTGTAGTGGCTGAGCTGCTACAGCAAATGATTCAAGCAGTCATTGAATAGATTGTCAGCAACATACAACATGAATGTGGCATTTTCATTATAAAAATTATCTCATTAATATAATCTTATAGCTGCGAAATTTCTATATTGATTCCAACACTAATCTGTGATTTTCTGTTTAGGCACATACAAATGTTATAACTAACCGAAGCGACAAATATGGGCAAATATATTGATATAGTTGGAGGATTTGTGTGTTTGTAGCTGTATCCAGGGATATGAAGTGAAGTCATTTACCCCTGAAGATTCCACTGCTCCAAGTCGTTTCTCTCTGGGAACAGAGACCAGGCATATAATTCTTACAGCTGAAACTCATAATTTTCCAACAGGTAGTTCGTCTGCATCAAACACCCTTCTTCTGCTGCTGACATGAATATAATGTTCGGTCACTGCGATGGTAGAGCCAGGGTTATCAATGCTGTTAGCATGAATTCACATATGTTCAGGGTCAATGGAGTTATCACTTACTGTAATGTTACAATCTAGCTTCTATGGTTTGACTGTGCCTAGACTGTGTCCTACATTGTTTTAATGTACATGTAGCTGTCGCACCATTTCCTGGGGCTACTACTGGTACGGGTGGTAGAATACGTGATGTGCAGGCTACCGGTAGAGGAGCTCATGTGGTGGCTGGGACTGCAGGCTATTGTTTTGGTTGTCTCAATATCCCAGGTGAGTCGAAATCAGACTGAGGATCAGATCAGCATCCTCCATGACTATTGTTAAACCAGTGCCATACTAGACTAAAACCGGCACCGAAACATCGTAAAAGCTTACAATCCAATGTAGCTTCACACACCAAGAGCTACACATTTGTACATACACATACATACATATTGTTTTGATGATGTTACTACAGTTGGGAAACCCCAGTTCACACTTGTTTTTTCAGGTTATAACCTACCATGGGAGGACAACTCCTTTGCTTATCCTAGTAACTTCGCTTCGCCACACAACGTAATCATAGAAGCTAGCAACGGTGCCTCTGATTATGGTAATAAGTACGGTACGTATTCATTTTATTAATTCTTCTGTCCTTGTAAACATGCCGGACTAGAATAGTTATTAAAGCTGTTAGTAGTAGTTGGTGAAAGCTTATCGTGTCCAGTGACTCATCTTGAAATATGGAGTAATATCCTCCATTTTTAACTGCGAAAATCTAATCATTCCTGTTGTATGTCTCACGACAAAGGAGAAGATGAGGCCAACTATAATCAATATTGAAATATTGCCCGGCTAACGATTACTCCTGGTTTAAAATGTCATCTCATCCTGTGATAGTCTATCTATTGCCTACTCCTTTAATCCTTCTTGCTACTGCCAGTTATGTATTAAAAGTGCATATAGTCACATGTTATGATAGTGTTAGGTGTTTATACACAACCATTGTCTGTTGGTTGAAGGTGAACCACTGATATGTGGGTTTGCCAGGTCCTTTGGGTTGCTGGTGGGAGCGGAGAGAAGAGAGTGGGTTAAACCAATTATGTTCAGTGGAGGGATTGGCTCTATACGAGATGGTCATATAACTAAAGAGAGTCCACAGCCTGGTTAGTAATATACTACAGTATAGGTGCAGTTGCGTACACTGGTACTATAGTGCAGTGTATGGCATTAATAGTACACTATAGTATAGGTACAGCTGTGTGAGAGTGTTATACTACAGTGCATGTGCTGCGAGTGATGTACGCCCTTGTTATAGTATACCAGCCTGTGGGTACCAGGATAGTCTGCTAATGGTGAAAACAGAGTTGACTTACCTTGTTACAGTTTCACATAAGGAGGAAAAAATCCACTTAGGTTTGCATCTACATGCAGCTGAAAACATGAAATTTTACCGCGAGATTCACAAATTTAAATCATGACAATGGAATTTGGTAGAGCATATTTAGAACTTTTAGCATGAACACAATCGTGGGATAAATGTAGTAGGTAACACTGTACAGTAGCTTGAAATGTACCGCAAATTTTCACTTCCAGTAACAGGTTATATAATCATATATATTTACAAAATCTATATGTGGTTTATGACTGTATTCCGAAACACTAGTAATTATAATCAATATAGAGGTCAGTTATCAATTAAAATAAAATAAGTTGTAAGGATACATTTTAAAATAATTGTGCAATATTAATAATATTATTAATGTGACAATGCTATAGCTTATTTTAGAATAATATGAAGTTTAACTACATAAATATTTGTGAGCTCTACAAGTGTTAACTTTACAGAAAGTGTAATTAATAGTGGTGTAATCTTTAATGGTAAATATGTCTCAAATTATCTAACCGTATATGGAAGTGCTTCTATATAAAGCTAACTTGAAGTCTTCAAATGTGCTGCTGCCATTCAGGTGCTCTTCCTAAAAGGAATATAGTCGTAGCTACAGGATTTTCCTGACTACTAGATTCTGCAACGTCTATTTTTGTCCGTTTTTGATTTAACGACAACTGTATTTATATCTGTGGAAAATGTCAAAAATTATCTGCCATGCGAGCTAAGTTTGCTACTATAAAAATGGAAGAATTCAATATGGCAAATTCCTAGAACTGGTGAAGTGTTTGGATTTATCCTTTCTTTTTCATCTTGTTGTTAGAATACTTGTGATATTCTATATATGCTAAAAATATGGAAAGTTCGGATCCTATCTGGCAGCAATAATGTTTCTATTCTTCTGGGGCTGCCGTAGTGTTTGGAGAGGTTGGAGTTTCCTCTTTCTCATGTTCGTGTTCCTGAAACATTCAACATTGGAGTTAGAATATAAACGTCGTCCAATCACATCTTTAGAATATAAACGTCGTCCAATCACATCTTTATTACAACGAAGTCACTTTTGAGTAACACTCACAATTTGTTTTAAGACAGTGGTTGGTGCTCCTATTGAATGATGTACGTGCAAGTAGAATGCAAATGTATGCTGGTTTAGCAAAATTGTCACAGCCATCTTTCTTGCATATTATGAAGCCTTCTCATTTTCAGTTACAATTACATATACTTTATGTAATTTGCAAATAGATGTAATCCCAATTCTCTCTATTGCAGTATTTGCACTCTACATCAACTCATCCCTCCAGCGTTTTAGACTATCAATAGTACCGTAAGTTATTGACGTTTTCAGTATACTTGATCATAATTCTGAGCAGTTACAGTTAGAGTCTAGCTTGGTTACAACTACTGGATATCAAACATTAGCATGCTTTCTTATAATCTACACACTCTCTTTATGTGTATAACCAATACTTAGACGACCTAGAAAATAATGTAATAATATACAAACTAACTAAACCAGTATCCTGCATTCCTCGTGCTGCTTGCAGGCATTGTCAAGGGTTAGTAGGTGATTTACAGAAAGTTGGGCACAGAAAGAATGGAAACTTAAGATTGTATCTGCCAACATACATGAGTGTAGACTTTGTACACTCGAAAGTTGAGTATTCCTACGAGACTACAGTTAGTATTCAGTGACGCAACTAATAAGGTACACTGTGCATCTCAAATATTGTTCCTATTGAAGCAAATAATATGATGTGTGCATCTACATATAACCACTACTAATAATATTAATAATACATCTCCATAGCAATACTATACAGAATATATACATGTAAACAAGTATTATACCTGGGTGAAGAGAGCATGAAGCAAAGTCTGAAATCAAAGGCACATAAAGTTGTTGACAAAGTAATAGATAAAATAAAAACCTCGCTGCTCAACAAAATGAATCCAATATTTCGTAAAAGGGTAAATAAAATACATCCCATTAGGGCATGCCCATGGTACCCGTAACCTGTAGCTAGCAGTTGACATTCATTCACACATTACATCGTTGACCTTTGACACTGAGTATCTAGCGTAATGTTCTGATTGATTTTACGCTGTAAGATGGCTTCAAGAAAAATAACTCTGCACTGTTCATTATCATGTACTGCTCTGTTGAAGATTCACAGTCGGTCGCGACAAATATTGAGTTAGGAGAATTTTCATGGGCATGCCCTTTAGATGATGGTGCATTATTTAACTCGCAACTGACCGCTGTTCCTCTGTCATAGACAGTGAGTCTTTCTGCAGACAAACTGCTGCATTGGAAACTGGTTGAGTAGTGTTGGTGCAATACACAAGTTAAATAAAAAAAAGCTCCCATCGATTAGAAATCATCGAATGTTTGTACTTGGAAGACATGCCTTATTGTTGACTTACCTCATCTTCCGTCTTATCAGATGGTGGAGGTTTAGCATGCATCTGTGAAATGTTAAACACTTTCACACGTCCACCATTTTGAAGTATAGCCATGTGACCAGCATTATCACAGGCAACAGATCTAATTCTGTGGATGCTGTGCTTGTCTCCATAAACAAACTGAATGAATGCTCCTTCCTCTCCATTGACGTAATGGATCTGACGAAACATATTTACGTGTAATACACAATTACGTGTGATATGTGATAGTCACACGATTATTGCGAACATATTTACATCCTTATCAAATTCCTTCGAAAAATTAATGAGGTCTGCTCTATAAGTGGGTTCAAAACATTTGCGTTAAAATCAAGTTTCATGCAGAATATATACTAAGAAAATTTTAAGCAAAAATTGTAATAAGTTCAATTTTTGCGTGTAACCTTATTACGGTGCTATCATAATGTAGTTAGGAATAGCTGAAATGTGGACCTATGTAACATAAAATGTTAATCTAACTGAATGGGGTTGTGAGGTATTACCTTCCCATTGTAGTTGTCAGCAACAAGGATATTTCCTAGAGCATCAGTGGCCACTCCTCGTGGATAACTCAGTTTTTTATCTGCTGATTTGGTGCCATAAGTAAATTTGAGGTCATGAGTGTGAGCATCAAATACAGCTATCTTCTTGCTGAAGTAGTCAGACACGATGATGTCATCATCTTGTGTTACTCCAACGTAAGATGGATTTTTAAACATCAGGGGCTTGAGTCCTGCCTACAAAATGGAAATTAGTTTCTATGTATTTTTTAGGAATGTTTTGAATAAACAAATCCTGGTATTGCAGTCTTGGGGCACATTTCCTTTCGCCATAAGTAGGTTAATGCACATGGTCTAGTATCGTAGAACTATCTATAAAACCATCGCTAAGAAGTGCAAACCGCTAGAGTAATAATATTAATGTATCCGTGATGCCAAACAATTTTTTAACATGTCTGCCCAAGAGCAGAGCTAGTCGAGGGGCCACCACGACTCCTATAGCTAGATATTATTCTAGTCCGATATGGTATGGAGGAAAACCTTCGGGACGGAAATCTCCAGGTCATTAGCGGGACTCGAACCAACATCCTTGCAGATAGCTTGCATCATTGCTGCAAGATGAGAGTGACTAGCGCTAGACCACTCAGCCGCCAACACCTTAACTTACAAGTTTACAGATTTGCAAACGGGAATGGGAAAAATTCATGTCCTCAGAGCTTAATTTTCGAACAGGTTGACTCTGGTAACTGGTATGCATCTTACATACAACAATTTTGGTACTGGTTTATGAGTGCAATGTACAGAGTATTGGTATCCTGTGACACGATATCAACACTTTGACCTACTTACCTCACCCCAGATGATGTCACAGAATGCTCCGCCCCTCGGGTACACATACACACATTGATGCACAGAGTCAGAAACTATGATCTCTCCTTTACTATTGATGGCTACACCTCTCGGAGACTTCAATGGATAGTCGTTGAGATTCCCCAAGACTTTCTCCTCCAACTCTCCCTCAATTGTAAAGATCTTTAAATCCTGTAATATGTTAACCGTGACCAATGACTTAAATTTGTGTTAAACAGATACAATAAATACAATTCTGTAAACAGCAAGATTTACTCCTAAGCAAAGATACTGTCTTGTTGTCATCAACCATGGGTACAGCTTCATCACATGTAAGATACTCACAGGCAACAAAGCAGGGACCCAATTTTGAATAATGTAGAATGCAAAAGTTAGCCTGCTCGTGGGACGGCTCTTAGGTGAGAAATACCAACCTTTCCTTTGCAGTCGGACACCACAAATTTTGAGTCTCCCATTGATGCAACACCATAGGGATCCTTTAAGTCTGGATGCTGTATCGTCCTGATATATTCTCCATCAATCGTGAAAACCTGTTCATAGCAAATTAGATAATTTCAGAAATGGTATCTTGGTCTTTTTACTGAATGACTTTCATTGCTGTTCAAAAAATGGGATTGATCAGCTGACTGACTGAGTGAATTGCATAGAATAGAATTGATACTGGCTGTGAACTGCGGTCGTTACTGATACCTCTTTAGAGGGAAGTCAAAAAGCTTGTTTAATTTGGCAATAGATTACAATTCCCATCAGAATTTGCCGAGTGATAGTATTATCATTTGCTGAGAAGTTTAACTAGCTCATGATTTTTTTATAATATAAAAGTGATAGGGGTGCCAAATGCGTTAGTAGTATTGTCATATTAGTAGTATTATTATGTTGGTAGTATTTTTGTATAGTAATATTAAATATTAGCCCTCTCGTCGCTCTGCAGACTCCCAGACTGCAGCTTTGGGAAATGTCAATGACATTTTAATCAAAGTTCTACCAATACCTTCCTCCTACGCTCAACCCACTCAATATCAATCTGTTTAGGTCTATTGCGTTAATGTCTGCAGTCAGAATCTAAAATAGAGCCGACGATTTTGCAAACTTAAATTTAACCCGATTGATTTCTCTACCATCAAAGTTTTAAGATGCACTCCAGGCAAATCAAGCTACTAACTACTAACTAACAAGCTACTAACTTAAACTATTTGTAAACTACAGAAATACAAGGTGTTGCTGAGTTTGTAAAAATGAGATGAGATTTTGCACTATTTAGGCAACAATGTTTTACGTACTTTTATTACAAAACCAAAAATGTAAAAAGACAGGCTTTGAGATTAGCAATTACTGGTAGTCATCACTCTAGTTTTGTGTGGAAATTTGCAGTTGTTGAAAAAGCATAGTTCAGCAGTATTTGTGTGACTAGAAGCATCTGTGTTTTCACTGCTTAATAGTGGCAGCATACGGTGGCACTGGGCAACTATCCAACTACATTAAGGATCATATAAAATCAACTCAAATTTGATTTGCCTCTGTTAGCTTCATAGCATGTGCCGTACATTATATGTCTGTTGTAAGGAAATTGATTTTGTACAGCCGTAATGTGCATTACTTGAGTGCCTCCTTGTCTTGTGATCGCATTGATCTGTTAACGTCGAGTCGTTAGTTCACTGACAGGATAATACATACTTTCTTCGTTTCTCTTTTGGATACGCCATTTATATACACAGTGGGGTATCACCAATAATGCAAGGAAGGAATCAGTTTATATGGCATGGCATTATAACTGTCTCTTGATATTTTTAAATGTGTCGCGCTGAATGCACTCAAAATTCATCTCACCTTTATGTTCCTGTTCTTTGAGTCCGTGATCAGGAGTTCGCCATTGTCGGTTATTGCGACGTCACGTAGTAAACATTTCTTCTTGTCTCCGGCTCTCTTTGCATAGAATTTACAAACAATATCCACTCCTTCTGCCTGCATATAAAATTTTCAGTTGTGAAATGTACAAATGAAACAATTTTTTGATGTTCTACAAACCTTTATAACAATAGTAGCCCCACATACATGTAGAAGTGTATAACGCCTTCACTTCACTGGACTTGTATAATTATTTTAGACATCTAGTCAAATCAGGCAATTGATTCATCACTACTACCCGTTTTACCCAAGTGTCGATGTAACAACTCAGATTGAGAATTAGTGATTTAAGTAAAAACACGTCTGAATTACAAACTGTTTAGCATTTATGGTAGCATTCTCTCCCTCAATTAGAGCAAACAATCTTCAAATCTAATTATAGCATTTTATGTTAAAAATTGCTCTCAGTAAAGCTTCAAACATTGGTAAGAGATCAGCAGGAGTAGTTTAGGATCCCATGGGTTAACTATATCATGTGACCTATGAATAAATAGAAATATATCATGTGACCATCTTGTGGTTGGACAGTTTTTACCTTGATTTCTGCTGCAGAAGAGACGTTACTCTTTGCACTACTATTACTATTAGCTCCAGCACTTTTATCCGTTTGTCCACCAACACTAAGTGAAGTCATATATGATTTATTAGCTATGCTACTTTCATTTGTCATCAGCGATGCATTCATAATGTTCAATTCTGCCGTCGCACCGGATGATGATGCTTCGCTCTGCTGTTTTATAAATTTTGCCTTTCTCTCACAACTCTTGTTGTCTCCGTCTAGCGATACTCGCGTGTGCCCATTCAAAGGTGGTATTCTGGGAGTGTCCACTGATTCTGATACAATATCTGCATCTACTTCCTCCATCTCACCACCTTCCTCGCTATTTGGTGGTGATGCATTCATGACTGTCTGAGCGGAGGATTCTGGTGAACAGCCGATATTCTGGTTCTCCTTACCGTTAGGATGGTCTGAAGATGGAGTGCTAGGTTTGCTGGCCCTTGTTACTTTATTGGCACCATTATATCTGTTCTGGGTTCCGTTGTTGTTGTTCTGTAGTGTTTTCTTGTTTGAACTCTTATTGGATGGGTGTGTCATGATTTTATCATCTGACATAGTGTTCTGAAAATAAACAAATTCCCATTAGTGATGCCAAAAGATCACTCTGGTCAGCCTAAAGGTCGCTGGTCAGCCTAAAGGTCGCTGGTCAGCCTAAAGGTCAATATGGCCAGGATTCCAGACAGCATCATCTATCTAGCTGGTAATTTTTGAATGAAACAATCCAACTACATTGAACAGTGACCAAATTACTACATTCACATAATTATGACAACCTGAAACTGAATGTAGATGTTCCCAGTTGTTTAGTTACTCATTTGTTGACCTTCGTGTACTCATTATACATTCTTAGTTTGTGGAGGAATGGGCTCTGGTTGTATAATACATTCAGGACTGTCTAGAATCTAGATGACTCAATAGGATATTAGTAAGTAATTATACTACATGATAAATATTTATATTTACATAAAAGAAGGTAAAATAACATTGTTTTAGCAAACTCAATCAAAGCACCATTCCCATGTACTGGTGGTGTGCATGAATAGCACTGCCCTATATCACATAACAGAACCAACAATAACTCATCATATCGGACATACATGTCTACATGTAGAGTAAGGGGTTACTCTATGATATACAGGTAATACTATCTGAAATGGACTCTTTTACAGTCTATTAATCCCACATCATATTTTAGTCTGAGAAATTCAGTCAACATGTAAATTGTACTTTGAACATAAAGTTTTGTCATCAACAATGCCCTGTCCAAAAAAGGTATATTTAGGTAATAATAATTATATAGACTTTATATATAATCTGTTTCTAAGTGGACGATTAATTTTAAATAAAAACACAATATTGTTTGTGGTCATTTGATCTGCTATCAAATGACCATTTGGGTGCTCTCTATGCTATATCAATGTTATTAGTACAAACAAATGAAATTATTCCCATCAAGGTTGCTTTCCGGTGGCATAATTTGTCTTCAAATTAATACAATAGTGTGTGACCAACATTCAAAGCCCTATCATTCCTGTCTATTGCTAATAGATTACTGCATAGATAGTAACTTGTATTCTCCAAAATATTGTTATGGTAAAGGATGATTTAGACTTGTAATAAAAATGAAATTAAAACACTGAATAGTTGTTAAATAACAAAAAGTTTGTATAGCAACAAGCATTAATAAACTATAATAAAATACCTATATGATGTCATAAGGCTATCATACATGAATATGGGTGGGGACCACGCATCTGTACTGATGTGTGGTCTGAAAATCAAGAATGGGTTATATTATTTTGACTTTTCCCAAACAAGTATACAGTATAATAGCTCTGTTGTAGAATAGGTTGAAGTACATTTGCACATGCTATCCAATGGTTGGATAGTACGTTTGTATTGTAGCAGTTACAAAGTTTATACAAGTATACATTATTATTAGTATTCTCCAGACCTTGTCAAACCATCATGTACAAATCAGTCAGAACGAAATAGTTGTGTAATAAGTAAAAGTTTCTCATAATTCGATCTACCGTACATACTACAACGTAGTAAGTACATGTACCTACCTCATCTATCAGGTACATACATATATAAGTCACTTAAATGCTGTGTAGTAAGTACATGTACCTACTTACCTCATATAGCCTATAAGATATGTACATAGCCTAAGTCACTTATATGCTGTGTAGTAAGTACATGTACCTACTTACCTCATATATAAGATATGTACATAGCCCAAGTCACTTATATGCTGCGTACTATCTACCTTCATCAGATAATAATAATATTATTATGGTAAGCAGCTGTACTAAAGTAGTTAGCAGGGGGGCAGGCAACAGTAGCAACAGTAGCAGTAGTCATATATATACACAATGTAATAATTTAGTGTTTATATAGCCATTGGCAGTTCTTTAATTCTATCTACTCTATTAATATTGATTTAGGCTAATGTAGAGATATGTACATGTATATACTGCAGTCATATACTAGTGCAGAGTATAAACCGGAGTCGGCCATTACTGGGGTGTACTGGAAAAGGATAGCATTCGTTCTCCCTCCCCCAGCCTACCTACACTACTTACACCTACTAATCTTCATGTACATGTACTTACCTATTTAATAACTTACTCTACGTACTTTTTATTATTTACCTCCTTATTGACTTATTACACTAAAATGCTATTAGTGTTCTGTTGTTATTAGTAGAAATCTGATCAACTACTACAGCCCCATGCAAATAATGAATCAATTCATCCCTAGTTTAATACAACCCTATCCAAAGTTTGATAAATCTGTACAGCCCTAAATCAACCCTAAAATGTCCCCTAAGATTAATATTATCCTTGATTACATATGACAGCAGTTGTACTAATAAATACTATTACCAGCAACATAACACAACATAGCATTATCACATAATATATACACATGTGTATTAGAACAGACAGACACAACAAAACCATCCGACATTTCTTAGAAGTTGGTGATTTGATTAGCTTTGTATAATGTATTGGGAAAGTGGGTTGAATGAACGACATGGCTACTGCTGGGAGGATTGGAAACCAAACCTGGAAGCGGAGAAGGGATTCTATTAGCGTTTCTAAGCCTGAATCATGCTGTTGGAAAACAATATTTGTGTCCAATTGTCGACTAACACGGGCGGTTAGTAGGCACTAAGTCGGGTGGCTAGGACACAGTACCATAATCAATATATACAATGTATGTTCATTTTCAATGGCTAAATATTATGTATCACTGGTGTACATTGTAGTATTGATAACCCATGCCATAATAACCTAACTAACCATGATGTTATAATTTATTATGTTCATGCCACCTCTCCAGGTTTACAGTTTAGTTTAGAAATATTTTTCAAGAGCGTTTTCATATTCTCTTGGAAAACTCTACAAAACATGGGATTGTGTAAACAAGGAGTACAGTATGTTTACTAACATGTGTACAGCATACTAATGTATGTTATATGTGTAGATGTATAACTGTGGGTGTCATATAGTGTTAGTTTGTTTACATACATGTAGGCTACACCTACATGTAGTGGTAACTGGTAACTAGACTATGCAATAGTCTACCTACATATACATAACTACACACTACATAATGTACCAATCCCTCACATCGGTAGCTTATATTTTAAATTAAAACTTCTGTCGATAAATAGGTAGATAAAATAAAATCCAAGTTTAGTAGACCTTATTATATAGTTTACTGATGTTACTACACCTACCTTCCACCTGCTGCCTTACTATGTAGTTTACTGATGTTACTACACCTACCTTCCACCTGCTGCCGTGAGACTTGGCAATGATAGAAACCATGTTGAAATATTTGTTATAAACAAACAAATGACTGATCAGGGCTGCTAGAAGCGGAGTTGTCCCGACTAGTATCGTACGTCTGCACTAACTTAGAGTAAGCCTACTAACACTACACAGCGAAATCCATAGACCCTGACTGTTCTAGCTAGCCTGTTGATAGATCTAGCACTGAGAGACTTATGCAGTCCCACTAGGCAGCTAAGTACCTGGATGTAAAGGTAAACTAACTATATCAGGTCTCCCGAGTGTACGCCCATAGACTCCTAAGGCTATAGACACTAATCTAGGTGTAATTATACACATAAATCTACTGTGCATCAATGTTGTAGTATAATAAATAGGCAGAGAATGCAAACTTCATCGTTAGAGATTATTTTGCAATTGGTGTTTGGTATAAATTCTTTCTGCATTGTATAATAAACACCCAAAAATCTAAGTGTTTTTCAGTTTTGGCAATGCTGTTGTTCAACTGCTGAGTATACATGTAGATGAATTTACACTCAAATATGCTGGATGTAAGAAGGCTGAATCATTACTAGTTTACAATACGTTATTACGCAACTCAATTTGATTAAAATTAGGAGGTAATCCTTTGGAAAAATGTTGCTGGAAACCATCAACGTTTGAAATCCTAAGAGAACATAATTCCCGGAAAAACACCTGATACAGTCAATCCTAGCTCATATTTTCTAGTTCTGATCTCTATTATTATAATACCATGTACTTTGTAACAAAAAATACAATAATATATATATGTTCATAATAATGTGTAGCGCACCATGTAATACTTTTATTTGTAACTTATATACATTTGAACTAGTCCAAATAGTATTATACACATACAAAACATGTATACTACAACATGTACAAATTTCAACTAGTGGACTTTTTATATGGACTATTCACAATAAGAATAGCTAAACCATGTACAATAGGTTTGAAATAATTTATCATATTAATTTAATTTTTTATAATAATATAAATTGGTGCTAATACATAGAGTAGATATACTATAAATTAGTACTTTAATAGATAAAGTAGAACTAGACGCATTTTTGATTTTATTCCTTGTATTTCGATACTCTAGTCCTAGTATTATCCTTTACTGTTGATGATACTAGGACTAGTATTGAAATATAAGGAATAAAATCAAAAGCGCGTCTAGCAGGCCTATTACTTTAGCCTATATCATAAAACTCTTCACATACTAATTTAATATTATTAATTATTTTATATTTGAATTATGTAATGTCTAATCAACATGCCTATTTCAAATGTGAATGAGTTTTACTTACAACTTAAAGCTGTCATAGTTTATTGAAACATATAAAGTTGAATGTAGATTGCCAGACTCTCACCTACGACTTGCACGGCTGCCTTTGCCAACACAACTAATTCTTGTATTGTACAGGTAGACAGCAAGTCTGTCACCAACCCAGATGGAATGTAATATTATATTATAACTATCCATCATATTCTACCTATTTACTCATTAGTAAATTTGGTCATCATTCCAGGTGCTCTAGGGCTGTTCAGTTTCACTCTATTTTAACCTTTGTTAGATGACATTATATCTAATATATGTATAGCTGCTGTCAGAAAAATTGAATAGAAAGACTAGTGCACCTCTAGGTCATCCTAGCAAGCCTCTCCTTGGACAATAGCCTGTGATAACATACAGACTGTTATTCTTTGGTATTATCAACCATTACATTATGGTAGTTTAGTTAAATGGGATAGGTGCAGACGTCTAATCAGATTATAATGTGAACAGTATTTCCCTTGTTTACTGCTATTATGCAAAAGATGATAACTCCATGAAGAACAATTTCACACTAGCTGTGGAGTTATCACACCCTACACCTGCATGTATATAACAGTCTTCCAACCACACATCACTAAAATATTATGCAAAACAATACAATTCAACTCCTAGTGGAGTGATGGCAGTTTTATGGATCTAGGGGTATAGTAGATCCGTTCAAATACTAGGCTCGTCTTTATGAGGAGTTGTTTTCCGTTTGCATGTGTGTTGTAAAGGGAAAGTAAAATGACAGTGTTGTGTAACATAAAATATGCACATGTAGCCCATCTAATCGTTTTGTAAAACCCAGTTTAGTGCTATGTCATATGGGAAATAAGGATTGCTGCATTATAGACTATAAAGCCACGAGCGGGCTGTGTTTTTCTACAATTTGCACTCTTGGTGTAGTAATAGTGCTCTAGAAACCGACCAGCTGTCTGTTATACGTTAGATTAACTGTCTAGGCTGAGTTTGCTGCCTTCTGGGAGCTAATTATTGTTGTTGATTTTGTTAATGAGTTGGGTGCAATATAGCTGGACATCAGCTGTAATACCACCAGGCATGTAACTATATGTGACGATGTAATAGTATGGATTGTAATAAGCTTGTTATTGCCGTCACTGGCTACAGCCGATACCTCATTTTGCACTGTTAGCCAATAGTCGGTAACATCCCAAAAGATGGAAAATTCATCTCCCCTTTTATAAATGAAAAATGTGGGGTACAACTTTTAACTATTCTCCTAATTCTGCTCGTATGACTTCTTATTTTATTTCAGAGGGAAAACATGTAAAACTGGGAATTTTCCTCTTTCAAACAAACTTTGCACATTTAGGCTATAGCTTGAATTATTATTTACAATGTTTCAATAATCCACCACAGAGTCCACACACTAAAGTATAAATTCTAGTTTGAAATAATTCAATAATTCTAAATCATTGTCACTGTACATTGATTTCAACAGTTTAATTTCGCATGTAGTGGTAATCGTATTATAGGCTAGTTATTAAACTAATAATAATATTGTTAGCTTGTGTTATTAATATATTTATATTTTTATATAATCAGCATTTCTACAGGTTGTCAACACATTTTAGTCTTGTAGTTAGGCATGCATGTTGTGCCTGGACATATTTCAGTAAGCTCAATCTGTACTTGTATCCATGTACATTGCACATGTAGGCCTATATATTGTGTAGTAGGCATTGCAATCGTATGTTAGCGCAAGTTAGAATCTTCAGTACCATCTATAATCTATTCCACAAAGTTGAAGTTAAACTACATTGTATAATGGTACAGTGTTCCAGTAAACAGAACTCAAAACAGAATTATCCCCCCCCCCCCTGCAAAAGAGAACCATGGGTAACCTTGCAGAATGTGCGTTGTAACACATGAGATCATACGTTGTAACACATGAGATCATACGTTGTAACACATGAGATCGTATGGTGTAACACATGAGGTAGTATGGTGTAACACATGAGGTCGTATGGTGTAACACATGGGGTCATATGATGATGTAACACATGGGGTCATATGGTGATGTAACACATGAGGTCGTATGTTGTAACACATGAGGTCGTATGTTGTAACACATGAGGTAGTATGTTGTAACGCATGAGGTCGTATGGTGATGTAACACCCATACTAGACCTGGCACTGGTAGACTAGCAAGTATTATCAGCCAATCGGGGTCTATGAAATGATAGCTCCATCATCTAATTATAATCTGTGCACACAGTGTACACGACAAGGCACGACGACACGTGCATCAACCAGAATGAGTTTTTAATATAGGCCTATTTACATCTAGTGACTACTTTCTATATCAACTTGCATAGTACTAGTGTGTTTGTATAAGCTAGATTTTTTTATTCCGCAATAAATGTCCAAGGGGAAACAGTCACTACTAGACCTATATTTATGTTATGTAAAATGCATGTATTGGTAAAATCTGTGGTCTGACTTACCCTTTTACTTCGTGTTCGACTAGTAGTCTACAATTATTCCTGAAAGTGTGTTACTAGTCTACACATTGTACCGCTGCCATTAGCTTGGTGGTTACCTATCTCCGGCTGTAGACGGAGTATCCAGTCTGCCTGCTGCTTTGTAATCACTCTAACAGTAGCGAATTCCTCACAATATGCAGCTATCTACTCTCTGAAAGATCCTGTACAATTGATTGAAAACTGTTACTTTTCTGTACCCAATAGCTTTTAAGCGTACTGGGGTAATCAGGTACTGCCCCTACTATTCGATGGACTGTTAGTTAGGTCCTTTGTCTAAATAAGCTAATTAAGGAACATAGGCCAGCAGTATATAAATGTAAATGTGTTACAGCTATCGGAAAGTGCGGCAGCCTATATCAACTCTGTAATACATATGCATAGTACATATAATAAAGTGTATAAATTAGGCAGCTGATAAGACAAATGCTGCCCCTGAACTCGATCTTCTGGTGTCAATACATACCTCAGGCGTCAAACATGGATTATTTAAGTCTCTATTGATTTATGAAGCTAGGATATATGGGATTATATCCAGCTATAAGGGCTTCTAATAAATTCCTTCTCTGGAATAAGAGACTAGAAATAGAGCAGGGAGGTGCTAATTAGCTTATACACTGCAGGTCTGAATGTAGGCTGACTTTCTCTTCACTTGACTTTCCTTCATAAATTGCCTGCCATCATTTTATTACTCTAATAAATGCATGCAGTGTATTGTATAGTGTAGGTATTTACATGTTATTCAACAAATCTAGCTGATAGCATTGGTACATTACATTACACAATATGTAGCATGTGTAATACTGTGATATACATGTACATAGTATGTGTATGTATTGTATTACATAACATAGGCTTGCACAAGACATTGTCCACACAGTTCAACATATATCATTCTGTTAATATAAGTATGAAATTTTAAAGGTACACCATGGGATAGGTCCTTCCACTGCACATATTTCACAGTCATATAGAAAGTTTTTTCATTTTATATCTGCATTATACAGGAGGCAAATCATATCATTTCGACTTGCATGGTGTAAGAGGTATTTGGGCTATGTAGTAAAGTTTACTAGATATAAAATATTAATTACTAGTTAACCTTGTGTACAAAATTGTATGTTGTATTCTGTTATGTCATGTGCGATGTAGTATTGTATACTGTATTTCATTATGTTGTGCATGATGGGATATTGTACTCTGTTATGTTGTAGGAGATGTTGTAGTGAAGATTGGTGGTCCAGTGTATAGGATAGGTGTAGGAGGTGGTGCTGCTAGCTCTGTACAGATACAGGGGAGTAATGAGACAGATAAGGATCTGGGAGCTGTACAGAGAGGAGATGCGGAGATGGAGCAGAAGATGAACAGAGTTATCAGATCCTGTATAGAGAATGGGAAAGGGGAAGACAACCCTATAAGGAGCATCCATGATCAGGGAGCCGGTGGTAATGGTGTGTATATACTATATTATAAGTCCTTGCTATGCATAGGTGTAGTAACATTTTAACTATTGTCTGATGTGTTACTGTGGTATACTACAGCGTACAGTATTGCCATGTACTATATCTCTGTCACCTGCTATATTGCTGTTATACACTACAATATAATGTTACTGTCGTCTGCTATATCACTGTTGTATAGTATAATATATATTACTGTTGTCTGCCATATTGCTGTCGTCTAGTATAATATTATAATATATTACTGTCGTCTGCTATATTGCTTTTGTATACTACAATATATATTACTGTCGTTTGCTATATTGCTTTTGTATACTACAATATATATTTCTGTCGTCTGCTATATTACTGTTGTATAGTATAATACACATTACTGTCGTCTGCTGCAGGTAACGTACTGAAGGAGATATGTGAACCTTTAGGTGCCGTCATACATTGTGACTCCTTTGAACTCGGTGATCCAACCATCAATGTTCTGGAGCTATGGGGAGCCGAGTACCAGGTGACTCACTGATCTCTATTGAACTAGATGTGGTAAATCATGTTGTAGTGTACTGTAGCTCATAGAGCTCACGGGTCTCATATTTACTAGTCGCATACATTTCCTTAGTTGTCTAACTTTAGTTGCTATATTCCTTCTCCATTTCCTATCATCCAAGGGTATTTGAACTGCATCTGTGCATCAGTTCGGTTTTTACCAGGGACCGTGCTAGCTACTAGTACGTGATTTTACATGGCGCCAAATGAACTGCGCTATTTATTGCACTGGCACATGGGACTAGTTGTCCGTGTCAGTCTTTGGGTGAGCAATAGTACAACTGAATGTTGATTTTGCAGGAGAGTAACGCTCTGCTCATTAAACCCGAGCACAAGGCAATATTGTCCAATATTGGAAAGAGGGAGAAATGTGTGGTGAGCTTTGTTGGAGAGATTACTAATACTGGCAAGGTTTGTTACAATGTCCCCACTTTTTACTAGTTTGTGTCTCTAGAGCCTAAACGGTGCACTAGCAGACGGTGCAGTAGCAGACGGTGCACTAGCAGACGGTGCAGTAGCAGACGGTACATCAGCTGGCGGTACACTAGCAGACGGTGAACTAGCAGACGGTGAACTAGCAGACGGTGCACTAGCAGACGGTGCACCAGCAGACAGAGCTGGTACTTCGTCACTAAACTGGTTTTAACTGCTGCTGGCGCACAGACAATTAAAATGTACCAGCTATATAATAGAACATCCTACAAGTGATATATTGTAGCTGAGGAAGATATGTGAAGCTTGTTACATCACCCTATCCCACTATTCCTCCATAGGTTTATCCATCAAAGCACAATTCTATCCATAGGATGGCCATACTTGAATCATCAACTAGCCAGCACATTCACTGGTGACTCTTCTCTCTCATTGTTTAATTTGGCCCAATAACAAAGCAATGAGAAAGAGAGGTAACACAACTCCACAAATAGAGTTAGTCTAAATGTGTTGTGTGAAGGTGGCCACATCTTTCTATGAATTGTAGGTTGCTGGTTTTGACTCAATGTCCATTAGCGTGTTATCAATCTTCTCTACATCTACATTGCTTGATACCAACCTGTAACATACAGCCAATCACGTTGACTTTCGGAGTTGTGTTCCTATACATGTAATATAAGCAATATAAGTGTGTTTGTTTAGGAACTTCACTTCATTGTGAAACTGTACATTACTTTGATTATTTGATTTAACTATTTAATGACATAACTGAAGATGTACATCTAGTGCGTGGCCAAATTCAATTCCTCCCACTATATCAGGTGCAGTAGTCGTCTGCTACTAGTGGTCGTCTGCTACTAGTAGTCGTCTGCTACTAATGGTCATCTGCTACTAGTAGTCGTCTGCTACTAGTAGCCTATGTATTATTAGAGCTTTATATTTGTAGATCCAGCTTACACCGTTCGGTCACCTGAGTAAAAAGGAAGAAGATCGGTCATTATCTCCCCCTAGCAAGAAGACTAAAAGCGTTCTGCCGGTAGATCTGGACTTACAATACGTCCTTGGCGATATGCCTAAGAAGGTCAATTTACTACCAGCAGTATTATTGGACACAATACGTGTATTATGTTTATTTAGGTTTGCATAGCAAGCATTTAAACAATTTTATATTGCTATGATGTATGAAAATGCTGAAATTATCTTCTTCACTAGTACATCTCACTAGTACATCACTCGTACATCACTAGTACTATTATATAACAGTCACAGATCTAATGTTTAGGTGTTTGACTTGAAGAGACTTCCTTGTGAATTGACGCCACTCAAGTTTCCCGAGAGCATTACAGTAAATGAGGCTCTTTATAGGGTGCTGAGACTACCTTCTGTGGCCTCCAAGAGATACCTCACTAACAAGGTATGGGTGACATGTAGCTTACATCAGCTGCATCTCTAAACTAACTTTACACAGTAACTATTTTATTACTCAATCACATAGCCTAGGGACTCATTTGGGTAGTTCAAGTCAGGGATGGAGGTGACCTTGCCTCTGGAGTATAGTAAAACTGTTTCATTCTGAGAATGGATCTATATGTATATAGAGTGGTGGACTATGTCAAGAATGTTTAATTGAAATCCTTTCTCATCAGTGAATAACTCGTCTCCCAATACAGACACCAGACAATGGAGACTTTCAAATGATATAAAATATCCACAACCTTGTGTCTCCTAACCTATTAGTACACATTGTAATACAGGTAGATAGATGTGTGAAAAGGCTTGTCATTAGTACACATAGTAATACATATAGACAGATGTGTGACAGGACTTGTACACATTGTAATACAGGTAGAGACATGTAGATGTGTGGCAAGGTTTTTCATTAGTACATATTGTAATGCAGGTAGACAGGTGTGTGACAGGACTTGTGGCCCAGCAGCAGTGTATCGGTCCCTTACACACTCCACTCGCAGACGTAGCTGTTACTGCTCTCTCTTATTCAGACACCAAGGGAGCTGCTACAGCTATTGGTGAACAGCCAATCAAGACACTGGTATCAGCGGAGTGCGGAGCTAGGATGTCTGTGGGGGAATCACTAACCAACCTCTCCTTTGCTCTCGTCACTCAGCTAAAGGTATGGGTTGGGTGTAGCATAGGCATACCAGCTAATTTCTACCTCGTTACTACATTGTTTTCAGTAAATAGTAAATAGTAAACTATTATTACATATATGCTTGGAAAAAGTTGGCAATACAATTAACTAAGAGTGAGAACTAGTGCTGGGCTGGTTTCCCAATGAGCTTCCTGAGACTTGGGTCTCAGATTAGCACCAGTTTTATCGATATGCAGGCTCGGTTATTGGACCACTGGTGTTGAAAGGACAACTCCGGTATTGAATCGCCAACATCTAGGTTCTAACTTGGAACCAGTGGGTTTGAGACTCATGCTAACGTAATATGTACAAGTACATTATTTGCATAACCCAATAAACCGCCATAGAACTATGCTAAATACTGGTGAATAGCGCTATGTACCGATGTAATACGTAAGTCGTTGGTAACTGGAATTATTCTTATAAATCATCCCTCACTTGTGACTCCACATCAAATATGTGTTTATTTTAGGATGTGAAATGCAGCGCTAATTGGATGTGGCCTGCTAAGCTTCCAGGCGAAGGAGCCCGGATGTATGACGCCTGTGAGGCTATGAGCAATGTAATGCGAGAACTTGGAATTGCTGTGGATGGAGGTATGCAGGGATTTGCACTGTGGACTGTATCGGGTATAATATTATCATGTATAAAATGTGAAAGGCATTTTATACTTCGCCATTTTTATGCATGTCCTTATACTAGACCAACTATTGTTAGACGTTCTTGCATACCACATTGATCTCAAGAGCTGCTGTGTCGTCTACTTGCAGGCAAGGATTCGCTAAGTATGGCTGCAAGGGTAGGCAATTCTACAGTGAAGTCTCCTGGAGCAATTGTGATATCCACATATGCTGCCTGCGAAGATATCACCAAGACTATTACTCCGGACCTAAAGTGTCCTGATGATACTGGTAATATACACATTGGAGAATATACTTATATACATGTACATATATGCGGTCATATTGTATACAATGTATATGACTATCATGGATGTACTACATGAACATGATATGTACCATATCCTCTTGTCTGTCTACACGGTCCACACCAGCAGTGCTTGCAAGAAGGAAGCGGGGCAGTTCTCTAACATTCAATACTATTCTTGGGAAACACTCCATTTCACTAAAACTGGCATTGAATGTGCCTGGGACCAGTGTAGATGTACACATGTGGCATCATAGCCTGGGTTCCATTACATGTACACATATATTATGACATAGCCTGAGACCAGTACATGTACACATGTCCCATCATAGCAGGTTACCTTTACGAAAGAGACAGAGCTTGACCTTTTGAATGCCAGATTGAATATTGTACCAAGACCTCCAGTGTTTTATATACATTGTACACTGTATATACATTGTATATGTTACAATAAACGGTACTTGTGAACTCACTATATCATGATGATAATCGTGTATATCATATTATACAATATATACAATGTACATACACTATTTCAGGAGAAATTCTCTACATTAACCTGTCTAAAGGCCAGTCTAACCAGCGTCTGGGTGGTTCTGCCTTAGCCCAGGTATACGGTGAAATAGGAGACTCGTCTCCCGATTTGGATGATTCTCCTCTGTTCAGCCGGTGCTTTCAGGCTATACAGTCTCTGATCAAAGGTAGATATTCCCACCAAATATGTGACTTATTTGTGTGAACTCCACCAATAACAACACTCGACACTTTGTCACAAATCACTTAATTCATGTGACGTCAATATACTTGTATGCATGTGTGTATGAGTCATCAATATAATTTATGCATGTACATCTGTGTATGTATAAGTCATTAATATATACATGTACATGTATGTATGAGTAGTATGAGTACTAAGCGGGTCGGTAGGATATACACTACCCCTACCATTATGCTATCCATCTATGTCATATGCGTTTACAGACAGGCTCATCACTGCTGGACATGATGTGAGTGATGGTGGAGTGATAACCTGCCTTCTAGAGATGGCATTCGCTGGTAACTGTGGGGTGGATGTCACCTTCCCCTACTCGGCTGACCCTAGCTGTACAGTGGGCCGTAAGCTATTCTACGTAGCATTTAACTCTATTTGTGTGTGTGTCTGGTACCTGCCACATGCACTTGTACAGGTTGTCTACGGTTTTACTATGCTAGTACAATGAACGTAAACAGTACATGTGGAATCACATCGTTTTTACAACAAGTGGTGTGTGTAGAGATGGCCTATTGTACGACTGTAACATGCAATATCTATTAACAGTACTGGCTACATTGTTCCATGAAGAGCTGGGATACGTCTTAGAGGTCAAGAAGTCAAACTTACCGCAGGTGGAGGCAGTTTTTAAAGAATATGATGTGAAGTGTCAACACTTGGGAATTTCAACAACGGCAAAGGTCGGTCAGATGTCATTTTACACTGCATTCTCATTGTTCTCTGATGCAGTATATCCTTGATAAATCTGGTTTGTGCTTCAACTTTTTATAAAACTAATGCAGACATAATAATATGGTGTTTGTCAGCCAAGCTTGTTGGAACACTGTTTGTTTCCATGCACGAATTCCTTCAGGGCATTGCTATTACACTTCGCAGTATATACATGTACATGTACCGTTTGGGTATAGATGTAGTTGAGAGGTACAGGGAATTATTACCTATCATCAATTTACAGATGGCAGTATGGTTAGTCATGTATGTATACCGTCCTTTAGCTCACTTCTCTTCACACACCTTGTGTTTGATCTGTGCTTTTCCTGTTCTTTTGTGATCCGCTCATGATTGCAGTTTGTTCTATTTGCTACTAAGCTCTCATATTAGACCTGTCTCATCTCCCTTAGGCCCTTTGTAACAAGAACCCTTGTTTGTAGGTGCCTTCCCCTGAATGGGTGAGAATGAAAAAGATTCAACACCCGACTATATTAAATTACCAATATATTTATTAACCACAGAGCATTCAGTGTTAAATTTTATAGTGCCATTCTCTAGTTCACTGTATATTTAGAAGTTATGTTCTTATAATCAATTTTAACAACTATTGCTTACTTTCCAAGGTGAAAGTCATCCACCATGTGGTGATCAGGGGTTCATCCATAATCCAGGGTTGTACCAGGCAGACTCATCATCAGGTCATCATATCAATAATTTGAATGTTTATTTTAATTCATCTTTTAAATTTCCAAGGAGTTCATATTACTTATTTGGTGATAGAGCAGCAACACATTGCTGTAAAAAAATTTGCAATTACTTTCTGCTAGAACTATGTGAGCTAAGCCCACATTAGCCCTCTCTCTACTACACCACTGGGTGTGGGGGCCACATTAGCCCTCTCTCTACTACACCACTGAGTGTGGGGGCCACATTAGCCCTCCCTCTACTACACCACTGAGTGTGGGGGCCACATTAGCCCTCCCTCTACTACACCACTGAGTGTGGGGGCCACACTAGCCCTCTCTCTACTACACCACTGAGTGTGGGGGCCACATTAGCCCTCTCTCTCCCGCACCACCGAGTGTGGGGGCCACATTAGCCCTCCCTCTACTACACCACTGAGTGTGGGGCCACATTAGCCCTCCCTCTATTACACCACTGAGTGTGGGGGCCACATTAGCCCTCCCTCTACTACACCACTGAGTGTGGGGGCCACATTAGCCCTCCCTCTACTACACCACTGAGTGTGGGGCCACATTAGCCCTCCCTCTACTACACCACTGAGTGTGGGGGCCACATTAGCCCTCCCTCTACTACACCACTGAGTGTGGGGGCCATATTAGCCCTCCCTCTACTGCACCATTGAGTGTGGGGGCCACGTTAGCTCTCCCTCTACTACACCACTGAGTGAATATTCCAGGTATCATCTGTCATTGTAAGAACAAAACAGATAAGTGCAAATTTAAGGTGTTATAAAACTTTCATCCATCTTGAAGCTAGCCAAACAATGGCAAGTCAGAAATTAATTCATGATATCTACATGCATTAATGGTTTGTGACGGTTGTAATAAAACGCTACATTGTAGTCAGTCGTTCTCAAATAACGGATGATGTTGAATTAATTTACCATTTCTCAGCTATAATCCAATTGGCCCCGAAAGTACTGTTGTGTATTATAATTATTATCAGACATGAGGTTGAATTCCATCTTGTATTTACAGGAGTGTATTATTGCTGTAGCTGGTGAGTCAGTGAGCGCACAAACCAATAGCAGTCGGCTAGTCATTGTCCAGCAGGATATGACTTCACTAAGAGATATGTGGGAGGAGACGAGCTATCAGCTGGAGTTGGACCAGTGTAAACATGACTGTGTTATACAAGAAAAGACGGGTATGGCAGGGAGGAGGAATCCCCCATACAAGCTGACCTTTGATACAGAAAGAATCACGACTATCTCATCTTTACCATGTACGATACACATTAACTCCTCTTTGCCCTGCTTCACTGATTTACAATTACAAGTAACTCGATATCGTAAAACTATAAATTTCCTATTTAAGCGCTTTGGAAAATATTTTGTTGTTGAACCCATGGATATGTGTGATTTTGTAGCGGCTGTAGGCTCTGCCCCTCGTGTCGCTATCCTAAGAGAAGAGGGTTCCAACGGAGACCGTGAAATGGCAGCGGCTTTCTATGCAGTCGGCTTTGAGGTCCATGATGTCACCATGACTGACCTGCTGTCTGGCTCTATTTCTTTAGACCGATTCCAAGGTGTGGCAATTTGTGGGGGGTTCAGCCACGCCGATGTACTTGGCAGTGCTAAGGGCAAGTAATTCATATAATTTCTAATGAAAACTCCTAGATTGACACTCAACTTATTGGGGTGAATGGTGTAACAAGCAATTGAATCATGAACTTTGAATCTTTGCAATGCATGATCTGTATAATATTATAATAGAGTGTTTTGGTTATAGGCTGGGCCGCTGCGGTCACATACCATGAATCTCTCAAGTCTCAGTTCCAAAGATTCCGTCATAGGTCAGACACATTCAGCTTCGGGGCGTGCAATGGGTGCCAACTGATGACTCTCCTGGGATGGGTTGGTGACTATGACGAATCTGGTACGTTTCATCATGTTCTTCAATTGTTTATTGTAGCTTCACTAACATGTTTGTTAATCAACAGACGCCTGCTGCCGTGTGTCAGGATGTAATTTGTGATGTAAACAAAGATATTGCTATTAGGTACGAATATTGTAGTCATCTGCTCCTTGTATGCATATATACATGTTTACAGAACAAGAGGCAGGCACAGACGGTTGTCAAGTGTATATGGGTGAGAATGCATCTACTAGGTACGAGTCTAGGTTCTCTACGGTACGTATAGATGACAGCCCGTCTATTATGCTGCGTGGAATGCAAGGATCCACTCTAGGAGTCTGGGTAGCTCATGGTGAAGGTTAGACATTTTATATTCCACAACTTGTGCATCAGTGTTGTGTAATTATTTATACTTTTAGTAATACTAGCATCTGTTTTCATGGCTCATCAAATATATACATTGTATATCAATTAGACCAGAAATCAGATTAATCTTCACCACTGTATTGCGATAAACTGTTTTATTGCAATGAGGTTATTAAATGTCGGCAAATGGAACGTTCTGTGAATTTTAGTTGAAACCTTGCTCGTTTTGATGTTGATTGTATGTGAACTTTTAGGAAAGATGAATTTCCGGACAACTGGCACGTTCACCACGCTCATGAGCAAAAAGTTGCTGCCCATCAAGTATGTTAATGATGATAACCTCGCCACGGTTCTCTACCCCTTCAATCCCAATGGTTCACCAGGTAGGCAGGATTGCAATTGTATTCTAACAGTTCACCAGATACAGAAATACCCCAACGTTTCATCAGGAATAGTGTAGTAATATCCCACCAGTTTACTAAGTACATGTATAGGAATATCCCACCGGTTCACTGAGTAGAGTAATACCCCACCGGTTCACTAAGTATAATAATATCTCACCAGTTCACTAAGTAGAGTAATATCTTCATTAATGCCTCTAATCCATCTCTCTTCTCTAATCGGTGTACAATGTGAATACTATAGTGTATGCCGTTTACAAGTTAATCAGAATTCTCTGAACTTTGTCCCTCATAGAGACCTGTACAGAGCTGCCGGTTAGATTGAACTATATTGATGCTGCAGTTTGCCTCAATCTCAGTTTTTTATAGGACTAGATAAAAAAGTGGTTTGGTGGGTGACCATCATATTTATGTGCTTGTGCACCATGAAGTTATGTTACCATGTTGAAGGTGGTGCTGCCGGTATATGCTCTCCCGATGGCCGTCACTTGGCTATGATGCCTCACCCAGAGAGATGTTTCCTGACCTGGCAATGGCCTTGGATGCCAGAGGAATGGAAGGGGAAGGTACAAACATCTCCCTGGCTGAAGATGTTTAGCAATGCTTATGACTGGTGCAAGGAGGCCACGTGCTAATAATCTGATATAGTCTCTATACATGCTAAAGCAATATGGATATAACTAATCATTATTATACTGCTCAATGCCATTTAGCGGACTACACACGCCCGTCAGCTCTGATGTCAGTCAAGTTGTAGTCGAAGGAACCATGTGCATACAGTTACCTAGCCACTAGTCTTGCCAAGTATTTACTCTTGTTTGTGTGTTGACCATCTCATTTAATCTTACCTCATTTTTATACTAGTCAAGCAGTCGTCTCATTGTAAGCTTATATTCTGGTTTCTGATGTATCATTGTATTCGCTTTATATTCCATATTTTATACTTCTGCTATGCATAATAAATTCATGCTGCCACAAGCAAAGTACATGTTTATGTCGCTATGTCATTAGTTCGGGCCACTAAGCGAACATCACAATGTGGTAAATTTTTGAAGTTGCACCCTTCCTTGAGCTGAAAGTACTATTTGTTTTCATCTAGATGTTTCTACATCTCCAAAAAGAGTTGAATTCAGTCAGTTAACTACGTACATCACCTGAGTGTAGAACGAATACATCTGAAATCAGCAATGTCTTTCAGCATACATTAGTTATTACTAATTTCAACATGAAAGCATCGACCATCCAGTACAATGAATATAGTCTGTAGTATCATTAGTGTATAAATGGTATAATGGGCTTAGGCATTATTATGTATGCAGCATCCGTCCTAGTACGCAATATTTTGCTTCCATTATGATGATGGTATTATATGGAAATTCAAAGTTAATCACATATGCGTGCTTCACAGTGAAATATGCCACATGTTGTTTCTTTAGCCAATGGCTCTAACACACACTGACTGTCATTTAATCATTGAATGAGATCTACAATGTATGAACGTACATGTACTACATTATTACTACTATTTCATGATAGCATTCATTCTGACAGGAGTTGTCTTCTTATTGGAATGTTATTGCGTGGTCAAAGAGAGTGCTCTTTGGCGTGGTCCTTTAGTCGTTTTCTATCGTTTTAATTTTATTTTAACGCCGACGGTACTTGAAGGGCCGCATGGTGACCTTTAGTTCCGTTTGAGTAGCAATTCCAGTATAATGGAACTTGACCTGAAAAATAGGCCTATCAAAGGGCGTTATCAATCACAATAGAATAATTTTGACCAATCAAGATTCGAACAACCGTGTCACCTTCAGCTGTTCATCTGCCACCGCCAGCTTTGATTGACCAATACAGTCAATCTTTCCAGGGCAACCAGTTATAATTATATATTTGTGATTCACAAATAACGCCAATTTTTAAAGTTTTCCAAGATTATACAGGAGTTATCTCACATACAGGCCTTTAGCATCTTCTGAAGTTTTGTACCACGTGTAAACTGTACCACAGAACCAAATAACACATCTAATCTAGGTATTCAAAACGCGAGAAAATCACGTGACTAAACTGCGTTCGCAGACCTGTGTTAATTTTCTCCAGCCTCAGGGCGCACACTGGGCGCACACTCATGCTTCAGGAAAAGTTCAATAACTCTAAACCTATTAGGTCTATCACCATAAAATAAATTGTATTGAATTAACCACAAACCACAGGCTACATTCCCAGTGTCAATTAACCAATCACTATGCAGGGTGAGCCACTGTAGCCCCTCAAAAGTCATAATTTTCATGTAGTCTAATAACAATGGTGCACTATGAGAAATGTCATAATTTATGTTTTATCTTATGCGAAAATGTCTGATTAACCTAACTATATACTTTGTTGTAGCTGATGCCTTCTACATCCTTGAAAATTAACAGATTAAAACCAAGCTGTCAGAAAAAAAATTAGTTTTCATTTCATTTTCTTCTGTCCAATAAGGTGACCGCCTTGAGCGAAACAGCCAATCAGCACGCATGATTTCTTCGATAGAGTTATCTTCTCTTATGAGCAGTGTTGTAGATTATGATAACAAGCTCTACCTACATGTACCTGTTTATCAGGTACAGCCATGTATTGCATTATGCCATAATTATCATGGAAATGCTACACATGTATTATTATACAATAAGCTGCATGGCAAGATTATTTATCCTTTACTTGAGTAGTTCCTGATGAATTTTCAGACTTGATTCTGAATTCGAAGCTCTATTCTTTGGATATTCAAGTGAAATTAAATATTGAATATTCTAATTATGGAACACCATCTCACAGCATATTAGCCATATACATCATTACATGTCTCTTTAGATGCCTACTATAATAATTAGAATTAACATGCTCTAGTGATATAGTAATAGTTGTGCCGATGTATGATCATCTGCATAGACGAATATGTTGTTTTGTTGGGTACAAGTCGGCATGCTCATGACTACATGCATATTATATTAATATTGTTATATTGCTGTCATTGTGCCATGTTGATGACACACTTGATATATCAGAATGGCTACCTTATAGTTGAAATTGAAAAGCCTAGGTTATATTTCGTATACAGAATATATAAATTGTAAGTCAATTTCAGTTGTAGATTAATTGTAGGGCTGTTCCATTGCACTTCTAGTCTGTCTCCTGCTCCAATCCAGTTGGCTATAAGGTAATGGTATACTGCCAGCTACTATCTACACTCTTCATGCACATTGTTTTTGCTCTGAAACATAAAACATGTTTGATGAGTAGTTGTATTCTGTGCAGCTTTTTTGGAGTGATGGTCATTCATATAGTCATGTAGCCATGCACATGTATCTGTGTTGGGCTGCATTACTATTACTAGTAGGCTGCATATTACTAGTAGTCTGCATTATTACATAATATACCCTATATGAAACTACATGTATATTGTACAATATGAATAGTAGGCATACATGTACTAGGCATTGTGGCTACACTGCATTGCCCATGATTTAATATAATGCCTACTAACCAATAGCTGACGAGTATGCTAGCTCTTAGTAAATAACATACCGCATGGCGTAACGTCGTAGGAATTAGCTTTGACTAAGCCAACGGAGACTTTTCCCTACCTCTGGGTAGGGCAAACAGCTCATCTTAAAACACTTGTAACATGAAAAGTATACACAGTAGATACACAATTTACATATCAAAATGATGCTGAGATGTTGCTCTATCCATTTATGCAAAAATATTATCAAAATTGTTATTTTGAAAAAATGGTTTGGAATACCTATCTAATCTGAGTTGGTAAGTGCAGTGTGCGCCAGACTGACTCCGTGGGAGTGTATTAGCCTTTCCCATTCCAACGAGCTGAAGAAGCATTGGATGAGTACATGTTTGACTAATTATGATTAATTATAATAGTAAAATATACGTAAATTTTAATCGAACCTAAATCTTGAAAAAACAAGAGTATCTATCTAGTCTAGGCTACTAGCCAGACAAAGGCGAGGCTTATATCCCAGAAGCTGGAATTCCAATCTGAATCTCATCTTGATCTGGAGCATGTAGATGTCCTTTAACATCAAAAAGCAGGATCATAAATAATAATTCCAACTAAAAAAGTGTAGCCCCACAGTATACTCGGAAGGGTATACTATTAGCGTGTGTGCAGTGCCGTTACATCTGGGTAAAATCTGAAATTTGACTTTCATTCTATATGCTTATACTTTGGTACAGCACAGGCCAAACAAACCTAAAATACACCTAGGAATGGTGTAAAGGGCATTGTGATGGGTTCCTCAAAAAGCCAATTTAGGAGCATAAAATTGTTATGCGTTCCACATCTAAAATACGCCTCATCAGTGTGGGACCTCAGTTTGAGTTTAAAGCAGAAGATCAACATCGTTAAGGCAGTGCAGGACCATGCATCCAGGTTCATCGCTAACCTCATATGAAGAGAGAGTGTGAAGGATGTCAATGGGAGGCAGACGAAAGGTAATGTAGGTTGGCCTTCTGGTGAGAGTACTTTCCGCGGAAGATTAAAAATAACAACAAAGACTTCAGCTATACTGCGTCTCGTACTAAAGGTCTGCCAGAATCTATTAGCATGAACAATTATTCGTATTTCAATAGTTTCCCACCTTGGACAATTGAGGGGGCTGAAGACTGATCCACTTTGACACCGTAGCCACCGGAGAGCAATAAACAAGTGATGCTCACTTTAAATGAAAGACAAAAAATCCTTTTCCCCTATGAAAGATGGTAAAGGGACATTTCCTAATGTCAGTTCGAAACAAGATGTTCCGAAAATGTTTGTTTGGAAAAAATCCTTTTCTAAACTGTACAGATTACATGTGGGAGAACACAACTCAGAAATACTTAATTCTTTTTGGTTGTTCTACAAGTTAGTAACAATCAAATAAAAAATAAATGTGGAAACTAGTAATAACTACTATAAGGCTTGGCATGGTAAGAAACCTGCATTGGCCAGATTTAAGTCGTATAGGCCTAAATTAAATTTAGTAAAATTAATGCATCTTATATTAAATTGAACTATCACAGATGATTAATTCTGTTTAGGATTATACAAGTATTAAATACTGACAATAATTTTAGAACGAACTTCAGTAAACAGAAAATAGAAATGTTTTTTATTAGTCAAAACCTAAGTGCAATTAAAATAAAACTATATAGGCCTACAAGTTGTGTTCTCCTACATGCAATCTGTAGCGTTTCAAAATTGATATTTTCTAAACGAGCATTGTTGGAATTTCCTGTTTCTAACTGATATTTTCATGAAAATTCGCCTAAATCATATATCTCTACTGCTCCATATGAGGCACGGTTGTTCCACCCCTAGGTGGTTTAGACTGACAATGATCTCTACGTACATCGTTCTATAACTATGTTCTGTTACTTATATTTAGTCTTAACTATGTGATAATACAGTTCCTTAAAGTAGTTGACATTGTACATCTTCTCGGTGTCTAGTACTTCTGTGTGACTACAGCTGACTCTAACTGCAATGGACTCTAACTGACTCTAAGTCTTTAAAGACTAAAATTGAATCTAGACCCGTTTGCAAACAATTCAGTTTTCCAATTTAAAGGTCGACTTCCAAAAGTCTTTTGTCTAAGCCTGGTGTGGAAAATGGGTATAATTTAAATAAAGTAATATGCAGGGAATGGTCTGCTCAAGACTCGATGATGATCACAGAGTATCAATGAAACTATGGATGGACAAAACAATATTCTGAGATTTTTTAGGACTTCTTAATCATAATGAAGTTGAGATTATTTGTTGTAATCATTAGTCCATTGACCCTATTCTCAAATTCACCAACATTACCAATCATCTCTGGCAGCTCAATAAATTGTATTTGCTCCAGCATATTATATAAATATGAGGCAGTAGTATATAATGCATATGATCGTTTACTGTTTTGTAGGAACTGAATACAAAGGTGTAAATGGGTGATAGTGATTATTAAGTAGTGTTAGCCTAAGACAGCCGAGTTACTGCTGACACGATGAACACATCAAGTGCGACGTTAACTAGTCTATGGGTAGATGAGACAGGCAGCCCGACTAAGCTCTCTCATATGAGTACTCCTACCAAGGGCAATGTAAAGCAAGAGTTTGAGAGGTATATCAGAGACACGGATGGTCTAGGATCATTGGCTAAACAGGTAGGATCCCCTTCCCAAACCTGAGCCTCCCCCTCCCCCCATTATATCATTTGTTGTTGGTAACTCCATCAAATTTGTGACTAATATTCAATTTGGTTTATATTTTTCGGATTTAAAACTCGGTAGTTGTTATTTTGCACACCCGCCCTCATAGAGTAGCTGTATGTATGTTCCTTTCATCTCCTGTCCATTTCAGGCTGGTATTGTGGACACCAATGGAGAGCTGCTATCAATTGGGAGACTGAATGATAGTATAAACCACACAGTTAAACCAGGTCGGTCCATTTGAACATGTCTCCATCCAATCAGGCTTTCCTGAACAGTTCATAGGCTCACATCTTGTACCCATTTGTATTGGCTCAATGCGACACATAGGCCTACATCTACTGTAGTGTCTCTTTCATCCCTAATTCTCTATTATAAGCAGTAGTGTACTCGTTTAGTCCATGTTTTATAGAGAACAACTAACAATAATATATCAACTGTATATTAGATGTATATAAGCTGTATATTATATGTATATGAACTGTATATTATAGTATATGAACTGTATATTAGATGTATATGAACTGTATATTAGATGTATATGAATTGTATATTATATGTGTATGAACTGTATATTATAGTATATGAACTGTATATTAGATGTATATGAATTGTATTACAGGCACACGACTAGTTTATGTGAGCTCACCAAAAGCAGGCACCTCCAATGCCTCTATACTACCCAAAACCAGCATGCACCTCGAGGTAATTCTCCATTGCATTATGAATGCACATATTATTGGAATTGTCTCCCTGTTTACCACAATCTGATAGGTTGTTAGTAACCACTGGATGCTATATTACACGTATATATTATTGTGTTATATAAGAGGTTGCAGTGTAATGTGTTTAGCCAACTGGTTCATTATCCTCACTAATATCAGATCCTGTTTTCTACCTACACAGGTGAGTGGGACCGATTCCTCTGGCCACCGTCTAACTGTTCTATCTAACCAAGGAGCCAGCACCTCATTCACACATGACCTCAGTTTCACAAGGAAGAGAGGAGCGGATGGTAGTCCTGCTGTATATAACACTATAGAGTCACATGACCTCTCTGATAGGTACGATACTATAGAGTTACCCTACCTCTCTGATAGGCACGGTACTGTAGAGTTACCCTACCTCTCTGATAGGTACGATACTATAGAGTTACACTATTTCTCTGATAGGTATGGTACTATAGAGTTACACTACCTCTCTGATAGGTACTGTACTATAGAGTTACACTACCTCTCTGATAGGTACGGTACTATAGAGTTACCCTACCTCTCTGATAGGTACGATACTATAGAGTTACACTACCTCTCTGATAGGTACGGTACTGTAGAGTTACCCTACCTCTCTGATAGGTACGGTACTATAGAGTTACACTACCTCTCTGATAGGTACGGTACTATAGAGTTACACTACCTCTCTGATAGGTATGGTACTATAGAGTTACACTACCTCTCTGATAGGTACGGTACTATAGAGTTACCCTACCTCTCTGATAGGTACGGTACTGTAGAGTTACACTACCTCTCTGATAGGTACGGTACTATAGAGTTACACTACCTCTCTGATAGGTACGGTACTATAGAGTTACACTACCTCTCTGATAGGCACGGTACTGTAGAGTTACACTACCTCTCTGATAGGTACGGTACTATAGAGTTACACTACCTCTCTGATAGGTACGGTACTATAGAGTTACACTACCTCTCTGATAGGTACTGTACAGCTACGCATGGAATAACATGAGCATTGCAACCACTAACTCCCAGCTAGTCTGTGATCCAGAGTTGACTCTGGTGGTTATGGATTGGGGTGGGAATAGTCACCTACATGTAGCTTATTGAATAATTTATCTTTTTTGGTTTGCATACTTTTAATAGCATATATACTACTGCTACTACTACTACTGCTACTAGTACTACTGCTACTGCTACTACTATTACTACTACTACTACCACTACTACGACTACTACTACTGCTACTAGTACTACTACTACTGCTGCTGCTACTACTGCTACTGCTACTACTGCTGCTGCTACTACTACTACCACTACCACTACTACTACTACTACTACTACTTGTAGTAAAAGACCCCGTAAGAATGAAAAGGGCAGTAAGGGATTGAGACATTTCTCCATGAAAGTATGTGAGAAGGTAGAGAGGAAGGGAGTCACCACGTACAATGAGGTGGCCGATGAACTTGTCAGTGAGTTCACTGACCCTAGGTACATACAGTCAGAGCAGGCGCAGGTAAATATGCTTACACTGTACATACGTACTCATACCACTACATGATACATAAATAATACATACAGTAATAAGTGTAATACATACAGTAATACATGTAATGTAATGTTTGTGGACTTGTTGTTAGAGTTATCTTCCCTTTAGATGACTTGAGCTAACCTTAGTTCCAACTATGTTACAGTATGACCAGAAGAATATACGGAGGCGTGTGTATGACGCCCTCAATGTTCTTATGGCTATGAACATTATCAGTAAAGAGAAGAAAGAGATTAAATGGATCGGTTTACCTACCAACTCTGCGCAGGAATGTCATAACTTGGAGGTAAGTAACTGCTTTATGACATCATCACTATCTACACTACACAGAGTGTACATATAGAGCATACAGTATATTCCCTGTAACTACAGATATGTGCAGTGTATAGCCTATTTTCTATACTATAGCTGGAGAAGGCACGTAGGAAGGAACGTATCGCACTGAAGAATCAGCAGTTGCAGGAGCTCGTGCTACAGCAGATAGCCTATAAGAATCTAGTGCAGCGTAACAGGGCACTGGAATGTGCACAGGGGACTCCACCTGAGAACTCTGTTATACAGCTGCCATTTGTGATTGTAAATACAGACAAGAAGACTGTGATAGACTGTAGCATATCTAATGATAAGTAAGTTACTTACATCTTGTGTTTACTTTACGTGTAAGTAAGTGTAAGTACGTCATCTACAAACAGGTATATTGTAATGTATATTCCTGTACCTACATTATGGCTGAATATTTCCTATATTTGCATTCATGTTAGATATATAGTGAGGTGAAGTGTACATACCATTATATAATATGTATGTTAGAATGAATAGGTTATATCACCAGGTGTACAGAATCAACAGATGGATATCATACATGTGTATACAAACATATAGCTACTATTACCTCTATTATCTATTTACTCTAATTGCCTAATAGTTGCATGCATTTGTTATCAAATATGACATGTCATCACAGGTACTCTAATTAGCTAATATCCGTACATTCCTTCTACATATATGACACTTATTCACAGGTATGAGTACTTGTTCAACTTTGATAACACTTTTGAGATTCACGACGACATAGAAGTACTAAAGAGGATGGGGCTAGCCTACCATCTGGAGAAAGGGCAGTGTACCCAGGAAGATCTACGAAAAGCAATCGATATACTACCTCGATCTCTAGAGCATTGTGTACGAGACATCGCTCAATCAGCGGACAGTACTAGTTAGTCATGGGTGAGTATTGGCTTGGCAATAATTCTCTATTTATATAGTCATATTATGATAATATATTAGTCCTCTGGTTATATGGTTTCCTGGTAATATAGTCCTCTAGTAATATAGTCCCCTAGAAGTATGGTCCTCTGGTAATATAGTCCCCTGGTAATATAATCCTATATTTAGTCCTATGTAACATAATATATATACACAGTATCTAGTAGCCTACATGGATGTATGCTTGTATTTTGTAGGTGTTGGATATCCGTGTATACAGAGAATTTCTCTATCGAATGTGTAAGTAGATTGTGCTGTATATAGTCTGTTTAGATGACCTTCACCCTTTGATGACCTTCAGCTTACCTCCCCTGTTGTCTATACCTCTACCCTGGAGATCCACACACACCTCTGTATAGATTAAGTGGATGAAAAGTGAACGTTCTATCAATGAATTCACATGTATTTTTATATTTGATTTGTTGTACCTGGTGGAATGTATTTTATTCTGAACATAGTTGTGCCCGTATAAAAATGCCTTCTCACTTTTCTAGGTGGATATGTACATAGTAAAAACATGCTTTTTAAATTTAAATACACCACTGTGGGCCAACATAGCCTGTATATAACTAGCCCCATCCACATAATATGGCATTTCACCTACTCATATCATGATACTATAATATTATATTTTTGTTATTTACGCTGAATGTTTTATCCTTGTGCAAATGTGTCAATTGGGATGTTAGCTGCATTTCTTTAGTTTGCAGAAAACACCTGCAACTAATTGTATTGTCTGTAGATTGACTCTCATTATTTTTGTTGTATATAATTAGTAGCGTAATTCTGCACCATTACAATATGCCGCTAGCCACACCTTAATGTCATTTATACTAAATATTGTATCATTTTATTTTTATCTACATGTAGTTCGCATTTTATGTCCAATTGGACAAAGTACACAAATCATAATAATGTACAAACACCTGTTTATAGTTTTAATTTCATTATATTTTCTCACTCTAAACTGATTTCTTTTTATGTTGTTTGCTATCCAAAAAATAAACTCTGAACGTAACTTGAAGGAGTGCTGGTGTTTGTGAATAGCCTGGGGGGCTTGCAAGGGGTAACCACAGACCACACCCCAGGCTATGTCTATTCCCTCCTTTGCACCTAATATATAGTGACTACTAGTATAATATTATTATCTTGACTAGTAATAACAAGTGCTCACAAGTACCTCTACTTGCTCTATACTTATACTATGCTCATTGTTACTACTACCCTATTATTATATAGGTGCCACTCCTTTGTGACTAACTAACTTCTGTGAAATACCACAATGGCTATTTGCTATTGGTGAGATTCATAGTAGATAATGGACTAGATGTAAGGTTGAGCCGAGATAGTAACTGTGATATCAGATATTAACCTTGCTATAACCACAAGTAGTGAAACTTCACAGCCTATAAAAGTTATCTCTGCCTACTCAGTAGGAATAAAAACTAATGAGTAGTAATAGTTTATTATAATACAAGCTTCATTTTATTGAGAAGTTTGTGTATTATAATTATTGGTTATATGCGTTTACCCCCAGTGAAAGGCTCTTTGTTTGGGGCACATGCTGTTGATGTATAAACAACAGTTTAGTGTACAGTAAATATACATAGAGTTTGAAAGAGGTAGCAATGTGTTAGTAAGCTAACCATCTGCCTGCTCCCTTTGTAGATAATAATTATACACCAGGACTAGCAATAATAGGCCAATATCCTAACAAAGAGGTAGTGAGACTATCAAGGCTTATCTTACCACTGTGGTCACTACAAACTGTTTGTTACTCACTATTGCAGTCCATTTGTATAATAATCCTATGCCATAGTTATCTCCTCTATTTCCTCATTTAGAACCCCTATCTTGAGTAGCTACATAACAGGCTACATAAAGTAGTACACGAAAAAATATTATATCTTTACAGCATGACCTAATGTGCTACACAATGGTAAACCAACGTATCCATCTTTCTGCTTGTGGCAAACAGGAACAGGTAATATAAAAAATGTTATTCTGTGTAGAGGTATAAGCTATAAGAGGGTGTAGGTACTGTAGCCAACCATTGATGATGTATTTGTATTATTGTTCTGTTGCAGCGCATTATAAAGACAAGATTCCCATCTGCCAGAAGAACATAGCAAATTTCTGTAACACATATTTGTTTAGTCTCACACAAAATTCTAATTACACTATTATAACGTGAAGTTGCCCTTTCTCTTTGGCTTTTATCAAGATAGAGGATTAACATAAATAAGGGAGGACAACTTCACACTGTAATCAACAGGCCAAAACAACAACCAGTCAAAATGGTATGGGATAGCATAAGATAGGGACAGCAGTTGGATATAATTAACTACTTGACAGTTAGTAGAAGATAATTATAATTCAATTATAACAGGAACAGGTAAAATAGTGACGAGTTTATGAGCTTTAATATAAAACAAAGGTAGTTAGTCTCAGCACAATTTTTGACTTGAATGTAATGTAAACAAACAGTGTGCAGAGCTTTGGGTACAACTTGAAGAAAATTAATACTGGCAGTGCATGATATTTTACATGGAGATACTATAATGTATAGGATATAGACTAATATTGTAATAATATGACAACACACTACATATCATGACCTCATTGGTATACAGTACATGTACATTTACTGCAAGCACAACCTTGTGCAATGTCTTCATGCTCAACAAAGCTGACAAGTTTTGTGCATTTCAAACTTAGAGCTAACTGGCAGTATTGTGTATTGTGCATGAAGAGAAAAATTACTCTTCTAGTATCTCTTCTAGTATCTCCTTGAAGTAAGTGTTATAGCCTAACATTATCTCATGCACTGAGGAACTTTGAAATTGGATTCTTTTTTCGCCAACAGTACAGAATCCAAAATGTCAAATTCAACTGGCTTTAGCCTTTCCTAACACCCGGAACTGATTTTGCAATTACCGTTGCTCTCTATTTAACACATAACAGTTTTCTACTTTATTTTCCAACACCAAAGTATAATATTCCATTGTTGAGACTTACAATATTCCTAATAAATATTGATAATTGCTATCAATTACCTTTTTATTCAATGTGTTATTATCACTATCGGTCGTGTACTCGTGTATTGATTTACAAAGTAAATGTATATGTAATATATTATTTGATTACAAAAATTTGTTGATAGCAATTTATTCAGCAAAAGAGTATGCCAGTCAAACTAAAACCTTCTGATGAGGACTACCTGCCAGATGTGGAAAGGAGGTTTCTCTTTGATGACACAGCTGTGCTCGAACAGCAGCAGGCCAACAAGGCAGGAAATAGTGGACAAACGGTGGCCAAAGAGCTTTTCAAGTCAGAACAGGTGAAAAGACTCACTCACTACTTACAGCGCCCAAATATTTTAACATTAATTTTCTAGGGTAGAAGGTTAGAACCAATATACATACGTGCAGATGAAGCAGGGGAATCTTTAGATTGTTTATGTCTGCAAGTCTGCTCATCCCCTTCACTTACATGTTTCTGCGTAGGATTTAGTGTGGAATTGTCTGCTCCTTGGTATATGCAATACATAGTAGGCCATGAAACAATAATTATAGGTTAGCCCACTATCGCTGTGCGTTCACTTTGCTAAATTTTTCACTATTCAGGCACCACTAGAAGATATCTATAATATAGTCGATCGAGATGACACGGCAATAGAGGGGGAGGCCATGCATAATCTTGTAGCAAAGATGCTACCAAGTGCCGTGTTCAGAGGTTTCATTCTACTGCTTATAGTAGCCAATGCAGTAATCATTGGACTACAGACAGATGAGAGACTTGTGAGTCAGTTCATAATTTACACCATCTTTAGTACTACTTTTAACAAGCAACTAGTTTGAGTTACTTGGAGTTATATCCTTATTGTGTAGGCAACTCCCAATACACCAGCACTATTCAATTCTATTCCCCTTCTCCCAACCTACAGTAATTACAGACATTCCACATTCAAGAAAATTTAACATCAGACTATCAAGTTAAGAAGTCAAGTGCCTTTGCTAACCATGGCTGTTGTTATTTGACAGGGGAAGGAGTACGCCTACATCTTCTCTATACTCGACCAATTTGTCCTCACCGTATTTGTGGCTGAGATAATCTTAAAATGGTATTACGGTTTCCTCATATTCTGGAAGGTTGGATGGAATATTCTAGACTTTGGCATAGTGGCAGCACTGTTATTGGGTCCGGCGTTTCAATATTTGGGTAGTAGTCGTATACTAAGGATACTGCGGGTGCTGAGGGCTGCCCGCAGTCTGAGAAGTATAAGTGGGCTGCAAGGGCTATCTCTAGTTGTACAGACAGTCCTCCAATCACTACCAGACATGTTTAACATAGCTCTAGTTCTTTGCATTATACTTATAGTATTTGCTGTGGTGGGCATCACACTGTTCGGTAAAGATATACCAGAATACTTTGGGAACCTAGAGAAAGCCATGTTTTCCTTGTTTATATGTGTCACCCAAGACGGATGGTTGGATATATTTGGAGCGTTTAAAGAGGTAGGAAAGACACAACAGTGGATCTACATTTGTGGCATTTTATACTTAATATTGGCGATTACTGTTGGGGCATTTGTGTTTGCTAACTTGGCGGTGGCTGCCGTGGTTACTAACTTGGAGATTGCAATGAGGGAGATCAAAGCGGAGAACAAGGCAGACGACGCTCTCAACTTTGTAGAGGATGAGGAGGTAAGGAAATACATGTTGTAGTTCTCTTCTCCCATAATGCATTGTAATATAATATACTCCTAGCATTCTATCAACAAAGACAATGATTGTGAAGTATGTCTAGTAATTTTACTCGAATCAACAACACTTCCATGTACTCCAATATAACCGGACGTAGATGGAGTTGCCATGTGAACAAGACAGTGTCTATATAATTATATTATACCTGCTGGCACCCATGACAGTTTGAGCCGATAAAAGGAGTTAGTGAAGTTTTCATTTACTTCTATTGAAAATGGCAGGTGACCCACATACCAGTAGTACCAGCAGAGGAGGCTACGAAAAACTTTGATTTCAGTATGCAGGCGCCAGTGCACGCCCCCGACCTGAGCAGCCTGCTTACTCTAGAGAAGTTTGAGAACTATATGCTAGTACTAACAGCTCTTGAGGAAAACCTGGCAGAATATAAAGCTATCAGAGAAGACTTGGATCGAATGTTTGATATAATATGTGAGCTAAATATACAGGAGAAGAACAGCGAGGTAATTGAACATCTTGTATGATAGTAATGTCCCAAACAGGAAGTGATGTTGGTCTTTTAAATAGGAGTAAGATCAAAAAGAATAGCAAGGCTGTAGGATGTAAATGTATGTATGCACCAAAAATGGTTCATCAATTATTGTGAAGCAGGGAATGTTAGCTGCATGTTGTAGCCTGTGTGATTTAATATTTATTTTAGTTGGTTGGGGGAAAAGGTAGCAAAGACAGCATGAATGGTAGACCAAGTAATGCTGGAGTGAAGAATCCTCCTGGAATACACATAACTGAGGCTAAGAGACTGAGAACTGAGGGGCTATCAACAGCAGCGACGGGACTTTCCACAACAATAACAGGAAGATCTGAGTCTACATTCCCTCAGAGCGCACCAGGAACAGAAAAAGTTTAGTTACTACTGATAGAGTTACTAACAGTGATAAACTTGTAGCAATTCCATGAATAAGGCATAGTAATGTATATAATTTTACCATTTATTAACTACAGTCTTATATAGAAAAAATACATGTATGTGTTGTGTACATTATATAAAAATTAGGCTATGTCGTAAATCATCAAAACAAACCACTGAGCTACTAAACAACCTTAGTAACCATAGCAACCATATAGGTACATGCAATATAACAATCAGTATAAGCTGTAGGCCGACATAGTGGTGATATACAGAGGTATAATACTACAGAAGTCTAGTCTCTATAAAACCAAAAGGAGTAATTGACCTCGTAAAGCAAGCATTCATTGAAAAAAATTTGTAATTGGAGTCATAATAAATAATAACAGCTAGTCAACATAAATTAATTAACTCAAACCAGGCTATTTGATTAGTTCAGGGTTTTAATTGGCAGTGATAATAAGCTATCAATGTTTAACGTATGACAACATGAAATGAATGCAGATGGAGAGGGTGGAGCAAGTGTAAATACAGAGGAAGGGGCGGTGTATAGACAGGGAGGAGCAAACTGTCTACAGGCTAAAAAATCCACGTATAGAGATTAGTGTGTAAGCTTGCAGGAAAGATTTAATATATGTATATGACAGCATTGAATTGTATTACTGTGTTACTGTATTACCTATGTTGTGTCTATTCCAATTTAACTCATGCAGTTTCAGATATAGGCTTCGGTACTTAACTCAGATCTAGTGACTTGAGAGTGACTTGAAGAATACCCAAGGGTAACTTCTGAGGGACTTAAGGGTGACTCATGCTACAGGATGTCTAGAGAGATCCTTCGTCTCAATGTCTACAAATGTGTTACAAGATGAAATAATACATACTTGTTACATGGCAGTCAATAGCTAAACAGGGCATTGCATACTTGCCAGAGAAATGGGTAGATTCCACTTGGTCAATTTTAATACAGCAGTAATACATGTATTTGATTCAACAGTCTGTATGTAATGTGACTAAATTCACTTTGGAAATAAATGCGCTATGACTTTGGAGTTGCCTCGTCTTTAGTTCAAAGCAAACCATACTACAGGTATAACGGACTTCACTGAAATATTATATGATTGTAGGTCTACAACAGAAAGTTCTCACAATAATCTCTATTGAATGTTGATTGCTAGCATGAATCTGTAATGGACATATTTACACCCAACCAAAGGTAAGATAACTCCATACAAACCACGCCGGAGAATGATTTCTAAGTTAAGTTTATTATTGAGTTGATCAGATGTCTTTGTAGAATCATTGTTTCAGTAGAACGATATTACTGCTGCTTCTAATTTAGTTAAATGTAGCACAACATGAGGTGAGCTATATAATGTATATACCACATGTAGATATATATAACATAACTGTACTTACAAGAGAGGAGTCAGAGATGCCAGTAGGTGTAAAGTCTATAATCATTGTGGAATGGAAGGCAATATTAGTCAGTACCACAGAGTACTCACTAAGACTGAACATGGAGTAAACTATAAAGGAATATAAATGTATATTTATATGTTATCTGACATTAAATGTGTATGGATGTGAATAAAGATACATATATTAGAGAATTCAAAATAAAATAAAACCCTTTCATCCCGACTATTTTCGTGAAAATATGACATAATATGACACGCTACACTGTATGAACAAAGTATATTGACCGTTGGCAGCATTCGGTTGGCAATTTTCTAAAGAGTCGAAACTGCAAGATTGAACAAAAAGAGGATATTGTAATGGTTCACGTGAGGCTGTGTTTAATAACTGAAAGCAATGCTAGTTATAAAGGAGGGTCGCCTTTGTAATAATACACATTGTTACCAGGCAAGAGCTGATAGCACACAGTGTAATACTGAATAAAATCATTTCTTATTGCTGCATATTGCTATTTATTTAGCATGCACACCACACGTAACCTTTAATTTCACAGGTTATCATCATTGCAGCTTTATATGGAATGTCAAACTATTAATAATAAAATGGTATAGCCAATGCAGACAGGTTACAGTTATTCAGCAGTAAATATTTGCTACTCACCCATTGGTTCACAGTAAGCATTATGCCTCCAATAGAAATATCCAGCTCCAAACAAAGATAGAATATTTATCAGGAAAAATATTTTTTTATATCTCAGTGAGGTTGCTATCTACAAGTACAATATGTAATACAAATCATACGTATGTAATACAATTAATGTATATTATATATTACAAGTGTTATATGTGTACTACAAGTCAGCAGAAGATAGCTCTGAGCCAACTGCCCCCAAGGCCAAACTCCCCAACACCTTATACATGTATATAGCAAGGTGGCTATAATAAGAGGGTTGCCTTGTGTACAGTTGGTTCAGGGCATGTCTACTGCTCACTGGTGTAGTGGTAGCATATTCTGTTCACTGTGCGATTAGGTGTCGTAAAACCCCCCCCCCCCCCAAACAAGTTTTGAAACAAGTCTTGAACCGCTCAAATAAAAACAAATTTCTTGCATAAATAACATCATTTATGTCGAATACTTACATGTATTACAAGTCAGATAAATACATTAGAGGTAAAGTGCATATTACAAGTGAGTATATACATTGTATATACAAATATTAGATATGTAGCTATGTACTACATACCGAGAGAGAGATATGACCTTATTATCTGATAAACTAATTACTCCTATTGTGTTGGTTTATCTGGTTATCTGGTATATCTCTCTGTAACCCAACAGTGACCCAACAGTCTCCCAATATTGTCAACCAGCATTATGGTTTCACCTTTATTTATGATGTTATAAAACTGAAACCTAATTAAATATACTTCAAACATAACAAAAACATAATAAAACGTATAAAATATTTACAGTATTAATATAATTAATTAGAAACCCAAAAATGTATACTTTATGATTCAGAATATTAATTGGAGGATTAGAGATAAAGCCAGCTGCAGAAGTAAAGTTCCTTGTATACGATGATAGCATTTGAAGAGTGCCAGAAAATTGACAATAGTACATGTAGAATGTACTATTGTAACTTAGAGAAATTCCTCACAATCCTACACCCAGTGATCAAAGTTTGGGGGGGGGGGTCGTGGAGGGGACGCAGTCCCCTCACCATAAATTTCAGGGGTCCCTCAGACTGATAGACCCCCTACAGATTACTATTATAATAAATCAAATACAGCGCCATTTATTTTTCTTGTTACATAGTAACGAAGTTTGGATTATATTTTAACCTGAAGTTCTTGGATTTTGCGCCATTTCGGTATCTAATTTTGATAAAGTTTCCAATTTCTGGGAGGGCGCCCTCCCCGCCATCCACGTCCTCAAGTGATTATGTCTGCTACCCTAAAGACCCCCACCTCTTTTCTTAGACTTTGACCACTGCCTACACCCCTTGGTATAAATGGCAAATCTAGCTAGCTTTAGTGGTACTTAGCATTGACTTTGATAATATATGGAAAGAACAGTAACTGACTGGCAATACTCGTTTGTATAAATGTCTTTATGAAAAGAGTGTATCCCGAAACACCTGCACTGCATGTACATACTATGTACGTATGTAGGCCTACATGTAGCCCTATGTACATTTGTATGATGTGGCCCATTAGTAATAATGGTCTAAGGTAGCTCTATGCAGCCCATATATTTCTACTACTAAAGAAATAGGACAAATCAACCTACATCCTATAATACATACAATGTAATACAGTGTACTATTTACATACATATATTTATATATCCAGGTACAGAATCGTCTCCCCTACACTAATGGTGTTACTAAGGTAAACAATGTGTTGCTAAGGCTTCAGTAACTGGATACTTTACCAGACAAGTAGAGAATTCAATAGAATCACAGGGTCTACGACCCATAGTGTAACACTTGAAGCTACAGCTCTGAGTGCTGTAGACTAAAATGGAGGTTGACAAACTGAGGTAGCCATTGGCAACAGGCATAAGTGTTAAATTTAGAATTTAGGTATTGATTAGCAATATAATACTCGAACATACATTGTATATTATATTATTTTACATTTCTATATTTTATAAGCTGCGTAATAATGTGTATACTGTATAGTAATACATGTATATGAGTTACGATACCTTTGCTTTAGCTGTGTGGTTGTACAAAGAGCTATGCACTTTAATAGTTGAGATCATATAAGCCACAGAAGTTATTATAAAAGTGATGAACGAACTCTTGTGAATACCTAAAGATAAAAACATTTACGGATAAGTTAATAATTAGTACGATTGCATTTGTATTTCCTATAACAGTCTGTAATTATACTAATAGTCTGCAGTTATACAGAGAAGATACACAGTACTTGTAGTCTACATGAATTAATAGATAAAATATATCAGAACACCAAATGAACTAAATACAGTGAAACCTGCTTAATTCAAACTCCAAGGGACAGCCATGATTGGTTTGGCTTAGGCCTGAGTTTGAATTGTAAGGTCACTTCACTTAATTGAAGTCATTATATGATGCTCAGCAGAGACCAATGTCATCAGTTTGAACTAACCGAGTTTTTGAATTATCCGAGGCTGAATTAATACTGATAGTTATTGAAACTGACCAAAGTCCGAGGTTGAGCTGACCAGAGTGAGCAGAAGTAGAGCTGTTATCTCCACAGAGTTTAGTATTGAACAGATTATTATCCATGGATAATTGATGTCTTTCCATCTGTAACAAGATATAGAGTAACACATAGAGTGTATATTTGACAATGCACACAGGTAGCTGTCATAAAGTAACACAACATAGAGTGTATATTTGACAATGCAACAATGCACACAGCTACGTTTTTGCAACAAAAACTCCCATAGACTCGGTTAACTGACCTCACGTTAGGAAGTAGTGGTTATGAAACCAATCACACCGTGAGCAGGTACTGAGGCTATGCTGACGTCTCCACACTACATGAACACACCCACTGCACCTTTAGTGTGCAAAGAAGTCAACTAATAACTCTGGTACCATGTAATGTGTACACGTACCTTTGACTAGTCATTGTAGTATAGTAAGTACATACAGTATACGTACCTTTGACTAGACCTTGTGGTATAGTAAGTAAGGTAACATATGACTATAAAGTATCGGGGAGGGGTGTGCAGTACAAGACTCCACCACCATACAGATATCTGAGGCTCCCGAGATCCCGCCGCCGCACTTATTGATGGAAAGAAATTCCACACCTACAGCAGAACACACACCAATATAATGAAAAATAAACAAGTTGCAGTCCAATAATAAATTATGATTCATTATTTCCATATTTGCTCAGTTCCTCTACAATAAAATTCATCCCACAAGATGTTTCAAATTAAAACATGAACAACACAACAACACTGTAATTTTGAAGCTACAGACTGCTATTGCAATGGGAGCTTTCCAAGACAAAAACCAATGCTGCTACAACTAGCAAACTCTCAATTTCTTTAAATTTAATATCGTAAAATCTATCTAATGGTGCAATATACCTGGTACACATAAACAATATAACAGATACATGTACTAGTAAAACATGTAGTCCAGCAGTTGAACCCACAGTTTAGTTGTCACAAGAAAGGAAAGGGGGTTGGTCTACAGTACATACCCAACATGCAAGTTACTGGGCACTTAATGCATAGTATATAAACACAGCAAGGTTAAATAATTATTCAGCGAGCAAATTATGACTGATAACTTAGGCTACTTGATACACGTGTACAGACCGATATATCTATATATTGTAGTGGAGACAATAGACTAGAGATGGAGGATAGGCTACCCACAGTATTTATATATTTCTATATCAAAGTGCATGGTTAATATCACATAAGGTAACACAGATATCTTTACACTAAATTCACATTCATTCAGAAAAAATTCTAACTATACACCACTACAACTTTTTTTTATTATATCTATTCACATAGCCATCGTACCATATATTTAACAACGCATTGGGGTCTGTGAAAGATCTATTGATTGGGAATACCCTACTTATTGCCGATAACGTGAGGTGTATTAATACCACTATTATATGATATTTTGAAACTAAAGAAGTAGTAAAATTGTTTTAAACACAAGGCTTCAGGGTCAAAATCCCACGGATGCCATGGAAAGTGTTAAAATGTTTCAGGACGTGGGTCATCGTTGCTCACATTGCAAAGAAATTGAAGTCATAAAGTTGGTTTGGTAAACTTGCTAAAGCGCTGTTAAATCAAAACACCAAACCAAACCCCATCATCTACTAATCAAGAATAAGGCACCACAGCAAGTGCACAAATCTTATTCTATGACGTCACGAGTTTTTTTAGACAGTGTGAGCTATAACGTATAATGTTCCATTGCACTTGTGTTTTATAGCTCCTTTACTATGCTGCCAGCAAGGTAAAGTTCCCCATTTAACAACATGGTAAAAGCTGTGAAAGCACCTTCCCGAATCCCCCTAAGGTATTGATATAGATTCCACCTTCATTCTAGTCTTCTCACCTGAATTTAACAATGGGAAATATAGCCTAGCACTGAATAAGTCTTGTTTGGTGAACAGTAATGAGCGAACTAACTGAAATTAGTAGACACAGCCATCAACTGAAATTTTTAAAATAAAAACCAATTCTGATTCAAACCTATAGGCCTATAAGTATATGTGTAACATTTTGTTATATTTAATATTTTCCATATTTTATTATATTTAATATTATTAATTATTATATTTATATTTATATTATAATTATTATAATTATTGAAATTATTATATTTTATTATTATTAATTGTTAATATAGCTGTGTTTAATAGAAAAAAGGTTAACTGTCGCCATCTGATAAGCATCTGGTAACACTACAAATAAAATAAAATGCAGTGCAAGTTATTACATACGCCACAGTGGGTCGAATTAGCTTCATTGAAGTGATATAGTATGGAATATATCACACAGAAGGTCAATCCAAAGAGTGGTAATGACAGGATCGCTGTGCCAACTTTCTTCCACGGTAATTTTTCGACAAAATCGCCATCACTGGCATCAAACTGGCGAGAATTCATTTCTGAATCAACATTGGCGAATAAAGTGGTTTGTTTGTCAATCTGTGGCAGTTCTCTACGAAAACGGTTACACCCTTCCTATGAGCATGAGTTTTCCGTCTTTTTACCAAACTTCCAACAAATAAGCATTAGATCACCACCACAGGTAAACCTCCCATAAAGAGTGGATATGGTAGATCACAAATTTGCGTACATATATTTCTCGGCCTATGAATCTTTTAGTCCGTTCTCATCAGAAGTGGATCGTTCGTTTTTATATTATTCTTATAACGATAATTTAAACTATAGGTTAACGGTTCGTCATATAAGTTGATACGTCGGCATGGTAATAGATTCTCACATGCTAAAGAGTGGATCATTGGCTGAGCGTGATCAAAGATTGTGGAGAATGATGAACATAACAACATCCTAGTGATGTTAAAACTTGATTTTGGGTATTTTTATTTTTCCATTATTGGTGTTTCACTATTTTATATAAGCAAATATTTTACAGGCTGTCTTACAATAAAAATTGCTGTTGCTTCTAATGATAACAATTTTCTTGTCTAAAAACATCATATAATATAATTCTAATAACATAATGATAATATAATTGGCAATTAATTTAATAATAATACAAATAACATTACACACACATGTATTTATAATGAATTTTTATTTTTTAATATATTTATATTTATTACTGTATATTTATTTATATTATTTAATTATATTGTAATAATTATTGTTGTTTGTTTTGTTTTGTTAAATAATTAATATAATATTTGTGTTGACAGGCATGGTTTTTTTTATTTTCAGTTTAATTGTAAATTATAAAGTAAACATTGAAACAAAATTATTTGCTATTTTTATATGTAGCAAAGTTTCAATATAAATATATAACACCTACTGTACTAATAATTAAATTATATTAAGTAATAGTATTGCTGTGGGGTTTTTCTTGGGAGCGATGTAGTCTTGAACCACCTGAGGAGCAGCGATAGGCTAAGGAAAGGAAGCGGAAACGCAAGAGATAAAGCGGGACAAGAATCATTCAAGAGCACGGAGTGAAAGGAGTAACACGGGAATTGAGAGATTGTTATAAGGTGAGCACATAGAAATAACTTACACCACCAACCTCCAGCACTCAACCTAGCACGTGACTGAAATTGAGGTCACCTCAGCAGCATCAAGAAAGAATCTAGTTGTAAATCCATCAGGATTGGTCACTACCGCCACTAATGTTGTGGATTTTCCATGTGAGCAATGTGGTCTTGAACCGACAACCTCTGGCACTCCGCCTAGCATGTGACTCGCTACCATTACTGCTACCTTGGAAGCCTCAACAAAAGTGTTGTATATTTATATCATTTAGAAAGACTTCTATATTTGCAACCTATACATTCTAGCTCAATCTCAAAACTGAATCTTACATGTAAATAGCTTTCAACAGGTAAGCTTTCTAGCTATACAAGGGAAGACAACTTAATACATTAATAATACAACATCTCCCTTCTAGGTTTTCAAACATAATTAAGTTATAAATAACAATGAACAATGATATCAACATTTCAGTATCTCTGCAATTTACATTGTCACTATCATCAGAACATTTCAGCAATTCTGCAATATAAATTGTCACTATCAATGGAACCTTCTAATACCTCTCTACGCTACCATTGGTACCTTCTAATGTCTCTCTACGTGAGACTGATCTTGTTACTCTTCTTGGCATTACTGCAACATCTGATCGGTTCCTTATTAGTTCACCTCCTCTCTCCGTTTCCATCATAACCCTACGGCTCATGTCATCTGAAGGATACTTTACCCTGCCCTGCTGCTTAGAGACACGGTCTTTCACCTCATCACCTTCCATCAGCGGTGGTAGTTCTTTGACCTTATTTGTATCATGGTCCGATTTCATTCTCCGTTTATATTGATCATTAGCAGACCTGAATAGCTCATGGTCTGGCATCTTCGGTATCAGGTCGTCAGGATGGGTTACTACAGTAGTCCTCAGTTTTCTTCCCATTAGTAACTCGGATGGTGAGTACAGGCCAAACTGAGGGGAAGCTCTATAAGCTAACAGTGCCAAGTACGGGTCTTCTTCTTTTAGCAGCATCTTCTTCACAGTCTGGACTGCTTTCTCTGCAGCTCCATTAGCTCGATGATAATGAGGACTGCTGGTGACATGAGTGAATCCGTAGTCCTTAGCAAAACTTCTAAATTCTTCACTGGCATATTGTGGTCCATTGTCTGACAGAAGAAGCTCTGGAATGCCATGCCTCGAGAACATCGACTTTAAGTGTGTAATGACTTTCCTTGAAGAATAGTCAGATTTACCTAGCAAAGCTAATTCAGGGTATCTCAAGTAGTAATCTATAACCACTAAATACATCTCTCCTCTAAAGTTGAGCAGGTCTGTCCCCAGCATCTGCCATGGCCTGTCTGGTGTGGCACTTGGTCTCAGAGGTTCCATTGTTCGATTGGCATGTGTGGCGCACTCTTTGCATGTTTTTACCATCTCCTCAATAGCTTTAGACATATTGGGCCACCAAAGGCTGTTCCTGGCTCGTGCCTGGCATTTCGTGATTCCTAGGTGCCCCCTGTGTAAATCGTGCAGTGTCTGACTTCTCTGTGATAATGGTATTACTAACCTGCTACCAAGCATTAGAAATCCCTTATTCATAGTGAGCAGGCCCATCCTGTCAAAATAGGGCTTCAAAAGGACATCCTCAGAAGAAAGATAGGCTGGCCACCCGCCTTCCACAAACTTAATTACGCGTGACAATACCTCATCTGCTCTTTGGTCGCTTTTCAAACATTCTAAGCGTTGATCTGAACCATTTGGTTTTACTAGCTCTTCCATATAGTGCTCTATCTCTTCAATCCTTGCTATATCACTTTTCTCCGGTTCTCCAACCGTATATCTTGACAGTGCATCAGCAGAAACATTCTTTGAGCCACTCACATGATGCATGGAATATTGGAATCTCTGAAGACGTAGCTTGAAGCCCTGGATCCGTGGTGGTAGTTTGTCTAGAAACTTGTTTCCAAAGAGTGTTACCAAAGGTTTATGGTCTGTCTCTATTAGCACATTCTTCATACCTAATATATATTGGGAAAACTTCTCCATAGCCCAGCAAACTCCCAGACTCTCCTTCTCTATAGCAGCATATCGTTGCTCCGTTTCGGTCAGTGAGCGACTTGCAGCTGCTACCAAGCGCCGTGTACCGTCTGGCTGAATCTGGCTCAGTGTTGCACCCAGCCCAAAGTTGCTGGCATCACTTGTAACAATTGTTTCTCTATCCACATTGTATGTGGCCAACACTGGAGCGTTTTTAAATATCTTCTTGACTGTGGCAAAAGCTTTTTCCTGCTCCGTACCCCACAGCCAAGGTACATCTTTACCTAACAACGACCTCAAGGGCGCTGTGGTATCTGCTAGTTCACTAGAGAACTTCGCATATTGGTTGGCAAAACCAAGAAAGCTCCTGACTGCTGGTACATCCTTTGGCACTGGAAAGTCAACTATGCCTTGTAATCTTGGTCCTGCATGAATTCCAGATTTATCAATAACATAACCAAGAAATTCCACTGAAGGAACACCAAACTTACACTTGGCTTTGTTTAGAGTCATGCCAGCTTTATATAACCTGTCTAACACAATCTGGAGTCTCTCATCATTTTGCTGTTTGCTATTACCAAACACTAATATGTCATCCATATGTATGACAACACCTGCAACCCCTTCAAGAATTGTATTCATCTCTGCCACAAAGATTTCTGGTGAGCTGCATAAACCTTGGGGTAATCTCCGGTAACGGTATCTTCCTGAGTGGGTGAGGAACGTGGTCAGTTTGCTTGACTCTTCAGTGAGAGGGATTTGCCAAAACCCACTATTGGCGTCAATCTTTGAGAACAACACCCCTTGGCCAAGCATAGCAAGACTACTATCAACGGTGGACATTGGGTGAATCTCTCTCAAAATGTATTTATTCAATTCTGTGTAGTCTGTGCATATTCTCACTTTATTGGGATCTGACTTCGGCACTACAACCATCGGTGCTACCCATGGTGTTGGCCCATCTTCTACTTTGACAATCACTCCATCTTGGACCATCTGCTGTAAAGCATCGTCTGCTGCCTTTCTTCGTGGAAATGGAATGGGACGGGGTACATGAATAGCGTATGGTTTGACATCTCCCTTTAGAGTAATGGTATGGGGATTTTTCATCTTTCCAAGTCCTTTAAACAGTCGGTCATTAACAGTCACACTGCCAACTTGACATTGAGTGTCATCAACTGAAACTAACTTGAGTCGTTCACAGGCTGATCGACTCAAAAGTGGAGTTTTCTGGTTTTTCACTACATACAAATCTTCTTCTACGCTCACATTTCTGGCTCTCATCTCACACTTAATCACTCCATAGCAAACCAGGGGTGTATTTCCAGGTCCAAAAAGCTTTTTCAATGTGGGTTTCATTTTACCTGTGCAATGTCCTGGGCCACATATGGTCAAGGCTGCCCCTGTATCTAATTTGAACCGAATTCTTTGACTCTTACTTCTACTAGTGCTTACTGTGAGGTTAGTAAACCAGGATTGAGATTCAACAGTTTCAATATGTAAAACTTCTCCTAAATACACATCCTGCACTTCCTCCAATCTTGTAACCTCATCTACCTGTCTCTTACTTCTACACATCTTAGCCCAATGATTTGACTTGCCACATTTTGCACAGTCTGTGCCTAAAGCAGGACACCTTTGAAATTTGGTGTGCCTTTTCCCGCAATTATCACATCTAGTGTGAAACTGGCCTGACTTATTTTTGTATTCTGGCTTCTCTAACATCCTATTTCTAACTGCACCTATTTCTTCATTATTTCTATACTCTGACTTCTCTAAATACCTATCTCTATACTCTAACTTCTCTAACATTCTATCTCTACTATGCTCTGACTTCTCTAAAATCCTACCTCTAACGGCATCTATCTCTTCACGCTTCACCTCACTTTGTTTAGATGATTGCAGCCTACCTGACTTCTCAGCTATTCTCAATGTCTTGACCACAAAATCTAGAGTTAACTTTTCATCTGACTCACACATCAACTTCTCTCTCTTTCTCTCATCATCCAGACCAAAAAGCAGTTTATCTCTCTCTTTCTGGTTACCGAAATCACATTGTTCAGATAATCTTCTCAATTTCATCAGGAACACATCAATGGTCTCCCCATTTTGCTTACAATTGTGAAACTGGAATCTACTCACTACTATTCCTGAACGAGGGTTGCAATACTCCGAGAATCTCGCTATCACATTGCTTAGCTTTCTGCCAGTAGCCCCTTCTTCTATCTCAGTTCTAACACCTGTAGTCTCATCAGGCTCAGACAAGAATTCCATTTGTGAGTAGATCTCTCTCACATCTTCACCTCCAATGTGTCTGAACAAAGCCAATTTCCTCCGTTCTGCTGCCTTAGTGATAGCAGTCAAGTCAATTGCTAGGAGATAATCCCTGAATGTCCTCACCCACCTTCTCCATTCTCCAGCCAAATCATCTGCCCTCAAATTGAGCTGGCCAGGGGGTAGAATACCTTCCATTATCTTTACACTCTGGGTACTTAAACCGCTGCCACCATGTTGTATATTTATATCATTTAGAAAGACTTCTATATTTGCAACCTATACATTCTAGCTCAATCTCAAAACTGAATCTTACATGTAAATAGCTTTCAACAGGTAAGCTTTCTAGCTATACAAGGGAAGACAACTTAATACATTAATAATACAACAAAAAGAAGCTTTGATGACCACATGTATAGCTGCGATCAGCCCACGCACACGCACGCACACACACACAACAAGGTGTGGGTCTATCAGGATTCCACTGCTAACCATATTTGCCAAGTTACTGCCGCTCAAAATAGGGAGGATTTTGTTACGCAATAATATTCGATATAAGATTCGTATAAAAATGTAATATAAAATTAGTCTAGTAGGCTACATGTATCCAGTAATTAATTATAATGTTGTGTCCGGCTGGGTAGTAAGTGCAATCAAAGCACTACTACCAAGAGCGATACCTACCAGGCAGATGCTGACTGCTGTACTTATGCCTAGCCTTAGCGCAGATGCTAGAGGAAGGACGACCTCACACTGATGTGTGGGAGAATGACCCACAGGTATGCACCGGCATCAACAAGGGTGGATGGTAGAATTCCACACATTCCTCTGTGGTAATAGGTGTGTGTATATCAATCAGCACTATCAAGTGCTATACAATAGAAATACAAAGTTCTTGGAACTCAGGCTTGGTAATGTATGTGTAGGCCTACATAGATAGGTATTGAATACAGTTGCCTACAGATTTCTTCTAGACAAACTACACACTAAGAAGGGTATCCGTCTTCAACTTGTAGATAGATTTCACCATCAGTTCGGTTCTGTTGGTATATTAATGTTGCGTGGTATCCCTGTGTTTATAGAATATACATAATACTAAAGTGTATTCACATTTTAGTTCTTACGTAGTCACGTTTTGTAGACCATTCTGTTCAACATGTTGACACATTAACAGCATAATGTAATGAACTGGACTAATGGTTTCAATTTTGCGTAAGTGGTTTTGACTAGTTTTAACTCAATTACATGCTTATTTGCTTTACATGAACTGAACACAAGGAGAGTTGCAGTGAAATAGCCGATAATGTGTCAAGTAATGCGACGTAGTATATAGTAACCTATATCCTATATGCAGGGGCGTATTTTAAGGGGCGGCAGGGAGGCACTGCCGCCACTGTTGCCAAAATAAAGTGGCCTAAAAACACTACTTTTGAAAATTTGAGACTTTTTCCCTTAATATTTGCTTCATTTCCGGTATGCGACCGAAGCGTTATCACTCTAGTTATAACTCTATGGCGTTTTCACTCTACTTATAACTCTATGGTGTTGCGTCGTAACAATAACCAGTAATCTTGGATTAATTACTACATTGCAAGTGGCACACAAAGGGGTCCATAAAACTGTGTGCTCTGCTAAAAGACTCTATGGCTATGCCAAGGTTAAAAACTTGCGGTCTTGTGAATGAATGAATAAATATTTTTTATGAATAGTTATTTATACCAAGGAAAAAGTAATAAATGCAAAAGTAAAAGTGGTGAACAGTTGAATCAGGTGAATTAATTTGGAAGTCACTGTTATCCATGAGGTGGTTCTTTCCCTGTCACTGACTACGAGCAGGTGCATGAAATTTAATTCCAATATTTATATTATTTTCTTTTGGCTTCTTTCAAAAATATTTATGATAATGATTCATTCTTTTAATAATTATAATTAGAAGTGTTTGCATTCATTTTAGTTATTCATTCCAGCCACTCCACTGACAGCTACTACTCTACTGCTACACTCACTACTACCAACTAAATATGTATTGTAAAAAAAAATACTAATTTAAATATATAATAATAAATATAACAATAATGAAATATTTCAATTTTAAATTTATATATAATATAATTATACTATTAATGTTATCTTAGCTTTGCTAGGCTGCCACACTTTTCTTGCAAAGATATTTATTTTAAATACATTTTATTTAAAATAATTAATTTATAATGACAATAGTTGTTGATCACCTATTAAAATTTGAAAATTTTAATTTATAAAATACTGTAATGGACGACCCCAGTCCGTTTGCTAGCCGACGACCCTTAAGGCCGTCGAGCCCTTTATGTTATTATATAATAGTCTACCATTATAGTCGTCTTTGTTGTATCATAAATAGTATCCTGTATGTGCTTAGCTTGTTACATAATCCTTAGTATATGATTATGTAACCTTTTCTATAGCTAATTATAGTGTTTGATTACTAGCCGTCTCTATCATGAACGGCCTTATTGTTATTTGAACGACCTTATGTAAACGACCTACTATTGTGAACGGCTTACTAATGTAAACGGCCAACGGCGGAACTAGTGGTTTTCTTTGTCTAGTATTTCCTTTGTCTCCTTCAGCTATATAAGGAGCTTGATTCGTGTTGTACTTTGCAATCTCTTGTATGCCTTCGTGCCCTCAAGATCACTCAATACATCATACATACACTTATATATTCTATGAGTTATATTGATGCTTTGATCAATTGATACTTGAGCATTACACTTTGAACATACGCTAGGGAGGTTGTTTTGGCTAGGTGGCCGTTCTCTGCATCTGCACCTACAAGTCGTCGGTGGCTTGTGTACAGACCTTGGGCCGTCTGGGACACATCCACAACAATACACTTGCGCCTATGGACTCTTTGTCAAAAGATACAATCATGCAGTATTGTAGTTATTATAAAATTCTACTAGCTAGTAATAGTACTGTAACACTTTCGCTCTTGTTGCAAGTAGTAGTAACTGTATTAAGCAGAAGTAGTAATGAGTACTTGTTGTAGTGGTGCTAGAACTAGCATGCTGCTATGTCTAATTTTTGCACTTCAGAGAGTCAGAGGTGAAAATTTTCCGCTGCGCCCCCCTCCCACCCAACCTTCTGCCTCCCCACTCAATTTTTCTAACCTACGCCCCTGCCTATATGTACATGTAGTCTATAAGCGCTATGCTATAAGAAATTATATCCAATTATTTCAATTCTGTTACAGCCAGCATCTTCCCACCAATGTTCCTGAGCAATGGAGACACGATACTGTGATAAATTCCGTCCAGTGGTACGTAGCTATTGTTTACTATGCTGATCGTCTGACCAATGTTTTTTGCATTGATAAATTATTGTTGAAGTGGGAATTGGGGACGATTAATGTCGTAAGTCAAGATTTTAAGATCACGCTAGTATTTAGTTAGCAGTTGTCTTGTAGTTGGGATTTGCCTAGGTTATAAGCTATTACACTAATTCTATGTAGCAACATGATATCGATAGATTGGAAGAAACCTAGTATATCTCACTGTAATGGTCCTATAAGGTGTAGTAAACTCACAGCACTGCGTAGGTGAAACGTTTAAGTTCGATTTTGACCTGATCACTGTTATAACGATTTCTCCGCAACATAGTGACGATAGACACAGGTGTTCCATAGCCTTACTATCAACACCACCAGGAATTATCAATGTGTCACTATGCCTGTCCCCCCCCCCACAATATACCTGTCCCCCCACATATATGAAGGGCTGAAAGGCGCAAAGATATTAAATTTTTCCAAAAGATTTTCAAAACGAAATCGGCCGAAATATGATTATCATTATATCTATGAGTATGCATAAATTATTATTTCAACAGCCATTTATCTGAACGGTTAGGAATTCTTGAGCTCCTCAGTCTACTCTTTGTGGTTTGAGGTCCTTAGTCTACTCTTTGTGGTTGCAGGATGAAGACGCTTACCTTCGAGATTTCATCAGAGCAGTAGAACATAAAGACTTGACATACATTAAGTTCATTGTGCCCATTATAAAGGTAAAGTATGTTCATTTTGATTGTTCCGTATTACCTTGAACATTTACCTAGAATTTATAACACGGTAGCTGTCTCTTTCTCACTTTTTCATCAATTGATGTATTGAAACTATTACCTATGTCTTCTTTAGGATCAGCAGAAGGAAGTCTGTTCATCCGTAGATGACTGTGGCCACTATCTAGAGTTATCTAAAGACGACAGCTACAAGTATGACAAAGTGTTGGCTCATGGGCTGATGCTCTCGTCTCATCATGGAACTATAGACATCACCAAGTACCTGCTAGAACAAGGCGCATTCGTCAATCACCAAAATGAGGTTCATTATTCCCTGAACATAATTTATGTAGTATTTATAAGTAACTGTCCATGAACTATTGCAAACATAGGTGAAGTGACCTTGGATGCACCTGTGTGTTTGTTTGTTTGTTTGTTTGTTTGTTTGTTTGTTTGTTTGTTTGATTGTTTGTTTGTTTGTTTGTTTGTTTGTTTGTTTTGATCAAACTTACCCTTTCTTATTACAGGCAGGAGACACTGCTCTGATAAAGGCGTGTGAAAGGGGTCACACAGATATTGTAGAGATCCTGTTGTCAGCTGGAGCAGACATTAATCAGACCAACCTGGTGGGTTCTAGTCCTCTACAGTGGATCTGCAGAGTTCATTGTGATAAGAGATTCAATGTTGTAAAACTCTTACTCAGTTATGACGATATACAGGTGGATCTCAAATCCCATAAGGTATGTCTATGTGTTTCTACATTGTCTACATGTCTCTACATTATCTACATGTCACTACATTGTCTACATGTCACTACGTTGTCTACATGTCCCTACATTATCTACATGTCACTATGTTGGCTACATGTCTCTACATTGTCTACATGTCTCTACATTGTCTACATGTCACCTTCATTGTCTACTGGTCTCTACGTTGTCTACATGTCACTACATTGTCTATATGTTATACATCGTCTACAAGTTACTTCCTGTTTACGTGTTTCTACTTTTCTACATATTACTGGTGTCTACTAGCTTACATTTTACTGTTTGTTTACATGTTACTGTTTGTCGACCTTCTACATGAAACGATTGTGGTCCCAAGAATCTTTCACAACAACAGTAGAATATTTTATTGTTGAACTTTTTGCTCGGAAATTGGTTTCAGCTCTTATTATGTTTTTAAAATATTTGATAGAGGGGACGAACAGCCCTGCACTGTGCAGCAGAAAGTGACGACACAGGAGAAATTTGCAAGGACCTGCTTGACAAGTTAGCTACAGTAAATATTCAAGATAACGACGGAATGACCCCGTTACATTTAGCTGCAATGCGAGGTTTAGATATCAATGTGCAGATACTAATACAATATGGAGCTCATATTAACAAGCAGACGAAAAAGGTATGCTTGTATCATAAGAACTCTTCAATATTGTTATCATGTATACAGGGATATTCAAACTGGAGCGGATCAGTAATAGGTTATCAATTTTTCGTCACCTTAGTTCGTGCGAAGAAAAGCAATTAAAGCTTTACAAATTTTTGCCAACTATTCAGATCATATTATGAGCATCTCAAGTCACATGAGTATCTCAAGTCACATGAGTGTCTCAAGTCACATGAGCAACTCAATTCATTTCTCATGCTTACCACTCTCTGTTTTACTTTGACAATTACATGTAGATAAAACTGTGGAAACTAAACTGTATTACTACTACATGTAGCTCCTAACAATAGCGTTGTTTATATCTAATGATATATTTTATTAACTTATCAAGTGATGTTGTTACAGTTTGCTTTAACTCCTCTACATATTGCAATGAAGGAGGGACACATAGACACTGTTAAGCTGTTGTTGGTAGCCGGTGCAGACCCTTCCATCCAAGACTCGGTGAGTTTAGTAGACCAGAAGCTAAATATACATGAACTGTGGTTGTTTCCCCATTGTACTCATATATTTTCATTACAAATGTATGTTAGCCGGGTGAGGTATTCGAGGAAAGCGTTTCGTGATCAAATTTTGTTTTGGTTTAAAATTTAACCAGAATATAGTTTATTAAAGGCCCACGAAGGTGTATAATGCAAGTAGGTGTATATCTTGAACATATATGCATAATCAGCTATTCTTGTGTCATTACCTGTTTCCCTACTGACTAATATGTGACAAATATTGGGAGCAATCAATCAGGGTGAGAAGTTAGCGTGGAAAGAGTTGCCCAATGATTTCTAGCTAAGAGCAAATGGATGTGTACTGTATTGTATGGTTGTAGTGCGGCCAGAGTAGCCTGGAGAGGATGAGGAGGTATGCTCAGCTATCAGACAACTACAGGTTTAGTCTCATAGAGGGATATATCACTGAGCATATGGATAACATCATCAACGTTGAGGTACTATAACTGTCATGTGCAGTACATGGAATTACCTCCCCCTGTGCCGGGTCTATCGTTCTTGTTAAAACGCTCTGATTGGATCTCTGTAAATATTTACTTGTATAAATTTTGTGATGTACTGTTTGAGTCGTTTGTCTCTGATTTTCTTTGCAGAATGAGAGGCTGAAGAGGGTGTTTAACGATCTCTGCGAACTTATCCCAGATGAGGATACATGTCTATCTATGTTCCATGAGTTACTATACAGGTATACATATATATACATGTTACCTAGCAACCGCATATACTCGTGTTACTTAGCAACTACAGATATGTATACTCTTGTTACCTAGCAACTACTGCAGATATATGGTATCTAGCAACCACATATACTCATGTTCCCTAGCAACTGCAGACATACATGTATGTTTCCTAGCAACCACATGTAATCATGTCAACTAGCACCCATACGGGGTAAAGTATTTGTCATGTAGCATAATTAAAAGCATCAAGCAATGTGATTTAGAGAGCTTGGGTGTAGTTTGGTACCTCTAGGTAGGCTGCATGCATAGGCTAATATGCATTGTATACTTAGTCACTATGCATGTGTCTCCGTTACCTAGCAACCAACTACATGTGCATATGCATTGTATACCTAGTCGCTATGTGTGTGTCTCCGTTACCTAGCAACCAACTGTACATAATACTCTAATATATAGTAAAGCAGAAAGAGATGAGGTGCTAAGTGAACACATAACTAGCATACCATTGAGGACCAGCGAAGTCAGCCTTTCTGTAATGTCTCTCCATCTCTTCCACGTCTGGCTCTCCCAGTACAAACACACAGCAACATTCTGGATACTTATGAGGGCTCTTAGAGATCACCATATGCCTACTTTAGCTGGTAAGCAGTCAATCTTATTTTGAACTTCATGTAGAGTTGAATTGAATTGTCTACTATGGTCGTTTTGGATGATATTTTGGTACACAATCCATTAGTGTTTACCACATTGTATACTGTCAATGACAAGTAGACTATATAGTTACAATATATATGTATGCATGCATGTTATGGGCATGTGTACATGTATATTTTACTGACCTTTTGTATCTGTGTGCACGAAACATTCACTATTTGATTGGCTGCTTCTAATTATTAGACATAAGTAATCTATGTGTTGCTGACTTTCAGCATTCATTATACTCTAGCATATTGCCTATCGTCTGCTACGAGTTTATAATACATTTTACTGTGAATACAAAAGCCTGCGATTCACTGCTTACCGGTAAGAGTGCAAAAGTGTGGTCCGTGCTTACGAAAGATCAATTGTGTATGCACATGTACATGTACTACTGTATAATGTGCTACATATACATGTACGATGTATTATGTACATGTACCTGTATTATAAGATACTACATAGCAGATGTACTACGTGCATGTACTATAATGTACTATACTACATAATTATATACGATGTTCTATGCACAATGTTCTATAATATATTATTGTATATCATATTGTAATAAAATTGTATGGTTTTGTGGTATGGTTCTATAGTTTACATTGAGATAGCAATGCATAGACACTGAACTCCAATGATGTCTTCTCTATTCTGTATTCCAGATAAGATGATCCAGAGGTTCTGGCGTGAGGACTTTAGAAATGAGTGATTAGAATACCAGAGAACTACTATTCAACAATGATTATACATTATTATGATTGGCTAGTCATAAAACTTTTTTATTGTGATTGGCTAGTTAGTACTCTCATTTTGGTAGATCAGTTATAGTGCCTATGATGTAATGACAAAGGATGCACAACTTCTGTTAACCACGTTACACATGTACTGTATTATGTATTAGTGCTAGTGGTAAATCTTACTAATATAATGTGTTGCTTATAATGTAGCATTCCTCATTGCTTCTATAATACATATTGTATATTTTGTGTAGTGCGTTCTATGCAGTACCGTCCTGTTGACATGGTATTTTGAATTATTATTTCTAATTATTTAAAATATTTATTTTAAATGTTAAAAACTTTCTATCTTTTTACCAACTACAGTACTTTTAGTCTACCCTCTGTTGAGTTTTCCAAATCTGTTAGTTGCTCAGCTATTGTAGTACCTGTAACCATTGTCTATTGGAGTTATTCTCTTTTTATCAAGCTAAAGCTAAAAGAAAAATCTGAACACATGCATGTGTCTTTACTCTTCAACACTATGCTATTATATCAAATTTTTATTTTGAAGTGTTTCCTATCACAGGTAGAAACGGATTATATTTATTATATGGGATATATTAACATGCTAATAAAACAGTTCAATCTTATGATGAACTAATTGTTAGTATTACAAATAAAAAAGAAATATGTGATATACAAGAAAAACGTCTTGTACTTTCACATAACTTTACTTGTTTACAACGCAACAGTCTGGTGTGTTTGTATCTATTGTTCAGTATTTGGTTAGCCATTTTGTGTGCAAGTACTCGAGTAATTCTCTGAACAGATGGGAGTTATTCACTCCTACTCTACTTGGTGCCATTTGTAATCATCTCTGGCCTATAGCATAAGTCAAGGCATCTGATAGTATTATATACATACATGTAGATACATCATATATGTACATGTATGCACTTATCAGCTTGCATCAATTTGGAAACCTGCCAAGAAAGAAGAAAGTATGTCTTTTGTTTGATTCTCACAGTCATTGTCAGCGCTGTACAACCAGTGAAGACTACAATCCTGTTTCTAAACCAGCTCTGGCAAATCTTGTCAGTGATTTTACTGTGACCTCATGTGAGAAAGTTGACAAAAATACATACATAAGGTATAGCCAACCTTGCGTATTTGTTGTTATCGTATCCATTTATCATTGTGAAATTTATATTACCAGCACCATATGGATCCACCACTGAATGGGTACATGTGCATGACATGCATCCACCACTGTCACTGTACAATGCTGCCATAACAGCATATATTGCGTATAGGTCTATCTGTCAGCACATCTATGACTCGCGACTTCCTGTATCGTGGGTAGCTGGAGCCTAGTACTAGGTGTATCTACTACCAAACATAGCTTTCCTCCCTCAGCTCTAACTTATACGTTCACGGAACTAACTACCCTCCGGCAGCTAACTTTACCTCAAACATTGAAGATGAGATGGCAAAAGATGCTATCAGCAGTGAATTACAACATAATACTTGTGATGGTGCTTCTCTGCCTTGGTGAGTGTTACATGTATATAGACTATTGTATACCATACATGTACTCTAGGTTAATAAATATTGACTATACATGTATGTACATACATGTATTTATACCTTATATAGTTGCAACATGTCTTCTTAAGACAAGTACTTTATTTCTTGAGCAATCAGAGCCTGGTTTTATATCCATGAAAATAACTAATCACTGACTGGGGTTTGAACACAGGGCCTCTACAGCACCTAATGGCCTAGCACAGTGAACAGAACATGCTACTACACCAGCTGAACAACCTTGAAAAATTGACCAAATAAGTTCCTTGCCTAAAAGACATCATAAAAATAATGGTCAAACCCCCTATCAACATAGGAGATGTTATACATGTACATGTACATGTACATGTATATCACTGCGTGCTAGATGAAGTTAAACCTATAAACAACAATTTATTTTTTACAATAAAGATTGCTGCCTGTTGTCTCAGTAGTTAGTACTGTATACAGTACTGACTACTAAGACAACAAGCAGCAATCTTTATTGCAAAAAATAAATTGTTGTTGTTGTTTATCTTAGCATTCTTACGCAAAATTTCTAAGACATGTAGTCACTTCTGAAATTATGTGCGAGGTCAAGGACTAATAATCGTTGACTGTGGTGCTAGTCGTTTCTGAAACGTTATCGCTGCCTGGCAAAATCAAACAATAAGGAGTAGTTTTTGTGAGCCTGCGGTTGGTGTTTAGCGTCATGATTCAACCATTCAACTACATGTATATTTCAAATATTCTGAGAGATTAAAAAAGTCATGTCACAAAAAGTTGTGTTCCTCGTAGACCTGCTGAGTTGATGAGGAGTTGTCTTTTATCCGAACTATGTTAATATAGTATAGTTAGAATTATTTACATTTTAATTGTATGATGATGTGTTTTAGGTGAAGTAGAGGTCAAAGGTCAGCTGTTGTGCTTTCAGTGTAGAGGTACGCTTAACTCTACATGCTACAAGGCTACTACTAGCACCGGTTTTAAGCAGTTATTGGTTAAGCAAGGTAAGACGGTGCAGTGCCCAGAGGAGAACAAGTGTGCTGTTTCAATCAAAACCTATGCTAATGGACAAGGAAATGTTTTAAGGTGAGAAGACAACTTCCAACCATGCATTTTTTGTCTATTAAAACCTTTCATTCTAGTCTATACCAGCCAGGAGCTGAAGGTGATCAAGGTCAACTGTTTGCTTCTTTGTTCTTAATTTGGGAGAAGACAACTTTTTGTTATGCTGAGTAGTAGGTTATGACCACCTATGAGCTCTAATGCCGACAATGTAGCCGCTAGTCAAGGAGTAGCTACTTGTAGGATCTGTATCAGCTGGCAGGGTGCCATAGGGTCGCGAAGGTACGCAGCTTTGGTAGATAGCTCTGTGTTGTATATGCATGTCTATGAACATGCACATGCAACACTGAACAAAGTATTTCTCTTTAAGAGTGTGGTATTACAAATGCATTTCAATATTTATACATAACGCGTGGGTGTATGATATTACATTATCTGTTAGATAACATAGTTCAAGTTCTAAGTGCTTTAAATCAAGAAGGTACACGTAGCTCTTCCTTATACTCTATGAAGTTGATTTGACAAAAATATTGTCATGATCATATACAATGTACATATAACTTCCATGTAATTGGAAGCCTCCATATACATTTTCAACCAATGACCATTCCTGATCATGTTACTTCATCATTTGAAATTTTATATACAGATACTGTGAACCTAAATACAAAGATGGCTGCCACATGGTGGAGAAGTTCCTAGGATACAAGGAAAGGCTGTGTATTTGCTCAGAGAAACTCTGCAATTCTGGTGTAACTTATAACCCAAGTTTTATTGTTTGCTTCATTGTATCATTGTTGACCACCAATATGATTTCCATATTATAAACCTTTTATCCACTGCTAGGATTTATCCTCTCCTGAATGTGAGGGCACAGGTGAGACAACTCTTAATGTTTTAAATGCTGATTTCTAATTTTCCTCATGAATAAATACTGCAATCGAACTAATAACATTGTTGTGATTTAAAAGGATATGCAAATGAAACCGATAATGTAGTTGGCCGTAGACACATACATGAGAGCTGACAACTCCTGCTCAACAACAAATACAATTATGAATAATAGAATTATAATTATGCAGCTTATGACCCACTGTTGCAAAATTTTACATGATTTATCTACAAGTCTGTTAAAATTGGGGGGGGGGGCACCCATCCTATCACATGAAGCTATTGTATTTTTATGAATTGTGAAATTAACCATTTATTGACAATGATTTAGATCGAAAATTCCGTATAATATTGTCAATAATATAAGACAATATTACATGTATATATTATATTTTCATAACTGCATATATTGATATATACTTATATGTATACAGTCTATGTATATACTGCATCATGTACATGACAATTTCTTAGCTGTTCATCATAATATTACTTTGGAGAAAATGCAAAGAAAAGAAGTAAGGGAAGGCAACTTCTTATTACAATCGATAACATAAGACGCCATCTTCCACTTGTAAGACCAGTTGTGCACTGCATCTATGTTAGGCTGAAAGTTAGCAGCGTCAGTAGCCGAGTTTACTTTCTGACAGAGCAAAGTTTCGTCAGAGTAAATACTAACACAGCAATCAACAGTACTCTGTAGATCATTTATATAGATCACATTGTCGGTCCAAGCACATGAGCCTTGCAGGACTCCAAATGTCACTGGCAGTTTTGCAGAGCACTGCCCTTGTTTGCTATCTGAGAGTGTACTTCTGGTATTTGACGTATTTTTTGGAGTAGGAGCGAGTGTGGGACCTTCACCTTGTTGAAGGCCTTCTTAAAGGATCCCTGTCACTAATTACCTTGTTCAGATATAATGTATCACATGTGTTTTCTGTGATTCGTCATGTGCTTTGGCATGGTCATGATAAGTAGGGCATAGCTGAGTATCGCATGGAATTCCCCTTGCAAAAGCCGTGCTGTCTGTTGTGCAGGACAGCTGTCCTGCACAACAGACAGCACGGCTTTTGCAAGAGTATGCCACCAAAAGAAGGGAGACTATGAGATTGAAAGGGTCTGTAAACCTCTGGAAATAGTAACTCCAAGCCCGTCTTCAGACATGGAAACAGCGGACAAAGAATCGCCCATCTCACTCACAAGTATCCTCTGCTCGAGCATATCGTACTGCATTACCTCAACAAAACACTTGACATGTCAAGTGTTTTTGCTGAATCTTCTTTCAGATTTGTAGTTTTCTAGGAAGAACTTGTTACCAGTCTGGTGGTACTTGCACAGAGTTTTCCATTGGGTGGTCTTCCTAAAAGTCTTATCAAACCAGGCTGGCCATCATTTATTAATAGGATCTAGAACTTTCTGAGGAATGTGACTCTCACACGCCACTAGGAGCTCCGTCTTAGAGAGTGTTCACACGCCGTTTGGGTCGCTCATGTTATGTAGCTGGTCACAGGATCGCAGACTCTCTGACTTCTTCGATTTTTGCTTTCTTATTCAGTTTCACAACTTTCAATTTTGGTTTTTCTGAGGTTTACTTTATGTAATTCATTTTCAGTATGATAATGTGGTGATCACTCAGCCCAGGGGAGACAACGTCAACTTTGTCAATTAGTGTAGTAAGTGTCATTAGTACATAACAGGTCAAGCACATTCAGTGTATATGTTAGTAAACACCATTGCTTTGCCCATTGAGGAGTATATTTATTAGATTACTTAGCTTTTATGCTAGAAGCCATAAATTTAGCGAAAATCTGGAGGAAATATGGAGATTTTAGCAAAGTGAGAGCAGAGTTTCAAAGTCTGGAGTATCTTGCCTAAACCAGGAGACTTGGCAAGTATGCTGGTGCAGGTATAATAATAGTGATAGCACTTAGTAATATTTACTTTCATAATGAATAACACCATATTTATGGCGGAGTGTTACATCATTTAGGCTTAGATTCTCAGGATTCCATTCTCTGTTTATATAACTTGCATCCTGTGCTAATACAGAGAATGTATAGCCTGGGTGCCAAGCTACTGTAGGTGATGCCAGCATGCTGACTCATTCTCCAGGCTAACTTATGACTCACTCCAACAGGATGAGATTCACCTCTCTCTACTTTTGTCACCATGATATCAGTTCTTGTCCCATATGTCAGGGAACACAGAGTAAAAGTAGGGCCTATGCAAATATTGCCCAGTATCCTGCCAGCTCAGGTGCAAACAAATGAATCGTTAATTATATGGATATGTAGAGAATATTATGTCTCACGAATAAGTATAGATGCGGTGATAGGCTGTATACTATGTGTACATGCACATAACAAGTATGACAATATAATGTATACACTATATACATTTATATCAACTATCACCATGTATTCCTAGAATAAAATCATTCATTTTAAAATTGTCATAAGGTGACAGATGTGAGTGATGTTTAATAATAAATACTACGAATATTGTATGCAAATATGTACTTACATATACGTACACACCTAGCTCTGTAGGAAATTGCATCAATGTTACTTGGCATACAGCATGCATATACATGTAAATAAAAAAAATTGATATTTACATTGTATGTGGTTTGATGACTAGAGTGTAAACAATCTTTTTATATGCACAATATTATGTGCATGGTACAGAGGAAGATGGCGTTCGCTGCTGATCGAGCTTGGTAGCTTGCACGACGGTCAACCGAACAGGATATGACCGGTTAGGTGAGAAAGGTGAGAAATATTATTTTCATTTTTTGTGCATAACTTGAAAGTAACAAAAATATCAGTTGAAGAAACACCCACTCATGGAAATGTCTTGTACCTGTATAATTGTGAATTGTTTATTCGTGAGTTGTAATATACAATATAGCCCAATCATAGAGTTTCCTCTGAGCCCAATATTTTTGTGCAATGTAAATAAAGACGGGTAAATAGCATACATGAATATGCGGCTAGGGTACATAGGAGGTAAGTGCTGGCACAGGAAGTCATAGAAGTCCATAGCCCATACCACTAGGCCACGGCTGCTCCCTAGACTTATATCTATGAGGCCAATACTTCTGTGAAATGTTAATAGAGATGGGTGTAGTGTATATGCGGCTAGGGTACATGAGACGGAAGTGCCAGCACAGGAAGTCAGCAGTAGTGAGCAGATCTGTAGAAACATGAGACAGGTAGGTAAGTGGAGAGATGCATCATGAAGGAGGGGTACCTGTCTTGTCTTGTCTGAGAGAAAGTGGATAAGGGAGGAAAGCATAGGATGATTTAGACTGACATTCCAAGGCAGGTGCTCATACAATACTCACTCATGAATATGCCATTACTAATGACACTTCTACCACAGATTATGATGGCCAACCTATTTATTACCTAGGTTCACTTTCATTTATAATTATAATAATAGCAATAATTCATATAGCCTAAGATTCTTGATGAATTGCAAAGCGGTTGCCTGTAAGAATGCCCCTTGTTTTTATTTCAAAATAGAGTAAAAAGATATGACTGTATTATACCCTATTATGTAACGGAAGTTTTTTGCAATATTTGCCATTTTAAAACAAAGGTAATAGACTTATAGTGATAGGTGTGATGTAATGATAGTTATATGAAAAGATTTATTAGGTTTAGTACTGTATATAATTTATAGCTGGGGTATGGGATGAAATGCATAGGAGTACTTTAAATCCCCTTCATGCTTTATAAGCAGTACCACAAGTTCATAACAAGAATAAAATTATTCTATATTGGTTTTTGACAAGAAAAACAACAAACAACATAGCAATCCATTTTCAATCAAATGTTATTTTTCAACTTCAAGTGTGCAAATGTTGCTGAGGTAACTATGGTAACATAGACATCCCCTTTCTGTATCCACTCCTGATAAATTAGGTATAAGAAAGAATATTGATAATGATACAAATAGTAGGCAGTGGTATCACATCAGCATATCTTACATATCCGCACATTATCTCTCTATCTGGCTAAGATCTTGCCTTCTCACTCTGGGAACAACGACCTGTGTATCTGTTCTGTCAGTCAACAACCACACTTACATTTTACAGAGCAGCTAGAGGAGGAGGTGTACATATGGTTGAATAAATGCTGTGGTGGTGGTGGTAGTTTATAACTCGTATAGATAGAGATATCACAGATATTTGGAGAGACATCACAGATACTGGAGAGACCTCACAGACATTGGAGAGACGTCACAGACATTGGGGAGACCGACATAATATATGAAGATGCAGTTTGCAAACTTGTTATTTATACTTGCAGTTTGCTGTTGCGGCTTTATACCAGGTGAGGTTTACTTTGGTACATGCAGCTGTATACTGTATGATGTTGAGTCTTGGTGTTGTGTACATGTGCATGTTGTACTACATGTTGTGTTACATGTTACTCAACATGTAGTACAACATGTACCATGATAATTTTGAATTTAAATGTTCTTTCTTCTTTCCGCTTGTGATTTTCAAATACAAAATTTGTTTCTTATAATCTAACACACCAGTAAAACTTTTAATTCTACATGTAACTTATACCTGCTGGTTTTATACATCAACCTTTTGTATAATTACCAACATACTCGTACATGTAGATCTCTGTTACCGAAGCCGTGGTCTGGCTATAAATGGAGAACTGCTATAAAAGTTTTGACATCATGAATTTACTAAATTGCCAATATTTGGGCTCTAAAAAATTTGGATTATGGTTGCAAACTATTGCAGTATTGGACCATGATTAACTTGAGATTATAGAATCTGATTGGTTGACGAACCACTAAGAGATGATAAATGTGTCAACACCTATTGATTTCAGAAAATAGTCGAACAAGATCAGTTTATAGACTACAACATTACGGAGGAATGTTTCAAAACTTCATTAGACTTTTTTGATGGGCCACTGAGAAGCATGTATGAACAATGAATTATAATTATACAGCGTTTCCATGCCAGGTAACAGGTACCCACACAAGTGTGTGTATGGATATAGGTATGGATACAGGTGTGGGTACAGGTACGGGGTACAGGTATGGATACTGGTATAGGTACAGGTATAGGTACAGGTATGGGTACAGGTACGGATACAGGTATAGGTACGGGGTACAGGTATGAATGCAAGTATTGATACAGGTCATGGGTACAGGTCATGGATACAGGTCATGGATACAGGTCATGGGTACAGGTCATGGGTACAGGTACGGATACAGTTATAGGTACGGGGTACAGGTATGAATGCAAGTATTGATACAGGTGTAGGTACAGGTATAGGTACAGGTCATGGATACAGGTATAGGTACAGGTATAGGTACAGGTATGAATGCAAGTATTGGTACAGGTATGGATACAGGTCATGGGTACAGGTCATGGGTACAGGTCATGGATACAGGTCATGGGTACAGGTCATGGGTACAGGTCATGGGTACAGGTCATGGGTACAGGTCATGGATACAAGTCATGGGTACAGGTCATGGGTACAGGTCATGGATACAGGTCATGGATACAAGTCATGGGTACAGGTCATGGATACAGGTCATGGGTACAGGTCATAGGTACAGGTATGGATACAGGTCATGGATACAGGTCATGGGTACAGGTATGGATACAGGTCATGGGTACAGGTATGGGTACAAGTCATGGGTACAGGTCATGGATACAGGTCATGGGTACAGGTCATGGGTACAGGTCATGGATACAGGTCATGGGTACAGGTCATGGGTACAGGTCATGGGTACAGGTCATGGATACAGGTCATGGGTACAGGTCATGGGTACAGGTCATGGGTACAGGTCATGGGTACAGGTCATGGATACAGGTATAGGTACAGGTCATGGGTACAGGTACAGGTCATGGGTACAGGTCATGGGTACAGGTACAGGTCATGGGTACAGGTACAGGCATTAATTAGTTCTAGGTAGGTAGAATGTTATTGAGTTGTAAAAATGTAACTTACCAAGCACTTTATTGACATTCTTGGACAGGTGCTCTAGGATTAGACTGCTGGGAGTGTTGGGCTGAGGACACAGAGAATCCTTGTTGGTATGGATACAACTTACATGAAAATCTAGACTATCAGGTACGTGAATCAAGTACTGTACCTTTTACATTTTAGCCTAAGGTACCATAAGGCCAGAAGCCACATCCATAAAAAAGAAACATGTGTAATTCCTCATCTAACCTTCATCATCTCAAATCTTTTGTTGTATTAATAATACAACAAAAGGTTTGAGGGAATCTAATTTCTCTTGCTATCATTCCGTCAATTATAATCATTAAAAAGTTCAAATATCATTCACATGATATAATACAAAATTATGCATGTGTTCTAGTGCCACAATGCACTATGGACATGTACTGTGTTTGTACATAACAGAGATATAAGCAATACAGCATAAGACCTATAGGCTCGGGTACACGCGAGGCCGTAAACTTTGGCGGAGCAACTTTGTTGTGCAATGGCACGACTTTATATGCAATGCATAGTACCAGTGGCCTTGATTAATATCCAGCCGATAACCAAAGCTGATTTATAATAAATCATATAACTGGAGTCAATGTATCTAATATTGAGCAATCATCACAGTGCTCTGTAACGCCACGGACAGAAAAGACCACCATGTTGGTCTTTGCATAGCTGAACAATCAGCGCACCTATTTGCTATAGAATGAGGCTTTGAAAGCCGAAAAAGAACAATCGGCCCCTCATGCAGCCGAGCCTTAAGACCCCATTGCAGTGTAATCCAAGTCAATGGTAAGACAATCCTATTTTCAAAGAGAAGACAACTTCAAAACTGTCAACTAATATTAATAACCACAAGAGTGTAGAATATTATTAGAATCCTGTTAGCCAGTTAGCCATAGACAAACAGCTACACGCACATGTAACTATATTAAAGTAAAAATAATGGTATACTTCGAGAGTATTTTTCCATTGTACAGCATAAATAAGACGGATTATACTAGACATGTGCTGATGACATTGTAGATGTCAATAGCTAATTGTTTGGAGGTTGAGGAGAAGGTGGAATCCAAGGTTCCTGTATGTGTCATGGCACAACTCTTCAATGGGACTAAAGAGATCTTTAGAGGAAGGTGAGTGAGCATAGCCAATCAGATGCTTTGAACTTATAACACATGTAGACTGATCACTGCTTGGTGAGCTCTGAATAGTCCCAGTGCAAACTTGTTTGCAGGTGAATAGTATGAAGGAGTGGGGATGGTGAAATTTGCATCTGCTTTTTCACCAGAGTTTTGAGGAAATAAAAAGTTGAGCAAAGTAATTTCAACAGTAATGGTTTGATGATGGTGTAGCAATGGGAGAGGATGAAACTGTATATATGAACATATTATCAGTGTCAGTAAGAGAAGGCAACTCTACATTAGAATAAATAATTCATTATGCCCCAGTATCTGCCACGTGTGTCTCTATGCATTATATTAACCACATTCACCCAAGATCATACAACATTATTTAATATATTTTCGTAGAACATGTAGCAATGCAGAAGCTGAAGAAATCGGACAGTGTCAGACAGCTACAAATTTATTAGGACTGCGAGCCAAGACCTGCACATGTAAAACTGACCTGTGTAATACTGCATCTACTAGTAACACTTTATTATCAAAAGTATTGTTTTTACCTGCACTATTATTGCTCAGACTGGTGTACTGCAGATGACGATAACTCAGGCTATTTCTAACATCTCATCTGAGAGCTAGCCTATCTGTACACCATCGGCACGGCATAGACTCTCTTCCCATCCTAAGTGCTAACTGATTGCTATCTATCTTGCCAAGTTATTTGGTTGTTGTTTATATGGTTACATCATAGCAAACCTCAAACTACTGATAACATAAAGTTATCTTTCCCTTCTTATGGAGAGAGGACAACTCTTATTATATTCTATAGCACTTACAGATACACCAAATATTACTAAATCTGGCAGGAAGCAAGCTCTAGGGTAGAGAGGTAGAATATTCATTTATTTTTTAATCATAATTTATTGGTAGAGGAAGTTTGTGATTGTATTAGCTGGAACAGCTGCATGTAACTATTATTATTGTTTATTGAGATTATCACAGTATGTTCTTATGCATGAGGTATTAGCTCCGTACTATGCTATCAAATGTTGCAATTCAGAGAAAGTGAATTTGAATTTCTACTGAGTATTCAATAAAATGTACTGAACATTCGGATTGCAAGGAGAGGTTTGTTGCCCCTACAGATAGTGACTTGTATATAGAGAAGACCAAAACGAGTAGAGTTTCGTAGTAGTGTTGTATTTCATTGTTATTTACAATATTCAATGGCACATTTGTAATGTAAATTAGAATATGAGTTTTGAGATCTAAACCTTAAAACCATTGATTCATACATAAGACAAGTAAATGCTAAATAATACCACAAGGTAGTTCATCTATTACAGGATACAATAAGTACTAACCACTACAAATGGACTCTATTTACAAGTCATAGTATGTTGTAACTTCAGTTATAAGCCCAGTTCACAGCTACTAAGGTTCACCTATCATTTATATGTTGTATTATTACCTACATGTATATCCTAGTGTATGTACATGTAGGCACTGTTACCTATTATAGTCGGTGAATTTAATTCTAGAGGGAGAGTTCAAGGTGAGACCAGCAAAGAGACGCGGATCTGGTAGTATTGCCAGCGGCGGTATTGGCCCAACTCTCCTCCATAAATCCAGCCAATCATTGTGTGCCGTTCTGGAAGTTCTGTAGAAAGCAATCAGTAATAAACAGTCACAATTCACAGGATACAACATACAACATATAATATTGTAAGTGAATGGTATAGCACAGGTTTACTTAAATATGTAATATGATAGTCATGCATTGGTGGCACATACAGCTGGCCGTGGATAATAGGCAGTACAAGAGAAGAAAAGAGTAGTACATACCTATTAGTGATTGAATCTTGTCCTAGACTGTCTGATTGAATAGATAAGGCACTTCTAGGTGTGCTACTAGTTGAATGTACTGATATACGCGTACATGTAGGTGAATATACTGGTGTACGTCTAGGCGTATGGACTGGTGAATGTACTGGTGTATGCCTAGGTGTATGGACTGGTGAATGTACTGGTGTATGCCTAGGTGTATGCCTAGGTGTATGTCTAGGTGTATGTCTATGTGTATGTACTGGGGCACGTCTAGGTGCATGTACTGGTGAATGTACTGGTGTATGCCTAGGCGTATGTCTAGGTGTATGTCTATGTGTATGTACTGGGGCACGTCTAGGTGCATGTACTGGTGAATGTACTGGTGTATGCCAAGGCATATGTCTAGATGTATGCCTAGGTGTATGCACTGGTGAATGTACCGGTGAATGCACTGGTGAATGGACTGATGAGTGCACTGGTGAATGCCTAGGTGTATGCACTGGTGAATGGACTGATGAATGCACTGGTGAATGCCTAGGTGTATGCACTGGTGTACGCCTAGACATACGCACAGGAGTACGTGTTGGTGAACGGTAAGGAGGTGACCTGTAGTTTAGCTCTGCATCATCTTTCCTTGCCACACGGCATCTACATACACACATGCACACGTAGATATTGTAGAGTCTGACACCAAGGTATTACACATATCCTATATCCACACACAAGTAGTTTTTCCATCAGATGCAAATAATACCCCCCCCCCCCCCCGTGCATATTACGACACGGCTTGTTAACTGTTACAATACCAGACGCAGTCTCTGCTTATACGTAGATGTAACAATGATGACTGTATCAATATTGTATGGAAGGTTTGTAGAGAAGGTCTCAAGTACCAAGCATAAAGTACATAATGGTGCTAACCAGTCAACAGCAAGTGTAGCAAACAAACCTGATACTGGTGTGACCACGGTCAGTAGGTGATAGTGGACAAGCATTACGTCGAGGTGTATGGGGAGGTGATCTAGTAGGCGTGTGAGAGGGTGACCTTGTAGGGGTGTCACGGGGTGACCGTGTAGGTGGGCGCATAGAGGGGTGCCGTCGTGGATAGTAGCTACCGTACTCTTCTGTTTCCAGAGAGAGTACAGGTAATCTCTCTGTTCTTGGAGAACTGTTGGTTACATCTGGTGAAGTCAGAGACTTGGTGCTGGAGCTGCTCAAACTATTCTCTGCGAATATAAAGCATTGATATGAGCTCTACACACTAGTATAGTACTACATAGTACTGATTAAGAGAGAATGACAATGGTTACCTGCACCCAGTGTATGCATGAGCTATGAATATGCCAACAATGATGTCTATGTGAACATGATACTGATCCACAATGATGTCTATTAGTGCATAGCTCTAGAGACGCGTGTAAAATAGTTCATCTGTACATAATTAAATGAGGAGTCATACCTTCATAATAATCTTCCATTTCATTGGTAGATATAGTATGTAGCTGAATACGCCTCCGTTTGGTTGGGTGGCACGCGGATGGCCCGACATGGGTGTGGTGAGAATTAGGAGCTTGTTCTAGGAAACAGTAATAGTAACGCATAACACTACTACTTTATCCATGGTTACCATAGTAATAACACCAGAAGTAACAACACGATACAATGCCATAGGAAGGTTACAGAAGTGGAAGTTTACACAAAGTATGACTCATGCTTTAATCAGATTCAGATGACAAACCAGAAATGTATATTGGCCATGTTACAGGTTGTCAGCTTTAGACACTGACCAATCACATGGCAAGAGTATGTCTACGCTCATTGTGACTGTTCATTCACACCATGAACAGACAATCCCCATTACAAGAAAACAATGATAGTAAATCTAGGAATCAAATATGGAGTTATCCACTCTTGATAAATAACCAAACAAGTGAGGACAACTAACTCAATTAAAATTTACATAAAATTATTACACGAGAGCTCTTGGTTAGTTATAGCTACATGTTGTATTAACTAGGGTAATGTAGTAACTAGTTGAGAAGACCTGCGAATATCAGTCAATCAATTAGCATGTGACAGGTAGTTAGAGTTACACTCCATTGGTAGAAAGTAGTATAATACTTTATATTATACTGCCTTGGCAAATATCAGACTGGTTCAGCCACTGATACTATATCTATAAGTACAGGACACATGTATTATAGGCATTCCACACCTCATCTAAGTCTAGACACAACATAGAAAGCAGGCATTCCCCATGGGCTAATATATCATGCTAGAAAGTAATAAAAGGAAAAATGGATTAGAGAAGAAATTATCCAAAGATTATGAAGAGATTAGAAGTAGTTAGAGGGAGGGAAAGAGCTGGCACTAACTGGTGGCTAAGTGAAGTCTATTTCGGTTCATCTCAAGCCGCTCCCTCTTACTCTCTTCCTTCATTTCCTGTTCCATGACGTCTACGAAAACATCTACCAGGTCTACCCTGAGCTCTCTCCTCCTAGTAAATAGTGCAGAATACAGGACTAGAATATTCCAACACTGAGAGTAGTAAGCTATTCCCTTGCAGTGTCACATAAACATCTGTGTCTGAGCTACTAGTATGCTGACAAATTGACATCAACACATGCCCTGATAACACGCTATGTATATATACATGGTATAGCTAGCAGTTAACCTGATACACAGCTGTAACTCTAAAAGCTGCTGCCCTGGGAATAATCATCCAATTTTAACATTTTATGAGTTTCCATATAAAAGTGCAGACAGACCAAGACTGTGATCTCAAGGTAAAACATGGGAACTACACTCTTGTATTCTCTAATGACGTTTGTAAACTACATAATTATTATATACGGTCTATACCCGTCTTTAAGAACCAAATAATTACATTCTAACACAGGAAGTAGAGAATGTATGTATGTATGTACTGTATGTACGATCTCCTTGATAAATCTGCAGACAGTTGAGTATTATTATAATCCAGCGTAGGGGGAGACAAGTCTTACTACTAAAGCACTTCTAAAGTAACTTACGGTTTACACTTGAAACTATTCACAGATAACTCAGTATCTTCATCATCATCTACAATAAAGACATTACATAATACATTGTATATAATATATTATAATATATATATAATCAAAGGGTGCATTACATAATACATTGTATATAATATATTATAATATATATATATAATCAAAGGGTGCATTAATGGAAGAAGTGCTCAATAAAACAGGTTTAGGGCTAAAATATTATAATAAAACCAAAGTAGTTACTTCAAACCATTTTATTATTAACAGTTTCCTGTTCTGTAAAAATAGTCATCTAACAAAATGGTCTGCGTGTTGACATACAACTACATGATGAACTGTACAAAGTAACATAGACGTCTACAGGATACCAATAAAGCAAGCGAGAACAACAGCTGGGAAGGCATGAGTAACAGCCCATTAGCTACTACAGTATAATACATGTATAGTCACACTGTATACTGTGGTATAGTCGGGTAGTTTACTATTACTATACTATAATATACTGTGGTATAGTCGGGTAGTTTACTATTACTATACTATAATATACTGTGGTATAGTCGGGTAGTTTACTATTACTATACTATAATATACTGTGGTATAGTCGGGTAGTTTACCTTTAGAGTCCACAGAACAATTCTCTTCACTAATGTAGCCATCAGAGTCACTATCATCTAGAATATTCCCAAGAACATTATATTATATAATGTGTATAGTTTAGTATGTGTACATGTGTCATAGTCATAGCAGTCGGGTACAGATAATTGTGGATACAGAGAGCTATGGGTACAGATTAGCTGGTTGCATTGCGAGAATTACACTTTATGGACTATTGTAGATAAAAGTCCTAAGGAATGGTCCAAATTCAAGTGGGCTATATGTAATTACATGTACATGTTTATGCAATTAATTAAATTTTCTGCTACTAATATTAGTAAATATACACGACTAATCGATATACTCTTACCTTGAACAAATATTGAGGCCCGGCCAGGTGAGAATTTGTCCAAGCGACCTACAAAGTTACAAGTAACTGTAGAGGAAGGTGTGGGACAGCAAAGTGGTGTACTTTGTGTAGGTATACAGGTACATAATATACATGTACCTGTATACAAACAAACATATCGTTCCACAGCTTGCATACATTCACATTATAACTACCTCATAGATACAGTCATAGTACGCTACACACAGAGTGAACATAATCATTTCATGCTCTTGTAGCAAAGCAAATTCAACTCATGCTGGCCTCATTACAATAAGGTTTGGGAGTAACTGTATAACAGGAATATGAAAACCAAGATACTCACAATAACTCAGGTACTATTATGTTATCACTACCACAACCACCACTACTTCCACCACTACTACTACTACTACTACTACTACCATCACTACTACTACTACTACTACTACTACCACCATTACTACTGCGACCGCTGCTACTACTACTACTACTACCACCACTACCACTACTACTACTACTACTACTACTACCACTACCACTACTACTACTACTACTATTACTACTGCTACCTCTACTACTACTACTACTACCACTACCACTAATAACTACTGCTACCACTACTACTACTACTACTACTACTACTACTACTACTACTACGACTACTACTACTACTACTACTACTGCTACTACTACTACTACCACTAGTACTACTACTACCACTACTACTACCACTACTACTACTACTACTACTACCACTACTACTACTACTACTACTACCACTACTACTACTACTACTACCACCACTACTACTACTACTACTACTACTACTACTACTACTACTACTACTACTACTACTCCTACTTATTATGTAATCTTACCATTACTTGTTTCCACTCTCATAGTCGTAAGATGTACAATATCATCATCAGCAGGGTCAATGTGGCCATACTACAATATCATCAACACACAGTACAGTGTATATTAAAACACAGCCACAATATACACTACAACACACATGTAACAATACTACAACATCCACTACAATTCAGTACAGCACTGTGTCAAATGTGATATAGGCCTACAACATACAGGGAGATACCAAAAAGTAGTTGTCTACTCTCTATTATATGAATGTGTTGCGATTAATTTATATTTTCTGGTTGCTATTCTCCTGTTGAGATTAGCAGTGGAACCAAACTTAAGCAGAGGAAAAATTGGTACCAGTTTCTCCTTATGAGAAGCCATGCAAGAAATGTATATTTAGATCCAGTGACATCAGTCTCACAGTATTCATAGTGTGTGGAAGGATTCGTAGAGCCGAGGACAACTATCGAATCACAGAAATCACTCTATGGGATGGTAAAAAATTATTTACCGATAATTGAAGAACTGGTTTAGGAGAACTCCAAGGTCAATAAAGCTTATTAATGGAAACATTGTAACAACATTGTTTGACTTTATGAATGCCTTCGCATGACATAAAATAAATAAACATAATTATTGGTAGTGGCTTACTTTCTCTGCAAGTTGATCGACTGTATCCATGTACTGGTGATAGCCGACTATCCTGTTCAATATCCGTCCATCCATATTCTATATACTCGGCTTGTAACTGATAATGCGGTACACCTCCCTCGAACTAGATTATATGACTGCTTCTAATGTACTGTCACTACTAAAATGAAACCCATGCTGATGAAAATCAATTTACGTTTGCAAAAGTCTGGTGGGGATGGTGAGGAAACGCACATTTCATATAACGAAGCTACCATTCTCCAACAATGGCCTATATCATATTCAGTAGTGTAACATATAAACTATTTCTGCTGCATGTGACTAATGGTTTATAGATAGAAACTTTGAAAAGAATTGTTGACTTTTAAGATCAAAACTCAGGTGCATTTAGTTTGCACTAAGTGATACCCTAAAGCTTTAACCATCAGACCAGTATGCTGACAAACAGAATGACTATATTAAGGTAAGCTCTCTAAGTTGGTTGCAACACTCGGGTAATAACTTTTCCTGTGAAAGACTGGATGCAGTGCGCATTTGACTTTTAAGTACCAAAGGGGCGGGACCTTCACAGCAGTACCCCATAACATCCTGTGCTGAGCACCTCCAAGATAGAGACAGCATATTTGAGTGTGGAGTGAAACTAGAATGTCGGTATTACTAGACATAAATATTTTTAGACTGGATACTGGTTGAACAGGCTATGAAACCCACAATAACAATATCAAATAGACTGCCTGATTTAAATATGCTCTTACTCCTGGTTTCTAATTTGAACTAAGTAAATAATTGCCTTGGCAACGCTTTTTGTTGTGTACAAGAAGTAGCCTACATTATATAACATGTGGCTAGATATTTATTATGAAAAGTTAAAAAGGATGTTTTGAAATAGTTTTCAAAGCTAAAAATGGTTGATGCTGCAATACAAGTATTAGCTGGCATGGGCAGACCAAGATTGTAGTGAAGGTAATGTATGTAGTGATATATTTGGACACAGGAAAAGGAGAAAGAAATTTTCACAGCCGTTTCACAATACTCAACAACTTCCCTTTGAAAATGGAAGTGAACAAGAGGTGGTATAGTGCAGAGAGCAATATGGCTGACTGTGTAGAATACCATCTGCTTACCAACTGAAACTGACATATAGACCCTCAAGCCAACCTGCTTTCTAGACAGTATCATGACAGCAAGCTGATAGCAGACTTCTCAACTTTGTTGTGAAAACAATTCATGATTGAATCGCTTTTTGGTGTATTTTACTGTAATAGCCTATAGTAACTCTCAACCACGTGACAGAGGGAAAATCGGATGGTTATCGATATCTACACTCTACTGTGGATTGTGTAGAATAAGTGATCACTGGACATGTGCATAATCCTAATTAAACGGAAACTTACTATGCTATCCCGAACTCTGCCTCACAGCTACATTTTGTCTATTTGTAGGTACTTTTATGGTTCGCCATAATATATTGACAGGAGAAAGCCTTGTAGTTACACTTAACACACTCAAAGTACCAGCTATGCTATTGAACATATATGTATAATATGGTAGCGACATACTGTGTTCCTACATTCGTTTGGATTGGTTGAATCAACAATCAGTTATGAGAGAGTACCAGTCTTGTGATGGGAGCGTCCATAATCATTTTGACGACTATTGCAACAAAATTTCTTGGGTCCATAGAGATTAGAACTTCAGATGAGGCTAATCTAGCCCACATAGAGAAACTAACCGAGTGCTCATTTACATGAATATGATGTATTTTTAGCGAGGAGTTTATTCCTCGCACTAAACCAGGGTGGAAGGGGTATGTCCCATGTGAAGCAGTAGGAATACAAGATTTGGGCAACTTTTCATAGGTACAAACCAGTAGTAAAAATGAAAGTAGCTTTGTCTTTCAGTTGAGGTGAGCATCAACTGCTGCTCTCTAATGGTAAAGGCGTCAGAGTTGGCCAAACTTCAGCCTCTGATTGTCCTGATGCTGTGACCTGACCTAATTAATTACTTGCCACTATAGATATGTAGGCTATATAACCACTTATACAAGAAGTTCAACATAGAATCTGACCAGGCCATAAAGAAGCTAACCGAGTGCTCATCCATATGAATATGTTTATATCGCATCAAACATTAACACCTACATGTACATGTACATTCGTGTATATAATTGTACCTGTATGTCGTTACCGCATAACTACTAACTTGCCTGTGCTAACTATGCTGTATAACATTATCAATGTACAAGTTCAATAGGACCTATCTGATATTTGTGGCAGTTTCACCTCGAAATGTATTCTTGTGCTGTTCCATTAATATACATTCTTGCATTGTCCGATTTTGCGCTTTCTTGCATCACTCCAATATTAAAAATTTTTGCCCTGCCCAGTACTGGGACAGAAATTCTTATATTTTGGCTGACTTGGGTTGAGGCTGTACTGACTTGACTTCGACTTGCCTCCAAAATTTTAGAAGTGACTTGACTTGTTGACTTGAAGTCCGACTTGGACCCAACTCTGCAATTAACTAGTAACTTATCTATATTTAATATTAAATATCGATAAATTATTAATTAATATAATTATTATTGTATTAAATATAATTTAACAATAATTATAATTCATATTTTATTATTTTGCCTTAGAATTTACCTCAGATGAGGTAGGACTCCGCCAGCAATTTCATCTAAATCTATAAGGGAGCCTCTAATTTTAACTATTTTTGGACTAGGGTCTGCAATTTTTACAGTATATCACTGTTTAGGATTGGAGGTCAGTTTCTCACCTCACAAATTGTTCATGGTAGGAAACTAAAGTGGTAGATACATTTTTGGCTGCTATAGCATACAGTGGAACTTGAATAACTCAGACTTCAGCAGACCAAAAACGCAGCAAAAATGATCTGAGTTATGAGAAGTTTGAGTTACATGTAGATTATCATATATAATGACAGTATTAATTTCTGCACAGTCACTTAGGAATACATGTATAGGCCTAATAAAACGATGATAAATTATAAATAAAAAATGAAAGAATCATGTAGGCTTACAGTACAGTCACAAGAGTCATAAATGTAAAATCATTTAGAAAACAATTCTGTAATACTGGAGTTCATTACTTCATTGGCTTTCACTGGAATGGAATAATTGACAATATCTGCTTTTTTGTACAGGTGTTTAGCATAATTAGCACAGCTAGGCCCATCGTAGGTTTCAAAATAGCCATTGCAGTAGCCCAAAAGTTAGTGGACATAATCACTTGAGAGGTGGCTGCTTCATAATCTTGTAGTTGTTTATTACTCAGAACCTGGCTTGCAAGAAATTGTTCAAGTTAGAGCAGTAAAGTCTGAGTTATCTAAAGCCAATTATCATTGCCCAGACTGGGACCTTGTGGGGGAGGCCGAGTCATCCAATCATCTGAGTTATGCGAGGCCGAGTTATCCAAGTTCCACTGTATTCATATTAATTATATTTTATAAAATAAAATTATTTTTCTACTTGATAATATTGTTATCTGTTTTAACTATAAAAGCAATCTTCCATCTGGCAACACGGCTCAATCTCAGATGCATAACAGCAGAAAGCTTCCAAAGGACCAATGTACATCAACTTACATCAATGTCTTCGACGCGCTAGACCGCTTAGGGGGGCAGAAGGGGCGTGCCTCATTGTTGTATAGTGGTTAGCAGGGTGGAATATGTGTTCCAGTAGAAAGCCTGTGCTGGCCATTTAGGGGCAGTGGATACCCGGAATGGATTTTACCCATTCAGATGATTTTACTAGATGGATGCCCGGCTGTTAGGATAATTTGTTTGATCACTATTCTTGAGATCCCGTATGGTACGGGAGAGGAAACTGTTGCGGAAGGGTTTTCCACTTGCTTGAACAGACCGTGGAACTCCCTCAACTTTGCTCTTGTCTGGACAGTCGATTTTGGTTAGTTTATTAGTACACCGTATGACTCACAAAGGGTAGGGTGAGCCTCTTCTTTAGACAAGATATTGAGTAATAACCCGGCACGAGATGTTTTTCTCCTTTCCTGCAGTTGAAGTGCTTCGATCTCTTTAGCCGAGAAGGGAACCCATGCACAAGAGGCATACTCAAGATGAGGTAGACAGAGCGATTTGTAGGCTGTGAGCTTTGCATTCTCAGGGGCCTAGCATAGTCCTAGTGCACGTCGGACCATTCCTATCTGTTTCTTCGAATCATTGATCTTTTTTAGCTATATGCCTATGGGTTTCAAATTTGAGATTTAACTGTAGAGCAAAACCAAGGTATTTACTGTGATCTGTGTGCTCCAAAACAGTGTCATTTAGAGTGTGCTTTGGTATATCTTCCTGGGGCTTGAATTGAATGCAATTATTATTATTTTTTGGTATCGAAATTCATTTCAGGCACTTTTTTGTTGCATTTTCTCACACAGACAACACTATTATGTATGTAAAGTCGTGAGAACTCAACTGCTTTTTTTTAAATATTTTATGTTATATGTACTATTTTACAATATTGAATATTAACTATGAACATAAATAAACACGAATTAAACAAGTGAAAGTTAATTTGAAAATACCGCTGAAAGATTATGTTGGATTCTTTTATCTACAATACGTATTTGCAGTTTGTGATTGGTCAATAATAGGTATCGTGTATATAATTGGACAGTTCGAATTATTTCTTCTCGCAGCACCAATGATATTCATGAAACAATCTATCGATCGATCTTTGGAAGAAGTTTCTATATCCGGATTTGTATTAGCCTGGGATTTTGAGCAGCAACGTTGACGAGCATGCAGTGTCATCTCCTCATTTTCATAGCACTTCATTTTTAAAACCCGAGGTAATCACCTTGACACGTTATGATCTCTCACTTTGTAAACAATTACAATCACCTCTTTGGTTAAATTCACTCATCAAGACGACCTGCTGAAGTTTCCATAAAAATGGCCCACTCAGACACCAAACTGGCATACCTCTCTACTTTTATGATGAATGAGCAGGTACTCTGTGCACCAAGTACAGTTTATAAAATTTGCATATATCGAACTAAATAACTCCAAAGCACAAATGGTGGTGATGAAGAAATCTACCCTGTGTATGGCAGATGTTCTTAAAGACTATGACAGGCTTCGAGGTAAGCAGAGCTAGAATAAGAATTAATGTTGTGTAAATAAAAATAAAATTAGACTTTTAGGAAGATAGGAGATCACCCATTTCTATTGCACAGTGTATTTGCACTATTTGCAGGCATTTTTATTAGTAACAAATTGGGAAAAGTGAATGTTTTTCATTAATTATATTCATATTGGCATAGGTCCTATTATAATTATATTAATTAAATCTTTTATTATAAAATAATAAGATTAAATGTAGATGTCGAAAATTGAATGTATTATAATTACTAATCTCATATAAAATAATGCTGATGTATAATATACTAATACTTGACTATCTGCTAAATCATGCAGTACTATCTATCTACGATGGAACTAATCGAGTGGGCCCCTATGTAGGGCCGACATTATTTTTATTTTATAAATTGCTTTCTAGTCTACACATTAACACAACTACGTATAACACTTTGATAGATAAATAGTAGCAGGTTGGCTTGTAATATTGCTTACTGATATATTTTTTACTGGCTGACATAAAATGTCAAAGAGTGTCAGCATAAATGACAATGACTAATTTTTGAGTAGGCCTATTGTGCATGTACCCAGGCTAGTAAGTTCAAGTAGACTCAAGTGTCTATTTTTTAATGGAGGGTAGTATTAGAATATCTTATAAAACCAAGTTTCAGTTCACTAGGCCTATAAGAAAAGAGACAATGAAATGAATATAAAATAATGTGAATCATTTCATAAAATTTGCGTTATTTAGGTCTGGTATTTAATGAAATAAAATTAGCCTTGAATATGAATGTTTTTTTTAATAGAATGCTGTTTGTTGCTGTGGGCTTATGTGATAAAATTCAGATTGAAACAGATTGCGACAACACTGTAGACTACATATTTAATAGTTGAAATGCTACATGTACATTTGTACCGACACAACTGTCTATAAAACGTTTTAATATAAAAGTAACTGTATGTGCAGATTTACCTTTCTGCTAACAAGATGTTGAAGAAAGCCTCTATATTATTTAGTCCAAAAATATTGTTACTGTTGCTCAGTTTGTGTTCTTTATTTCCCACGATCGGGCGAGAAAAACAAATTATTGGCAATAAGTAAGCCTGATAATGCAAGGCACTGTTGTAGGACTACGCTGTCTGTTCTTCCTGCTGCTATATTTCTGTTTCATTTTCGGGCTTCTGCATAAATGATAAAAAATTAACTGATAAAATAATAAAATTTTATGTTGTACGTGGTGGCGTGGCTATCAGCTAGATAATTGTTATGGGCATGTATTAATGTTGGGTAGATTGCTCTGTTAATATCTTGGTTAATGGAAGCAAGGATTAATTACAAGTGGGTTAGATTAGTAGCTTAACCTTGGAATCTGTAGGATGTGGGCGCTATTCAGTCTAGATTATCACGTTATGTCTCCATACACTTGTCACAGGCAGTAAATTAATGCACTTACGCAAAAACTTCATTTCTATGGGAATCACAAATCTAACGTCCATAACACCTACTTTTTTTCTAAAATATTTTAGTTTAAAATGGAATTAAAATCAAACTTTTAGTGTGGTCTAGCTGACAAGACACAACTTTTTTGGTTTGTTGGTAAAAGGAAGTATATAATATTATTACCCATAATAATCCGACATAAAGTGTTGTGCTTCCTAAGACACAGTAAAACCCTGTCTCACTTCACCTTAAATGATGTTTCACATTGATCATTCATTGTGTGAATTTTTAGCCTTCAAAAGGAGGCAGGAAATAGGGATATGGATTAGATTGGTCTTATCTCTGCTCAGTTACTGGTCATAGGGACACTTTCACACACCATTCTTTTTCACTACCAATAAACAAGTTTATCTAGCAACTAGGAAGTGATGTAATCGCGTAGTAATACAACAACATGAGCGTGAGTAAAGCTAGTCTCTATTACTAGCAGTGGTAAGGGAAATCTCTCAGTTTATAAGGAAAAGTCCTACTGATAATTATTTATTGCTAATAGTTATAGGAAATAGTGATATACAGTTGGGTTAACGATATTATGCAAGTGTTTCTACATTGGTTTCAATACACATTTATCACTTCAGTCACCCTTAAAAAACTTTTTGGTTAGTGGCTCTCCATGTAGCCTACCATGCACCATAGGAATATATTGTGAAGTAACACATCTTTTGTCCTAAGTTCACAAAATGAAGATAAAAAAGCTCATCTTGTGGTTTGTCTGCGCCTACTGACACCCACTACCCAGTGCTCCCATTATTGCCTTGCCCCTCACACACCTACTAATACTGTCACCTGATTGGATAGTCAGTTTGAATTGGTTCATCTGATTACAATAATGATGCCACAATAACCAGTTTTGGTTTATCAGCTTTTTGAAACCAGACGACAATGAAATTTTTATCCAATGGAATTTGAAATGCTTCCTGTAATAACACAGACAGCCTTACGTTATGTGATAGCAAAAAGTTATGTGATAGCAAAAAGTATCATTGAGCAATGTGCTCTTTGCCATTAGTAAATTAAAATATGAAAACTATGTTTGGTTAAATCTAAAATCTGCATCTCCAAATTTACAAATCGGTTGTGAAACATCCAGCTGCTACCTGCTACATATGCAACTCAGCTGTGTGGTGTGTGCTTTATAAATAATAAGATTAAAGAATGTTTAGATTAGAAGGGAGTTGACTGTTATGATAGTAGTAGACTAGACTGTTCCATAAACAAGGAGATAAGACATTCAGGAATATTGACCATTAGGTGGTTGGTCTGTCAGACTTGAGGTGAACAGTTCAAAAACTGAATACGGTCTCCCAGTAACCTAGTTGAATAACTAAAAATAACTTTGCCCTCACCGCCAAATACTGGGTCACTGGTCTGCCGCTGCACAAAACAATCCGAAATGGAACAATGAAACAATATTGGTTGGATTTAATGCTCATAAAACTGTCACTTTGTCTTGCATGTTAGGCCAATGGCCCTAATCTGATTGGTTAAATGGGGTGAAAATGTTCCCAGGGTCATCCAAGGCACCTGTCCCAATACTGTTTGCAAGTAGCAGACTTATTTAGATTTACCAAACAAAATATTAACATTTCTGTAGCCCTTTAATAATGTATATTTACAATGTACATTGTATATACTGTATGTAATTACTGTAATATAAATTATTATAATTTATATTATATTGAGTGCTACATTGTGCAATAGACTTGCATTGTACAGCAACTACATGTATTTACTGTCTATTTACTGATGCACATTACGCATGCACATTATTCATAGCTAGAAATAATATGAATAATTCTCAGACATGTGACACGTGTGCAAGGTGTTTATAGACTGAACATTTATATTCCTACGTCAAGTTGTTTAATCATCGGTTAATCAGTTATCGAGAAAACCTCCACCCACCTTTTCAAACCTTGATCGAGTTTAGCAAACTTGGTATATTATTGGCTTCGTCTGGCTCTGTTTAAGAGGAGAGTACTGATTACTAATGTCCTCTTCTACTTTTAGAGGGTTTGATCTCCAATGGTGCATTCTGGGATGTGGTCTTGCTGACTACGTCAGACGCTGCCCAGCAGCAGGTATATGAGCTGGAGATATCCAATAAGCTGCAGCAGGGAGAGTTACCTGCCAAGTCCAGGTACCATGTCATCCATGATCCTCCCGGTGCAAAGATCGGCTCAGGTAACTCCCTACCAGCTAAATAGGCACCTGTTTATACCTGCCATGCTTGGTGACAATTGAGTGACAAGCTGTAGTTGGTGGTTCCCTGCTGGATCCTGCTACTTCTGACAAATGACTATATAAACAAGGAAATGTGGCAATATAGGATCGGCGTTGTTTACTCCTTGGTTTTATTGTGGAAAGATTATTTGTAAAAAATATGCCATGTCCATGCTTGTCCACTTTTAGCTTAGGATACTGGTGACTAATGCTTATGTTGACCGGCATGATTGATACATGGTAACTATTAATACAACCACTCTGTAGTTTACCTAAAAATAGTCCTCTTGTATTCTAGGTGGTTCTACCATGTATACTCTCTCAAAACTTACTCAGTTAGAGCCAAACTGGAAAAACCAAAAGGTAAGTTTGTTCTTAAATAATTAAATTAAATTAAATTATTATTTTCAGTTACATGTAGTATTATTGGTTTTCATTATCTAGAAGTAAGTTATATATTTATAGAATTAAAATTCATTATAACTTATAGAATTTGAAACAAATGCGCTCTGATACGTTGATGATGAGGTGGTACAACAGAGGCACGCACCTCCCATGTCAATGTAATGGCTTCACTCCGTCTACAGATGCATTCATATTGATCCGATACCAGTGATAATAAATATATAGACACACGTGCAGAGCGCGCTCGTGCGCCCAGGTTATCATGCATGGCTGTTTGGTATAGTGAATGTATCACAAGGCTGCCTCCCCTTTATCACCGATGACATCACAAATCGTTGTTTGTACAAAAAACAAGTCAATATTACACTAGTTATATAATGAAACCCATTATACAAGCTTACATACAACTTGTTACTAGTTTATTACCGGGCAATATATTATACAATGTATATATAACCTGGTTGCATTAGTTCCATTACCTCAAGGAGTAATAAATAATAACAATATTAATTATGCATTTGTTGCATCTCAGTGTATATAGTTTGCACACACATCCGCTACCTACATGTGTTTATTATAAAATACAGCGATAATATGAGAGAACCTGCTACCTACCTGGTATAATACATATACTAACTAGCCTATGTAGTGTAGGAGTATAAGCCAATCCAGCTAGCGCCATGAAAGTACACTGATGGTATTGTGCTTTTGTATAAATAGAGCAGATGTTACAAAACTAGTTCAGCCATTCTCAACTGACTCACATGATTGACATGGAACATATCTCATAGCTGAATGCAATAGGATATTTTGTGAAAATTCGTTAAAAAATTCCCCGAGATTTATTTATGATTTATTTCTTTTTGGCACTTTCTGCAGTTCACTGTCAGTGCCAGGCATGACTGAAGAATGTCTCCAGTCTGTCTCCAGTCGTGCCCCGCTGACCCCTTTGCGTAACGGCATGATCCATGTGAAACTAGTACTTGATGAGATGTTTCTCAATGAAGTACTCGTATCCACCCTGTGTAGTAGTGTCGATTGTAGGCTGCAGTCGGGTTCGATACACAAGTAGACCTACAGGGCCACTATTCTGCAAAAATTTAGTTTGTTATGGAAGCCGAGTCATCGGGGATGGAAATTCCACTGTGGTATACAAGGCTCTCCGGGCTGTGAATAGTGGAGACAACTTCACTCCATTAAGAGAGGCTAAATCTATTACGTTGTTGTCCAGTGCTGGTGGCTAATACTGATAGTGAAATGTGTAGAAGTAGAGGGGGTATAATAGAAATGCTTTCTGTGGACTAGTCCAGTGCTAGACTGCTAGTACATATTTATATTAGAAAAGCTATAACTGATTCACTGGATAATACATGTATAACAGTATCATAACAATACTGCTGGGTACTGGTGAACTAACAACCCTAATCGCTCCAACAACCAGCTGACCGACTCTATGATCAGCTGATAAGTTGCCATGTACTATTGTAGCTTATACACAGACCGGTGTTGACATAATAGCGTGGGATCTAAATATAGCCTTAGAACGTGGGATCTAAATATAGCCTTAGAACGTAAAACCATTTGAATAGGGGTACAGTAACGCCCAGTGTTTCGAAATGCATTATCATGATTATTGAAGTTCTTAGATATGCAATTAGGTTATTGTGCTGCATTTAATTAGCTCTGGGAGATGTGAGCTTACCAGTTGGAACCAGTTTTGCAGCCAGCCCAGTTGCTGAGCTGTTAGTCTCAATTTACACCTTATTCCCTCTATTTAGGGCAACTGAAAGCATTAAAAGGGTGCAGTTTATATGGCTATGGTAAAACCCGCTAGATCCTAGCAACCACCTTAGCCACCATCAGTTGGCAGTAGGTGTCATATGCGGTGACATCTGCCCGCAGGTGTCGGTCTGGTGTCTGGTAGTACCACCCTTACCCCTGATGTGCATCTCCATCCTCTCACTGGATTGTTTTGTGAAACAAAACAAGAGAACAAACAATGAACTGCTGCTGTATGTGAATATGGATTTCCCATTGTTGTTGTAAACAAAGCACTTGCCTGGGCAAAGGTTGCAAGTATAATTATCCAGTATAACCTAGTCTACTGACACTTACATTCCCATCAACACAAGGTGCTACAAGGTGTGCATTGGTCACTGCCAAGTTCCCTATTTATAGGCACTGTAATCGTATAGCCTACGATATCATATCACACCCTACATGTTTGGGTCGTGATAGCCAGGTGTCTTTGTTGTTGTTTCTTGGAAGATGATCTCTTTAACCCTATAACTTACTCCAGTATTTGGCAAGTGATGGGAAACATTGTTGGCTATATATAACATACTGATGTCTGCCCTTTAGCTGCCAAGGCAGTTATAATAATATATGATCTGCGTAATGGTCTACTATATTACGCTGATGACTGCAGTGTAGCTGCCAAAAGAATTGATAATATGTAATAAAAATAGAAGTTGTCAAAAGGTTACTCAACCAGGATGTCTTACTTGCAGACATAGCTTTGGTGCTATGCAGTAATAGGGAGGGGGTACCATAAAAAGGCCGGGTGGGGGCTGTGTGGATCTCATTCCATGCTGACCCTGTCTGTATATCTGCATGTAGACAGACAACAGAGTCTAATCAGGGAGCTAGTACTAACCTGTTCTCTGTGTCACTTCCTCATTGACAATGATGTCACAGGTTCTATCAGCTGTTCTATTGCTAGTTCATACTATCTATGCTCTTAAGGACATTGTAAATATATAAATAGATACTTTCAATGTAATAATTTTATTTAGATTAGGATCCACCCATGTAATATACATAATAGTACATATTATTATAGTAAATATTATATTGAATTACATACCTAACATTATTATGTAATGATTTATCACCACTTTATATCTGATATGGCAGCTAATATGTATATACTGTAGTTACATTTAAATATATGTATATATAGGGCGGCTAATGTAATATACAGTACATACACATATATCTCTCAAACTATTAAAATATAGATCCTGTTCGGATCTAGGTACCTGAATATAACATCTCTATACCATACATGACATGCATGTGCACTATATTTATACATATTTGGAATATATAACTAATAGTCTAATCAGTATCAATATTTCCTTCAACAGATACTGCTGATGCATGCAGGTGGTTCTAGCCAAAGGCTACCAAGTGCAAGCGTACTGGGCAAAGCGTTCACCACCATCCCTATAGGTAAGCAGCTCTCCCGCACTCTCTTCTCATTGGTTGGCTAGCGGTTTCCCATTCTCTCGTAGGCGAATAGATACAGTTGTGTCTGGGCCGATCACAGGTCATGGGTAGTTTTGCAAACTAACTGTAAGACAACGACTCTGCAAGAGTGTCTGCCAGAAATAAGCGATCGTTGTGGGCTATAATGTAACATCCTCTCTGTCAATTGGAAAAATACTATTTTTACCAATTTAACAAATTTTCTAATCACTCTACTGCAATTCGCCAACTCACTAACTGCGGGGGGGGGGGGGGGGGTGAAGCAAACAGGTTGAGATATGAATAACGTTAACTCCGCCTATTTGTTTTGATGACACATGGCGTGTAGAATGATATCCAATGACACAACTACGGTAGTACTTGTACGCATCTAGAGTGAAAGCCTCTTAGTCGGTGCACCAGGCGTTAGCTACTGGTATTATCTGCTACGGATCTGTTGTGAAGTATCGGAACTTTGTCGTTTGAAATTTATAAACATTACTTGGAATTTGCGATAACCAAATTACTTTTGATAGGATCAGAGGTGGTGGTGCCATTTTGAGCTAGAATTTATTTATTTGCTTAACTAGCCACTTGGTGGATTATGTACTGTGTGATATCAGTACAATGAGATTGGTATACGATAGCCAATAGGCTGCTGTATATATCTCAAGAAGTTATCACTTGGCAACATGCCCAACCTTTTTCCTAGCCTCTTCCCACACTATAGGCCTAAACGTTTTACTTTGTAATAAGCATTATATACCCTGTTAGTCTGTAGTAGATAGGTACATGTACTGTATATGTATATACTATGTCAAAACATACAGTATATATCACTACTACATAATATAGAGTGGTAATCAGTATGGTTGCAGTTTTGGGATGGTGTAGTTTTATCGTTACTATGGTAATGCATCTGTCCAAGGGCCGGCCATGGTCACAACATTGATTCAAGGAAACTGATGGACCAATGGGAAGCTGAAGAGAAGAATTGCTAATGTTTATAAATATTATAGTCTGGTTCAAGCCCAAATTTTTGTAGGAATTTCTAGGTCATCACTATAACTTACAAGTTTTCCTGTTATTACACATGTAGAGTAATAATAGTTTGGTGCCTAGCAGTCAATGGTGCGATATGTAAGTTATGTGACCTTACTCTACCTTTCCCTTATAAACTGTCAGCTTGTAAACATCTGCTGTTCCTTCACTACAGGCAATAGAATCTACACTATGTTTGACGTCAAACTCGCATTGCTGATGTCATTTGCTGAGAAACTGCCCCCTGGTGTCTTCATTTGCTGCCCAGACACTTTTGAGACCTTCACCTTTGGTAAGTGTGTGTAAGCTCTGATAATTCCGAGCATTTGCTGACGCTTTACAATTTTGCAGGACGAAAATCCTCATAAAAGTTCTATTGGCAGAATTTTGTGAATGTAAGATAGGGCTGGCTTTTGACATGGGCAAACATCACTGGCACCAAATTCAGTCAAATGCATTTGTGTATTCCTATTTGGGTTGATCTGTGTGCACATCTTAGATGTATGGACCACCCATATAGGTATAGACCACCCATGTAGCTTCAAGGTGAGCTGTTCCCCTCCTCAGTCCTCACTGATGGCAGACGACTCCCCACTCTCCTTCACCTTTCTCCCTTACCCACAGCCTATCCTCAAGGCTGCGTAGGCCTATATAAAATTCACTATCATTGACACAGGCGTCTTTTCGTCTAACATACCAGCTTAGTAGGCAGATTGGACACCGGCTATCATCTGAGACAAGGTTACTGACCGCTGAATTGCTCTTGACCAATAACAACAACAACAACACTGTAGATACTATTAATAATTGACCTGAAACTCAGAAACTAAAGTTGTCACAGGCTTAGTGGCACGTAGGGTCAGATATCCTACTTTTTACTCCATGTGTGTAGCCTACCCTCCATATATATTGTATAGCGTACCATCCATATATGGTATAGTGTACCCTTCATGTAGTATAGTATACCCTTCATGTATAGTAGAGTATACCCTCCATATATAGTATAGTGTACCATCCATGTAGTATGGTATACCCTTCATGTATAGTATAGTATACCCTCCATATATAGTAGGGTATACCCATCATGTAGTATACAGTAGTATGCCCTCCATTTGTAGATTGGCCACTACGTCTAGTCATAATAAATGTTAGTCATAATAAATGTTATCTATCCACTTGGGTGGACAGACCACTTCCCCTCCCATGTCTAGGGCCCTTACAATCCCTCAATTACTTGCAGCAGCTTCATAACTCTATTGTGCAAGTGCTTGCATCTACTTGCAAGGTGTGCAAGATAACAACCAAATAGTGTATGATGCTATTATGCTATGCTACATGTACCACATATATATACCAACTACTCTTATCAGTGATTTAATCACGCTACCCACCTATGTGTGCTATGCAGCTGGCCATAATAATAACAATCCAGTGTAGTATAACAATCTATCGGTAGCGTATGCACAACCTCGTATGCACAACCTCGCCTAGCTTGTGTTTTGCATAATGAAAGTCTGGGACAAGAAGTTAATTCATAAGTTGAAAGGTTTGACCCTGTTTTACCTACATGTGATGTTATGTGATAGGCCGACAGTAGGACTAGGTGTGGTTGGTGTATAGTGTGAAGTACTTCTCCAGTGTGACTAAGTGCAAAGTCCTACACTGTCCACTAGCTATACACTCCCAGTATCACGTGAAATATATCAAGTAGAGTCGTCAGCCACCATCTTCCTTTATCACTAGTGAAATAGGAAACACTACTACACCTACACACTCGACAGAGTTGTACTGGCTGTTTTACACGCATTGGCATCCACAAGTTGTAGAAAATTGTAAAAAAAAATTATAAAAACGCTACTTGTTTGTTACCAACATGTGATCATAGTCTGTCGCTGGCTTTATCGTGTAACATGGTTACTATAAACATCGACCAGTAAACATGTTGACAAAAGTGACCAAAACGAAATCTAAACAATAACATAATAACTGTACTCTGGGCTTTCCAGCATGTTATGTAATTTTTAATTTATTAACCCAGTAAAAATACAGGTGAAAAAGGAGTTGTTACCAGATCAAACAATCAGCCTATTAGAGTGTATAGCTAACCTATTGGCTGTGTTACTCACTATCATTCAATAGCCTATTATACTACCTATGAAAAGGTAGTATCCATGCTCATAGGGAAGTTAGGCACTGTTTTGGTTACTGACATTTCAATAATACATATAATATTGATTTGATCCCTATGAGGCAGCAGGTTATATGATAACAGTAGTGTATCTACGTATGTAGTACTCGTATGTACTTGTTACCTCAAATAAACCCGTAGGTAGAGTATGGATACACTGCTATTAGGCTATGCTACATATGTATGCTTACAGTGTGCAAGATATAGGTAGCAGTCAACAAGTAGAACAACCATTGCTCAGCTTGTATAATTTCTAGATAAGATATTTGAGTGGCACAAACTATAAGCTTCACCAACTTTACTCCTATGACGGTGACTGGCTCATATTTAGTCTGAGAATTCTATGCCTCTCTTTGCATGCGTACACACCGATACCTACGTACAAACATGGGCTCAGTTTCCAACCTCCGCACTGAATCTCACTGACCATAAATAATGGTATCATATTTTCATCTTCCTGCTCACTGGGCAATAATGCAACTATTTGAGTCCTTCAACTAGTGCCGTGATGTTTAATATCATCAGCTCATACCTGCAACTACCTGTCACTCTCGTCATCCTGTGTGACTGACACGCCCGTCATGTGCCTCCAAATTTATATACATGGTCTACATTGTGACTGTATGAATTATATTACCATATTTGGAGGAGTTTTCTCCTCCTCCCCTCCTTTCGTTAGTGTAATAAAACGTCTTGTTATACAGGAAATGGTGACAGCTGGAACTTTGGTGGTAGAGAAGGGTTTCTAGCCTTAGCTCACCCTTCCCCCATGGAGATCGGGACGGGACATGGAGTGTTTGTCCTCTCTGAAAGGAACCATAAGCTAGATACAGGTTTGTATTAATCGTAAATGTGTAATGTAGACCGCGAGGAGCTGAACTGTATAACATGGCATTGTAGACAGTGATGTACAAATGATTTTCTAGATTTATTGTTTATTTAGTTTTATCATTCCTAGCTGAGTAACCATACTGAAACTAGTAGGATTTAATGTCAAGTTGTGTTCTCTTTGACACTGTGCACATGCATGTAAGTTCCGTTTCCTGTCTTTCTTTAGAGGTTCTGACTTGCAACAAAGTACTGCAGAAACCTACAAAAAGAATGATGAGGGATGAGGGGGCTGTGCTCCACCCGTCAGAAATACCAGATAGTGTGAGGAGCACAGGCGCCGCAGATGATGAGTGGGTCTTCACAGACAGTAATTACTTCTTTGATCACAGTATCAGTGACAAACTACTTGGATTCTTTGATGAGAACAAGCCAATCACAGGCGAGATATGCGCCTATGGAGACTTCCTGCAGCCACTGGGTAGCAGAGCAGATGATGCGTACATCAATAACTGTAAGAATATAATGACTATGTCTCCTGGTCTTCTCTCCACCAGAAGGAAAGTGTACGAGTTACTCAAAGGTTCACCTCTCAGTGTCATAGCTCTCAAACAGTCCAAGTTCTATCATATCGGCACACTCACTGAGTACATTGAGAATTTCTGCTCTAATGATGATTTGAGAGAGGAATTGGGGCTTAGTAGATTCTGTTACTCCGCTTACACTAGCCCAGATTCTCCTCATCTTGCTTCAAACAGTAGTAGGGGCTGTGTAGTACACTCCCTAATAACACCCTCATGTCACTTTGCCTCTCACTCTGTAGTTGAGTACTGTAAGTTCACAGGTGATGTGACCGTTCAGTCAGATTGTGTGATCAGCAACTGTGAGTACAGTGGCAGCCAGCCACTGGTCATACCAGAGAACACGTTCATGCAGACCGTGCCTGTCCTTGACCCCCAAGGTCAATCTAAATTTGTCACTCTGGTGTTCAGTGTCAATGATGATATGAAATCAAAGGTCTCTTCTCTCAGCGACATCTCCAACATTTCTTATTTTAACAGAAGTTTGACATCTGTGTGTAAGAACTCAATGGGTGATGAGGTAGAGATCTTTGGTAAGGGGAACCCGTACACCCTATGGCACGCCAAGCTCTTTCCTCTATCCACCACTTCTCAGGCGTCCTTCCTCCTGGCACTTTCTAACCTTCATGACATCATCACTCCAAGCAAACGTGTCATCGTCTCTCACTTAACATGTGCCAAGGCAAGTGCTCCAAATGGTACATGTCCTAATAATAACTGTGCCACCCATGCCACTAATGGCACCAGTACTTATGAGTTCTCCTCAAAGCCTGTCACCAATGGCATTGACACCTCTAGCAAGTTCACCTCAAAGCCTGTCAGTAATGGTACTGACACCTCTAGCAAGTTCTCTTCTAAACCTGTTGCTAATGGCACTGACACCTCTAGCATGTTCTCTCCTAAGCCTGCCACTAACGGCACTGACACCTCTAGCATGTTCCCTTCTAAGTCTGAAGCTAATGGAATGAAACCACTGTTCTCTAATGGAAAGCAGTACACAACTATGTACTCCTTTGCAGATGTGATCAAGCACAAAGATGCTAAGCGTATGATAGAGGGACGGAATGACTTGTCTGCTCTTATTAAAACTGCCCTTTCTTCTGAAACATAAATTATTCTGTCTTCGCCATCTTGGAGCTCTCTCTGATTTTAGATTTTGAATAGAAGTCGCTATTTTCATAGTATTCTAATGAGATATTGTTCACAAGCTACACAACTTTTACATCTCATCTCTGCACATTCACTATACTCATCTTGCTCTCTCTCTCATTCTATTCCTGTCCAGTTTTATTTTTTCTAGTTCTATTTATTTTATCCAATATAATAATATCAATTAAAATAGATGTTGAAAACAGAAACTTACCTATTGTGCATTTGGTGCTCCCTCTGTTTGATCAGCACTATTCGTAATACCCAGGGCAATGCAATTGCCTAATATAGTTACTGCAATGAATGCACACGTAGGTACATTGTATATAAATATAATATTATAATTATAACAATTTATAATAATAATAGTTATTATTATTATAATCATCCAGCCAGCATTTTGTCATTTCATTTTCATATACTAGTATTTATTACCCAAAGTATCTTTCACAATTCTCATATTGTGGGTGATGTATTACACTGCTATATCATTTTCACCTTACCTCTGTCCCCACAACATCAGCGTCCCATTGTGTGTCCCCATTACATCCCCACAATACTTACTGCACAATATCCACACAATATCCACACTATATCCACACTATATCCACATTATATCCACACAATATCCACACAATATCCACACAATAACCACACAATGCAGAAGAGTAGGAATCAGTCACCAGTGAGTATGATCCGACCTTTTGGTTTGAGTGTAATTTTTGATTTTAATTATTAGTTTGGCCTTTTCTAGTAGGTTATTTTTAATCAGATAAAAGTCACTCTGTTGTTATCATACTGCAATAGTTCTTTTTTGATTCTAGTATAATTTATTGTGACTTTACAATATGTTACATCTTACCGATCTTCACAATATTTTATTAGCAGTGCATGTTCTTCACCTGCTAAGTATTAGCATTGAATGTTACACAAATTTATTAACTAGAATGTAACAATTTATATTAAAGCCAGTTATTGGCTCAGAGGCGACTAATTTTGGAATTGTCGACTCATTTTATTACTTCGTATAAGGGAGACAACTCTCGATTAATCTTCTAACACTTGGTACAGAAATTTTGTTCCGAGCTCTATTTGTAATAATGTATCATTATTTGATACTTAGCCTAGCTAAGTTAGCTGCTAGCGCTGGTTTATTTAAGGGGTCTCTGCTGACTTGATACAAATGCCAGCATCCCTTTGGAAAATTAGAGATTTTATGTGTTGCTATTATATAATAAGGTGTACAAGTAATAGTTATTTAACATGTATTTTAAACTTATGCGCTGTATTTTCCTAAGCTAAATAGAAAACACTGCTGATTCGTACAAACTCTAACACTGTAATTCTTTTAACATAATTTTAACAAAATATAATTAGTTATTTTTTCTTGAATATTTTGTCATCATGGCATTGTGTATTTTTCTATTGTTTATCAGCAATGCTCACAGTTGATAAAAACTCAAATATTATTGTAGCAATTCCTAATTTTTTTAACTAATATTTTGTTTTAATAGATATTATTGTCAGATGACACTAAAATCTTCTACAATTATATGTATTTTGTGTATGATATTGAAATATAATTGTGTTAAATAAACTTGCGATATTTGTCTTCATTTAAGAATGTAGTGTATGCCATTTTCATCAGTGAAATCAGTGATCAATATGATATTTGGTGTAGATACAACATTCATTATAAAGAGAGTAAGAAATGAATTCAAACCAATCCATGTATTTTACTGTTTGTATTCTTCCCAATGGATCACTTTGATTTTGGTAACCTGTAGTTGTTATTGTAGTGCACATTGTTGCATCAAGAGTGCTGACAAGTTAGAGTCATGGAAATTACTAAGCAGTTGTACCATAGGATTACCATAGGGGAGGTGGTCTATGAGCTGTACTGTTGATTTATAATAGGAGGTTGTCCTCTCTTTGTCAGTAGTAGATTAATGCCTGTTACTATAAGTATAATTATGCTATAAATGAGACTACCAAGTAGAATAAAAACATGAAGATAGGCCAACTCAATGAATATTCAGCTGGCCACATTGCACTAATATTTGGTATTTGTATTCTAGAAATGCCTACAGAATTACTATTTAAAATTTAAAACTTCACAATATTTTGAGAAAACCATTAGAGTTTAGACATCAACAATTTTATATAGTATATTTTTTCATACTTCACTTGCATAGTTCTTTATTAAGTGCTACATATAGGTACATTTATGCACATCAGTGCTTACACATGTACTTATATTGTGTCCACCTATGACTGTGAGCCTGTGAAGTGAATGAAAAGTGGCATTGCATGCCTATAATATTGATGTGCAATGTACATGTACATGGGAATTGTCCACCATATAAAACGAGAAGGCAACTCCACATATAAGCAAACTTTGTATTCGTCAAAGTTTCTCTGCTCACCAATCGTGATACTCAGGCTAAGTGCTGTTTCCGGTCTTTTCTCTCGGCCATATTGGTGAGTGTAGTTATGAAAAAATAATATAATATAAATCTTTTCAAATCACCATCTACCAATGTTTTTAGCCAATTTTGATGTAATGAATCATTAAATAAAATACTCGTCGTTTCATTTAATTGACTTTACTGCTTATTCCTGTACTCAGACACTGTATGAAGGCGCAGCTTTTCGTACCCGTCGTAGCCATATAGTCATGTAACATTCAACTTTAAAACTAGTAAAAATTTGTGGTTGTTACAGGTAAAACGACACCAAAATGGGTCGGGTTATCAGAGCACAACGTAAAGGTGCTGGAGGTATCTTCAAATCAAGAACTAGAACTCGCAAAGGTCCAGCTAAGCTCCGAGCGTTGGATTATGCTGAAAGACATGGATATTTAAAGGGAATTGTAAAGGTAAGTTACCACCTAATTAATATTTCCTTTATACATGTAAGTTGCAACTCTGACGCAACTGAACTTTGACAGCTGCAGTGCTGCAACCTATTCTGATGGACTGAGAGATGCAATTGATTTCTGGTTTTCTGGTATTATCCAAAAGTAAAAGTTACCACTACTACTTTTCCTACTTTAATTTTTGACCAGGTTGAAAAGATAGGTTATCTTATTTTTTGCCTGATCAATAGTCATGTACCTGTCTATCCATGCCATGTTTGATGGTAATGATTGATTCAAGTTGATCGTAATTTTGGTAAATGTAAAGCAAATGTGATATAAATATCCTTTAGTTTCTGCAACATCGCATTACTACTTCACAAAATTAAGTCCAGATTCTACAAAAGTTGCACACCAAATTTTGCATGAAGTTAAAGCTGGAGATTTCCTCTCTGGCTAACTTAATTGTCTGTAGAAGCATTATACAGAGTTATTTACTTGTAGTAGACCTACACTAGCATTATTGTTTGTTCACTCTTGCACATTGAGTTCTCATAGATGTGTTATGATTATTGTGGTGTATCAATTTGCACAACCTTTGCTTGCATTGTAGCTTAGGATACAATAGATCGACAAGCTTGTTACATCATCTAAGGCTATAAAGCTTGCAGTGCTTCACACATGTACGCTGTGCTATGTATTGGTCTAGGAGTTAGCTTCATAGATATTTTTATACATGATGACAAATGGTGCACATGGAAATATCAGACTGACTTCTCTGTTAGGCTGGTAAATAAATGTGCAAGATTAAGGTTTGCAGCTCGCTATGTTTCCTTACTGATAAAGTAAGAGTAACACGACAGTTGTCGACAAATATACAATAGATATTGTGGATTTCAGCAATGGAACTGATATGTAACTTGACCTACCCCTGACTGGTAATAACGTTATTGCAATCTTGTAGGATATCGTGCATGATCCAGGAAGAGGTGCTCCTCTCGCTAAAGTAGTGTTTAGAGACCCATACAAATACAAGAAGAGGTCTGAACTCTTTATTGCCGCCGAAGGCATGTACACTGGCCAGTTTCTCTACTGTGGAAAGAAAGGTTAGTAAGACGCTTTAGTCTGTGCAGTGTAGTAATCATGTTTTGGTTTGTGGGAACTTGTGTGCAAATTCAAAATGATAAGAACCAGTTCATTCGGCTGATTGATCTCTGAAACTCTTGAATAAATAATGCAACCAAACACATTTGCCGTGTGGTAGTGATTACTTGACTTGCAGTGTTGTATTTCTTGTTGTAACCTTCAGCTACTCTCTGTAATACCAACGTGGCCAATAATGCGCATGGAAATATCAGACTGACTTCTCTGTTAAGCTGGTAAATAAATGTGCAAGATTAAAGTTTGCAGCTCGCTATGTTTCCTTACTAAACAATGTAAGAGTAACACGACAGTTGTCGACAATTTTCTCTCTAGTTACTCCTTATACTGCTGATTGAAATCATTCTTTAAATAACTACTGGATCATACTCTGTTACAGCCACCCTACAGATTGGCAACATCTTGCCTGTTGGTCAGATGCCAGAAGGTACAATGGTGTGTAATCTAGAGGAGAAGACTGGAGACAGAGGTGCACTGGCCAGGACAAGTGGTAACTACGCTATTGTAGTATCACACAACCCAGACACAGGAAAGAGCAGAGTAAAACTCCCCAGTGGTAACAAGAAGCTGATCCCCAGCGCTAACAGAGCCATGGTTGGTGAGTATATTGATTAGATATGATACTATGTCTGCCTAACATACACAGGTCACGGAGGGAACAGTTAGCTAGTACACAATTAATGGAATGATTGCCTGGCACTGCTCACAGCCTCCCTTAGGACAGTGGCACTGCTCACAGCCTCCCTTAGGACAGTGGCACTGCTCACAGCCTCCCTTAGGACAGTGGCACTGCTCACAGCCTCCCTTGGGACAGTTTGATCATATCAGTCCCTTGTAAATAGCCTGCCTCAATTTAGTGTTGATACTCCTATGCAATGTACATGTACTTTGTATTATATTTGCAACTCTAGTTAATGTACATGTATATGAAGATAACTGGTTCTAACAGGCTTAATGGATGAATATAGCAGCTTGGCAATGGGTCTTATGAGTCTTCCAGCTGGTGAACATCAGTTTATGTAATGCTCCAGAACCTGCTTTATGGTTATGGTCTTCTGTTTAGGTATTGTTGCTGGAGGTGGAAGGATTGACAAGCCTCTGCTCAAGGCTGGCAGGGCATACCACAAGTACAAAGTAAAGAGGAATAGCTGGCCTAAGGTTCGAGGTGTGTGCATGAACCCAGTAGAGCATCCCCACGGTGGTGGTAACCATCAGCATATTGGTATGGCTTCCACTGTCAGCAGGTACAAGTCACATGGTAGAAAGGTTGGTCTTATCGCTGCCAGACGTACTGGTCGTCTCAGAGGAACAAGGACTGTCAAGGATGAATAAGAAAAGTGATATAGTTTACTGTGTAATCATATTCCAACTGTGCTAATTTACACAATAAAATATATTGAAATACCAACACTATGAGTTGTATTGAGTAGAGTGATGATTCTGGATTGAATGCATAAGATTATCTTCTGGTTCTGATTTTGTTGGGATATTGGTAGCTCCACGTCGTCCATGCAGCCAAGATGAGTTGTGTGGTTGTGAGTAACTCAGCAGAAATGAATACTGGTTGGCGTAAGTGTTCAGCAGCCCCAGTGTTTGTCTAGAACCAATATTGTAACTTGCAAAATATGATTTTCTGTCTGATTACTTAGGTGAAGAAAATTGATTTTTGAACTTCAATAAAATGTGAACTAGCAGACTTGGCAACTAAACTGATTATTATTTGATGAAATATTTATGACAACAGTTTCTGAATGCCTTTGGTTTGGATAGCTTGTAGGCTGTAATAATGGGAGGTAAGTGTGGTTTTAGTGGACTAGTTAGTAGTGCTCAATCATATCCACAAGCCTCAGCAGGTGGTCCCTGGTGGACAAGTTGCACAATGTAGAAGCTAACAATGTCCACTAGTTACGTCCAGTTGATCTTTGCCCCAGGGACAAGTTGCTTGCTTGTACATGTGTATTAAATGGCTACTGGTTACAGTAAAACTACACTCTGGTACTGACTCCAATTAAGGTTTGAGTTTGAATGTATTGTCTTGTCTGACCAGTGGGATTGACTGAGAACAGGTATTTAGTAGTTACAGTTCAACCTTTTGTTGTGTTGTTGATACATTGTTTGTAGTTAAAAGTTCAAACTTAGGCATTGCACAAGATACAAAAGGGGCTTTCTTTTCGGTGGGGAGAGAAAACATGCCATGAGAGAACAACTTCCCCCTTAAAGTGACTTTCTAAACATCTCTCATGCCAAATTCGCCTACAGTAATTAGTAAAATAATATTTTATCACCTTTAACCGCCTTTGCAACTGCAGAGTTTTATGGTAAGTTTAGAGGCATGTAAGAAGCAATTCAGTAGCTTACTACAATAACATCTTTTCATGTTACTTATCTTACAACAGAAAACCATCCAGGTCTCAGTCAGGATGCATGGTTTGCGATTGTGACATACAGATGTTAGTTCATGCTGTAATACACTCCCAACCTTGGCCTGATTTTGGATAGGACTAGCTCTGTCATGCTGTGTATGTTTACGGATGGTGCTTATGAAATCTACAGTCTATAGTTGATCAAATGAGACGCTAATGTAGATACATACGTAATTGTCATTTCATGTCGCCATTTATATCCTCGACTTTCATCTTTACGATACATTAGTAAATATAATTAATATATGTCATCAACGTAGAACATACTCTATGTGCTATCTTGTTGCTTGCTTATATATTTGTAGACGTATTGTTTAGTTCATTAAACTCATTTGGACTTCAGTACACACTTTAGAATGCAAGATTTCTAGAGGCTCTCACTACTACGGCTTAGTAGCAAGAAGTTGCTGACACTTGCCAGCAGGCATATCCATTACAGAAGGTAAAGTGCCAAACAATAACATATTATTATAGTTATCTTGTTTTACCTTCATAACTGTGTAGTATAGTATACTACATACACACCACGCCAGCCTGTGTATGTCATGCATTGGTAGTATATTATATTATAGTATATAATTTATACATGTATGCAGGGCTGTAACAACCAGGGGGGCAAGGTGGGCATTTGCCACCCCAGAAATCTGTCCAAAAGCAAAAATTTGTTGGAGTAAATTCTCCAAAGGCGACCTTTGTACACATTGATCACACAGTTACGGGCAGTGTTATAGTCTAAAGGACAGTATAAGCGGCCTGTGATGCTGCATATTTGACTGGAATTTGTTAGAGAACACTTTAGGCTATTTTTAGTATCTGTCTGGGCAGCCCGATACTCCGTCCTGGGCTTTTTGCCCCCTCAGCCAAAAATAGTTGTTACAGCCCTGTATGCAATTGCAAAGTTAGCGTAGATTTGAACAGCTGTATTCTACATACTAGGCGAAACAGACATGTAGTTGCACTTTCTCTCCTCGTCATAGTCATAGGACAAAAACTGTCATGAAAATTAGGTTGACAAATTTTCAGTGGCATACATTTGACCTTGAGTGACATTTTAGAACCCATTTGCTGCAACACTGTTGTTTATTTCCATAGTTGCTATTTTTTACCATTCAAACCTAACAAGGTGTTTGAGGTACACTTCTCCAAATTCCACCAGTTAATAATGGTGTAACCGACTGTGTAGCTGAGGCACAGCCACATAACATACGGATCAGAGTAACAGGGAGAGGGAGTCAGAACCAGTTGGCCAAGCAAATGGAGGCTAGAGAGAGTGAGCAGGTCCAACCGACACACTGGATACACACTTGGAGGTAATGGGGTAACTAGAAGGAGAACTCAAGGCCCAAAGGTGCTGTCGAAGTCCTCAGTCAACGCAAGACTAAGTAGTGTGGGATTGTCCCCTATAGCTAGGCTAGCAGGAGTGGGGCCTACAGCTGTGGGGAGAGGTTGGACTGCTGGGTCCTATTACTAATCATGGACTTTACTTGGAAAGACCCAAGGCAGTAAACATGCAGTCAGAGGCTGTACAAGTTCAGTGAGATAACTTTGTCGAACAACAGTCTACAGACAATTGAAGTCACAGTGCAAAATTGTGGTGCTTATATATCAAAATCAGTTCCGATCCGAAGGTCAAAAGGTACATTGAGGGGTCCGAGTTACTGCCGGTACAAAAAGACTCAGACCATAATGTAGGAAAGGCATAAACACATACAAAGTACAGTAGGTAGTACTGAAAATAACTAGCATAAGTGTAATTGCCAAAACAATAGTGAAATAGTAGAGTAAAATCATACAAAACATACGAATGTTAGCAGCATAAACGTGAAGTTGCACGACTAAGCAATCAATATACAATAATGTAGAATAATGTCAATGTTAATACAGAATGTATTTGTACAGGTCATACCAATAATATCCACTAAAATGTCACCGTAGGTTGTACATATAATTCAGCATTTAGGGTTAAAGTTGAGTTGGTGGGCTGCTGTAGGGGGTGGAGCCTACTGAGATATCATGACTCAACCAATGATGGTGAAAGGGACGATGATTCACCCAATGATAATAGCCTGTCCCTTCAAACGCTCCCGAAGTTTTAGCAATCCACTTTCATGCCATCCTTCTGCTGATCGAGTTTTGAATAGCTGTTAGAATGGCATATTGATGTAAATAATTCATCTGGGGCCGCAATAGGAATAGGGCATGGTAGGGTAAGGCAGCATAAAGGTGCGTTTACACTACACCAACTCCAACACCAACTCCGTCCCCAACTCCAACCTCCAACACCAACTCCAACTCCGGCTCCCAACTATGTGTTTACACTATACCAACTAGTTGTTGACCACATAATCAATTAATTGTCAGTACCCACATCAGCAAGCATGAGTAGTATAGTCAGTGCACTTCTAGACAGACACGCACTCATTGACCCCTGTTTTCAACCAATCACAAGCCGGTATTTCCGATTTCAACCAATCACAGAAGAGCACAAAAATTTTGCACACGACCTTGCCAAGGTCACCCCAAAATCCCCCCTTCTGATTGGTCGAAAAAACATTTGCACACTTAACCCCGAACCCGGCCACGACCCCTTCCCTCCCTCCTTCCCGCCCTCCTCCCCCTCCCCCACCTCCCACTCCTCCCCCACTCCCCGCCACCGCCCTCGTCCCGTCCGCGCCACCGCCGTCGCCGCCGCCGCCACCGCCGCCCTCACCGCCGCCGTCGCCGCCGCCACCACCGCCCTCACCGCCGCCGCCGCCACCGCCGCCACAACCGCCACCGCCGCCACCGCCGCCACCACCACCGCCGCCGCCGCCGCCACCGCCGCCACCGCCATCACCGTCATCACCGCCACCCCTCCTCCGCCGCCGCCCACCCTCCCCCCCGCAACCCCCACTCACCCGAACGACCGATCGTTTGAGGCGGTCAAGCCGCGTCCGCCCACGTTGCGTGCGGCGCCGACCGTACACGTGGAGGCGACGCCGGTGCCCCGTATCCACCGGGCCAAGCGACTAGGCAGCGGCCCGCCGCTTCTCCCGAGCCCTCCACTCGAAAAGCTTGTGATCTAAACGAGCGAATTCGGCCGCGCTTCGCCTACGGCTCTCATTAGCGATAAGAAGAAGTACTACGGAAGGCTTGGTTTCAGCGATAAGAAGAAGTACTACGGAAGGTTTGGTTTATGATGCGCATTGCATTGTTAATAAAGAAATGTGTAAAGTCTTGGCTATAAATATACTGATGGGAAGAAGGGTTGTTTCTATGATATACATTGTATTGACAACAAAGAACCGTGTGCATGTGTTAAGTCAGCATATATAATACATTAAATAAACTTTTCGCAATGGTGACAATAGAATGAATAAAAGATTGTGTACACGTGTTAAAACACATATTTAAAAGAGTATGTCATATCTGTTATTAGCAAGGAAGTCTGTGTGCATGTGTTAAGACAGTGTATATTATACATTAGATAAACTTTTCACAATAGTAGCAATAGAATAAATAAAAGGTTGTGTGCATGTGTTAAGTCAGCATTATGTAATATATTAAATAAACTTTTCACAATAGTAGCAATAGAATAAATAAAAGATTGAGTGTATGTGTTAAGTTAGCATTATGTAATACATTAAATACACTTTTTACAACACTAGCAATAGAATGAATAAAAAAGCTACATATGTAAAGGAGTATGTCATAGCTATTGTTAGCAAGAAAAGTCTGTGTACATGTGTTAAGGGCAGCATATATAATACATTAAATAAACTTTTCACAATAGTAGCAATAGAATGAATAAAGATTGTGTACACATGTTGAAATATCATTATAATATGATTTAAACACAATTGAAAGAATAAAAGACACATATGTAAAGGAGTATGTCATAGCTATTATAGCAAGAGACAGCTGTGTGCATGTGTTAAGTCAGCACATATAATACATTAAATAAACTTTTTACAATAGTAGCAATAGAATGTATAAAAGGATGTGTATAAGTGTTAGAATACCATTATATAATAATTTAAAAAAAAAATAATTTTAAAAAATCCTCACTGATTTGCTATCACATAAAAGTAAATGCAGAGGGAATGAGACACTATAGAGAGAGAGTGGGAGAAAGAGAGTGGGAGAAAAAAGAAAAAAACTAAAGAAAGATGATTAGAGCTTTTCTTCACTGACTCGAAGGTAAGCTTCAGCTTGTGCTATTACCTCTCTGTGATACCCATTCTTCTTGAGATGAAAAATGGCAGAGCGGTAATACTCAACTGCTCCAGAGAAAAAAGATGGGGGGAGTCTGCTTCGATCAACTAGTTCACTGACAGTCTCCTCTTCTATGGGGGTAATAGTGGTGGGGGTATTAAGATTGAGTTCAGACGAACAAGAAGGAGATTGCAAGCTAAGTAGCTCTCTTCCAAAAGAAAGAGAGGGTGAAGCTAAAGAAAAGGAAGAAGTGGTAGTAGTAGAAGTAGTAATAAAAGTAGGTATTGAAAGACTAGTAATTGTATTATTAGATCTTCCAAGAGAAAAAGAGGGTGAATCTAAGAAAAAGAGTGGAGCAGGTGAAGAGGTGGGAGTAGAAGTAGGTATCGAAACAGTGGTAACTGTATCATCAGATCTTTCAGGAGAATGAGAGGGTGAATGTGAAGAAAAGAGTGGGGGAAAAGAAGCAGTAGAAGGAGTGGTAGTAATGGTAGTAGTAATAGTAGTAGTTGTAAGAGAAGAAGTAGAGGTGGTAATGTCTCCATTAGTAAGAGAGTTACTGATGGAAGAAGCATCTGAATCAAAATGATGGTGAGAAGGGAGAGGAAATTGTGAAGAGCACACCCCAGACTTTACAGATCTTTCAGGAGAATGAGAGGGTGAATGTGAAGAAAAGAGTGGAGGAAAAGAAGTAGTAGAAGGAGTAGTAGTAATAGTAGTAGTTGTAAGAGAAGAAGTAGAGATGGTAATGTCTCCATTAGTAAGAGAGTTACTGATGGAAGAAGCATCTGAATCAAAATGATGGTGAGAAGGGAGAGGAAATTGTGAAGAGCACACCCCAGACTTTAAAGAGAATGGAGTAGTAGACATCCCCTTAAAGAAGGGAGGGTATACTACCCCACCAACAGTTGTTGGAGTGTATGCGGGGATGAGTATTTTGGAAGGTGGAGAGTGACCAGTGACCCTTTGCAAAAAGGATATGGTCTTTTTTAATGAATAGATATCGGTTAGAAAGCGTGTGTTGAATGAGATGTGTCGGTGACAGGGCTTTCCATCAATATGATGATTAGATGGAAAGTTGTAGTGTCTATTCATCCCCTCATCATCTACTGTTATGTGATAGCAAAAACAGATTCGGAGCAAAAAATGTTGTTGAATGTGGACACCTCGTCGGTGCCCAACATTCTTATTGCATAAAAAGCAGGGGTCGTCCGATTCAAATGGCTTTGTTAGTGACATCTCCAGTCTTCTTTTTGTCTCATCACTAACAAAGACATAGAATCTTAGACCCCCCTTACATATCGACTTTGCTCTGAGTCCTAAAAAAGAAAGAAAATAACAAGAATAAGTGAGAGAGAACATATGACTTACTTGTAAATCAGAAAAAAAAAAAAAAAAAAAAAAAAAAAAAGATTCTAAATATACAAATAGATACTAGATCATTCTTACCTATCTCGAACCCATCTACTCCCCCACATTTTTCAAATAACGCAATTTCTTCTTCCCCTAGTTCTGTTTCTTTTTCATTCTGTAATGTAAATAAAATGTGCAGAGACTAATTAACAAACTACATTAACATAGTTATTTGTAATATATGATTTTTGAGGAATTTGATGAAAAAACTAGCACTCTAAGTACTAAGCAAGTCTACTAAAGCCTGTCTATTTACTCACATAAAGAGAAATACATCATTAACATAAGAAAACCAGTTGTAATTTATGTTATATTTTTTCACATAAGAAAAGAAAAAAAAGTGTCTTATTGATAAAAATAATACATAAGAAAGAAAGTGCAATACTCATAATAAAAATATCACTAATCTTTAACATCTTAGACATGGTAAGAGACTTATAGAATTAGAGAAAATCATACTATGGCTAATTAACATCTGGTTTTAAAAAGGAAGTAGTCTCTTTTGACATTCTAGACATGGTAAGAGGCTTATAGTATAAAAAAGTACATCATCATTATGTGTAACTAACATGTACTTCTGAAGAAATGTCAGTAATCTCCTTTGACATCTTAGAAACCCAACACCATAGTGGATTGAAGGTGTAATGCATGTGTGAACAAATAAGATAATAGACTAACCATTTCTGGAGATGGGATTCTTTTCCTCGAGATTCGTCTTCTGTCTTCTGAATCGTACGTAATCATATACTTCATACCTTTCTTTGATGTTTTAATTTTTCTTATATATTTCTTTCTTTGATATTTAGATGTAGAAGCCTGTAAGTATATGTAGAGTAATAAACATATACCAAAGCATGAGTCAAGTAGATGGAACTACTAATGCAACATAGTTACTAAAGAAAGAAACACTACAGTGGTATAACCACTTATAATAAAGTTTCTAAGCTCTGGTCACACTGATTGTAGTATAGACAGAGCAGATCTCTACATACACGCTCTCATGTTGAGAATCAAAACAGTTAATATATAAGCTTACAACGTTTTTAAGCCCTGGACATACCAAAGGAGAATTATACCACTACTAAAATATAATTAGCCCCAATGTTAACTCAAATGAGTAAGATCATATTAAAATACATATTAAAGTGATCATGCAGCCTAGGGGTGTTTTATATCGTTTTAAAGGAAACATCGAGCCCCAGGCAGCTATTTTGAGTGTTTTTTAGGCCAATTTAGTGATAAAGAAGCATAGAAGCAGAAGCTGAGGACTATTTGGAGGACTATTGCATGTTGTCCTCTCGTGCATTTTGGTGTCAGATAACTCCCAATATTTCACAACTGAAATCCACCATTACTTTGCACTTGATGGGTTGTTGACTTTTGACCACAAGGTCAACCACTAATGAGAATAAAATGTGATCAATAACAAAATAACATTGCCACAAGTATTGAGTGATTCAAGCCAAATCTTCCTGTGACTATGCTGGCTACAGATGATTCGAGTAAATAACAATATTAGCATTCATTTCAGTGTGGCAGCACATAAATTATCCCTTCACAATAGAAGGGGCATTTCCCAACACCTATGTGGGTAATACACCTATAGGGTGTCAGGGTGGCACAGTTGGTGGCATACATGCACACAAACCGTGAGGTTGTGAGTTCAAGCCCCCAGCTGTGTCATTTCTGGCAAAGGCCTTCAGCAAGTCTTTCACCCTAGCTGCGCCTGTTCGGATCAGGGCGTATAAATAATACAGGAGGTCCCGTGTAGTGTTTACATCAAAAAACACGCACGTTAAAGATCCACCTCTGCCCTGATTCGCAAAGAGAAGCCAGATTCTGGCGGGGTATGTGACCACATTAGGGTGGCAGGTTGATGTAGTGATCACTGACCATGCACTCCTGTTGTGGAAGGTGAGCTCTTCTACTCAGAGCCCAGCTCCTGTCGCTCATACAAGTTTCGAACTTCTGAGGTCCGTTAAATAGGATGGCCAAGTGGCTCGACAGAAACAAAAACAAAAACAAATAAATATGAAACAAATGGCATGCAGCCATCAGGATGTTTAGTAGAAACACACATGGGCTAGTGAAAAAACACTATATTTATGCATATCAGGAAGCCAGTCTCTACAAAAGTTGCACTCCGTAAAGCAAATAGCAGTTGGAAAAGTTGTCCTGATAGTAGAGCATAGCATTTGTTATTTAGATTGCATAGGCCTATAAATAAAAGCGCAGTTTTTCATTTTCATTTGGCATATTATAATGACATAAATAGTACTACTGGTAAGTTTGAATACTATTGCAGAAGTGAAAAATTCAGGTGTTACACCACAACATATGATCCTAGGAAACACTTTCTTCCTTCTGCCTATGTTTTAAAAACGGAGAATATTATTATCCTCTGTAACCAAAATTATACTGATAGTGATCAAGTAGCATGATGATGGCACATGTTCACTAATACAGCCACGATAGAAGAAATACAATCCGAGTTCTTTCTTATAACATTCTATGTGGCTACAGGCATAGCATACAGACTAGCTAGCTAACCTATAGTGTACTCGCAGATTTGGTCATCACATAAAATAACAATACTTCTAACGTTTCCAATGGTGTCCAACTTATAAACAAGCACCAACAAAATGGTTTAGTGGTCAGTGATAATCTTGTTCTTCTTCCATCCAGTGGGCTCATAATACATGTAATGTACATGTAGTGAGTTATTGGTGATAAAAATTTCTTTTGTGTACATATTTGCCCCAAACCAGAGATTGTGAATGTACCCTGTCAAAAACAACAATTATTTAGTAATATAGACACTCAATGTTGTATGAGCAAAACAACAGAGGGATGCACATGTTCTTGTGAGCTAATATTAGTTGCAATGTACAAAGGTATAATTGCTTATCTATAGCATTAATTAATAATATTTTAAATACAATTTAAATATTCTGTAATTTGCGTTCATGTACATGTACAATGTATATCATGTATAAGACTGCACACTACATGTTCTATCTGACAGTATCTGTACATAACATGTATAATGTTATTTATGAATCATATTACAAAACTATTACAGTATGTTCATGCACCTGTATTATAAAAATCATGTACTACATGTATACACATAAAAATGTATTATACATGCACTACACAAGTGTATAGCTCATGTCTGTACCCCATAAGTAAGATGCACATGTATGTACATGTATACAACATTATGATTTTTATACATCTGTAAAGCTGATATATGTAATTTATCATAAAAAACTATAGTAACTATAATAAGTAATGCACATACATGTACATTGCATACCACGCCCATTCAGTTATACACGCATGTGCTAATGGCAGATGTCTTCACCAGATCCCTTCTTGGGCTGGCAGTGATATGCGTAGTGGCTCATTGATTAGCCAGTGTGGTTGGGAGGAGGCTACCTATAGAGTGCCTAGTGTAGGACTACTTCAGTAGAAATTATTATTTTCAATAATGCATGACACATCCTAAGTGATCAGAACAGTAGCCTAGCCACTAACTTGCTTTTGTTGCAATATAGAAAATGGACCAATCCATGTACATGTAGGTGGCTGCTAGGCTGTTGAGTGTAGAATAATTAGCAATCCACTCAGTATACCAGCTCTTGTTATCATTGTGGTCAGGGCAGAACAGCCTTATGACATTGGTCATATTATTGCATTCTTGTGGTTTGTGTTCTTAGTACAACTTATTTTTAAACAAAAGTAGAGAGATGACAACTTTACATGCACAGCCAAAAAACAATTTTTGTGGAAGATAACTCTGAATTACAGAGCCATTTTACTATTAAATCTAGTGATAAATGGCTCCATTGAAAAGATAACTCTTAGAAATCAGTTGATTCGCCTTGAAAAATGGAGCGCAACGATATAAAACACCCCTAGGCTGCATGATCACTTTAAAATAGCTAGGATGTACTAGTATAGCCAGTACAAGTGGTAATAAACTGTTTTGATACTTATTACACTACTAGTGGTATAACTACTCATATTGAAAACAAATCTCACAACATATAAAGCTTCTAAGCTCCGGTCACACAAATTGTAGTATAGACAGATCAGATCTCTACATACTTGCTCTCATGTTGAGAATCAAAACAGTTTAATACATAAGCTTACAAAGTTTCTAAGCTCTGGTCATACCAAGGGAGTATTATATCACTACTAAAATAGAATTAGTCCCAATGTTAACTCAAATGAGTAAATTCATACTAAAATACATATTAAAATAAGTTTACTCACCATATTAATTGTTGAGTGATGTTTATTCAGAGAAATTAGTAAATATCCACAGAGTTGCAAGTCTTTACTAGGTGGTTGAGTGGTAATGATAAAAATCCTCTCTCACGCTTGCTTTTATGGAAATCTCTGTCCAATCAGAAGTGATTTGCCTTTTTTTTAGTCTGATTTATTGCATCCCGATGTGATTCGATGTAACCCGATGTAACCCGATGTAACCCGATGTAACCCGATGTAACCCGATGTAACCCGATGTGTTTTCGACCTCCCCCGATGTGTTTTCGACCTCCCCCGATGTGATTCGATGTGTCTCGATGTGTTTTCGACCTCCCCCGATGTGATTCGATGTGTCCCGATGTGTTTTCGACCTTCCCCGATGTGACCCGATGTAACCCGATGTAACCCGATGTAACCCGATGTAACCCGATGTAACCCGATGTGTTTTTTACCTCCCCCGATGTGTTTTCGACCTCCCCCGATGTGATTCGATGTGTCTCGATGTGTTTTTGACCTTCCCCGATGTAACCCGATGTGTTTTTGACCTCCCCCGATGTGATTCGATGTGTCCCGATGTGTTTTCGACCTCCCCCGATGTGATTCGATGTGTCCCGATGTGTTTTCGACCTCCCCCGATGTGATTCGATGTGTTTTCGACCTCCCCCGATGTGTTTTCGACCTCCCTCGATGTGATTCGATGTGTTTTCGACCTCCCCCGATGTGTTTCGATGTTTCCCTATGTGTTTTCGATCTTTCCCGATGTGATTCGATGCACTCTGATGTGTTTCCAATGCACTCCAATGTATATGCTGTTAGCCAATCAGCTTTATTTGTATCTTTTTATTCACTATATAAAGAGAGGTGGAAACAGTAGTTTAGTTAACTCTTTCTAGCTCCAGTCTGTTCTTAATAGAAATTAAAGAAGGTTAGCACACAAATAGCATGGAAAGTGGATATGGATCAAGCGAGTATAGCAACAAGCTAATGACTCCTATAAACCAAGAGCTGATGAAGGTAACAGTGGAAAGATGTACAGAACAAAGCAAGTATGAGAATAAAGACTTATTTGAGGGGGTGTCTGAGCTCTTTCTCCAAAAAAGCTTACCTCTAGACTGGCAGAAATGGGATCCTTTAACCGATATTCGTAATAAGCTTAGCACACAGTTACTAGAAGAAATTCGTTCTATCTTTTGGGAGCAAGATGGAAAGGATGAAGAGTTGTAAGTTATACATACTTCAAACTATTTTTTTTTTTTTTTTTTTTTTTTTTTTTTTTTGTTTAGTATTGTCTTTTATGATCAAAATAACATATGATAGACAAATTTCCCATATAACTACCTCTCAACTATGTGAAAAACAAATATCATGCTAAATGATGTAGTGAGGTACTAGAAGCAGCCCGAGATAGAGATGAGAGAGCCGTTGCACTCGCGGTATTTGTTGCGAGGAGTCACAAACAACTGAATACAAAGAATGCGAATCGGCAGACGTTACTTCACCTAACTGTACAGTCTTATTGTTCGGATTCACTAATTCGCCTCATCATCACAAGGGGAGCGGATGGAGCAATAGCCGATGCTTGGGGTTAGTGTTTTATAGCACCAATGTTTGCATGCATTGCTTGTTAAAAAATAAAGTGTTGCAAAACTTGTAACAATTCGGTTCTTATCTATATTGCTAATGTTTATTTGGAAGGTGACACCCCCCTTCACATTGCTGCACGTCTGGGTAGAGCTAAGGTTATTCATGCTCTAACCACAAGTTTGACCAGAGCAGAAGTAAAGCATCCATACTTCAGAGTTCCTTACAAATCACTTCCCCAAGACAATGTACAGAGCTACAATCATGATGGAAGGAGTGTAGTCCACCTCATTGTTGAAACAGCGCATAGCAGCAAGCATAGAGAGGCACTAAAGGTACTAAAAAAAAATACTCGGGCTGACTTAGATATGAGGGTAAGTGAATACATTACAGTGGAATAAAAGTAGAGTAGATCGAATTGATAAGTTAGATGGGGAGTTTAATTCTATTCTCTTGTTTGATATTATAGCGAATGGGAGATGGATACGCCCCATCTCACATTGCCATAGAGAATGAAGACTACGAATGTCTACATACATGTCTAAGATTGGGAGCTGATTCTGAAGTTCGTAACTACAAAAGTGAAACCCCTCAACAACTAGCTCACCTCTACAAATCAGCAGATATGGTAAGGGACCAACAACATAAAGAAGTATAGGTTTCTTGCTTTGCCCACCTTGAGTGATATTCGTCTGAGTAAAAAACTAAAATCATCTTGTAGGTAAAACTGTGTCAAGAGTTTGGAGCTGGAGCATATCAATTAGAGTATGCTGAGACCGAAGTCGTAAACATTATAGCTCCTACGACTTCTGATGAAGATGAGTAATAAGTACCTAAACTCCTCTTTTATTTATTCTATTGCTACTATTGTGAAAAGTTTATTTAATATATTACATAATGCTGACTTAACACATGCACACAACCTTTTATTTATTCTATTGCTACTATTGTGAAAAGTTTATCTAATGTATAATATACACTGTCTTAACACATGCACACAGACTTTCTTGCTAATAATAGATATGACATACTCTTTTAAATATGTGTCTTTTATTCTTTCAATTGTGTTTTAACACAGGCGAAGCGCGGCCGAATTCGCTCGTTTAGATCACAAGCTTTTCGAGTGGAGGGCTCGGGAGAAGCGGCGGGCCGCTGCCTAGTCGCTTGGCCCGGTGGATACGGGGCACCGGCGTCGCCTCCACGTGTACGGTCGGCGCCGCACGCAACGTGGGCGGACGCGGCTTGACCGCCTCAAACGATCGGTCGTTCGGGTGAGTGGGGGTTGCGGGGGGGAGGGTGGGCGGCGGCGGAGGAGGGGTGGCGGTGATGACGGTGATGGCGGCGGCGGCGGTGGCGGCGGCGGCGGCGGTGGTGGTGGCGGCGGGTGGCGGCGGGTGGCGGCGGTGGCGGTTGTGGCGGCGGTGGCGGCGGCGGCTGTGAGGGCGGTGGTGGCGGCGGCGACGGCGGCGGTGAGGGCGGCGGTGGCGGCGGCGGCGACGGCGGTGGCGCGGACGGGACGAGGGCGGTGGCGGGGAGTGGGGGAGGAGTGGGAGGTGGGGGAGGGGGAGGAGGGCGGGAAGGAGGGAGGGAAGGGGTCGTGGCCGGGTTCGGGGTCAAGTGTGCAAATGTTTTTTCGACCAATCAGAAGGGGGGATTTTGGGGTGACCTTGGCAAGGTCGTGTGCAAAATTTTTGTGCTCTTCTGTGATTGGTTGAAATCGGAAATACCGGCTTGTGATTGGTTGAAAACAGGGGTCAATGAGTGCGTGTCTGTCTAGAAGTGCACTGACTATACTACTAGCATGCTTGTACAAGTGTACCTGTACTGGGGTTATAGCAAATAAGCAAAAAGCTTTGGATTTATCATCTACATGTATGATCAACAGCTAATCCTAGATTTGTGAAATGGCTGGTAGTTATAACCTTAGCTATTGGAAATTATACATGTACTTCAAATTAAAGTTTTGTAAGTATCACTTTGAATAGCTAGTGCTAGGAAAGGTTTTTCCCATAATAAAGCTTTAGGTTTATCATCAATAATCCAGAGCCAATCCTAGATTTGCAAAACAGATGCTATCTATAATTAAAACACTGAGTTCTGATTGGTCAATACCCTCCGACTTGTCGGAGTAACCCAGCACTGTTGGGTTGCTCCAACTCCGTCTCCGACAATAGGGATCTCCAACACCGACACCGACTTTTGTGTTTACACTACACCAACTTTGCCGGAGTTGGGCAGAAAAGACGGAGTTGGTGTCGGAGTTGGTGTAGTGTAAATGCAGCTTAAGTCTTTGTCTGATTGGGACCCTGTATGTAGAAAATAGAGAGAGAGATGGTTTTTGATCAAAGTGAACAATCTTTCCTTCCATCATCTTTGACTCAACTCTCGACTAGATATTTATATAATGCGTGCTTCACAGTGTAGTAATGTTGCTGATTGTCACAGCTCTTCAAGTACATATTTATGCAATCTATTACATATTTGCTATTATACTAGTCTTGTATGTAGGCTAAAAGCTCGAATGGTCTAGTTGAGACAGCATGCATTAAATATAAACATAACGTGGCCTGACAGCGAAAATAGTGTACAGTAAGATTGAACACTCGAGCCAAAAACTGGCTGTTGTTCCCTCCAAACGCGGTCGGATTAAGCAAAAAGCCGTTCTACTTTGTGTATAAATCCACTATTACTATTGGTGTTTCGCAACCAAAGACACTTCTTTACAACGGCCCCATATAACCAGTCCATTTATATGAATGAGATCTCATTTACAGGGTACGCAATATACGATGCTAGCCTATCTAACAGCTATTTACAAACTTAGCAGATGGATGGCAGGGAAGTAAATCGCGGAACGTTCAGCCCGTCAATTTAGGTGTATTAGGTGGGACAAGATATTATCATTGCGTGTCCGATCTTTCCTTCCACTATCTTTGATTACAATATTTTTCGTCAAATGATAGAAATGGCGATGAGATTTACAGTAATTTTATTCTATAATAAGAATTACATAAAAATTGTATCTCAGCTGGAGTTGATATAGAATTGTAACAGAACATAAACTACTGTGTTGTGTGTAACATGGTCAGTATCGGTAAAGTGAATATCAGTTAGCAAGAAATACCTACTGCATGTACATGTATAATGCCTAACGGACATAACCACTTGGCTATAGTAATAAACACTGTTGTAGCAGCTTGTTTAGAGTTACCCTATCTTTATTATTTTAGCCGAATACACAATATATAGTAGAGTTGTCCTCTCTCTTCATTGAGCTTACTAAAATATAGAGTAATATTATGTAGTGTAATAATTGATAGTGATTGATCATATAAAGGTAACACTGTCACTCATGATTCCCGAATGTGCTGAATATAGAAAATATTTTAGAGCAATTAATAGCATCTGCATAGGCCTGCTATATTAATACAATGTACTTATACAATAATTATAATTTACCTGTATGTTATAAAAATATTGTAGCGCTATTGTAACAATAATGCACATTTGTGTCCAACGGTAAATATTTTGTAAATAATACTAGCCTGGGTTCCAAACTTTCTGACAGGGGAGGGTAGGCTCTAATTAGTCGATCACCATAATAACACTCTCAACCTGTTCTTTTGGTGAGCTTAGAACCTGGACTATTATTAGTACTACATACCAGAGCCATTGAGTACTCAATGGCTCTGCTACATACCAATAACATGGAAGTATAGAAGTGTGAGCAGGAGCAGGTGATAGCAGGTGCTCTGATTCCTGTCTAAAGCTATAATCTGACCACTCAAGTGTTGTACAAGTAGAGTAGATCCTCATCTTATATAATACTTTACAATTGACACACTTGTGTAATACATTTTTTAGTGCATTCCATAAATAATTCAAACCCTATCAGCATATCACTGTAATGGTGAAAGCATAGCATAGTATTATACAACATCCATTATACAACTTGATGTAACAGATTAAGTGAGCTAGAAGCATAAAAAATCTGTATCATATGAAGCTATGGAGAGTTCAATTGTCTACTTGTAAATATAAAGTATTGATTCCAATAGTATCAATAGTAGATTAACAATATATTACATTATAATGCTCAGTCTAGAATCTCTATATGTCTATACATTACACATTATAATCTATATTGTGTATTCAGTCTGCATTGCTATTTACAGTGTAGAGCAAAGTCAAAAATGCGCTACAAGCAAGCTGTGACTCTATTAGTTCACAGATGGAAAATGATGCTCATCAGGGCCCATCCTGCACAAGTAGTTCAGTTTGGATATTCAACCAAAAAATTTTGGGCTTGAATTTTAATATAATTGATATAATATATATTATTATAATCAATATTTTTATAAGGATTGGACTCTTGAGCAACCATGACCTCTATCACTGTTGAGAGCCCAATGTTGAGAAGTATTATAGGTTATGTTAGGGGGTTTGGCCATTTCTTATCTATAATGATGTATTTTTAGCAAGGAATTTATTTTTGAGCAGTAAGAGACTTGTATCAAATCCATGAAAATTCCAGTCCCGGGTGGCCATAATAAGAGGGGTGCCTCGTGTGTAGTTCGCTCAGAGCATGTCTACTGCTCACTGGTGAAGCTTATTTTTTTAAGGTTGCCGCGCTGGTGTAGTGGGTAGCATGTTCTGTTCACCGTGCTAGGCGATTAGGTGCTGTAGAGGCCCCAAGTTCAAACCCCAGTCAGGGACTGGTATTTTCATGGATTTGAAACAAGTCTCTGACTGCTCAAAAATAAATTCCTTGCTAAAAATACATTATTATAGGTTAATACAGGGAAGTTACCCCTCCTGCATTTTCCGTTGTAGCAGTGGGTATTCTAGGGCTAAAATAACATCCATTATCTACAGAGACTTGATGTTCTACTCTAGAACAAACATGTAAGATTTATTTACAAGTCAAATTCGAATATTTGTTGAAAGTTGGGTTCATAAACAAGTAGATGACCTGATGGTTGACTGCCGTATATAACTATAAGTCTCTCACTCGTACACTTACATCACTTTAGTTTATTAATGTGAGACTCTTCTCCTTGCAAGGAAAAAACATATTATGTACCAGGATTGGGAAAATAATATGAACATAAAGATTGCTGACCTCTGTGAAGGAGAATGTAGCGTAACCTTAATTTCAACATTCTTACGTGCAATAAAAAGATATTTTTACTATCTGTTGAGAAATACATAACAATATTCTTCGAATATATCTTGCAGCTAGTGGGCCTAGATAAAACAATATAGGTTATATGTACTGTAATATTAATGATGGAGAGATTAGTGTTATTGTATCTAATATATAATATATTGGAGCAGGGTGTATCCAATTCAAGTATGGCTGGCATTTCCATATAAATACCACCCCCTACATATGGAAATACTTATTAATACCATTACATTATCACTTGTTATATCAATATCAAAACACAGTGTAAACAATCTCCAACAGACATCATATACTTTCGGAGTTGTCTTCTTTCTGTGAGCTTGTACTGCTCATAATATATTCTATATAATAGATAATATTATAGCAAACTAGAACAAGGGCTAATCGATGTAATTACTAGACTCATTCATATTAACAATTGAGATGACAAGTATAGCCAGTTACAACACAAAGGGTCTATTGAATGCATTTATATAATATATAGATTGATACTCTATATATATTGTATTATCTATGTTAGATTCTATACTAAAAGACTTAACGTATTGGGTTATCGTATCATTGGTGTATAGTTGTACACCCAGCAGCATCTACCATCTACAATAATCGTAGAAGAGTTGTATACACGTAAAACTAGCACCTAATAGACATCTACATGTGAATAGATAGTATGTAGCTGGTGGCACATGGTGTACAACATGGAGTAACGAGTAACGCAGAAAGAATGTATCGTTTAATATCACACGTCGTTGCATACAAGAGTAGCAGAAAAGTGGAGTCAAATCAAACACTTAGTGCAACTGGAGCACACTAACTCTACAAATACATTGATTTATACTATTGACACACGCTGCGATCGAGAAGCTCAACTTCCTGTGGACAGAGAGATACTGTATCACATCGGACTATCAGCTTTCTATCCGCTCTCTACCTACACCGTTAATCTATATAATTAATCTACAATTAGAGAGTTTACCCTTTATTAACATTATCTGCACTAATTTCTCCCACCTTGTTTATACAAAGAATGCCTCGGAAATGGCTATACAATACGCAGTATTATTTCACTGTTATAGTCTGTGGCGTGCTGCCTATGGCAAAGACACATCTCGAGCATCAACTTATTAAATTTAAGAATAAATATGGAAATTCTACCACCAGTACTCAAGACCCATATGAGAACTACGACCCTCTGGATGGAGTTACAACAGCACTAATATTGGGTAAGTTATAGATATGGTACATAAATATGCTTACTGCAAATATTATAATTATTATAGATATTGTTATAATTATATTGCATAATAAACTTACATTGCACATCAACTTAATTAAATTTCTGCTATATGCACATATTAGTGGTGCATGTAAATACGACTTTACAAATATGTAGTTTACAAAACACTTTTTTAGGACAGTACATTTTAAAAATATTAAAATGTCAAAATAATAAACTGTAACTGAAAAAGAAAGATCAGTTTTTTAAATCATAAACATGAATGTGGGAACATGTTGGTGCGAGCGAGTATCTTTATGATGAACAATAACATTTTTATATTTTTATTGACTCCTTATATTATTTCGATGTATATCCATACATCATCATCAGAGGAATGAATAGCTTCAGGATCTACAGTTCACATGTATAAGTAGATATTATAATATAAGATAGCCTTAGTACATTACATGACTTGTAATAATAAATTCAAACCACAACAAGTTGAATAGAAATCAGGCCAAGTTATTACACTCCTCTACTTTCTGTTTAGATTTACTAGTAAATCTTGTTTTTCAGCAGTTTTACAGAGAATTGAAGGAGCAATGAGTCTGAATTCAATGCACATGGGGCAAAACTATACGCCTTGTTACTTTCACTGGGTGATTTACTATGTTTAATTATTAATAACATGTTTTGTACAATATCTAAGTGTACATGTATATGTAGTACACAATAGCACAACCATGTGTAATACTTAGATATCAAAATTCTTAGTAATGAATGATGTATCATATTATTATTACATTGCTGTACATCAGTTTTAGTAGTTAGTTGACGGCTTAGTTATTTTCAGTCATCCACTTTACAAAACAGCGGTGTACCCTCCACCCCACCCCTATCCCACCCCACATCACCAAAGCACAGTCTACATTATAACTGGTCAACTTCAAGCAGATAATGTTGAAGTTTCAACATTTTTTGCCCAAGGTTAGACTTCTGTGTACAGAAGAGCATTCTGATCTTGTTGCACTAAAGAATATGGGTTTGGCATTGGTATATTATTATAATACAATATACTATACCACATACTGTACATTATAATAATTATTAACCCCAGAAAAGATAATTTGCATACATGTAATATTACACATACACATACGTGTACTGTACATGTTTGTACACATGCTGTTCAATTAACATGTTACATAATTTTCAGCTTCTGTCATCTCCAGGTTGTTATAAGTTACAAGTCAGGTGATTAGAGCTACTTATCTATACATGTACACACGACAGGGGGTCATGTACCTACATTATAATATCATCAGGCAATGACTTATACAGTCATGTAGTGTATCTAGTCTATATATTATTATAATATGCAGATGAGTATAACAACGCAGGTCAGCATTGTACCTTATAGACTTTGCTGCCATTTATTATGTAAGATCAATGTTGAAAATTGATTAAAAGGACTACCTGATCATAAACTATTTTCCAATTTCCATTGGGAGGATTAGTTAGGAATGGTCTTCTACTCCTCAACCCATATATTACTTGCATGACCTGAAACTTGGGCTATTCCTGTCTTCTATCTAGGGAAATACATAACGGTTTCCTCAGGACACGGTTACGTAGGTTGTTCTCTGTGTAACCCTCTGGCACCAGCTCGGGTAAACAGATGTAAGGTTAGGCTATTTCTGTTGATATCCTTGTCTTGGGTAATTACCCGAATTCCATCATGGAGTTGTCTTTTCATGTGACCTACGAAATGGCCTACAGGTATTCCGAGTGTAACACTAGTATTGCTACAAGAGAAGAACGTTTTTAGAAAGTTGTACTTTCAATGCATGTTAACTCTAGTGTCTAGTTAGGTTTTTTCTTGTGAATACCAATTTTAAAATAGCATGTAAAATCTGTATTGCAAGATAAAACAGATTACCGCAAAGAGCTACTTGACAGATACATAATACAATGTATTACAAAATTGTTAAAGCCCAACCAGCTGGAGGTAAGCAGAAATCACTGTCCTCATTCATCCGTGCCCACATGCCCTACGCACAACCACAGTTTTCAATGCAGCAGTAGGGCAACTCTGGTACAATACTTCAGATTTATATAACGCAAGTTGTCAAGGACCAAAGGTCCTTTATGGAATTTCATAAGGTTATGGGGGTGTCGGGTGGGGGATGAGGTGTCAATATTTTTCTTCAGTTCATGATGCCCAATTTCAACTATTCTCTCTCGAACACTGAGTAATAAACGATGAGCATGATTACCAATATCTCATGTGAGATATATAATAGAGCTCTTATAATGTCAACAACGATCACTATCTAATTCTTGTGATGGACAGATTTGAGATTTATTTGAGGTGTTGGCCGTTAGTATGCCAAGAAGTAGCTAATATTATTACTAAATAATGTACATTTGTAACATTCTTCATGTATATAAAACTCTGTAACATCCCATTAATGTTTTAATAAGAACAATATAAGCCGTAGTTCTCTAAAATTTTATCAATCTTATTTTAGACTTTTGCAAATATAGTGTAGCCGGAATAAGTCGGCCATTTAACACAACTAAACTACAACTAACCAACTGACATAAAGCTTATAATGTCTTTAGAATTTTAGATTGAGAGTAGACACTGGAAATGAAACTTTACAACCTTAGGTTGAAATTGTTCGAGTCATTCTGTTGAATTCTTGTGTAGCCTGTTGCATCACAATTCACACCAAACCACCAGTGGCTATAGATTGAGAAAGTGGCGTTTCCAAACTATATAGATTTGTATAAGAGTGTTATTTGTGATTATTTAGGTATGACCTACCTCCTGGTAATCATATATTTATGTATAAAATATGGCCGACAAAAGTGCAAAAAGACGTGTTGTGATAGCTGTGTGGAGAAGAGACGGGAACTGAGAAACAGGAAGAGACAGGCAGACGGAGAGTACCAGGATGATGATGGGGAGCAGCATGCAAAGATGCTGCCAGAGCTGAATGTGAAGGACAGATGTAAGTGACGGTTATTTAAAGGGTTAGTAGTGTGGTAGAGACGTCACTGAGTGGACTTGGTTAATATGCATGTTAATAGGATATGGTTTAGGTGGACCTTAAGGTATACAAGATATAAGCAGAGAGTGCAAATTACAACAGATGTGATTGCAGTATAGCATGTAAGTACATGTAAGTGTAAGGAAAAGATAGGTTAAGTTTTATAGGGCAACAAATTTGGGGTATTTATCTGCTTCTTGTATAGTTACGACTGGAAAATGTTGGTGTGATCTAATATTTTGATAATGAATAATAAAACAAGCCGCATCTTTTATATAGTTTTGATTTACTCCTAATATTTCAATGCTTGTCCAAACATCATCATCAGACAAGCATCAATTTCAACCCGTCTACATATCGGAGTAGAGAGAGTATAGCTCAGAGTACTACAATAATACATGAGTTTGTACTGTGTAGAGTATGTAAGTAAAACATACTCTTATTTTGGCTGTACATGTATAACATATAGGTTACATGTACATGTACATAAACAATTATTATGTAATTAGTGTAAGAATTACATGTACAAACATTTCATAAATGGCCATTGGTAACTGGACGTTTCACAGCTAATTTGCAAGTTAGATAGGCTTATAATTTATCAAACATACATGTACATGTACTTTTGCCAACTGCTATTTGCGAACAGTCTCACATTAACATGTTGAACACAATTGGTACTTGGTAAGGCCTACTGTATAGTATAGTATACACGTATTAATGTCTACCCTCGCATTGTTCATACCTTAGTACTTGCCGATCCAAAATGGAGGAATCAACTGTCTGAAGCGTACCAGCTCAGCAAAGAATTGGGTAAATTTGCAACCTAATTTATTAAACCCAAAGCTTAGCCCTGCCATTTTATTTCACCTGCATCTGTTATCTTTATTCTCATTAGTGCCATTATTTTCTATAAAACATGATTTTATCACAAATAACCTAATATCACAACAGGTTTGGGATCATTATTTATTTTATATGTTATTCATATTTTATACAGTAATATAATTATATTTATCCACAACATAATTTTTCGGCAGCACACACATTTATGTGTTACATAATAAATATGTAGAACAAAGGAGGCAAGCAGAGCAATGTTCACGATTAAAACTGGTGCACTTTGGGAGATTTGTGAACCCTAGAAGACGGTCCCTTTTACCTCTCATTTAAAACTACGTGTTGTGTACTTACAGTACATTACTAACTTCCACTAAGATATAGATCAATGAGTAAAGGGTGTGTGAGGTAATGTTGTACTGAAGAGAGTTGTATAATGTTTATGCAAGCTACAGGGTAATATATCATAGAATTCCAACAATAATACAACGGAGGTCATGTACATTTAAAATGTTGTAACTATAAGATCATAGCCACATGTTACAATATTTTAAATGTACTATTGTTATAATTCATGTCATTTCATCGACTATGGACATACATGTATACATGTACATTGTATATGTGCACCGTATGTTGTACTTGTTATTGCTTTAGTTTCACAGTTTTTTTGCCATATTATTTATTACTTTTAAACCAACCATTCTATGCTGTTGTATACAAGTTCTAGGTTAGTGATAATGCTAGGCACTAGAATACTAAAAGTATAGACAACTCCCACTTAAGCGTTTGTGGAATGTTTTGTGGGCGTCGGAACTCTACCTCTCCCTTCCTCATCTATAGACACTATTACTGACATGGGTTTAGGTTATTGAGTAACTTATCGTATTCTCCGCGCCGGTGAAGTGTTGAGTGGAGCTCAAAGTAATTAATATAAAATATGGATAACATTGGTTATCTACTTTTAGGTATTCCGATAATTATAAAAGGGGAGAATACTCCAGCAAAGGTTGCAATAGACACACCAACAACATTGCACTGTAAACCAGAGGCTAAACACACAGAATCTACGGTGAGGTCGGTTAGTACACCACCCGTACAATGCGATACATACACTATGTTGCTAACAGAAAATACCTCCCGTCCATCTTTAGTTAATAGACCAACAAAGTCAGGCAGCATACACAGTAGACAAAACAGCCAGAATCAATTGCTACCTCCATCAGCCAATCAGGTGCTGAGGACTGCTCAATGGGTAAACACATTGAATAACAAATCAATAGATAGTACAGATGAATATTTACCTTCAGTGATTAGTAGGAAGTTATCCTCCCCTAGCAAGTTGGAATTCCTCTCTATATGTGATGAGACGCAACCAGTGTGTACAACAAAGGTGGAAATTAATCATAGAGCGGGTGCTGAACAGGAAATGAAGAACATAGTCAGTGATCTCAACAGGAATATACCTGGCGGCAGCGGCAGCAAAGAGCTGATAGGTCGGGGTGAATATGAATGTAGAAAGGTGGATCTCGCAACCTCTGAGGTGTGAGTCTAAAGGAACGCCAACACAGGAGGCCATTTGCTCAGACAGAGCCTCATTCTAGACCAAGGCAATGCATCATTTGTAAAGACCAATGTGTTGCTCTTTCCAAAAGCTTGATATTGTTAGGTTCAGAATGAGGTTCCATCAGACCTCTTGAGTAGCCAGACCTTAGGGTGACCATTGCAATATCCAGGAATGACATACTGTACATGTAGCGTGTTTCATAGTTCCAACACAATGCAATTTTTAGTGTGATATGCTAGTATAATGTTGAACTACATACATGTAGATGACCTATATACATGTGCAGTAAATTATATTCCACTTGTGATTTTTATATTTACATGTACATTATTTTTTGAAGAATTATTGTTGTCATGAATATCTCTATATATACGCAATGAATTTTATATTGTTTGTTGTTGATACTGCTTGAATGAAATTATTTTTTATAGTTTTGTAAAAATATAGATTGATAAAAAGAAGTGAAATGGTGACAATGTATATTATTTGTATGTCTACAAGTACAACTAGTGTGTACTAGATACATGTATAGATTATTTGTATTTTGCCATGTTTAGTTACTGGCATACTGCCATGTATTTTGCCAAGCTATTTAACAGAACTCAGAAGTTGGATTTTATACGAGTTCACCTTCCATGACAGGAGTGTGTGTGACTTGATCTTGTGATTCTAAGGTCTACAGATCAGCATGTTCAGTCACCATAGCACTATCCTGTCATTTGGTCTTGCATGACCAAAATTGGAATTCCTTTCTCACTGTTTCCAGCAAGCATTTCAGTCTTGATAAGGTTACATGGAAGGCTGTTCACAAACTATTTGCTTGGAATTTATAGCATCCGTGAGGAATAGGATCACCAACTAGAAAGACTTTGAGATTGATCATTTTAGAGAGAAAATAGGCAGACAACTCCAGGTGGTGGAGGTTATCATGTATTGTAGTAAAGGCACCAAATGAGATTGTCATAAGTTAATAGATGATATTGTTACAAATATTGAATAGGGAGGTACAAATGTACCATGAATCTGTATTAGAACTAGTGTCCATAAACGGAAGATGTTAGTTGTTGTCATTAGGCTGAGCTTTCCTAGAGCTACCTGACTGTATAGTTAGTTTGATACAGTGTTAGTGACTGATTATTGAGAATGCACACAAGATCACCTTTCACTAATTCACTAATTACTAGTTGTACCCAGTAATTATGCTTATGATAAAGTGACATCTGGCCAATTAACAAACAATATATATTTATATATTAAACATTTAAATAATATATTCATAGTTCATAAAATCGATCAAAATAGAAAGAGTTAAACATGGAGCAACGAAACAATACTCGTTGGCGTTGAGTCATAGTGGATATCATAACGCATTTAAAAGTGTGTCCTATCAAAAGTACATTTAGAGCTGATGGGAACCTCGGTTAAGTTGTACCCTAAGCTATTTAGCTACAGTGAACGGATGGATGGCTTTGAAAAAGGTAGATGGAATAAAAATAAAGAGGTAATTCCGCTTGTGAAGTGTTTGCAATAGAGGAGACAACTCCTATATCAACCATGATTATGCCAACCACGGAGCACAAACTACATGGGGGCACTGACAAGTCCAGCAGGTCCATGTCCTAGTTGTTGACCTCCTACTGTACTCTCCAGAGGCTTGAATCCCAGTTCCTCTGTCGGAACTCCAAACATATTTAGTTTAGCTTCATATGTTCTCATTAAGTCATTGTGAGCTTTGCATACTCGGGCTAACTCGTACTGTAGATCCTGGAATGTTTATAATACAAATCAGTTAGACATCTATGACTTATATACAACATTCGTTATGTGCTATATAATACACACCAACAATATGTATGATGTACGTAGGTACCATATGCGTGTACAATGGTATGATATAGTCATGGTATGCAACAGTCAGTAGCCGAGTAAACAGTAACTTCATGAGACAACATTACAAACCTTTATAGCAGAGTTCTTGCTGTCTAGCACGTCCTCCAGTTTCCTTGTAACAACCGTAAGAGCAGTTGGGTCAAGGTTAGACGCAGATAATACCTCGTTCAGTTGTGCCTCCTTCTTTTCGAGTGTGTCGGCAAGAGCAGACAACTTCTTCTCCAACAACAAGTTCTTGAAGTTAGATTTCTGCTGTACTTCGTGAATAGCCTGAGAGGAACATCAAATTTAGTAGACTCAGTACTTAACTAGGGAGTACATATTATATACATATATATAGAGAAAGAACAATGGGTACAAGGCTTCTGTGTATTGAGAGAGTATGTATGTATGTAAGGGAGATAACTACTTATGCGCGACCAAAACATCATTTTACTAGAGAAACTACACCAATGGAATTTAATTACAAGAACAATATATTACATATAGATGTAATTTCATACCTTCACGAATTTAGTGTAAAGCTCATCTCTCTCTGATTGTATCTTCTCGAACCTCTGCTCAAGAACCTCATGTTCCCATTGGAGAGATCGAAGGTCCTCTTCCATTACCTGACAATACAGTGGCGACGTGTTAACTAACGTAGAAATTATTTGGTGCATCAACGGTGTATAGTTTCGTACTAAGCAAGTAGAATTAGCATGTGAAGCCTACCTTTATTCTACGTCTAGTAAATAGAACAACTTTACTTCTAACGGAGGATTTCAGCAGCAAAAGAACAATGCTCGACAAACATATCACCCACTAGTTATGCCAGCTAGAATTGTTATGCATTTGCACTGTTTTTGTAGATACTGTTTGTCAGTTTAACCGAACCTGTAGGTTTAACTGGAAGTGAGATAAAAAGTACAACTGCGGACTACCTTCAATCGAGCCTTCGCGTTTATCAGTGCCTGCTTATCTTTGTCATAATTGGCTAGCTGTTTCCTCAAATCTTCAACTTCCTCTCTTGCCTTCTGCAGTGGTTCGACAAGGCGGCGGTTTTCAGCCATTACTTCATTCATCTGCTTCTCCATCCTCTCCTCTTTCTTCTTCATTTCCTCGACCTTAACACAAGAATGGCATGAGTATCGCATGCTCACAGTGAATGTACATAAACAACTACAGAGTCACAAGCCAACAGTAGCGTGACTCCAAAAAAAGTTTCAAATGTAGTTTAACCTCAACTAGTGTTAAAAGACTATCACTAAAAATATATAAATATTGTCAAATCATCAAAAATATTTGAGAATATGGCTGTCGAACTTTTGCTCTGCCATTCTCCTGTATGACATGATGGAGTCAGAAATTCTTTCCACCATCAATCAGACAACATGCAGAGTAGCTGTGAGTGAGTTAGAGATTCACGCTAATAGTTTGAATCTAACTACTTAGATACCTGGTCTTTGAGGGTGTTGATCAACGCCAGGTTATTTAGTGTAATATCATTATAGTAGTTCTTGATGTCACTAAATGCCTTCTCATGGTTCTTCATCAAAGTATTAATTTGCCCATTCTTTCTTTCCTGTTGAACAATAAACAGAACAATATGGGCAACTTCAAACTACCTGTATACAGAACTATTTATGGTGGTGGATGGGATAAGTGGTAAATTTGTAGATCAGACGATTACATGCTCACGTCTCACGAAGAAGGTGACATACTTCATCAGTTTGTGTTACACCTAAAGGTCTATTAAAAAGTTAATATCGTATATATGTGTGTGATTTATACAAACCTCGATCTCGTGGATTTCAGTCTTTCGCCTGAGATCCAGTTCATCCCTCAACGCTCTCATCTTCTTTTCATATTTGTTTTCGATTTCCTTTGCTTGACGCTCAAAGTCAGCTCTGAGGTCAGTAATCTGAGAATCGTGAGTCTGCAAAGAAAATATTAGTTCACCAGTTGTCAATACATATGTATACTAAACATACTATGCTATCTAGCTTTGCTTAGTAGAAAAGTTAAAGAAATATGCATCACAGCATATTGATATTGGTACTGACACAAAAACTGCTAACTGTTATCCAAATTCATTAATGTTAGAAAAAAATAGATAGCACAAGAAGCTTACCTTTTTGAGATTTTTAATGATATCTTCATGTGCAAGCTCCTGTTCTTTGAGCTCAACTTTTAATGACCGTTTGTCTTTTCTTAAAACAGTTTCCTCACCCCGATGTTCATCTTGTGTCATTTTAAGTGAAACTGTGTTTTGTGCTTTAAGTTCTGAAATGTTATTTTGATGCTCATAAAGCAAGTGCTTGACTTTCTGCTTGTAAACCTTGATTTCTATTTGATGCCTTTCCTCAGCATCTTCCATTTCTCGGTCTTTATTTCTCAAGTCAGCTTTCTTTTCATCTAACTGCCTCTTGGTAATTTCCCAAAAAGTGTTGACCTTGTCTCTTTCTAATTGAAAGTAATTTCTTTCTTCTCGTTCACGATCTAATTCTTCCCTGAGGCGAACTATGTGCTCCTCCAATTGTTCCTTGGACATTTCTTCAGTGGAAATTCCATCAATAACTGTCGGTGTCTTAGCCTTTGCAGACTTTTTACCCTTCTTCCCACTTCCTTTCTTCTTCTTAGGAGGCATATTTAAAACTTGACTATATTTATTATAAAATTAAGATAGAATTTCCTTTCAATATAAAAAAAAACCAGTCGATTTTACTCGTGTCCCTCCAATTTCTCAATGCTGGGAAACATTTCTCTGTTGCCAAGTGCAGCTATGTAAGAAGGGTGCCGATTGGTTTATATAATACTTCCACATTCATTCGCGACATTACAGCCAATAGGAATGCTGAAAGCTATTTTCTGCGGCCCAGTAACAACTTCCGTTAAAGTATAAACAACGAAAACCGGATACCGAATTTATGCACGAATTTTAAAATTAAATGAAGCTCAACTCGTCACATTGTAAGGTTGCCATGTATCTCTGGCAGTCTGTCTCTCTGCTATCCCATGAGCCTTAAAACAAGATTCTTTAATGGATGTCTGTTCTTTCTCAATGATTTATTATCGTGTCAATATGATGTCTCTAATACAAACAATGTTTATGTTTTGTTACAATTACAATAACAAATAATTATAATATTAATATAATTCGTCATAATATGATATTGTAACATTGTATAATTAAATCTTAGAATTGGAGACATCATACTGACATGATAATAATTTATTGGGAAATAACAGACATTCATTAAAAAACCTTGTTTTAAGGCTCATGGATAAAAGTGAGACAGACTGTCAGCGATAATAAAATATCTTATTATTAATTATACAAATTGATATTCGATATTGGATATCGAATATCAATATGTATAATTAATAATAGGATATTTTATTATTAATAATCAATAAAATTAAATGTTTATGTTATGCTTTGTTATTTGAAATATATAATTTCATTGTTAAAATAATATAATATAGATAATATATTAATATTTTATGATTATGATAATTTTGTAATAGTATGTGTTATTTTATACAATTTATCATTAGGCTAGGCTTCCTGCGCACAAAGAATCACCAATAAAAGATAATGCAGTATGACATGGGTGAGCATACATCAATAGTAAAAACACTAGAGGTTAACCAGATACTTTACTGAGCAATAAATCACTTATTGAATAGCAGGGTTGCTAGTCTTGTGGATCATGTGCAATTTATCACTTCACTCATTGCATGTTATACTCGTAGAACACTGCAAATTACCAGTTTAAGTAGAATAGACTTTGAACACATTGTTTTATTACCTGTAGCTTGAATAAAGCTGGGTTGGGATTCAGCATAAAAATACAGTTGTTGTTCATATTGTTGTGTCTGGCTGGGTAGCTGAGGTGCAACCATGCAACATATAGGCTATAGACCAGAGTACAAGGGAGAGGGTCAGAACCGGCTGACGAAACTGAAGCTGGGGGGAGGCAAGTCCAATTGAACAGCACAGCACAAGATAATGAATGTGTGATGAACCCCAGGAAATCGTCAAGGCCTGAGTCACACAAGACCCAGTCGTGTGGGCACGACTCCTATAGCTGGGCAGGGCTAGCTGAAGCGGCATCTACGGCTGTAGGGATGGGTTGGAATATTGGGTCCTGGTAGTAGTCATGAGACTGTACCTAGGAAGACTCAAGTCCAGGGAGAGTGCCTGATACCCTACTGTTAGCAGTAAACAGTAAGAGAAGGGATAGTTCAAATAGTAATAGTACTTTAATGAGCAACCTTTTACAAGCAACTGAAGAATGAATGGAAAATTGTGCTCCCTATATGTGGAAATCAGTTCTGGACCGAGGTTAAAAGGTTAATAAGTATAATATGGTCAGTCTCGGACTAAAAGAGTTCCGAGTTACAAGATGTACAAAGCTGTCTCGGATCGAGGTATAAAAAGGCACTGTTACATATGACTCAAAGAGGGCAGTTTACACAGGAATAAACTAGTACAAGTCATACGTATAGTAGTCCAAAACATCAGTAAAGGTAGTACAGTAGAAGCATACAATCGTTAGTGATGCCAATACAACATTATAAATCACACTGTTATGCATTCAGATCATAACAAGGCAATGCAATCAGGGAACTGTCAATGTTAATATGGTAGGCCTACGTGTTGACACAGGACACCACAAGATTAACACAAAGAAGGGTGGAGTTGGCAGTTAATAAAGTGCTAAGGAGAGTCAAGTTTCAACCTCATTACTTATATATCATGTAGATTTTTGGTGGCCGAGTGGTCTAGCGCTAGCCACTCTGGTCTTGCAGCAATGACGCGAGTTATCTGCAAGGACGTGGGTTTGAGTCCCGCCAATGACCTGGAGGTTTTCGCCCCGAAGAAGGTTTTCCCTCTGTGCCATATCGAACTATAATAATATCCAGCTCTAGGAGCTGTGGTGGCCCCTTGACTAGCTCTGCTATTGGGCAGCCACGTTAAAGAATTGTGTCTGGCGCCACGGATATTATTATTATTACTGTAGATAGTGCGGTGAAGGCTCGCTAACATACTGAGAATACCCAAGATTGAGCTATAACGATAATAACTATGCTTTTTACCGTTTCACAACTTATATCATTAGCAATAATAACATGATTATAATAATACTAATAGGATGTTTAGTTGCTATGGGTATCGAGCCATTGCTAAAACTTGTTGGGACTGGCGGACTGTACATTTTATGCTAATATTATATGAAGCAGCTTCCTGTGTACCCTTGTCTACATTTATAGTCTGTTATGGCTACAAGACATAGACGTAGCAGCAATGGCTTGAAGTCTCCTATGAAAGCTATTGATTCAGCAAGCGTCATGGAGATGAGTTCAGATGAGATGAGGAACGCACTTTATGAACGTCTCCACAATAAAGGTTTACTTGATGCACTTAAGGTAACATACTATCAGTTGTCATATAACATACTATCAGCTGTCATATAGCATACTATCAGTTGTCATATAACATACTATCAGCTGTCATATAACATACTATCAGTTGTCATATAACATACTATCAGCTGTCATATAGCATACTATCAGTTGTCATATAGCATACTATCAGTTGTCATATAACATACTATCAGTTGTCATATAACATACTATCAGTTGTCATATAACATACTATCAGCTGTCATATAGCATACTATCAGTTGTCATATAACATACTATCAGTTGTCATATAACATACTATCACTAATTATATAACATACTATCAGCTGTCATATAACATACTATCAGTTGTCATATAACATACTATCAGCTGTCATATAACATACTATCAGTTGTCATATAACATACTATCAGCTGTCATATAACATACTATCAGTTGTCATATAACATACTATCAGCTGTCATATAACATACTATCAGCTGTCATATAACATACTATCAGTTGTCATATAACATACTATCAGTTGTCATATAACATACTATCAGCTGTCATATAACATACTATCAGCTGTCATATAACATACTATCAGTTGTCATATAACATACTATCAGTTGTCATATAACATACTATCAGTTGTCATATAACATACTATCAGCTGTCATATAACATACTATCAGTTGTCATATAGCATACTATCAGTTGTCATATAACATACTATCAGCTGTCATATAACATACTATCAGTTGTCATATAACATACTATCAGTTGTCATATAACATACTATCAGTTGTCATATATCATACTATCAGCTGTCGTATAACATACTATCATTTGTCATGTAACATACTATCAGTTGTCATATAACATACTATCATTTGTCATGTTATCATATACTATCACTAATCATATAACTAGTTATATAATTTACTCCCTACTAATACTAGACTGTTGATAATCTACTGTTATGTGTTTTCTCTTCTGCAGTCACAGCTACGGAACTATCTGGTTTCTGAACTACAAGGGAAAGGCCACCATCAAGGGAGTCAAGCAAGAGAAGACAAACCTACATTAGAACGGAAGGTTCTAGAAAGTCTGATATACAAGTACTTGTGTGACATGAACTGTGACTATACAGTTGGTGTCTTTCTACCAGAGGCTGGTATTACCAAGAGAGAGGTATGCCATATTCTTCTCGATAACAGGCTATGACCTTATACATGTATATACGCCTGTATAATGATCCATGCGTATGGTAACCCACCTATATGATAATTCACCTATATGATAATCCACCTACATGTATATGATAATCCACCTATATGATAATTCACATATATGATAATTCACCTACATGTATATGATAATCCACCTACATGTATATGATAATCCACCTACATGTATATGATAATCCACCTACATGTATATGATAATCCACCTATACGATAATCCACCTATATGATAATCCACCTATATGATAATCCACCTGCATGTATATGATAATCCACCTATATGATAATCCACCTACATGTATATGATAATCCACCTATATGATAATCCACCTACATGTATATGATAATCCACCTATATGATAATTTACCTATATGATAATCCACCTGTATGGTAATTCATATATTAAATAACTTATACGACGCATTCACAACTAGATGTAAATGGAATTGTTACGCACTGGTTGCAGACACACAAATTATGCAGTTTTATCTATTTATAGATGCTAAGTATTGAAGAGTTGAGGAAGTTACTGAAACTACCAAGTAACTATCAAACAGGAAGTGGAGACAGTGGAGAAAGGTCATTGTTACTCCTACTAGTCTCACAGATGCTGGCTGGTCAAGTTGATGGTAAGGTCAGTGAAGAAAGTACTCAGACAGACACTGACCGCATGTTACTCAGTAAGTACCTCTGTACACCATGTCATATCTCATACTGTACCTGTCCTGTCTCATGAATATTATATAGGGTGTCTGTCAACTGTTCTGAGTTGTGCTAAAGCTATAATGGAGGTTTATATTCTCTTGGCACGTTTAGAGGTCGATGATTAGTTCTATGTTTTCCACTCCATTTGCTTTTCTGTCACAGAAAGTTTTTTGTGGAGTATGTGCTATTTTGCACATATCTTACAAATCACACTTTTAACGACTTTCATGTTTGTAACAAAGTATGAAGTATCACCGCTTTATTAGATAAGGTAACTCCTTTTCTCACAGCTGATAGGTTGGCACACATAGACTCGCAATATGCTAACCTAGCCACCAGTTCTCACAGGCATACAGACATAGCTAGCTCTGTGGAGGAGAAACTTCTAGCCCACCAGAGGAAGATTGAGTTGGCAGCCAATCAGAAGGCTAGAGAGGATCTTGAGAGATGGAAACGTCTTGAAGTACAGACAATTCAAGTGACAGAAAGGGAAAACCAATATAGGGAACTGCAAGATAGAAGGAGACAGGTGAGTGTGATATATAGATGACAAGAGGAGACAGGTGAGTTAGATATTTAGATGACAAGAGGAGACAGGTGGGTGTGGTATTTAGATGACAGGAGGAGACAGGTTAGTGTGGTATATAGATGACAGGAGGAGACAGGTTAGTGGGGTATATAGATGGCAGGAGGAGACAGGTGAGTGTGGTATATAGATGACAGGAGGAGACAGGTGAGTGTGGTATATAGTTGACAGGAGGAGACAGGTGAATGTGGTAAATAGTTGACAGAAGGAGACAGGTGATTGTGATATATAGATGGCAGGAGGAGACAGGTGAGTGTGGTATATAATTGACAAGAGGAAACAGGTGAGTGTGGTATACAGATCACAGGAGGAGACAGGTGAGTGTGGTATATAATTGACAAGAGGAAACAGGTGAGTATGGTGTATATACATGTATTACTAGATGACAGGAGGAGACAGGTGAGTGTGGTGTATGGAGCACAATGGTGCGAGAGGTACATATACATGCATATGACACACTGTTGTATGTCTGAAAGCTGGAAGAGGAGTATCGTAAGAAAGTAGCTGCTGTGACGGAGAGAGAGAAGTCACTGACAGACTCTGTCAAGGTCGAGTATGAGACGACCCAGAGGGAAACATTTATGCAGAGACAACAACTTCTACAGCAAACGGAGGAGCTGAGACGTCGTGAGGCCGAGATAAGGGAAGAAAAAATGCATACAGAAAGGTTTGTGTTGGCATCAACTACGCAAATGTTATTTGTATTCATCCATGTATGTATAGGGATGTTTAGAGATACTGTAATTATTGGTGGGAAAAAAGACTTTTGGCCGAGCGAACTTTGCTGGGGACTCGAACTCGGAACCCCCTGCACCCCTTACCTAGGTGCAGTCGCTCCATACCGCTCAGCCATCGGTCTTCTGAGTGTTGAGAGCAATTATCTGAGTATATATTATGGCTTCACAACAATCAGAATACCAATTGACCAATCGGTTTCCATTCTTAACAATGCAAAGAATTTGAAACATTTAATTTATTATTAATTTTAAACTGCAGTGTTGTCCTCTCTCTCTAAGATACATTTTTAATTTTCTTGCTAGCAAATGACATAGCAGTTGCTTTTAATATTTTCCACTGCACTGGTACACTTCTTTAGAGGGTGGGGAAAGAATGAATAAAATGTTTAACTAAATGATTGTGACCACATTTTAGTTTAGTTGCTGTTTGATTGTCCGGAATTGTTGTTTTCTAGAGGGTTATTATTCCCATTAGTTTGTCGATATTCGCTTACCGATCACCATGATTTATCTGATAATAAGATTGAATATTTCGAGATGGTTGTTGTTTCAGCTCTGTGCATGTGGTTACTAATAGCATAGTGGAGTTATCTGCTCTGTATTGCTGTATAATTCACAGCATCTTCATATCTTGCTATTTTAGGGTTTCTTATTGAATTTTTGACTGGATTTTCTTTCTTGTTCTCTCCTTTCTGGGTTGATTGACTGTGTTTTAGTTAGTTTTTATCCAAATGGAGCATCTGATCCTCATCAGTACCAGTTGATTATGTCAACCCAACGCTGATTACTACTATATCCTCCGCCTACTTTCACCTCAAGTATTGCTACCTTTTCACTGTCCCCTCTGTTGTGGGCAATTGTTACACTGAGTTCACTAATGTGTAGTAGTATCATCTAGAAGGAAAGGTACTACACCTTACTCCTGATGTAGTTAGCTCTCTATACCTCTGTAGCTGATTCATTCTTTAGTAATGCTCCTTAGGTTTGGATTTGCTTCCAGTGATATTATTTTGTCTCTTGTTGCTAGGTTACAGCGTGCAAATGAAGAAAAGGTGGAAAAGATGGAGCAAATGTTGAAGAAAAGGGAGGCAGATTTGTACCAGAAAGAACTCCATATGGACAACACTCTAAGGATACAGCAGGAAAGGTATAACTTCCTACAATAGATCTAAATCTAAACATACATGTACATTATATAATATATTTATATTAAATGCTCAACATAATTACATATGGACAAGTCGAATGGGTGATACAGCTTTACATTAGAGGAATATGAATTATATGTTGACATACATTGTAGTGTGTATTGTTATAACTTTTGTCTAGCGTGCTATAAGTCATGCAACTGAACTGTACTTGTAGATGTAGAATGGAGGAAAAGCTGGCATACGATTCCAAGTATAGAGAGCTGAAAGCCTGGGAAGAAAGACTAAAAGGTCTGTCTGCTTGTCTATCTCTCTGTTTTTAGTAAACACCTACTATTAGAAAATACAAAACACACGCTTATAGCTCAAAAATTATGACTGTACACACTTTGTATGATTTCTACAAATTCTGGTAGCCAGTATGGTATTACACTACTTTGTGTTTGGGTATTGCGTGTATCCATCACATTTTTTGTCATGGGCATTTGTGTTTGTGATGTTGTATCAAGTCCTGTAGATTAGATCTGTGACCTCATTTCCTGGCCATACTGTAGACAAACAGCTGAGTGTCGAAAGGGAGAAGAAGAGTCTGCTGACAGACAATGAAAGGAAAGAGTTATTAGATTTGAGGCAGAGTAAGAAAGAACTTGAAGCTCAAGTCAATAAGTACAGTCTGCAGTCATCCGGACTTGAGATAACTGTGTCTGGACTACATGAGAGGCTAGCTAAGGTACTTGACTGGGTATATCACCATATCAATACACTGGGTATAGCCTCAGTTCCTATTCACTCAAGTTTTAGTGGGCACGGTTGATTAACCCACAGCAGAGTGACACGTTGTGTCGGATTTTAATAACTGGTTTCAGAGAGACAATTTTTCCGATAGTTGGTTCACATTATGTTTCAAGCTACATTCCTGCAATAATATTGGTAGCTATCAAACTTATGAATTGTTACTGATATTTTATATAATTTGCATATATTTGATCTCCTTTTTGATGTATACTGTAGGTATAATCTACATGTTGTTATCTTCTCTTTCTCTTTCTGGTAAAGTCGTTCAGTCATTGAAATATCACACTGAGCACGGTTAAGTAGATGCCCGAGTCATTAGTTACATAACTGGTTTACTTTCAGATGTTTGACTATGAAGTATTGAAGGAGAGTAATATATCACTCAAAAAAGACTTACAGATGACTAAAGATAGACTTGACACTTTACTCAAGGAGCACTGCTTGCTTCAGGTACGTAATGGGTATCTCTCTTTAATCATATGCATAATGTAGTACTTGGGGTATGTGTCCTAATACAGTACTGCATGTCTAGTACAGTCAAGTACAGTACATACAATTATATTGCAAGCAAGGAAAGTATAGTCAAATACAATGCACTTTATGCAGTCAAGTATCGTACAGTTTTATACCGTACAGACAATTAACTGTGCTGTCTGATATAAAACTGTGTTGTGGAAAACCGGCACCTGGCTAGACATGATTAATTACTATTCTCAACGATGTCCTCTGCAGGAGAAGTATGAGCATATGATGATCGATGGAAGAGAGAAGGCAGGAGTTGGAGAGATCATGTTAATCAAGACTCAGATCCAGAAAGAGAGAGACAGAGCTCTGGACGATAAGGTTGGTGGTTTAATTAGGAGATGGTACAATCAAGGAAAGATAACCCTTATGTACCCAGTCAAGGGGAGATAACCCTTATGTACCCAGTCAAGGGGAGATAACCCTTATGTACCCAGTCATGTGGAGATAACCCTTATGTATCCAGTCATGTGGAGATAACCCTTATGTACCCAGTCATGTGGAGATAACCCTTATGCAGGATTCTGGTTGTGTGACTCACTTGGAGTTATGTTGCATGTATTTGGTGATTCATGGCCACTTGCTGACACTCTGTGACATATGCTGACACTCTGTGACACTTGCTGACACTCTGTGACATATGCCTGAAGGTTCTACTAGAACATCGACTGAAGGAAATGGAGGCAAAGTTTACCGAGCAGCTTCACAAGAACCAGATGATGACTAAAGAGTTTGAGCTACAAACAGACAGACAGAGACATATGAACAAAGAGTACGGGGAGTTACGTAAACAGTTTGGTAGTGGTAAGTTAATAGCATTGGACATTTACATTGTTGCATAATACTATATTACATATATTCATCTGTATCGTTACGTGATGTTATGCTATGTACATGTACATTTATATATCCTTCAACTTGTCTGTAATCAGCCGTCTGTTTCACTTTGACAGCTGATGCCTCGCTAGGGTCTCGGCGACGCTCATCTCCCCTGAAGGATGCCTCATTCTACGATACAACATTCAGGCAGACACTTCCACCAGAGTTAGCTCTTGATGCTGATTGGCCAGCAGATATATCGTCAGGTGCCGAAGTGTCTACAGCTACTGAAGAGAGCATTGTAACAGAGACACGGAGACGACTTGACCATCTTACTACTGAGGCAGAGAACTTACATTCAGCATTTAAGTCTCTCACCCGCCAGACACCTGCTACTTCACGCTGTGGTAAATATGTCATATTGCTAGTTCATCCACTGAGCCTTTCTGATGGTTGTATATATAATTCATTTACTCCAACATCAGGTGCTCATAAGGCATGTAGAACTGGTGTTGTTTGCAGGTAGCCATACATCAGTTTTCTCTCCTTCTAAATCAGCACGGACTGGATTGAGTGAAAATCATGTCACATTTAAACCAACTGGCAGCTTGCCAATCATTCCTAAAGATGTAGTATTGAGTAAAGAAACGGGATTACCTGCTGCCTCTAGACCTATGTCCTCAAACTATGACACAATGCCTTCTACACAAGGAGGTAGTACTCAGTTAGACAAAAATCTGCAAGTACAAGAATTAATGTCAGGTATGGTTTAGTCGTATCGTATAAAGGTACGATTATATTTTACAACTCTACGTACTATGTATTGCGTGCTTATATACTATGTACTATGTAGTAATGGATATATCCCACATATGTGCTTAGATATGGCAACACATTGATGTTGCATCAGAGACTTGCAATAGGTGACGCTATGGGATTCTATTGGGTGAATTTGTACGCCCAAGAATTGTTATTTGGAATAGGAGTGCAGTGTAGATTAGTTGCAATAGTTTGCAAGTGCTTCCTGATTGGCTAGGAAAGGTTCCGCTGGTAATCCATGACCATCTGACTATTTGCTAACAGTGCTCTCATGGAAAGCCTGTACGCAATGTTTACTTTTGACAAATTATTTCTGTTGTAACAGAAACTCATTCAGAGTAGCTTGAATGGAGGTCGTAACCTGTTGAATTATCTAATTGCTCTGTTACTCTCTTTTGAGATCATCCTAACTAGCTCAGAATGTTAGCTGAAGACGAGGCGGGAAGAAGCCAAGTGTTTTGGATGGATTGTTATTAGTTCTGTCACTCCCAATTGAGTATGGAATAGGATGGGTGTCACAAGATAGTAGTACTTGTGAGAGTTCGGTGAAGTCACTGTAATCAGAGATAATCAAGTGACACACAGCTTGGTCTATCTAGTGCAGAGAAGATGTAGTGTGTAGTGTAATGTATCCCTGTTTATTGCTAAAAGTTCTTTTAGCAATAAACAAGGATACATTACACTACACACTACATCTTCTCTGCACTAGATAGACCAAGCTGTGTGTCACTTGATTATCTCTGACTACAGTGACTTCACCGAACTCTCACAAGTACTACTATCTTGTGACAATGGGGTTGTAGACTGAGGTATATACGATATATTCATTGTCAATTGTTGGTGAAGTTGGTCATGCTATGAATACAGATGACAGGTTGAGAGGATATGATGCGGACAGGGAGGCATCTAGTGGATATGATGTTCGAAGGAAACCTAGTGATAGTGTCTCTAGTCAGGTCAAGGTTAGTAGGCGTTACAGCTACACATTCACTAGGGTGTGTGTTTATAAAGTTGTATAACTCAGAGGCAATAATATTAACATTATTTTGTAATTATATTTTGGTTTTATTTTTTGGTTTATTAGGATACGGATATAATGAGTCAGGCGGACCAGTTCAACCGCCCCACACCAAACAAGATGCAGACTGGTTCCAGTTCACACTCTAAAGTTGTACAGGATCCACCTACATCGTTGGACAGTCGGTGGAAAGCACAGCCAGCCTCTATAGCTCCGCCCATGCCATTGGACAGTCAATGGAAAGCTCAGGTGCCTTCTGAAGCCCCTCCTACTTCACTAGACAGCCAATGGAAAACACAGGCAACTTCTATAGCTCCATCCACGTCATTGGACAGCCAATGGAAAGCGCAGGTGCCTCCTGAAGCCCCGCCTACATCGTTAGACAGTCAATGGAGAACACCAACCACTTCTGCAGCTCCTCCCACTTCGCTTGACAGCCAATGGAAAACTCAGGCAACTTCCATAGCTCCACCCACTTCACTAGACAGCCAATGGAAAACACAGGCACCTTCAACAGCTCCAGCCACAGCACTACAAGTTGATTCTGACGTATTGACTGGCAACAGTGGAAGAAAGAATGTACAGGTGAGCAATGCTAAGGTCAAGGACAAGACTCTATGGTTACTAACATAGCATGTTGATCTACATATATGTTATGTTAGTGAAGGATAATGTTCCGAACTTTTTATGCTTAACCAAAAATAATATATTATATCCAATTGAAATCTAAGATGGTAGAGAAGAAATAGCGGTAACTCGCATTATAACCTCTCACAAGTTCAGACACCAGAGAGTTTTGGATGTGCTGTGCATTATTATTGCTATTCTACTGCATGCAGGCTAAAGAGGAGGATGACATGGCTGGCATTGATCCAACTATGCAGAAGTACATGAAGATGATTCAGAAACAGAAGGAAGAAGGGGAGAAGGTAAGAAACTAAGGCTGAGATGTTAGCCCTGGTCTACACACTGTGTTATACTTGGTGGTTTCTCTCTTCAACTCCTATCTGTTACTCAGTTTATTAGCTTCTACTTTTCATTAGTTGATGTTTTGATAGGGTCACGTGGTGTAATTTCTTGAAATTATTATAACTTAAATTTGTTGTTTTGGGGTTATCCGTTATAACATTTAATTGGAGTCAAGTACTTAGGACTCACCAGCTGTACGTAGTGTGTAGTGGTAGTACACTGTCTGTAGGTCCTGCTGTCCACACCTTGATCTCCAATGTAGTAAGCTGTGAGGCATAGATTCTGTTTCTGTCGTCTGGACTGTTAGTCAGTGGTGTAGACTGTTAGTCAGTGGTGTAGACTGTTAGTCAGTGGTCTAGACTGTTAGTCAGTGGTCTAGACTGTTAGTCAGTGGTGTAGACTCTATTTCAAGATCTAAAACGAGATAGTTGTTCCCGCATATATCTTTGCTTCTTAGTACGCATTAATATGAGTTGCTTGGTACATCCATTCATGCTCCACACGCTGCACACTGTTGTAATTTAGTTTAGTTTTAGTATTTTTGCTTTAGTGTTTATTTTGTTTTTTATTAGCGTATATATTTGTATAATATGTAAGTGTAATGTCTATATTGTTGTTCACTCTTGTCACTGTGCATAATTCTATGTTTACAGTCTATATACTGCAGCCTATAATGCTACAGTCTATAATACTGCTGTCCCTTGTTTACTGCTCATTCTCACTTGGCAACATACCCTCTCAGTCTACACTCAGTACTATCTACTATTTGTACTGTCACAGCTAGTTTATTCAACCAATCATGTGCCCAATATGCAGTGTTAGTGAATCTAGTTAGTAGTTATGTTCTCTTTCCTACTAGTATGCAAGAGTGGATAATTCCTACATTATAGACTTTGGTGTTGCTATTTTTGTATGCAAACATTGAAATCTTGAAATTTTTTTAAACAGCCATATCATCAAAATTCAATATGAGCAGTCAAGCTTTGCTAGACCTCATGGGGTGTTCTAAAGGAGTATATTTATGCATAAATTTACTCAATATTTTTGTTTAGATTAAAAATAATTTTTATATTACAATTTTTGCTATTTCTCTGAAGATCATGTAAGCATATACATTTGATACTATACTACAATTTGTAGAAGAAAGCAGATCCACCAGTCAAGGCAGCGTTGGACTTTGGTGATGAGAGATCAGTGTCTGAAGAGATCTCTTTAGTTAAATCAGATAATGGGTAGGTGATAGACATTATAGTTCACTTATATAGCTCACTGTATTGTACACACGTGTATGTTGGTTAGTTTTGCTACGTTGTACACAGATACAGCTTTTACTGATCATGTTACAGGGGAGCAACGGATGATGACTTCTGGTAATTTTGATCTGGACACATCAGTAGTGGACACATCAGTGGACAGTACTAGTGTGGACAGTAGTACTGCGAACACATCAGTGGACAGTAGTAGTGTGGACACATCAGTGGACAGTAGTAGTGTGGACACATCAATGGAAGGTGATGGACAGCCAATCATAGGAATAGTTATAGACTGTGATATACTCTATTATACTTAACTGATATTTCTTAGTATTTATTATAATGTATCTTATGCTGGACAAACATATAATTATTATTTATAGAGTGAATGAAAATAAAACATCAATAGCTACATGTAGCTTCATAAAATTCAACAGATATAAGACTAATCAACAAATACATTAATAACAACATAGATGAAATCCACTATAGATATAATAGCTGGTAGTATAGTATACTATTTGCCCGTACCACTAGACTAGAAAGTACCATAACACAGTGTGATGTACATCAACAGTTAGTAGCTGCACACTCTCCACTCTCAGATCTAGTTCTGTTTCTTCTCCTTCTTCAAACTGTTACACAATTGTTTAATTCTGGGACAGAACAGGTCTTCTCTGACTGTACCCTTTTCATCTACAAACTTGGTAACCGACTCTTTCAGCTTTGTCTCTCTGAACTCTGAAAACCCTGTACCCTCTTTATATTCTATAGTTAGCTCATATATGTCATCGTACCTGTAATTGAGTATGGTGTATTAGTGGTGAATATGTGGTAGGTAGTAGATGTATGCTAACAAGGCATGTGTAACCTGCAAGTGCTGGTAGTCAAATTCATCTTTTGTGAAAATGTGTTATTATACTGGTACTGTGATATCATATACCTCTCCTGGATGGTACATGTTTATACAATGCTGTCATAGCTCATGCACATATACTGACTGCTGACATACACATGCAGGTACTACTAACGCGTATATGCAGGTGATGTAATATTAACTTACTTGTTCTGTTGGGAAGAGAATCTCCAAACACTTGGTGGGTCTATACCAGCTTTATCTTTCTCTAAACCAACGAAAAATATTCCTTTTTCCTGCAAGCATGGAAAAGATGACAATGAAGTTTACAGTATGATGATAAAGTGGTGGCGGGATGGTGACAGTGTGAGCATACAGAGTATAGTGAGAGTTGTGTTACCCTGAACATGATATAGAGGGTGAGTATATAGAGTATTATAGTGGCAGTTGTCTTACCTTGAACATGATATAGAGGGTTAGTATTCCGGAGACTATAAAGTAGGATATGGAGCAGAATATAAGGACTGTGCGTGATGCAGGGTACGGGTGTAAGTAATCCCATACAACTGCGTAACCAGCAAACGCCACACCTATTAGAGATAGTAATAGTCTACCGTTCATCAGACTGTGGTCTTCGTCACATTTAAAATCATCTTTCATCACCTACAACACCATGGCCATTAGTTTTAGATACTATAGGCTACAGTAGTACATGCGTTATGCTGAACACAGTATTATTATGACTTGGAACTGTCCAGTGAGACCAGTTGTCAGTAACCCAACCTTCTTAACTGCATCATCCAAGGCATTTTTCACAGCTGTGGCATCCCATTTGTCAACCTTGGCAGGTTTGTGGTCACCTTTATCCTCAGTCTACAACCATAACAACAGCCTTGAATAATGGATATAATAAAAGGAGTGAAAACTAAAAGACTTCACCCAGATAAAAGTGACAAATAGAAGGCAACAATTTGAAAATTTGGCTGTTGAGTGTAAATATTGTAACACTGGAAGATACAAATAATCACAACAGTTGGTAGCCTTGAATAACATTGTGGATGAAAGGTTACGACAGACTGCCTTGACATAATTCCAGATGGTAGATAGGCTCATTCCTATAAACAAGTCGGCAACAGAGACAGCGACCTATTATACAAGTTAAAAACATCGACAGAGTCAGTCACGTCAACACCTTATGTTTGACACCATCATTTAACTTCGCAGCATTGAACGCTTAATGAACATCAAGCCTTATCCTCTTTCAAACAGTACCACCACTCTATTGGATTGTTAGTCAGCAGAGCCTGAACTCTTGGGCTCTTACACTGCATTTCATCCTCACCTAATAGTTGAACCAACCAACTCTGAATTTAGTAAACCAAACTAGACTTTGCAAAATTTCTTTCTACAAATTTTCAAAGAGCTTCGGTCATCTAATACATAGTAAAATTAAAACCCGAGCCAAGAAAAAAATTATTCAAACGTGTAAATATCCAGGGATGAGATTAACGCAGTGTAAATGCTATTCACTTGAGCTATTCCCTGGTTTGAAGTGCTGACTTTGCAATGATCAAGCAATTAGTATTAGAAAGATTAGCTGTTTTTGTCTGTTCAAAAATTCATTTCGGTTGTTCTACTAAATTTTAATAAAGGCTATAGGCCTAAATAGAGCAGACTTTCTTTCTAGAGTTGTATAATTATAATTATAAATTATTAATTTATATAATTATCTCAAACTTATAGTCTTGAACACTGTGTTATTAACTACATAAAACTTTTTGCTTAAATTTCAAACCTGTAAGCTACTAGCCTTGGTTCTAAATGATGGAATCAATATGGTAACCATAAAAAACATGGTTATTCATTAACTAATAAGCTTGTACGCTTTTATTCTGCTTCTCACTTTGGCAAGGAAAAGTTCAGTAAGCATCATGCCAATGCTAGTTATCATATCTGATACATAAGAAAACTTCACACAAACAAAGGATGTTAATTTGACCTCACTAGAAGAAGAGAGAGTCTAACCGAAACCAAAACTCAACTATGCTAGGATTGCAGGACCTCAAGCCAAGATGGAGAAACCATAGACTCACCCTGCTGACAAAGATGCTAAACGATGAGGACAGGCATAGAGATCTGACCTCCGCGCATGATGAGATAATTAGCTGCTTGACACGGAAATACTACAACAGCTTCCTACTATGTACCATATGCGACAAGCACATGCACAAAGAACAAAATTGATAAACATAATCATAATGAAAATCGCAAGAAACCGACGAATCTCAAGGTGAACATGGCGCTATGAATTCAAACCAATACTCTTCATAAACAACATTACGCTGCAAAATCTAAATCACTGTTACTGTAATACTTCTACTGAGATAAATGGTATGAGAGAACGAAATAATATACGTATATAAAAATATGACATGATTACTAAATGAATGAATCCAATAGAATGGAGCATGCAGCATCGTCTGGGAAACAAAAAAAACGACTGTGTTATTGTTGATTGGACACAATAAATTCTAATGATAGTATTTGACATCCCACCACCAAAAGACATAACACTTTAAATTAACCTTTGAGCTCATGTTGTCCAGGACACCGCACACACAGTAAATTATAAAGAAAAATGAAATGTTTTCATTTACAGAATGTGATTTAAACGCTACGTACCATTTTGAACCGGAAATATACTCTCGTTAGCACTGAATCAGCAAAGACATTCTCGGTCTATTTCTCCATTTGAAACCAGAATTTATTAAAAAAAAAACAATTATTTTGTTAATAATTTAGCTATTTTTTTTAACTAACCATAACTCTACTCAATGTTTTATAAGAATTGGCATTTTTCTTTGTTTTGTTTATTTATTGGTATTAAAGCTACTAAACAATTTCCACAGTAGTACACCCACGGCCGTGATTTGATACGATCTATCGTAATTTAATGTGGTTTAGCATCCTTAGACCGATCGTACTTACAGATATTAAGTAGGTCTTAGCATTCCGTTGCTTGGAGGATCTCAGCTCATTCCAAACTAGAGAGAGAATTGGAAGTTAGATAACTAATCTAATACTTGTAGTTGTAGTATTTGCAGCCTGTTGGTTTGTATAAAATAAATAGTAAATGCTGGTCAATGTTAAGCTATCCTTTTATATATTATGCTAATATCTGGAAATTTTTTTTATACTTAGATTTAGCTATAAAACTAATACTTTACTATTTACTATACTTACTCTAATAATTATTTATTTTTAATTTTATATTTAATAAAATATATATATAAATATGAATTTGTACAGCAAATTAATAACATGCAGTTTAATATAGATAATAATAATAAATATAATATAATTTTAATTTATTGTAGTAATGATTTTCATTTAATCAATAGACAATCAATCAATAATGGTTATTGATTGATTGTCTATTGATTAGATTAAAATTAATTTGAATTTATTGTTTATTTATTCTAATGATATTATAGTACTTTATTTCAAAGCTAAAAAGCTAAAAAATGAAATATTACTGAAGTTGATCAATATAGAGTTCGCAGGGATCAACTCCAACTACCACTTCACTGCCTGACCTGCACTTCACTGGCATTACCTGAGATTGGACAAACTCTAATAGCCTGACTCCTGGTACAAACTTATAAAAACTTAAATATAATGTAACCACAATGTTACTCCACCACACTGTACCAACCACAAAAAACATGAAGTAAAGGAAAATTACATGTATATCTATAGTGACAGTCCCAGATTCAATTGTTGTACCTATTTTACCGATGGTAATCTACCCTAAAAGCAGAAATTTTTAGCGGAAGAAAGTTTCGCGAGTTTGCTAATCCTGGAGTATTTTGCGAGTTTGACCTTTCGCGAAATTTGTTTAAGTCCCTATATTAATGTTTAAGCATATTTCAGCATTAGAAACAAGCTCAGCTAAGCTGTATATTTACTCAGATTTAAACCCCATTTACATAGATGGATGGTCTGCTTAAACCAGTAATTATTTAAACCATTTTGAAAGCAAAATTTGATAGCGATGGAAATTATTCGCTGGTTTGTCTCTCCCTAAATTCGCGAAAGATGAAACTCGCAAAAAGTATCTGCTTTTAGGGTATATGAAGTATGAAAGCTGATACAAGTTAGTTCTAGACAAGGGGGACTTCTGTTTTTTACCTCTTAGACTATTAGTGGATGCATTTTGCCCCAGAACACAGCTTCAGAGATATTTTCGACAGTTTACAACTAAAGCAGCTCCAGACACTAGCATAAACATCATCAACATGAATGAATACCTGCTTGATTGATGAACATTGCAGTTATACTATTACAGTGTGTCTATTTTATAATCATAGTAAAGCCGTGTTTAGTCACTTAGTCACTCAGAGTGCTTAGTCTTTATCCCGTAATGCAGCCCATCTGTATAGATATAATGGGAGTTTATTACTGAATGTTGCTTCTGTAGAGAAGATTGTGTTGTCGACTACAGAACCATGAGTGAGCAGCTCAAGTACATCGTTCAGGAGTTGAATAGAGCACCATTTAATAAGAGTTACAACCTTATTAGCTTTGATGGCCTGGAGACCATCCCACTCATCCAAGTTCTGAACGATGTGTGTGCAGAGATAGAATCTAAGGTATGTTAGCAGTGCAGACGTCAGTCTTGTTGGCTTAGTTCTGGTCACTGGTTGCTATGATCGGTTCTATTGATTTAAAGTGCAACTATCGCCTAGCCATGCTGCATATCATTAGAAAGGTCAGAAAACGCTTATTTAAGTATTTTTGCAGTGTTTTAGCTTAATTTGGAGTTGTTTTATCCAAATGGCTTTGAAATTTGCACAAACCAGAATATTTCAGGCTATAGTAGGTTATCCCCTCTTGGTTGTAAGAGAGAGGATAACCTACTATACTCTGAAATATCCCGCAGCTACAACAGGTGCAATGACGTAGCCACAGTAATTATAGTATATGGTTATTCTGTTGGCACTTGTGCAAAACCACAAAGAGTTGAAAGGTCATGCCATTATAACAGCAGAATATTATTATACTCAAGGAAATATTCAAATATCCAAGTAGTACAGCCTGCCATAGCTATTAGGCCATTACTGCCTAGTTCTATAAATTCCCAATGATAATAACATTATAACAGTAATTATTGTTGGTGATCTGATGACATTAGTAGGGTGACCATATCAATTTTACTTACACGTATGTGAAATGTACAATTTAGCCCTCTCCCAACATATGCGAAGGTATCTATGTAATTTCCAAGGTTTTAATCAATTTTTAGAACACAAGTTGGTATTTTGGGGCATGTAGATTTACTATTCCTACAATATGAGCTACAAAATCCGGCATGCTAATAATTATACGCTGTGACTTGAGGAACGTTGGTGTAGCTGCATAACCACTAGTCAAAAATCCAAGGGTCCATGTAAGTTGAGTGATTCATAAAATACATGTAAGGTACTGTACCAAGTCAAATAGGATTTGACTGCATCTACAATATGTACTACCATAATGAATCCTGGTTGAATAACTAGATTGGCTTGTATTCATCTACGTGTACATGTTGTATAACCAACCATATTTTTACTTCCAAATAGGCCTACCATTTTAGAACATTACCAAGACCATTGTTTTGTCTTTTATTATACTAAGTTTTATTGATAACCATGTAGTAATTAAAAACAATCTTTCATCTGTGTCTCTTATTATGCTCCTTCCTTCCCTCCGATCTTCTCTGTCAGAACAATCCCTATCGCCAGGTAGAGTTCTTTGTGTTGACATCAGGTGTCTGATAGAGAGGAGGTAATATTCTCTATCGATTTCTCCACATAATCTACAAATTATTATAAGTTATTTATTAGTGAGCAAAGGGAGGCTATAATGTAGAATGGACCACTACAACTAGCGTACAATCAGTGATGTGCTCTTAGGTAGTGGTGATGCTAATGAATTTAGCAAATGCCATTTTGACTTGGTCTACACATTGTTCCAGAAGTGTTTAGCAATTATAATAGTTAATTGATTTTCCAGTATTACTTCGAAACAATAACATCATGGTGTTGAAAGTTTTTGTGTCTATCAGCTAATAGCTCTAAGCTAGGCTAAAATGTGGCTTTCATTTCAACTGACAAGAGGTCACTACAATTTACCCAAGTTTACACAAATTATAAAATGGGAGCAATAATGAAAAGTGTATCTACCTGCATCTGCCTCTTCTACTGAACCTTATAAATTTAATCACTGGTAAATTTTGTGCAATACAACAATATGGTTAGTATTTGGAAGAATTTGGCTTGCTAATAAACTACTTGTACTGTGAATAGCCCAGACACATGTACAAGTAATAGGTGCTTGTTAGTTAGAGGGCAGGCCTTACACATTGTGCTGTAAAGAAAGAGAATTATCTTTGGGCACAGTAATTGTCTGAGCTAAAAAATAGAATGCTTCTTGTGGGTATACGTGGCTGTAGGCAACATGATTCTGACTTCTGCTCTGAGAGCAGCTGAAATTCCAATGTATTTTTGTGGGAGAAACTACTTCCAAATTGCAGTGATGGGATCAGATATAATAATTATGCTATCTTTGCTAGGTCTACTCTAAGCCTACAATGCATTTTCTCAACTTCTAGTGCTATTTACAAAACATAGATTTTCCAAAATTTGAAAAATATTTTATAGTTATTTTTGTGGTTTGTTCTGCTTGTATCAGTAGTATGAGTATGCTAAACCACTATTTCTGTTGGCAGTTATAGCATAATGTAGAAAAATATTCATGGTGAGTTGATAACAGATATTATAACAGGATGTAACATTGTTTAGTCCGAAAGTTCTCTATGTGTAATGGAGAATAATAAATGGGATACAGAATAATGCGAGAAGTGCTGTATAGAGTCATGTAAATATATTATGCTGTGGCTCTCATGTAGATTTCACACAACATAATGAATTGGGAGAAAGCAGTGCATTTCATATTGTTGTAGCTTCGCTTTCATGTACATGTATAATGGGTTGTTGAGAATTACATGTAGGCAATATTGTTTAGACTTAGAGGCATTCAGATTTTAGGCTTTGAGCTGGATGCTTCCAAGTGAATTTTCTAGACAACAATTTGTAATTTGTGAAATTTGTACTTTACATCCTCACAACACATGGCAAGATATTATGAGGGTTTTTAAAGAGTAAATTACATACCGGCAGGCTTCAAGTTTTCTGTCCTGAGCTGCTGTTATTACCAAGATTATTACTGGTGCTAGCTGTGAATGTAGATAAGATCCCAGGATAATTGGCGTGGAGTTGGGAGCTCTCAGGTGTTATTTCAATAATTGAGATTATGGCCCTTGTGGTGATGAAGCCTAAAATGTATACAATAATTACATGTATAATAATGTTGTGATACATTATTTTGCAACCATGTTAGTAGTATTCATATTATTAATCTGCCTGTTTGCATAAAACATGTGTAGGTGCAAATTAGAGCTATGTGAGACAGAGCTGTATATCTGTATAAAAGAACAGTAATATAGCACCATATAATTGTAATAGGCACACATGTAAATAAAAATAGTGGAATACAGTACATGTAATATTACGATTTAGTAATGAACATGACCTACCTTGAACAGCTAATCTTTCTTCTTATTTCTCAGCTGAAAACTTTTGCTATATATTCCAGCACCATAATATTGTTTACAGTCTGTATGAAGTTGCAGTTTACTGCAAAGTTTGACCAAATTATCTGATTTCGCTGAATACTAACGCAAAACACATTTGAGTAGTGTGTACTGTATAGCTATCATGATAGTTCATGGTCAATCATCCTGCAAGGTTGAACATTGTACAGCTTCATGCTTGTAAAATATAATATACTATCTCTATAATTTGTGGTCTGCTATTGCAATTAGTCAGTGGCTGGCAGCAACCAGAGCCATTGAGTAGATGGCTCAATGGCTCTGGCAGCAACCATATCACCTTAGTGCTCATATAATCAATGCAGTTGCTGTTGGAGCATGACTTATGAAACTAACCACAACTTGACCTACTTCATGCAGTGTCTGTCAAAATAGTTATGTCCTGTTATTGCAATCTTTCTGGAGGTGGCAGGCAGAAACTGAGAGCTGATAACTTCAAATTGTATGAAAATGACAACCATAAAGTCTATCATTTTCTAACAGACACACCCCTCAGTCATTTTATTGTGGACACAACTTCACAATTTCATTAGAAAAAGCAGGTTTTTCTCTTTTCAATGATATGCAGCATGGCTAGGTGATAGTTGCCCTTTAAGTGTACATTTACACGATGTGATAAACATCTTCACTAATTTTAGTCCATTTCCCTACTAGTCAAAAGTTGCCCAGTACAAAGTTAAAATAGCATGTCATGTAGCCAATGCAAAGTACTGTTTGTTGGCCCTGATAGACATACATTGTATTGTATGTCATGATGTCCTGTCATTGTAGCCGTCTGCAGACATCCGAGATGAGGCTGTTGATCAAACCGCACTCAGACTTTTTACTTTCCTTAGAGTTCTGAAGTTTCAGCCTTTAAATAATGATCAGTGAGTATCGGTACATGTAGTGTATGTCTATGGTAACTGTCTATGTCTATGGTAACTGTTGGTATTTAATCATGCTAATGGGTAGTCAAGGTGTGCAGGAGTGCTGAGCAATGCTGAATGCCTATTAGCTTCTTTATTATTAGATTGAGTATATATTTTCATTGCATAACCAACGTTTCTATCAACCAACGTTTATAGAGGTGGATTCAAACAAGCTCTAGTGACAGGTGAGAAACCTCATATATATGCTGCCATAGAGTGGCTACTTCAAAGGAGGCAAGATCTCAAGAAAAGAGCTTACCTTGCCAAGTTCCTCGTCAAGATAGACGTTCCTCAGGACATCTTACAAGACGATGCTGTCAATGACCTCTATAGTCAGGTACCATCTTACTACTGATCTTTAAATCTCATGTCACGCTAAATGCAATATAGAATTTCATAAAATCCAAAATTAACAATCTATTTATGAACATAATTATTATGCATGATCTAATATACAAATACAGATGTTTATGCTGCATGTCTCAGACATGTAAGGAGTTGTTGAGCTGCAGTATGAAATGTTACGTATTGTAGTATGAAGTGTTACGTGTTGTACTATCAAGTGTTACATACGTATTGTAGTATGAAGTGTGTATCGAGGATTTCAAGGAAGCCCACAAACACAGTGAGCAAGCTAAGAATAGTGGGTTCAGCACTGTAGAGATCAAAAAGGACATTTCGTCTATGGAAGCAGAGAAAGAACAGGTAAAACATAGATTATTTCTCCGCTACCATGGCGACCTATGACCTTCAGATTGTTATTACCATGACTACCTATGACCTTCACATACCTTCGTTGCCATGACTATATATGACCTTCAGATCTCCGTTACCATAACTACCTTTAACAACTGGGATGCTAATAGCCAACTCGGTGCCTAACTTGGCTCCAGAAAATGTGAAAACCATTAGTTTGAAATGGTTTACAATTTTTATTAGAATAGTAGCTTTGAATATTATTTTAGTTATAATATTGTCACCTTTTGATTTTGAACTATGCAAAGCATGGAGCGTGTGAGTAGTGATTCTTAAAACAGAACCAGAGAGCTATAACATGTTTGGAGTTGTCCTCTCTCTTACATAAAACAGAGTGGAAACTATAATAGCAGTATACTTATGGCTGTTTACAGTGTACTTACAATACTGCTGTCTAAAGTTACATTTCTGTTGGCTATGTCATAGAGGCTTACATGACTGTGTCCTGGCAGTTTGAGTTAGGTCTATGACAAATGAAAAATGATATGCAATGTTGAGAATACAAGACTTTCTGGTCAATATTGTTTCAGTAGGTAAGCTTCATGAACATAAACTGTTATAGAATATGTACCTGTAAGTATGTTATGCTGTAAATACGCTCAACTATCATACAGTAATGGATTAGGGTGATTGGTTTCCCACACTACATGTACTGCATGTTACACTGTAGATTGAAAAGAGGATTGACAAGCTGAAGAGGAAGGTAGACAGTAACCCTAACAGTGCAGCTATGATAGCAGTAGCCAGAAAGCTCAGGATGGAGAAGGACAGAGAAAATAAAATCTCTCAACAGCGTATGGACTTGAAGAATGGCGTACGTTTAGTTTACTCTCCGTTGCCATAGCAACTGTTCACCATTTCCTGTGTTCTTGTGTTTCACTGAATCTAAATGTTGAAGTTGTTTTTATAATAAATGTTTATCGTCTGTAGATCCTTCAAGGGGAACAGAGAATACAGAGACTGCAGGAAAAGCTGCGAGACATGAGGCAAGCCAGCGTGGGGGCAACTCCTGAAGGTATTATAGTTATATTGTCTTATAAAATAACCATATGATACATATGCTACCAATACATCAGAGATCTGATTTATGCTTCTTCATAAGTTTTTATCTAAGTAAACAGCATTCTCTAAAGAGTTCAGGCAAGTGTTCAAGTTCAGTCACAGTTACAGTTTAACACTATAAGTGTAGTTCCCATCACTGTAATGTAAGTGATCACAGTACATAATTTATAAGTAGCTGTACATTGTCTATGGTTATGTAGTGCTGTAAGTTATAATATCTAGCATATTGAACTTACATGTAGCCTGGGCTTCTGTGGTATGATACGCCTCGGGGTAGTACTGGTATATTATGTAGCCTGGGCTCCTATTGATAGGGTTGTTCCGTAAGTTGGAGGAAGAAGTAAAGATCAACACGTATATGGTGGAGGATAAGATTCCTAAGGAGTTACAGTCAAGGAAGAAATATGTGCAGGATCTACAGAAGGTTGTGTCTGAGCCAGCTATGGGGCAGGGAGACCTGGATGAGCTGAACGACCAGGTATGTGTCCATTATGTATGTGATGTACAGTCTTAGTAGGATATTAGTGTCTCTATTGGACTACCCTATGACAAGATGCATGCTATGCATCTACCACGGTGTAATGGCTGGGCTTTAGCCAACAAACTTGTTCAATTTACATCATTTTTAAGAACAGGCTATCTGGAAATTGTTTTATAGCTATTCATATAGGAAAGTGTTTTATAGCTATTCATATAGGGTTGCTGTAGTGCATTTTCGATTGAACTGTTGCGTTATGTTATCATAACATATTGGATTTATCCACTGTTGCTTATGTACGGTCAATGGCCACAGCTAAACTTTTTAAAACGACCTTCACCCTTGCCCGTGACCTGAGCATAGTATGTGTCTATTAACTAGTGTTAAATTTTGTATAGATGTTATACATGGTCATTATTCATAACAGTGTATGAAAGGTGCATACGGTTGCATTGTGGTTACCTTTTATGTCATGTATTCCAGGTTGTAGCGTTGAACTCAGAACTTAACCAGCTCTATGAGAAGAGAATGAAAAGTGGAGATCCATTGGACGACAAGCTAACTGTCTTTAGACAGCAGGTAAAAATCCATTCTGATAGTTAGCGTGTCACATTTGCTTAGAACAAAGCAATTGATTAACCCTACTGATGAGACTGTGTTGTTGTTTGGAAGCCACCATATGTAATGGGTAATGTTATATATGTATGTATTCACATAGCTCCCCTCTCTTCCTAATTTCAGCAACTTTTCTTTAAGCAGATTTTGTGGAGAAATCAGTTTTAATTACCGCAGAGGCCGGAATTGACACATTAGAAAATAACTACACATTTTCAGTCACTATTTTATAGGGGCAGTGATTAAACGCTATGTCAAGGCTGACTAACATTTACTGTAGCAGGAATTCCGCTGTTGTAGTAATTTTTAGTAACAGTGAGGTCTAGTGAGACGAGATAGCTCTTGGCTACTTTTGAATTGACATTAATTATTACTTTATTATTATTACTTCATACAGTGTTTACCACTCAAACATCACAGCATATCTACTGTATCCTGGTGACACCAAAGCATACATTTTACATTATATAAATGCATATACTGCCTCGCATAATATTTACAATGTATATACTGTGTTATCAGGCACAAATCGTCAAGAGGAAGAAAGAGGCTGCTGCCGAAGCACTAAATGAAGCCAGACACGAACTTCACTCTCTCAAAGCTGAGCTGGCAGAGAAACAAGCTCAGCTGAAGGAGAATGATGGTCAGGGTATCCTTAAAGCTGACGATGTAAGTGAAAGTACGGCTAGTGTTAGATTTGTCTTCTAAGTAGTTGTCGGTGTCTTAGCCTGTGAATCTGAACACACAATTGATGTAGTGAAATTGTATGGCATGTGTTGTAGTTTCGAGTATATGTCAACAAACTGAGGAGTAAATCCACAGTCTACAAGAAGAAGAGACAAGTTTTGCAAGATTTAAAGGCCGAGTCTGGAGTCGTAGATCGTACATTAGCCGTATTAAAGAGCAGGAACGCACATATCAACCAGCACCTGGAAGCTTTGGAAGCAAAGAAGGGTGTGTCTGGATACAGGGATACACAGGAGGAGCTGGAGAAGGCAAGTGATGTCAAAGATTCTAGTGATTTTATAGGACCTAGTGATATCATAGGTACTAGTGATGTCATAGGTCCTAGTGACGCCATAGGTATTGCTATTAGTGATACTATGTAGAGGCTAATTCTATGCATTGTCTGCAGGTTTCAACGGTAAAGAGTGAGCTCGATGATATGAAAGGTAGAACTCTGGAAGACATGTCCGAAATGGTGCAGAGGTTCAACAAGAAAATATCCGAAAAGAAAACCGACTTGGCTCCAATTATTAAGGTGGTAAATCATTGCTTCTTTCAACATGTCAACACTTTAACATGTCAACACTTTTATATTTCAACACTTTAATTAATATATCACCACTTTCGAATGTCAACTTTTCATTATATCAACAGTTTGATATATAAACACTTGAGTAAGTCAGCACTTTAATATGTCAACACTTTTCTATTTTGGCTATTTAATATATTGGCAGTCACTTGTGTTGCACTGATGTAATTCACCATATTGAACGATTTTGTGGCATTTGCACAATTACTTGAAAGAAAGTGTTTTAGTATCTCAAATCAGTTACTAAGCATCCCTTTTCATATAACCATTTGTGACCAGTCCACGAACCGTAATGGGTTCAATACAGTGTTCCCCAGGGATGTGGTGTATGTGTTTCATTCATGATGGATATTTATTTTTACAGGAGTTGCGTCCCCTGAGGCAGCGTCACCAAGAGGTCTTACAGGAATATGAGGCAGCCAAGTCTAAATATGATGCTGCCGCTGCCGGATATGAGAGTAACAGATCAAAGATAGAATCGGTAAGTTTAAATTATTTCATAAATATTTTCTTGTTCAGTAAACCCTTGTGATAATTACATGACTTGTAACATGTAGAGCGATAACTGAAGTAAGTGTGGCATCTCAACTGATTAGTTAGTTTAATTATGAGTCATCCTGGAGAATGGCTCATAAGTGACTCATTTATGTTCTTTTAGTCGAATGGAAATGCCACATTAAAATTCTAGTTGGTTCTAGCGGCGTAGAAATGCTAACCCGCGGGCTAACTTGACTATCATCAAGGTTTATGCTATGTTATAAAATTATAGCCCGTTGTTTACAGGAAGTAAAAAGTCACCGAGAGGAAATAGCTGCTGGAGAATCACGACTCTTTTATCTCAACTCGATGAAGAGGATTCTAGAAAATCAGAATCAGCGAATAAGTGATGAGATGAAGTCATACATGTCATCGGATCCACAAGAGCGGAGGAAGTCGTTCCGGTGAGGGTTCCTGATATATTACACTTACTGTACTAATACCATACTAATTTTCCCACTAAACATCATCTAATAGCTATTAACACTACGAATGAGAATAATGTGTATTTGAATAGTATCAAATACTTTCAATATCATGGTTATGCTCATTGGTCTACAACTGCAAGTTGTTATCTTTATATCTATTGGTCGTTTATTGTTGCCATAGATGTGAGTTTGATTTAGATGTGTTTGCTCTGTATTGAAGGGAAGACAACTTCACCAGCACCAAGCTGGTTACCCGTAGTTACCATTTTTAGTTGATAATCACCAAAGAGTAGCTTATCACAGACATATCTATTACATCGTACAATGATGCATACAATATGCATTGTATATGTTTACTACTAGCACATGTGTATTACGTCACAGTAATGCACACTTTTATATGTATGTGTAATTAATATGGTGGGAGATGGGTGGGTATAAGGAGAGAGATTGGTTTTAAACATCATATATATTGTAGAGATCGTGTATATTGTAGAGATCATGTATATTGTAGAGATCATGTATATTGTAGAAATCATGTATATTGTAGAGATCGTGTATATTGTAGAGATCGTGTATATTGTAGAGATCGTGTATATTGTAGAGATCGTGTATATTGTAGAGATCGTGTATATTGTAGAGATCGTGTATATTGTAGAGATCGTGTATATTGTAGAGATCGTGTATATTGTAGAGATCGTGTATATTGTAGAGATTGTGTATATTGTAGAAATTGTGTATATTGTAGAGATCAGTATAACAGAAAGATCCAAGAACATGAGACACTAGGCAAGAATCTGAGAGAACGCCAAAAGGCGGTACGGGAAAGTCACGTCCCAAACATGAAGCAAATGAAGATGTGGCAGGATGTATTAAAACTAATGGAAGCTAAGAAGAGGATAGCTAGCTCAGGGGAGGCAACTACCCATACTGAGATGAGAGGAGAGGTTCGAGGTGATGAGGAAAGACTGGTCTTATAAACATTGGTTCTACTTTCATAGACATAGAAACTTGTGTCTAGCTATTAGCATGACCACGTGTAGACATTCCTTCATCTATGGGAATACATCCTGTCGCAGTGTAACATGGTGACATCCATTGCAATCATATTCTGTACTATTTATCGTTAAAATATAAACTCCACAATCTGACTCGATAACTTGGGTTAAGTATAACTTGTTAACAAAACTGTAGAGGGCCATTTCCATCACATAACTTATAGTGCATGCAATAAAGAGAGTGAATAAAAGGGAGTAAACCCCATACAGACAGTGTAGCCTTGATTAGTAGTCATTACTAGTAGCCAATACAGACTGCCCATTATTGCATCATACCTATTCATCACATCACATTACATCAGAAACCAAATTAACATAATATAGTGAAAGTGAAATGTGTGTGGAACCAAAGTGTTACTCCTTGGTGGAACTAACCCATAGAGGTAACATGGGAGATAACTCTATGGACTAACCTACCGAAGTTCTAGGTGTCCCAATGATTTTATTGATAGCCAGTATTCCATAGTTATATACAAGATATAAGGCAGACTCTCATTAGTTAGTGGTAAAAGAAATAACACAACTGAATCGCCTGTGCTATTGAGTAATTGTCTTCTCTCTTTCTCAACGTGATAAGGATAGCCAACTAAACAGTATTACCTAGCAGGTTAGACACACTCTTGGCAATACATGTTATTGCATGTAGTGGGTGCAATATATAATGGCTTGGTTACTAGTGTACTACATAGTGTACTATGTGCATATTTCACTAGCTAAATACAACCTAGTTGTGATGATCATTATAAGCCCACTGGATAGCTCAGATATAAATGTAAAGACCAGCAAACATTATGGGACTTTAATTCTTATTATTGTTGTAAATATCAACAAGCAATCACGGTTATGTAAAAACATACCATCTTACAACCGGGCACATGTAGAGTCAACAATGACTTTTGTATTTTTTTTAAAAAGTGATAAAAGTACCATTTTTAGCTCATTGTTGAATTTTTGGAGTTCAGCATTAGAAAAAAATCCATTGTTAGACTTGCAAGTTTCAGTGGTCTATAATTGTTGTATTACCAGATTTACGAGTGAATTGTATTAATAGAAACTGATACAAGCGAGCATGCCTGGAGGACGGCAGATGGATTATGTATGGCTGCACTTTGATCGTTTGAAGGCAGGTAACACTGGATACAAGGCTAGATGTAGAAAGTGTCACATGACCATGCAAGCCATAGTCTGCCGTATGAAGAGACACCATGATCGGTGCAAGGATTACACGCCCCCTGACTACAGGACTGCTGAACACAGGCCAAAGGCTATACCCATCCCGATAACCCCTCATTCACCTCCAGTTACGATAGAGACATCAATGGGGAACATTGACTCTATCCCGACAACGTCAGAACAGTTTAAGATATATGCAGATGCATCTACTGCTAGCACATCCCACGCATGTAGCTATTCAACCAGTTTAATTAAATATCCAGTTTTATCTACATTACAAACACTGCAACCTGAATATCAACTACCTGGAAACATACAGATACAGAAGACCCCCAGTGTCAGTGAACCTTCTAAAGAGAAAACAGTAAATATTGTCATTTGTGTTCATATCATCATTTGTAAGCCAACCCAATAGGATTACGTGTGCAAGCATATTATTGGTCATTTTATCAACAAGATTTGATGGTAGTATGTACATGTTCTCAACAATCTCCTTTAGTTGATCAAATGGGTGACATTGTGGTTGTTCCGATAATCAGCAAAATTAAAGGTGGAATGGTTTCTATACAATTGAATTATCTGTGCACTGGGGTTGGGTGAAAGTATGAGAATATAACACTGTTATAATAACAGGGTGTTGTTTACAGGTAAATGTCCCTGTGACTGCTGTCGACCTGACAACCAGTAAGCGTAGAGCACCAGAACAGATTAAACATGGCGGAATACAAGATGAAATATATCATTGGTCCAAGCTTATGGCTAGTGATCTACGGGCAGTTTCTAATCCATTGGTAAGCACATTTGATATGACAATGTTGATTGCTATAACATTTATTCATTCATGTCTCTTGATGACTACTAACATGTACATATGCTTACATGTGCATATCCCTGCCAGCATACCCTGTCCATGTACATGTATACATAGTGCTAATATGCAAGCACGGATGAAGTTGTCCTCTCTTTATGTCTCAGTTGTGGGTCAAGTTCGATTGTCACACCAATGTCTGTTATTTTCTATAAATTTCTTTACAAACATGTGTTACTCTGGACTCTATTATTCTAAGAAGTCACACACAATTTGTTCCTGCATTCCTGTATAATACTAAGGTAGTAGATAATCATGTACGTCTATGTTCTATACTAAGAAGTATTACTGACTCACTAGCCGCATAGACGACTATAGACAGGCTTCGCAAGTGTATAGTCTGACTGTAATAGATTGCAGGTACAATGTTGTATGTCCATCTATATAGAATGCAGCCAATGTTATAAATATATTGTATATAGAAGAGACGCAGACTGATGCATTCTATTAGCTCAATGATCCTGGATGCGACTGAGGAAAGATCCACACCTAACTACCAGGTCTACTTTCCCGTGAAACAGATGAATGGACTATAAAAAACTGCCAGCATGACCACTTTCTCATTCATGGCACTCCAGCTACTATTGATTACATTAAGAAATACATGATGTCCTCTCAATTAGAAATACGATGGGAGACAACAACTTCTCACTATGCCCTTCATTGCATAGAAACGTAGAAGTATGGCTTTGTATTCCTTGCTCTATGTGTATACTCTATATATAAGGGTGATAGTTGATAACTCTCTGATGTCTGTAATTTCATTTTATCAAATGTGTACAAATAAAGCGATACAACACATTAACTACTGTCAGATACATTGTACATATAAACAGTATTTTCAAACTTTGTCCATTACATAATTTGTGAAAAGTTGAGAAAAACATTCTTCATGAAGTAAGTAGATAGTTCAAATATGCATAGTGTGAATTACTAACAACAAGTTTGCTTCTGTACTATGTCCGATCTCACAAACAAAAGTTTTTCCATGGGAGAACTTATTAAATTTGCTTTGCAGAATTCATTATTGCGTATACAAGTATATGGTCTAAACTTACCTCCAGTTGATCGTAGGGACTAGATGCACCAGGCACCCGTGCCTTGGTCGTCTAGGGTACCTATAATATATTGGGCTAGTAGGACTAGGGCAGGATAAGATGTGGTCTGTGGACTCTAGCATGTGTTTGCATAAATGATAAATTCCAAGTACATGTACATGTATTGAATAAGCAAAGTTAAAGGAATTGTAGTTGTCTACTCTTGTCAGTCATAGCAGCCGAGAAACGAACTGTAACCGAATATCAAAGATAGTCCACTATCTTTGCGAATATCATACAACTGTTGTGCTTGTCCTTGGGCGGAGTCAAGATAGTGGGGCGGGCAAAATAGCGGAAGTACTGCAGTATACATAATAATAAAGCATTTTCAGAGCATGTATTTCAAAGAACCAAACAACATCAAAAGTATAGCAGTCAAGTAGTTACATTGTAATAGTTTGGAATCTACATAACTCCATTCACTACCCAAAGAAGGTACATAGGTAACATTAAAACAAATCAATAATTTGAGTAGATTAGATAGTTATTTATTTTCACATTGATTTTATAACAAAAAGAAAAGCAATTAATATTAATTATAATTTTATATTATAATTATAATTTAATAATTAATTATTATAATAATATAATCATTAGATTATCTATCACTCGTTACTCACTCGTCGTTGATAGAACATTCTATTATCACAAATTGTGCAAGTTGAATGCCTCATTACTAACAGTGTGCTACAGTGAAAAGGTCAATAATACAGCGTATCGCTGATTTACTTTTATTCGGGATAGCCAATTCTTATATCTCGGATTGTTCGAGGGAGAAAACTATTATGGTATACATTGGTTGTGGCAGAAATTGATGTTAGTTCGCCTCTGGCTGCAGCTCTGGTTGTCATGGTTGTTTGCGAGCGGCTTTCAACAATTTCATTGTAACTGGAGGATAGTGTATTGTGGCTCTCTTCATCTTGGAGAATTTTGTGAAGTAAAGTCATTCGATGATTTCGTCTCCTACACTCGAGGGGTACTAGTCCAAGAAGATTTTTGGCTGCAGTGACACTTTGATTATCATAAGGATAAATAATGCCGTGGGTGTAGCTACTTGTTATAGTAAAGTATAGTAAAAGTAATAGTTAGTCACTATTACTATAACTATTTACTACACCCATTAGATTATGATTATTATAGTGATGTATTTTTATTATTTTAATTAATATAAATAAAACTATTACTATTATAGTATTTTACTATATAATAAATATAAATATTATATTTAATAGTTATATAATATTAACAATTATCATCATTATAGTATAATGTTTCCTATTATAATTATTAATTATTACGTTATTAGGTTAATTATAATTATTAATTGTTATATAATTAATATTGGTATGTAAATTTCCAATAGTTCTAAAATAGTTGGTTAGATCATGTTGTTATGATTATGAATGATTGTTATATAATACAGTCATGTATAATATTGGTTTATTATATAAGTCGGGAGCAGCCGTGGCCTAGTGGTATGGTCTCTGGACTTCATGTGGGAGTCCCAGGTTCAATTCCCATAAGGGTCATTGGTGGTGTTAGGAAGAGCATTCAGCCACAATTGCTCCTGTGCCTCATATAAACTTTGCCATTGGTGAAGTGCCTTCTCCACCCCAAACTAGAAACAATGCCGATCTCTTTAGATCATTGCTTTCTTACCTGGGATTAATGGCGGGAAGTAAAATTGGTTAGTTTTTTATAAGTCGTATTGATATTATAATTAAATTCTGCTTCTGTGCCCGACTGACCTGTGGTACACCGCACTCTCTAAGATCAGATGTTACCTACCGTAACATGCTTACTCTGTTCAGTGTCAAAATCTCGCTTTACCAGAATAAGCGTATCCCAAGAAAGTGCTCACTAAGTATATACTCAGCTAACGGTTATGTTGAAGAGTTGTACTACAGCATCAAGCCTAGGAGATTAATGTTTTCTATTAGAACATTGAGCATCGTAAGAATTGAACTTGAGTGTGTACTACACATTTCTAAACCTAAGGAAGTGAGAAAGGTTACATTGCTCTGCAAAGGATGAAAATCTTCATTAATATAGACATGGTACATGTAGTTAAACGCAGCCGACCTCACCCAGAAGTTGGCTGGGATGTCATCACATGAGATTAGTGTAATTATTGTGAAAGAACAGAAGTAAGTGTAGGTAGTCTAAGCCAGGCTAACAACAAACATAGGCTATAGTAAGTAAGATGAGATGAATTTATGAATATAGTAGTCTGGGAAGATTTGGCTGTTAGTAGCTGAACTGGGACTATCCATGAGAGGGGCTTGAGTTATTGGCCTTTGTATTTTCATTGTAGTTGAATGGTTTTATCAGGTGCTAGCAGGTTGAGTCATCATCAGGTTGGCATCAGTCAGCAGTCGGAATCTATTGATTGACTTAGTGTTTGTTTTCCGCTGTACACAATCGCATACCTATCTGTAGTCGCTCTCTCCAGGGTCTAACCGCTTGCATGGGACCAGGATAATAGAATAGTCTCAAAAGTCATCTGTCAGAATTGTTAGTCTTGTTGCCGTATTGCTGATATTCCTACGAGTTGCTGACATTTTCACAAATCGATACAGCTTGTTCACATCCTACTGGTAGTCTCATGTGACTTGATAAGTACGTACATCATGTTGTAAGGGTTGGATTTTATGTTCATATCATGACTGATACATGGTCGCATTCTACAGCAATACAGAATGTAGTCGATTAGGTTAGTTTCTAGGCAATGGATAGTATAGTACAGACCAGCAAGCAACGGGGTGAAATATATTTAGTAGTAGATAATATAAATAATATGGTTGAACTGGATTTATAATAAAATAGGTATATTTCCATTAATTTCTATGTCTATAACACACTCCAAGACAAAATGCTTAAAATAATAACATAATTAATTCATAATTCATCAATGTCAAGGTGAGTGACATGAAAACTAACGCTCCAACTGACTGTTGGCTAGCGTTCTGCTGTACCTTCTATAATCACCATACAAGTGCATTACATTTACTGCAGTATTATGGGTATTCTGCTGGCATGCTGCAGTTGGTGATGATTTCAAGTTGATTGATCACACTTGAACATCAAGTCGACTGATAACACCCTTGTATCAAGTCATTTAATCCGTTGATAATGGCGATAGGTGTTACTGTGGATCTGCCTTTATTTCCTCATTTCACAATACCCATATCTGTGAATGTTTGTTTTGATATATCAGTTGGGTCAATGTATAGCCTGCAATATCTATGTACTAAATAATACTAGAGCACTTGTAACCGCCTAATAAGTAATGTATGCTGATAACTTTGACAGGTTGTGCCAATACAACACTAGACTTTCATCTGCATGTACTGATAACAAGGAACAAGAATAACCTATGCTCTATTAATAGCGTATCTGAAAGTTTGTAACCGCTCACAACATTTCATAACTTGGAAGTACTTGCAAGGTGCTACACAGTGCTGCAAGGTGCTTCAAGGGGACACTAAAGCAGTAGATGTCAGACTGCTCTTCAATAGACTCATAATGGCTGAGGATTATACACCAAACAGTCCTAACACTGCTAGACCAAACTACAGCAGGGTGGGAAAACTAACCAAGGGTAAACTTCTTCCAAAGGTGTGTATCTCTGCCCCTATTATAAAATTAATATTATATTATATATTATATTATAATATATTGTTATATTATAGCTTATTATTAGATCAGCTTATCTGTATTGGGTACAAATAAGTGACCTATTTTTTGAACCCTGTCTTATTATAGACCTGAATGACGTAGTAATGGTCGCACATGGTGAGTCATCAATCATACAGGTGTGAATAACCCTTATAATAATACTGTACTGTAGTAGCCTAGTAGCAGTCGCCTCTAAAATAGTGTCTAGTCATAGTGAGTGAATAGAACTGAAATACTAAACACTAGTCACCCAATTCGTATTAATCAGCAAATGAGATCTTCAACGGTCATGTATAATGTCACTATTAGTACACTGTGGACAAGTAGAGGTGTGATAACATCACATAAGTCATTGGCTGTAGTGTTTTAGGATATTGGATGGTGGGACATCGAACATGCATATGACTTGTTAGGTATATTTACCAGTACAAGGTAGTGCTTAATGGGATTAGGCCGATGACAGGGTTCACAGAGCTGTAAGCTAACTAAAGTCAATGTAACACGCTGTAGGCTATTGTTAGCTTAGGCAACACTGGTTTCATTTTATTACTGATATACAAGGTTATTTATTGATTTTTGATATAAAATGTCATCTAAGTACATGTATATACTGTTTGTTAGCTGCTGCTATGTTGGTTTCCACCCTGCTGTTTCACTGACATTGTGTTTAACTGCTCAAGGCCAAAGGCTATAATATGGATACTTTGTAGTAGGCCTATATAACTATTATATTAGCGAACATTCTGCAAGTTGAACATTCTGCAAGTTTTCGTAAATCCTCTTTCAAAACAACCCTAATACTATATCAGTAAGGTGTTGCCATTTGTATAGAACTGAGTGGTTTGACCAGCATCTCCACAGAACATGTGTGTCGTCTATACTCTCTGCTTGTTATCATAGATAAGTTGTCTTATCTTCCTTCTTTGCTATAGATCCGACTGCTGAACGTCGACTTTGATAATGACGGTACGTCACAACCCGGTCTCTACAGATCTGGTACTCAGCTCAGTGGAGTTCTTAAACTACAGCTTCTAAAACCAACCAGCATTGTCAGTAAGTAGAGTAGTGTAGTTAGGGTGGGTCCCTACGCGCCTCTTTTTTGTCTGGCTGGTTGGCTGTCTGTCTACATGTACAGACTTTACCTTCTCAACTATTCCGTTATATTCAATTGTTACTACAAGTGGTTGTAAGTGGTATGGGCTAGGCTCTGACCCTTATAAATTATATTAGTACGACTGTTTTGCCATTTAATCTATGTTAATTATTAACAGCTTCTCCTATTTCTATCCCTACTTATTGTGTAACAGTGTGATTGATTAATTCCTTGCCCATACAGCTGGCAACATGCCATGCAGTGGGACAGTAACTTGATGTAGATTGACAAGTCGACCCTGCTGAGTGCTTCAATTGACACTTGACTCCAAGGGTTAGGCTCACTGTTATGGCTGACAGAGGAAGGATTCTGGTTTGTCCTCGGCCTGACCAATACCCTTTGAGAATGCTAGATTTGGGATTTCATTGGTTGGCTGGGAGTGAATTTGGAAATTGCTCTCCCTTCCCTTTTCATTCACATAAAATAATGCATTGATGGGCAGATACAATGGAAATGCTATCTGTGGGCCTGAACAAAAATCGTAGGCCAGGACCCTGATTACAACATAACCATACACATCGATAATACCCTAATTAAATTATATTATAATATACATTGCTCTACATAGTTATATAATTTATTTGAATTAATTATATAATGCATATACTAATAGACTAATAATGCCTAATCGCTAGCCTGTCTAGTTCCTACATGTACATGTACATCACATGTACTTACATGTACATGTACATCACATGTATTATGTCTGCAGTGCATCTCTAACCGTAAGTAGACAAACACAGGGTATATTAGGCCTATATATCCACAGTTAGTAGGGGTTATACAGGACACTGGCAGATATACGATATGAGTTAAGATATGCAGGGTAAAGCACTCCTAAACCACCAGTTATAATATTGATTTATGTGGCTACACCTACTTGCTACTAGCTACTAACTACTAGTAGGTTCTATGCAGAGCCATTGAGCTCTGGTGCTACTTAGCTGTAGCCTACTACACTCATATACAACTGACTGAGTGAATCATTTAGTGATTAGCTAAGAATAACAGAAATTTTATGGAAAATTAATTGTTTTTAATCCAATGTAGGCTATAAAAATAACCTTACAGGGAACTAATTGTACTTTACATACTGCTAGCTAGCTAACAACCGCTTGGTGACTGAGTCCAAGTTGGATAGCCTAGAATGTACCAAGTTCATCTAAAACATCCTTTGAGTTACAAATTTAGGTTAGGCACCTTCTGTGGTTCAGTAAAATCATAAGGCTGTTTTGAAATCGAATGTGTTTGCAGTTTGATCATGTGGGTTCACCCTGACTCCACTTGTATGCTGTTCGTTCCCTCACCACTTATCCTACTCTAGGTGTAGATATGTACAGGATATTGTATCGTTTCTTGTGGATAGCATAGCCCATGTAGCTATGGTGACTTGACTATTTACTTGTATCAAACAGTGGGGGACAACTTCTTTCTGTGATTGTATAAATGTTGTATAATTACTTGCATGTGCATCACCTGTTACTATCTATTCTTATAGCATATATATGACATCACTTCCTGTTTCAGGGCTGAGGGTGATTATAGAAGGGTTCGTCAGGGTATCAGACACTAAGAAAGTTGTGCTATCCAGTAATATACTACTATATGGACCAGGTTTGTATCAGCTACAGAGTAGCACTAGTCCACTGTTGCCTACATTATAATGTAATGTTATGGAGGGAGTACTGACTTCTCTTTATTCATAGTTTTGTTCATATGATTGTTTGATGTAATAAGTGCATGCTATAGGATAGGCCTATTAATTTACATCTAATATATACAACTATTACATTATTATCTAGTCTACAGTGTACAATATCTATTATACATGTAGGCTATATCTATGTGGTAGGCTAATGCAACAGGAACTATTTTGGTCATATCCCATAGTACATAGCATAGCACAGTGTATTGATATACATTGTAGTTATAACATGATAAACCTGCATTGATACATGCATATTGTATAACATACTGTAGCTATTAGACAATGTACTAAATATGGAGTTGTCTCCCCTTTGATTAAATGTGTTTCATTTGTAGTTCAATCAATAATCATGTATACTCTTCCGCTGTATATATTATACTGTATATATTACATGTATACTGTAACGATGCACTAATTAACGCTGTTTATACCCTCATGTTTGTTACTGCTAAGCTGTGAGACATTGCATTACCCTGATATTTGCTAGTATATGTAGCGTCATAGGCTGTAAATAGTGGGCCCTATGTGCTCAAACCCCAGTCAGAGATGGGTATTTTCATGGACGTGAAATGGAGTCCCTGGTTTCTCATTTGATAAATCGAAGATCCTTGCAAAAATAACATCATAATACATGAATACATATTACCTTATCATAATACTATAATATTGTTGTATTATTATAATACTAACTACATGTATATGTACATGTAGGCCTATATCTATTCAATACACTGCTGGAGACGGGTGTGTAGGTCTAACTGCGTGTTGTTGACCAAACGGGTCTGCAATGTACATGTACATGTACATGAACATTCATTATTGCATGTTTGGATCGTCCACTGCATTGTAATACATTCACTGTATGACATGACTATAATGTGTATAACTTGCTGTAGAAAAGGGGAGGAAGACAGCAGTAAAGACTAATGTAGGTACATACACGTATCCATTCAGTATTGATTTACCAGATGATTTACCTACCACTATATTCAAGAGTGAGCTACTCAAAGCAAGCTACAAGTAAGTATATCTTCCCTTCAGGCGTACTAGCCTTAACTCCTATGACCGTTGTACTACGATGCTAGTCTAACAGCTATCTAAAATCTCAGCAGATGGATGGCAGAAAATTGAATCATGGACCGTAGGCCCACCAAATTGAGTGTATTTGGTGGGACAGGGTATTATCATTGAGTGCCCTATCTTTCCTTTTAATACCTTTGCAAAGGGTGGCGGTATGATGATGTCAGTAGTGCAGTATCACCACAGTTGCCTCACCTTGACACTGGCTGTTCTGTAATAAACATCAGCCAATGAAAATGCACCATTATAATGCAATAGTGAAGATATTTGTTGGAAGGCCGTTTGTAGGGAATCACAACTCCAAAACTGACTAGTTTTGATAAAGTGAATTTAGTCCTGGAGGTTGTGTCAATAACATATAGTGTGATCAGTACTGTTCAGTTAGTACAGTTGATGAGAGCCACTTATGGGCTCCATGGTCATCACTAGGTAACAAGGAGTTGTGTTCTCATGGTTGGTTTCTTCCTAGAACTGTATCCCTCTTCATGTTTTAACTGTAAATGGTTGTGTAATATAATTATATATTTATAGTGTACCGATATAATGTAGTGTATTTATATAATACAATGTACTTATATACATGTAATACAATGTACTTATATACATGTAATACAATGTATTTTTACAATGTAGATGTATGGCCATTGTGATACGTAAACAGCCAGCTGATGATGTAGTGGTAGAGAGACCCTTTATAGTACACAGTGTGTCAGAGAGTGTATATAACCAGGTGGGGTTGGGTCAGGTATGTTTGCAGAAAATGTTATTATAATGTATACTGTGCTAATAATACACTATTAGTATACACATGTAGCAGTAACCTGCATTACGGCCACATGATTATAATATTATACATGTCTTTGGCAGCTAGAGAACTCTGGTTCAGTATGTTTTGCTGTAAATATACAGTATTGCTAATGTGTGCTCCTAGGGCTATCTCTGAACTGCGCTGATGTGGTGTCAAACGCTGAAACAGTACGCTGTATGCAGATTGAGTACAGTCTAGTTATATATACTACATGTATAATACCTGTGTACAGAGATTATAACATATCATATCTTGTAGTCATGTACAGAGAAAACCCTACAGTTCAACGGACTGAGTGCTCTCGTATCTTTACCAAAGACTGGTTTCTATCTTGGGGAAAGATTAATTGTGGGTGGGGTGGTGGAGAACTCAACCTCGGCAAGTCGGAAGGTGAAAGTAGGCATACGAGTGGTGCGGGTAAGTACTTACTGATACTAGCTCCTACTAACTACTACAGTATATATACATCTACTATAGCTTACATACTGATACTAGCTACTACTAACTACTACAGTATATATACATCTACTATAGCTTATATACTGATACTAGCTACTACTAACTACTACAGTATATATATATCTACTATAGCTTACATACTGATACTAGCTACTACTAACTACTACAGTATATATATATCTACTATAGCTTATATACTGATACTAGCTACTACTAACTACTACAGTATATATATATCTACTATAGCTTATATACTGATACTAGCTACTACTAACTACTACAGTATATATACATCTACTATAGCTTATATACTGATACTAGCTACTACTAACTACTACAGTATATATACACCTACTACTATAGCTTACATACTGATACTAGCTCCTACTAACTACTACAGTATATATACACCTACTATAGCTTATATACTGATACTAGCTCCTACTAACTACTACAGTATAAATACATCTACTATAGCTTATATACTGATACTAGCTACTACTAACTACTACAGTATATATACATCTACTATAGCTTATATACTGATACTAGCTACTACTAACTACTACAGTATATATACATCTACTATAGCTTATATACTGATACTAGCTACTACTAACTACTACAGTATAAATACACCTACTACTATAGCTTACATACTGATACTAGCTACTACTAACTACTACAGTATAAATACACCTACTACTATAGCTTACATACTGATACTAGTTACTACTAACTACTACAGTATATATACATCTACTATAGCTTATATACTGATACTAGCTACTACTAACTACTACAGTATATATACATCTACTATAGCTTATATACTGATACTAGCTACTACTAACTACTACAGTATAAATACACCTACTACTATAGCTTACATACTGATACTAGCTCCTACTAACTACTACAGTATAAATACACCTACTGCTATAGCTTATATACTGATACTAGCTACTACTAACTACTACAGTATATATACATCTACTATAGCTTATATACTGATACTAGCTACTACTAACTACTACAGTATATATACATTTACTATAGCTTACATACTGATACTAGCTACTACTAACTACTACAGTATATATACATTTACTATAGCTTATATACTGATACTAGCTACTACTAACTACTACAGTATATATACATTTACTATAGCTTACATGCTGATACTAGTTACTACTAACTACAGGAATGGACTAGATTACCCTGGAATAAGGGATGCTATTTTATATCTCTTATACAGCCTAAACATTTAGCTATTCTATTATACATTGTGGATGCATTTGAATCCAACACAAATAAACCTATACTGTATAATACTATAATCATGGTCACATCATGTGGGTGTATTGGATGCAAACCCTCATGGGAACCTTGTGTATTGTAAGCTTGGGCTAATGTATAGTATGCCTAACCATGCCTAGCATATACCAAGATTGTTAATGCAGGAAAGAATTTCAAGGTTTTGGATTCAATTATTTAAATTAATGACACCGCAGACACGCTATGCTCACAGTTTAGAGATTATGTAGTTAGATTGCTAGTTACTAGCTGAGGTATCCTACAAGTTATTCTATGACAGTATGCTAACATTGGAGTTGTCTGCTTTATTGCTTGAATTTGAAATGATGGATTCTATACTATACTATAGCCCGCGATCTTGTTTGATAACCTTGACATTATCTTTATTGTAGACGATAGTAGGACATGGTGCTCTAGACTTTGGTCTCATTAAAATAAATCAAACAAAGAACAACGTAACCGTGGTAACGGATAGATGGAGTGACTTCTTTAAAGTTCCCAAGAGGAGCTCGGAGGAATTTGAGGTGGAACTACCTTTAAATCTGATGGAGCCGACGACAAAACATGATCTAATAGACATAGAATATTTAGCTTACGTTAGTATAATATACACTCTATAACTATACTATATACCTGTATAGTCTACATGTACATTGTACTATAATATATATGCAACTCATGTACTTACTAAACTGTAGTTAATGTCTTTCTTTAGTCAAGCTACGGCTCTTCCGCAATCACAGACTCATGAAAGTGTGTTGCCAATTTGTGAGTTGTCACCTTTTTACTTGGTTTAGTAGCAACACTATTTTTAATTATGTGCTAATAGAGGCTTGCCATGTGACACTCTTTACATGATGTACCTGCTTGTAGGTGTCATTTATAACACAAGGTGTTCTAAGTGACAGCAAGACCAGAGCTGCCACATTCTCTATAACTATCGCCCCTCCCAAGACTCTGTCTCTCTACCCACCTTCGTACACCTTGCGAGCACCTTCACAGAACTATCGGGAGTTCCAGATATCCGCACCCAGTAAGTTGTGTCATAAACGCTATACCTATACTGTACATGTTACCTACAATACACATACTTGAGTACTGCATGCCTTACAGCAAGCATTGGAATAACGTGTCAGTAATTTCTTAGAGGGAGTCCTTTGTGGGTCTGTCCTTTGGAGAAGTCTCCAGTTTTTTTTGAAAGAGCATGAAAATTTGAGAAAAAAATAAAATGGAACCGTTCTGTTGGGGATATACCACCCAGATGACCTCTGATTATATTACTATAGCCTATATTATATTCTGTATACACAAACTCTACACTGACACATGTTTATTATATATCAATGTTCATACAGGTTCTAATCCAAGTGGAACTAGTCTACCTGTTAATATCTACCCATCGTTAGACGAAGCTCTCTCTTCCGTCCTTCCACAAGTAGAGCCGTCTGCACCAGAAGACAGTGATGAGGATAATGCTAACGTAGCCTTACCTTCCTACGATGATGTCATCAGTGGCAAAGTATAACCATAGTATTCACGCTTACAGCGAGCCCATTTTATTACTTGTCTACATTTATTTTCTATTCATATTTTATACAGTCAGTGGTCTGTGAGGTTTATTTTAATCAGAATGCTGTAATGGTACTTGTATTACTTGTAATACTTGTATAACATGTAGAGTTGTAGGGTAGTCTTTTATGTGCTAGCTATAAGTGTTCATAGCACAAGTTCTAACAGTGTAGCCTTAGATCTGGATTGCGATCTCACTGGTGATATCATACTGTAAGGATGTATACTATTCATCCTTCTCAACTGCACCGGTGTATTAGGTGCCCTGTTAGAAATTAGTCATACAGTAGTAGTAAACATGTGACCGCCCCAAGTACTATATTCTATAAATGGTATTAGCTAATCTAAACACAAATTTTTAGCTGATATCACATGTTATGTTGAAAATCTATTTTGTGTAAGGCAATGCTGTAGTTTGATATGGTTTACATAACTATTACTTTATATTTAGTTAGTTCAGCTAGCCAGTTGGATTTATCTACTCTTGTAGCTTATTGTGATACATGTTTGGTTAGCTGGACTTTGCATACATGTACAATAATATTTTACTAGTTACAACACTGCTGTAGCTATTTATATTTGTTGGCTACTGGTATATACATGTAATGTATAATTTATGTGCACTTTTTATATGCTCAAGTACAGATTAAGTTATGTAATATAACTATTTACTTTTTATGTACTTTTATAACAAAATACAAAATCTTTCTAACAATCTTTCTTTTGGTAATCTGGTACTCAGTTCCACTGCAACAGTTAGCAATGTCATTACATTATATGCACACTAAATGTTAAGGTGATCTGCTCTACTAGTGTGTTAGTATTCATCGATATGACTATCACGTAAGCATTTTTCTGAGTAAAAACGTTACAAACTTATATTTATTATATTACATATTGTGGATTCAAAGATTATGAACTGTAGTCAATTCAACAAGGGCTTCTATTAACACTGCAACCCGGTGTTATTGTGTCTAACACATACACTGTAAAACTGTTATTTGGCATTCACACCGTAACGTAATTTCTTAGCAAAGTTACTACATGCATGGACATTACATGTGCAACTTGCTACAAGCTACATGTATAATTGGATGAAATTGAAGTTGTCTTCTAATGTTAGAAAGCGAGCATACAACTCCATAACAAAGTAAGCTTTTGTATAGCCTGTTATCCTAAACTATACAATGACATAAAAGTCGGGTTCTAACATCAAACATAAAAATGAACCCGGGAGTCTATAAATATTGACTTAAAACCTAAGGCCGCACTTGACCTCAATGATGATTGTAAACGCAGAGACAGCTTGTTCAGGTGTGGCTGATCCACCTACACATTTTTATTGCATTATTCCATTAACGATGAAAAAAATGGTAGCATTATTACATGCATGGTGGTCATATACTTGCCATTTTACTGCAAACTCATCTTTTATTTTCTGGAGACATGCACACTGCACAGACCACTGTTATTTATTGCTTAAGTTAATTAATGTCCATAAGAAAGATAAATAAATATTAATATAAATAATTATAATATAATTATAATAATATTTATTCATATAAAATAGTAATATTATATTAAATATTATTATATATATTATATTTATATTATAAAATAATAATATAAATAAGGAATATACATATTATATTTGTGATATTTAATATCATAAATATGAATATGATATATAATAATAATAATATTATTATTATAATGATATCATATTGCTATTCGATATTCATATTGATTTTAATATTTGCATATTGATATTCTATTGATATTTAGTATATGATATTATTACATGTATGTATATTTACTAAAATAAAATAGTAATAAATTCAATTTCAGTTTGAATTGATTTCTACAAAACCATTATAATAATTATAATTATTTGTTGAACATTTAATTATTAATAATGACATCATAGGCTAGTTATGCTGAATAAAATATATGTAAATATTACTTACTAACTATGTAATGTAGTAAGTAATATAAAAAATATATTTATACTATTACTATTAATATTAATAATTATTATAGTTAATAATCATTATACCCTTTAATAAAATATATCAAGGCAAAGGATAATTTTCATATGATAGTTTTACTTTCCCCTTGTATCACTCTGTTGTGTATACAAGTGGGGAGGGTCCTCATAGGTAAACAACTTTAGAACAAACACTTGCTATCGAGTGCGATTGCTACTCATCTATGGTGACGGTGATGTATGTGTGCAAGGGTAGGTCTGGAAAATTCAGTTGACTGTCATTTAAGCCAGGATTACTAAATAAATGTGCGATGTTGCATAAGTTGGCATAGCCTTAGATATCAATTTTTACATACATTATATGAAATTATAATGGAGAACCCTGGCTATATCAAATCCATGCCAAATTGCACTGGCATCTGTTATTTTATATCTTGGTTGATGGCGACCATTGTATTCTCTGCTATGTATTCTGTTACACAGTTGTATGTTCACCTTGTCGCTTGTTCTTGCAGAATGGGGAATAGTGAATCACATACTGCGGCTGCAGCTGCGTCTTCGCTTGCAGATATAAAGAAGAAAGAGAAGAAGCGCTGTAAGAAGTTTGCGTGTTGCTGTGTCTGGTGTAATGTGGCTGCTATCGTGTCTCTGGTGGTAGGAATTGTACTGCTCACATACTTTGCTTCTAGCCTGCATGGCAATTACACCAGGGAGTCCCCTAAACCAGATATTGCTAAGTAAGTGCTTGTGTACTACACCTGGTACAAGGAAAGGTCCCCCAAATAGCATGAACTATATGATAGGTTCAAAAATAAATTCATTGATAGTATGACAGAGAACAAGATTGAAAAAGCCCTAAAATAATGAATAGAAGAATACTTCACTGTACTAGAAATGTCATTATTTTTTACTAAAATCTTTTAATGAAAAGTTGTTAAATTTTTCCTCTTACCCCTTATAATAATACTGACTAAATGAGGTTTCCTCGTTTTATGAAATGAATAGTGAGGAGGGAGTTGTCCTTCCTCTGTATATTAAATGCTTGATTAGGTAAAACAAGTATATTAATCAGTCTTTGTGACAGAATGACAGAATACATATAAGTCCATGCTGTATTATACTGAAGAACCCGTAATAGTGATTTATGTGTTTCGCTTCAGAGACATGGAAGTTGAGTTTGATATTGATATATATTATATATGCTGGTGAAGTAGACGGGCGGATAGCACAGTCATTTACACTATTATCGACTATATACTCTACTGTATAGGCTATCAGTCAAACATGATTATAGGATTTATTATAGTAGTATATCTAGTTATTATATCCATTTTGGGTTTTAATACAATAGTATAGCAATGTTGACTGATGTTGTAGGGCTCTATCATACACAGGAATAGCCTTTCTTATCCTCGGGGTCATCTTAGTCCTGGTTGGTGCACTCCTAGTGTTTCTACTAGTAGCTACTTACAGAAGATTTACAGGAAAGTCCAGCTCCAGTAAGGTAAGTAAGCTTGTTATATTATATAGTATATATACAATGTAGCTCCAGTAAGGTAAGTGAACCTGTTATATATAGTATATATACAATGTAGCTCCAGTAAGGTAAGTGAACCTGTTATATATAGTATATATACAATGTAGCTCCAGTAAGGTAAGTAAACCTGTTATATATAGTATATATACAATGTAGCTCCAGTAAGGTAAGTAAACCTGTTATATATAGTATATATACAATGTAGCTCCAGTAAGGTAAGTAAACCTGTTATATATAGTTTATATACAATGTAGCTCCAGTAAGGTAAGTAAACCTGTTATATATAGTATATATACAATGTAGCTTCAGTAAGGTAAGTAAACCTGTTATATATAGTATATACAATGTAGCTCCAGTAAGGTAAGTAAACCTGTTATATATAGTATATACAATGTAGCTCCAGTAAGGTAAGTAAACCTGTTATATATAGTATATACAATGTAGCTCCAGTAAGGTAAGTAAACCTGTTATATATAGTATATATACAATGTAGCTCCAGTAAGGTAAGTGAACCTGTTATATATAGTATATACAATGTAGCTCCAGTAAGGTAAGTGAACCTGTTATATATAGTATATACAATGTAGCTCCAGTAAAGTAAGTAAACCTGTTATATATAGTATATATACAATGTAGCTCCAGTAAGGTAAGTGAACCTGTTATATATAGTATATATACAATGTAGCTCCAGTAAGGTAAGTAAACCTGTTATATATAGTATATATACAATGTAGCTCCAGTAAGGTAAGTAAACCTGTTATATATAGTATATATACAATGTAGCTCCAGTAAGGTAAGTAAACCTGTTATATATAGTATATATACAATGTAGCTCCAGTAAGGTAAGTAAACCTGTTATATATAGTATATACAATGTAGCTCCAGTAAGGTAAGTAAACCTGTTATATATAGTATATATACAATGTAGCCCCAGTAAGGTAAGTAAACCTGTTATATATAGTAAATATACAATGTAGCCCCAGTAAGGTAAGTAAACCTGTTATAGGCCTATATAGTATATATACAATGTAGCTCCAGTAAGGTAAGTAAACCTGTTATATATAGTAAATATACAATGTAGCTCCAGTAAGGTAAGTGAACCTGTTATATATAGTATATATACAATGTAGCTCCAGTAAGGTAAGTAAACCTGTTATATATAGTTATAATTAAAGCATATACATGTATATATCGTTTATGGGCACCAGATAAGATTTCATTTCATGTAAAATACTTTGTGTAAACTAATTCACTTGTATGTTATTATGCAGCCTATCCAAGTTAAGCAGTACTCGTATGGCACAGCACCATACCCTCAGCAAGATTGGGGGGAGGTACCTAACCCCCACCACCCTGAGGCCTCACATGTACCAGCTGCACAGGCTACAGGGTAAGTTGCTCTGTAGGCACGTTATTTAGGTTTACCTGTAGGTGTGTATGTATGTGTACATTGTATGTTGGCCTATGTATAATATGATTGTACATGTACATGTAATGGTGAATACCAGCACAAGTTTATAATATGTTAGTTATATTTTATCATCTGACATTCCATACTTTTCCCTTCAACTATTTCTCGCATCCTAGAGCTGTAATAGGTGTGTATATACATCGTCATACTGCTGTATCTTATCTATGCATGAGTGTGGGTAAGGATTAGCGATTAGACTGAGTACCTCACATCTACACACATGTGATATTGTAGGGGTGGTGTGGACCTCCCTCCACCTTATTCAACAACTGATGCACTGATAACACCTGAGATTAAGTAATTATCATTATTGAATAGTAAAACCCTAAGTGTGGTGGTGGTGTATATAGATAGCGTACTTTACCTGCATGCTCTGCACTTTACCTGCATGTCTGATTATCCTCACACACTGCCAGTAGGGAGGATAACTCCATAGGTTATCCTGAAGGTGCCTTCATGCAACAAAAATAAGATTTAAAAGTCTTTGTTAGCTGATGGGCCACTTGGGCACCAAGGAAGTATCTTTTATATTATATCATCAGTCGCACTCAATCGAACTCCTGTCTGTCTGTCTGTCTGTCTGTCTGTCTACCTGTTTGCCTGTCTGTCCCTCTCTCTGTCGGTCAGTCAAGGTCATACCTAACAATATTTATCCTTCAACTTACCGTTCAGCTGGCTGCCTGCTACTAATACCATCAATGTCACTAGAAGGTCATGCTTCAGGGTTTGGGACTGTATGTGTAATAATATGTTCAAACTTACCCATTATAATCTCTTACCAGTCATAAGCACAGCTAATGTTACTGTCATTTACTAGCGGTGCTGCTTACTTTAGTCCCTATACACTTGGACACATGCAATACAGGGCTAAGTAGAGCTTTTAAAATTTCTGAAATCGGTATTTCTTACAAATGTATTTGATTTAATCATTAGATCAGGGAAGGAGGAATAGAGGTTCTATACAGTAGAGTAGACTCTGTTTTAATATAGTTATGTAATATTTTAGAGCTGGAGCGGTGGACTCGACCCAAATAGTTCCTGAAATTCATTAACTCATTAAATTCATCAACTCCACTTGGTTGTTACCTCCACCTGTCACCTGGTCGTGAAGTAAGATTACTTTATAATCATCACTACAGGTACTTCATTGGCTACATGCAATAGTGAACTCTACTACCATTGATTACATATACCCAATGTGCTCTAATGTGATTGGCCAGTGACTGTAGTTGCTAGTTAACTTCGATCTTACTGGCCATACTTGGCTGTGTAACCTGCTGTTATTGGTTAACTATGTCTGCTGACTGTTATATTGTTATTACACACTAGTTTCTGCTCACTGCTAAGCTGACTGAAGATTGCTTCATTATCAATTGACTCATATTCATTATCAACTTATATTGTTATATTGTGTCTGTTAGTAATAACTGTTTATTTTAATTTTTCATTCAGGGTTGTAGTTTAGTTATTGGCATTATATTTTATACATTGATGTACATGTACACTATACTAACAATAGTATACATTCTATTAAAAAAATACGTTTAATTATATAAATATTATTTTCAGCCACTAATTTAGTGAGCGTTTTGGGGTCTTAATGAATGGGCTTTTGAACAATTAATGTATATTTCTTAAGACTTTTGCTCCGGTTGTTAATTTCTAGATTTTGTGATGTATTTGCACGTATTTACTCTAATTCTCTCTAAGTCTATTATTATATTATTTATATTTTCAGTCTCGATTAATCTGTTCTATAATTAGAGAACATTGCTTTAACCAAGTAGATGTATATTTACACTCGTATACATTTTTTATTATAATATTATTTTTATATTATTTGAAGCAATATAATAAAGGGAGAAAAGTGAGCATAAAAATGATTAAAACTTTTGTTTTTATTGGATGTTTAGTTCAATATTAAAATCCCTCAAACAGACAAAATGCCCTTCAGATGTCTAAATTGGCATTGCTTAGAGTAGGTATTGTCTGCTATCTTGAAGTGGTTTGCTCAACAATAAGTGGAATCCTAGGTGGGATGGTAAGACAACTCCAAGCATTGATGGATTGCTCTTCATGTTGCACATTGCGTAACATCACAAAGGTAACAATACTAACTTCCTATTATTGTGCTTTATGAACGGAATTGTGAGATTTTGTACCTTCATCGCTGTGTGTACTGTTACTGGTGTCCCATCTATTACCGTAGGTGTTATCACTTGTAAGATGGTTTGGTACCCAGAATGCTTATTGGAGCACAAAAAGGATTATGGATATGCTTACATCATCTGCCTCTGTAAGAATATATTATAGTAAATGTAGTTGTCTTCTCCTTTCTTTCAGATTGTAAGTTACAGTGGTTTACAGTATGCATTGGAGAATGGGACTTGAATAATATCTGAAATAGTTTTTTTGTTGCAATAGGATGACTGTGGAGGGTGCGAAGTTTAGGCGGGATGCCAAAATCTGGGTTAAAAGTTGTTATTTTGAGTATACACTACAGTCACAGTGTTTGATTTAAACTAAACTCTTTACAAAACTATAACATAGCATTTTTCTGTGCAGTTCAGCTCAAATCAAACTGAAAAAGCCATATATTCTACCCAATACGAGAGCAGGGTTATATCGGTTTACTTAACAGGTTCATTTCTGCTCCGTGCTACTTTGTTTGCCTTAGTCTACGCTTCCGGAATTTACTATATTGATATATTGGAAGATATGAAGACATCAAAGGCAATGGCAGCATGGGTTGGCTCCGCCCTTATTGCTTGTGTCAATCTTGCGTGTAAGTTAATCCATACCCTATCATCTATTGCGTAGTATTTTAGTGTATCATACTATACTATGTAGTATAATATACGGAGTAACAGTATATTGTAAAATATACTGTTACTATAGCTAGTAGTAGAATGTGGTGTTTTATAATCAGCAGATAAATGTGGATTGCACTGCTAGAGTATTGTGGATGTACTCAAATGCCTTAGACATCACTATGTTGCAGCTACATGTCTGTATTGTTTGTATTACCAGCCATGATGTCAAGTGCGATGCTAAACAGATATGGAGCTCGACTGACCTGCGCTATAGGATCGGTGATCGCATCGTTTGGACTTATCTCCTCCGTGTTCTCCCCAGATATCTACTCATTGTTTATAACCTATGGAGTTATTACAGGTAAATGTGTAATCATAATATACTCATGTGATTACTAGTTGGTCTACCAGATGATATTCTCATATAAAACTGAATGAGTTATTTACAGAGTCCTACTGGTAGCTCTATGCAGCTGTATGTTGTTATATGAATGCTTGCTGAAAGTAATAAGATAGGAAAATAAACTTTACAACTCACAACATGCATGCCCCTAATTGCACAACTAGTTGTGAAATAGCCAGTTGCCAACCGCTGTTTGTGAAACGTCTGAAGTCACTAACATGTGTGAATCATTTTATATGTTTACGTAGATCTCTGTTGAAGATTATTCTCAACATTGTGATGTTACTTACTCTTTCAACCTTAGCTGCCAGCAAACTGTTTCCCATGCACCTCGAACGCTCATAGCCTGTTAACCAATCACAGCGCATTGTATACTGTAGTAACATAGCATGAGTTTTGACTATTGTTGCAGGTCTGGGGTTGGGCATCTCTGTAATACCCATAGTAGTGTCAGTAACTCTTTACTTTGATAAATGGAAACATATTGCTCAGTCGGTGGCTTCCAGTGGCTCCTCTTTTGGTATGTACATCTATTACTATTACCAATGATGTTGTACTCAGTGGTTAAGTGCTGCTTAAACATAGTACAGGCAGACATACCTTACACCTACAGCAAGCAGACGTACCTTAGACCTACTGCAAGCAGACGTACCTTAGACCTACTGCAAGCAGACGTACCTTAGACCTACTGCATGCAGGCGTGCCTTACACCTACTGCAAGCAGACGTACCTTAGATCTACTGTTGCTATTTCTATCTAGTTGAGAGGGCATCTGTAATTTGAGCAACAAACCAGCCATGTTGGAAACGTTATTCCGTTATTGCTTACTATGATGCACATGTTGAGATGTGCGAGTCACATTATGGTGTAAAAGAGAAATCCAGCTGTGTAAGATACACGTATATGGATCATCCATCATTATTATTCTGATATACATGTATATATACATGTACATGGTATTCTTATAGGTTGTTGATCAAATTGCCAAGTTGTCCTCTCCTGAGTGGCAATAGAGAGGACAACTCTGTGTTAACACCAATAACATGGGAATGTACATATACAATGTGCATGTAGTATATAGCCCTGTACTATTTCATGTAGGTACATTTCTTGGCCCTCTAGTGGTAGAGAGATTGATAGAGTATTATGGTTGGAGAGGAAGTATACTAATATCCGGTGCAATGGTACTAAATATCGGTGCTCTTGGATTGTTACTCCGCCCTTTCCATGAGAGTAAGAAGTTACCTCTGATGTGTGTACATGGGAGGTTAGTAGGAGATATATATTTACAGTACATCTTATAGTTTACATTTACCTGCAATGTATTTATGTTCTAATCTACTCGTATTTGCTTATGATGTATGTGTTCTATGTTCAAGCCATGTGTCTATGTATACAAGCATATGGCCCAAAATACTTCATTAGCTAAATTTTTGTTAGATATTTTGGTTAAAACTTTGAAATTGATGCTATTTCAAAAGCTCTGCTTGAAGTACTACAGATTACTATGCAGTGCACATGTATTCAGATATCTACAAGTCAGATATAAGTCCATACTATGATTCATCAATTCCACTCCAGAATTGCCGACTGATTTACTTGCACGCATGTTTGTAGTACGTCTGACGTTATGGTTATGAACTGGAAGATATTCAAACACAAAGGTTTCCTAGCTATATGTGCTGCCAGTGCGTTTGTCAGCTTTGCTACCTCCATTATCATCATACACCTGTCTGCGTACGCACGGATCTCTACAGGCATATCTACTAGACAAGCAGCTCTACTTCTGTCCCTCTATGGACTCATGGGTATGATGTTACTGTCAGCATATTCATTGCAGTTATTTATGTGTTTCTTTGTGCATCTGCTGCAATATACTGCTGTACCAACGGAATTAATAGGTTATTGATCATAATAAGAAGTTGTCCTCTCCTTATGCTCTTCTTTTTTCAGAGTTTGAGTTTAGTTTTATTTACCATACATCATCAGTCAGTAACAGGCACTGATGATAGAATTGGTGGTATATGTACACATACATACTCTCTGTTCAATATTCACATAGTATAGATGTTATTACCATTGTTAAAAAATCGACAAACTTGGAGAAGACAACTCCTACACTTTGCCTTGGTTTATGGGTGTCCAAGTGCTGTACACTTAATTACAGCCTTGTCAAGGACAATATGATTCTGGTATAGTTCTATATTATAATGTTACATACCTATTTGTAACCCAGTGAGTTACTTTGTTAGAGCACTGTGCTACTCGTCTCCGATCTTTAGTATCATGTTATGTTACAGGTATTCCGGCTAGGTTAGTCTATGGAGCGCTTATATCTAAGAACGTTCCGCCGTTTGCCGTGACCTTCACCTCTAGCTTTGTGATTGGTCTAGTTACTATTATCCTTCCTTTTATAAGAAACTTCTACGGGCTTATTATATACAGGTGAGTGACAGTTATATTATATACAGGTGAGTGACAGTTATATTATATACAGGTGAGTGACAGTTATATTATATACAGCCTGTATATAATATAACTGTCACTCACCTGTATATAATATAACTGTCACTCACCTGTATATAATATAACTGTCACTCACCTGTATAATACAGGTGAGTGACAGTTATAATTTATGCAGGTGAGTGATAGTTATATTATATGCATGATACTGACCAGTGGTGGTTAATCTACCTTTAGCGCTTATTTCTAAAATGTTTACAATTGCATACCAGTGATGGGATAAGTTATATTGTACATGTATTTACAGTGTAGGATGAGTATGTGCAGGTTATGTTACAATGTATATAATATACAGGTATTTTATGTTTTATATACACAGGACGTACTGTATATATAACTATATATTCATATAATGACAAAGGCGCGTAACTCCAAATATATTAAATATCAGGATAGAGCTTGGCCTTGTGTGTAGTTATTACATCATGGTACCTGTAACTATTTGTAGCACACTGATCGGCATGTTTGCTAGTGCTAGTGGGGGCGCTGTGTGGCCAGCCTTACTAACCGACCTGCTAGGAGAGGCTAACCTGTCTAATACCATGGGAGTTATGAACTTCCTATGTGCTCTGGGTAACCTGAGTGGGCCTCCTATAGCGGGTATGTGCTAAGTAGACTCTCAGTCTAAGAGTTGACAAGTGAACATGGATAGTAATGTGGAGTTGTACTCTCCATGTTCGCTTGGAGGAACTGGAGAGGACAAATCCTCACCATCATCAACAGCTTATTCATATAATGTACATTTACTCCAAAATTACCTGGTAGTTAGGATCGTTTGCTAGCGCACTACTCCTTCTACATACGATGCACTATGTTCGATATAGATATACCATGTGCATGTATATTCTTGGCATCTAGGCTGGTTGGTGGATAAATCTGGTACCTACACTTATTCTTTTCTCATGGCTGGGGGCTTAGCCTTCGTAGCCTCAGTTCTTACCATGACTGGATGGCGAAGTGCTAATGTGAAGAAAAGTAAAAATAGGAAAGAGATACTCTTAGTGTAAGTTGTTATAGTGTTTATATAGACAATTGGGAATCCCAACCATCACATTGGGATTTCCAACTGTTACATCTATGAGCTACCCACAGAACTAGTAGCAGTGAGTTTAGATTATTCTAAACCTTAGATTTCCAGACAGTGTTGGTGCCACAACTTCTAGTACTTGTACATCCATAGTATTTATGGAGGATTACAATAAGTTATAACATTGGGAATGTGATGCCGTACCAGACCCTGCTGTCATCATACATGGACATGTCGTGCTGCTGTGGTCTAGTTTAGAACCCATTTACAAGTTTATACAGCTCTCTACTTCTGTTGTCATACATGACTGAGTTAGTTATTTGTACATGTACTACACACTTGTACTGTATGTTACAGAGTTGAGAAGCTGACAAGCCTGTGATAGGAATGGAATAATTTATACTACAGATATTATTGTTTTAGAAGACAGAGATATTGTATTGTGTACAGCATCAGCAGTACACCTGACTTACAATAATACTCATAATTATATTATGTGTTTTGAATATTGTAAGTGAAAAGGACCCATAAGGCAGAGTGGATTGCTTAAGCACCAAATTTATTATTTATAAAAAAATCTTTTAAAAGTACTATAATTTTAATTAATTCACCATTTACACTATAGATTATAAAGATTATATAGAATTTGAAATAGAAATTAGTCAGGAATTTATAGTATTAGTTGAATAAAATATATTCTTATCAGTCATTATGCTGCAGGTGTCTGAAATACATGTAGTTAACAACGTTAGACATTTGACAATAAAAGTCTAATGATGACTGTTATATCCTCACTAGGTTTCAGGAATAAGCCCATGGGTCAATGGTTCAGCCAGAGCCAGTAATAGAGGTTAAACAAATGTAAGACTTAAAACATGGCCAGCACCTCATTTATGTTCTGCTGAGGAGAAAAATGTTTTCAAGTCATCAATTTGAGCAATTCACACTATTCAATACATACATGTAGAACAGAGTATAATAATATATTAACCATGTGACTAGACTATCCACGGAATGCCTCGGAATGAGTTCGTCAACTGTCCTCAGATGTTTTACTGTCCGTCTTAGAATGGAGACTCTCCTCTCTAGACTCCTGCCGATGGGACAGACGAGAATCTCCACTATCTAACTCTACTCCATTCGTGGACTGTGAATGGATATCATTTACTTCATCTGTGGACTGTGATTGGATGACATCGACGTCACCTGTGGCCTGTGATCGGACAATATCTACTTCATCTGTGATCTGTGACTGGATTTCATCTACTTCATCAGTGAACTGTGATTGAATGACATCTATGTCACCTGTGGACTGTAATTGGACATTTAATTCCCCAGTGGACTGTGATTGGACGCCATCTACTTCATCTCTGGACTGTGAGTGAACGTCCCCTTTACTGGTGAGAGCGTTGTTTAGGATGGCGTTGGTTCTCAGCTCACCACTGCTCACTGACATGTCACCTGTTGAACCATTCATACGTGTGACACCCCTGCTCAGGTTCCCCAACTTCCTGACACCATTGGCAGGTGATTCATCGCTGGACATATCTGCACTAGGTGGAGAGTTCAGGCCATCCCAGTTGGCTAGGAACATGCTTTGCTGTCTACTGATTGCTGTAAAGATATACAGTGTAGGTGTGTAACAGCAGTCAATGCGTTATGTGTTTAGCTTCCAAACAGACAAGTGCTTGTTACTTGGCATTTAATGACAGGTGTGCCACCAGAGAGCGGTGTTGCAAACTATTGACTTATCACTAAAATCAGACCAATGAAAGACCAGCTCTCATAGGGTTGGCTCAGACTATCGAGGTGACCTTGAGAATATTACTGATATGAGAGAGGCATTTACCTGGAAGAGATTTCCGACGTAGAAGTGAAGGATCAGAACTGATTCTCTGGATGGGAACTGGAGGTGACCGTGACTCTCTGAAATTCTGTGGAACAGATCTGGAAAAAGAGTTACAGCTATTAGAATACACTTTCATGTAGTACAGCATCTACTGCACATGCATTACAGCACACAGTGTACATGTATTACGGCATACACTGCACATGCATTACAGCATCTACTGCACATGCATTACAGCACACAGTGTACATGTATTACGGCATACACTGCACATGCATTACAGCACACACTGCACATGCATTACAGCACACACTGCACATGCATTACAGCACACACTGTACATGTATTACAGCATACACTGTACATGTATTACAGCACTCACTGCACATGTATTATAGCGCACACTGTACATGTATTACAGCATACACTGCACATGCATTACAGCACACACTGTACATGTATTACAGCATACACTGTACATGCATTACAGCACACAGTGTACATGTATTACGGCATACACTGTACATGTATTACAGCATACACTGTACATGTATTACAGCATACACTGTACATGCATTACAGCACACACTGCACATGCATTACAGCATACACTGTACATGTATTACAGCATACACTGTACATGCATTACAGCACACAGTGTACATGTATTACGGCATACACTGTACATGTATTACAGCATACACTGTACATGTATTACAGCATACACTGCACATGCATTACAGCACACATTGCACATGCATTACAGCACACACTGCACATGCATTACAGCACACACTGTACATGCATTACAGCACACACTGCACATGCATTACAGCACACACTGCACATGCATTACAGCACACACTGTACATGTATTACAGCATACACTGTACATGTATTACAGCACTCACTGCACATGTATTATAGCGCACACTGTACCATCTACTGCACATGTATTACGGCACACACTGTACATGTATTACAATAGCTGCAGGAGTGAATAATATTATTTGAACTTGCAAGCATAGAGCGACAGCATACAAACATAATTATACATATAAAACTACCAAAACACATTTTATATCGAATAAGTACACATTGAAATGCATACTACATGTACATGTATATAATTATACGATCGTATATAAAAATTAATGAGTTTCCAGATTACCAAACAAACTGCAAGTTTACTTTATTTGATATCTAACGCTATTATAGCAACAACTGATGAAAAAGACATGGGGAATGTTGACGTCACTTACCCAATACTAAATTTAGTCTGTAGGAGATCCTTTATATTGCGGAGAGTGTGTCGGGGATACTTAGTTTGAAGGTCACAAGTGAATCTGATAGTCTCGATATTTCTATTGAGTAGGAATACAGCGTGCAGGAACATCTTCCTATCCTTCCCTCTGCTATACAGTGGATACCTTAACAGGAAACATAAATAATTGACTCATTATCAGCAACTGAAATGCACCAGTATATGCCTATTAGGTGGATCCAGCAGGTTCCCAAGACACCTTATATACATTCATGTAGAACAAAAGTTGCCAAGCTGTAGCAACCCTAACACATGCAGGTGTAAAGGCTAACTTCTCAAACAACCCAGCCAGCCCTTCACTACATCCAACCCCACAGCCAAAGCATGTGCATGTTATGCCAAACGGTAAAGTGATAGTCACTGTAATAGAATATAGCTAGACTTACGATCGGTCCTTTTGTGACGGAGTTAAAGGTTTCAGATTGTCATAAATGAGTGAGCGAGAACCACGGTATTCCAGAGGATATTCCAGGGACACTTGTAGAAACTGAGAGAGCATAATTACCAGATGACAGCAGTGTCCAAGGGCTGTGCTACAGGCCAGTTCATTCTGACTAGTCACATGTTCTGGGTCAGGGAGGCATACTCCGGCTATTGTGTATCTACCGTCTGCAGTCTGAAACAATTTCCAACATGGCTGACATAACAGGATACACAGAAAATAATCTAGAATTGTATTACAAACAATTGTAGAAATGCATGTATAACTACATGACGTAATGCTATGAGAAAAGGCACAATCAATGTCATGAAATACTACATACATATACATGCGATTGAAACAAACAGTACCTCATGACATAAAGCATGGTTGCATGAGGCAGCGGAAGATAAATCAGTTATCAAAAAATTACTTAGCGAATGAGACAGGCAGACCACATTCATGCATATATATATGGTACAGACAGAGATGCATACTAGTACAGACAGATGGGTAGGTAGCTAGAACGCACCTGCTCAATGGGATATATTAGACTAAGTTCATAAACCATCTGCTTGTGTCTCTTAGCCAAGAGGGCTCTTTCTTTCAGTAGTTTCTCTCTAAAAGAGTAAGTGTCATGTTAAGTATCCCTCAATACTGACAAGACACCATCTCACCGCATGTCACAGTGATGATGGACTATGAGCACTGCTCTTATCCTCCAGTAGGTCCACAGGTAAATGTTTGCGCAAATCACTATAGCAACAGCCTAGATCACCATAGTAACAGCCTAGATCACCATAGTAACAGCCTAGATCACCATAGTAAGAGCTTAGATCAACATAGTAACAGCCTAGATCACCATAGCAACAGCCTAGATCAACATAGCAACGGTTTATATCACCATAGTAACAGTTTGGGTCATTATATCAAGCAATGGCTGATTTTACTAGTAGGTGCTAATTTCTCACCTGGTCTTCACTAAAAGGATTGTGGGACACACACACACACACACACGTCACATGACTGTGTGGCAGACTTACATACCTGGAGTTATAGAAATCACTTTTTACATCAGTAAAACGAATATCATCTCCCTGTAGGGATTTCTGGTACACGTCCAATTCTTTCTCTAAATACAGAGCAATATTAAATTGATGTTACATACAATTATATTAATTATTAATACTATTTACTGGTATACTAACGACTGTAGTGCCTAGTAGATCCTAACTGTTTAGATTTATCTACTGTTGATATAGTAGATATATTAACTGTTGACCTACATGTATATTTACTAGCTAGTGGTTGACTTATATTTATAAGCTATTAGTTGACTAAGATTTACTAGTTGACCTATATTCAGCAGCTAGTAGTTGGCATATATTTACCTTTTTTATTAGTTTCTGCCTTTTTACTATACAATCTAGACTTTTTCTGCAGAAGAATCTGTCTTCGTTGGTCTAGCCTGTGGCGTATACCTTCGAGTTTTAGTTTATGGAGTTCTATTTGCTCTTTCTACAAATTTATTGAGATCTGAGGCTAATCTCATGGTGCAGACATATACATTCAAAACAGTTTACCATCATACACTTAGTAGCCTAAACAACCCTATAAAGTACTAGCCTATTTATACACCTTTATATTATGAGATTGCTATTTCAGTCACATAATTTGTAGCCATACATTTAAAGGGCCATTAGCAGTCTAAATCCTTCCATAGCAGTCTCTAACCGACTACAATAAGATCTGTTATGTAGCATCTTCCTTACCTTCTCTGTAATGGGCTGTATTTCAGCTAAACGCTTCATGATTTCTTCTCTAACTTTCTCTACAGACTGTTCAGTTTGCTTTAGAGCTCTCAGTAGCATCTGCAATCTACAAAATCAACAATATTCTGTGTGGTTGCCGCTGTGCCCATATTATATCTTTCAACTCACAAGTTTTATTATAGATATTATTGGCATGCGGAATTACATATAAAACAGCAGGTGTAGGTATATGTCCTGTATTAGACAGGTAAGTTCTTGCTCAACTCTAACTCCTAAGATGACGCCAGTTTGCAATGTCAAGCGTTACGGTGACTCTTAATTATATACAAGAAAAGCCGAGAAACAGAAGGTCCACCTACGTGTACTAATTCAACATAGAGCTGTAAAACAATCGACTAATAAAATTGTATTTGCAGTTTATAAAGTCCCTTTAGCAGAAATTGAATGTTTAATGTTGAATTACACCTGTAGTTTGTTACTGCAAGTAATGCCAGATGGGATAAAGGGAGGATAATTTCATCATCTATTATCTCCCCATTGCTGACCAAAGGTCTTAGTAATATCTCACCTAGCCAGAAGGTTGAACGAGTAGGAGAGTTTAATTGGTTGGTTAGTGCGTAGGTAAAGATATTCCCTGGGCACGCGAGTATACGACTCTTCTGGAAACGCAAACAGAGAGTCGAACATCTTCAGAGTCAACACGTCTCCCAAAGCTTTCTCTATGATGTCATCTCCATGTTCCACCTACGTATAGCATGCAAATATAATACGACAAACTACGCTGTCTGTTCAACATAATTACAGTGTATATATGGTACAGTGGGGACTTTACTCATCAGTGAGTCACCGGTTCCAATTGGACTAGCTGCTGTTCTGTTCGTTAGACAGGACATGACCAAATTATGATCCGTTTAGGGCCTACCAATAACAATGGTAAGTTCTTGTGGTTTTGCGAGAAAATTAGTATACAGGTATCTGCAATTCATATTAAAGTTCAGGAAAGACCAATCTATACATCTACTTAATATAAAATTCCAGCATTTTTCACAAACCTGATGTTGTACTAATAGCTCAAAAAGTTTTATAATTGCAAAGCTGCACATACATTTCCAATTTAGATATCATTGTCAGTGCATATAATATGAGTTGTAGTATTACTTGTGTAACAGGTAGGTTCACAGACTTTTCTGTATCTTCTAGTAGCTGGAGAAGCCTTAGTTCCAAGTTGTACTCAAGATGCACTTTAGGGTGAGAGTGTCCTTCTACTACCCACACTCGTACACAGACATGGCTGGAGGAAGTGTAGGAAGTAGGTATGTATGTAAAGTCCAGTGAAGTCCAGGATAGGTTTACTGTGCCACTCAAACTCTCACTCTTGTAGAACTCTAGGAGACAACCATAAATATCCTATACATTTAGGATTGCCAATTAACATTAACCTGAAAAGGAGCAGCCGTGGCTGAGTGGTTAGAATACTGAACCTTCAAACTGAAGGTTCCAGGTTCGAATCCCAGTCACGATGGTGTTAGGAAGAGCAACCAGCCACAAATGCTCCTGTGCCTCATATAAAAGTCCTTGGGGTCATGCAAGCCATCATGGCTTCAAGGCAACTCCTCTACCCCTGCCAAAAAGGCCATGTCATCTGGGCCTTTCTCACAGGGAGTTGTCCAGCGCTGGCACCTGGCAGTGCAAGCCGCAAGGGACTAGTCACGCCGAAGAGTATAAGCCAGTGAGTTGATTACCTTTAAATTGAAAACACGAGAGAGCGCAAGTCTTGTGAGTGAACAGAAGGGTGTTTGGCCTTGAACGAAGTGCTAGCATCTTGATGCTCAGTGCAGTGTGATGAGTAATATACAGTACATTCACTCAGAACCTGGGTAATGCTGCCCACCTAAAGCTTTAAATTTATGAGGTACATAGAATGGAGGAAACACAATAACCACTGACTATAATACATACCCTCTGAGTTGGGATCTTTGTGGAGTGTAAAGTAGAGTGTAGTGTTGTTGATATCCGGCCATTTATAAGATATGTTTCGAATATTTAATGAGGACAAATGTCGTACTCGAGGCTGCAATAAAACAGAGAAGTGTGAGGAGACAATAATTGTCTAGTAACTGCTGCAGTACTGTATTTAGAATCGCTCCAGATATATCCATTAATTGCCGTGTTTTAGGGTGACATGCAAGAGAATGTGATAATGTTGTATTTTTCATGGTGCTGCCCTAGATGTTCAAAGGTATTTTCCCCATCAAGGTTCTAGGCCCTTTATACCATTCCCTTTACCTTTTTTCCCAGCAGAAAGCCTGTTATTTAGCATACTATTGCCAACTTCAAAATGCTATAAGTTAGCAACAACACTACGCAGCCTTGCTAAGGTACTGTCCTCGGCTTCTGGATAAAAAAAAAAACCTATAGCAACGCCAAGGTCATGTTGACAGTGATGCAGAACTGTATCCAAAGTTTTATTGTGATAATTCCAATTCTAATCAATATGCTTCATGATCTTACTCGTGTTATGCAAAACTTCTGCACTGCAGATCCCTGAGCTTCCTATACACAATTTCAAATAACTTCAGTTTCTTAGTTAGCAGTTTGTTTGTCTATAAAGACTCAAGACCTTCAATTGAAGGAAAATATAGACCATCAGTTCATTAGTACATTGCATTATTCCACTACCAGTTTTCCGGACTGATACTGCAGGGAGCTAGGGGGTACTGCAAGCATGACAATGACAGTTGTAGTAGTGGAGTGATACTCTGAGTTATACATGTATTATAAAATCGGTGGAGCAGGGTCAGTTTTTGACAATTTGAAGTTATTTCCTTAAATTATGAGCGTGCCATACCCTGTTACATCTGGTGATGTCAGTCATTACATTATGGTATCTAGCCTGTACACTTCATGGGTCTAACGTGGTATCATGCCCTACAAGTGACCTTGAGCGGGACACGCCCTTTCTAGTATACCGAGCTGGTATTAGTATCTCCATCTAAGTTACCTAAGAATAAGTAATAGCAGTCTGCCTAGTTGGCATTGCACTTATGCTGGTATGCTTCCTGGTATATGTGGTGATGGCTACGTCCAGCTACCTAGCTGGACACATATTAGAGTTAGTAACTTCATCGAAAGACATCAGCATACATTTCTGTTCGTAATCAAAACTAATTGTACCAACCCAACAGTTGATAAAACCAGTAATTAGCCTATAGAATAAAAACAAGACAATTGGATATTGGTGGATTAGAAGTTCTTTAAATTACAACAGGCAGACTTCCACATCCATGCACAAGCTCTAACTTTTTAAGGGCACCTCTATAGTTTTGCGCTTACTTCTGTGTTACAAGATCAACAATTATTATCTGTACAAGATTTAATAGTCATCTATGTACCTACCGAAAAGCTATCAGAAGCATAACCTATGCTAAGCTATACAAAGCTAGGAGACAGGAATTTTCCTGGTGTTTTCAACATGCATTGGATCAGTTAAATCTTGTCTCTCACTTGATTCGCAGATGTAACGGTTGTTTTACAAATCAAAATTGCGTGTGATAAAAATCCTTTCTATTTGTAAACCTACAAAAATTGTTGAAGGTTTTGGTACTGTGTACACCGACCTAATATTATTTTAGAAAGTCACAAATTTTCACAGGTTTTACTGGGTAATAAAGTAGACAATGACACAAATTTCATTAGTTTGCCCATAATCGCCCTCCCTCACTATACTATAGGTCGCATTACATCATAGATCCTGCTGTGTCCTGCTAGATAGCGAGGGCGCAAACGCACAACATGTGCCAGAGAAAGTAGTACCAGCTCAAGCGTAGTGCCAACCAGGCATATGCTGACTATGGTACTAATGTCAGCCAGGAGAAGATGCCAGTGTACTTGTGATATGGTATGGGTTAACTACTAAATGTTAAGCACCGGTATAAGCTGGGTGAGTGAAGGGCGGCGTTCTCAACTAGCGTACTTGTAAACCATGATAGTTAACTAGACTGTGTAATGCGTGGGCCGTTTACCAAAGGCATAGCAAGTACGATACTAATTATGCGTTAAGAATAATGGGTCCTGGTGACAGCCTTGGGAAACTCTTAGACGGACCTTAGAACACATGCCCAATAGAGAAAGCTTGTGATTAATGCTGTTAGCAGCAAATGACAGGCTATACGACTTCGTATATAGCAAGCTGGGTCCAAGTCGAACTTCCAGTCAATAAGTCAAGTCATTTCTAAAAGTTTGGAGGCAAGTCAATTCGAAGTCAAGTCAGTGCTGCCTCAAGTCAAGTCAGCCATCATGCAAGTCACAGGTCGAGTCAAGTAGAAATGCAAGTCAAGTGGGAGACAACTTCAAAAATTTTTACATCTTCCTAAATATCACTTTTTTCTTTTGGTAGACATTTCAATCCATGAAAAGCTATGCCAAGGTGTGGCTGGGCATGTATGTTATGCAATTGTGGTAAAGAACTAGTCTGTAATATGTAGTAATATTGGCACTACGGTCGAGACCGGTCATGTGGTATTATATATTAGTAATGGTGATTCAGTGTTACTTGGCATATAAACAGCACATGTTACAGTACAGAGTGCCCACTGGCCAGTCCTGCAATTTCAATCTACATGTATTAATTATTGCAGTGTACATTGTATTCACTACTTACATCACACTTACACTACTCACACTGTGTGTACTTATGACTAAGCATTGCGTAGTCTCACGTACACACAGCCTAGATGCTACCAGTATTGTGCATCCTCATAGCTAACCTTGATACACATGTACCCTGAGTGCTGCTAGTCGCACTGATCAAGTAAAAATGATAAATAGGTAGACAATTGAGACCTATTTTCCATGTTGGCTATACACTGTAGAAAAATTTTATCCGCTGCATTGAATTGGCAGAACCCAAGTCAAAGTCGCAAGTCATTCACGTATCCAAGTCAAGTAAAGTCATATTGATGTGCAAGTCAAAGTCAATTCAGCAAGTTGGAAAGTCCAAGTCAAGTCGACTTGTGACTTGACTTGGCAAGTCAAGTCAAATATTTGACTTGGACCCAGCTCTGAATTATATAGTAATCTCGATATGAGCTTCATTGCTTCTTTCCATCTAATTGACTAATAGCATTTGAACTTTAATTGCTTAATAGAAATATCCAAATTTTATTTTTAATAATTTGAATTTCATTCCTAATTCATGGCATACAACCATGATCGCGATGTGATTATCAATATCATGACAAGAGAATAATCATAAGAATAATTTGATAAAATTTGTACTTCCACTTTTAATGAATATTAAATCATTTATTTATAGGCTATAGTATTGCATATAATATAATAGTATACAATAATAATTATAAAATATGTTTCATGGATAAAATATATTATTGCTGTTACAATTGTTTCATGGTAATGCTAATGGTGCATCCACCAATCATCAGACAACAATATTATTGGAGAGGTTTTTAAGATGTACTTTATAATATACGATGTACATGTAAGTATGTCATAATGTACATCTTAAAAACCTCCCCAATAATATTGTTGTCTGATGATTGGTGGATGCACCATTAGCATTACCATGAAACAATTGTATCAACAATATTATAGTTATAATAATTATAATATATTTTATCCATAAAACATATTTTTATTTTATAACCTGCTCAGTTTTTAAACTTAGAGCACTCTTTCAAAGCTCACTTAAATGTTATATTTCACAATAATAATCTATAATTATAATTATAATAATTGCAATATTTTATTATCATTTATATTAATTATTATTACTAATTATTATTATTATTTATTTATAGAAGCAAGGAGTAAGTCACTCCTTGATAAAAGTATTTTCAGTGTTAACCATAAGTAACAGTTGAAATTTACAGTGTATGTTGACAGCCGCAATCTGTTCTGGGTTTCCAAATTTGTGTTCATCTTCATTGAAGTTGATTTGCATTCAGGTACCAGGAAGAAAATTCACAAGTAGTTAGATTTGCATTTTCTTGCTTTACCACTACGATACAAATTCTTGCACAGTACAACTTGCACACAGTCAGGCTAGAAATACGAAATATATATAGACCAAGCCGCTTAGTATAATACATAAATATATAGGTCAATTGTATTTGTCTGTGCTTTTTCATCTTGTTAGTCTGGGAACTACACCCCCACAGTTTTAATTGAGACTGCAAACGCGCCATCTTGTAGCAACTTTCATAAGAGGAAACGCCCACTTTCTAATGATTGGTCTTGATACAGAAAACTTGTGGTCAGCTCAATGTAAACTTAGTTGATGCCTTACGGGAATACCGCTTTGTTGAAGCACCGAAAGTAGTGATTGGTTGTATTATTGTATCACGTGTGTTTATATTTTGTTATGGTCCAATGGGTAATGAGCACACTATTTTGTTATTTAGAGGTGTGGGCGTGAGTTTGTCTGTAGTCGAGTCACTGATTCGGACAAGGTGCTGTCAATAGTTGCTGCTAGTGTGAAGATGTTTGCCTTGGCCAAATCTGGAATTGTAAGATTTAGGTGAGGAGAGTTCTTTTCTGTGAAGTTCTCATTTTTTAATATGCCCATTAGAAGGTTATTTTGGTAAATTTACTGCGACAGAAAATTAAAATGAAAGTGAATGTCAGTGAATAGTAATGTATTACATTACAGTAATGGTAAATTTACTGGGACAGAAAATTAAAATGAAAGTGAAAGTCAGTGAGTAGTAATGATTACTACTCACTGACTTTTATTTTAATTTTCTATTCCAGTAAATTTACCATTTGGCATTCATTTTTAATTAAATAGTAAGTATAAATGTCTATGGCAACGGCGTCTCAAAGCAAGCTCAGGGTAGGTATGATGATTATGATGATGAAATTGTTGAAAGCCGCTTGCAAACAACTATAAAAACTAGAGCTGCAGCCAGAGGCGAGCTAACATCAATTTCTGCCACAACTAATGTATACGATAATAGTTTCCTCCCTCGAACAATCCGAGATATGAGAATTGGCTATCCCGAGTAAAGATAAATCAGCAATTTGCTGTAGTATTGACCTTTTCACTGTAGCACACTGTTAGTAATGAGGCATTCGACTTGCACAATACGTGATAATAGAATGTTCTATCAACGACGAGTGAGTAACGAGTGAGGTATAAAAGCACTAGCACCATGACCATCAGGCCTCAAGACATAACAATATCAATATCATTATGAATATGAAATAAACATAACATTTACATTACATTGTGTTGTAATTTGAATGTTATGTTTATTTCGTATTCATAATGATATTAATGATATTGATATTGTTGTGTCTTGAGCCCTGATTGTCATGGTGCTAGTGCTTCTATACCTACCCTGATCTTGCTTTGAGACGCCGTTACCATAGACATTTATACTTACCATTTAATTAAAAATGAATGCCAAATGTGTTACACATGATATTTACTACTCTACTGATAATTTGATATTTGCTAACACTGAGATCCCAAGAGCTGAGCACACCAAATACCTAGGAGTTACCCTCGACCCAAATGTTATCTGGAACAAACACATAAACAATGTAGCAGCTCAGGGAAACTCTACTCTTGGTTTTATCTCGAAAAATATTCACACCAGCTCTGAGACTATCGAAAACACCTCCTACAAGCAACTTGTACGGCCAGTCTTAGCGTATGCCTCTGCAGCTTTGGACTCCGGGTCTGACTCAACTACTAACCATCTCAAAGCTGTACAGACAAGGGCAGCACACCTTATCTGTGGCATCAGGCGGACTGATAGAAAGACTAGTACTGCCAGCCTCCTTGGAAAACTCGACCTCCAACCGTTCTCTCAACGCCGCAGTAATAGACACCTAAAAATTTTCATTCAGTATCACCACCTTACAAAACGATCATAAACAACTACATGTAAAGCGCCAGTTTATCATCAGCTAGAAAACATGCCATGCAGCGCTTCATACCAAATTCTAACACGCTCCGTTATCAAAGATTGTTCTTCATTTGTGCTGCAAAAGACTGGAATGCTCTATTTGCTGGGAGTCCATTACTTATCCCTCTGTACGTCTAGCCCTAAAACTGTCAAATTGCCTTTTATCGTTACATACTGGAAACGTTAAACGACTTACAAGAAAACAAGTTTCCCAGGTCACAGCTGGAGGCTGGCGCTGGAGACTAGGACGACTCGAGGAATAACTCAAGGAATAACTCAAGGTATAACATAATATTGTTGTGACCTGTGGTATAGACTCCGACCAGCACGATATTTATCTTAATCCTGAGCCCGACCCAGACTCTCGACTTGGAAGCTTTCACTCGAACAAGAGACTGACTCTACCGAGTTGACATGCCATTACATTTAATGTATGTTTTTTGTACCTATGATTGTGCTTCTAATATCGTTATAAGTATGCCTTTCATTATGCTTGTGATCCGAGACTGTTTTATATGTCTTATAACTTGGACCCCTTTTTGCAAGCACTTATTTGGACTTGAGCTTCCAAGTGTAGTCCTAAGAATCTCTAGGACTGCAACTAAGACCCTGGTACTTCACTATATCTAGCACCCCTGCACTGAGGCACCAGTCCCCTCGGACCCATGCTTCTTGATGTCGTGCCCACGCAGGCTGGTTGGAATTCCGCTTCTATTCCTTCTTTGTTGTTAGAGGTACTCTCCCACACCTGCAAACCAAATGCTGAGGTCATCATCTCTCCAGCTCGCGTCCAGCTGGGACCATTAAGGACACTTGGCTATCATCATTCTCTACTCTTTAGCATTCTGGATGTATGTTGTACAGATATGCCTTCGCTACCCAGCCGGACGCAACAATATTTGTTGTGATCTACATAGTATTAGTATTGTAGTGTTCAGTCAGATAGCTGGTGGGGTTAGACCAAATGAAAGAAAGGTGGCTGTAATTGGATTTGTAATTAGAGTTCAACACCAGTAATTTTGTACCTGCTATCTAAAAATAGGTAATGTAAACTTATAATAGAAGTAACAAAATACTGCTAGCAAGAACCAAAAGATTCAGTACTAAAACATTTTGTTATTTACTTGAATAATTTTGTACCAGTCGATTCTCAGGTGGACTTGACAATGGCCTCAGTGAACAAAACATACATGTATTTCGGTATTGCATCTTTTGGTTCTCTCTTGCAGTATTCTGTTATTTCCATTATGCTTATTTCTAGAGACATTAGCAGGTACACAGTTGATTTTCACACTGATTCACTGAACTCATCTGTTGTCTGCAGTTAGCTACAACGCCATTTTGGTATTCCCGATTTTTATAAACTTGATTCTAGAATATTCTATACCATTTCTGTGCTGTCTCTACTCACAGTAATTTCATAGTGCAATCATAGTTTCCAGAGAGTCATGGTCAGTCACTACTCTGGCGTGCAGTAGTAGCATGTGGCTATAGCGTTAGGTCAGTCAGTTAATAGTCCTCTCCGCTTTGTATGTTCAGTTTATTTTTGGGCTGGCTGCTGATTTACAAGTTATTGAAATGTTCAAGTTGAGTATTTGGGTCTCAGTCGGATTTTTTGGCCGGCACACTAGTTTCAGCCCTACCTGGTATGTTTTCTTCTTGGGCTTAGAACCATGTCTAGTTATTATGCTCTATAACCTATAAAGGAAATCTATTACCATCCCATGGGGGTACTGTTGCCTGGTAACTAATCTGTTTGACACTGTTGACTTGATTAGGTCATGAGGGGTAGTTACGCTGGTCAATGCCTAGCATAAAGATTTGCGAGCTGGTCATGGGACCCCAAGTAGAGGCTCTGCTTGTGTTTCTAATACCACAGTCTCTGACATTGTAGTTTATACCATTCATATAGTTTCTCTATTGAACAGAACTTACTGGCTTCACTTCCCGCTATTAATTCCAGGTAAGAAACTATTGGTCTACTCGAAAGAGACTTGAATTTTCTCCATTTTTGGGGTAGAGAAGGCACTTCACCATTATCAAAATAACTAAAGTAGCACAGAAAAATTATAAGGATGGATGCTCTTCCTAGCACCACCTATAGAACCTAGGACTATCACATGGAAGGCTAGAGCCTAACTACCAGGCCACGGCTGCTCTCTAGGCTGCTCTCTAGGCTGCCCTCTAGGCTGCTCTCTAGGCTGCCCTCTAGTTTCTATGTTAGGCCTATATTATTTCTGGTACAACCTTGTCAACCCTTAGTCTGAGGCTAGGTGCAGCCGAATCTATAGGGAAATAATTCCATGAGTCAAATATATAATATCTCTAAAACCACCACTTTCTACTCACTCTTACAACATAGTCTTTATTTTGATCAGTGAGTTACACAAAGTTAACACGGAAGTGAGTATGAAAGAGATTAATATCTTCTTCCAATTGATGTCTCTAGAAAGAGTTGCCTTGGTTGATTTTAATTATAACTTTTGTAGTAAGAGTCGATACCATAGTGTATTCTGGCCGAGACACTGGATCAGTGTCTTCCGAAATGTAATGTGATTGGTTTATATATTGGATCGTTATGGTAATGTAATTAGGCCTACACAGCTCATAGACTGCTCGAATAAGCTATATTTGTGCAAGCGTTATTTCTAGGAGATTTGGTGAACGTCTGGTTAGACAGCAAAGGGCCATCTCTCAATGTGAGAAGTACACAGTTAGCAGCAAGTATGACCAGCTGAATATTCCATCTGAAAACCTGGCACAGTTTGTAATGCAAGACTGGCATAAGTTTGGCAACAAATTGGCTTTGGTAAGTTTCACAAACAAAACAAGTAATAAACCTATATGTATAATATCTAGATAATAGTACGAGTACTTGGTATATTTACATGTCGTGAATCTGTGTTATAATCTATAATACATGATACGCATGTGCATATACCTACATAAATGTGGTTTATATGTTGTTTATTCGCTCTCTGTAACAAAATTTCTGCAGGTGTATGGAACCTTTTAGAGTTTTTCTCTCAGCAAAGCAGACAACTCCCTGATACTAACATTAGTAATGTAAAACCATGTTGCAACCTACAGTAACAGTGAACGTCAAAATTCAGAATTAATTTAAAATGTTTGGTGGCCGAATTATTTTACATATTTAAGTCAATCTTTATAGTTGTTGGTAAAAATTAAAACCGTGCTTGCTCGTAAATACACTGCTTGTAGTCTAAACATATTATTAATAGAAATGCAGCGTCACTGGGAACTCCCTCACCTACGGTAAACTGAAGGATGCAGTTCATAGCTTAGCCAGTGCTCTAAGAAAACTTGGAGTGAAAGAGGGAGATGTAGTCTTTTTGCTCAGTCCTAATTCTCCGGAGTATGCTGTTATCTATCTAGCTACAACACTCATTGGAGCTATTATAACAACCAACAACCCAGCTTATACTTCAGGTGAGTCTATTATCTGATAAAGTTAGTTCTCTGATGGCAACAAATATAGATATCGAACATCTTGACTGCCTGAAAAACTGACCAATTAAAACTATTCCCTCACCCTTTGAACAAGTTAATTTATGGCTACTTAATTTGACATTACAATTACACCCTACTAAATAAAATACATGTTCAATCAAAATTCTTGTTATTTATTTTACTGAAATGGTGTGTTCCACTCAAAGACATTATTTATTCTACATCTATTATAGCTGAGATCAGCACAGCCGTATCATTAAGTGACTGTAAGCTGATATTTGCTCCACCTCAATTTCTACCCACCATAAACACAGCTTTGACCTCTCTACAGGGTAAACACAACGTCAAGGTAAGTGTTAGTATGTTTATTTCTTAATACATAATGTTCACTCACTAGCACTCACTACACTTGTACATTTCGAACAGTACCCAAGCTTAGGAATGAGCCGGTTTGTCTCAGTTCATCACCTGTTATTAACTGCAAGATGTAACTTGGTAAGTAAGTATTCGGTTTGGGTTTTGGTTCATACTTGTCTATGAGAAAGTAGAGTCAGTATTATATCACTTCTAATGTAAATATCGTAGGATGTCGTGGTGATCGGTGAAGCGGATGGATATCGCAGTTTTTCCTCTCTGCTGTCACATGACTTCTCTGACTGTGAGGCTCCAGATGTGGACTACATGGAGCACCTGGCAGCCCTGCCATTCAGTAGTGGCACAACTGGACTACCTAAGGGAGTCATGTTGAGTCACAACAACATCCTCTCTAACATTCTCCAGCTCAGGTACTGTCTGTACTATAGTACAGTGTAGTAATAGTGTGCATTTGTAATACTATATCAGTCACTTGTGTAAGTGTTGTTAGGAATGTCTGCACTGATGCCTGTTACTGGGTATACCTATGTGTATGCGTTACTCGACATGTGTCACTATTGTGTTTACTGATATTTAATTGGAATTGTTTTCAGGGTAGAGTCTGCAGGTATGTTTAATGTTGTTTATGCAGATACTATAACCTTACCTACACTGTATATGTATATAATGCATGCCCGCTCTATATCCCAGATAGTGTTCCCATGTCAACAAAATCATCTGCATTTCACTAACATCCTGTTGTAAAGTATTGTTTATATTATATGACATGTTCAGTTTTATTTACCATGACATTATGATATATGTAGGTGTCGTACATTGTACTTACCCCTGTTGTCTACGTTGTTATCCCTAGTTTGGAGTTACTGTCCCCTGAAAAGTGAGAATGCAAGTGTGAGCAACTCCATACAGAGTGAGCTCTGTATACTGTTACACATTGCAGTATGTGTGTAGAGGCATATTGTGGAACCCACAATTAATCATTATGTTCTATGTATGATACTATGATATGTTATAGTAAATACGCACATGAACGTATTCCTCTGTGTCCACATAGGATATCACAATTATTCTGTTTTACATCCAGGAACTCGGGCATGACGATACAGCAGGATGACACACTAGCTGGCGTACTTCCATTCTTCCATATTTATGGTCAAGTAGCTACGCTACTGCTTGGCCTCACTATCGGTGCATCTATTGCCATCATGGACAAGTTTGATTTCCCCAAGTTCCTGGAAATGATACAGAATGAGAAAGTAGGTGACACATAATGTCTATATTACACAATCATATTCTATACTCATGATTATACACAAGTCCATAGCGGATGCTGGGATAGACTCCCCCTCCCACCAATGTCTAGTGATTGAATGCTTATTTTGACTTGGGAGTTTTGAACACCTTGGGATTTCTTACTCAACATGAATATTAATGCCCTTGCGACTCAAATCTCATACACAGACCTGGACCGAAAGCAAAATCTTCAATTTTGCGCGAAAAGCCCAGGTGTACCGATGAGCTAGGGATGGTTTTCTCCAACCAAGCAAAATCTTAGGTCAATAGCCGTTTGGACCTAGGCTGGATGGCCATCTTTGGATTTTTACTTGCGACCCAGGTCGATCGAAGAGGGCACGGAGACACTGTCTATTCCTCATAAATGATGCTTATGGAAAGAGTCTGTGAAATATACATGTATGTGCGTGTAGGCTTTAGTTTTTGGCTGAATAATTGTTCACATTTGGCGCGAACAGTTAGTATGAATGAGTGTGGATGAAGTCCCTAATACACAATACACTCATTGGTACATTATATACTGTAGGTTATATACACTCATTGGTACATTATATACTGTAGGTTATATACACTCATTGGTACATATGTACTGCAGGTTATATACACACTCATTGGTACATATGTACTGTAGGTTATATACACTCATTGGTACATATATATATATACTGTAGGTTGTATACACTCATTGGTACATATTCTGTACTGTAGATTATATACACTCATTGGTACATATATGTACTGTAGGTTATATACACACTCATTGGGGCATGTATTCTCTAGGTTACTCTAAGTCACCTGGTACCACCAATCATTCTGGCTCTGGCTAAAAGTGAATTGACCTACAATTACGACCTATCTTCTCTTCATCTGATTACATCAGGTGCTGCTCCACTGAAAAGTCAGTTAGCCATGGAGTTTGTGGAGAAAATGAATATAGAACTGCTGCAAGGTATTCTATAGTCTATAGCTCTTAGTGTACAGTACTTCAGCACATGGGTGTTAGATGGAATTTTAAAGCTATATTAAAGCTATGCGAACAAAGCTTCATTAAGGAATGGCTTTCGTAACTGTAAACATTGTACTGATACAAAAATAAATACATGCGCTCTCCTAGTTTTGACTGTCTATAGTCATCCTGGACCTACCAATGCAGTGATATCTTTTAGCTGTGACAATCAGTTACTGTTTCTTATCAAAAGCTACGACCATACACCATAGTGAATCCGCATGTATAAATCAAATTAGCCTGTTTGAAAGTATTTTAACTTTTTTAAGTTTCTGATATTTAATTCTCCCAGTACAACAGATCATACCCATTTGTGGTTGAATGGTATGTGGTACTTGGCTGTATACTTGTTACCCAGCTTTCATGACATCATTATACACGCAGGATATGGGTTGACAGAGACCAGCCCAGTTGTTAATTTCAACGAACCAAGGGAAGGAAATAAACTGGGATCTATAGGAGTTCTGCTACCTAACGTCACGGCTAAGGTTCTGTCTTAACATCTAGTACTAGTACGCCATCTGGTGTGAATGCCCGTGTTGGTGATATTATGCTGGGAGTTGTTTGCCCATGTACATGTACATGTATGTATTATATACATTGTACATGTACATGTATGTATTATATAGGCCTACATTGTACATGTACATGTATGTATTATATACATTGTACATGTACACGTAATTATTATATACATTATACATTGTACATGTACATGTATGTATTATATACATTGTACATGTACATGTATGTATTATATGCTGTACATGTACATGCAATGAGTTATATTCTATACATAGCAGTAAAGGGAGATGTTTCATATGTTGATTTGAACTGACTAGGTAGTGGACGTGGAGACCGGTGACTCACTGCCCAGACACAAGGAAGGAGAACTCTACTACCACGGTCCAAACATTATGAAGGGATACTGGAGGAACACTGAGGCTACACTTGATTGTCTTGATGGTAGCTGGTTCAGAACAGGTGGGTGTGTGGTCACTGTAGTGTGTAGTCACTGTAGTGTGTAGTTAGCATAGTGTGTAGTCACTGTAGTGTGTAGTTACTGTAGTGTGTAGTCACTGTAGTGTGTAGTTAGCGTAGTGTGTAGTCACTGTAGTGTGTAGTTACTGTAGTGTGTAGTCACTGTAGTGTGTAGTCACTGTAGTGTGTAGTTAGCGTAGTGTGTAGTTAGCGTAGTGTGTAGTCACTGTAGTGTGTAGTTACTGTAGTGTGTAGTCACTGTAGTGTGTAGTTACTGTAGTGTGTAGTGTGTATGTTCTAATAATAGCACGCACTAGTGAGATGTGACAATGAATCATACTTTTGTTTACTTACAGTAGTGTTATATAGGATTTACTGGAATGGCCTAGAACATTCTTATACTTGCTGAATCACAGATTCTAGAATATTCTAAAGCAACTTATATATAAGCAGGCCAGTTCCAATTTTAGTTCAGTTGCTAATATGCCAGTGTTCAAGTAACTACACATTGCTAGTCTAGTTCAGCTAAATATTATAGCTTGTTATTTATATACAATAAACTAGAAGTTCTGCACACAAAGAAGTATTTAGACATTCAATTGTCAATGTTAGTTTCAGGTGTACCTACGCACTGAAACATAACAACTGGTGTCAGAAGTGGGATCCAACACACACACAGTGGGATCTAACACACACACTACACTGGATTAAACCTTAACTGGCAGTATGGATGACAACATAAAAGCTATACTGGATGCTATGCAGCAGCAACAAATAACATTCCAACAACAATTTATTGAGATGCTTAAGACTAAAGAGCAGACAACTCTCAAGACAGAGAACGCTTCTACAATACCGAAATTTGAAGCATTCGACAGAGAAAAGGAGAAGTGGAAAGTCTACCTGGAGCGTTTCAATCAACATTTCTCAGTCTACAAAGTCACTGATGACCAACAGAAACGCGCATGCCTTCTGTCATGGGTAGGTTCCACCACCTATGATTTACTCACAAATTTGTTTGGATCAGAGGACATTTCTGCCAAGACATATGGTGAGTTGACAGAGAAACTTTCATCGCACTTCGTTGACACTACTCATGTTCAAGCTGCAAGATATGAATTCTACCAGTGTAAAATGAAACCAGGTCAGTCGTACGCTGACTGGGCCGCAGAACTTCGAGGACTAGCACGAGATTGCAGGTTCGCGTGTAAGAACGGATCATGCAACCAAAGCTATGTTGACGATCAGATACGTGACGTCATTATCAAGGAGACACCACATCCAGATGTCAGACGCCAATGTCTGCTTGACGCTGACCCTACTCTTGATGATGTTCTCAAGAAGGCAGCTACATACGTTCGCACTACAGAGACGGACAAGGTACTCAAAGGTGACTCCAGTCAGACCTCTCCTGCTTCTGTCAACAAGATGTCAGGAAACTATCGACATAGCAACCAGAAGAGACATGTTGGAGGTACAAAACCAACATCTTCAAAGTTACAAGGGAAGTACAAATCCTGCCCTGGCTGTCATACTAAACATGACAGACAAGACTGTCCTTGTAGAGAATTTGTATGCAAAAAGTGCAACAAAAAGGGACACATCGCTTCTGTATGTCAGTCACAGAAGACAAAGCCCAGTGGTAAAGGCGACCACTCTTCAACAAACGCAGTAAGAGAGTCAGTGTGCAGCGTCTTTCACTACTCTCCGACTCAACCCTACAGCGCAAATGCCCATCAGGTGTTTGAACGGATCGGCAAACAAATTTGGATCCACACTCAAATCAACGGTAGACCCACCAGGTTCCAGTGGGACACAGGTGCAACATGCTCCATGGTTGGTATGGAAGGCTACAAACAGCTAGGTTCACCCACCATCATTCCTGTTTCCACACAACTCACAGGCTATGGCAACAGGAAACTACGTGTGAAAGGAGAATGCACCATAGATGTCAAAGTAGGTCAACAGGAGAAGAAAAATCTCAAACTACTCGTCGTAGATGATCCACATGGCACTAATCTATTTGGATTAGACTGGAGTGACAACTTCGGACTGTCACACCAAGGGCTTGCTGCACTAAGCTCAATCCCAAGGGAGCATACACAGACAGTAGCTGACAACTCCCAACAATCTGCAACAATTCAAGATAGATTAGCCAAGCTATCTATGAAATACTCCAATGTATTCAAACAAGGTCTTGGGCTATGCACTAAGATGAAAGCACCCATTCATCTCAAACCACAAGCTAAACCAGTATTCTTCAAACCTCGGGACGTACCTTTCTCTCGACGTGATGCAGTAAAAGAAGAACTGGAACGTTTGGTACAAGAACGCGTGTTGGAACATGTAGACTACAGCGAATATGCTGCACCAATTGTAGCAGTCTCTAAACCGAATGGAAAAGTTCGAATATGTGGTGACTTCAAGCTGCTCAACCAACAGATTTCCATTGACCAACACCCTCTACCCAAACTAGATGAACTTCTGGAAAAGTTAAGAGGCGGAACACACTTTTCGAAGATCGACCTGGCAGATGCCTATCTTCAAATAGAGCTCCAAGATCATGCTAAGAAGCTTTGTGTAATTAACACACCATTTGGACTCTTCCGCTACAACCGAATGTGCTTTGGCGTTGCTTCCAGCCCAGCACAATTTCAGCGATGCATGGACACTATGATTGCTGACCTTCCAGGAGTAGCAGCCTACCTTGATGACCTTATAGTTACCGGCAGTGACCAGGAGACACACTGGAGAAATTTAGAAAAGCTGCTGGCAAGACTCGAGGAGTACGGATTTCGTATCAGAGAAGAGAAATGTGAATTCTTCAAAAGCTCAGTGGAATACCTTGGGCATATCATTGACAAAGATGGTAAACGACCATCTGACTCTGCTATAGACGCCGTAAGACAGCTACCTCGTCCTCAAAACGTCCAGGAACTACAGGCATTCCTGGGTAAGATTAATTATTATGGCAGGTTCATAAGCAATCTATCCAAGAAAGCTGCACCTCTCTACAAGTTCTTACACAACGGTGCAGAGTTCGAGTGGAGTTCCGAATGTGATCTAGCATTCAATACACTCAAGAATGATGTTATTCGGGCTACCCAGCTTACTCATTATGACGAGTCTAAACCTCTAATACTTGCGACCGACGCTTCACAGTACGGTATTGGAGCAGTTCTAATGCAAGAGAAAGATGGAGTGGAGAGACCATTAGCTCATGCATCCAAGACACTAGATGAACACCAGAAGAAGTACTCCCAGATAGAAAAGGAGGCTTTGTCAATTATCTATGGAGTAACCAAGTTCCGACAGTATCTCTATGGAAGAAAGTTCACACTCGTTACAGATCATGAACCTCTTTTAGCCATCTTCTCTCCAAACAAGAACGTACCAGTGCTCACAGCACAACGCTTACAGCGCTGGGCACTTACACTCATGGCATATCAGTACGATATCCGCCATAAACCCACAAGGCAACACGGTAATGCTGATGGACTCTCACGATTACCACAAGGACCTGATATTCAGTTTGATCAACAGGAGCTACAAGAAAGTGTTGAAATATCACACGTAATCCAAGAAGATATCGACGCGTGTTTACTCGACTCCAGGCTGGTTCGAGAGCACACACAGAAGGATTCTTCACTAAAAGATGTCATGCACTACATTAACAGTGGAAGTTGGCCACTTAAACTTCCGTCTAACAAAGAACATCTCCGTTCGTTCTGGAATATGAGAGAGTCATTATTCGTACATGATGACATATTACTCCTGCAGCGAGACAGCCACACAAGGGTTGTGATTCCAAGTTCTCTAGTCAACAGAGCTCTTGATCTGCTGCACACATCACACTGGGGTGTGGTAAGAATGAAACAGCTCTCGCGTCGCTACGCATGGTGGCCAACCATTAACACGGACATTGAGCAGGCAGTCAAGATGTGCAAACCATGTCAGGAGACGGCTAATAACCCAGCTTGTACCTACACCAGCTGGCCCCAGACGCATAAACCTTGGCAGCGCATCCACCTTGATTTTGCTGGACCATTCAAGGGAAAAATGTGGCTTGCTTGTATTGATGCCCACTCCAGATACCCATATGTGGCAACACTAGATGTTGGAAAGACAACTACAACAGACACTGTAGCTGTACTACATCACATTTTCACTATGGAAGGCTTACCGGAAACCATTGTCACTGATAACGGACCTCAGTTCGCCGCAAAGGAATTTAAAGAATTCTGCATGACCCATGGCATAAAGCACATGACTTCACCTCCATTTCACCCTGCTTCAAATGGAGAAGCTGAAAGGTTCATCCAGTCGCTCAAGAAGGGCGTTGAGAAGAATTGTGCGGGAGGAATGCCTTTGAAGACATCTTTACAAATGTTCCTTGCAACATACAGATGCCTACCTCATCCAAGTTTGGACTGGAAGTCACCTGCTGAAATTCTTCATGGAAGACAGCCACGCAGTCTACTCTCATTGATGAATCCCATGGAGAGACAGGACAACACTGCTTCACAGCAGACACCAAGATTGACTACGCAGTACACTGCAAACTCTTTGGTTCACGCACGAAACTACAGTTCGGGACCAAAATGGCTTCCAGGAAAGATAATCAATCAACTTGGCAACATGCTGTTCCGAGTACGAACCGACAGAGGTATTTGGAAAAGACATGTCAATCAGTTACAACCGAGACTGGAGACACTAGACCAGATTTCGCCTAATATCACTACTGATGTCACAGTTCCAGCTACCACACCAAAATCACCAGACAGACCAAGATACCCAAGTCGAAACAGAAAGAGACCCGATTTCTATGACAGTTCAAAATACTAATGTTAACTGTGGTACTCAAGCTAGTGCGGGAGGAGTGATATGTACAATCACTATTTATTGTTTATTTATGTTCTAATAATAGCACGCACTAGTGAGATGTGACAATGAATCATACTTTTGTTTACTTACAGTAGTGTTATATAGGATTTACTGGAATGGCCTAGAACATTCTTATACTTGCTGAATCACAGATTCTAGAATATTCTAAAGCAACTTATATATAAGCAGGCCAGTTCCAATTTTAGTTCAGTTGCTAATATGCCAGTGTTCAAGTAACTACACATTGCTAGTCTAGTTCAGCTAAATATTATAGCTTGTTATTTATATACAATAAACTAGAAGTTCTGCACACAAAGAAGTATTTAGACATTCAATTGTCAATGTTAGTTTCAGGTGTACCTACGCACTGAAACATAACAACTGTAGTGTGTAGTCACTGCAGTAGGTAGTTACTGTAGTGTGTAGTCACTCTAGTGTGTAGTCACTCTAGCGTGTATGGTTACTGTAGTATGTATTGTTCTCTCACACAGGGGACATTGGTTACTTCGATGAGAATGGATATTTCTTTATTGTTGATAGGCTGAAGGAGCTGATCAAATACAAAGGTTTCCAGGTTAGATGTTATTATGGATTGTGTCATCGCATGATTCCAGCGTTCGTTCTACATTCTGTTTTCTGTTCAGATTGTTACCAAAGATTATAGTTAGATGTGAAGCTGTGACCTAAACTATTCGCATTCCCAAAGTATTCACTGACCTTGATTGACTGTCCCCACCAAACATTGTTATCTGTTGTTATTAGGTACACATGAGTAATAGTGGAGTTCCAAACTTTGGTAACTGGATGGCTGTGGCTTGGCTAAATGTCAATATGACTACATAATATACTGTATGATATTTATTATTGTTTCATTGGTTACTGGGTTAAAGTATGGTTTTTGAACTACTACATAGGTGGCTCCAGCTGAACTAGAAGCTCTACTACTCACACACCCCAAGGTTCTAGATGCTGCTGTAATCAGCATACCATGTGACACCGCTGGAGAATTGCCAAGAGCGTATATAGTACTCAAGGCAGGCGTGACGGCCACCCATGAAGAGATACACGAGTTTATGGAGAGTAAGTACTGCTTCAATATTCTGATTCTTTAGTATCAAACTTTAATTCTACATTGGATGTCCCATGATATCAGTGACAATTGCCTCTAGTTTATCTATTTGTGTAATATTATTGTAAATGCATTCAATAATATGGAATTACTCTTTATGTTGATCCAATCATATTATATGTGCGTATTGTATTGTATTCATCCAATCACATTACTTACTGTATAAGCTTCATCCAATTATATTTCACGTCTTACAGATAATGTGTCCAATCACAAACAACTGAGGGGAGGGATACGGTGCGTCAGTGAGATACCCAAGTCCGCTGCCGGTAAGATACTTAGACGGATATTGAGGCAGCAGGCCCTGGATGACATGTAGGGAATTCTCTCAACTTTCGACTACAGCCTACAGCTCAGAGGCTGAAAGGCTACGGCTACACGGTTATGTTGTAAAGCTGCATTGCACGGCTTTGTTCTATATTATTTATTAAATCTAGAATTCATATTATATTATTTCGCTAGTCACCATATTTTTATTGACCTTCATAGGATTTCGAAAGAAATATTTGGAATTGTTCTATCCTGTATAACATTATATACCAGAATGATAATATTGCTTGCAAATTATGTTTCTACTTTACTGATAAATCTTTAATTTTTTCATTTCACTGATTTTTGACTTTTAGTAATGAAAATAGGTATTTTTGATGCAACGTAGATGAAATAAGATGTAGTATTTTTTTATTTTGATGTTTTAAATATTATCTTCTCTATTATCTCTAAATTTTACAGAGTATCTTTTGATAGCAGCTATACAGCCATTTAGAAAATAAAAGATTGAGAATAGTGTAGTATGTTTAGTCATTTCTGAGCCATAGAGCAGAGTGTTCAGTTACACTGCCTTGACTTTTTTATGGTATTTGACCTTTGTAATGTCTTTCTCTGACCCTTGTATACACAGTTGTATGTGTAGTTAATACTGCAATTCTATATAGTGATTAGTAGTCATTGAGTGATGTTTTTCACCTTGCGGAGAAGTCTTGACTCCCCACTTCCATAGAGATGCAACACACACTTGGGTTTACCTTTGTGAGTTGTCTACACTTGCTACTGTGGTATCTAAGAGAGCACAACTCTAGCATAAATAAGTCTGCAGACTAGAAGTTGAAATGAGATAATACAAGTAGTATGAGAAAGCAGAGAGAGATAGTAATGTATTCATACGTGATTGATAGAAGAGTAGATTGAGGTGAGTGATAGGCCAATTCAGGTAAACCCATACAGTATAGATGCTAAAATAACGAGTTCAAGTTGCGGTAGATTTATAGCAACTTTCTGTTCCTGCAGTATGCATTGTAGATAGCATAGCAGAATGTGGTATATAGCAAATATCATTTTATCTAGTTTCTAACTATTCTTCTTGTAGAAAGTTTTGTTAACATGGTGTGTCAGGTGGTCTACATGTACACTAGTGCATGGTGTGTCAGGTGGTCTACATGTACACTAGTGCATGGTGTGTCAGGTGGTCTACATGTACACTAGTGCATGGTGTGTCAGTGTGTTATATTAATAGGCCTATTGTTATTGAGTGAACATTTATGGCTACATGGCAATAACCATCTAAGTGAAAATCCACCAACTGCTAGACACACTGTAGAATAACTTCTACTGGTCAGTCTCCTATTGCAAAAGCAATTCATTTTATTTTACCAACCGAATCACGTCTAGGCTTTCACATACAATTGTACATGTACACGTATATTTGAAATCATATTCTTCTGAATTCTCCGTTATGGTGATGTATAAAAAGAACCCGCTAATGTCTCTCAGAGTTTGCCTATGCCTATTGGGAGTAACTCATTGTATCGGTAATTTATGTTGGTTACCTAGTTGACTGATGCACACTTAAATGATAGTATCAACTGGTAATAAGTAGTATAGTCAGTGCACTTCTAGACAGACACGCACTCATTGACCCCTGTTTTCAACCAATCACAAGCCGGTATTTCCGATTTCAACCAATCACAGAAGAGCACAAAAATTTTGCACACGACCTTGCCAAGGTCACCCCAAAATCCCCCCTTCTGATTGGTCGAAAAAACATTTGCACACTTGACCCCGAACCCGGCCACGACCCCTTCCCTCCCTCCTTCCCGCCCTCCTCCCCTCCCCCTCCCCCACCTCTCACTCCTCCCCCACTCCCCGCCACCGCCCTCGTCCCGTCCGCGCCACCGCCGTCGCCGCCGCCGCCACCGCCGCCCTCACCGCCGCCGTCGCCGCCGCCACCACCGCCCTCACCACCGCCGCCGACACCGCCGCCACAACCGCCACCGCCGCCACCGCCGCCACCACCACCGCCGCCGCCGCCGCCACCGCCGCCGCCGCCATCACCGTCATCATCGCCACCCCTCCTCCACCGCCGCCCACCCTCCCCCCCGCAACCCCCACTCACCCGAACGACCGATCGTTTGAGGCGGTCAAGCCGCGTCCGCCCACGTTGCGTGCGGCGCCGACCGTACACGTGGAGGCGACGCCGGTGCCCCGTATCCACCGGGCCAAGCGACTAGGCAGCGGCCCGCCGCTTCTCCCGCGCCTCCCCACTCGAAAAGCTTGTGATCTAAACGAGCGAATTCGGCTGCGCTTCGCCTACGGCTCTCATTAGCGATAAGAAGAAGTACTACGGAAGGCTTGGTTTATGATGCGCATTGCATTGTTAATAAAGAAATGTGTAAAGTCTTGGCTATAAATATACTGATGGGAAGAAGGGTTGTTTCTATGATATACATTGTATTGACAATAAAGAACCGTGTACATGTGTTAAGTCAGCATATATAATACATTAAATAAACTTTTCGCAATGGTGACAATAGAATGGATAAAAGATTGTGTACACGTGTTAAAACACAATTGAAAGAATAAAAGACACATATTTAAAAGAGTATGTCATATCTATTATACATTAGATAAACTTTTCACAATAGTAGCAATAGAATAAATAAAAGGTTGTGTGCATGTGTTAAGTCAGCATTATGTAATATATTAAATTGTTTAGCCTCCCTATAAAAATATATAGTAGTAGGGTGTGAGTTATTTTTTAGCTTGATAGCATTTTATACAATAAACACTTCACAATTGCTGCCAATTACTCCATTTAACACTAACCTTATGTTCTACTTGTTGACATCTCTGATCAGGCACTGACTAGTAGGTAGCTGTCTCTGTTTACTCTCACTCTGTTGACTAGAGGCTGATTGTTCATACTGCTAGAGTGAGAAATTTATACCTTAAATAGTAGTATTCAGTGGGCGGAGTCTAACCATTTCCCCACCCCGATGTGAATCCGAAGCCTCCCGATGTGAATCCGAAGCCTCCCGATGCACCCCGATGTGAATCCGAAGCCTCCCGATGCACCCCGATGTGAATCCGAACCCTCCCGATGCACCCCGATGTGAATCCGAAGCCTCCCGATGCACCCCGATGTGAATCCGAAGCCTCCCGATGCATCCCGATGTGAATCCGAAGCTTCCCGATGCATCCCGATGTGATTCCGAAGCTTCCCGATGCATCCCGATGTGAATCCGAAGCTTCCCGATGCATCCCGATGTGATTCCGAAGCTTCCCGATGCATCCCGATGTGAATCCGAACCTTCCCGATGCATCCCGATGTGATTCCGAAGCTTCCCGATGCATCCCGATGTGATTCCGAAGCTTCCCGATGCATCCCGATGTGATTCCGAAGCTTCCCGATGCATCCCGATGTGTCAATTCACATCGGGATGCATCGGGATGCATCGGGAAGCTTCGGAATCACATCGGGATGCATCGGGAAGCTTCGGAATCACATCGGGATGCATCGGGAAGCTTCGGAATCACATCGGGATGCATCGGGAAGCTTCGGATTCACATCGGGATGCATCGGGAAGCTTCGGAATCACATCGGGATGCATCGGGAAGCTTCGGAATCACATCGGGATGCATCGGGAAGCTTCGGAATCACATCGGGATGCATCGGGAAGCTTCGGATTCACATCGGGATGCATCGGGAAGCTTCGGAATCACATCGGGATGCATCGGAAGGCTTCGGATTCACATCGGGATGCATCGGGAGGCTTCGGATTCACATCGGGTCACATTGGGATTGGATAAAAAAAGGGAGGAGTCAAGAAATGAGCAGTTGTATAAAGGGAGAGTGGGATCACAGTCTCAGCATTCAAAGTTCACCACATCACTACTGTACAGCTACACTACTACAATAGTACATTATCAATGGATACTGACAACATAGTACAAAACCAAGAAGAGTTATTTGCGGGCTTAACGGACTCACAAATGGATGGAATTATTGAAGAAGAAGAGTGCAGTCAGAAGAGGAAAGAAGAGGTGGATGCGTTAAAAGAGGCACGGAAGAAGGGGAAAATAATAGGAGTGGGGAGTCCTGCCCGAAAGGATCTTTCTAACATGGCGGACTCTCCGTCCTCCCCGGAGCGGGCCTCGGATAGGGGCGAGACCACAACAACCCATGGATGAGTATTATTCCAAGATAGAAAAGATGCAGCTTTCTTCAGTAGTATTGTTTTATTACGAAGATAAATAGAGAAAAAATAAAAGAATCAAGAATCAAGCAGAAATCTAAAAAGCAAAGAAAAAAAAGAATGCAGGTAAGATAAAAACTATTGGTCTCTTTTTTTTTTTTAGTTATAGTAGTATAAAAACGAATTATAAGTAAGGTGAAGTATTTCTCTCTAGTCAAAGTGAAAAGGTGAAAAAAGCATAATATTGTTTACATGCGTTGTGAGTGGGAAAGTATTATTTCTTTTATTATAGTATAAACGTTGTAATAGAGCTCTTATAGAATGATCTCGAACTCTTCCTTCTACTCTGCTTAGCCGTGTAATTATTCCCTCCATACTCCACCCTCGAGCTCGAAGGAGACAGAACAAGATGCAGTAGTCTCCACACACGTTAGTACTCTCTTCTTGTAGACACTCTCCATTCCATACTATTGGTATTCCCCATTGTTGTAACATCTTACCCACATCAGGATAAATAGAAGGGGGGAGACCATAGGAGTCGAAATACTCTATTTCTTTTCCATTCGAAAAAACAGAGATCCAATGCTCGCCACTTTTCTCACTTGTTTGAGTGTTGAAAACAAAAGATCCAGATGGGGAGAAGGAGTCTAAGAAGTGATCCCTTGGCATAACCCCTCTAAAGGAGGTTGATGAGAGTTTATCATCAGATAGAATATTCGAGATTGAGAATGTATCCATTTTTTTTTTTACATCATCCCGGCTACCATAGATACTTCGTGATTTGCATTCAAGTAGATAATGTCATCTTTTTCTTCGTATACAAACAGTCCAAGTGTATTTTGAGTTTGATTAGCAAATGCTAGATTAATAGATAGACTCCCATTTGATAACAAGTGAAAGTTGTCATCACACAAATCTCCTGAAATGTCAAAGGCGTAGAGAGCAGCGCAGGACTTGTATTTGCTAGGGGAGATCTCATTCCCTGTGTCAGCATCGGATGTATTTGTGACAGTGAACAAATTCATGAATTCACGAGCAAACTTTCCACTTGCAAAATTTGGTTCATATCTTCGGGTCACCGGTGTTCCATCAATTAGTAGTTCTAATGAACTTAGATTGTTATGTCCAAATTTGAAGGGATTTTGCTTATACGTTCCACTCTTTGCAGTATGGTTGACTAGTCCGACAAAGACTCTGTTTGGCTTCTGTCCCGCTTGATCAAAGTTTACTCTCACTGACTGGTGTCCAGCAGGGATGACATGGAAATGAGTTTTTATTCGGTCAATTGGTAGTTTTATAGACTCTTGTTGCACAACCCAAACATCCATTTGTGCTTTTTGTAAGGCCGGATTGGCTTGTACACGTCGAATCCACAATTCTGTCTTAGTTATAGAAATCTTCGCCCCTCCTGCAGGGTTGTCTGTTTCTGCTAAGAGGGCCATTTGTGGAATAGCACGTTGTAGAGTAAGGCGAGAGCGAACTCCTGGTGGAATAAGTCTTCCTTGAGAAAACATACTCAACCTAGGTCTCCCATAGAAGCTCATCTCTTTACTTGTGGCTATAAGTTTCTTTCTTTTTTCAACCACTTCGGGAGGTATACCATCATAGTCTTCTCCAGTTCCTTCATCCTCCATCCACCTACTCCCAACTTTCATATATGTGCTCTTAGCATCTTTACCATAGTTTAGGAGATTCTCGACATAAGCTCTATGTCCATAGTTTGGTTCATACTCAACATCTTGCCCAGCCAGTTGAACAGTGGCAGAAGAAAAGAGACTGTGCATAAAATTGTCCCCTGGAACAACCTTTAGTTGTTCTTCCGCAGGTAGTACGCTTCCATCAGCCTTGCTCACCTTTACTGTGGTGTGTAAGTAAGACCTTGATAGATCTGTGTAGAGTTCGTCTGCGGGCGGGATGTTAAATTCAATAGTGCCATCAGGGGAGTCCGTAACAGGAGCCAAAGGTACCCACTCACCTCTGAGCACGCTAGTATGAGTTGGCGGAGTGGCAAATAAGTCAAAACTGGAGTCAACCGTGTCTGGAGAGTCTTCAGAAACCTTGGAGAGAGAGATGGCTCGATGTGTGACGGACATGTTCGATAGTGTGAGAGTTGTTCCATCTAGTACTTGCTCCTACAGTCGCTTGTCTAAGAGTGGGGAGTGGTGAGTCTAGGTGTGTATTATATATTTATCTTTCATTTAGTCAAAAACTGTTTTTCTTCCTTTACGCTTTTTCTTTGTAGACTTTTGACTAACTCGTGCACGTTTGGCAGGTGGTTCACGTAATTAATCTTCTACATCACCTAGAAGATCCCCACCAGCTTCACGAAAACGTTTTGCTGCAGAGGATTTGAAGTTCTCTCCCTTGATTACATCTCCCAGAACCGAAGCTCCAGTAGTCAATAGCTTTTTCCCAATAGTTTTGGCACCATTCTTTAGCATGGGAAGGACCCCTCGGGCCAGTCCAGAAAAGAGTGAGCCGATCCCATTACCCGTCATAATAGGTTTTCCCCTGTACACACTCATTCCCTCTCCCACCTGGTTTGCATAATAGTCTTCATACATCTCACCTGACTCATCAGGAAAATATGGAACTATGCGAGGGGCCATGTTATTTCTCTCCACGCGGTCTGAAACGAACCGTCAGCACAACCTTTCCACTGCGAAATGAGACCCTTTCTCCATCATCACGTCTTATATCTACCTCGATGAGGTCTGTGCTTGTATTAGACACTGGAGAGTATTGAACATTCGAAAACTCAAAGAAAACGGTGCTATTTCTTTCACTCTCTGTTATAGGAACTGTGCGAAGTAGGGGGACTAGACTATCTCCAACATGTCTTGGTGAGACTACGGAGGAGTAGACATAGAGGGATGTGAAACCAGCATTGATGTCTGGAGGGTTTTGACTCCTGTTGATTTCCGCAGCATATTCTACATCAGGTTCGAATCCCAACACCCACGCAACATCACGTGACATCATGACAGAGTGTTCCTGTTCTCTCAACATGAGGAAGGTTTCATTCCGTAGACTATCATAGTAAAAGCTCACTACTTTTTCTAAGTCGTAGTTTATTAGTATTCTATTGATCTCACTCAAAAGTTCACCCATGGAAGCATACCTTCCACTCCTGATTTCACATTTTCGTTTGACTCCATCTTTTGTATTCGTAACCACTACATAGCCATCTTCCACATTTCTCCAGGATGCAGGGTACTGAATGTCAAGTAACCCAACCTCCCACTGTGATGAGTGAAGCTTCAATGTCTTGGCTAGCTTCGTAATGAAGTGAGCATTGGTGTTTGTGTCACTCCCACCGATGCGTACATTTGAGGTAAGTGTGACATTGAAGGCCATCTTTGAGAGTGAGCAAAACTGAACTTACATATCGAATTTATACTACCTTTGATCTTACACAAACTGACTAGAATCTATCCAACTATTAAATGAAGAGGGATAACCACTCCATTTCACGAAACTCTCTTCTTTTCCTCTCCTTCTCCGTTTACGTATGACTTTCTCAACTCTAAAGATTTCAGGTAGGTTAACATGTTGCAATTCTTGTGCATAGAATGTTCCATCTACTCCTTCTTTGTTTAGGTCTTCCAGTGTATAGACAGGAGGTGAGGTATGTGCCTTGACTGCTTTTATGGTGAATATCTCGGTTGACCAGTTTGGTGTGAACCCTCGCTCAAAGCTACTACGAGCCATCGAAATCCGAACATGATCACCTGGTGAGTATTTTACTCTTGTTTTCTTTAACCATCGTTTAGGTGAGAACTCATTTAACCGAACCCAAACCTCTTCTTGATTATCATAATCAACCTCAATAGGTTTCATTCCAATTGACCTATTAAAACTGTTGTTATATCCTTGGACTAGGTCTTCTACATCTTCTAAGTAGCGTCCATCCCCTCTATAAGTGAGTAGACGATGAATTTTCCCTCTCAATGTTCTATTAAAGCGTTCAACAAGAGCAGCCTTGATGATCTCATTCTCAGAGGTGAAATGGCTAACTCCGTACTTCTTTAGCACTTCACTCACCCTTCTGTTTAGGAACTCCTTACCTTTATCAGTTTGTATTTGTCTAAAGCTTTCATTTTCGAATAGAGAGATGAGTGCATTGGACACTTCCAGACCAGACTTGGAATGAAGAGGAAAGACCCATGCTTTCCGTGAGAAGGCATCTATGCAGGTGAGCAAAAATGTTACTCCATCATTTGAGTCCTTGTGCGCACGCACATCCACGAGATCTGCCTGGAGTTGTTCACCAATCCCACTCACAAACGTTTTTCTCCTTGTAAACTTCATTCTAATCGGGCGATGAAGAGTGTATGCGTCTTGACTTCTCAACCACTTCTCAACATCATTCTCATTAATACCAGGAGGAGAAGCTAAAACTAACTTTCTCTTTCCTCCAAAAGATGGTGGTTGAGGAGGGGAGAAGTAAATATCACGTAGACCTTCATCTATATCATCCATCTTTCTGTTTTACTATTGCTTGCAAGAGGGGTTTTAGGAAGCTTTCGCCTAGACCTAGTTTTGATAGGACTTCTATTATCACCCTTCCCACTCCAACGTGCGCCAGCTTCTGACCTCTCTGGTTTTGTTTCTCTCCTATATGGGTGTGGTAGTGGTGACCTTGAGCCACTTCGCCTCTTTTCATCATCTCTTTTTTTCTCTCGCCCTCGCTCTTGTGCTTCTTCTTCTCTTTGTCTCCATGTATGCATTTCATTAAACCTAGTGTTAATTCCCTCTAATGTATTATACAACTCCTGCTGCGGATGGCGTGATCTCTCCAACTCTTTTAGGAACTTATTCATTTTATGAGCATGTTGCTCTAGCTGAGAGTAGATGTCTGTATCAGAGTTTTTGAGGTTAGATATTACATCTTTTCTGCTTTTTTCTGCCAGGAGTAGATCCCCATTTGTAGAGAGTGAGGGTAGATGCTCTCCTTCTTTTTTGTTGTTTCTACTATTCATTGATTCATATGTATGTTTATCCATAAGAAGATACTTTTTAGAAAACTTGAGACTCATTTCACCTTCGTCCACCGCCTAATCCGCCAAGCACACCTCCGAGTAAACTTGCCAATGGCTTCAAAAGAAGACCTAAAAATCCGCCACGTTGTAGGATTAACTTTTTCTGCCTCACACTAGTACGAGAGTTGGTGAGATCCTCAATGGCCCTTCTATGTCGACGTAGAGAGTTCAACTGAGCGGTAGTTAGATGAACATTACCTAATAATACATTTCTAGCACACTCAACAAGAGCGAGTATAAGGTCTTTGTTAGCCTCAGCAATGGTTGAATCTCTGATGGTTGCAGATGCTTTCGTCAGTGCATATATACTCAAGGCATTCCTCCTCAACCTTGGAGAATACTCGGGTGAGTTAATGTATCTCATGCTTGATGATGGATGCGCTCTCTTCGAGTTCAAGACAGTTTATGGAGAGAGTAGAGATGTGAATGCTACTTATATTCCAGGGTATTCGGGATATATACAGTCATGGGAGAGTGCTCAGAAGCAAAATTACCGATCAGTCTAGCCCACTCCGGGGTTTCCTGGCGAAGATTCAAGAATAGAAAAGAGTGTGGCTTACGTGTAGCATCACTAAAAGCTTCTTGAACAGCTCTTGTACTCTGAGGAAAAGCCTGCTTTGCAAGATTGGTAACAGACATTCCGTCTCTGGGGTTCTTGAACAAGAAAAAGTACTGCGAGTTTATTGACACTGTTCTATTATCTTTCGGGAAAAGGTTCTGTAGTAAGAAAAAGACGCTTATGTTCAGGTGGTGACTGAACTTTGTAAAGATTGCATTAGTAGTCTCTTTCCCCCCGACTTCACCCATCAAGTCATCAATGATGAGCCAGCGATTCTTCCCATCACGCTCTATATCCATTTCTACATCAATGAGTCCTGAATGAAACCTTACTTTATCCTTGTAATCCTCAAAGCGGCGTTGCCAAACTCCATAGCAGTAAATGATTTCAACAGGAGTGGGTGAAGCAATTTCATCAACTCTCCTAATAAGACTAAATAGTAGTTCCGTTTTTCCACTCCCTGTTGGACCACAGACTAGAGCTGTGAAGGGACTCTGCAAGCGAAGATCGATTTCTTGGTGTGGACGCATGCTGATCCAGTTGAGTAGCTAATAGAGTTGTGTTTGTTTTTAAAAAGTGTCCTTGCTTAAGTACTCCTTTGTCTTTGCCATTGGGTGGTTCCCTATCACTTAGATATGTGTAAACTGATGGGGATAAAGATGAGCAAGAAAGTATAAATAGTATTATGATTATGTAGAATGTGAACTTCTTTCTTTTGTTGCTTCTCTCTCCTATTTGCTCCCTTCCCTCTTCAGCAGAGATAGCTACTACTTCATCTAAGAGACCATCAGCCACATCTTCATAATTCTCATTTCTACATACTACCTCTTGCTTTGACATCTTGCCCTTGTTTGAGAGAACGATTGGAATCTATACACTTTTATTCATCATTACTTTCTCCTGTTGGAACCCACTGTGGTAGTTTACTATCTTCCCCTTCTGCTTTTGCATCATTATCATCTAGTTTGTTAGCCAGGTGGGGAATTATGTGATCAATAATTGATACACTATCCATTTTTTCTTCTTCTTCTTCTTTTTGCAAACGCTCGATTTCCATCATTAACCTCTCTTTTTCCATTCTTTCCTCTGTTAACTTTTTTTCTAAGAAGGCAATGCGATTTGTTCTTCTCTCTTTTCTTGCATCAATTCTCTGTTGCATCTCTAGTGCTTCTTTCCACCCCAGTGCTCCTGCCAATTCCACTTTCTTTAGTGCCAATTCTTGTTCTATCTTTCTAATCTCTTGTTCCCTTTTGTCACACATTTCAACCTCTTCTTTAGTTTCTACATGAGTTTGCTCTTCTATCATAATCTGCTTATTCTCTCCTGTAGAAGTCTCTCTCACTTCCACCCTAGCTTCTCCTGGTGAAGGGCTTCTTATCTCCTCTAACCCGTTTTTGGATGAATCTAGTTCTCCAATGTCACACATTTCAACCTCTTCTATCATAACCTGGTTAGTCTCTCCTGTAGAAGTCTCTCTCACCTCTAATCTAGCATCTCATGGTGAAGGGCTTCTTATCACCTCTAACCCATTTTTGGACGGATCTAGTTCTCCAAACAATCGCCCTGCATATAGCGTATTACCTCTACTAAGAATTAAACCAGGGATGCTTTCTTCATTGTAACTCCTCTTCGCTCGCGATTTCTCCTTCCCATCCTCAAAACGACATCTTCTTGCCCCATCCTTTAATATGTTCAATACTCTATGATAGAGTTCATTCTTTGAACCTTCCCCACCAGGTTCATTATCCAGATATAGTAAGAAGTGAGTGTTAAAAGTGGCCTCCGCTCCCACACCAGTTTCATCCCAGTTTCTATCTTCAATAATCTTCTCAACCTCCACTCTACACCAGGTTGACAACTCCGCATTCCTAAGAAGGAGTAAGGGAGAAGAAACGGATGCGTTTTTTGTTTCTACCATAGATGAAAATCTTGACCTAGCTCCTGTTAAGTCTTCATAACAAAGTGCCATTTTCCTCAACTTTTCCTCTCCTATCTTAAAAGGGATATTCATAGAGAGTGAAAGTGTTCTAAAATAGATGGCAAGCTCTACCACTAAGGAATTATGAGCGAGTCTGTCAACCCAATACCACATCCATGGACTATTCGTTTCTTCGATATTACTTTTGATCATATAATCCCATACAGACTTCGGGAGGACTTCCTTTAAAAGTACATATCTCCCCGCTGCTCCTTTGGTGAGAAAAGACATGTTTGCTATGACTAAGTCTTCTTTGTATTAATACTATCATCAGTCAAACTTATCTTTTATAGTCCCACCCCAGTGGAACTCGGAATGGGCGGCGGGCCGCTGCCTAGTCGCTTGGCCCGGTGGATACGGGGCACCGGCGTCGCCTCCACGTGTACGGTCGGCGCCGCACGCAACGTGGGCGGACGCGGCTTGACCGCCTCAAACGATCGGTCGTTCGGGTGAGTGGGGGTTGCGGGGGGGAGGGTGGGCGGCGGTGGAGGAGGGGTGGCAATGATGACGGTGATGGCGGCGGCGGCGGTGGCGGCGGCGGCGGCGGTGGTGGTGGCGGCGGTGGCGGCGGTGGCGGTTGTGGCGGCGGTGTCGGCGGCGGTGGTGAGGGCGGTGGTGGCGGCGGCGACGGCGGCGGTGAGGGCGGCGGTGGCGGCGGCGGCGACGGCGGTGGCGCGGACGGGACGAGGGCGGTGGCGGGGAGTGGGGGAGGAGTGGGAGGTGGGGGAGGGGGAGGGGAGGAGGGCGGGAAGAAGGGAGGGAAGGGGTCGTGGCCGGGTTCGGGGTCAAGTGTGCAAATGTTTTTTCGACCAATCAGAAGGGGGGATTTTGGGGTGACCTTGGCAAGGTCGTGTGCAAAATTTTTGTGCTCTTCTGTGATTGGTTGAAATCGGAAATACCGGCTTGTGATTGGTTGAAAACAGGGGTCAATGAGTGCGTGTCTGTCTAGAAGTGCACTGACTATACTACTGTAATATCTAAAATGATCCTCTATTGTTTGAGTTTAAATTATTTAAATAAAAGAAGATTTCTCATAAAGGTAGTACAATATGTACAATACAATCGAGTATAATGCTCTATTCATATCTAATATCAAAATGTATAGCTCCTAGTGTCATTGGCTAATTGTTTATTGGCTCATTTGAAGACGAAGAGAGTGGGTGCACTCTTGTGTCACAGTTATATTGGCATACAGTTAGCAGGGGGATGCATGTGCACTAACTATTATCCTCTGAATAATATGCCATAGACCTCTAATGATACTGTGTACAGTAACAGATTGTGTCTATGGACAGCACTATACAGCAGAACAGAACGAGCATAGACAAGAACTTTAAGGTAGGTCCTTTTTCCAGTTCTAGTTGCACAGGATATACAATGTGGATTATATTAATATGTAGCAAGTAAAGTTAGAGATAACATTGGCTTTGTGTCACATGTTCCACGTATTGTAGTACTACACACAACACAATATTGTAATGCGACACACGAGTACCGATGATAGTACGGGCACGGGAAAGGTCTAGGAGTGGTCAGGTAGAATTGGTTCCAATAGCATAGACTGAGCAGTGCTGCTTAGTTTTTATGTAATTGGTAGCAGGTCTAGCCGACCATCACATGATTGTATGGTAGATTGTTGAACTGTGTTGTGTGTATGACCCATAAAATCTGAGTTTTTGCTTAGATACGAGTCTCATGGGCATGATCTACGCTAGTTTAGGCAATTCGGGTTTTAAGTTCCGATGGGACCGAGAGCTGGAACTACAAAACACAACTCCAGATGCTTCTTTTAGTACATTAGATGTGTCTTTATTCGAGTCCAAGCAACAGCTGAATCAATAAATGAAAATTAATCGCTTTCTACATGTACAGTTTTACATTTCCGGTGAAAACTTCCGGTAAGGTACATTAGCCTATCGGCACTAAGTACTGCACAACAATATGGAGGAAGGTGGGACGTCGGACCCCTTTAGGGTCAGTCATGTACAAAAAACACGCAAAATAATGTAGAAACATAAATGGTATGATTGCAACTATATAGAGGGGCCTCGGCCCTATAAAACCAGGTATATACATGTAGGTAAAATTTATATCGAGTATCAAGCAAGTTACAACCGATATACATGTAAGGTGAATGCACAATACAAGAGGATTATAAGTAAGTATAAGCATGTACACAGTGTAAGTGTAATTACATAGTACATGGTAAGAATACGAGTATGAAATGAGGATGACAACTGCCAAGTCACTAGTGTTAGATAGGTGGAGGCTGAGGTTAATAATGTCAGTACAAAGGAATGCCCTGCCCCACCACAGTATTACCACTGCACAACACTTGCCTTGACGTTGAAATGGTACCAGAGACATCGTTCTATTACATAAATTTATACATTATGTTCGACTGGTGTTGTGTCAATGTTAAAAAACAATGCATTGAGCAATATAATTGAAAAAAACTTATCTATTTGAATGTTGTATCAACACATAGCAAAGTTTATTGGCGCTAGATCATACATGTATAATGGTGTTGCACCAACGTTAAAATAATGCTCATTTTCTAGTGATATATGCGCAATTCAGATCAAAAATAGAAATCTAAATGATGTTGTTTATAAAAATCAGAACATGTAGATTTACCAAGTTTCTCTGACTCTGCAGAACACTTCATGATTTCCAGCTCAAAAATAGGTAACCCACTCCACATAAACACTTCCACCCAGGAGCTTAATCTCTCTGATTTTCGTCAGTGGAGCTTAGCAAGCCTGAGGACATGTGTTTGCATTTTACTGAAACATTTTTACTAATTCATGCAGTATTACGTTGGTCTGGTCTGGTGTGAGCACCGTCTTAGTTTTTATGATAAAAGAGAAATGAGGATGTCATTGCATTCAACAGGCGTTACTCTGTCAAGCTGGATTACCAACTTCTCTTGGTTAAACACTTTCACTCAGCCTAAGTGAAGCAGTATTTTATGTTTCATTAAAAAAGACTCGTGACTTGAATTTAAATAACCACAACCCGAATTAGTGAAATTGTAATAGATTTTATACTAAAACAGTGAAACTTGATTAGAACTAACAAAACTAGTATTTTTAGCATCACTTTGTTAAAATATTTCACTAAAATTTCAAAATATACATGTAGTTGAACAACTCTCTGAAACCTTGAGCTAGACAAGAAAAGAGTTAAATTGCTACTTGATTTGTAGTTGTTCTGAATAACTTAATAAAAAACTTGTTAAGATTTGACTTGTAACTTGAAAGCTTTGATTAATTACTAAAAATAATTGACTTATGACATAACGAGCGACAGTAAGATTTGGTCATGGCAAATTGCATTTCCTGGCAAGAAAATTTGTAAATGTTTCTGGTTGGCTAAAACCACACACGACACATTTCCACTTTGCTGTTGCCACAATAGTAACTAGTCTGCACAGTTGTCATAGCAGAGTTGTGTATAATTAGGCCTATATAACATAATTATCATTGGGTATAAATATAATATTAGTCTTGGTTTATGTCCGATTAAAATTGAGGTCTAGTAGATTACTTGAATAGACCTAAAGTATACAGAGCTTACTGTATTATAGACATGACAACATATTATTATATATCTATAATATACATTAATTCAACATTACCATGATGTTATTATATAGTGAATACATTGTTCTGCTCATATCAGCCTCAGTTTAGCTGTGCTAGCTTAGCTGTGCTAGCTTAGCTGTGCTGGTGCCAGTCAAATGCTATAATATTAAAATATAAAACTATACAGGATTATAATACATTTGGTAAAACGAACCTCATAAGCATATTGATAAAGTCATCGGTTTTATTTATATTACTAAACGTGTGCATAATTTTATAGCCCTATATTACACTCTGTATTAGTATATATTGGTAACAGATTGCAGCAGCGTATACATAATGTGAACGTTGAAGTACCGACTTGAAACAAGAAAATTTGAGCTCTAAGACGTAGGTGATTGGGCAGCAGGGAGACATGGACACAAATAGCAATATTAGCCATATACCATGTATTTTACAAGGCGTAGCTCAACGTGTGGCTACAAAATTCAAAGCACTAGTCAATTGTAGCTTATTGAGAAGGAAAACTAAACAATATTTGGTTTGCTATTTTTTAGTTAAGCAGTGTAATGAATAGACTAGTTATACTTCTACATGTAACTATCAACAGTCCATAATCTCCATGACTTTGTGTTGTACAAACAATGGCTCGCAGTCTGGTCTTACTCAGCAAACACTGGCTACAATCGGCTATGATATACGTTAGCATGTTGATATATTCGCTTATCATTTTTGTAATGTGTTATATTGGCAGTGAAATAGAATCTATCGTAGCAAGTGCTGACTTGTATCAACTCGTCTCCCTATAGGGAAGGCTGTTGATGTTACCTGGAACTCGCAGGTAGCTTTCCCTCAATTAAATAATTACCTACAATGTACATACATATCATAGTGGTGCCCAATTAGAAATATAAAAATAAAAGTATTACTATTATCTGTATAATCATACAGAAATACAGACAAAGCACATGTGTATAAGGATATCATACCTCTTCAGTATGTATAAAATGATAAAATATGACGTATTGTCATTGTCAATGCCATCTATATACATTACATGTGTTCATTACATACATGTACAATGCAACCATAATATGCTGTAGCATAGTAGCATCAGTTGCATGTACTCGTATGTCTGTTGCCATAACATAGTCTATCTTACAATCCCTTTTAACCGCATACCAGATGCTGGTACCGTTCTATATGAAGTAAAGAGTTACCAGCATACAGTGATATACATGTTGTCACTCTATGCTCATCATCTCTGAAGGAGCTGGTCTCTGGTGTTGTTTCGCTTCGAGCCTTTTGATCTTTAACTAACAAACTATAACTTGTCCGATCTAAGGCTCATTAGTTTGGACAAATACTGACCTAAATACCAATACAAATATTGGCTGTAGAGCCAGCACATAGTGGATAGTATGCTAGGTAGAACCAGCACAAAATCGGAAAAAATTTCGTTCTGTGCGGAGACTTCAACGAGAGAAGTTTTCTTCTCCATTTATTTTTGGGGCCAACAGCCCAATGACCCAAACACAAACATAAGTTCTAAGACTAGAAAAAATTCTCCACTATTGAAACTAAAATGCAATGTTATATAGACGGGGATGGTTCCTATTCATGTCGCCAGTTGACCTGAAACATGTTCAAGGAATATGTGACATATTACAAATAACCTATCGCTAAATGCAAAGCAGATATAATTGTTATAAATTACAACATAATATTTCATACAGCCTGTCAAACTATAAGACAGTGGTGAACTAGTAGTCCCCACCGCTTCCTAAACAATCTTCGCCAGATTAGGTATCGCATGATCATGAATATTATTACTACACTAACTACAGATTAATTGTTAAGCAGTGATTTCCACATTTCCAGCTTCCAACCGCTAGTAAGGAGCACCTGTGTAAAGTGTTGAAGTACTGTCTGTTCTTCAGGAGATAATAATGGGATGGGAGAAGACAACTTCACATTGTAATCAACAATCCAAGATTTATAACAATGGTCTTAACACTCTGTGGTAGATCGACATTGTACATGCAATATAATGGAGTACAATCTATTTGTACATGTAGATATAATTGCCAGAAAGTTGAAATATTCCACTTTTATTTTACCAACTTGTCTAGCCGCCATTTTAATCATTCTATCTTGTCACAAGACTGGCTATAAACAATAGATCCTGTACAAGTACAATATGCGTGTGACTGTGGGAGGGAATACCTGATAAGCATTTTCAGCATAGCATGTCGTTCTGTACACAGTGACTGTTGGAAATATGAATGAGTCATCTAAAATTCTTTCCCAGCGCACCTGGCAGCAAAATGCTGATGTCATAAATATATCAAAGATCTATAGCTTCATCACCCAGAACTGTTCATGGTAAAAATGGTATGACTTGTAAAAGTGTGACAACAGAACATCACGACTTAAGTTTAAGGTAATTTGTGCACTAAGTAACTACTAAGATATTTAGAGATACCATCAGAGCTGCGACTTGACATTGACTTCACCTAGACTTGACATTGACCCAACTGTTACTTGATTATCACTTATTTCGACTTGATGATCTCAATTGTCAGTTACAGTTGGTAGCTGCAATGCTTTAGACTCAGCTCCTAGCTCTGTGCCCAGTGTTTGTCATAGGCTAGTAAAGTTTATTTGATTATGTGAATTACAGGGTATTAAGTTATTAACCAGTGGTTTGCATTATGTCATTTGTTTACTTTTGTTTATATTGGGAACTCTTCACACCTTAAGCTAAGCTCAATAAAGTTTAAAACATACATCGTAAATTATTGATCATACTCTTCAGGATAGCATAGATTGTTAAATTAACACCAAACATGAAACTGAGCATCAAGGTATGATATCAGGTGATTAGGGTTTGAGGTGCATCTAGCCCACCCGTTTGCTATTCCAGCCTGGTCTGCCAGGTGCTTAGGCTAAGGTAATGTTATCTGTAGGTGCAATGTTAGCAAACAAATTATGTTTGCGTATAATGATGGTGTAATAGTTCTTCACATATCATAATTTAAAATTTTGTGCTCTATTGGTACAAAAGTTGTACTGGGAGAGCTCCAGAGAGCATAACATAGTCAACAGGTGCTATAAACTGTTTATTGATGACATCTATTCAATCTACAACATCTGTTGGCTATGTTACACTTTCTGGAGCACTTCTTTATACTGTGCATTAAAATATTGGAGTGGCCAGACAGTATTGGTAGACAGACAGTCATCTCATGCCACAGTCATTGTTATTTACATATAGCCTAATTATTGTGTATAATCACTGTATTGTCCACATACATGTACCATATCTTGTACCTTACAGCATATAGATTACTATGTATAATTGCCTTTTTATACTCATGTAAATACCCCCCCCCCCCCCCCCGATGTCTCAGATATTGTTGTAATTAATTTTGCATATGATTTGCATCATTTTAAGTAATATATTTTGTTTGAGGCCGGCTATAATACCGTCGACCCTCGGTCATCTGGCCGCCATCTTGTTGTGCAACTTCCGGACGATGCTACGTCGTCCTTTTACCAGAAACGGCAGTCTAAAACTATATAAAGCAAATGTTTTATACTGTTGTTGTTTAGTCAATGCTTGGACCTCAATAAAGACATTTCTATGCTACATATACAGAGACTTCTCTTGTAGTTACAGTTAGTTCCAGCTGATAAGGTACATTGGACCTTGATGCCCGAACAGCCTACTAGGACTGAACATACTCTTTCTCAAGTATAGCATATAAGCATTGACTCGGGACCTTATGGGTCGTTTATGTTAGCTACAAGTACTGTTTGATCTTTCATGTAATACAGAAATCCTAGCACCACTCATAGGCTCTTCTATTTTGTGACATCGGGTCAGCACCAGGACCCATATAAAAAGTACGCAAAACATTACAACATGGCAATACAGTGTGAACCTTTTACAACTGATCACAGCTAATGTGTACCAGTAACTGTGCAGTTCACTTTCTACAGGTGAAGTGTGTCACCAGACGCTGTACAGCATGTACATGTACATTGTATGTCACTGACTACGAGCAGAGGAATCTGTACACTGTACATCAGTAGGTCACTGTGAAGGTTGATCAATAGACTGCAGGTAATTACTGGAGAGTTGCTGGAAATAGTTTTTATCCAGCAACAAAATAGTTACTGCATCCTTCAGATAAAAAAGCTAATTGCGGAGCAATAATAGCTACTGTACTGGAATGGCTCCAGAAAGCATTTTTAAGAGAAGTTCAAGTTCACAATTTAGCCAACTGATGCTGTAAAATGTTTGATACTGTTTATTGAATATTAAAATACAAAGACAGTATAAACTTTCTACAACTGATACTATTCACAGTAAACGTGGAGCTGCATGAGATTTCCGGCTACTTTTAAGGAATATGCTGGGCTAAGCAGCCAGCCACCCAGTCAGCCACCTGACATGCAGGAGGGACTGGAGTTGGCCCAACATAATATCTACAACTATTAAAAGTAGAATATTGGAACCTACTCTAGTAGTGATAGACTTACACGTAACTGGTGATGACAAAGAATACACAACATGCAATATAACTGGTCATGACAAAGGATACACGACATGCAATGTAACTGGTAAAATTATTTGTAATCCGGCTTATCCAGGATGTGAGTGGATGAGGCATGATAATAACAATTGCCACTAAGATCAAGTTATTGTACTATGGCCTGTGATACTTACAGTCCAGTGATAGGTACAACTAGGATTATACACACTACACACAGCTACATACATAACATGCATTACCACCTTTATCTGTCTCGCAACTGTTACCTATACGGTTGCTCTTGTATCTCACTTTGTGCGCTGTAGCGCCCTCATGCAAGAGAGGGATCTGAGGCCCTCCTAGAAGATAACTTGCGTCATTGCTGCAAGGCCAGCGCAATACCACCCGGCCATCAACACCATTACATGTTTGTGTATACCTGAGAGAAGAGGATGCAGTATTAAAATATGAGTAGATATAATCATAAATTGAACTGTTCACTTCTCTACCAGTACCTGTTACTATGACAGAAACAAGCTGAAAATGGGTAATGGAGAATCATTGGTTGGAGGTTGAGGTTTGGGGTAAACAAGAGTTTGATTTCTAATGTTAGCAACCTTTGTTGGAGTTGTTTTCTTTTTCTCTCACGCCATTTTCATTCTAACGTCACACTCACATCTTTTACCACTACTGCAAAAGTTTATCCCCTTCATTGATAGAGATATACTACTACTACTAGTAGTAGTTCGACTCGTATTATAGTAGTTCAGTTGAGTATTTTACTAACAAATCTACAACAAATTATGTTGATGCATGACAAACTGAAGCTGATCCTCATTGGTTGATCAATTTTGAGTAAAATAACGAAACTAAATATCAATTTTACAAATTTCAAATTGCAAACAGGATGTTTATTGTTTACCATAGGAAGTTGATCCGCATCAGCAGGCGGAGGAGAGGACAATTCCACACTACAATGAACTATAACTTCCAGTGCCCAGTAGATATTGATGTACCAGTAGACAATTTATACCCCTATAATATGCTACGAAGTTTTTTCATACACGCACCATGTTACTGTAACATTCTCTACAATATGTATATACAATTGTAGAGTACCTGTACACAAAATGGAGCAGGAGCTACATGTACCTTTGTCAGTAGAAGCTAAGATAGATATTACTGAGACACATCTCTCCTGTACACCCAATCATCAATCAGAACCCATTATGAAAACACAGCGACGCGGCCAACAGGAAGTTGATGCACTTAACAATGACATACAGACAGCGCACATGATGCCCTCATCCCACTGTATTTATACAATATCTGGAGTAAATGAAGACCGCACAGATGAGGCTGAATGCCTTTCAAAAGATGCATCGTGTATAATATGTAAAAGCTTCTCTAGACTAAAGACTTCACCGAAACACTACAACTTATCGATAGCCATCATATTCGCAACCGTCTTTAGAATATATGCTCTCAGACTATATTCTGACGCTGCTGAAGTAATAGTTAACTTGGTTACTCAAGTCGGTATATGTGTAGCTGTCCTGTTCTATAGGAATATCCTGTTTGGCTTCTATTTGTTCTTTACATCCCTCCTGTGCATGTCTATAACGGTGATACAGCAGTATGGTTCGGACTATCCGTCTGCTAGAGCCTTCACTTCCCTACTCTACGACTTAGAGAGAGTCAGTAGTCAGCACGTTACAGTCATCAGCTGGTACCTCTTGTTCCTTCACACGTCTACACTCCTACTGGAAGCAGCGGCAGCACCAGCGCTGACTCTCTGGAAACTTCCACCGGTACATTTGAAGTTTGAAGGATATAAAATGTGCCTGTCTATAATTCGGTACATATTGATATGCCTCTTTGCAGCCAATTGGGCTTGGCTGCTTATTGGATATTACCAAGTGAATAAGTCATTTGTTGACCAATCATATTATACGGACGTCTTATTTTACTTTGTCTATGTTACTGTCCCTATGTTACCTATGATCATCGCTGTTTATATTTGTAAAATTGTGTTCTATCGGTTTAAATTGAATACTGACTGTACAGATTTAATCTTAAATCCTACAAAAGCGTCAAAGTTGGAGGAGGGTGGTGACATAGCCGTTCTGGTGATTTCTCTCATCTGTTATGGACTTATGCTACTTCTAGATCATTCTGTATTTAGTGTTCTGCTTAACGGCAGTTTAGTCGTACTGATACAAATTTCACTGAGATAAAGCCTTAGTCAGAGTAGTTTTTGTAGGATAGACTGAAGTCCAAATTATTTTTGTAAAATAGACCGGGTTCCAAAGTACTATTATAGGATATACAACATGTGGGATACGATATTAACTTGTTGGCTTGTGATGTAGTTTTAACTGGCTAAAAAGATAAATCCCAAATTCATCCACCCAATTACTCCTGTGTTTTGACAAAAATATAAAAGGTTTGAGGCAATGAATTACATACATCATAACTTGCATTGACTTATATGTACATTTTCATACAGATCATATAATTTTTATGATACCTGAAACTTCCATTGTCTCGCTTTTACGTAAAAAATGTGAGTTCCACAAATAAAACTTTGTTCTGTAAGTTTACTAAATAATTGTATGGGTAGATACGTGGCAACTCATAAGCTATGCTCATAATGAGAAGGTGTCTTCTCCTATTTTTTTAGAGTGCCCATGGATAAACTGCAATGCTATTTTACTAATAAAATGATAATTAAACACATGTGTTGAAGCATTTTTGCATGCATCTGTCACGAGTGACAGTGCTTGGCTTCCTCTCTCATCGTCTGTGACGCCTTAGACGTTTCTCTTTTAGTTTCTTCAGATTAGAGGTGATGTCATGGCGACAGCCAGCATATACTTTGGACCCCCAGCTAGGCTGATCTCTGGAGGGAGTAGTGCCAGGATATAGGTTCAATATTGAAGTCATTGAGGTCACGTTTGATGACATCTTTCAACTGGAGTCGAGGGCTTCCAGTTTGACGGGTCCCTCCTCTAGTACTCCATATAGAAGCAGTCGGGGGATTCTGTGTTGAGGCATTCTATTCACATGTCCAGCTCAGCGTAGATGTAAAAACTTTTGTCTGGGTGACAAAGGTCCAGAGCTAGTGAAAAGATCCTCGTTAGTCATTTTGTCCTTCCATGTTTTACCAATGATGAAGCGTAGGTTGGAAGTATGGAACACGCTGAGCTTGCACTTCTGCGGACGGTATGTTGCCCAACTCCCAGCACCATAGAGAAGTGAACTACGTGTAAGAACACAGACCTCATACACCCATACTTTGGTGCGTATACTGGTTTTTCCAGACACCTTTGCACGTTGGACAATGTGCATGCATTAAAAATACATGTAAAGCAGTTATATTTATACTTCTGATTTAGAGTGTGAAGGCTTGCATTGTCAATATTTAGTTTGCACTTACTAAAGGTAGTATTGTAAGTTGTTTTGATGCGACAAACACATCTGTTTTGGTATAACACATCCTGTCTGCACCAACCTCTCGGACATGATAGGTTTACCATATTATTATAATTATGATAATGACAAATTACATCCATAAGTTGACTTACGGGGAAGGACACTTAATGTACGTGTATATTACAGTATGCAGTATTATACTAGTGGAAGGAGCAGCCGTGGCCGAGTAGTTGGAATGCTGAACTTTCATGCTGAAAATTCCAGGTTCGAATCCTGGTCATGGTGGTGTTAAGAAGAGCATTCAGCCACAATTGCTCCTGTGCCTTATATAAAAGTCCTTGGGGTCATGCAAGCCAGCATGGCTTCAAGGCAGCTCCTCTACCCTTGCCACAAAAGGCCATACCATCTGGGTCTTTCTCACAGGGAGTTGGCCAGCACTGGCACCTGGCAGCGTAAGCTGCAAGGGGCTGGTCACGCTGAGGAGTATAAGCCTGTGAGTTAGTACTATATACTAGTGCATGCATGCACTAGTATATAACAATTATTACATTGTATGCTTTAAACTATGATGCACTCAAGAGGGGACAAATCTTAAAAAATATAAAAACGTTAACCAAATTTGAGCTTAATTTATTACTATAAGTATTTTGAGCAAATTTCGGCAAAGCCAGAGAGCTATGATGTTGTTTTATGTTTCATAGCTTACAGAAAAAACTGCACTGCTACTACGTGTACATGATTGTATATTATGTTGTACTTATACCATCATCCAGGGTATAGGTACAGTGATGCTGCATAAATACATAAAATATAGCAGCAACATAAATATCTATAAGCTTGAAGAACCTAAATGTTTTCAAGAAATGAGAGATTGTAGTAATTGACACCTAAAACCACACATGAGTATTTTATAGAAAGTGTAATGTATTACAATTGCAATAAATAGCTTAAAGAGAAAGAGTGTAGTAAAGTATATGTTGTGACTCTGTGCGGAGCAGTAAATCTTCAGATGTTCACTGAATGATGCAAGTTTTAGAGATCTGTTTGTTGTACTTGGTGACTTCAGGAGTGTGGAATAATTCTGACTTTCCTATAAGTGAAGGAAATTGGAGAAAACAGTGTTAGAAGCGACTTTACACATTTGTATACGACTATACGGTGTGTACCTACATGTACATGTACACCTTTTCTACTGGGTACACAGTCAGCAAGTGTGTACCCTTACTTTATGGCTTGTCTTATGAGCAATGTTTTAAGACTGTAGTTGTTTGATGTCATACAGAGGTGATCGGCCAGCTAGGATCATATTATTCCAGAACTGTTCATTTTTTGCTAGTGCTGAAACAGGCAATTTTAAAAATCTTAATTCTCTTTAATTCTAGTGGGTTTGGTTCAGGTGTGGTGTGCCCTCTTTTGGGAATATACCCAGCTCTAATAGTTCACTTCTTACACTAAGTTTACACAAACAGGTATAACTTTGCATAGCCTGCGATTATGGTAAACTTTAGTGAATTCTGCCATCTATGATAGTACAATCATGTACTTACCTTTCTTTTTCTCTAGAAGTAAGGCTACTTGTAAATACTCATAGAAGTCCATAGTACCAGAGCCATCAGTGTCTATCTCCCTCATTGCTGCCTGTAAATATAACGAACCAGCAGCATACCCACCCATCAGTTTAGAGAAATGGATCTCAGGCTAGATGCATATGGACTGTAGGTGGCTACGAGGTAAGCCCACCATTTCATGGATACACGACTCCCATTAAATGGACATGTTGTACAATTTTAAATAATTATTTATATTTCGTAAGATTTATTTCTCATTGCCAGAAATACAGTCTGTTATAAATTGCACTCTCTTAGTTTGGAATTATCTTCTCATATATTTTACAGCTTGTTGGTGTAAATGCATATACTTACCTCTATATGTGCAGGCTTAACATGACTTGGCATTAGACCAGTTATGGCACTCATTATCTGAAATATTAAAAATGTTTCTAATACCGTGTTAACTCGTAGTATTGTGTTATATGTTGTTTGATAAGGCCGTAAGGTTTCATATTCTTAATATTTGAAACATATCCACTGCGCAAACATGGTCAGACACTGAGGAAGGCCTATATTATGATTTAAGTATGCAGTGAGAACAATGGAGAGGGAGAGAGAGACAGACACAAAGTCATAGCAAGACAATACAACCATCAGATCATTCTAGGTCATTCAAGGAGAGAGGTTCTGTTATTAAAGCCCAGATAGAACAGCTGATAGTGTAAGAAACCTATGGATAGTGTATCACCCCTTTAAATTAATTCATCCACTTCTATAGACTACTTTTTTTCTCCCCCTATAAAATATAATATATTCACTCCTTATGGGTTTCACGTCAACATTTGGTATGCAACACATACTATACAACCCCCTTGCTAGTTCCACTACATGCAACCCCCTTGCTAGCTCCACCCCTTACCTCTGAAAGGTCCAACTCGCCATTGTTATCATTATCATATCTTTTGAAGTTATCCCATTGGCTCTTAACGTAGGAGGAAGAGAGAGTTGGGAAATGTTTCATGACGGCCACAGTGTCTAGTGTTCCATAGTATCCATCCAATAGCTTTGGGTTCATCTTAGATATCTTTCCAGCTGACAATAAATAAATATTGTTAGAGAATACACTAATTATATGAAAATGAGGCTGTGAAAGTCTCATTCATTTGAAAGATAGGGATGGAATGCGTCTATGATATTCTCATGAAAAATGTTATTATCTGGTGCATTGCGTACATTGTTGTGCTAATGGATTTCATTGCAATTAAGGTAGAAAGGACTTGAAGTTTATATTGATCAGTTAACCATTCAGCAGAAGCACTTAATAATAAGCTTGATTGCATCTAAGCTAATCAGTCTCAAAAATGGACAATTTTCAAAGTTTTTATATCTAAAGATCATTAGCCACATGGAAACATGTTCACTTCTAGTGATAAGCCATGTGACTGATTGTCATAGCTACATGTACACCATAGTTGATTAAACGTAAAATCAACAATCTGTTAATAGTTATGATTACATGTACATGTAGGCCTACATGTATATATACTGTATACTACAGGTAGCTTGCACATTCGGGTGTGACTAAGTTATACACACTCATAAGCTATTGATTATAACGAGAAATTGTCTTCTCTTTATCGTTTTCCTTTCTAGGGAAAATCAATAGCCTCTGGGAGCCCAGATAGAGACTAAACAAGAGCATTAACAGAACTTTCCCAGAGTTTAAATCAATTCGACATGCAACATTTCACAAAATTAAGCAGTTTGATTAATCTGTGAGGCAAAGAAATCTGATATGTGACTACTCAGTGACCACTCAATGACCACTCAATGACCACTTAGTGACCACTCAGTGACCCCTCACTGACCACTCAGTGACCATTCGGCTACCTTCTTCTATGGTGTGTATTGATGGTCTGCTCTTCTTTCTCACCCTCCTTGACCTACTCAGTGCACCAATCTCCAGACCAGGGAGGTCACCCAGTGTAGACGTCATAATTTTCTGCTGAGGTCTACCATGTTTCCTTATCAGCATTGGTTTCACTATCTACAAACCACAGGCTACTGTCAATTTTTCACAGACTACTGTCAGTGTCTCACAGGCTACTGGCAGTGTCTCACAGGCTATTTTCAGTATTTCACAGGCTATTGTCAGTGTTTCACAGGCTACTGTCAGTATCTCTTACATTGGCCATACTCTTAGTTATAAGCTATGTCATCGTGCTTTTAAAGCACATGTAAAGACATGCTGAGTAGTGGGGTCGATCCTAGCTCAAGTCTATAATTAGTCCTTCACACAATCATGGGTCCTGGAAGAGATGGAGATTAGCATAGTAGAAGAAATAAAAGAAATAATAATACTCTACTATATTTTACATACCACTTTCTTTCCTTTATTTGTTATGAAGAAGTCCTAAAATATAAAAACATAAAATAATATTTTTTAAGTAATAAGTAAACGGGAGTTTGGTATTTATGGTAAGAATAAATGTCATTCACTTACATGTACATGTATATATCTGCATCGTGTACATGTATATATCTGCATCGTGTACATGTATATATCTGCATCGTGTACATGTATTATATATCTGCATCTTGTAAATGTATATATCTGCATCGTGTACATGTATATATCTGCATCGTGTACATGTATATATCTGCATCGTGTACATGTATATATCTGCATCTTGTACATGTATATATCTGCATCTTGTACATGTATATATCTGCATCGTGTACATGTATATATCTGCATCGTGTACATGTATATATCTGCATCGTGTACATGTATATATCTGCATCGTGTACATGTATATATCTGCATCTTGTACATGTATATATCTGCATCGTGTACATGTATATATCTGCATCGTGTACATGTATATATCTGCATCTTGTACATGTATTATATATCTGCATCGTGTACATGTACACTGTACATGCACACACAGTATGTAGTACTGCAGTAAATGCTAGTAGATACCCACACGTGCACATTTATGTTTGTGTGATATATAATACAATCATACATGTATACATGTATATTGTGTCATATACATTGTACATGTATATGTTATAACATGGTAGGCGGATATGCGTGCCATTGGTATATTACAGTACAACATATCAGTAAGTAGAAATGAAAGCAAAATTTGCAACATACAGTAGTAAATGCTCCATTACAAGTTATTAATATGGTTATGATATGCTTATAATGTACTGGACTGCAGTTTGTTTATAAAATGAAATGGTACATAGATACTTGTAGCTTATTCGGGTTTCTTTAGAGAAATAGTCCCTGGATTATGGGAAGTGCAAGACACCTATAGTCCATAGATACAACATGTATATAGATACAAGTATTTGTATATATACCATTCATTAGTGTATGTCTATAAGAAGAGGGGGCTATGTGGCTGGGAGAGCATGGAGATCCGAGAACAAACTCAAATTATGTAACAAAGTTTATATACTGACTTTTATGTCAACCTAGTTGTTCCTTGAATAAGCAATTTGCTGAGTAAGTGGTTATGTAAACACAAGTCGTATAATTATTACAAACATTATGTGAAGCATATAAGCCATGTTCCAAACACACACACACATGAGTGGTAAAACAGCAACTGGCTAACTAAATGCAGTAAGGCATTACAGCAATCACTTCAGAGTGTTCAATTGCCTTAAACTTGGAACACTTGAAGCTATAATAGCTTATACTACTTAAATACCTCAGAGTCCAGTGGAACCTATATTAAAGAAGTATTATATCATTCCATTGCAAATACATTTAAGTAGAGTTTTTCTCTCCTGCTAACACTGACCTTGTGACAGGTGCTTTCCCTGAAGCTCTAATTCAGGAGGCACGCAACTCCTTCAATGTAAATTGTTATTTGCTATAATATCGCTGTAATAGTAGTAAGGGTATCAAATATCTACTTTGCTGGTCTGCATTCACATGTATGTTTAAGTGTCATGTTACCCCAGCTGTTGCTTTCATAGTCTACTATTCAACTAACAGAATACAAAACTTACGTTTGGTTTTGCAGGAAGATAATTCTCACTTAGGTCTGCTCTCATTACCCTGAGGTCCACCTGACCGGCTACTGATGACTTTATTAGATCTATTGTGTCGTTTAAGGCACTCAGGCTATTCACAGTCCCATCCTCATGACACTCTTCTGTAATACCTCTGTAACAGTACATGTACCTATGCAGTGCTGGTTCTACTTAAATCACATGTACAGGCTGAATAGTTTTGTCAGAAATATTTCATAACGATACTCCGTACCATGACAAGAAGTGGGTTACTGACTTGTACAGAATTTTATGGAAGTGATGGATTGGAAACTCACAGTTAGTAAATAGTTCAGGTACGTGTAGAGGGAGTGTAGCAAACATCCAATAATTTGAACAGAACAGAACTTGATAGATACATTGTGTGTAGGAGAAGTTTGTACAACTTTGGACAATCCCCCAACCCAATTGCCTTACCCATAAGTATAAAATGCTAGTCTATCAATGGCGTTTAAAGTACTGCACCTCAGTGATGTAGCTATGACAGTGCATCTACACTTTCAGATTGTCATCAAAAATCAGTATTAATTTCTAATTTAAAATATATTACACGATGTACAATGTATAATATTGGTAATCGCTATTGCACCCGCTTTCAACATTTTCATATATTATTCCCAAAAGTTAATAGCAATTTAGTTGACCAAGAGGGTCCCTGTTGAAGCAAGTTCTAAATTTATGTATTTTTAGGCTGCTAGCCTATAATTGTTTCCAGTTTGATCAAATACATGCAAATGATAGTATATTAGTATGCTATAGTCTGAGATTGCTTATACGCAGTCAATTGTGCCTTCATTGCATTTTACTTCCGCTTGCTGCTTTGTTGTGAGAATTCAATTTGGAATAAACCATTAAATGAAGGAAAGACCTCCTCTATACTGTTATAATTCAATACTACATGTACATGTACATGTATGTAAGTTGAACAATATAATCGTACAGGTTGACAGTCGGAGTATATTATGTAAAGCATAGTCTAGTCTCCACTCTACTGTATATATTCCACTCCAGATTCTTAATCTGAGGGTGGTCTGGTTTTGTTGGAACAATTTGGGCAGATGTAAGCAAGCCTATTCCAATTCAATCAATGTGCAACCTAAATACTGATTGGCTGATGACAATATTTTACATAATTTTTGGCAGGCTTTTGCTTATCCACCTTCAAAGTTTATAAATTTTAGAAGCCAGCATAGGAAGACCAATTACGAGAGAGGACATATTGTGTTGAAATCGGCCTGCTGGGGATTCTGAGTGCAAACGGACCTTTAACATAAATAAAGCATGTGAAATGTTATATCTTACGCAATGTCAATTTGTATTCCTCCCATTAGACCCAAGATGTCTGTCTGGAACTGCTGGATCTCTTTTTCTCCATGTTGTAGGTCTTTCTCATATAAAAAGACCTTCTTCTTTAGATCTTCTATCATGGCTAATTCCGAGGACTCTACAATGTACATATAGATAAGTATCTGATATTCATGTATGTACATGCATGCAGTTTCATCGAGGGTGTGTTTTTTAATTTTTATTTGTGTTGTTATTCCATCTTGTGCTTAGTGCTACAACATCCATTGCGTAGGCTATATATCTATATATATATCTATATTGTATACATGATTGTAGTGTGTATTGTAAACGTGCAACACATTATGGTGTACAAGTAAATAAACAAAACACAATCAAATATTACTAATATGCGACGTCATCGAACGCCAACTTCCTATCAATAGACTTGTGAACAATAACATAATAATAATACAGTAATATCCGTCACCCGAGGGCTCGAAGCACCCAGGCACCGGCTGGCGTTTGCAAGCATTTTGTTATTATTTTAACTACTGCATTGTGTTGTATCTAGCTTTTATTAAATGTGAGCAATTTGATTGTCTTAAATCTAGCCTGAAGGAATGGCCATTCAGAACTTGATAGCAATTCAATTGGTCTTTATTAAATGTGTGTAAGTACCTCCCAACTAGACTACTTACTTAGTTATTTAAATAATATTTGCGTCAGTATTGCCTTTTTTTGTGCTGAACTCTTGATATAAGCCAAATAAAAAGTAGAGCTCTGTTAACTAATAGCATGGAACATGGTGTCTCGCAAAATATCATTATTGCTTCTCTGTTACTGCTACTATATGTTCGCATGCTTCTTCAACGTTTTTGATCTATATTTGACGTGGTGTCTAATATCATACAGTACATCGTAGTACATGTTTTTATAATGTACCAGAGCATACAATCATGTAGATATGAGTAGTTAGGTCCAGTCTTACAGACCAGGACAACATTCTTTAGGACTAAATCTTTGTAGTTGTTGGTGGAACTCAAACCAGAGCCCTTGGCCATTGCTATAATTGCTTACCAAGACTCAACTATGCATGTAATTCTGCATGTAGATAGAAAGGTGATGTTAACAACACAAAATTTATAAGACATATTGATTAGATAATATTATTTCATACCTACAGGCATCTTGGCAGCGGATCTTTTTCTCGCTATTTCAACTTTCATTTTTTCCATTTTCAGGTCGTTAGCGTGTTCATCATTTTTTATTTTTAGACTTTCCTTTTGAGATTCTAATTCTGATATTCTCTTAGATAGGTCTGCTATAAGTTTGTCATGATCTTTGAGTATTCTAGCCTTTTCCTTCTGCCATAACATTACGTTCTCTGTTGTAGCCATGCTGAAAGAGGAATGGAGTGATTACGTCAGACCTCAGTATGGCCACTTTGGTTCACTGCCTGTCACTGATAGAGTAGTTATACTGCATGTACCACTATTTATAAGCAATTTGCGTTATTAACTAATATTTAGTCAAAAAGCTGCCTACACCAAAAGTTGAAACTAATGTAGTTATACATGTGCTTCCTGAAGCGCAGTGCAAATGTGTAGCGCTATTAAAATAAACAGGAAATCAGAAAGACAGCTAACACCCAATTTAGCTGTGGTTCTATGGTCACATAATGTAGTGGTAATGACAGAATTAAAAGCCTCTTTAATAGCCTCGTTACATTATAATTTTCATGTATGGCTTAATTGTATTGATGCATCACAGAAGCATGAGTATTTAAATAAAATACTCAATTATTAAAAATTGTAAATCGAACCTTTTGATTTCCTTATCTCTCTCCTCCAGCTGTCTCTCCAGTGTCGTGATTCTGACTGCTTGTGTATGTTCGTTTGTATGTCTGAGGTCGGCCACCTTGTGAAAATGACAAAAACTACATTTACGCAGGCAGCATTAGTGACAGTAGAAACAGTAGCACCCCTCCTATAGCCATATAACATTCACAAAGTGCGGCAATGAGATAGAAATTACAGATCAAACCAGGCATTATAACAAAGCTTACTTATACGCCGTCATCACATTGACATAATTAAATGTGCAGTTAGATATATTGTACACTGAATATAAATCATGGACATCAGTTGGCAAATAAAATTTAATCTGGAACTCAATGGCGCCATGGACATTTAACAGCCTCTGTAAGCAGAGTGACCCCAGTTCATGAGTCTTATAAAACAAAATTGAAATGTTTGTTTCAACGTTATTCTTTTGATATATTAGACCCTTACCACAATTTGTATTATAATACATGTACTCTCAAATGTGTATAATAGCAGCAGCAGCCTACCTGCTACATGTCTTATAATCTAGTTATAATAATAATATTATATTCTCTAATTATATATAAATAGTAGGTTATGCTGTGTATCTATAGATCATCAGTCTGTAATACCCTTTTGGCTATTCATATGTTACCATTCAATACCAGTCAGTGCTAATACAAATACGTACATGTATATTTTATAACACTTTGACTGCGCGCTGCACGTTAACCTTGCAGTGGGGGTCATAACATACATGTAATACCAGTACAGGTAGCCAGGAATGTTAAGTTTTTTATTACATTGGGACTAATATATACTGTATGTAAACTACCTTCTTCATATTGCCATAAAGAAGTTTCTCACACTCATCAAACCGTTCAGCCAGACTGTTGAACAAGTCTTTATCTATGACTTGCAGGCTCAATGCCTTCTGTTTTAGATTCTCTGCATCGATTTCTTTCTGCAAACAGGAAACATTAAAAAGAAGAGATGATATTCTATTAGCCATAGTGACTAGCGCTGAGCGATCGGCACTGCTACTACTAGCTATGATTTCAGTTTCAATTTGCATTATGTAGCAATCGTTTTAGCGGTTAGCTTAATTCTAGAGACCATGGAATCTACTTTCAATCTCTACATAATTTAAACGTGTTACAACTTTGAGTAGATGTACTATTGATTAGATCCGTATAGCCTTCCACTACTAATGATGTCTTCAGCCGTGTTCTAACACTTAATTTAGAGGTCAATAATAACTCTGTTGTACTATGGAGCGTTCTTGCTAAATGCAAAATGTAGATGAAGTAGAAGGAGCTTTAGCAAACCTAAATTACAGGCTTTCAGCCATCTCGGTATAAGTTGGGTGGCCACCTTAGAAATTTTGAGAGCGATTATTTTGTCTGAAGGAAAAGCGACTGAGCGATCAAGAAATGGTTAGCAGGTTAAGTCTAAATGGTGTAGGTAAGCTATGATAGTCTGAGAACTAAAGAGCATCTATATACAATGTAGATGTACTTACGACTAGCTGTACGATATGAGGTAATATCTCTGACCTTGACACTTGGACATCGTGAACAAAATCAAACAAGATATTTGTGATGTGAGACATGGCTAAGGTTGTAGCATGAAACTGTTTCTACAAAGTAGAATGAGAGAATGCTGATAAATGGTCGTCAGCTGTGAGTACCATCCCGCTGTATGTACCCTCACTTGATATGTTGCACACACAAGCGTGAGTACACATGCGGCATACAAACAAATCAAACTTTTCATAGTGTTTGTCTCATTTCTCACTGAAGTACAGCATGAGTACCGTACCTTTTTATCTCGCATAAAATATTATATGTTCTGTTTGCAATGCGTCCTGACGCTACCTTTCCTACCGTAAGTGCATTGTAAGTTTGAACAGCATGTACAGTCAACTGTGACATCACTACCAACATCAGGTGTGCCACCTGGTTATCTAATTGTGAGTAACATACCTGCATTAGCCAGCTAAACTAATATTACTTACTGAGCATTCCGTCACACAATCTCGTACAGTTTCTAATCTTTCTTCAAGCATCTGATTGTGACTTGCTAAAGTCTCAGCCATATCCATAGTCAGCGATATTGTGACAGCACTTGAACAGTGTCAGACCACTGTGGCAAGGTGCTTCTAGGTTGTTGAACACTTTACATACAAATAGTTAAATTACAGTTTGACACTTTCTCATATATATGGTAGCTAAGGACCCACTTGTCGGTTGTAACCTGTTAATAATGGTTAATTTCCAAATCACTTAATTTATACCTTAGACAGCACATTGTGTCATTTAAGTCTGCTTGAAATAATATAGCATAATACTGGCAGCGGTCTCTATTCATACAGAGTTGGTTTATAACATATAAGTGCCATTCAGTTCTTAGCAAAACTATGATAACAATAACATTACGAGTTAGTGGCATGTGGCGTAAGAAACTAAGAATAGTAACGTTATGTATATTCTGGCTGCAATGTTTTATTTAACAGTGACGTGAATGGAATGCACCGCCAATGCACTCGCATTGTGACTATTTTACAAACGTAAATCAATGAATAAATGTTTGTTAATTTGTGGATGATTTCTAATGTGTTCTAAATCACTGAAAATGTTATTGTTCCAGGGCTTGTACTCAGTGAGTTGTACCAGAAACTGTATGTATTTAGTGCTCTACTACATGATTGTATGTAGCATGCTATTGAATGCCATATTAGACTTACATAAATTGCATCTACAGAACTTGCAGGTGCTTGGCAGGTTACAGGACTGTCACACAACAGCATGATTGCTAACAAACCGTCAAATGATATCGATGAGATGCCAATGAAGTGGCAATCTGGTCACATGACAAGCGAAACAGATTCTTTCATCGATAAACCAAAGAGCAAAATTTCAATAACACAATTCCATAAGTAATGACTTCTTAACCCCACTGAACTTTCAAATTAATTGAGAATTTGACTGGCATAAATGCCCTTTCTATGTAGATTAATGACTTCAATTGTGTGCAGCATTATCCCTAAAGATAAAGACGTATAGGAGTGTAGTATTTTGCATTTGCCACAAAGACTAATAAGAGGCCTTGTAGGGAGGCAGTTACTACCGATGCTATATAAGAGGCATTGTAGGGAGGTATTTATCAAATGACCATCCTGTTCAAGTGCTAGCTAAGGTGATTACTCAAATACTCAAGTCTCAAGTAGGTAAATACTCTGGTGGGAATACTGCATTATACTCTATAGTACATACTATCATTATAATTATGGTATATTATAACAATGCATGTTTTCTCCGTAGCGATTCCTAAGCTACTGTCTGCCTAAATAGAAGTATGAAGTTATCATCTCCTAAAAAATAACAGAGAGAGGGCAACTCTAGATTAACTCATAATAATGATCAAAATGTTCCTTGCCGGTGCCTAGTTAATCGTTTATCTGTTACTTCTTCCTGGATTAAAGAAATCATTCAACTTGTCTGGAATAGAATATTATAGATTGTAGGAAGTGTTTGCTTGGTGTTATGCACAATATTGGGTTATATGATAGTTGTTTGCCATGTGAAGCTATGAATTACGTTATATCTATACTCTCAGTGACTATAGAAAATATGCAAGTCATGATTTCATTTCTGCTGCTGCTGCTGCTGCTGCTGCTGCTGCTGCTACTAAGGTGATGATGTCATTTATGAGATCCTTGTTACTTGTATCACTTTAATCTAAAGATGATACTAGGTGTTGAAATACTTTAAATAATAATTATACGCGTATAGATAAATTTAAACAGTTTTTGTAAGAAAAAGAGAAATGTATTCTATAAATATGAACTTAGTTTGCTTTTTACAATGAATCTCAAAATTACAAGTTGAAATTAGACAGATAAAGGCTACTGTGAGTCAGCACAGGTGGTTAGAAGGGTACAATGCCAATCACCCTGAAAATCGGCAATATACCAATTAAACGACATGGCTTTACACATGTATTCTCCACTTTGTCTAGTTTATAGAATTAGGGAAAAACTTTTGAGGTACATAAATGTAATTAAGAGACACTGCGGAAGCCTTCCGCATTGATATTTAGAAACTAAGGCTACAGTCAACCAGTCCTGAGAAGCTCTCTCTCTTTCTGATGACATTTGCGAACTGTTGGAAGCTGAGGGGAGTTGTCCTCTCAACAGAGCTGGTGCTGCCATATCATCTTTCAATTGGTGGATTTAATTTACATCAGTTTATAATTGCTCAGTAATACGACCAATAAAAATTTAAACTAATCTATATTTATGCGTCGGGTCCGGCCATAACTTTGTCGATAAATTCTGGAAAAAACAATAACATACATCAGATCAGGAAGTTGTTTCTGCCAAACTGCGCAGTAAATGTTTTTGAAATGCTTCTAATGATGGAATAGAACTGATTATGTTTCTAATTTTCTACAACAGCAATAAAGGTCTTAGCAGAGGTCAAAGCCAATTTCTCATATAAGGTGGAGAGATTTAGAACTTTATGACTTTATGTTGGGGAGTCGTGGTCTGTTCCGATTTCCCTGGGATTGGATTTGATATTATTAAAACTTCTTCACAGCGTCGCGATTGTCCATCGCAGACGTCTCTTACCTCCGTATTTTATGTTTCCATCAAGATCTTCCTCTGTGTGAGTAAACTGAAGAATCTCTTCTAGCTCTTCATCATTTAGCCTGTCTCCTAGAAATTATATATACCCGTGGCCAATCTATACCCGTGTAACATAAGGCGACAACATCACTATGGTTTTGTGACAGGAGCAAAGGCTAGTTTTTACATGAAATGAAATTATGAGCTTTCAACCTAGCTGAGTGTTGTTATACAACACAGGCATGTACATTGTACGTGTGTATACATGTGCATTTTGTCCTGATAAATTTCAGTCGAATATCTGAAGCTATTTTAAAAGCATAATTTGTAATCTACAAATTCCTTACCCATAGCGGAAAGACAATGCCTTAACTCAGCAGACGAAACAAATCCTTGACCTTCCCTGTCAAAAGTTTTAAAAGCTTCAGTGAATTCTGCTGCGGTGCCGGAGCTTTTTGAGAGCATGACTTCCTGGTAGATTGGCATAAGCTCATCGAGTTTGTACTGTTTCTCTCCTGTCAATGTGCAACATAGTATTCATTATTTTCCTATTAACAGGAAACTCGGAGACCACGAGATAAAAACCCTTAGAAGAAAGATATCAGAGTTATCTTCCCTTATATATTATATCAATGAATGTGTTATAGATTTATTATATAGACTAGGGTACACCGCTTTCCATTGTTACTGGGTGGGCAGCCTACCCAGACTACAATGTAACCTCACTACACCCAGACTGCAATACACCCTCACTGCTGTAGCTATAATTAGTGTACAATCTACTGAACTATATCAGAATGTAGGATAGGATGTGATTCCTAATTGGGTTAACAAAATGATGTGGACCATATACAATTATAACTGATAGAATGATGTTTAGTGTACAAGTCCACCTACATTGTAAGTATAAGCATCACCTTTGTCTTACTCTATCTGTATCATACATGAAAACATCATGGAAACCCTTTTGTATAGTTCAGCTTCCAAATAGTTTACTAAACTACCCATATATTCATTGACCTCTCTACTTACCCATATTTGCTACACTACCACTCATTGACCTCTCTACTTACCCATCTTTGCTACACCACCACTTTTGAGCACTTGCTCTTCTGTTGGGTTAAGTCCAAGACAACGGAGGAAGTCGCCAACCTTGGCTGCATCTACGAGACCATCACGACCATCCCAGAAATCAAAAAGGTCGAATACTTCAGTGCATTCTGGAAAAATAAATAGAATTGATATAAATCTAATGTGTTACTATATGCAATCATATACCTGTATTACATTCGGTAAGATAATGTTGCAGCCACAATATTGTTATTGAGTAGTACTGTGAAGTTGTCCTCTCTCTATTCTCATAGAGAGCGGATAACTTCACAGTAATTTAAGCATATAAATAGGCTCCCCATGTTACAATGTGCAGGGAAATATAAATGTTGCCAAGATATTCTTCATTATTTGCACACTTGAGGAGGATAAAATTGTAGTAGATGTTTCCATGGACATCTAGATACGTGGTGTGGGTGTGCATAGACATCCAAATACATCCCCTGGATGTGCATAGAAAAACCGCATTTAATCACACTATACATGCATGCATAGAGCAGTCACCAGTGGGATAGTTTGGTCATCCATATATGGAGTCAGATTAACATAGCTAAGTAAATATACAACCTACATGATGTATATCAACACTTCACATACACTGACATGTAATATACTCATACCAAACAAGTGAAACCCTACACTTATAATCCTTATAATATATATATATTGTATGAATAGAGAAACAGGGGCCACAGGCTTGTAGTTATACAACATGCATGTGATATGTTCTATATTAATTCCCAATATAAACAATAAGGCACATTATTATCAAACAGCTATCGACATTACATATAATTAGCTAGAGTGATTTTTATTCTAATTGCACCCAGGCAGGTAGAGGCTCAAGTACTAGACAGCCAGCTAATATACATATATATATAATATCATGCACTAATTCATCTATCCCATAGATATTGCAGCTTGTATGCACTTCTATCTAACCTATACAAACTTACACTAATTACCTACAATATAGTCATATAACTAGGGAAATCCTGCAGCTACATCATAGCATTCAGCTTTACCTGCTGCCTATATTACAATACTTAAGTCTTATATACTTGTAATAACAAAGGTAAAGCCCTGCAATACGCTGCACTATATCCATGATGATAGAGTACAGTGTATTTCATAGGTTGTTGAACCTCCTTAAATGTTTCTTTAAAGTTTCTTCTACTTGTATGCCAAATGAGAACAAATTTTATGTCATAATTAATAACTTAGATGAATGGTCAATGAGATTATCAAATAATATATAAGAAGAAATAAACTGAATGTTTTTCAGCACATTCCAACAGTGTTATTCCATGGCATCAACATTATCAACACTATGCAACATCAACAATTAATGCTATCAACGTTATGCAACATCAACTCTTTGTCTACAGTTTGACAGGACAGAAGATGGAACACAAAATGTTAGTCAGTCAACAAATGAAACTATTCGTTATCAAGCCTACCAATGCCATAGTAAAATCAAGACAAGTCAAGTCATAGTTATATCAAGACAAGTCAAGTCACAGTAAAATCAAGACAAGTCAAGTCATAGTTATATCAAGACAAGTTGGCCAGTTTTGACAAAGTTCAGATGATACTGCCCAAATAGCTATAGTTGCACATTTAAGGATTCATTTGCACCTGTGAATTGGACATTATTATCCAAACTTCACCAAAACGTGTCATTATTTGACCGAGCTTACAGCCGCACTGCCTCCAAGTCAAGTTGATATCATGTCAAGTCTACTTTACATTAAGTTGCACCATATTAGGTCAAGTCAAGTCAAGTCAAGTCATAGCTGAACCAAATCAAGTAATAGCTACATCAAGTCATGCACACTGAAGGAAATGAACTCATGGTACAGCTACAGTTACTCATGGTACAGCTAAGGTTAAGTTGTCCTTGAGTATAAATATAGACTTACCTTCTATTTCATCTCCTGATAGCTTGGCCTACAAATACACAACAAATCCATCAGCATAATTACATGTATCTGTTCATGCACAATGGACAATTAAAAGACCGATATATAACTTGGTCACTATGTAAAATGAAACTAACTTTACACATGTCCGATAAACATACATCACTTGTGCATCTACTTATACTGTCATTAGTGCCATCACAAATACATGAGGGACAACTCCAAATAGGATGGTTTCTATCTCATTATTATACAGTGCAGGTTCCAACCTAATACAACATGGTAATACAATATGGTAATACAATATGGTAATACAATATGGTAATACAACATGGTAATACATTGTACAATATGGTAATACAACATGTCTACCAGCACAACGCTCCTCTATATCCAGGGGGTGGTAGGTAGGGAATGTAAATATGTGTATATCTGGTTTATAAATCTATACTTATACACTGTATGGAAGAGATAGAAATATCTCGTATTCGTTTTATTCGATTCAATTTAAGGGTAGTTGGAACACCAAATAGCTAACTTTGCCAAAGATTGTCCAACTGACTTGAAATTTTGCACACATATTGCTGACCAGCTGTCTATAAATTATCTGCTGGCATGTTGCGTGTACAGCAGAACCAAGTCTAAGAAATTTTGCACCGGCACATCATGAATGACTGGTTGCAAGCCTAATACGCTTTTATCTAATGCAATCGGGTTAAGATAATGCAACTTCTGTACAACATGGGTACTGTATACACATGTAAGACATCTGTTAAAATAGCACTATATGTCAGTTGACAATATAAGATAACAGTTGACTGAACAATATATGGTGACTTACCATTGTGTAGAATTTATGAGTATTATTTTTAGGTAGATATATGAGCAGCCTTCCAACAGTCTCTATCCAAGAGTCGCTTCTATACAAATGTGACAGATGTCTGCAGGTGCTCTCTTAGTTATAGAGAAGGGCTGAGCAGTAAGTGTTCCTTGATTGTCTGCTGCAGTCAGACTTCTCTCCACTCTGATTGGCTAGTTAATTAACAGGGGTGGCCAAGCTGAGGTTGAGTCAAATTAACAACCTTATAAATTATTTTCCTCTTATAATGCTAAAATTTTTAAATTTCTAAAATTAATTAAAACCGTTAGGTTTCATTTAATAGTAAATATGCATATAAGTTATATTTAAACACAAGTTTAGGTTTAGCTGTACTGTACTGTGCATTATACAGCATAGCTACCCCTCGCAAATTGTTCCTCTTGAACCATAAAAGGAGAAGGGCTTGAAGAAGTATTAATAATATTATTACTATTAGCCTAAGATCCCTGGTCATAACATGCACAAGTACTTGAATAATGTATGGGTGAAGGAAATGGCCCCCTTAAAACACATTCTTATAAAATCTTGCATTTATTTACACTGTAGGAAAGAAAGGTGAAAGCTAAACTTCTTATGAGTGTTTTATATCAAACACTTTGTATATTCATATACTCCTACTAATTAGCCCCAGTTTAAGCAAGTAGATGTGTAATATGTGGTTGTATGTTATATATGTAAGATGTTTATATGAGGTATAGTGTTCATGTGCAGGCTGACCTGCTAAATTACATGTAAAATAACTCTTATTTGAGTCGGGGGCAGCCGTTTTTTCATTAGTACACATACGTGTATATTTAAAAGTTAAGTACATGTACATGTATGTCTGTATGTATTGACATGGCAGGGAGGGAATGCTGTACACGCTTAGATTGAAGTCTGAGGCCAAGACTCTGGGTGGTCAACTATCGGGGCGTGAAAGTGACCATGGTCCACATGTATAACAAGCCTGCTGCCTGCTGTGGTGTTACTCTCAGGGAATGTGGACAAGTACTCCTGGTTTTTGTGTTTTTGTGTGAATACGAAAACCTCCGCTCACACATGTACAAGCTGTAAATGGAGACAAGACAGTGTAAACTATGTAGATAGTGCAGAATTTACTTCATAGAATAGTACAGTGTAGGTTAATATGGAATCTAATTACTAGAAGACAAAAGTGTAAGTTGCTCGGTATGGTCTTGGAAACACATTGAGGTACTTTCAGAGTCCAACTTTATATATACTGTACATTATTACTTGTAGGGTGGAATGTAACATGCATTTCCAGAATTGTTTCCTTTGATGTTATTTTTTCTACTCAGCCATCTTACCCTTGGGGAATCTGTATAAAGTACTACAGCGTCTAAGTGTTATTACATGTACATGACTGACTGTAATGTAGAAAAAGCGTCGTAGTATTCATTAGTCTGTATAAATGTGTATATACACATGTAAATGTGTCTTTGTGTGTATAACACAGGGCTGCATGCGTACACTGTATGGCATGTACATGTATAACATAAGGCACCGTGTAGGTTGATATGATATTGTGTATTTGTGTTAAGGGTATAGATGTGTAGGTGTGTATTATATGCGTACTGTAGTACACCTAAACACAAACCTACTGAACAGCATCACTATCTATCAACTACTATATTATGTTCTAAAATGGTATGAACAAATCATACAATCCTATACATTCCTTACTCTTATCATAAACAGGTACTGCACTGTATATTGCATATAAATCATGTATATATCATGATAGTCGATTGTAGTACATGCAGTATAAGCTATACATTCAACAGTAGTTACTACCTATAAATTACAAGAAAAAATCATAAATACAATGTATAGTATTTCTGCATGCTCATCACCGACTAATTTTAAAAGAACTGTTTTCAAGGAACCCTGACCTTCATGACAGGAAGTACCCAGTATGTCTCCAATGTACTATAGCTACTATAGCATCTCGTGCTACAACTGTGGAATTCATAAAAATTGTATACAATAAAATCATACTGACAAACATTCTACTATCACGTTTGTTCTTTTTTAAATCTAAGATCGCCTTCGAAGAGAGCAGGAGGAACTAGTCCATATTCAAAATGATAATTCACCCTCCACATTTGGAACTCGTTATTCTGTTTGCACTTTCCAAACTGTGGCATCTGCTCTCCGTTATGTTCCGGCAGCACATTGGTGATTTGTTCTAAGCATTTGACATCGAACCCTTTTTGAGTATACCTACAACACATGATATACAATAGCTGAATAATTACCTGCTTATACCTACAATATATGATATATCTGGATGATTGACTAATTACCTGCGTGTTGCTAAGCAATATAATCAACTGGCTCTGCAGCTAAACTCAACATAATTAACTAATTATTTAATAGTTCTAACTGAGGCCTTGCATGTGTGTGTAATTGTACTACAAGACACAGATTAGCTTGAGGTACAACTACTGGGGTTAGTGTTAGGGTCACAGGGTTGTAGTGCTCGCTCTGTGTAAGCATGTATATGTATACCCACAAGTCTACAGCAGTGAGCCAACATTGGTCACACTCTAACATTATATTCTGATGAAGTACCAACTCATAACTATCATAATTATAATAACGGAAGTTTACATCTTCATTTTATAAAATAGTTATAGTCGCAGCTCCAAGCTGAATGACATACTACAGTCGACAAGATCCAAGCTTCACATCAACTCTGCATCATTGTACTACAAGTGGTAGATTACAGCAATGTATACATTCATGTATTATACAAGCACACACACACACTGTATGGACTATCTACATACTTTATATATCCATTAGTTTGTCCGGCTCCGTAAAGTTCGAAGGAGATAACTCCATGCTTGGTAGGAAGTAGGTCACAGGAAGTAACATGTAATAAACTATATTTATCTACTATTACACATTTAGAGCCATACATCAGGCGACCATTTTCCCTGAATGAGAACTCCCCCTGTAAACATTGTTGTAATAGAGAAAGAGAGAGCATGCTTTGTTCATGTGAAGGCAACACCTCCACATGTGTATCACATGATATACTCATCCCTTGTGGAGTAAACTAGAATAGCATGCAACATGTTCTGAATATTCAAATCATTTTCTTGTATCAAATGAAAAGAAAGACAACTACAACGCTTTCTAATTTTTATATAAATGCAGTGTTTTACGTGACGTATGCTGCTGGGAGACCAAGTTTTGAGTGTTGACATTGGAAATTTTTCAATTGGATTTAATGTTGCACATGAACCATAATTTGTGTCCCGCTGATTTTTCACATACATGGATGTAGCTTGTGTGAATCAAATGGAATGTAATATAGTGTATTACAGATATGTTTATGTCTATGGCACAGGTAGTGCATAGGCCAACATGTCTATAGTACATAGACTGTATTTTACATGCATTTATCTCTATCATAGACACTCATTGATCCTAATTAGAAGTTGTCGTTTCTCAACTGAGAGCGGACAACTTCTAATTATGATCAATAGTTTGTGAGTGCCCATGAACTGGTGTCTAACCTGCTCTTGGAATCTGGAGTACAGATAGCAGTCTTCCGTAAGTCCTACGTATTCATCATCAGTGACGAAGAAGCACCTGGATGTCTTGACGTTGCCGACTTCACCTGTGATAATAACAGTGATGCACCATACTAGTATATTATTCACATAGACTGGTGTGATGTTGTAATTTACTACATACATACATGTACATGTATATGCCTATTAACACTGAATTCTATCGGTATATATTATACAATATGTATATCATCTACTCTACTAGCTACACATGATTCACCCTTATCCAATACAACCAACAGCCTGAACCAGTTATATTACAGGCAAGCTAATCATCCATATTAAATATTTTACTGGCATTATTGTAAAAGTTTCTGAAAATTGAAACATTGAACACATGGCAGTGTTTATAAATAGCAGCATAGAGATCGTAGCATGTACCAAAGAATTTTGAGTCATGTGGAGGCTCGGCTAGCTCTGGTAACACATTCTTCAAATACCAATCAAAGCTTTCACAATTTAGTTTCTTTTTCAAAGCGCGTCGCTCCAGGATTCCCGCTTTATCCTAAAATCAAAACACATGAATTGTATATACATGTACATGTATCATCTGTGACATCGTTGTTGAGGATATACATGCATTGACATGTACTGTACATGTACTTGAAACACTTTAAATAATACTATCTTAGACAATATTGAGTAGATATCTATCTACATGGACAATGTACCTCCAAACAAATTATTTTGTCAATCTTCGGGCACCCACATGACTGTCATACACAGATGTCTCTATAAACGTACACTGGTGCCTCAATAAACATACACTGGTGACTCTATAAATATACACTGATGTCTCTATAGATATACATTGATGTCTCTATAGATATACACTGATCTCTTTATAGATATACACTGAGGTCTCTATAAATGCACACTGATGTATCTATAGATGTACACTAATGTCTTATTGCAAATGCACATTGATGTCTCAAGGTAATATAAACTGACCTCTTCAGTGAGATTGACCTGTTTGAACTCATAGATTCTGTTAGCTGCATAATAGTAGGTAGAGTATCTCTCCATCCAGCTTTCACCTACCCTGTAACAACAGCTTCATAATGACTACCCCATAATACACATCTATATTATACACTGTATGTATACAAGTGTAGCATATAGCAAAAACCCCAAGATTAATTATGCCCACTATCTACATAGTTTTATGAATCACAAATAGTTTCGGAAGTTAAAAAATAAACGAGCGAAAGGATAAAATTTAGACTGCGACGTGACGTCCCACTAACCTACCCTGCGTTACCAAGGTTTTATGGTGACTGTTAGTTTGATATTATTAGCTATTTAGTGTCATCGGTTGTTGTCACTGGACGGGAAGGAAGTTCAGTAATATATGTCACACATATGCGCATGCACATGCACATGTAGAGATATCCGATGTTACACTATTACAGATACACATATTCACACCTAATGTCATACCAAAGAGAGTAGAAGGAAAGAGGGATCACTCCGGCCAAAAACTGTCCCTCCCCCGCCTCCAAACGCGGTCCGGATTAAGTAAGGAGTTGTGTCACCTTGTGTACAAATCCATTATGGCTATTGGCGTTCCGCAGACCAATAGGAAGTGCTTATTTACAACGGCGTCGTATAAACCACATATTTATGTTTACGAGATATCAATACAGGATCGTCAATATGACAATCGTTAAGTTCCGTGTTTAAGTCGAACAGCTATCCAAATTACCAGTAAGCAGATGGTGGGCAAGTGAATAACGGAACGTCGGGACCGCCAAATTGGGCGTATTTGGTGGGACAGGGCATTATCATTGAGTGATCCCTCTTTCCTTTTACGCTCTTTGGTCATACCATTACTGTGCATACACAGGCATGTGAACATGCTTGATCCTACATGTACATGCACCACAGGACAATGTATTGTTATATACATGTACATGCATGTATATTCATACAGACCTGATGTTATTCTTAGCGATGGCTTTCTCTCGAACCTTCCAATTCATGTCTGCCTTCATCCAAGGTTTGAATATGTGACCAGCTCTACCACAAGGGTGTATAACAACTCTACCTCCACACATCCAAGCACGGAAAGACAGCTCTATCTGTAACGTGACGAGATAACGTACAGCACTTGTTTCATCAACTGGGACTACACTACAATGTTTTATTGGATTGATCCAAACTATGAGTAGGTCACAACCTGTTCGCCACCCCAAATGTCAAGGCCAGTGTCAAATCCACCAATCTCTTCAAAGTAGCCTTTGTCCACGGCTATAGAGCAGCCAACCAGCACTGGACAAGGATACGGGTCAGCGTTGGAAGAGAGCCAAGATTTATAATATGTTGGAGTCCGCTGCCAGGCGTATCTGTTCAGAAAAGAGGTAAGTATGCTGACAACATAATAATTGAGTGTGGAACATGATGTGTATATTATGTAGTACATGATTGTTACATGTAAATGTATGTAGTACATGATGTGTATATACATGTATGTAGTACGTGTTACATGTACATGTACATTTCACACAGCGGAAATGATTTAGAAGCTATTACTATGTGATAGCATAAAACAATAAATTTGGGATGATGTATTATAAATGTTTGTGGGTACTGAATACAATGTGATCAATTTTAGAGTCAGGGTTGTCTTCTCCTGTTTCCACAGATATTAAGTTGAACTCAACAAGTAGCAATTGCGTTAATTAGCGTTGGTTTGACAGTCTTGTATTAATCCAGGCAACAGCTGAGATGCAAAATCATGGGCAATAATAAGCAATCCATTTGATCATAATTAGAAGTTGTCCTCTCTCAAGGAAAAGAAGTTGGGGAAAGAACAACTTCTAATTATGATCAATAGCTTATTTGTACCATGTGCAAAATGCAATTTAGTCATAAATATACAGATATGTATTACTATTACTATTAATACATATTGTAGTATATGTTTGTGAATATAAGAAACAATCATAACTTGGATCCCTGGCTTGAAACCAGAAATATGATGGCTGTAGGCAGTAGGCACCCACATTATTCAACTAGCTAACTCTTCACTTGTTTGATACTGTCTACACAGCAACAAACACATAGGCCTACTACAAATTCAGTCACAAAATGTCTCTGTTATAAGGCAGTGATACAGCGAAGCAAACGTGAATGTTCAGGTACTGTATCTATATGTACACTATTACCTCATATCCCAGAGGAACACGCCCCTCCACTTGGCATCATGTGTCTGCTGACTGGGTCCCTCGTACTCTATTGTCCACTGATCTACACTGTCTACAGCTGGTTGTACTATTGTATTTCGATGCTGCTTAATGTAGTCCAGTACTGGCTCCGCCCACCCTACATTAGCCTGTGGAGAAGAATGTTATACAGATTTATCACATAGACACGACAACAGCTGCCAGCAGTACTTCCTAGTGACTGTCACTCTCTTTTTTGGAATGCTGAACTTTTGACCTCATTAACGATGCCAATAGGCTTTGGATAGGGCAATAGGGCTCACCGTTATCACTTCCGTCACACCAGCGTACCCATTTATTACCTTTGTGGGCTCAGGTTTAGTGACAGGAGAGATAACTGTATGCTTTCAAATTGATATATTCAGAGTTGTCTTCTATTGACTGTTAACAAATAACATAAAACTGTTGTTACCAATAATGTATTTTATGATTTATATTTTTAGCAACCTTTATGTGTTAACCATTATCCTTGTGAGTGAAAGGTGGCGAAATTAAAATCTTCCCAGTGAGAACATGGTGAAGGCAAATACATGATCACACATTTTCATCTAGCTAACACCCCAGAAGCAAAATTTATCCGCCCACAAAAGATAAAAGTGGGGTAGTTGCGGCCTCAAATAATCAGTCACTCACTCACAGCCCTATGTCAACACAATTATACTAACTATATATTACTTTCGGAGTGATTGCCTGTAGAAGAGGTGTTTGCTTTTGTATGCAACAATCTGTTCACATCATTAGAACTAAGGCTATTAAGGTGAGGAGCAAGACATGCACATTGTTTTTATGCTACTTAGGGCTACAGAATTAGATAGGCTTACATACTATGTAGACACAATAGAGCAGATAACTCCATGGATTTGCCCAACTGCTTCTACATTCTACATATTGTACATATTGTACTATACCAACACTCTCTTCAACCCTCTGGGAATAATAATTAGTGTCTTCTATTGAATTATAGAAGATTATTATGTCTTTCAAATCTACACGTTGCATGATACGATAGTCTAGGATCCTGTCGCAGGTTAAGATAATATTTTACCTCTGTATGGCCGTCTTGAAATAAAAGTACATCTCCTCGGGCTATAGATGCACCTGCCATTCGAGCTCTTATCAGGTGGGCTTTCTTTGTTAGCCTCAGAATCCTAATCTACATATAAAACGGTAATAATGTCTGTTAAACATACACAATGCAATATAAAACGTGTACTTTTTAATATAGCACACCGTACTAAAGACCCAAGGCTAGTGTGGCTCTTGCTATCAAGTGGAGTCTCCGTCACTCAGGCATCTCCAGTTAATGTAGACCTGTCCTTTAGATTTTGAAGCCCGGTATAAGATGGCCCTCCTTTTGCACAATATAGATTTCTAGCATAAGTGCGTGCAGCAATAGAGCAGATACGATCATTTCTTCTGCCATTTTAAATATCTATTTTGTATTATAAGCAACTTCGGAGGTTTTGGATAAACTTCCAGTTGTTTATAGAGTAACATATTAGAACACATAATAACTACTAATCAATTCGGAATTGCTACAGCCATTCAGTTTATAAATTCAATAGCTACACGGCGTGCATTACTGCAGTCTGTTAGTAGTGGTTGTCGATCATCCTTATTGATAGTATATACATGTATCTCAGACGGGGATGAGATTGCATATGGCAACTCACGATAGGAGAGACAGCATGGAAATAGTCTGTTAATGGGTCCTTCATATTCTCATTGGTGCTCATGTCGTCAACAACAATGATGTCAGCGAGGAGAGAGGGCGGTGTTCTAGACAAGAAACTGTGTACAGTCCGCAGTAGTATAGACGGTGCTTCATTATACATTGGAATAATCACGCTGAAACATAGACAAGTATAACGATACGGATCTAATTAGAAATATATTTAGTGATTATAGGCCTATTGAAAAAAAATACATGTATAAACCTATTAATACATACACATAAGCCTATACAGGTACAGCAGCTGTAAGTTATATATTATATGTAAGTAGGCCTATGTGTATAATGTAGGGTCCCAACATCTAAGATTGTCAGAAGTAAGTATTGCTAGCATGCATTTGTATACAAGGTTTAAACACATCAACATCACCGTGCATTGTAACGTAAATACAGGGTGATGCATTCTAATAATATGCTAAACGTGATTGTAAGGGTCTATATGTATATCCTTCATAAATCCTTTATCCTAAAGACTAAAGGAATTATATTGGCTGATTTACCATGTGAAGTGAGGGAACACAACTCCGGCTGTATGGTAATCGTACATTATTTTACTGTGTGAAAAGCAGGAGGTGTGGTCAGATAGGGTGCCGAGCCAATAACATGGAACTTAAAAAATATTTGCCATCGGAATGTTTGATCAACAATAATGGTTGATCACACAAAGCCACGGCGTGAAGCAATGCATAAGATATCAAAATAACTTGTATGCCATCCATGGACGTATGTGTTTCAAGGTACTTCATAAAATCAGAGACTATTACGCAACAACAATCGTTACATAATGACTCAAATCCAATGATCTTCAATGATAGTTTCAGGGAATCATTTTAGGTTTTGCAATTGGTCTCTGATTTTATGAATTACCTTGAAACATATACGGTCTATGAATGGCACACAAATTACTCTGATATCTTATGCATTGCTTCACGCCGTGCCTTCGTGTGACAAATATAGATTAAGAGATTTAGCCATTCATTTTATATGTGATCCTTCTTTTGCAAGGAATTTACCTCTGTAGCAGATGATTAGGTGCCGTAGAGGCACCAGATTTAAACCTCGTCAGGGATGAGTTATGTTTGCAGATGTGAAACTGAGTCTCTGACTGCTCAATGACAAATTTCTTGCAAAATGAAAGGTCAAATATAGACTGCACTTTGTACAAATAATGGATATGAGTTGTCAGCAGGTTTCTATGTTGCTGCTCTAATGATATTACTGGAGTTATCGTTTCATGATTTGTTGACAATTAAATTGCTGTGTGTTCAAGACTAGAGAAAGGGGTAGGTCTACACATATACAGTCAATCAGTAGGACTCCAACACACTTTGTGGTTACAAACTCCATGTTATTGTGTATTCCTACACACTATCTCAACTCACCTAACTGTAGGTAGACTAGATATATCATATGTCTTAAGAAGACACTCTGGGGGTCGGGTGTCTGGTACACGCCTCGTAACTGATATACTCTGACTCTTAGTCTCATTTATAGCATACTTAGTATCATTGGGTCTCTTTATATCATATATAACTTGACGGAGCTCTGCTATTCTCCTTTCTTTGGCAGCGGTTAATCTGTCTGCTTTGGCAGCCGTGTGAAAGCTGGAATATGAAACATAGACCACGGCAGATAAGGTCGGAACTATAAAATAAAAGCTTCTAGGGGCAAGTTTAGTTCTATAAGTAGCTAATTATTCGGAGATTTACTTGTATAATACGAGTGCGTGTGAAGTGATGTTTGCAACTGGAGACGCAGGTGATTTGATAAAAGTATTATTCAAGAATAGATACTTAGCCTAAAAGTGACTTTCAGAGAATGTCAATTAGAAAGAGTGCACTTAGAAAACCTATACTTAGGGACTGCCTGTTTCAAACATGTACAGCTGAGCGGCCAGGAGATGAAATACATGTAACTGTGAGGGTACTGGAAGGGCATGAGCAGTTAATTAAGCTCTATGTGCTCGGTCAACTCTGGAAATTGGAAAACATGAAAACGTTGCATTCACCTGATGTGGAAAGCAGAACAATTATGACCTTTTGGAGCTCAGTCTAGAAAGCGTACCTGCTGTCATATATAGATTCTTTGTCTGCTGCCACTGCCCTAGCCGAGTTCCTCTTGCTTTCCGATGGGTTGTGGTCTCCCCTTCTAGTCACCAAATATATAATCCAGAGTAGTACACAGGCTATTGCGCCACTCTTCACCATCTGTTTAGTCTTCCTAGAGACCAGCATGTTGAGTCTGTGACTCCCTAGTAGCTAATGTAGTCCCACACCAGGTACTTCTATAACAGCACTAGTACCCATTGGTCACACATGTTACACGTACATGCTAGTAGTATTCCCTACTAACTGATACAATGTACTACTCATAGTATATTATAAATAATACCCATCTAGTACATGTTCCATAAGAAAGTAGGTGAATGAATGAATGACAGGGCTGGAGCTAGTTGAATAGGCAGGGCTACTTATTGTTTGTTGACAAAAGAGAGAGAACTTGTACTTGACTGATTTACTATTGTTATGATACAAGTGTATTACTAAGCCTACAATGTCAGGAATAGAGACTACCTTTTAGTGTCAAAGTAAACTGTGCCACGCACCTTTTTTTCTAGTGAGCAACTGGTCACATTTGAAACTAGCTTATTAACGTGAAATGACGGTGAGATGATAACTCCTAAATGACACATGCAACCCGTTAACTAATTCAATTGGCATTAAGCATTAAGGAAACTACTTCACATGTGTATATTCACAATTTAGAGGTATTGAGCTTCAATTTGAGCTATTGGTTGTCTTCGGGGGTCTAGTGTATTCCGAGATATAGACTCCAGAAATCTACCCTGTCGAAAAACGCTGGTACAAACTTAGCTAAATGAGAAACCATTGTGGTGACCTTTGACCTGTGATGTTGATGCCAAGTCGCTGCACCACTGTAGTAGTAATTATAATAGTAACCTTTACTAATAAATATATTTTAATCTAATGTAAAACATCCAATAATATTTCAGCAATTTATAGCCTGGGGTAAGTTCTAGTCACTGCCAAATTATTTATGGGAAGCTACCCACAGGTTCCAAGCAAATAGTAAAAATGTTTGTGACACAGTCAATGCTGTTGAACAACTCATATTGTAATGTTTCTGAGTTAGATGATCATACGAGAGCCGAGGGCTACAAGTATGTGAAGGGCTTGGAAGGTGGTAGAGGCCGACCAAGCGTACCTTCTGCTCATTACATAAAAGAGTGAACAGTTGTAGGTGCTCTTATTAGTGTAGATTGTAGATTATCTTAGACGTAGGCTGATGCCGAGACTCATTGGAGCTCAGGACCGACGTAGGTCTAGTAGAGTTTATACTCCAAAGGAGTGTAGTGAAGAAGATCTAACCTTGAGAACCCAAGTCCGACGCTAGGTTCATTTAGAACCCGGGATCGGCCTAAGCCTAAGGGGTAGATAGAGATATGCTTAGCCTAGGATGAGGTGAACTCGAGCCGTACTGAATCCAAAGGATTCTCAGGTGGAGTTACCCGCCTAAAGAGTAAGCCTCTGTAGGTTGAGTTAGGAGATGTTGCTTTATTCAAGCGCAATCAACAACTGATTCACAATAGAAAATGCTCTGCCTTATATACATAACAAACTTCCGGTAAAAATGGTACGACATGGTATCGGGCGGCCGACAGGGGGTCGGCTCCGGAACTTACGCAACAATATGTCTGGTTCCGCCCGACTTGGCCATATGAAAAGGTTGGCCATGGCACAAAAAGTGCTTACAACAGGTAAAAACATGTCGTGTGTAAATATGAGCTAAATCCATAAGGTGGGCCACGTAGTTACAGTATAAAGTGGCAAAAAGACTCTAACAATACGCAATCAAGTAAGGATAGACAATTACTAAATAAGTAAAAATGTGGGAAAAACCAAGTTGCAATAGAGAGTAATTCCAAACCTTGATTGCTAATACAGACATCTACATGTATATAAGACACGCAGTGGATAATAGGGTATTGAATGCATAGATAACAATAGATAGACAATGCATGGATATGTGGATAACAGTATATGAATAAGGTAAATTGTCAGCTAATGATATTGTCAGTGTAGCTGACCTAGGTGCCATTACCGCGGAGGCTGTTTCACCACAATATTTCTTGAACCCCTGGGTTTAGCAGGTCAAACAAATACTCAAATGGAAGCTTAATACTTGTAGATTTTGAATATCAACATTAAAACATGATTTCCTTAATGCTTTAAGCCAATGGATGATATATTGTAGATTTTAATTAGGCTAACAGAGGAATAATAGACCCACCAGCCTGCGCCACAAAAAAATGAGAAAGTGAAGGAGAGATGTTGCACTGCCTCGTACATGTTTATGTATAAAATGTACATGGGCGATTTATGAATTCCCATCACAGTCTGGTAACTTTACATGACTTCATCTACTACATATCACTGATTGGTTTCAATCACAATATTGCATATAAAACAACATGTAGGCCTACTATGTAGTTGGTTTGTGATACATGTACTATAATGGTATATCATAATGTATACCAAGGTACGTATTGTATGTAGATGGATACACTGCACCTGCAACTTCAAGGTTGTACCTGTTATAGCGTATAGACTATACTCTGTACACCTGGTATACCCTGTGTACCCATAGTTTCTAACACTGCGTGTACAATGTACATCCGCATGTATGCAAGACTTACTACAATTAGTGCCAAAGTTAATCTGCCGTATTTAGCATTTTCACATCTTGTTTCTAAGCACTACTGGTGACAAAACAGCTGCAACCTAAATTATAGAAAAAGCGAGTTTCACCAATTTAACTTCCCAGGAGGGTCAGGCCTATACGGCATGTGGCAACAACATAAAGAGTAATATTATTGTGATAATATTATTATACATGTACATATTATGCAGGTACAAGTACTACATGTAGATGTAAAATACATGTATGTTAGCAGTCATCAGTAAAATCAATGTTACAAACTGGATAAATAGTAAATACCTCAAGTTTCTGTGTGGCAGACAGCATTATAATTATTTATTATCCCACTGGTATTATACATGCAATTATAATATCATGATACGTGCACATGGTTGTATTGGATATACAAGTACATGTACACAGAAAGAGTGAGAATGAATTTCAGTGTATTACAGACTATTTGATAGGCTTACTTCTACTTTCTATAGACCAACCTCACTCTTGTTGAATGTGGTATCAATAAAATGGCATTTTACTGCGTACTGAGGGGACAACTCCATGACTCACAGCTTTTGGCAACCTGGACAGATAATTAAACCCAACATGTGTATATTGAATTAACGCATCACTTGGTTACTAAAATTCAGAAGTTAACAAATCATGCTATCACGTAAATGTATTACAGGTAGTTATCATCTCCTACTAATGATAGGAGGCAACTCCATAACACAAACAGAAATCCGGTTGCAGCAATATCAAGTGCCTGTTCTAACATAATATATAGGCATGGGTTCATCTAACATGTATATCTATGGGTAATACAGAGAATGGAGCTGAGCTGTGATTATAAATACATTTTATTCAATATAATCACACAGTATAAAATATTAACATGCATGTAGTTGGAATCAGTGAGGGGGACATGGTAAGGCACAAGGTTATTTATTATGTTTTACCAGTTTTGTGTAAAGTTATTATAATCTATCCTAGCTAGAAATTCCCCCCCTTTCCACTTATAGTATACAAAGTAAGTAATGTACATGTATATGGTTTACAGCAATATATTGCATGTCATAACTACTACGTAGATGAAGTACAAATTATAATAATGAGTATAGATAGTAATGGAATGTAGGGCAATGAGTCAACGTGATAATTACATACTCAAGTCAATAACAGTATTAAAATGAAATATTCAGCTAATAAATCACATGGTAGGTAGATAACATTTATACAATATACATAATTATGCCAGGATAAAATATAATAACTTAGAAAATATTCCAGGAGTATTGACTTAGGCCTGTTCTTGAGCAAAAGAAAAACAACCAATCGAATGCAAGGCTAGTGATATATGTATAAGTAAATATTGTACACACACACAAGATAGATTTGAAACTGGGAACATACGAGTTTGTAGTGGCTTTAGATTACTGGCTAAACAAATTTTGAAGGCATTTTGGTATTCCATTCCTACTGACTACCCTGAGTTCCTACTCATTGTGTTTAACCAGTGGTTCTCAGAAAGCCCTCTAAATGCAATAGTCCGAAAAAAGCTCTTGTATGCTCCCAGCTTTATACTATCTTGTTATAATATCCTATATACATGCAAATACATTAAAAAAACTAACAAAAATAAACATTAGAAAATTAAAATCATATGTTGAAAAATGTTAGTGTGGGCTAGTATTTTAATTATAAATAGTAATACAAGACGCATTTCTATTTTTGATTTATTTCCTAATATTTCAATACTCAGCCGAGTATCATCATCAGAGGATTTATCCTCTGATGATGAGGATGATACTCGGATGAGTATTGAAATATTAGGAAATAAATCAAAAATAAAAATGCGTCTTGTATTAATACTTATAATTAAAATTGTATGTGAATGACATACAGAGAAAATGATCTAAATTTAACAAAAGTAGCAACATGAGGACTAATTATAATAAATGTGCAGTTGGTGGCAAACAGATGAAGGTGAGAGATCAGTTAGACCATACTGTTAGCACCTGACAGAGCTGTCAGCCACACTGATAGCACAGCTAAGAGCTGTCAGCCACAATGATAGCACCTGCCAGAGCTGTCAGCCACACTGATAGCACCTGCCAGAGCTATCACTTAGATAGACCGCATAGTATACAACCAGCAGTGGTGAAACAGAAAGCAACTACCAGAATCAGCAAGTTTCTTCTACCCTACAAGAAGAGATAGTTGAAAAGGTAAGCGAACTGTATGCAGCTAAACAGGCAAGTACATGCAAGCACATCCATGGCGGTAGGCAAGCAAGTGCATGCAGACAGGTGTGTACGTACATGTAAGTAGGCAAGCGAATAAAATTGTAGTAACTGAATAAGTTGGTATGTATATGTTTATGTAGATAGAGGATGCTGCCTGGGTAGCCTATATCATACACAGTATTATAATATGATTATATTACGATTTACCTGCATATTATATTATTATAACATGATTATATTAAAATAAAGGAGCAGCCGTGGCTTAGGGGTTAGAATGCTGAGCTTTCATGCTGAAGGTTCCAGGTTCAAACCCTGGTCACGGTGGTGTTAGGAAGAGCATCCAGCCACAATTGCTCCTGTGCCCCATATTAAAGTCCTTGGGGTCATGCAAGCCAGCATGGCTTCAAGGCAACTCCTCTACCCCTGCCAAAAAAAGGCCATGTTATCTGGGCCTTTCTCACAGGGAGTTGGCCAGCACTGGCACCTGGCAGTGAGAGCTGCTAGGGGCTGGTCACGCCAAGAGTCGGTGAGTTATATTAAAATATAGGATTTACCTGAATTTCTTTGAATAGAAATACACCCCACAGAGAGGCAACAACTCCAGGACCCTGTAATATTGAATACATCTCATGTAACTATTACAGTAACCATTAATTACAGTTATTGAATCTTATCCTGCTATCTCAAACAACCACGGATTAGATATTGGGAGTTGCATCCCTTTGGTAGAACGGCTATATTATGGTATTTGCTATCACATCTTTAATTAGAGTAAATATGAGGCTATATTATCGTATACAATACAAACTAAACTGGGAGAGACAGACTACGCTTTATGTACAACACTCTCAGACGATTGGTCAATTATATTTCCACTGACCAATACTCTGGGGAAAGCAAGAACAATTTGAAGGTAGAAAACTGTTATGCATCACGTTTAGCTACCGCAGAGCTAATGTTATGGTCATGTGACTCACTGCATTGATGATAGGAAAGCTAACTGACTCATCCAGCACTTCATTAGCTACAAAGAAGCTGATATCTGCAATACTCCACATGACACCTGTAAAGAAGAACATGTAGTGGGTGTCAAGTACTTGCACTAGATGTCAGCAAACACTATTAGTTGTACATGTACACGCAGCAGATGCCATCCAAGGCTGTACCGTGGCTGAATAAACTCATCCATTGAAACAATGGGGAGAAAAAACAGCCTGAAAAATCGAGAATTTGTTCTTGTATTGGCCTAAGCATGCCTTCATAAAGCTACACGTGACAATGTATAGATAGAGAAACAAGTGTGGAATATTGGGTAGAAATTTGACCTCACCTGATATAAGTGCTGGCAACATAACTCTTGGATATACTTCAGGTTTGTTCTTTTTAACCACACAGTAGATGGTGAAATAGAGGATACTGGTGCACAGGATACCAGTAAAGTGAGAGAATACATAGTCTATATCTGCAATATAACAGTACGAGAATATACCATTTAAAACCGTGCAGTAATATATCATCTATATCAGAATTATAACGATATGAGAACGCATTGTCTCAGGTACAAATTTGAACTTGTGAGCGTGTAGGCCTACATGTATATATTCCTCTCCAAACAGCTGTATGAAACCGTGTAGTAATGTACCACAGCTAGAGCAGATATAATATATTAACATTACTCTATATTACCAATGTACATGCAAGAATACGAGTAACAACTTTCCTAGTGTTTAAGAGTTGTCGTCTTCTACTATATAAACATTTTAATTATGAGTTGTCCTTCCTTGCTCAATACTTGCAATGTTCTGCAACATGCAAGCACTTTCATAGTATCATGGACCTAGTATACACAAATATAAGGACAGTCTACAAGTACATTATTGTATTAAAGTAACAGGTAAACTAGGTCACACCTGCTGCAACCCAACATTACCATAGCCTACCTTGGCTACTGACATGCTCTATGCAGGGACCGGTTCCTGTGCAGGCACCAAACCACTGGGCATAGTTGTCCTTGATATATATGACTGGAGAGAAGTTGGTGCCGTAGAACACACCGGAAACCAGCGACATGACAATACCACTGTAATATACAATCATGCATTAGATACATTTTTTACACACAACCATATAATATACGACATTGTGTAGACGTGCTGTCAATAAATACAAGAGAAGGCAATCTCAAAGTTAGTGAGATGTCCTTATGTCCACACTGAATAGGTATAAACCAGGTAGGGCCTTGTGACTAGATTTGTGCTATAATTAATAGATTTTCTTTTCATTTTGAGTATCATACTGCTTTCACTGTGATGAGATCTGAACACCACATACTACTAATAATACAACTATTAATACGATGCACATGTAATAATTATACACACACATGTACCTACTGCATTTAGGTGTACATCTATTAATAACCATCCTTTGCCGTAGAATACAGCTTAGTCAGACAGGCAAAAAGAAATTTCATTAAATTAGCTACATGTTGGAATAATATTGTAGAACTAAATAAGTAATAATTTATTTCAAATATTTGAATAATTTTTGCAATTTTCACAATTTTACAAATATTTTTATGGTTTCAACTAATATTATTTTTGTGCACAAACTATTAAACTTTAATAATCATCCACAATTGTGAAACAGTTACAAACACGAATACTAACTTACGCGACTTTACGCTGAAAAGGAGGCAAGCGCTGAAAGAAAGAGCGTTGATCATCTTTGCCATCAACAACATGGCTGCCATGCTCATCAGAAGTAGAAGCACCAGGGGAACCGAGGCTATCATATGACCTTCTCTTCACCTTGACACCAGGTTCCTGTGGGATATGAGTTATTGCATACATTATACAAAAGGGTATGTAAATACATGTAGGTATGTATTCAAACCAGTACTACATGTTATACAGCACATGCGAGCTACAGTCAAGGATATAGTCGGAGGTTAGTGAAGGAAATAGAGTCAGAGGTTAGTGGAGGTGAAATACGTTAGTAGAACAGTTATATCCATACACTAGTGAATAGAATTATAATTGTATGCACTAGACAGATACATAGATTGTTATGGACCATGTATATGCATCACCTCACAACTAGGTGGTGCCTTCACATGTGTAGTATTCACAAAATACTGTTTCGATTTTTCGATTCTGCCAATAAACTTTTTCGATTTTTTCGATTCGATACTTCATTGTGCAAAATTAACAGAAAAACCACTAGTGAGGTCAATCAGACCAATAACAGTATCTCACAATTTCACTGAAGTAATGTATGTAGTACAACAATTATAGATAAGTGTGTTACTGTAACCCCAATCAAGCAGTGAATGAAGACAGTGAGCACAACTATCAATGTTGCTATTTATTTGAATCATTTACCCTGACACCATTTACATTGCAGTAGTTCTTCGTAACAGTATTTTAGAACACTGTCAGTTGTAGTAATTGAGTTGATAATTTCATTTTTAGAATCACCAAAAAGAGTAGAATGAGTAGATTCCAGTAGCATACCCTTCTAATTGTGTGGAATATCAAATACAAATTGTATGTTTGGGGCATTTATATAATTATAGACTTATATTAGTAATACATGTTAGTACATAATTATGTATTTTATAGCTATCCACTTATAGCCACCAAAATTACTAGGAAAAAAGTTGTGCTTCACTGAGATTCGAACCCATGACCACAAGTTTGTAAAGAGAGCGCTCTGCCACCATGCTATGGTGATCACTTGGGAGGATTCCCAAGACTAAGTATATATTTAACTAGAATCGAAAATTGAGAGCAATGAACCGATATAGAAAATGCTGCAAATTAATCGTATAGAGAATCGTTAACAATTCATCATTGCAGGCCTAGCTAGTATACTAGATATGTGGTAGTAGAGACATTTAATTGGTTTAGTATAATAAAAGGGAAAGTAATTTATAAAATCTTAATGCTTTTATAAATGTATAATCATAGTCTTCATGCATTCAGACTGAACAGCCAGCTCAAGTACTGAGCAAGAAGAAGAATCTAGAAGCAGAACTAAGAAAAACATTTGGAGTGCACATAGTATGAAAATTGGACGTATACAATATGTTAGTAAGCAAGCATTAGGTGAAAGAATAAACTTGTTAGCCTCTGATGGAATAAATATAGTAAGGGGGAGGCTTTACCATGCCCATCACACAGACAACATACCTCTGAGTTGATAGGCTAATAAAACAACAGTACATGCTAATTATAGTGCGACAAGCTAAGTAAGTCTCAGTGCAGTTGTCTTCTCTATTATGCAGCATAAGATAACTCCTAAGGCAATGCTCCAAACACAGTAATACAGTATACATTATGTGCCTCACTGAATAGTTACAACAATAGAAGGAGCAGCTGTCTTAATCTCTACTCCTCAATAAATCTGCACAAGGGAGACTACTCCCAGCTAATTATACCATCAGGATCATGGCTCTTTGGTTGGGTACTAGCTAGAAAGCTGTATACCATACTATACCATTACAATGTTATATCAAGGAGCACTCCTTATTAATTAGAGTAATCACTTGTAATTGCTGTGATAGTAAAGAGTATGTTCAATGTTTGACTGACTATTACAGATGTAGGGGGATTGTTAGTTCACATTAGTAATATACTGTAAATAGTTGTATTTGACAACATACCTCCCCCTAATCATTATAATATATTTGTATTGTGTATAAAGTATAATTTACTATGATTGTTGTTATTATCTATATTGGGGTTTGTGGACAGTGAATAAGCCCCATCCAGTGTGAACTTTGAAAAGATCAAACTCCAAAGCACACACACATGATGTTGACATCATGTGATGATATAGTTACATACTGCAGTTATCTAATCTATACAATCTACTTATCTACTCAAGTACTCTATGCAGCAAGTGTAGTAGTATATCCCATTGGGTATCACAATCATACTGAATGTCAATGTAGATTATAGAGTTAGTTGAATCCAGGGTGCAGTGTATGATGATAATAAATAAGATGATAACATACCAACATTCAGCTGGAATTTCCGATAAATATTATCATTATTAAAAAACTACCCATAGACTAACCTAGACAATCAATAGTATGCAGTAGCATTACTAGACCAAAAATATACTCACAGTGTCTCCTGAGAAGGGGGGTATAAGAGGGTCCCTTTCATTAACAGAGCTGCTTTCTTCATCTGGGGTTGAGCTAGACTGTCTCTCTATTTGGTTAATATTTGGTTTGATGAGGGAGACAACAACAGCACTACAATATGTTATAGACGACTAACAATGATGGTATAAACTAATGGTACAGATGACTAACAATGGTGGTATAAACTAATGGTACAGACGACTAACAATGGTGGTATAAACTAATGGTACAGAAGACTAACAATGGTGGTATAAACTAATGGTACAGATGACTAACAATGGTGGTATAAACTAATGGTACAGACGACTAACAATGGTGGTATAAACTAATGGTACAGACGACTAACAATGGTGGTATAAACTAATGGTACAGACGACTAACAATGGTGGTATAAACTAATGGTACAGACGACTAACAATGGTGGTATAAACTAATGGTACAGACGACTAACAATGGTGGTATAAACTGATGGTACAGACGACTAACAATGGTGGTATAAACTAATGGTACAGACGACTAACAATGGTGGTATAAACTAATGGTACAGATGACTACCAATGGTGGTATAAACTAATGGTACAGATGACTAACAATGGTGGTATAAACTAATGGTACAGATGACTAACAATGGTGGTATAAACTAATGGTACAGATGACTACCAATGGTGGTATAAACTAATGGTACAGATGACTAACAATGGTGGTATAAACTAATGGTACAGACGACTAACAATGGTGGTATAAACTAATGGTACAGACGACTAACAATGGTGGTATAAACTAATGGTACAGATGACTAACAATGGTGGTATAAACTAATGGTACAGATGACTACCAATGGTGGTATAAACTAATGGTACAGATGACTAACAATGGTGGTATAAACTAATGGTACAGACGACTAACAATGGTGGTATAAACTAATGGTACAGATGACTAACAATGGTGGTATAAAAAGTGTCAAAGAGAGAAACTCTACTCTCCTGGGGCTACTAGAATCTGGCTTGGTGCCAACTGTACATTGAACTATTGGAGTTTCCTACAGTTTTCCAATGGCAAGTCAACGCTGGTTTGCTAAGCAATGATGTATCTAAATGTTAGAAAAATATACATACTGTTGTACTTGAATGATGCATTTAGAGGAAAATATATCTTTCGTTAATATTGGACTACAATGTAAAACCAAGGTAATACTATCATAATGCTACTAATTCTATTCTAATAACTTCTTATAACTATTTACATTTATTGAAAGAAATTATTTTACCTTATAAGGCAAAGAGCTACACCTATGTAGTTTAGAGCTGGGTTATCAGGCACTTCTGGTTTCATACCAAATGCTCCAAACCTAAAATTATTTACAAACAAACTAATAATGACTAATGCGGATATACAATCCAGCAGGATCTCCTTTAGAAAAGATATTGGCAGACGGCAAATTCTCCCTATTTACATTTTCTCTCGATCTGACCACACAGCAAGTCATAAACTACCAAGGGTGAAAGCACTATTACAGGACATTGATAGGTGTACATTTGTACTACTGTCAGTGCGAGCACAGGTATGAGGTGCTGCTACTAGTGCATCATACTACTAATAGCTACTAACAGTCACATGCTACACAATCATTGGTAAGAGTGACAACTACCTTCCAGTGGCCCATCCTGTCACCATGTTACTCATCCCCCATATAAGTAGTCCCATGGCCATACCAATACACTGTATAATAGGCACTACCATGATGTTACCTGTGAATCAAATCATATATGCGATATTTTATACCTGCGTACCAAACCATACAACATGTACACAATGCCACTGAGGTTGACAGATGAAACAGCAATCTAATCTACCAGAACATCATTAATTGTGGAAGACTGGCGTTACCTGTACACCAGAGGAAACCGCCCAACATGGCAAATGGCCAGAACCTGGGAAATCCCCTGATAGCATGAAGTATGACAGAAGGCAACCATATTGCCATGCAGAGTACAAGCTGAAAGAACAGACCTACAAGATATAGACATTTTATTCAACAATCGTGTCCAGTTAGACATGTAGGCTATATAATATTTTAATACACTAGCAGGTAGGGATTAGAGCAGAGTTCACAATATTATATCCCTCACAGAACCTATAGCACATATGTGATAACATTGCCATATTTTGATCTTTCAAAGTACCATATTCAAATGTGGCAAATTAGCATATAAAAATTATAACACCATAATTACATAAAAACACTGCTCTTATAAATTTCTTGAGAATGTAGGTTATCAAGCACAAAAATAATCATGACTTCGCAAACAATCATGACATCACAAATAGTATAGACTAAAACTAAACATTCCTTACAGAATACCTACCATCTCCGGTTTCATATTTCTTTACTGGGATAAAGTTACTACCAAAAAAGATGGCGGCCAGAGAACATGCTATGTAACCAACATATTGAGGTAGAGCCGGCGTGGGCTGAGTGGTCATAATCATAGATGTCGAAGCAGTACTGGCATTAGCTAGAGATGTCACTGCATCTGAATACTCCATGTCTATCTATAGAATACAAAGGGTAGTGCGAACTGAGGTTTATAAATGAACCAACCAATCTTATGGTAAGTGACACTACATGTTCACCAAGTAGCAGCAAGGAGTAAGAGTGGAAGAGGGTCCTCTTTGCCCCTCTTACTCCTTGGTAATAGTAATAGTAGCAGCAGCAGTGGTAGCAGTAACTACAGTAGTAGTATTACAAGTAGTAGTCCTAGTAGTAGCAGTAGCAGCAGTAGTAGTAGTACTACTGACTATACAATTTATGGTCTGGCTCCTGTCAAGTCGTAACAGTTATGGCAGAGCATTATCCCCTGCGCCTGCGACGGTATTTGCCTTAGACATGATCGAAGAGATAAAATGTGATAATTGTTTTCTGGATTGGACTTTCTTTCCTAAGAGGTAATATTTGTGTTTTTTATAACCATTTTGATTATAAATGTGTATTATTATTATTTTTATATGTTTTTATTTTGTGACAGAAAACTGGTATGGTATTATGGTCCTTTTGTTTATGTTAGTGTTAGTAAAGTAACCTAAAAAAGAAAGAAATCAATCAGTAGCACGAAAAATAAAAATACCTACGATTTGATTCATCATTCTTTCTACAATTTACAATAATAATCACAATGACAATGAAATCCTCTATACTGTGCAACTTGAGCACAATGAAGATATCAATATGAATAGTAGGCCTATAACATTAGGGTAACATCATATTATGCATTACAGTACAAATTGTGCAATGCAGAAAGTTCTATCGCTGAATCGTAAAGATTTAATTTTGTTTGTGTTTCTGAATTTATTTGTACTATTTCTTTTTTTTCAAGTTAATAAGTAACACTGGCTGTAAGCAAAGTTAAAGACGTGAGAAGGGAGGAGGCTCCTCTTGTCCACTCTTAAAAATAAAATTAAAAAATGAGTTTTATTTATTTATTTGGCTTAATGAAATATATAATATTATATTTACTTAGTAGTTGGTTACTGACATGAACATAAATGATATGCTAATATTTTAATATTATATTAATCTAATTATTCATTAGATCAAGATTATAAATGATTATATTAATATTAAATATATAGGCCTTATGCCTAACATAACACAATACTGTATTAGATACATTGTGATTGCAATAATAATTATATTTGTGACTATAGCGTGACTAGCCTATTTCTTAAATGGGAGGCTTGTAATGTAATGTAATTCTATAAAATGTCTAGGGATATACCTGGCAAGTGATATGAAATGACACATTCATGATTATTATATTATCGGGAAAGCACTACAAATTTCAGGGCTTATAAAATACACTCTATATGATGCTCCTCAATCCATCAAAATTCTTGCTTACAACATGTTATGCAAGCCATTGCTAGAATGCGCCTGTCCTGTGTGGGATCCTGCATCACAGGGTCTAATACATAAAACTGAGGCAGTCCAAAGCAAGGCTGTACAATTTATTAAAAACCTTAAAGGAAGAGATTCTTCGATCTCTGACAATAAAAAGAAACTAAATCTTGTTTCATTGAACAAGATTAGGCCGACTCGAAGAATATTTCTGTTCCATACCATTTTGGAGCATGAATCTCTCTTTTCAAATCTTATATCTACACTCACACTGACACTCGATTTAATGAAAGGAACACATGATAGACAACACAAGACAAATTAATATCGTTATAATTTTCTGAAATAATATAATTTTAATATAAATATTAATATAACAATAATATTTAAAAAACTGAAGACATCAAGACATAATAATATAATATAATCAATAGTATAAACAATATAAGAAACAAATACAAATCAGTCAAATGATTAGCCTAATTATATATTATTATTATTATTATTATAATATTTATATTATAATTAATTATTATTACTTATAAAATAATTATAATTCTACAAACACATTTATTATATATTATATTATATCATTCAAGATTTATCAATAATTATAATATTAATGTGAATATCAATATATATAACATATAAAAAATTTAATAATATAATTAATATATAAATAATAATAATTATTATAATTATAATTATTTATTATATTATAATTATTAATAATAATAATTTAATAAAAAAATAATAATATTTATTATTTTATTTAATAATAAATATAATATGAGCTCCAGGTACTTACACCACGAGTCTGTAACTATTACTTTCGACAATAAATTAAAAAAGGAACAATTATAATAATATCAAAGTTTATATGTAGTTTATATGCTTGTATATTGGAACTTTGCATGAACCAATCATTGACTAAACTAAACCTTGCTTTCGAGTAGAAACATATTTAGTCGCGGTCCTTTAAATATAAAACACGTAGACTGTCGGGGTTTAAGTGAGGGACCCAGAAATATGATCGAAGATGCTGCTGTTTAAAACTAAAGTGATGTCTTTAGAACCCCTACATCAGATTTAGCTTTCAAGAGTACTAAATTTGTCATTGTTACAGACGACCAAAGCCATACAAAAACTGAAAACTTGCAACAGAACACTGATAAGCCTATGCGATATTTTTCTGCCCCAGTTGAGATATTACTATTAATGGATTATACCTAAACAGTGATATCAAGTGGTATATATGTACATACTGTAAAAATTGCATACCCTAGTCCAAAAATAGAGGCTCCCCTGTTAATTTAGATGAAATTGCTGGTGGAGTCTGACGGACCTCATCTGTCATCTGAGGTAAATTCTATTCTCTCTGTGAAACAGGCTATATACTTATTACTATACAATACTTATTTTCAACATGAATATAACAGTAAACGTAGCAACTGTTATATTCATGTTGAAAATAAGTGTTGTATAGTTATAGTAGGCCTATAAGTATATAATAATTATAATAAAATTAAATATAAACAGCAATAGTCGAATAGAATCGAATGTCAATAGAATATGAATTGAATATCAATACTAATATAATAATAATATAATTATATTAATAAAATAAAATCGCACACTGTTACTGTACTGTTATCCAAATGAGGCACTCCTTTATACATTTATTTAGTGTTCCAGAGTCACTCTGACTCTAATAATTAATATAATATCCTTTATCTTTGAATACCTTTGAAGTCACCATACACTGGTGTATGGTGACTTCAAAGGTATTCAAAGATAAAGGATATTATATTAATTATTATTGTAGTCTAGTTATTATAATTATTAATTGTTGTTAGGGAATAATTAGGATTATTTTATCCACAGCAATCGCGATTGGATCTATAGCATGTAAGGATGGCTCTAGTTTTGGCAATATTTTGCCAGGGCAGTGTTAAAAGTGCAAAATTTGAGGTGGGTACACTTCCAACTGACGGCTTGCTGCATCTGAGCCGAAACAGCTGGTGTCATGTGAAATTTTTTGCACTGCAAACTTTGGCTTTCTGAACATTCTATGCGAAATTCAAAATAGGTTCGGTTTCTTGATTAGCGGTTGAGCACGCTCATAAATTTTCCAGCCTCAGAAATTTTGCTTAACTCAGGGTTTAAGAGGTATTAAGAATCTCGAAATACTTTTGGATACCTTTGACGACATCGAACACCTAGGAACTTGAACGTGAAAGGAGTGCATCGAGTGTTTGGCCACAGGGGTTACAACAATCTATTTATTTCCCATCAGTGAATATGTCAGTAGTCTTCCTTTATAGGGGTTGTACTACCGAACTCTGTTTACAGATGGTTACTTTGTTTTTGTTTACTTTTTGTACCTCTGGCGTCTCTGATGGTTCTCCGTGGAAAGCTACCGTGGTAGACTTGTGATGCTGCATGCACAGAGATCAGCTCATCTCTGGGAGTCATATTTCAGTGATCTTTAGAGGCTACATTATAAGCTAGAGCCAAGGTACTGTGTTGCTTCTATTCTAGGAGTATATTCAACAGAAGAGATATTTTCTGGTTTTCCTTCCTTTGTTATAATGTTTGGAGGCCAAGCTGAGCACTGGCTTCAGCGACACTCCTTTCGTTTGAAGCGGCTAATGAAACTGACTGCTCGGTCCCGAGTCTTCTCGGGGGACCCAACATTTTTGTTGAGTGTGTCGGCATACTCTAGTACTGAACTTCATAGACTGATATAGGCTAGCAGGTCACTATCTCAGAATGGTGGTGGTGCTAAGTTTGATTACTCGATTGCCAGTATAATCTCTTGTAGATTTCTGATATCTTCATTGAAGGATTTTTCATTGGCAGATTGTATCAAATATTGACTATTAACCACCAAACTGATCAGTAAACTCCTAGCTGTATTAAAATTAACAATGTGGTTATTTTAAAAGTACGTATGTACATGTTGAATGGCTGGCAAAGACTAGTAAAATATGAATCTACAAGTATGGACTAACTACATGCATCATTCCGAAAAGCTAGAAGCTTGGTGTAGCTAGCTTTTAAGCTTGAAATTAGAGAGAGGATAACTCTACACATAATACTGAAACAGTCACCCTCCTTTAAGGTCATCATGTAGGATCTATTTGATGGAACCAAATGGCTTTAAGGCTTTCTCTTTCTTGAGTTGCATGTGTTGGTCAAACTTCAAGCCAGAATGCCATTTCAGCATTACTTTGAGCAAAACATTTCTCCAATAATGATGCTGGGACTCGTGTCAGAGCTCTCAAGTTCTCAGATTTTCCCTGGGCAGAACAGATATTTTGTGCTTGCTCAGAATTTTTGGAAATTTCCTCACCGTGATATTGGCATTGCAATTTTTAAAATAAAAGACTTAGTTACATGTACATGTATGTCCAGATTAATCTTTTTTGTTTCATGGCTTGTGAGCTGCTTAGTGATTACCAATAAGCTATTAATTCTATTACCTTCCAGGGGTGAGCACTGAATTATGTAGTGAGACTTTTTAGACTGAGAAATCACTACATCTACCCATGCTAACTCCTTGGTGCAGCAAATAGCTACATCTGTACATATAGGTGACAAGAATTCTATTTGTTATTTATATAAGCCTATCTGATCGATTGGGTTAGTAAGCAATCATATAATGTGTTGGAAACAGAATTTGTAGGAAGAATATAGTACAGAATACAGTACAGTTTCGTAAGTGGAGGATGGCAAGTGAAGCAACTATCAGCTAGAACGTAACCTAGGTTGTAAGCAGTGTAGAGCTGGGTTGAATGCAACTAAGCGTAGATGTAGGTATTACTGTAACATAGGTGATCTGTTGTGTACAACAAAATTAGCATGGAAAGCATGTCCATGAGTCTTGGCGTAGGCTACTGGTTGCTGGTGGATTTAGCCCATGAGTTCTCTCTTTTGTCTCTGTCACACAGCCACAATGTGCCTGAGAGCTGGACAATGTTCGCAGTGCTTACATTGTAGATCTGCGGTCACGTGAACATTCCGTGGCTTTGTGATTGAATTCTTCATGTGAAAAGACTGGACTCTTTTTGACATGGATGATTCAGATAGTCCTTGTACGTCGGTAAAAGGTTTGGTAATATTGGGAATTAATGAAATGTAATCCAATTCATAACAAAGCCTTTACACTACCACCTAAAATTTCATTTATATTTTGACAAGGCTTATAAAACACTTCATTTTTTATCAGTTGGTTTTATCAACCTGGTCTACAGGTATAGGTTTTGACACTGGCCGGGTAAAATAGTGTTCAGTGTTTAGTTTTTTGTATTGCCCAGTAATGGTTTTACTAATCGGATGTGACTGTCAGATGGTTTTATATACTCGGAAACTTCTGCCATTCTTCAGTTTTACCACGTGACAGTGTAATAAGGCTGCAGCTTCTTGTTTGACATTGGGTCAACTTTCACCCATTTTTGTCTCCATTGCAAGCTGGCTTAATCGTATGCTCTCTAGGGCATCCAGAACTTGATGTGCTCGGCAAGGCATACTTGCGACCAGTTGCTGGAGCAGATCTGGCGATACAATGTGAAACCAAGGTCAAGAATTATTAATTCAATAAGTCACCGTTTGGTGGTAGATTTATCCTTTGCCACTAGCTGCCCAATTTTGTTTCAAATATTTTTAATAGGGTTTAAATCTGGTGACTGCACGCCAAGGTAGCAGCTCTACTTTGTGATCTACCATCCACTTTTTTACTGCCCTGGCGGTGTGGCAAGGAGCGTTATCTTGCTGAGGTATAGTCTCCTTTCAAAAAGCTGTCTGCTAGATGGCAGCATGACATTTTCCAACACATTAATATATTTATTGGCATTCACGATTCATTTGACTATATCCAGGCGGCCAGGTCCACTTGCTGAGAAGCACCCCCACACCATCACTGATGTGGGGTGCTTTATCGTAGGGATGATGTACTGTAGCAGGTACTCTTCTCCTGGGCCTCTCCAACTCAGTTGTTTCTACTGCTTTCATCACTGAATAGCACATTTCTCCACTGCTCCACAATCCATTCTCTATGAGCTACTGCCCATGTCAACCGTACCTTCCGCTGTTGCTCGTTAAGCATAGGATTCCTTGCTTTGCAACCATAAAGTCCATTTTTTCTCAGAACTTCCCTTACTGTTGATTGTTTGCAATTTGGTGCCAGTGCTTTTCTCTTGGCTTTGATTGCGTTGATACTTGATCAAATGTCGGTCATTCTTCGAAAGACAAACAAGGTGCCTCTGAACACGTGGTGTAGCAAGTGATTTTCTCCCTGTGCCTTTTCGTTCTTCAACTTTACCTGTATTTTTTCAGCTCTGAATTGTACGCTGTACAGTAGATTTGCCTCATGTCACAATTTCCCTACTTGTGATTTCAGCATCTGCTTCAACGTACCATTGAATTTCTCTACCAATCCATTGCACATTGGATGATATGGAGTTTTCACTAACTGCTTGATACTAAGAAGGCGTCCAACCTCCTTCATACACTGTGACACAAATTGCGTACCCATATCACTCAAAATCTCTTCCGGAACACCCAACCTACTAAAAAAATCAACTAATGCCTCTGCCACTGTCTCCGTACTGATGTCCTTCAACGGCACTGCTTCAGGATACCTTGTGGCATAATCAACCAGTGTAAGAATAAAACGATGACCCTGCTCACTAGGGGGAGCAATCGGACCAATCAAATCAACAGCCACACACTTGAATGGCACATCCATCAAAGGCATCTTCTGGAGAGGTGTCTTCTGCACACTTCCTTTACTGACCGTCTTCTGACAGATATCACATGACTGACAGAACCGACTTACGTCATCATGTAAACCTGGCCAATAGAAACAAGCCAAGATACGACTCTTTGTCTTGGTGACCCCTAGATGACCTCCTAGAATAGAACAGTGAGCCTGCTCCATCACTCTCTTCCTCAATTCTGTTGGCACAACAAGTTGCTTCTAACTCTCACCATTCTCACTAGCAGAACACCTGTACAAAGTCTGGCGTCTGACCTCAAACCATTCCTTGTCACTCTTCACACCTAGCTCCGCCTTCTTCCACACAGACTTAAGGCTCTGATCATCCTGTTGCATTCTGACAACATCATCTCTATCAACACTAAGGTCAGTAATCTCCTTGACCTTCAATGAGGATGGCACCTTCTTACTTGCGTGTGCCTGTGCACGTGTTGTCACACCACCAACCTCCGTAACACCACTATCAACCACAGACTGTGGATTGGTAACATTGCCAACTATCAAGTCATAAATGCAATCCTTCATGCTGTAAGCCTTGACCTCACCAGAAATATATGGAGTATCAACCACAATTCTTACATGCTGTACTTCCTGTTTAGTTCCATTCATCATGGTAAAAGTTGCATGAGTGCCCAGAAACTGTTCAGGCTTCACCAATCTCTCATGAACAACGATAGCTGTACACCCAGTGTCTCGCAATACTCCCACTTTAGTACCAAACCATCAACCAATGGCAAGTTCTCGTCATCTAGCTCTTCTCTCTGATACACAGGAACCTGCTCACCATCTTTCCCATAAGCACCAACAGGCTTCTTGACCTTGGAGTTATCCTGCCTTGCACTACCACTGATGCAAAACTTGGCAATATGCCCAACCTTATCACACTTCAAACACTTGCGTCTTGGAACTTCACAATCAACAACTCTGTGTCCATAGCGACCACAGTTATAACACTGAACATTACTAGCCTGTTGACTACTAGTACTAGAGGAATCAAAGCTCTTCCTCTCCACTGTTTGTTTAACACCGCCAGACAGCTTCCTGCCATGTGCAACTAAAAATCTATCTGACATCACTGACAACTCATCTAAACTCCTGGCATTTTGCTCCTTCAAATGCACCGCCAGATCCTTTGGACAGGTCTGGAAAAACTGCTCACGGACCAACAACTGAGCTACTTGCTCCATAGACTCGGTACTGGCTGCCGTTACCCACTTTGAATCAAGCCTAACAAGATACTGCTTAGAACTCTCAACACCTTCAGGTCTCTCACGCCTGAATTTCCGACGGTAGCCTTCTTCTGTAAGGTCATACCACTCCAACAAATCCAATTTCAACAACTTGTAATCTACAGCTTCCTCGTCTGACAAACGGGGATACACCTCTAAAGCACGGCTAGTCAGCAACGTACACAAATAGGTGGCCCAAACACTGATGTCCCAACTATTATTCTTAGCAAACCTCTCAAAACGTTGCAACTAACTATCTAATTCATCTTTACCATCAACAAATTTTGGACTTTTACCCATTGTATTCGAACTGATATTAGCCCTTGACTCACCTGATTTGTGTTCTTGTTCTAACTTCTTCATATCAAGTTCATGAGTCATTCTCCTTTCTTCAGCTTCTGCTCTGTGTTGCCTTTCCTCAGCCTCCTTCTCTGCCAATGCTAACCTAGATTCTCTCTCTGCTAATGCAAGTTTAGCCTCTCTTTCACGTTGTCGCTCCTCTCTTTCAGCTGTCTGCTGCTCTCTTACAAGCTGTTGTAGACTTTCTCCATCATATCCCATCTGTTTACCAAGAGCCACTAATTTCTCAATATCCATGTTGACTTTAAGTATATCCTCAGATTATACTTGACACTGTTACACACTTTGACACTAGAGTCACTACCATGGTGAAGTCGCCAACTGCTGTCTCACCAAACTAAACTGTCCAAGTGTCTCCTCAGACAACACTTGTTTCCACTTGTAACTCACTAACACTAGAGTTACTTACACGGTTAAGTAGCCAAACGCTCTCTCACCACCACTGTTCAGTAACTTGTAGCAATCCAATATTCTTCTGCTTATCCTCAGTGACCGATCCTGGTCATGGCACCAATTGTCACAATTTCCCTACTTGTGATTTCAGATTCTTTAAAAATCAGTCATGAATATTGGATTGATAAGGTGGTTTATTACTGGACTTACTAAAACTACACTGAACTGAACTTCTAACTGAACTGTCACTGCTGTCACTGTACTAAAATTGTAAAACTTGGATCTCTGTTTTTATACCTCAGAGTACCTGACACTTCAAAAATAAGTCATGCATAAAATCATGGCTTATAAAAATTTAGTCACATAAATTGCTTGGGATAAGAATTTGGGACATTACTAATTATGGGTTGTTTACACCTCTGATTCATAAACATATGATCACTAATACATTATAGTAGCAGCCTACTCTACTACTGTATACATAGACACTACACATGTATGTAATATTACTGTCCCATAAAACACCACTAGTAAATTATTAGAGTACAATGATAAAAAGATATGAAATAAAATGCATGACCATTAAAACATACATATACATATAAAACCCTGCACCAATAAAACAATGATAGTATAATATTGACTGAATTTGTGACACCTCAATTAACCTCATTGGCAATGTCTCTAATGGACTTGCTGTAATTCTGGTACAGGTAGATGATTATTGAATGCTTCTCTGAAGAAAAATGTGGTGGGGCCATTATGCGCGAAATATTGCTGTTAAATTTGGCTATATAATAAAATCTGAAATATTACTGCAGCAAATATGACTACTCTGAAACAATATACATCCAGACAGTTGTGCTTTCAAAAAAAAAACTTATTGTCTAATATGTAGAAACATAGGTGTGAGGAAGTCTGCTATAATTTCTATTTAAAGATATACAATATGCATGAGTTTGAACTAAGATATACGCCAATATTATGAAACCATCCTACAAACGGAGAACAAACATGGGTGTACCACTTCTTTCCATCAGCACTGTACATGTATGTGGATACTATACTTATTTTAGGGTTTCATATAAACGATCATATATTTTGCATTTCGACCAATCAACTCTATTTACATAAAATTTAATACAATAACAAAACTAGAGCATAGAATAAATTTTGTATAAATCTGTTACAACAACTTGAGATTGAAAATAAGCAAAATAATGTTAATTCAATGACTGTGGTCACACCCAACTGATTTTGACATCCCGACTGCCCTTGTCTGGCACAACAATGTATCTCCATTTCGCATAATTTTACAGCAGAGCTATAAACACGTTTTTATCGAGCCAATGGTGTAGGATGTATCAAGATTTTACCAAAAAATAGGTTCCAAACCAGAATTTTATGCTCTATCACACTGGCAAGGTTGCGAGTTAAAATTAATTTGTGTTTTAAAAATTAATATGGATACATTGTTTTGTCAGCCAATCTCAATGCGTGGCTCTCTTAACTGATTGTCTGACAAAACAATGCATCAGCCATTTACTGTGTTTTGTCAGACATTTTGTTGTGTTACTCATTTATAAATGCCTGACAACAATGTATTGTCACTAAACCACTGAAAATGTAGCAAACTTCACATTTTTGCGGTCAATATCCTTCTGGAAGACAAATTCAATGACTTTGCAGCTCAAGTTTTTTTGATTTGCTTTTATTTTCAAATCATACCTCCATAACTTCTAAAGACGTTTCAACTCATACATGGCAGTATTATACATACAGTCATATTGTACAATTGCATGTATGTGGTTTTATAACTATAAGACCAGTCTAGTTTATCCGCTAAGCTAAAATAATGAGCTAATCATCAGATGAGACGAGATCGGGAACATTGGAGACAAGGAGGTCAGCCCAGAATTGCCTTCGGCTTTGAGGCAAATAAGAAGGCACAGTTTTGCAATTATGTCATTCTTTTTTTATTTCGGAATCCCTCTTGCCTCTTCCATGATAAAAGCTGACTCATTTGAGAGATTGGCTTTCTTCTCAAGGAAGTCAAACTTTTCAAAGTTACCTTCTTCATAACTTTTCTTCACCCAAACAGATGTGCTGTTGCGTCTGAATTGCAACACTCTACAATCTGCTAGCAAGGAGCGATCTTGGTTTAGTTTCACTTCACTCTGTTTTCCTTTGAACATTTTGAAATCCTCATTAGCTGGCACAACAACGGCAGACTTTGGAATATTGCCAACACATTCTATGAAGTTTCCAAAGTCATGTATGTTTTTCATCCGCTACATTTCCCTCTCAACCCCAGCATGCACAAGGTATGCCCAGCCTCCAAGTGTTTGAATGTTACAGTTTCAGCTTGCAAGCGCCGTAAGTTTACAAGTTGAACCATTGCTGTTATTAGGCTCCAATTTTTGTTTTAAGCTGAGCAATTATTCATGTAATAAATTACACTTTTGTGGTCTCTGTCCAGCTGTAGAGCCTTCATCAATATGGAAGTTATTTCTTCACATCGACGTCCAGCTAGCCCCTCGTGCCATAAAATGCAGATGTTTTTTGCCACTGACAGATAGGTATTTACTGGTGCAAAAGTTTCGTGAAAGGCTATTATTCGTTTAGTGAAGCACACTGTTTTCACCCCGGGCAATCTTGGGAGCATAATGATTTTTTTTAGGTCAACGCTCCTAACTATGGTGTCATCTTTTACTTCCTCGCCATCTTAGATGTAATTTTGCCGTACAATTTTGTATTTGTTTCTGCGAGCTGTTTTTCGTTCGCAAACTTCACAATCTGCTCTGCATACATTTTCCTCCATGTAATGCACAACTATGTCTAACGCTCGCACTGCTCTTCCCCCAACTGGACAAAAGAAATCTTGAGTTGGCGAACTTGCCGAGAGTATGTTTCATAACTACATTGACTGTCTCTGTGCTTGTGGTTGAAGTCTTTGTGCATTTTCTTTTCAGTCAATTCATTCGGCAGATACAGTCGGTTTGGGGCGTGTTTGTGCCGGTAATGTGATATGCAGGGATTATATGACATGATGTGAGCTTTGATAGACGACACCTGCTGCCGATGGTTAATGCATGATGTGGAGTTGCTTTACCTCGCTTATCTGGTGGGGAGAAATCTTTGTTGGATACGTCTTGAGCAATTCATGTATAATGGAGCTTGCTTTGCATACCTTGACCTTGCTTCCATTTTCGATTGTTAAGCTGTATTTAACACTCCGGGATCGCCTGCTGTTTTCGCTTTGGTGTGCAGTTTTTGCTGCGCTCTATATGTAATCTGTAATGCAAATAGCTTCTTTTCAGTAGTACACTACATAGAATATGAGACTGATTTGAGGTGGCAGGTTGAAAATATATCCCCCAACGGTTATTTAATTTGGCATTGCCATTGGGTCGCTCAAAAAGTTAACAAGGAAACGGTCAATTGAAGTTAAAATTTAATCAACCGATGCAATTGCCAGACGAAGGGCACGGCGAAATTAAAAAAGGGTTGATTAATTTTACTGGTGAAATGTCATTTCAATAAGGAAAGCCGTTATTATTTAACCATTTATAAATGGTGACAAGTCCTGAAAAGGGCCATTGTGTTAGAACAAAACGACGAGTCTACGGCCCAATATCTTCCATCAGATCCAGCTCGTTGTCTGCTGATGCCCTGACCACTAGAGCGTTGGATAGGTCCACGCTTCAGGCCTGGTAGTAGTAGACTCAACCCTTGCGGGCCTCCAGACTGGGCATTGCAGCTTTGCCTTCCTAGTTCGACAACCTCGGAAGACCTGCTCCCTTCAATCTTCTTCTCACTGTTGATGATGCAACACTAACCTGCGAAGCCTCTTGTCAACTTCTAGTCAGTTCTGTGCTACATTTTTTCTGCTAACAACGGAGAGGCCAGCTAAAGCTCGGTCATCTGACTGTAGACTTGGGGGATTGCCCAGATGGTGGATTGTCTTTGGTATCACCTGTAACTAAATAGTCTTTTGATTGTGTGAACAACACCATGCTTTGAGCAGCTCACGTTCTTTCCAATTTCACATTGAGAAAACCTATAAACAAAAATGTTATCACAAATCGCTAATACCTAGAGAGACCCGTAGCAATAAACTTGGATAGAAAGTGAACAGAATTGGGAGGTGTTGCGCTTATTAAAACGTTTAACACAAAGTTTGACACTATCTCTAATAATTCAGGCAGTAACATTCTTAATGGTGATGCAGTTCATACTACCAGAAGTAGTTCTCCAAGAGCAAGATCTCCTTTGTATTGCTTGTGTATTGGCCTTGTGAGATAAGTTGTAATCCAACAAGTGAATCTATGTTAACTGAAATAGAAATCTGACATAATGAGTATCGAAATGGTGTGCCACTTTTGCACTCTATAGCATTTATAAGGCTGAAAATGTCAATCAAGTCGTGGACACTGTAAAATTGTTCAGGCGGGCCCAGACTTGCACGACTGTATGAGCAGCACTTACATGTAATAGCTCTATTGATAAATCTTCTCCAATAGGGCACAGTTCGAGCCATAATCTAAACCTGAAATTGCACGACTGGATGTTGTGATTTATAAATGCACATGTATAAACATTTATATATTATATTATGTAGCCTATATACATGTACATGTATATGTAGATATATAGATATAAGAGGCTGTAACTACTAGTGTGCATGTCTCAGAACCATTGAGCCCATTGAAGTATCAAATCAGTCTTTGGTGTTTTTATTTTGCGGTGACTGGTTGTTATTGATTAGTACTGCATTTTTTGTGTAATGTATGATGTGCCTTTTTTCATCACTGATGTGCGTACAATTGGAGGCAAAATCAATTGCTGATTTCAAGAGTTTTTCGGTTATTGCAGGATAGAACACTATTACATCGAACATGATGAAAGAGTGCTGTTGTTTGTTTGGTGATATTATCATACCACTTCAGCACAGAAGCTGTGTTTTGCCAGATGTTAAGGTTTAGATGGTCTATGACGTTTATCAACAAGCTGTTTGCTTATCATGCCAATTTCTGATTTTGTAACATTAAGTAGTCGACATGTTGGGTTCTTCGCAAAATTGGGTTTATGGTCTTTGAGTGTCACAAAGGCTTCACATTTGGCAGTTGTTCATACTCGGTCTTCAATGTCTAGTCTTTGTGCTATAGCTTTATTCTCGTGGTTGATTGCAGGGATGGTGGAATTGGTCTTTTTTGTAGTCTGTGGTAATGTTTTTGTGAAGCAGCTCTTGGTAGTGTTTTTTATCCATTTTGCAGTAACTGGTGGTTATTAGTATGTATGTTTATATATATACACTGTATATGTAGATGTCACCATAAAACAAAAGTATTGATGTGATGATTCTACCTGAAGGCTTGACCTAAATGTCAATAAAGTGATTCAGGGCTTATTGCAATAGTTTATTTGTAACCTAAAAGTGAACAGCGAGTATGAGTGATAAATCCAAAACTGGCAACAAACTGAAAACTACCACTTATATAATGGGACTGCAGAGAAGTGTGTTAACTAGCAATCTTATTGGTACATGAACCAGTAAAGAATAGAAGTTATGACTAGTAAAACAAAGATTGTTTTAATCTCTAAGATAATAATAAGTATGATGCGACATATTATGATTTTAAGCCAGACTGGTGCATGTATCTTTGAGATGAAATAAGATATAAAAATATGGGGACAGGACTAACTCTTATCACAATTTGAAACCATTTTATTAGTAGTAGTTCCGTACTTAGAAAAAAAGCACTCATTAGATCTACTGGTTTGCTGTTAAAGTAGTCCATCTTTATTTAGGCATTTGCTCATATAAAAAGTGTTTGGGTCATCTGCGAATAAAGTAGAAATAAGGTAGGACCTAGAACGAAGCGTTTTTGTACGCCATATATTGTTTCCAATGAATTTGATATTATATTGTTATTTAAACTCGCACATTATCCCCTGTTTGTCAGACAATTTTAATAAGATTAACTGATTTTTGTTCAAAGCTATATGGACAAGGCAATTTGATTGGATGATCAAGGGCTTATGAAAAATCTAGAAATACACCCCAATTGAATTTCAAAATGTTTCAAAATGAGACATTTTCGGGTACCTCTTACTTTAACACTGATTCAGGCAAATAGCCTTATCAGAAAGTTGAATGCTGTTATTTTCAAATAACTGGTTATATTTTATTACTCAATACTTCACAGTGAACAATAATGCCCTTATCACAATTTCGAAAGTGTTCCAATTTTTGCCAGATTTTAGAATGGTATGAGCAGGGCTACTAAAAGTTTCCTTCAAATGCAATTTACTATTCAACAATTCTCGCTTTACTGACCTTAACGGTTTTTACATACTTAGTTCGGTGTTTTACTTCTTGTTTCATGTCGTGCACATCCTATTCTACCACATGCTCAAACATAATCGTGATTGCGTAGAATATTTCCTAATTTCTTGCTCAATTCTACTAAAGACACATATGGGAAAGTGGTAGACTATTTTAAGCTTATCATTAATTGTATCACGATTAGCGATGTTTGTTAGGAGCATGCTCATTATAGTTACATTATAGTTACAAAAAATGAATCGGAAAATATTCACAATGTCTTCATGTGACTTAGTTTCTCTGCCAATGGACAGAGAAGGGCATGGTTGACAGCTGAGGTTCTCCCGCCAAGTGTAAAGAAAGACATTGCCAGGATTTTAATGAGATTGCTTGCCGTAGTGAACAACCATGCCAAACACATAAACATAAAGTTGCCATGAGTAGTAGGCCTGACCAATGGCAGTGCGAGGGGGAAGCAAATTTTCCATGATGTTAAAATAAATGGTTAGCGTTTCCTGTTCAAACATACCAACATCATTTTTTAATGCTGTTATTTTGCGGTGGTGAACCCTGCATGATGTCGCTATTGAGGCTCTCTGCTTGTCAGTGAGGTCCATGTTCTTTGATTTCAGTTTGTACGAAACATGAGTGGAATGGACATCTGTGGCTGGTGAACTGAAGCCTAGATTGAAGTTACACTGGAATACACGCTAATACATCCTATATGTAATGCTTGCATTAGCTTGATTTACCTCCTGAAACCTCTGATGAATTTTTGCTATCGACAGCTCACTGAAGAGATGCTTCTTCATAGTGGATAGTAAACTGCATATTCTAGAGGTGCATAGCGTGGATATTCACTGGTATCTGATTATGATATAGTTTATTTGTATAATCAATGACACCGTCAAGACGGAAACCAATGAAACATCATGTATGTTCAAATAAATAGAGACCTATTACTGCGATCATGTGATATCAGATAAAAAGAAAGAATACTTAACCTACCTATTAGCTTCCTTTAAATATGCATGTTTACTGGAACTCCCTGGTTTATTAGCCAAGTGTATAGGCCGAGGATCAAACACAAACTGTGTAGCAGACGACAAGTTGCCCGCAAATCACGCCGCGCCCGGCGCAAAGCCAAGTTTCAGCATGCGCAGCGCTGCAACCACATCTCTGCCAGATGGCCAGGCGCATCACATCAAAGTGCACCTGACATAATTTCACCACATAGTAGCTTGCTTTGCTCATGGATTATCTCAACATGGGAATATGTATTGGTATTTCTAATGTCATTACAATGGATATATAGCATTTTGAACAAGAAATAGTTCATATGAGACTGCGCTAAGAAGACAACATGGAAAGCCAACTCCAATTTCTTTGAAAGCGGTCTGTGTCTCATTTTGGAATTCAACTCGATACTTCGAAAGATACCATGATGGTTGTGCCAGTGTTTGCTTCCCCCATGTCCTGATGTCTTTGATCCCTTGTAAGATCTTTACTGTCCCTGTGAGCTTCATAAGCGGCTTGATCTTCTTCAGTTGCTATACCACTCTTCATTTTGGTGTCAAAAAGCGAACATTTGCCACATTTGTCTTTGCTTAGGGATTTGAATGAAATGTTATACTTTGTATTGAATGTGTTCTGGTAACACCAGCGGCTGACCACATCATCACTCTGTTTAAGATTTATTAGCTTCTCGCGATACATTTCGTACATGCGAGATATGCTGAGGCCTTCTGGGTAATATATTCTGGTTGTATCCTTCCTGCAGTAACGTGATTCTATTGGAGGATAACTCTCAATGTGTTCTTACTTCATTTAGCCTTGCTTCTGGTATCTTAGTTGAAAGAGAGGGGTGTTGAGTAACATGGCGTATCCCAACATCGTCGACGTGTTTAAGATAGGTTTTAATGCGTGACTGACTAATGCCATGAGTATTGAGATAAAAGTCTTTGCAGACTCTAAACAGCTCACCCTTGTCATTCTGAAGCTGGTAGTGAACAGTTTGTGATCTTTTTGCCTTGAAACTCTTTCGAGAGGAGTTGCATCTTACTGATTGTATAGTTTTAGCATAATATTGTGCATGCTTCTCCTATCCAAGCTTCCAATATGAAGCAAATATAGTAGAGCGTATATCATATGGAAAGATCACATGGCATCCAAAGTTGCATCTCTTGCCACACCTATCACTTAACTTTGGAACTTTGGCGGCAACCTCCTTTTCTTTTCGAGAATTATATTCCTTGCCATGCTGACATGCAGCTTTGCAAATATTACACTTCCATTTGCTTGGCTGGTATTTCTTCTTGCGTGTGTTACCTGTAGCTGGTAGCTGTTGAGCATCCGGTGTAGTTACATGAGCGATATGTTCTGTGGTATAATCGCTACTACTACTGGATGAATTAGTAGCATCGCAGATTCCTAAGTTTCTTGAGAAAGGTGTAGATTGAGCTGCAGGCAGCTGATGTGGTGGAAGAGGTGCTGCGATAATATTGCTAGTAGATGGCTGCTCATCTGGCATTTTTGAATGTTGAATGTTCTCAATGTCCTTGTGTTGTGCCTCAGGTTCTGACAGTACATCACTGAGCGTTGCAAATGTAGGGCCGTCATCATGCGACTCAGCTGGGCTCTCATTATCATCACTCCTAAGCAAGATAATGGCAAATGTTTAGTTGATCTATTACATCCAATAATTCTTGATCATTAATCAGTTAGCCAATAAATGAATACAATCAGTAGAGCATCAAACTTTACATAAATTTTGCATACAAACTTTGATTTTTAGCTCATAAAAGCTTACAAAACTGACATAGTAGCACAATCACACGTGCTTCATTAGCCACAAGTTTGAGAGTATCATCATTTCAGTAATGGATAAGAATACATGGGATAAACTCACCTATAGTACTCTAATTCATTGGAAAAGTTAAAAATATCAAAAAGTTGCCTCCTCAAATTTCCCTCCTTAGCTGCAGTATAGTCACATGGCATGTTGTTGATTGGCCAACCCATTGTTGTGTAGTAAGATATGATTGGTTCATCAGTTAGGACATTAAGCACAACGAATCATCTCTGCCGGGTGAACAGTTAGGACAATTGCACATGGATATTTTCAGTTCTAACAGTCAGATCAATGTCTAACAAAGTTTGTTGGTTAGAGGAAATACAGAAACTCACCAGAATGCACTTATCTCAATTTTGAAAAATTTGACAGTTAGGACAATTGCATACTGAGGCAGCGACTTGGTGAATTGTTTATTTTCCTTTCCTCACACCCGACTTCCCTCTTTTACCTTTACTATGTACATTCATTTTCTTTTATTTGCATTTATTTAGGTACATGTATATTGGGCTCATTTTACAAAGAATTGTTTATATTGGTACATGTTGGTGAATTATGATAACTAATGAAGAGACCAGGCTTCCTTAAAAATATTCAATAGAAAGTTTATGTCACAATCGGTTGAACATTCACTATTTAAAGCAGCAAATCAATTAATACTTGCTATAGTCATCACTGCCAGGATACTGGAATCCCATGAGAAGTTTCACTTCTTTCATTGTAGCATCATTCAGTGTTACATTAATTCTAAGTATAATGTGTTCATAATATTTTCCCAACGCTTCTGAACCTCCGCAGCTGTAAATTATAGCAACATATATAAAGGATTGACAGTTTGTTGGTTGGTTTATTTGATCACTAGCACATAGAATGCTGCACTATTTGAGGTTAATAACTAAAGCTGTGGGTGTATAAAAACTCATAAAGAGCTAAGTCATATCTGACCGCAATTAGATGGCAAAATGGTTTACCAAATGCCTAACAAAGCCAAAACCAGAAGTCTGAGGAAGGCGTCTTTGTCCCAGGCTGTTCTATACTTTACTCTGCACAAAGCTGTATTTCATGTTTCAATTTAAAAAATTAGCACAACAATCGGAAGATTGTTAATTAATCACCATGATATTTTGCACCAGGCAACGTTTTTAACAATAGTTGTACAATGAGACCAGTTGTAACTTTTGAACGAAGACATTAAGGATTCAAATCCAAACTAAGCAGTTATTTTGCATTACCCATTCCCACAATATATGCAGGTCTATTCAATTTTCAGGAAACATTCAAGTACAGTTCATCTCAAAAATCTTTGTGATATTGGAATTTGTATTCACCTTTTGAAATACAATGCATGACAGGGTGCAGAATCACCAATGTTAGTTTTGTAACTATCTAAATTTGATATTTGATCCATCGCAATAGGATGCTAAAAGTTCAACCTAGGCATTTGTTCAACATTGCACAATGTACCTTGAAAACCTACCCAAATTTTTCAAATGAAAAATTTCAACTCTAGTGTTGAAATTTAGCAATGAAGTCTATATTAATGTTTTTCAAATTGCATTGTGTTACATGAAAATTCAAAGGATAGATTTGTAGCTGATACACACAGTACCAACTTTTTCTAGAATGAATGTCCAGGGAAATGGAAATACATTTTTCATGTAGAATGAGATTAACAGTTTTTTGTTACCAGTGCTGGCTGTATCTTTTTGTTGCTCATTGCGCACTTGAGTTTCTCATGCTGTGCTTTGAGAGCTTTCTCTTCTTCAGAGCTTCCGCCTGATGATGTAGATTCCTCAAATTGTCGACATTTGTCGCACACATCTGTTCGATGAGCTTGAAAGCCAATACACAATTTGGTGTTGAAGACCTGTTTGTATTTCTAGAATTTTACAGTTTGTTCTGTGGAAATTGTGTGCTTCTTGTAGAGATTGTACATCTTTCGAATACCAAATGTTGGGTCAAGATAACATCCTCTGAATAGTTGAGCGGCAGTAGTGCGATTCAACAAGTGGAAATGAGTTGATATACTCTACAATCTTAGCTATCTTTCCTTCTGAAATTGTGGTTGCAGGTTTTTTGGAATATTTAAAATCATAGCTTCTTCACCATTCATATATTTGCAGTGAGTTTTTACTTGATACATACTGATCCCAAAAGTTTCCAGATAGAGCTCTTTGCACGTACCAGTTTTACTTCCTTCTTTGACAAGATAAATTCAAGAGTTTGGTCTCCGAATATTTCGTAGCTTCACAGCAACTGTTGGTAGATAGTACTCAAGTTGATGTTCCTTCATTGATACTGGTCCCAAAAGTTACCAGATAGAGCTCCTTACATGTACCAGTGATGCTTTCTTCTTGGACAAGATAAATTCAAGAGTTTGGTTTCCGAATATTTCGTAGCTCCACAGCAACTGTTGGTAGATATTACTCAAGTCGATCTTCCTTCACTGATACTGTGGTATTTTTGCACTTGAGGTTCGGCCTAAACATCAGTATTGAGTAATTCAGGGCTTTTAATAATACTTTATTTGCAACCTGAAAAGAAAAAGTGAGCATGAGCGGTAAACTCAAAACTGACTAACTGAACAAAAACCACCTCTTTATATACAGGTAATTATGTAAATTACAACAATCTTATTGGTCTATGTTATGGCCAATAAGAAAATAGAGATATTTATAATCTCAAAGATAATAACAACTAGGGTTATGATAGGCATAAAAAATAAGATCCGTATCTTTGAGATTACATAAAAAATGGCAGCAATCAAATCTAGTACAGATACTGGTCCCAAAGTTTCCAGATAGAGCTCCTTGCATGTACCAGTGATGCTTCCTTCTTTGAAAAGATAAATTCCAGAGTTTGGTTTCCGAATATTTCGTAGCTTCACAGCAACTGTTGGTAGATAGTACTCAAGTTGATGTTCCTTCATTGATACTACGTAACGCAGTAGCTACCTCCTTCATTGTCTCTCCTTTCTCAGTTGGAGTGGTATGTTGTATTTTTTTCTATGCCCTCAGTATGTGTGTAGATGTGCATGTAGCTGTGATCCTGCCGGTGGTACAGGCATGATATAAGCAGCTGTAGTACTACTAGCTATATTGGCACTGGTAGTTATATTATCATGTTTAAACTACACCAACATAATATGCCGGTGTTGAGCCAAACAGTCTGAAGTTTGTGTAGTGTACGATAAAAGCATGTTAATACATTCCATCTTACATTTTACATTGGTGGTTGGGCACTGTAAGGGTATTTGGGAATTGTGAGACTTTGGTATTATTGTGTTACAACAATATCCCAAATGCTCTCCACTAGGCTGTTACAAAGGACATTAGTGGAACATTGACCTCACTATTTTTATCATTAATTCATGGTTTAAATTATAGTTTTTAGTCTTGGATTATCTGCTGATGAGCAATGATGAACCACAAACCTGTTGGAAGGTTACTATTGTTATTCAGAAGATGTACTGTTTATACTCAGTAATATGAATACATTGTAGATATTGACAAGACTCATGCTATAGATTCTGGTAATCCTATCCCAGTGTATGCTGCTAGCTGGTTGATATGCCAGCAAGAGGTATGTGCACATTGTAGATATGTAATTGTTTAGTAGAGGCCTGCTAGAATGTGAATACCTATATGTAAGCTATTGTATGCTAACTGCTGTTACATAAGAATGATATATGGCATGCTAATCTGATGATACATCTTATATAAGCATGTACAATGTACAGGTTACTATGGTAGGCGATGTTATTCTCTGAACTGCATAAATTGTCAGAATAATTTTAAGCAGCGTTTGCCCTCCCTGATACTTGCCACTGCACTGTATATTGTATTAACTGTTTCCTATACAGTGTTTAGTAGAATTGTAGGAAATATGATTTGCTATGTGCAGGTAAAGTATAATACTATATACTTACATGTACATCTCACAGTCATACAGTTCATATAAAATGGCTAGTAACAATGCTAATTCTCATATACTTCAAGATCGGCAGCCATTGCTGGGGGACGAGCATGAGGAAGTAGAGTCAGGGAGCGATAGTGAAGATACAATCTTTACTTCCTCTCCCCCAAACACATGGCAGTTTGATGAAGCAGTGTCCAAGGTTGGGTTTGGCCGCTACCAGTTTGTGCTGTGGTGTAAGTAAAGTATACACTTACATGGCTGTAGTAGTTGTACAAGACGACAGGTAACTGTTAAGGTGGTTTATGCTAGTATAGTTGACTCTCTTATCCCGTGATTAACAGGTATAAATCAAGCAGTTTATGTATATAGTATGTTATACTACATCATTTAGTATTGATATCTATGTTCTTTATTATGGTTTAGTTTTCCTGTCTTTGGTCGCCATGTCTTGTGGTTTTAACAACATGTCAATGGTATTCGAGGGAGGAAATGGCGGTCATGTTTGTGTGACTCCCGAGAACACAACTTCTGAAGATAACCAGACAGTCACACAGTACTTTGCAGGTGAGTGTGAACTTGATGTGGACTGTAGTTGTACATGCAAGTGCGAACTAATAGGATAGGTGTACAAGTACTTGTGAGTGTAGACTGTGGATGTACATGTACATGTTACACTGGACTGTTACAGTAGATGTGCATGCAAGTGTGAACTGTAGTAGGTGTAAATGTGAGTGTGGACTGTTGTATGTGTGTACTGAGTAGGTGTGGAATGTTGTAGGTGTACTATGTCATGAGCACTAACCTTTTCTGTGCTCTGGATAATCAATGAGAATCTAAAAACTGGGGGAGTTTGGCACCGCAGTGTTGCTGTATACATTCATACATTCAGTTGTCGTTATATTTTTGAGTATATTTACTGTATTAATGGTAACAGCTTGTTAAAGAGTAAGTTATGTACCTGTCATTTCTTGCACTGTTAATGGAAACACACAGGGGGTGGGTAGCAATGGTATAGCTCATGACTTATTGCAAGAGTTAATCACAGGTGATCGTCCTGTAGTATTGCTTGGGAACACCTAGCTATGACCTGTCACCTCTAAGCAGATTAGACTGTATATCTCTTCTATTACATTGTGTCATGCCTGTAGGGACCTGTTCTTACAATGTTACCGTTACTCGCACCAATGGAACAACAGACCATAACAATGGTATCAAGTGTGATGAATGGGTATATGACAGGTCTGTGTACAACTCAACCATCAACTATGAGGTAGGTTATAGTCATTTACATAATGCACATCAACATAAATAGGCAAGCAAGCATACAGACACTTGTAGATATGCATTTGATCAGGTGGAAGGTGGGATAACTCTAGTGTAATAGAACCTTATCAGAATAGACATGGTTTGTATACTTATTGTGTGAATAAGGACAACAACTATAGCCTACTTATGTAGAGTTATCCTTCCTAATATAATTTGGTAGATACTTGATTAACTAAGACTATCAACCATATGACATGCTGTGGATATATTTACCTAGTGTGAACGTTGTATGATACTGTACATCTGCTCCAGTTATACAATGCACATGTAGGCCTGCATGTACCAGTTTACATGTACATATATAGAGGAACATGTGTTTATAATAATCTTATTAATAGCATACAGTTCATGTACATGTAGGTCTATATCATAATTGTTCTATATATAATATCTACACCTTAGAGATGTTCCACTTTATGGCGTGTTTCAATACCATATAGATGTACTACATGTATGAATCTATCCTACCTAACCCCTGTCTTTTAACACGCTGTAGTGGAATCTGACATGTGACAGGGAGTACCTGGTAGACCTGACAAGCACTATCTACATGCTGGGCTTCTTTACTGGCTGCCTTATTCTTGGAGATTTAGCTGACAGGTATCACTTCTATAACCTATTATAGGCATATGATAGGTCTGCATGTACATGTACAACTGCAGTGTGGATGTGTTTATAATTTCTAAAGGGAAACTGATACTATGAAGTTATATGTAGAGGAGTGCGTCATTGAGCAATTTGGACCACATGTGTTCATTCAAGGTCAATCACAATTTGATGTGTATTAATAGAGCACAATCTCCGGTCTCCACCTTACAAGGGCAATACTGGTAGCCTACTCTCTACTTGCTATTTGTTATAGGTTTGGGAGGAGACTGCTACTCCTTGTCTCCGCCCTACTAACTCTAGCAGCTTCCCTTGCTACTACCTACAGTCCTGACTATGAGCTATTTGTGGCTATGAAATTCTTCATTGGTATGGGTGTGGCTGGCACTAGAAACTCTGCCTACATTCTAGGTAACGTCTCACCATCTCATTGGTGATATAATAATATAGTACATATGCATGTAAATGGATTGGTGGGCTCAGTATCAGTAACGTAGTCTATCTGTCTATAACTATTATACACGTAAACTTGTGTTTAGTAGTCAGCAGTTTACATAGTATAATATCATCAAAATAGTGAGATTCATTTCTCTGGTATTTTTTATTTCTGGAGCCTGTAGTCTGCCAATACATAGGAACGTTGTGTTTCTGTCATGTCATCTGTTATGAGTGTTTAAATCATGTTTAATGTATGAGCTGATTGCTTGTGTAATGGAGCTTTAACTAACCCGGTTATTTGGGTGTTGAAAGCCGACCCAATGGTTTTTATATAGATATACATATTATAAGCTGTGGTAGCATGGACTACAATATACACTACTTATCCACTATACAATGTTGACTCTATACTCTATACCAGGGCTGGCCAAACTGTGGCCTGTGGGCCACATGCGGCCTACTTGCTAATTTTTGGTGGCCCACTTGAGCTTTGTGTAAAAATCGGCAATTTTAGTATTTTTATTTGGCGCAACAAACGAGATGATTTTGCAACAGGAACCCTTAATTGTGTCTCAAGTATCATAGAGTTCTACACCATGCAACATAAATAGAAATAGAAAACATGGAAATAGAACTTGGAATGTGCTTTGGCCAGTTCAGAAGTTGACATAAGCTAATCGACCTGATTCTACCTGCAAGGTCAATGGCCATTGTCTGCTGCACTACCAGCATACCGATCAAGCCAGAGCAGGATCTAGTCTTTGACCAGGCATTGGAGAAAGGAGACCAGCTTATTAGCCCCGGGACCTTAGTGAAAGCATCGCACCAGATGTCAATTCGTGTGGTAAACCCAGCCAACCACCCAATTATAATCGATGAAATCCAGAGGCTTGGCCATATGGAGGCAATTGAAGAGGTTTGTACTACTTCGCCAACTGGCACAAGGGAGCAGCCCAACTCTAATCATCCAGTGATCCTTGACCTTTCTACAACAGCTTTGACAAGGGCGCAACAGGAGCTAACAGGAACTAATATCATCAAACACCGGACTGAGGTAACTGATGTGACACCCATCAAGCATAAGACATACGGTCAGCTGAATGGAAAGCTATATGAGCTGCTGGATGCTAGAATCGTCGAACCAAGCTGCTCTGCGTGGGCTTCCCCTCTGGTGATAGTGAAGAAGCCAAATGGTGAGATTCGACCGTCTGTGGACCTGAGAGCTGTGAACAGAGTCACCCAAAGTGATGCTTATCCACTACCCAAGGTGGATGAAAGTATGGAATTCTTGACCAGAGCCAAAATACCTGACTATCCTGGATCTGCATAGTGGTTTCCTGCAAGGTCCAATATACTGCCTTCATAACAGAAAAAGGACTTCCACTACAACTACAATCATGTGCTTTGGCTTGCACAATGATCCAGCTATATTCAGCCGACTGATGCAGTTTGTACTTGGTGGACTTCACTTCCAAAGCTGTATCTTATAGGTTACATGGATGACGTTCTAGTAGCATCTAAAACATGGGAGGACCATCCCAAGCACCAGGATGAAGTATTCCAACTACTGGACCATTACAACCTGAGGCTAAAGATGAAAGAGTGTGCTTTTGCTAGAGACTCCCTTCTGTTCCTGGGCTATCTGATGGCAACTGAAGGTGTCCGGCCAGATTCAGAAAGCATCAAGAAGCTGGAATCGTACACCACTCCCAAGAGGATAACATAAGTAAGGTCATTTGTTGGATTCTGTTCTTATTACCGCAGATTTATCAAGGACTTCAGCATTGTTGCTCAACTGCTGACTCACCTCACCAAGAAGGAGAACAAGTTCAACTGGACAGCTGAGTGTCAAAAAGCCCTTGACACTTAGACAAGGAAAAAGTCGCTACCAGCCCGCTGCTGATATATCCCAGGTTTGACAAGCTATCCGTACTACATGCAGATGCCAGTGCTGCAGGAGCTGGAGCAGTCTTGTCCCAAATGGTTGATGGCCAAGACCGACCTATAGCCTGCTTCAGCTGGAAGTTCACCTCGACAGAAGGACGCCATGAAACAGTGGAAGGTGAACTACATGTATATGCCATAGTGTTGGCTTTCAAGCACTGGAAACATTATCTCTATGGACACCAGGTGGCAGTCTACAGTGACCAGAGGTGCCCTTGCTGGGGAATCAGACAGTGTGACAGCCCATGGATGATGAAATGGATCCAGAAGCTATCTGAGTTCTCCGGCCTGAAGATCTACTACAAGAGCGGAAGCTCCAATGTAATTGTTGACTTTCTGAGCCGAATGAACCCCTTTTCTGAACCAACCCTGGTTTATGGGTCGAACTCCAATCTCAAGGCTATGGTTTACAACATACAAGCTCAGACTGGAGAACAGCGATGCCAACCACTTCCTGCAGGAACAGAAGAAGGATCCAAAGCTGAATGCTGTGATTGATTGCCTAACTACTGGTGCACTTCAGGCTACCAAGGAAACCATCGCTCTGGCTAACAAGTTTGTATTTATGTAAAGAAGTGGATGCCCTACCTTGTCACTGCCAAGTGAACACCAACTGTTTGTGATTCCTCAACTTCTGATTGGACGGATCATTGGGGAAATGCATGACTCAACTTGGGGAGCGCATCTGTGAGTTGAAAGGACCGTCAACATAGTTATGCAGCAGTACTATTGGAGTGGTTTCAGAGCTGATGTAGTCAACTGGATAGCCTCATGCGAAGGATGCTCGACTAGAAAATCACCAACTCGTCCTATCAAGGAGCAGATGACTCCAATTGCTGCGGTCGCACCATGGCAAAATGTAACCATTGACATTGTTGGGCCACTGCCCAGGAGTTAAAGAGGGAACAAATGGATTTTAGTCATGCAAGACTGGTTCACAAAGTGGCCTGAATGCGTAGCTTTGAGGACCGCCACAGCACCTGTGATAGCCCGCGCCTTTATATCGCAAGTAATAACTAGGCATGGAGTTCCGCTCTCTGTAGCATCTGACAGGAGAGTCAATTTACTTCCAACTTGTTTGCTGAGGTTTCAAGGCTGATGGGAATGCAACAGAAGCTCTCCTGTGCTTGTCGCCCGCAGACCCACAGATTGGTGGAGAAATGGAACCGGACTATGGCGTACATGCTGCACCAGTTTGTTTCATCTAACCAAACATACTGGTATCAGTATTTAGATCTGGTCATGATGGCTTACTGGACAAGCGTACACTCGTCAACAGGTTCAACACCATTCGAGCATGGACGAAACGCATGGCTGCCTACACATCATCTTCTTGCACCAGATACAGAACCCCAATGGGAGTCGGACTTCGTCGGTGACCTCCAGACGAGACTTCAGCAGGCTTATGACTTGGCTCGTGAAAAGAATGAAGCTGCCAGTGCCACCAAAAAACGGTACCATGACAAGTTTGTCAATCCATCAAAGCTGGAAGTTGGTGATCGTGTACATCTACTCAGACCAACACATGTTAAAGGGCTCTCACCTAAGCTTCAACAGCATTACAAAGACCTTACAAGGTAATGTTGATACTTGGAAGTAATATTCTGAGCAGCAGCAGAGAGGCAAGCCGACGTGGGTTCACCTCAACCACCTCAAGACAACTACTCCAAGGAGGGTTGATGAGTATGACTATGCCACCCCACTTTCTGCACCTCAACCCGCTGATCCTGAACCAGTTCGACTCCAAACCTGATATGACATACCACGACAGCTCCCGGACCATTGGAGGCCGATTACCAGTCCATCATCAAGGTTGAACCTTCGCTACCAAGCTATGTTTAACAGCTATATATTATAGTATACATGTATAAAACCCAGCGAAAAACTCTGTTCTTCACTATTGATCACTGAGTGACTAATACAGCTACTATTTTGTATACCAGTCTCTTGGACCAAGGTCTAGTCGTTAAAAGGCAAGTTATTATATTTTAACATGGCAATTTTTTACTTGTCTTTTTTTTAGTTAAGTAATTGTTACGATAAGACTTCTCTCTTCTTTTTGTGCAAATGTGTAGAAATAATATTTTACTGTAAACTTGGTTTAAAATATATTTATTATAAATGTGTTAAAGTTTAAACAGCTCTTTCCTTAAGTGGAAATGTTCATTGGGATACCATACCTCACTAAACCATCCAAAGTAATTGTAAACAGCATTGTTATGATTCTGTCAAATTACTCTCAAGCTCTATAGAACCTTCAGTAAAATTTATTAGTTTGATGCTCATAATTTGTACTTGTTGAATTAAGTGATCCTAGAGTAAAAGTATGAGTTGCAAATATTGGTATTTTACAACCAAACTGAATTTTCTTAAATCCCAGATTTAGCAATATTAAGTTATGCAATATCTATTCGTATGATTATGCACAGGGTTACATTAACTTTTATTCTAGTACCTACATGTAGCTTCATTCTGCAGTGTTGCTCACAGTATGCAGGTGAACTCGATTGTCGGTTTCATAGTCTTGAACTAAGCTGCATTGCGCATAGAACCCTTTGTGATATTATTTGTCTTGCGTACATTGGGCACCATTCCAACATGTGAGATAACTACTTTGCTGGCAAAAATATATATAATAGTTTCTCTTTTCCCCCTTTGTACAAAAGGCAAATTTTCATTACAATATCATTAGTCACATGTAATCCATGAGCCTTTTTGTAGTTGTATTTCTAGCTAATTTCTACAGTTCCATAATATATCTCTGATTAGTTGTACAAGTAGACTACAACATGTAAGTATACAACACTATTAAATGATTATATATCTTGTACATGTTCTCTCCTCAGCGGCTGAGTATGCTAGACCTAAGGATCGAGGCACTCTTGGTTTGATATCTGACAATACCTACTCTATAGCCTACATTCTCACTGGAGTTATATTTTACCTTGACCCTAATTGGAGAAGATTTCAGCTGTACATAGCTCTATCCCATATATTATATCTAACCTACGTGTTGTAAGTACTACACTGTATTTCTATGCATAGACATTTACACCTCTCTATCTCCGATGTGTATATACATTTTACATTTTTATAATATATATTAGAATGTACATGTAATAAAGGTTGTGGTGCACTCCTCCCTTGAATGCTGCAGCAGGATCCGGATTTCTTTCAAGATTAGACAAAATTTGTCTTCTACATTCTACTGTCCTTGTAAGCCCAACAAAACCCTATCCTCTTTTGGAGTTGTTCTTCCTAATAATCAAGCCTAAATTGAAACAAACAATGAGAATGCAACTCCCTAATGGTTGATGGACATAGAAAAGACAACTGCTAAGCAACAGTGTCTTTCTGCTTGTATGTGTATTATGTAAGTGTGTTAGTGTGCTATAATAGCCTCTGTGTGACTTTTCTAGTTTCCTGCCAGAGTCTCCACGATGGCTTCTCATGAGAGGAAAAACAGAGCAAGCTATGAAATACTTTAGAACATCTGCTAAAGTTAACGGCAAGCAACTTCCTGCTGATCTAAAAATAGTTTTAAATATACCGGTAGGTAGTACCAAGTACCCTTGTGTCTGTGCTAATAGTAGGTAGTGCAAGTACCTGTTTGTCCACATCCCCAGCAGTTTGTATAAGTACCTGTGTGTTCATGTCACTAGTAGGTAGTGCAAGTACCTGTCTATAATTCATGTCTCTAGTAGGTAGTACAAGTGCTTGTGTGTCCATGTCACTAGTTGGTAGTGCTAGTACCTGTCTTTTCATGTCCCCAGTAGGTAATACAAGTACTTGTGTGTCCATGTCACTAGTTGGTAGTGCAAGTACCTGTTTGTCCACATCACCAGCAGTTAGTATAAGTACCCGTGTGTCCATGTCACTGGTAGGTAGTGCAAGTACCTGTCTATTCATGTCCCCAGCAGTTAGTATAAGTACCTGTGTGCCCATGTCACAAGTACGTAGTACAAGTACCTGTGTGTCCATGTTACTAGTATGTAGTACAAGTACCTGTGTGTCCATGTTGCCTGTTCACTCGTAATAGATGTGCATGAACATACATTACACTCATCTACACAAAACTATTACCTAATTAATTGTAGTTGAATATTATTTATGTTATCCATGTAGCAACAACAAAGTCACTCAACCTTGGACCTCGTAAGGACACCAAACCTGAGGAAGTTGGGAGTTATCTGTCTAATACTCTGGTTTATAGTCTCACTTGTCTACTTTGGTATGTCCTTCAATGTGGGTAAGTCGTCTGATACATCTACCAATATCCTTACAAGTTATTACAATTATTTAGTTGTCGATGTAGGTTATGTTATACACTTACAGATATACTTTTATTTTACATACATGTACATTGCATTTGTGTATGCTATTCATCAAGTATAAAAGTATATAGTGTAAATACATTGCATGTAGGCCGAATGTGTGATACAGTAGATCAACAATGTGAAAACAACTGTGGGATTTTATATGAATTTAAAACACAGATGTCCTTAAGCCTACATGTACCCTAGTTTGTGCTGACAATAAGCATGTTAGAAGGATAAAGTAATACTAGCTATATTATTCATTAAATAATACTCCTCATTGTTATGAATAGATAGCATAGCATTGAACAATCACAACCACATTGTTAGAATCGCTCCTATTATTACTAGTGATGTACTCTCTATCTTTACATTGTAGCTAATCTTGAAGGCAGCATATACATCAACAACGCCATCCTCGGTGCAGTCGAACTCGTCGCCAACTTTGTCGGTATATTTGTGATAAGAATTGGCAGACGGCCAGCTATCATTCTGTCGTTCCTGATAGCTACTGGCTCTATGGTCATCATGTGCTTTGTTCAAAGTAAGTGTTCACTAGACCTCTACTATTATTATAGTGGAGTATCAATTCTAAACAAGGAAAGGCAATTAATACCGCAGCAGTAAAAACTATTTGAAATGCTATTATTTCCTTATGTTAGGTGCCGACCTGTTATGAAGTGTTAAAATTTTCTACACTATTAGGCCTACAGCTCTTGTCCATTTGTTTATAGTATGAAACCATTAGATTCACCCACTATTAGTATTCATCTGAGTGTACATGTACACCAACACACTGTACTATGCAAGTGAGAGTTGTGTTCATCTTATATCAAATTTGTATAGTGTCGATATGGATATTTTCGAAAAATCCATTTTCTACCTGCCATTTGTGAAATATTTCTTCACGCTATCTCATATTGTATTATTTATAGACTACCGATGGGCTGTGATAATACTGGCCATGTTAGGCAAGTTTGTTGTCTCCCCTGGATTTAGTTTCATATACGTATCTACAACAGAGCTATACCCTACACAGGTTAGTACTATATATACCCTACACAGGTTAGTACTGTATATACCTTACACAAGTTAGTACTGTATATACCCTACACAGGTTAGCACTGTATATACCCTACACACGTTAGTACTGTATATTATACTCTACACAGGTTAGTACTGTATATACCCTACACAAGTTAGTACTGTATATACCCAACACAGATTAGTACTGTATATACCCTACACACGTTAGTACTGTATATACTCTACACAGGTTATTTTTTTATTTATTAGTTTATGTCATCATTATTAGAATAGTGCTGATATTAAAAAAGGCAATAAAAACATAGGGGCTAATCAAATAGTTCAAAACTAGAGTTGTGACAGCCATATACCTTGTAGCTAATGTATTTAGTAATTACTACTATACATATGTACAATAATGGAAGGAGTGCATGTATACAATTGTATCAGCATACTTATATGTAGGTAATACACAAGTATAATATAGGCCCGACTTACTGTTAACAATAATACACCCTCACACTTTGTTACTCTATTATTACTAAATATTGCTGTAATTCCACTGTTTTTAGTTTTTTAAACATCTATAATTATTCTAATGATGTTTTTGCATTGCGTTACGTTATCACCACACCATTGTTACTTTGGTATTATACAGACGAGAACCTTAGCCTTAGGTACTGGATCAGGACTGGCTAGGCTGGGCGGTGCTGTAGCTGCCTTCATACCTTTAACTGTAAGTAAATGATAGTAGAATCTATGCTATATCTGATAAAACGACATCTGTCTGTTCTCTTGTATCTAACGTCAGTGTTTTATCTGCTATCTGCCTGTACCTAGTGTTTAGTTATACCTTTGATATGCGTACAGTATTACGTAAAACACAACAATGCATGCATACATTGGTGCTAGCCAGCGTAGGTTCCATCAAAACCCTTTGTCGAACTGCTCTGAATTCAACTCCACAATTCACTGAATTATCTAGTCACCAACTTGTAGTTTGGCTTGAGTTTTGTTTCTTACTAACCTCTCCTTCAAAGAGGTTTTATTTAGAAAGTTTGTGCTAGACTTATAGAGTAATATAACTTTGCTTTCAAATGGTAAAGAGTGTTCCAAAGCTGATGCATGAATTAATTTGGGCTGCCTTCGTTGCTGAGTCTGTTGGGGTAGACTTGTTTGACATGGTCTTTCAAATTGTATCAATTTACATTAGAAAACCTGTATAGATACATGTTCTTTATTGTTACATTTTGTATATTGTATATGACAGTATAGTACATATTATAGTATTATATTATGTTATATCACCTTATAGTACATTAAATTATGTCATGTTGTAGTACATTTTATATATTATATTATATTATATTATATTACATGTATATTATATATTATATTATAATATAATACGTTATCTTATATTATATTACGTGGAGTCATTGGTTGTGGTTATAGCAGTATATATAATATACATGTATGTATTATATTATTATATTGTGTTATCTTACATTGGTTACTGTTATGGCAGTATGCCTCCAATTATTGTATATTCTGTTAGCAATGTACATGTATGTTAATATGAAGTGGAGTAAGTCTACTCTATACTCTTACGGTACTACTATATTGTTTATGTTGTAGGCTACAGCATGGAGTATATTCCCATATATAATATTCTCAGTTGCTAGTGGTATTGGCACTGTGACCTCTTTACTTATACCAGAAACTATGAACCGTCCACTCCCTGACTCCATAGAGAGTGAGTAGTGTTATATAGTGTAGCTCTACCCTCATATGCCCTCCTCACTGCGACGTGACTACCCTCTCAGGTTTTTGGACAATCAATCCAATAGTTATACTATTACAATGTAACATGGAGTACATATTATTATACTGGAAAATGTTGGTGCGAGCAAGTATCTTAAGAATGAATAATAAGGCGAGACGCATTTTATATTTTTATTGACTCCTAATATTTCGATGTATGTTCATACATCATCTGATGATGATGTATGGACACATCGAAATATTAGGAGTCAATAAAAATATAAAATGCGTCTCGTCTTATTATTCATATTATTATACATTTTATCACTACCATGTTTATCTTTAGTTTAGTGGAGTACATTCATTTTAACAAGCTGGAATATAGTGTAACCGCGGCATTAGGTAGCCTGGTATAATGTGCAGCTGGGCGATGAGGTCCTCCACAATAGGAGTGGGTGGGGCTGGAACCCTGGGAATCTAGTCTAAGGATTACCAGGTGCATGTTATTTATCTCTTTGTAATTCGAACTACACTGTATATTCTATAGGTGCAGAGAAGATGAATCGTATAAGCTGTCATCACCCGTGTACGTGCTGTAAGGGAGCTGAGTACTACTCCGTCGAAGACCAGGCAGCTGACGTTACGCACAGCTGAGTCTGGCAGCCTGACCTGTAACCTTTTGGTCACAGTACAGTACAATGCTTGTAATTATAACAGTTACTCCCAACATATATGTTTATTAATTGTTTACAACTGGGAGTTGTCTCCCTGTAGCCCAAGTTCTATGTTTCCTGTTACCTGATACAGGTTCTTCACTATATATTTTCATATGATATCCTCATACTTAAACTTACATAAGTTAAGTTTTATCGTCTCATGCATCTTCATGTGTGTGTGTATATATATAAATGGGTCCATTGTCTTATAATATACCTTAATTTATTTTTAGAGTACCAAGTCTAAATATGCAGGTATGTTTATTTTTAGTAAATGTTCTGTTTGAGGTGTAATATTTCAATAGCTACTCATTAAATTTTCTTTAGTTTTTATGGTAGATGTAACAGTTGTTTATTTTATGCTCATATAAACAAAACCACCTGGTTAAGCTTTAAATGGCTTGTATTATGTATATTATATTATTTATTATTTGATAAAAACTGGGCTTTCCTATAGGTAATTTTTATATACTTTTTATAGCAGCTGTACCATATTATATTATCACACTGTTGTATGCATATGTGTTTATCTGTATACGAATGTACATGTACATTGTATAGAGATACTCCTTGGTATACATTGGACCTGGTCTTATAATAACTAAGTTTATTATTACGACAAATATTTTACCTGCTCAATAAAATATGTTTATGCTGTATAATATACATGTACATAATTGTGTGTCTCCCATACCTCCCCATCCCATGTACCCATCCACCCCACCAGGTTCCTCCGCTAAAGCTAATGCATTTTTTGGGAGAATAGTTGAGTAAATAAATATTTCTTACCGTTTGAAGGGGAGGTTTCCTTACAATATAACCCCCCCCCCCACAGGTCCTACTAGTGTAGCCTACCTAGTATGATGTAAGATAAATTGTAACATAGACCACGGAATAGCGCACAATAATTTCCCTCAGTCTCAAATATGGGTAAAACAAAGGTTTTATTGTAAACAACGTGTTAAATGTTAATGTAGTTCATCCATCTGTATGATCAAGGTACATGAATAATTGTTCTGAAACTGTACTGTTGGTGGTGAAGCACCCTGCAGAATCTGATAGCATGCAGGTAGTGTTACCTGCGGTTGCCTAGTAACTAGACACATATTGCTGAACAGCGTCAGCTAGCTCATCCTTCAGTGTTATGAACATATCCTTGGCATTGCTTAGTTTCTCCTTAAGACTGGAGTGGAGGTCACCCAGCGTCTCCCTCATCTGAATACATTGTAATGTATTAATATTATTATAGTGTGCAAGGCTGCACATACAGTATTTAGGGGCATTGTGGGTTCATCTCCTCATCTTTTTGGACTACCTACATGTAAGTTCAAACTTGCAAATAATATACCCCGAGATAAGTGTCCCCTATCCAACATGACCTTCACTCTCCTGATGTATAAACCTATTACTCATCAATACCTGGAGAGTATAATAACAAACAAGAGGATCAAACTATCTTAATGCACTGACCTTCTCTACAGCCTTATCCTTTGCCTGCTGAAACATCCTTCCTCCATAATGCCCAATGACAGCGGCTACATTCTTTGTTACCTGCAACAGAATATTTTGGTTTATTAGTTTATTAGAAATCAGCTTTGTTTATTGGCAGGGTATTCAAGGTTACTGGTGGACTGGTATTATGCATTGCCTATAGAGCCATGCCAACGAACACCAAAACTGTTCCGCTCAAGCTGACGGCCTCTCGTATGCCTGGCCCATAATTGGTCTGCATCATATTATTTTTGTTTATTTTATCTCACTTCTCTGATCCTACCTCGGAAGCCTTAGCATAGTGGGGTTGGATTTTCTCCTTCAAACTGTTCACCTTCTCCAAGAAACTGTTCCATGCATCATTAACCAATGATCTCTTACCAACCATGACAGGGTCAGTAACATCTGAATCTCCACTAAAGTAACCCTGGTAGAGGAATGAGTATGCAAGTAGTATACTATCAACATGTTTAAACAGTTGCAACTTTCAACAGCAATGTAGTGTAGCTACATGTATGGTATTTGTATACAAATGCAATCCATTATGGGGAGATAATCTTTTACCTTCACTTTGTAGTATAGCTTCTTTACAATATCTATACCAGCATTGAGGGTGTCCCCCAGAACACCTCGTACAGCTATTTCATGATCACCTGGTGAATGAGCAATTAAATTATTACTTTTGAAATCGCTAACATTATTGGGTTTAGGGGTACATTTTTGAAAGACATATTCAGCTACTTTGATCATGGTGCACTAAATAAAACAATGATGATACCATACAGTGTAGAGTGAACACATATTTTGTATGAGATATTATATGAGTTTGTGGTACAATAATTATACATACATGTACGTTGTATAGCATATGCCATGATCCATAACCCACACACCTGCTGTATGTTGTGATACAATGGTAACATCGTACATACAATGTAGATGGCCTGATAACACAACCACATGCTACGCTGTATATGTTATGTAGATATACATGTGGTTGCAGTAAAGCAAAGTGAATGTATCAATGTATTATGTACATGCAGATGGTGTGTAAGCTATACCTTGTATTTTCTCAACCTGAGTCTTTACGTCTCCATCAGGTCTCATCTCACTCAACTTCTTAATAATTGCTCCAAACTTGGCATAAGTGTTCTTAAATATATCCTCCAATGACGTCTCTATCTTTCCGGCCTAAAAGTAAAACACGACAATGTATGGTATATGATGGTAGATGGTAGAGGTAGTCCGTTTCTATGTTGAAACATCTTGAAATATCTGTTGAAACTTAAGAACTACTGGGTTACATTATTTTTATAGCAAAACTTGCAAATTTGGAAATAAATTCTGGGACTGTCAGCTCCCTCTTTCCAAATATCATCTCTCCCAGATTGAAATCGTTGAAACTGTTGACGAAGGCTCCAGCTAAAGCTGCAAATAAATGAAAATATTATAACATCATCACAAGGATCAAGGTATTCACAATCGCAATTGGCTTACAGTATTTATAGTATTTGGGAAACTCATTACGGTTTACAGGAGATTCTAGACTTCTACAGTGCAGTTCTTCAAGAACAAAAAGTTTGCACTTATTCTAACGATCAGAGCACACCATAAAAACGCAAGTCTCATATCGCTAGGTCTCTTCCATACAATCTGTGGCAAAATTACCTATAGAATATTTGATGGCTCAATGTGCAATGTATGCTATTTTACGCACCTTGTAGCGTTTGAGAGGCGAGACTCTTTGCTTTGTCTTTAGCTACAGTTCCGAGTGCGGTGGTAACCTCTTTCAGTTGAGCACCCATATCAGTGAAAGCACCCTTGAGGTTCTGACCCACCTGCTGGAAGTGGTCAGTCAGCACACCAGCCTCACAGCAGGTGCTTGCCAGACAGGTGAGTAGCAATGCTGTCAGTAGCTTCATCTACATAGTTTAGAACACAGTTAATAGCATGTTTGGCAACTAAACTGAGTCTAGTCAGCAATGTGCAGCTAATGCTTGGTGATTGGAGTTCTAGGTTCCCATCCATGACATCTGATGGTGTGGTGTTTTGCTAATGACCCTGATGAAAAACTTATTTAACCAGATTTACCTCAACCTCAAACTGCTCTTCTGACACTGAGGCTACATATTCTACCGAGTTTTCAGCAGGATATGAAGCATTGTACTTATTCTATTGGCATACGCTACACCAGTATTACTATTGCCAAATGTTATCACGCTGTCTAAATTCCTAATGATCTTATCGTTCATTCATGCTTGAATTATGAGTTAGAAAAGATGGAGCAGTTTCCATGTGGTATACGGGCCCTTGACTTGTGACAGAGTTTAAGATTGGGGCATATGTGTTCGAATGCCTCTTTTGAGCAACTTTCCATTAGAAGGCTAACATGAGTAAGCATGTACAATGTGTAAGTTAATAAGCTGAAAAATAGGTTTCAAATTGGACAATACGTATTTATAAATTTACATCTTCAAACCACTTTAGCATGCTTACCTTCATTTTTATTGGATCCTGATACTTTACTTTGTTTATAATTAGAGAAGTGCTACAAACTGAACACCACAGATGCGTTCTGGGAAATGCTATCAACCAATGACGTGACAGGAGTTAATATGATGACATGATCAGGAGACAGCTTGCTAAGTGATGTGAATGAGCAGGTTGTTGTACCATCATCATGCCACTATTAGTTTGTGTCGAATATTTTTAATTTTGAGCTCATGGATCTGTTGTTAGCCATAAACTGAAATAACCCAGAAGATTACAGTATAATATTCTAGAAGTCGGCAGAAATAAAACTCTATAGAGTGCAGGGTTTACATTTTGGAGAGTTCCCATTGGTAGATTTACGCTCAAATTCATTCAATAGCAACAAACAAAGTACAGTAAATGTACATATATTATGCATTTGGCCATACATTTTATAATTTATATTCTTTCCTCTTGCTAGACAGTTATTTATGAGCAGTCAGGGACTTTGTTCTGGGCATATGTAGAACTATAACCTACCTGACTCATAAATAGAATTCCTTGCATGTGTCAAGGAGTTTGACCATACTTTTATATGTGATATTTATTTTTGAGCACTCATGGACTTGGTTCCGGATCAGTGAAAATAGCCCATCCTTGACTTGGCTGCTCAGAAAAAAGCTGATTGCAAGCGAAATATGCCGTGCACATGCGTATGTATCTGATTCGGATGCTGCGGTAAGCCATATTATAAGGCGTTGAAATGGGGCGAGCAATTAACTTTTGGAAAATTAATGCTATTCGATCAATGTATTTAATATAGAATTCTTGCACATAATAGTAATAGCTAAAAGGAGTGTTTAGACTAAACTTCATGTTTTACTCCGACAGAAGTATCAAGACGTAGACCTATGGTTTGTCTCCTGCGATGCTCAGATGATGCTACTCATTGAAGGAATCTTCCGATATTAGAATAGGTTTGTCCTCCACCATGTATGATTAGTGATGATCTGTGATTGGACAAAAAATAATATTTTTCATCCCAAAGCTCAACAGTGTGAGATGGTGCAATGCATCAGCAGAAAACATAAGAACATAAAACGTAACAAAAACAACTTGGGATTGTCATAAGTGTGCAAGAAATGTGTTAAATGCACCAGAGGTAAACACCTCATTAGTGTAGTTTGTGTATTAGTGTTACAATATATTCTGTTACAATGATATAATGCACATGTTGTTCTTACTGCGTAAGAGTCATGAGTGTTAAATCAAGGTGTACAACTATCAAGTGTACATGTACAATGTTCGTAGTGACATTGAGGGTGCTATTAATTCTCAATGGCAGTGTTATATCAACTACATGTACACTTTAAAATAGGCCTAAATATAGATTCGGATGATAATTATAGAGATCACATTGATGAAGATAATCTGCAATTATTGTCATAATATAATATGTCTACATGTCTACATGTCTACATCTTTACATGTCTACATCTCTACATGTGTACATGTAGAGATGTAGACATGTCTACATGTAGACATGTCTACATGTAGACATGTCTACATGTCTACATGTACATGTGTACATGTCTACACGCCTACATGTCTACATGTTTGGGTTATGTGCTGTTCACATTGTCACTGCCAGTTGGACTCATGCTAACTCTGTGTGAAGCTGGAGTTATTAGAGCAGCCGTAGCAACGCAAGGGTTTGTTTGGGATATTTTAGAGTTGTGCTTTCCATCTCTGAATTTGAATAGGTATGCCTACACAATAAGTGCACTAGACAACTAGTCTCAATATTTACAAAGAGTTTATTCTATTGACTTTATAAATGCAATATGAAGAAAATATCATAAATGCTACTTCCTTCTTTTCTCCTTCAAAGTGTGCGACGAGAGAACACTCCGAAACCTACAATAATATAACAATCATATCAAGTACAATACAAGTCCTAAATTAAGGTATTGCTACTCATGGCTTAAACGCTAGATAAAATGTTAGAATTCTGAATATTTTTAAAATATAAAATTTGAGAAAGTCAACCAAGCTCAGCATTTTAACATTTTACAATATACATTGTATCAGCACAAACAAATTGTGTGAGCTACTAGTATCTTGCCCATAACTATCTTAACACTTCATATAATTGGAGAGTCTGTGTGAGAAAGTGTACACAGCTACTGTACATGTAGTAGTAGGAAAGTCACTAATAGAAAAAACTATGGCTGTTGTTTGGTACAAGGCCACAATCTACTCAACAACATTTGAATGGAAATCCTATTCTATTCTTCAAAGCTATCAGTGTAGGTGTACATGTTTACAACTAACCTGTTGGTTGCCTAGTAACCAGATACGTATTGCTGAACAGTGTCAGCTAGCTCATCCTTCAGAGTTATGAACATGTCCTTGGCATTGCTTAGTTTCTCCTTGAGGTTGGAGTGGAGGTCACCCAGTGTCTCCCTCATCTGGATAATATATATGTACAATGTATATTATTATATTGTATTTGCTATACAGTCATGATAATTATTAATATTATACTCCCAGCAAGAGACAACCTCATACCATAACATCTGGCGTGGTGTACTGTTCATAGAGATTCCGACAGAAATCAGTCAATTGGAATTACGTAACAACGCCAAGGCCTATCTGGGACCAATATGTCATTAAGTCATGTTGATTGGTATCCTGATGTGTTAAAAAGGAAAATATACTTATGAGTGCCAGTACATGTATTTTTTAGACCCTTTTGAAGTGTAGAATACCAGTCAGATTTTGCCACTGAAAAAATCAAGGGGGATGTTTTGAATCTACCTGTCAAAGCATATAACTCTCACTATAATGTACATGTGTCATCAACTTTTACGAGACTAAAACACTGCAGTAACTCTAACCTTCTCTACAGCCTTATCCTTTGCCTGCTGAAACATCCTCCCTCCATAATGTCCAATGACAGCAGCTACGTTCTTTGTTACCTGCAACAGAATATTTTGGTTCAGATGTCAGCCTCAGTACTGCACCTAACTGGAGATATCATTGTATACAGTAGTTTCAGATGCTATGCTATAATTAGACTACACCAGTGTTAAGGTTCTGTAACCCCCCCCCCCCCCATATTCAAGTTGAGCAATCACCCGTACATGGGCAACAGAAGTGACTAATAAACGCACATTTAACCCTGCAAACATGTGTTAGTATAAATGTGTATGTATGTGTAAATATGTGTGAGTTTGTGCAAGTATGTGTAAGTGTGTGCATCTGTAAGTAAATGTAAGTAATGTAAGTATGTGCATCTGTAAGTACTAGTTATCAATTTTAATCTCACTTCTCTGGTCCTACCTCAGAAGCCTTAGCATAGTGAGGTTGGATTTTCTCCTTCAAACTGTTCACCTTCTCCAAGAAACTGTTCCATGCATCATTGACCAATGATCTCTTACCAACCATAACAGGGTCAGCAACATCTGAATCTCCACTGAAGTAACCCTGGTAAAGACATTTATGAGTTTCAGAAACACATAGTATGGCGGTTAAATAATACAGAGTACAATGTGAAGATAGGTAACCGCTTTACCTTTACTTTGTAGTAGAGCTTCTTTGCCAAATCTATACCAGCATTGAGGGTGTCTCCTAGAACCCCTCGTACAGCCATCTCATGCTCTCCTGGAAAATAGTAATATAGGTATTATACCTTGTGTTTTGAAACTATGGAACTATTACTCAAAGGGTTCCATGCTTGCTACAAAACTTTTCGTTTCAATATACTTTTTGTATATTATGTACATGTACATATAGATATATCAATGTATTATGTAGATGGTGTGTAAGCTATACCTTGTATCTTCTCAACCTGAGTCTTTACGTCTCCATCAGGTCTCATCTCGCTCAACCTCTTAATAATTGCTCCAAACTTGGCATAAGTGTTCTTAAATATATTCTCCAATGACGTCTCTATCTTTCCAGCCTAAAAGTAAAACACGACAATGTATGTTGTAATATGAAATAATAGATAAGAGATCATTCAATGGTAGAGGTGGTCCATTTCTATAGACTACCTGTACCATCTATTTTAGTTAATTCTGCAACGCATGATGATAGCTGACAGAGATCCAGCAGACGGCAAGCTAACTGGAAGTGATGATTCACCAGAGGTCTTTACTAAATATAATGATAATGGTGATCATAACCTAGGAAAGTGTTATAATATCATATATTTATTGCAAGGAAATATATTTGGGAGCTGCCAAGTACTGGGTTCTACTTTGTAAAAATAGCCAATGCCTGACTGGGGATTGTACCCAAATGTTTCAAAACACCTAATTAGCTATGGCAGTGGCCAGACACGTTAACCACTACACCAGTTTGACTATCTTGAATAGTTGTTATTCAATTTTAAAAGTTTACTCACAAAGTTGGCAATGAACTCTGGAACTCTCAGCTCCCTCTTTCCAAATATCATTTCTCCGAGGTTGAAGTTGTTGAAGCTGTTAACAAAGGCTCCTGCCAAAGCTACAAACAGTACTATACTAAATCTAATGTGTTCTAGGGGTCTCGGCAAGACTGAAGGTCAAAGTCAGCCATGCTGACTGATGATGGAAGATGTTCACCACACCATGGTGATACAGTCAATTAACACTTGTAGCCATGACCAAGTTGTTTGCAAGGACCAGATGTTCTTGTCCCACCAACAACTACAGAGATTTAGTCTTTTCTGTGAAGTCTATTAAAACCTGCACAGTAGTACAACATGCTACCGTACCCTACATGATATTGAATGTAATGTTAAATATTGTGTTAAGAATCATAATGGTCTTTGTCAAACGTTGAGTTGAAAATATTTGCTACCTGACCGAGTCTTGCAGTGCAATGGTGCTATTAATGTACGTGTTCAGAATAATACAATGCAACACAGATTTACGAAATTCTGGCAACTATGAGTCTATAACATTTCATGCTTGTATATATGCATGTGCTGAATGGTTTAGGAGTAAAAGTAAATCATTACCATACACATTATGTAATATTTACATACCTTGTAGGGTCTGAGAAGCAAGACTCTTTGCTTTCTCTTTGGCAACAGTTCCGAGTGCAGTGGATACTTCTTTTAGCTGGTTGCCCATGCCGGTGAAGGTATTTTTAAGGTCATCTCCAATTTTCTTAATTTCGGCTAGCGAATCAGAGCCATAGACACTGAATACCAAACAGCTGACTAGTAAAAGTGCTGCCACCTTCATCTATAATATCAGAACAATAATACATTATTAGCTACCAACCAAAGCAGTACATACACATGTAGATGTAGATAATATACTACCACAGTACTATCGGCATATGGTACATACAATTTGGATAATATCCATTGTAGATAGACCATATACATGTATGTTATAATATACTGTGATAATATTGGCGGGAGGTACATAGATGTACCATATACAGGTGTATACATTGTACGAGTTTTAGAATACTCTGCCAACTCACTGCTTTGTCACAAGAAATTTTCTTGACAGTTGGTTTGTTCTACACTATGGGTTGACAACCATAGCTATCATTTCCGTTTGATCTCGTTTCTTGCTACTGAGAGTATACATACACATAGCCTATTCCAGGCTCAAATTCGAGATATACATGTACGTGTTTGCAATTACTAGTTAATATATCAATATTTAATACCAACCTTGAAATAAGACAGTAATCGCTCCCAATGTTGGATCTGTGTCAAATTGAACAGCTCAGTTCGTGCTCGACGACTTCCACGTTAGTATACTTAGAGTGGTGTCATATGAGAACGAACATATTGTTACATAATAACATCACCCCACTTCTGCATCACACATCACATGTTCATTTACTTCTTGTGCTCTACCCTTATTCAGCCATCCTCATACATAAACTCTGTAAATATCAACAATAATATAATATGCACTATGAAGGGAATATCTTTTGACGTTCGTACTCTAAACACCACCCTATTGGCTGAAACAGAATTTTATTTGAAATTGGTTTGGAAGAAGAGTATAATATAATATGTACTATGCTAATCAATACACTGCAAAAGTTCCACACCTACTGCAAATGTACAGCATACTAATTAAGAAATGTAAGCATGTGCTCACACAAACGTGCGAAGCATGTAGACCAGCTCGTTTGATATACATGTAAAATGTAAATGCAAATGAGTGGTATTCACACTCTTTAGGCCAAACATCCCATTCTGAATCTTAATTTAATGTTTATGCATTACCTGGACTTCAGTAAATCTTTTGCAAGAATTGTTTATGGTGTTCATGGAAGATGCATGAGTTGCTAGGGTACATTATATAATCTAACTTAGATACGGGCCTAAAGGTTTTGTTCAATCAACCCTTGGAAGTTCACAGTCTGGTATTCTTATTGGGAACGTCACTACATGAGTATTGTGTGATGGTAATAGGAAAAGTAATAGACATAAATGTTCATTGACATATCTCTCACTCCAAACTGCAGCCCACTGCAACACTTTTTATTACACTGTTTACTGCTAACAGTAGGGTATCAGACACTCATCCTTCACCTTCACCAAGTACAGTCTATAACTAGTACTAGGACCCAGCAGTCCAATCTTTTCTACACGGCAGTAGGGTTGACTCCTGCTAGTCTATCTAGCTATAGGAGTCAATGTCACACCAACCAGTGTGTTTACAGTGTGCCAGGTTGGACCTGCTTACTCTCTCTAACTGGTTCTGCGTCCCTCTCCCCTGTATTCTGACCGGTATATCCTTCATGTAAGACACCCACGGTGTCACCGTGTCACCTGTATACCGGTCAGGATATACCTTCTGACCTGTATGTTGTACGACTGCCCAGCCAGACACGACAGCACATTTAATTAGTTTCAGGTAGACTGCCCGTAGCATCAACTGATTATTTAATGTGAAGTATTTAGCATGAAGCCTACTTGTATCTTGATAGGTCATGTGACTGATTGTCTAAAATCTACGCTGTACAGTGATAAACCTACTATTTTCAGCAAACCATACAGCAGTTATTTTGATCACCTTACTAATTGTAGGCCTACACGTATCTACATGTTCTACACGTATCTACATGTTCTACACGTATCTACATGTTCTACATGTATCTACATGTTCTACATGTATCTACATGTTCTACACGTATCTGCATGTTCTACACGTATCTACATGTTCTACACGTATCTACATGTGTCTACATGTTCTACACGTATCTACATGTTCTACACGTATCTACATGTTCTACACGTATCTACATGCTCTACACGTATCTACATGTTCTACACGTATCTATATGTTCTACACGTATCTACATGTTCTACATGTACTTGCATTTTCTACATTTATCTACATGTTCTCCAAGAGCATCCTAAATAAATTTCCAACATGATAATTATGCTCATCTACTGATTTGGGAATAGAGCAGGTAGGCAGCATATTTTAGGTTGATCTCCAATATTGCTTTCTATCAAGCATCTACTGCCCTTCACAAACAGCCTGGCATGCACGTAATAGAGAGAGAGAGAATAGGTCTACATTACTGAATTTGTGTTCTTACATCTACTTCTATACATGCATACAGTCGAGATGTAGGAGATGAGACAGCAGAACAGCTGAAAACATTTCTCATTATATGCAGGTAGACTTGTAGAGGACTCCTTTCCTACAACTTGAATTCAAGTCTACAATACATCCTACATTTGTTCTTAATTGTGATATTTAGCAAGTTTTACATTAGATGATATTCTAAAGGTGTTTCATAACACTCCCCACATGATCCTTCACAGAGAATATACGCAAAAGATATTTGATAAAACTTGATAAGAATTCTATTTATGGTAAGAAGACGTATGCATCACTGATGCCACCATCATGAGCAGTGCGAGTGTATAATAGCATACATCTCCAACAGATAAGACTGTAAGAGAACCACCACCTGCACCTCCTATCCTCTCCTCGTCAAGTGAGTTGGAATAGTACTGACAGGAAATGGGTAACGTTGTGACGTAGTTTGAGCTGAGTATAAAAGGGTAACTGGAATAGCAGAGAGTCACTCAAGTAGTCATTACAGAGAAGGTAATGTATTCAATCATAATACATTATTTCTTTAGATTTATATTATTATTGCCACACTTTTAATATTATCACTTAAAACATTTACACGGTTCTGCTATAATTTATTGCTAAAACTTTCCATTATTATATAGTTATACGAATACTTAGCTTTTAATAATGTAGTTTATACATTTATGTGCATGATTCTGTTACAATAGTCTTCCGAAGTTTTGCAACACAAATGTTGCATGAGTCCATTTTTACTTGAGATATAAATACAAAGTGTCTATTTTCTTCACACACACACATGGGAATACATGTAGTTCATTTAATGTTATGTTAAATATTTTATAGGCTAACACCTGAATAGTAACAATGAAGGTCGCTGCAGTTATCCTGGCTTTGGCCCTTATCGGAGCATGTGCTGCCGAGACAGCAGAACCCTGCACTAGCAACTCATTCGTCTGCTTCGTATGTATTTATATCATATACTCTTGCTGCTACTAAAATACAGTAGTGTATACATTTGTGTACACTTATGCATTAGATGCATTTCATCTGTCATTTTTATGTCTTAGAATTCAGGGAGATTTCACATTTTCATAGGCTGCGCAATTTGTAAAAAGTGGGGATGTAGTAGTGCAATAGTGATAGTGCATGCATTAACCAATTAGATTAAGAGGTTTTCATGTAGACAAAGTGTTTAGTTTGGCAAAAGTAAGGTACCCATATCAAAGTTGACAGAGTCTCCTGCAGAACAGGGCTGGCCAGACAAGCAGTAAAACAACTTGTTACCATGGCAACAAGTCGAAACTAACTCTGTACTTGTAGTTCAAGGATCTTGGTGCACAGATCACCCACCACGCTAAGAAACTTGGAGGTCAACTCGCCGAGGTTGGCACAGCAGTTCTTAAACAAGCAGTTGATCATGGAAAGAGTCTTCTAACATCTGGTGCACAGGGTAAGAATCTCAATCTTCTCTTGCGCTGGTTACATGTTTAGTGTTTATATAGTAAACATGGAATTAAAGTCACAGTGAGGCATGTAGATTACTTCCTATTCGCACGATTGGAGAGTACAAGTACAAATGAGTTATAAGTTTTTATTTTACTCTTAGCTGTTGCTGGCACCGTCTTGGACCATCTGAACAACGAAGGACTCGTAGGAAAGAGAGATCTTGCTTTCTTCGACAAGGTCAAGTCACACATCCAGAACGGTGCTGAGCTTCTCAAGCAGGTAAATTATTTATAAAGATTTACCTACTTATCTGAATACTGTGAAGTAAATAGATGCACGTGTATGTGTTGTAAGAGAGAGTACAAATACAGTGATCTCACCGTTGTGGTTCTTGTCAATAGGCCAAGGATGGACTCCACAAAGCTTTCAAGGCCGCCGTTACCAAGCTCACAGGCAAACTCGCTGACATGGCCTCCCTGAAGAAGATTGATGAAAATGCTGACAAAGAAATTGATGATGCTGTTGGTAAGGAAATGTTTTTATTTTTCTTGAATCTTCTGCTTCAAAGATATTTAAATTAATTTATTTTTGATTCAGTATTAATAGTAAGAGATTATGTTGGTAGAAAACTCTGTGCTGTGATCCCTCACAGAATAATGCATAGTTATATATCTTGTGTTACAGAGGAGTTCAACAAGGAAGGTCACAAGGGATTCTTCTCCATGGCCAAGGCTGTAGCTGGCAAGATCAGAGACATCTTTGCTGAGGGTATGTCTAAGCTGAGAGAGAGATTCGGCAAGAAGGTAGAAGAGAGAGCTATCTTTGGATTCGACTCCATCACAGATGCGTGGAACAAAGCTAAAGAGCACCTTAGCGGACTCGCCGGCAACGTCGCTGATGCTTTCAAGCCCCATTTGGATGCCCTCAAGAGTGTAAGTTGTCAAACAGATTTGATCAAACTCTCTTCCATATACTGTATAATGGATACTAATGGTTGTTGAACTGGAATAATACTTTATGGCAGCATATACTCCCAGATAGTGTATGTACATGTTGTATTTTGTTATCAACTGATTTAGGGAGTCGCTAACCTCGCTGCCAAGGCCAAGGAGCACGGTGGAAAACTTGTTGCTGCTGCCACAGATTCCTTCAATGACCTCAAGACCAAACTCTCCGGACATCTTGACACCCTTAAGGGACACGTTGGAACTCTTGGAACACACGCAGTCAACACTGTAGGAGCACTCAAGGACGCCATTTCCAGCATTGCTGGTATGTACATGTATCTTAAACTTCACAAGTTTAGTAAATTTGATGAGCACACTGAAATGCCATTTGGTCTTGTCTCATTTTATCAATGTTTAGAATCCCGCAGAGACCTTTTACTTGTCTATCATGCACAATGTCAAAGCACCGCAAGCTTCCCTGATTTACAGGCGTCTTGTTGAGTTACATTACTCTACTATTAATAGTATATAAAAACATGTACATAACAATTTCAGCTCAAGCTGTCAGCAACGCCGCAGGCACTCTGGGAGATCTTGTCAGCACTGGAACCGACGCTGCTGGAGTTGTTGCTGGACACGTCTCTGACGCTGTTTCTGGCGCCGTCTCTAACTAAATAAAGCAATACTTGTATTTTCTATCTTACCAACATCAAGATCTGAATAAACATTTACTACGCAACTAAAACTATGTTGGTATTAAATAGCTCATAAATATACATGTATCTACATGTAAATACACATGTATCTACATGTACATGCACATGTATCTACATGTACATACATTGCAGAGATACATTGTATTCATCAACAGGATACCTTCAAAATTATTGCTACAGTATTGTCAGGCAACATTATACGTGAACATGTACTTATGAAAATTTACCAGTATCTTAGCTTTAAATTTCGAGCCATCACCTGTTTTTAAGTTTGATGCCAGAAACATTGAGATAGCGGTTAATGAGAAGTAATCAACAAATTGCTATAACCAAACCCTTTCAATTAATCTGTTATAAGGCAATGTTAGTCCGTTTGTTTACTTGACCCAGTTGATCTATCACTATGAACCTTGTTGGGTTGTTTCTATAATATTATGCCCAGAAAAATGTGGTTTGACAAAAATTGTGTCTTTAGTTTGAAGCTCATTTTCAGACATCGTGCACACAGAGTTCTCAGATTTCAAGGGCTCCTGGCAGTACAGGCAACAAAAGAGAGATAGGGCAACAATTCTCAATTTAGGCTTTATGTCTAATCTGTCTAATCTGAAAATTTTAAACCTTTGCTTTTCTCCCTGTACTGCTAGGAGCCCTCCAAATCTGAGAACTCTATGCGCACGATGTCTGAAAATGAGCGCCTGGGTCACATATTCAAAATTATTAGGCCAAAGTCTAGATCTTCAGCAGAACTCAACACAATACACTGCATAGTCCCAAGTCATAGTTTACTTCTTGGTAAAAAGTTGATTTTGGGTCATTACAATGTTCTTTTGGCATGGACTCCAAGTACATGACCTGAAATGATGTCTGAGATGCTATCAGTGTTGCAGAGAGAAAAATATGACTGCCCTGTGTCCCTTTTGGCTCTGCCTCTTTCCTCTACCTCTACAAGTCGCCAATGCATTCCATGGAAAGTGCTACGACAATTTACACACATGACTGTGTACTATTTATTAGTAATCCAAGCTTTAATGTAACACCCTTTCTTGCCATCAGTGTGGACTGGACTACTTAATGCTGTATATCTTGCATATCAATACATTGAAGAGTGTAAACTTTTGGTCACTATCTACACTGTATAAAGAGCGAATCGGATTCAGGGAGTGAAAGAATTCAGATATTCTCGCCATACTATACATTTTATTGGAAACAGGCTTACTCCAACAATCTGCATAGTACATCATGCACATTTTTAAGAGAAACAAATTACATCTTAACAAAATAAATTATAATAATTATAAATAGGTAAACCGTTGTGGCATTAGACAGCCATATGCAATAACGGGAGGATAAATCCTTACATAGCACCTCTCTATATCTAATAATAGCATATCCGTGAAGCGAGAGCACAGCATGTTCAATTCTACATGTATTTGGTAATGTTGGTGCTGTAAAGAGCAAAAGTTCATAGACAACCTGTGGAACAAAGGTACATTGGTCATGTCTTACAGTATAATTTATCACAATATTCGGTTTTTATTACTTAAAAGCTATTATTTAAATTAATTATACACTTTAAAAAAAATTTAAAATAAACATAGTAATGGTTTCAATGCTGGAATAAGTGGTATTAAATAATATTCAGGTATGCAGTTTATATTAAACACTATGAAGATGTGATGAGAGAATCTCTCTGATTTTACCCAACATACTAGATTGCTCAGAAATGGCAGGAGCAACCTTTACATGGATCCTGTACGCTAGTACGAGCCATTTACTGTGCTTAAGACAGGAAATTGTTATGCAGCCTCAACCCAGGTTACTTGTAAGTTTTTTAAAATAGCTGTCACTTGGAAGTTTGTGGGCGCTTTTGACCTGAACATACCGATTGAATGCCTCTTTCGTTGCACCATTCCCATTCTTGTCAACATCTGAAACTCAAAAGTTCCAATTTTGTTGGTAACAAAAACAGGTTTTTTCATGAATAAGAGTTGTAGTGGAACACTGCAATAGCCCAATTACAACTTTGTCTGCCTTTTTAAATGCGGGTTGTGCCACACTAAAGTGTAATTCGATGACAAAGACTATAATTTCAAACAAAAGAAATCTGAGTAGATGTATGAGAATAGCATGATATGATAATAGCATGGTATGAGAATAGCATGGTATCAAAGTTCATAGAATTAATAAGTTGTTTCACGGCTTTATACACCAATAGGATCGCGCGAAATTTGACCTAATAAGTGGCCTAGTTCAAAGTAGTTGAGCGGCAACGCAAAATTACCGATAAAACAATGGAGTCTTCTCAAGATTGGCGAAAAAATTGCCCTGAGATTGGCTAAAAGTACCTGTAATGCTAGCCCATTATTTTCAGAATACATGATGTTTATACCAATAGCATCAATAGAAGATGCAAGCATTTAGAGGAGCACAAATATAGGAAAAAGGCCCAAAAAGTTCGAGCCATCCTACTGATCACGCGGTCTGAACTATTTATGCCTCATGTAAACCAAAGATGGTAAAAGTACGCTCTTTGTGCAGACTGTCAACTACTACTGCCGACCTATATTTCTATAGCCTAGGCGTATGGTTACAGGCTGGGCGCTCGTTAAAGGGCAACGGTTTGCCAATTTTAGTGAGAGAACCACGGCAAATGACTATGCGCATCGTTTGCTGGATAAACTTGGTATATAGAAACTTTGATGGTATGATAACAGCATGGTATGATAATAGCGTGGTATGAGAATAGCATGGTATGAGAATAGCATGGTATGAGGATAGCATGGTATGAGAATAGCATGGTATGAGGATAGCATGGTATGGGAATAGCATGGTATGAGAATAGCATGGTATGATAATAGCATGGTACGATAATAGCATGGTATGATAATAGCATGGTATGATAATAGCATGGTATGATGATAGCATGGTATGATAATAGCGTGGTATGAGAACAGCATGGTATGAGAATAGCATGGTATGATAACAACATGGTATGAGAATAGCATGGTATGAGTATAGCATGGTATGAGTATAGCAAGGTATGAGTATAGCATGGTATGAGTATAGCAAGGTATGAGAATAGCATGTTGTTCGCATACCTAGCTGCTCCAATCTCAAACAAGGATCTAAAGAGAAGTATTTTGCCGTTAGTAGCACCAGTATAAAACTATACGTATAGTTTATTATTCATACTTTAATAAAGAGTGATATATTGCATAGCCTACTTGCGTGTTATAGCCTGGTAATTGTTATAAGACATGTAAATGTAAGTGTCACTGTGATTTAATATTTTGATGAAGTGCTTTGGTTTTTGGAGTCATATTTTGTAGTAAATTATGGCACTATTTTGGGTTGGTTATTCAGAAAATACTCGTGGAATATGCTAGATTAACATGTTTCCTGTTGCGACAGACCAAAGTGTGTAGCTAAGCAAATTAATTATTCTCACTAAAACTCACTCAAAGAAATCTAAAATTAAGGAGTTGTCCTTTTTCTGACCATTTGCTATGACTACGAATCAATCATACCATTTTAATTGTAATTGCTTAATAAATATTTATTCAGATCTTGATGTTGATAAGATAGAAAATACAAGTATTGTTTAATTTAGTTGGAGACGGTGCCAGAAACAGCATCAGAGACGTGTCCAGCAGCAACTCCGGCAGCATCTGTTCCAGTGCTGACAATATCTCCCAGGGTGCCTGCGGCGTTGCTGACAGCTTGGGCTGTAATTTTCATAATATTTATATTACTTAATTGCATGTATATATTATGTGTATTACAAGAGACGTGAAAGGCCAAATAGCTATTCAAGTGATCTAAACAGCTCGGGTGCTGCAGCCTCATGTGCATATACTTATACTTGTATAAACATCCTGACAACAATTGATCAAGCGGGAACCTGATGAGAAACTATCAGGTATATTAAAATTTTGATTGAACTTATTAAATCCTTTAAGTTTAAGAAACATACCAGCAATGCTGGAAATGGCGTCCTTGAGTGCTCCTACAGTGTTGACTGCGTGTGTTCCAAGAGTTCCAACGTGTCCCTTCAGGGTGTCAAGATGTCCGGAAAGTTTGGTCTTGAGGTCATTGAAGGAATCTGTGGCAGCAGCAACAAGTTTTCCACCGTGCTCCTTGGCCTTGGCAGCAAGGCTAGCGACTCCCTAAAATTATTTGATAACAAATAATTGCACTATCTGGGAGTATATGCTGCCATAAAGTATTATTGCAGTTCAATAGCCATTGGTATCCATTATACAGTATGCTATGAAAGAGAGTTTAATCTCGTCCACTTTACTACTTACACTCTTGAGGGCATCCAAATGGGGCTTGAAGGCATCAGTGACGGTGCCAGCGAGTCCGCTAAGGTGCTCTTTAGCTTTGTTCCATGCATCTGTGATGGAGTCAAATCCAAAGATAGCTCTCTCTTCTACCTTCTTGCCGAATCGCTCTCTCAGTTTAGACATACCTTCAGCGAAGATGTCTTTGATCTTGCCAGCTACAGCCTTGGCCATGGAGAAAAATCTCTTGTGACCTTCCTTGTTGAACTCCTCTGCAATACAAGATAATATATGCAGTATTCCGTGAGGGATCACAACACAGAGCTTTCTGCCAACCAACATAATCTCTTACTATTTACATTAAATCAAAAATTGATTATTTGAAATATCTTTGGAGCTAAAAATTCATAAAGTAAAACATTCCCTTACCAACAGCATCATCAATTTCTTTGTCAGCGTTTTCATCAATCTTCTTCAGGGAGGCCATGTCAGCGAGCTTGCCCGTGAGCTTGGTGATGGCAGCCTTGAAAGCTTTGTGGAGTCCATCCTTGGCCTATTGAACGGAATCCACAACAGTGAGTTCATTATATTTGTACTCTTTCTCACAACATATACACATGTCTATGCATTCATTTACTTTAACAGTATTCAGATAAGTAGGTAAATCTTTATACATAATTTACCTGCTTGAGAAGCTCAGCTCCATTCTGGATGTGTGACTTGACCTTGTCGAAGAAAGCAAGGTCTCTCTTTCCTACGAGTCCTTCATTGTTCAGATGGTCCAAGACGGTGCCAGCAACAGCTAAAAGTAAAATATAAACCTATAACTCACTTGTACTTATACTCTCCAATCAAGCAAATAGGAAGATATCTATAATATGCCTCACTGTGACTTTACCTCCCAGTTTACTATATAATACTAAACACATAAACAGTGTAAATCAAGAATAAGATTCTTACCCTGTGCACCAGATGTTAGAAGACTCTTTCCATGATCAACTGCTTGTTTAAGAACTGCTGTGCCAACGTCGGCGAGTTGACCTCCAAGTTTCTTAGCGTGGTGGGTGATCTGTGCACCAAGATCCTTGAACTACAAGTACAGAGTTAGTTTAGTCTTGTTGCTATGGTAACAAGTTGTTTTACTGCTTGTCTGGCCAGCCCTGTTCTACAGGAGACTCTCTCAACTTAGATATGGGTACATTACTTCTGTCAAATTCAACAGCTTGTCTACATGAAACCTCCTAATCTAATTGGTTATTGCATGCACTATCACTATTGCACTATTACTTCCCAACCTTTTAAAAATTGCATAGCCTATCAAAGTGCAAAATCTCCCACAATTCCAGGAGAAAAACAAGACAGATGAAATACTGTACATCCAATGTTAGTACATACACCACCACATAGTACCAGTAAGAGTTAATGATATAAATACATACGAAGCAGACAAACTTGCTGCCAGTGCAGGGTTCTGCTGTCTCGGCAGCGCATGCTCCGATAAGGGCCAAAGCCAGGATAACTGCAGCGACCTTCATTGTTACTATTCAGGTGTTAGCCTACGAAGTATTTAACATAGCATTAAATGAACTACCTGTATTCTGTGTGAGTAAAGAAAATAGACACTTTGCATTTATATCTCAAGTAAAAATGGACTCATGCAACACTTGTGATTGCAAAACTTTGGAAGATTATTGTAGTAGAATCATGCACATAAAACATATAAAAATTAAAAGCAAAATATTCGTATAACTATATAACAATGCAGAGTTTTTGCAAGAAATTATCACAGAATCATGCAAATGTTATAAACTACATTTATTATTAACCGTGTAGCAATAATAATAATAATATAACTAGATATATATATATAATTGAATACATTACCTTCTCTGTAATGACTACTTGAGTGACTGTCTGCTATTCCAGTCACCCTTTTATACTCAGCGCAAACTACGTCAAAGCGTCACCCATTTCCTGTCAGTACTATTCTATTTCACATGATGAGCGTAGGATGGAAGGTGCAGGTGGTGGTTCTCTTACAGCTTTATCTGATAACGCTTCTACTGCTAGTATATGCGATACATTTACTCCCTTTACACCATGTGACCCACAGACCTCCTGCAATAAGACTATTCACAATACTCAGGAAATGTGCAACTTGCTAAATTACATTGTAGTTACCAACCGGCATGCCTTGACACGTGCTGGAAGATTGCCGTAAAAGAGTGTTAGGTTGTATTGTCTGTCGTGTTACTGCAGATGGACAGTATACGGGTCTGTATGATGTGAAAAGTGATCAACCATGGAGGTGCCAGATAACCCGTATGGTGAGCTGTCTGGCAGAGCCTGCCGATGCTGACGTTAAACTGATACCATTTACATTTACATAAAAGGAAATGAAATGTAGCCTAGTAGTTTGACCTGCTATATAGAGAGTGGATAGACAATATAAATCAAACAACAGAAGTAAATAATTATATAACATAACATTGAAGTTGCATGCACACTGTACATACACATAGGTGTTGCCAAACAAATGCTGACGCTGTCATCAATATAGCATCACACACTATTAAGGAGTCAGATTAGCAACACTTTCTCACTAGTACTTATTATACATGTTTTATACAAACCACATTGCACAGTTGGGTATAAACGTACGACAGAATGCTTTAGTGCAGGGGTACCCAAATGGAGGCCTACGGGCCTGATCAGGCCCCCTAGCTAATTTCGTTAGGCCCGCCATTTTTTGTGTAAAATTTCATACTAATTTCGATAAGTTTGTTTAGCAGAGGGTGTGTAAGTCCTTCGTTCGCCAATACTTTATTGTAAGGCAAGACCGTGTTCACCTGTCACACTAACTACCTCTCTTGTACAATTGACTATGTTGAAGATCAAATCTACTTGTAATAAATTAATGTTTGAAAAGTGTAAATCTGATGCCGACAATCATGTCACATTTGATTACATTTTTTTATGCATTTTTAGGCTACACACTGAAACACGCGTAAACACACATAATTATATCTTTGTACTAATACCTGGCCCCAAGTTTGTGACCCAGTCTCCTGTTTGACCCCCTACCAAAAGTAATTGTGGATTCTAATCCTCGGCCATGGGACTCTCAAGTATTATACATGGACTAGTGACTTATACTTGCCTGTAGATACTTTTCTGCATTTTTCCTGTAATGTGAATACCCTAGTGTTTATTGTATAGGCAGTTACATGCAATTCTATTACTTTGATAAAAGACTGACCTCTGGTTGACCCTTGTAACATTATCAATATATTTTGATTATTTGTAAAGCTGACTGTTGGTCGCTCTTTTGCTAGAAGTGAAAACTACCGGAAGCAGATTTTGTATATAAGTAGCAACATTTCTTTATGTAAATCAGTTGTCTGCTGAAGCTTGATAAAGTCACATCTATATTCTATATAAAAAATTTGTGTTATCTCGAAACTAGTATATTTTTATCCAAGGTTCCTCGGGACTAACCGCCAGAGTGCTAGGATATACTAGGCATAACACATGTTGGATATTTATATACATGAACATGTAAATGCTAGGAAAACTCGGACCTATGGGTCATCACTCAAGCACAGCATTCTAGTCAGAACACTAGGTTACCTCACACTCAGTACATGTAATAAAGGTGAGATCAATAGACCACTCTTAATTCTCTCCTGTGCTCCTACCTCGGACACGCACCTCAAAAACTATCAACCTTAGCTAAGGTAATGAGACACAGTAGATACCGTTGAACCCTGGGCCCATCTATACCTTTACAAGCATCCAGTATTGTATGCTCGGTGGATGGACAATAATTATATAGGTCTGTAAGACATAACAAGTGACCAGGTATGGAGAGGTCAATGACTTTTTCTAGCAAACTACTGTGATGTGTCCCACAGAAAATTATTGGTTCTCAAGCTATACTGATGCCAGTTCTGGAAATATCTGGGAGAAACGAACAGAGGTTTAAAAGCTGTACAAGATGGATTTTAATTATAATATAATATTACATGTATTACATGTGTCTGCCTCAGACGTGGTGAAGTGTTCCAAGCTATGTATGTATGTGAATGTTGTATGAGTAAATGCATTTATGTAGTATATACATGTATAACTAACCCTAAGCTATTGTTTGGTTGGCATTAAGAAAGAACATTGTTATCTCCAGAAGGTGCATGTAGTGTTAATACTCAAACCTAGGCTAATTGATAATGTGTTATATAGTGCCTTCACGACATAAACTTCAGGCACAGGTCACCTTGCTAAAGCATCTCCCGGCGCACTTCCATCACAGAGTCAAGAACACAACTGCCTGGGCCGAAAGCAAAATCCTCATTTTCGTGCAAAAAACTCTGGTGTGCCTTGCAAAATCCCAGGTCAACTGCCCTTTGGACCTAGGCCGGACAGCTATCCTTGGATTTTTATTTGCAACCCAGATCAGTCCAAGAGGTTGCTAAGACACCAATACTAACATAGAAAGAGTACATTCAAAAAGTATGGCCCCTAGCACAAAAGTATGCAACCAACAGAAATAACATGGCTGTAAGTAGAGGTGTATGGTACATGTACAAGGCTAGGACGAGTGTGTGTATAGTGTTAACAACGTACACCTATCATAGCTGTAATACAGAGGTGATAAAGCAGATATCAAATATGAAATGTATACGCAACACCTGTTACTTGAAAGCAATTGATATTGACACACAAAGATTCAAGTTTTGAGGTGGGTACACTTTGTATATTGACATGCACTAACACTACACTGCAGTTACATTAGCACAGTAGAACTCTCATATGAATAAGCAATAATTATTAGTTACTAATATCATATCAGAAGCTCCCAAGAAAATGATGAAATTTGGCTCTCAGTTAGTAGAGGACAACTACTAGTAACATAAATATTATTTCTATTAGTATTCTGTTATACTTTCAAGTTCTTATCTAATATACAATGTATAAGTTAGCTGACTTATTAGACCAACTATTAAATGCACTGTACAGGTATATGCAACAAAAAAATATTTTTAAGCTTCGGGTTACACCCGATTTCTCTTTCTTTAAATTGTTACCAATGTACATGAGTGTATACAGACGCACTATCATTATATTACAGCAATTGTTACCAATATACATAAATGTATACAGGCGCACTATCGTTATATTACAGCAATTGTTACAAAAATGAAATGAAATATTTACTTACATTATACACATGTGCGTACAAGTAGCATCGTTAGACTTTGTGGAATGCGTGTTGTTTGTTAGAAAATAGAACAGAAATGTATATTATTTGTGGAGATAACTTCAGGCTTAGATAAACTCAACTGTTATGACTTAGAGTACATGTAATAGTTGTACATGTGATACTATTTCCTAATGCATGTAGTAAGTATTATTGCACTGTTCTGGGCTAATTATTCAAGAGATTCCTATGGAATGTGCCAAATTAACTTGTTCCCTGAAATCACTGACCAAAGTACGTAGCTAAGCAAATTAATTATTCCCACTAAAACTTACTCGAAGAAATCTAAAATTTAGGAGTTGTCCTTTCTCTGATCATTTGCTATGACTACGAATCAATCATACCATTTTAATTGCAATTGCTTAATAAATATTTATTCAGATCTTGATGTTGGTAAGATAGAAAATACAAGTATTGTTTAATTTAGTTGGAGACGGTGCCAGAAACAGCGTCAGAGACGTGTCCAGCAGCAACTCCAGCAGCGTCTGTTCCAGTGCTGACAATATCTCCCAGAGTGCCTGCGGCGTTGCTGACAGCTTGGGCTGTAATTTTCATATATTTACATGTAATTGCATGTATATAATATATGCTGGATTACAAGAGACCAAATAGCTATTCAAGTGATGTAAACAGCTCTGTTGCTGCAGCCTCATGTGTATATACTTGTACTTGTATAAACATTCTGACAACAATTGATCAACTGGGAGCTTGTTGAGAGTGTTGAGAAACTACCGGGTAGATTTTGATTAAATTTATTAAATTCTTCAAGTTTAAGAAACATACCGGCAATGCTGGAAATAGCGTCCTTGAGTGCTGCTACGGTGTTGACTGCGTGTGTTCCAAGAGTTCCAACGTGTCCCTTCAGGGTGTCAAGATGTCCGGAGAGTTTGGTCTTGAGGTCATTGAAGGAATCTGTGGCAGCAGCAACAAGGTTTCCACCGTGCTCCTTGGCCTTGGCAGCGAGGTTAGCGACCCCCTATAACCGGTTGATAATAAATACTTACACTATCTGGGAGTATATGCTGCCATAAAATATTATTGCAGTTCAACAACCATTGGTATCTATTACACTGTACTGCATATGGTGGAAGAGAGCTTAACTAAGCCTGTTTTGCTACTTACACTCTTGAGAGCATCCAAATGGGGCTTGAAGGCATCAGCGACATTGCCGGCGAGTCCGCTAAGGTGCTCTTTAGCTTTGTTCCATGCATCTGTGATGGAGTCGAATCCAAAGATGGCTCTCTCTTCTACCTTCTTGCCGAATCTCTCTCTCAGCTTAGACATACCCTCAGCAAAGATGTCTTTGATCTTGCCAGCTACAGCCTTGGCCATGGAGAAGAATCCCTTGTGACCTTCCTTGTTGAACTCCTCTGCAATACAAGATAATATATGCATTTTTCTGTGAGGGATTACAGCACAGAGTTTTCTACCAACCAACATAATTTCTTACTATTTATACTGAATCAAAAATTGACTAATTTAAATATCTTTGGAGCTGAAAATTCATATAATAAAACATTCCCTTACCAACAGCATCATCAATTTCTTTGTCGGCGTTTTCATCAATTTTCTTCAGGGAGGCCATGTCAGCGAGCTTGCCAGTGAGCTTGGTAACGGCGGCCTTGAAAGCTTTGTGGAGTCCATCCTTGGCCTATTGAAAGGAATCCACAACAGTGAGATCATTGTATTTGTACACTTTCTTACAACATGTACACATGTCCATGCATGTGTATTTACTTTCACAGTATTCAGATAAGTAGGTAAATCTTCATACATAATTTACCTGCTTGAGAAGCTCAGCACCGTTCTGGATGTGTGACTTGACCTTGTCGAAGAAAGCAACGTCTCTCTTTCCTACGAGTCCTTCATTGTTCAGATGGTCCAATACGGTGCCAGCAACAGCTAAGAGTAAAATAAAAACCTATTAATAACTCACTAGTACTTATACTCTCCAACCGTGTGAATAGGAAGAAATCTACATGCCTTACTGTGACTTTAACACCAAGTTTACTATATAAACACTAAACACGTAACCAGCGCAAGAGAAGATTGAGATGCTTACCCTGTGCACCAGATGTTAGAAGACTCTTTCCATGATCAACTGCTTGTTTAAGAACTGCTGTGCCAACCTCGGCGAGTTGACCTCCAAGTTTCTTAGCGTGGTGGGTGATCTGTTTACCAAGATCCTTGAACTACAAGTACAGAGTTAGTTTAGTCTTGTTGCTATGGTAACAAATTGTTTCATTGACTCTACATGTGTGTCTGGGTAGCCCTGTTGTGCTGCTCAGCTTCAATATTGGTACCTTACTTCTGTCAAACTAAACACCTTGTTTAAATGTTGAATAGCTCTAAATCTAATTGGTTAATTCATACACTATCACTATTACACTATTACTGCTCTACCTTTTACAAATGGTCAAAATGTGAAATCTCCCTGAATGCATGTACCGTTACATAGTAGAAGTAAGAGTATATGATATAAATACTTACGAAGCAGACGAATGAGTTGCTAGTGCAGGGTTCTGCTGTCTCGGCAGCACATGCTCCAATAAGGGCCAAAGCCAGGATAACTGCAGCGACCTTCATTATTACTATTCAGATGTTAGCCTATAAAATAATTAACTTAACATTAAATAATACGTTCCGCATCTGTGGTGAAAATATAATATGTTGCACTTACACGTATATCTCCAGTAGCAGTTTACTCACCCAACATTTACGTTGCAAAACTTTGGAAGACTATTGTAGCAGAATAATTCACTACATGCACTACATAAACTTCATTATTAAAAGCAAAGTATTCATATTATTGCAAAGTTTTATCAATAACAGGGTCATGCAATTGCTATAAGCTATAATATTAACAGTATAGCAATAATAATATAACTAGAGATATATTATAATTGAATACATTACCTTCTCTATAATGACTACTTGAGTGACTCTCTACTATTCCCGTTACCCTTTTATACACAGCTCAAACTACGTCACAACGTTACCCATTTCCTGTCAGTACTATTCTATTTCACATGATGAGTGTAGGATGGAAGGTGCAGGTGGTGGTTCTCTTACAGCCTTATCTGATAACGCTTCTACTGCTAGCACATGCGATACATCTACTCCTTTTGCACCATGTGACCTCCTGGAATATACCTATTCACCATAAGAAATGCAGGGCTTGCTAAATTTGTGACAAACTGATAGCCCTGACACTTGCTGAAACTTTGTGTGCCGGCCATATTGTGTGCTGGAACATTGTTATAAAAGAGTTGTCTTGTCTGCCATGTCACTGCAGATGGAAAACATGATGTATGAAAGTGCCAAATAAAACATGACCTGTCTGACAGAACCTACTGATGCTGACGTTAAACTGATGCCATCTACATGTACCTAAAATGAAATGAAATGTAGCCTAGTAGTTTGACCTGCTATATAGAAAATGGAAAGATAATATAAATCAAACAACAGTAGTAAATACATAACATAACATAGCATTTATTAATATCCAGTTGCATGTACACTGTACATACACATAGGTGTTGGCAAGCAAGCTCTGACGCTGTCATCAATAAAGAATCACACATTTAATAAGCAACACTTTCTCACTAGTATGTATTGTACATGCTTTATACAAACTACATTGTAAGTTGTATGTAAATGTACAACAGAAGACTGTAGTGAATGCTTGCCCTCGGCAATCGGGCTCCATGTATCATATATAGATTACATTTATAGTAATTAGGTTGAGCGCCCATAAATGACTTATACATGCATGTAGATACTTTTGTGTATTTTTCCTATAATGTGGATACCCTATACTGATTGTATTGACAATTGCATGCAATTCTATGACTTTGATAAAAGGCCGAACCCTGGGTGGCCTTCGTGCCTTTATTGATATGTTTCGATTATTTGTAAGACCGACTGTTGTTCATCCTTTTGTCGGAAGTTACCAGAAGCAGATTTTTTATATAAGTAGCAATATTCTCGTATGCAAATCAGTTGTTTGCCGAAGCTCAATAAAGTCACATCTATATTCTATATAAAGAACTTGTGTTATCTCTGAACTAGTAGACTCTTAACTGTTAACTCTACTGTTAGTCCCTCGCGACTAACAGCCAGAATGCTAAGATAGACTAGGTACATACACGTTGACTACATACACGCTATGACAACTCGGACCTATGGGTCAGCACTCACTGACATCATTCCAGTCAGCACACTAAGTCATGTAATAAAGAGGAGATCAAGAGACCACTCTTGATTCTCTCCAGTGCTCGTACCTCGGACACGCTCACTCAAACACGTTACAATACTGTAATGGATTTGTGTTAGGTTTACGCACGAGTGCCAATATAGCACGGGTGCGGGGAGTGCTTGGTAGCGGTAGTGGTAAATTTCCACACATTACATAAATAATGAACAGTTAAGTAAGCTCTTGTGATTATTGGAGAGGACGTAGGTCGATGCTTAGACTCATTGAAGAGCCAAGGGTCGACGTAGGTCCTATAGTTTATACTCCAAAGGAGTGTAGAAAGTACCTGTGTTGATCTAGGGACGTAGACCCGATGCTAGATCCATTGAAGAATCCGGGATCGGCTAAGGTCCAATGATGTAGAACTCACAACGAGTGTAGAAAGAGTACTTAACGAGTATGAGGACGAGCTCGGGCGCTGAGGTCTAAAAGACCAGGGCTGGAGCTGCCTGCCTGCAAGGGTAAGACTCTGTAGGTTGAGTTAGGAGATGTTGCTTTATTAGAGCGCAATCAACAACTGACTTGTTACAGCAAAATGTGTGAGCTTGTATACATAACAAACTTCCGGCGAAAAGGCCGATATGGTATCGGGCGGTACGATAAGTTATCGTACCGGAAATTTTTCATAACAACATGGCGGAAAAATGCCCGAGGTTCAACCTTGCACAAAAAGTGCTTATAATAAGGTAAAATGGATAATATGTAATTATGACCATATTCTATGACATCGGCCTCACATGTATGCAGGTAAAAAGACTTGGACAATAATCAAGCAAGGAAATAATTGTATAATAGTAGTAGAATTGACTACACAACAATGCAAGGACCTGATTGGTTGATAATTATACAATGCACATTAGGCAAGCAGTAGTTGATAACAATATAGTATGATAAGCATGTATGGACTAATGCATAATGTAAGATATATAATATACAATTTCTTGAGCACTTTACCTGGGAGATACACTGAACTGGTGGCATTACGCAATTCTCGCTGTCTCTGGCAGCTTGAGAACTTTGGTTCAGTGGATTTCACACCTTTTAAATATGCTTTGCTGTAAATATACAGTATTGCTAAGGTGTTCTCCCAGGCATATCTCTGAGCTACACTGATGAGGTGTTAAACACCGAAACAGTACACTGTATGCAGATTGAGTAATATACAATGTATATACATATAGCAGTAGCACAAGATAATAATTATAGTCCATGCGGCTGCAGGCTATGCCGATTCACTACAATACTACTATTGGTGTAGTTCTGAACATGTAGACCATGTTGTGATAAACACATTAAATAAATACCAGTGGTTTTACTTCCTATTTAAAACAGAATTGTTGTCGATATGAAAGTTATGAATTACTCAGTTATAGGTTAGTATGTACATTGTATATTATGTACATGTATATGGGGTAGAGTTATACCTGTCTTACAGCTAATAAATTAGTAGTGTCTGGCAGAAAAGTAGAAGTTCTCAAGCAGTGATGCTTGAATGTGGTAGATGGACACCCATACTGACACTAGAAATGTGATGCGTTTCACTTGGGAAGCAGCAGCTTTGAAAGTCAATGCCCGAAATGTTAAACCAGTGACTAAATATTTAGTGAAGAATTTTCCCCAAACTGTCCCCATATCAACCATAGCCAAGGTAATGAGACACAGTAGATGCTGTAGAACCCTGGGCCCATCTATACCTTTACTAACATACAGTATTGTGCGTTCAGTGAATGGCCAATATACAGGTCTGTAAGACATAACAAATGACCAGGTATGGAGAAGTCAATGTCTTTTTCTAGCAAATTATTGTGAGATGTCTAACAAAAAGTTATTGGTTCTCGAGCTAAACCTATGCCAGTTCTGGGAATATCTGGGAGAATCAAACAGAGGCTTAAAAGCTGTACAAGATGGATTTTAATTATAATATAATATTACATGTATTACATCTGTCTGCTTCAGACGTGGTGAAGTGTTCCAAGCTATGTATGTATGTGAATGTTGTATGAGTAAATGCATTAATGTAGTATATACATGTATAACTAACCCTAAGCTATGAATTGGTTGGCATTAAGAAAGAACATTGTTATCTCCAAAAGGTGCATGTATTGTTAATACTCAAACCTAGGCTAATTGATAATGTGTTGGATAGTGCCTTCACGACATAAACTTCAGGCACAGGTCACCTTGCTAAAACATCTCCCGGCCCACTTCCATTACAGAGTCAAGAACACAACTGCCTGAGCCCAAAGCAAAATCCCCATTTTCGTTCAGCAAGCCCCCATGCGCCAATGAGCTAGGGATGGTTTTCTCTGACCTAGCAAAATCCCAGGTGAACTGCCCTTTGGGCCTAGACCAGACGGCCATCCTTGGACTTTCATTTGCTACCCAGATTGGTCCACGAGGCTGCAAAGACACTAATACTAACACAGAAAGAATCAGAGTACAAGAGGAAACAGTCACATTTAAAGTATGGCCAAAACCCTTTGCTCAGAGATATACAATAACCAGAAATAACATGGCTGTAAGTAGAGGTGTATGCATCATGGTACATGTACAAGGCTAGAACGAGTGTGTGTATAGTGTTAACAACGTACACCTATCATAGCTATAATACAGAGGTGATAAAGCAGATATCAAATATGAAATGTATACACAACACCTTTAACTTTAAAGTAATTGATATCGACACACAAAGACTCAAGTTTTGAGGCAGGTACACTTTAATTGTATATTCACATGCACCCTAAATTCCAACACTAGTTCCATCAGCACAGTTGATCACATAATATATGAAGAAGAAATGTTTTTCAGTAACTAATCTCATATCAGGGTTAAGTATAGAAACAATCTTAAGCTCCCGAGAAAGTGATGAACGGAAAAAATGACTTTAGCCCCCAGTTAGTAGACTAACAAGAGAGGATAACTACAGTACATTATGAGTGTGTAAACAGACAGTATAGTGACGTATATTATTTCTATTCTATCTGCTATACTTCCACGTTCTTAATCATTAAGTCAGCTGACTTACTAGAGCAACTATTAAATACACTGTATATGTAATGAAGAACAATGTTTTTATGCTTCTGATAGTGTTGAAGGTCACTGAACACTCAATTTCCCTTTCTCTAAATTTGTACCAATACATGATAGTATACAGACTCACTATTGTTATATTGCAGTTATTGTTACAAAAATAAATGCCTATTTACATTAAACACATATGCATGTGTTTACATGCAGTACAGTTAGGTTTCGTGGAATGCGAATTGTTTAATAGAAAATACACCAAGGATGTACATGTATATTATTTGTGGGAACAAGTTCAGGCTTAAATAAACTCAACTGTCACAATTCACACAAATAATTGTAATAGTATTTTCTAATGCATGTAAAAGGTATTATTGCACTGCTCTGGGCTAGTTATTCAAAAGATTTTTATGGAATGAGTCAAATTAACTTGTCTTCTGCTGTTACTATTAATTAGTCCCACTAGATCTCACTCAAGGCAATCTAAAATTTAGGAGTTGTCCTTTCTCTGATCATTTGCTATGACTACGAATCAATCATACCATTTTAATTGCAATTGCTTAATAAATATTTATTCAGATCTTGATGTTGGTAAGATAGAAAATACAAGTATTGTTTAATTTAGTTGGAGACGGTGCCAGAAACAGCATCAGAGACGTGTCCAGCAGCAACTCCAGCAGCATCTGTTCCAGTGCTGACAATATCTCCCAGGGTGCCTGCGGCGTTGCTGACAGCTTGGGCTGTAATTTTCATAGATTTATATTATATAATTGCATGTATATAATATATGTGGATTACAAGAGACGTGAAATGGCCAAATAGCTATTCAAGTGATCTAAACAGCTCGGATGCTGCAGCCTCATGTGCATATACTGTACTTGTATAAACATTCTGACAACAATTGATCAAGTGGGAGCTTGATGAGAAACTGCCAGGGAAAAATTGAAATTATGAATAAATTCTTTAAGTTTAAGAAACACACCTGCAATGCTGGAAATGGCGTCCTTGAGTGCTCCTACGGTGTTGACTGCGTGTGTTCCAAGAGTTCCAACGTGTCCCTTCAGGGTGTCAAGATGTCCGGAAAGTTTGGTCTTGAGGTCATTGAAGGAATCTGTGGCAGCAGCAACAAGTTTTCCACCGTGCTCCTTGGCCTTGGCAGCGAGGTTGGCGACTCCCTAGAACCAGTTGATAACAAATATGTACATACACTATCTGGGAGTATATGCTGCCATTAAGTATTATTCCAGTTCAACAACCATTGGTATCCATTATACAATATATGGAAGAGAGTTTGATCAAATCTGTTTGACTACTTACACTCTTGAGGGCATCCAAATGGGGCTTGAAGGCATCAGTGACGGTGCCAGCGAGTCCGCTAAGGTGCTCCTTAGCTTTGTTCCATGCATCTGTGATGGAGTCGAATCCAAAGATAGCTCTCTCTTCTACCTTCTTGCCGAATCTCTCTCTCAGCTTAGACATACCCTCAGCAAAGATGTCTCTGATCTTGCCAGCTACAGCCTTGGCCATGGAGAAGAATCCCTTGTGACCTTCCTTGTTGAACTCCTCTGCAATACAAGATAATATATGCAGTATTCTGTGAGGGGTCACAGCACAGAGTTTTCTACCAACCAACATAATCTATTACTATTTACATTGAATCAAAAATCGATTAATTTAAATATCTTTGAAACTGAAAATTCATAAAATAAAACATTCCCTTACCAACAGCATCATCAATTTCTTTGTCGGCGTTTTCATCAATCTTCTTCAGGGAGGCCATGTCAGCGAGCTTGCCAGTGAGCTTGGTAACGGCAGCCTTGAAAGCTTTGTGGAGTCCATCCTTGGCCTATTGAAAGGAATCCACAACAGTGGATCATTGTATTTGTACTCTTTCTTAAAACATATACACATGTCCATGCATGTGTATTTACTTTCACAGTATTCAGATAAGTAGGTAAATCTTTATAAATAATTTACCTGCTTGAGAAGCTCAGCACCGTTCTGGATGTGTGACTTGACCTTGTCGAAGAAAGCAAGGTCTCTCTTTCCTACGAGTCCTTCGTTGTTCAGATGGTCCAAGACGGTGCCAGCAACAGCTAAGAGTAAAATAAAAACCTTTAACTCACTTGTACTTATACTCTCCAATCATACAAATAGGAAGGAATCTACATACCTCATTGTGACTACCATCAAGTTTACTATATAATACTAAACACATAAACAGCGTAAATAAGGAATGAGATTCTTACCCTGTGCACCAGATGTTAGAAGACTCTTTCCATGATCAACTGCTTGTTTAAGAACTGCTGTGCCAACGTCGGCGAGTTGACCTCCAAGTTTCTTAGCGTGGTGGGTGATCTGTGCACCGAGATCCTTGAACTACAAGTACAGAGTTAGTTTAGTCTTGTTGCCATGGTAACAAGTTGTTTCATTGTTTGTCTGGCCAGCCCTGTTCTACAGGAGACTCTCTCAACTTAACTATGAGTACCTTACTTCTGTCAAACTAAACACCTTGTCTCATGAAACCTCCTAATCTAATTGGTTAATTCATACACTATCGCTATTGCACTATTACTTCTCCACCTTTTACAAATTGCGTAGCCTATCAAAATGTGAAACCTCCCTGAATTCTAAGAGATTAAAAGGACAGATGAAATGCACCTAATGTTACGATACACAAATGTATACATAGTAGCAGTAAGAGTTAATGATATAAATACATACGAAGCAGACAAACTTGCTGCCAGTGCAAGGTTCTGCTGTCTCGGCAGCACATGCTCCGATAAGGGCCAAAGCCAGGATAACTGCAGCGACCTTCATTATTACTATTCAGGTGTTAGCCTATAAAACATTTAACATACTAATACTATTCCGTATGCGTAAAGAAAATGTATATTTTCTAGTTATAACTCGAGTAACAATTTACTGATGCAAAACTTGTGATTGCAAAACTTTGAAGACTATTGTAGCAGAATAATGCACATTAAACAAATAAACTACATTATTAAAAGCGACGTATTAATATAACTATATAATATTATGCAAAGTTAGCAATAAATTATAACAGAATCATGTAAATGTTATAAACTGTAATAATTCTTAACAGCGGAGCAATAATAGCATAACTAGAGATATATTATAATTGAATACATTACCTTCTCTATAATGACTACTTGAGTGACTCTCTACTATTCCCGTTACCCTTTTATACTCAGCTCAAACTACGTAACAACGTCAACCATTTCCTGTCAGTACTATTCTATTTCACATGATGAGTGTAGGATGGAAGGTGCAGGTGGTGGTTCTCTTACAGCCTTATCTGATAACGCTTCTACTGCTAGCACATGCGATGCATCTACTCCCTTTGCACCATGTGACCTCCTGTAATATACCTATTCACCATAGTCAAGAGATGCACGACTTACTAAATTGGGGACTAACTGACATGCCCTGACACGTGCTGGATGATTGCGCTAAAAGAGTGTTAGCTCATGCCATTGCAGATGAACAATATGCAGGTCTGTAAGACATAGAAAGTTGCCAGGCATGGAGGTGCCAGAAAACAGCCGTATGGTGACCTGCTTGGCTGAAACTACTGGTGCTCGTGTTATACTGATTACAGTGTTGGATCTGCGTCATGTAAAAAATTGTAGTAGTTCGAGCAGCTGTAAAATAAATTAATAGATAATAATTATAAATCAAACAACATATTATTGTAATGGCCAGGACATTTACCAATACGGCGTCAGCCTGCCTGATGAACATTATCGCACCTTAAGTGCTTGTAGTTGTCATTGCTCAACTCACACTCGTCCAAATACTCTTGTACTTACCTACATTACTCACATATCTTCATGTTGTGTACTGTCTTGAACTACATGTATATGTTATAATTACTAAGTGTAAATACCTTTTTTATACCCATGTAACTGGGGCCGACGTCTCAGAATTTGCTATAATTAATTTTGCACATGGTTTGCATGTTTTTAAGCATATTTTGTATGGCCGACCCATGTAACATTGGGCCTCGGGCTTCCGGCCTTCATCTTGTTGTGCAATTTCCGGACGACGCTATGTCAGCCTTTTACCGGAACCTTTTTCCAGAAGTTAGAATACTATATAAAGCAAATGTTTTCTAGTGTTATTGTCTCAGTGGATGCTTGGATCTCAATAAAGACACTTCTATACTACTTATACAGAGTCTTCTCTCGTAGTACAGGTTAGTTCCAGCTGATAAGGTCTTCGACCTTGATGCCCGAACAACCTACTAGGACTGATCATACTCTTTTTCAAGTATAGCAGCAATCATTGACTCGAGACCACATGGGTCGTCTTGGTTAACTTTATTACTACAAGTGGCTGTCGATCTTTAATGTAATGCAGAAGGCCTAGCACCACTCATAAGCTCTACACTTGTGCAAGTAGGTTGTCCCTCGACCATGCGAACACCCACAAAAACATTACATTATATAAACATGTAAATTTATTCAAATCAAGTTTGCATGTAAACACACATATAGGCCTACATTGTACGTGTTGGTAAATAAATGCTGACGCTGTCATTAATAAAGCAGCAGCACATGGGAGCAAAATTAATAACATGTTCTCTCTATCATGGATGTCAACATGCAACAGAATACCAAGATTGTTGTCATTATGACCACATAGACCACATCGTGATCGATACTGTAAATAAGTACCCACTGATCTGCGCTCCAGAATATGCCAGTGGTTTACTCCTCCATTATAATTTACACTAAGACTGCAATGATATTTTCTTCATGTACATAAAAATATTGCTGTGTATAAAAATATTACAGTATAATCAAGTAAAGGAATTCCCCAGCACTGAGTTAATGTTCGCTTCCGTGCTTAAATTTCTAGCATAACATTCAACAATCACCTTATGAGTTGACGTCCATTTTTAACAACAATGGAAGAGCTTTACTGTCAGTCTAGTAATACTACATTGGTCTCTAGGTCTAGCTAGTGCTATCAGTGTTATACTGTCAGTACAAGCAACTCTACCCCATAAATACATCATATCTTATCATTCAGAGGATAAAATGGTTGCCTTGAATGTCAACTCTCCACTGTCTGTAATTCTATCAAAGTATAGCAATACAATCGAATGATATTTATTTTATTGTCAATTGAACTGTTAAAAGAATTGACAGTTTTTTTGCTGAAGCATTTAGGTAATATTATAGAATATGGATGTATGGTAGGGTATGAGTATAGTAATGTGGTGAAGTGGACATTTCATCGCTGACGTTGCATATGTATATATTTGTATAAATTGTATCTCATTGCATGAATTTAACATGCCGAGTCCCTGCTCAATTGTAAACTTTTATGTATTATGTGAAATGGTAACCTTTTATAATGCTTTCCATTGTATACCTGACCTAAGAGGACGACCTTAGGTAGGTCGGTCCTCGGATATTTGACAGTTTGTATTATTTCACAATACTTGTGAGATCGACTGACGGTTGTCCTTTTGCCGGAAGCCACCGGAAGCAGATTTTGTACATGTAGATAAATAGCGATATTTTTTTATGCAGTTCAGTTGTCTGCTGGAGCTCAATAAAGCCCCATCTATATTCTATAATAATGACATTGGAGTTATCTCTTCTGAGCTAGCAGACTCTTAGCCAAGGTACATCAGGACTAACAGCCAGAGACTAGGTACATACATGACTACATATACATGATAGGGCACTCTGACCTATGGGTCAGCACTCACGCACAGCATAGCTAGTCAACTACATGTAGGTCATCTCACACTCAGTACATGTAATAAGGGCGAGATCAATTATAGACCACTCTTGATTCTCTCCTGTGCTCGTACCTCGTACCTGCACGCTCAAAATATGACAGTAATATTAGTATGAGCATATAAAAAACAATGTGTATCAACTGGTAGATTATGAGCAGAAATACCAGAAATACTCTAGTTGTTATTTCAAGCTTCACGTGTAATATATAGAATCACAATGATGATTTGGTATTACTTGTCATAAAACTTTGTTATTGCCCTTACATTGTACCAAATTTTCTATGTCATTATTATATTACTCTAATAGCCTTGCGCCATAAATGATGATTTCCAGGTAGTTTCTTATGTAAACTTAACTCAACTTCGGTAGAGAAAATATAAGATAATTTTTGTTATCAGTTGAACACCAAAAATAAAGTAATGCAACACCATGTGATATGACAGGTGCCCTAGTTGCTGAGCATATAGTACATACTTGCATACCATCGTATAGTTACAAATGATTATTGCTTCACATTGTGTTATCCTTCTATGGAGAAACTGAAGCGAAGCAGTTTAACAACACCGAGAATTAAACAAAGTTATGCCATTTTAAGCATTCTGTTTCAAGTGCAAAACTTAGGGAAAGAATGTTTATGCCCAGTATTTGTATAATTAATAATTATGTAATAGTGAATACTGTACTACTTTTATCGGCAAATGAAGTCGACCGTGTAACCCTTACAATTATAGTATGACTATGCTGCTACAGTATCCTCTGCTAGTACTCTGTTGGCCATATGTAGCTCCTTTCAGGGATTTATCCATTCATTTTATTTTTTCATCTATTAGAAATAACTAAAAGAAATCATAAAGTAACTTATTAATGTGAACCCTATAATTGGAGTTGCCCTCCCTGTGTGTAGAAAATGTGAGATGACAACTCCAATCAAATGGTTGGTATAAATCATAACTACATGTATATCACTTAAAAGTGCACCATGAAGGTTCGGCTACGCTGGAGACCGTGAGCTGGCTCAGTTGTTCTTCAGCCTGACCCCACTGGCTAGGCATAGTGCCAGCCTATCAGCTTATGTTCAAAAATTCAGCAATTGGTGTCGTGGTATTTGATATTTAGCCATTTAAAGCTAGAGAACAAATTTTAATTGTCTTTACTATCATTTTTCCTGTGCACTTAATCATGATTATTGTAGTATATAGTTTTCTGTTAAAGGCAGTAGAATAGCATCTAACACATAGTAAGAAAATAAATTTGCGACTGTTTGAAAATTTCAGTTAGAAACGGGACGTTCTGAAAGCGTTTGGACCCCAAACTCCATACGAATGTTTTTAGAACGTCCTTTTTCTAACTGACATTTTCGAAATGCTCCTCTACCTACAGTATGAAAAACTTTGCCCATTGCGTGAGATTAAGTTCTAATGAAAAGGTTGAAATTTGGGGAAAAAATAAACATTTATATAAATAATTTCCTTAATTTGTAGAAATGCTGCCTAAATTGTATATTAATGATACAGATCATTCTTTATGATTTGTTTATTATTGACAAGAGAAGAGATAAAATAAAATAATAATTTTCAAAAGCCTGTGGCTATCCTACCTTATGAGTTTACAAGCAGAAAAAACTCAATTTAAAAAAAAAACAGCATAAATTGTGGCAGTGTAAAAATAAATAACTTAATCAGCTAAATAAACAAATAAATCTACCAGTCTCTAGAGAAATATATAATCTATCTAACTTCGATGATGAATTTAGGAGAATTATTTTGATATGCAAAATGTATAAATCGATGTGAATATCATCACAATCTAAATACTGAATTCTAGGCAGCTTCCAGTATGGTGAAATATCAATTGCGTATGAAGGAGTTATACTTTCTTAGCATACAAAGACAATTAATGCAGTGATATCCAAAAACAATTCTTCAACATTATGCCAAAATACAATGTTTATACTTCATAAGTCAATAAAAATATAAGTCCAGTCAAATATACATTGTAATCAGAATCATTAGTTACACTATCACAGAGCGCTAATAAACTTATCATCTTAAATTTCCGCATATATATATTACATGTACATATAGTTCTATAAAAACAGTTATTTACACAAAATTTGCTACACCGTAGCGATTGGTGTGTGGGGCAAGGTACACTCTAGACCCATAGCCTTGTGATTTGCGACGGTGACTTTTTCTGAAAGCATTTTTCTTCATAGAACTAAATCTATCTTTAACAGACTCCACGACAGACACTGGAAGGCGTTCTGTCTCTCTGTGTAGTACATACTGACAGAAACACATACCCTGTCAACAAAAACAAATACCCTGTCAACAAATACAAATACCCTGTCAACAAATACAAATACCCTATCAACAAATACAAATACCCTGTCAACAAATACACATACCCTGTCAACAAATACATATACCCTATCAAGAGGATGCGCATACCTGATCAACTTTGTAGATAGCTGATAATATTTCCAAAAGAAAAATGCAAACTATTGCAAGAACGCGCTCTGTATTCACCCAAAAACCTCACCAATACTCAATAGCTTCCAAAGACCCTAATGATATCTCAAATAAGTTGATAATACTGTGTATATTATTACACAAGATCTCTTACCTTCTGACGGTGGTCCTTCTCCTCTACATATGGCAGTTTGTTTCTAGTGAGAGCTTCAAAATAATCCCATTCAAACTTTTTAGTGAGCGTATTTACACGTTTCTAAAATAAACAGACGGCAGTAGAAAGTAGGTCACTGTACATGTACACATACTGTAGAAAGTAGGTCACTGTACATGTACACATACTGAAAGAAGTAGGTCACTGTACATGTACATATACTGTAAGAGGTAGGTCACTGAACATGTACACATACTGTAGAAAGTAAGTTGTTGTACATGCACTTAGTAACCTAACTGTACTTAGTGGTAACTGTTTTAAATATTTTCATATACGGAATATTGTACGTAAATAATTATGTGGATACACTATACTGTATATTACTGCTGTTATGCTGCAGGTACATGTACATTGTTTTTAGTGCTCATTACGTATTGTGCAGAACTGCGACAGCTAAGCGTCATAACATAAAAAAACTGCCAATCTTACCATTATCTTATCTAGTTTGAGGGTGGTGCTCTCCCCGTTTCCTAGAAAACTTGATTTACTGGAAGCAGACCCGTTTATTCTCGTCATGGTGTCATGTACATGACAATATAGTGTTTGCTGTAACATAGTAGAGTAGGTTGTTAACCTGACAGATAACAGACTTGACACACACCTGACACTCACCTGACACCTATCTCACACACCTGACACCTATCTCACACACCTGACACTTATCTCACACACCTGACACCTATCTCACACACCTGACACCTACCTCACTCACCTGACACCTATTTCACACACCTGACACCTATTTCACACACCTGACACCTACCTCACACACCTGACACTTATCTCACACACCTGACACCTATCTCACACACCTGACACCTATCTCACTCACCTGACACCTATTTCACACATCTGACACCTATTTCCCACACCTGACACCTATCTCACACACCTGGCACTCACCTGACATAACTCAAAGTTGTAGTATATAAAGTATAGGTGGATCTTAGCCGAACATGACCAGTACGCTCTCTGACAGTGCAGAACTAAGTTGGTTTCCCTGAACTTTTTATTTAATTCTTCTACTTTAATTCTATATTTCAAATATTTCTAAAATAAAGAGTAAACCATTTTATGGATCTCACATTATACAGTGCAGATCAGTTGAAAACTATTACGAATATGGTCAACAGTAAACAGTAATAATGTCTGCTGGACGCTGCAAGAGAATGACATGTCATCAGTATACAATGCATTAGTCTTCAATCACAATCAGCACAGAAAACTAGATTCTAGAGAGAATCTGCTCGCTACATGACTGCTGTCACTATATGGCTGCTGTCGCTACATGCCTGCTATCACTATATGGCTGCTGTCGCTATATGCCTGCTATCACTATATTGCTGCTGTCACTATATGACTGCTGTCACTATATGGCTGCTGTCGCTACATGACTACTGTAGACAGTGCCTGAGAGACATTACTAATGCTTGCCAATTATTGGTCATTCTTGAAGCATATTAGGAGAGGTTGTCTGCTCTTACTAAGGTAGAATATTATGAATCTACAGTGAGTTATACAGGATTCCAAGCCTTGATTACTAACTGCTTACGTGGAGCAAGTGTAAGACAACTCACATAGTTAACTAGATGCACCAGAACAGCCACCATAACTGCAGCAACTGCTGCCGGAATGAAGAATATTAAGATGATAAAGCTCCAAAATATGCTGCCTGAGATGTTCTCGTCTTCTGCTTGGTGGTGTTGTAGTGCTCCTGCAGGTAAAACATGACAATTGTTAATATCATCAACTGTTTATCTCTCCTGATGTTAGTCAGCAAAAATTGAACACATTGAAGTAAAAGAAAATGATGAAAAGCAGTCTGCATTCGACTGCAGATTTGAGGAGTTTTCGCCTGGAAATTTGAACATCTTGGAATTTCAAATAATGCTTTTGGTCAAAAGAAACTTTAATAGATTTCACCCACTCCCCTACCTATACTAACATCGATTGATTTGCATCCATAAAGCAGGGTAATTGTGAAAGTTTCAATCTATCATTTGCTGTAAACTACTTAGCATGAAACGTGCTCATACTAAATTTATTCGCTCTGAGAAATGTTGAGCTCCAAAAGCAAACTCAATTTAGTAGCAATCAAAGTAGCTGTGGAGGTTGTTGTTGTCGTTGTTTACTACTATTCTACAGTTAGGTACTGAAAATGGTTACTTTTTCTTTAATAGCAATAGGTAAGTATTTCTATGACTCGGATCTACTGACCTACTACGAGAAACCAGAGAGAGATGGTAATGGCTGCAGTCACCACCATTGTAGTGAGCAGAAGACAAGGAAGTGAGCACTCTACAGATTTCTGGAAGAATGTAACTCTGGAAGCCTCAGTCAGGCTCACCAGAATCTCCTCAAACTCTGAATCAGTCACCTGAAAAGAGGAGAGAGAGAAATGAACGACATTAATTTACAATATTTATGCTATGTTAACGTAAGCATCAGAAAGGAAATACATGTACATATCAGTTTATAAAGTTCAAACATGTATTGAAAAAAAGGTGGAACGCACCTGTAACCCCCGTTTTGTGAGAGCCGATGGAGCGCGGTGCTGAGGATCAGGTCTAGGGCATAATATATTACTCTGGGGACAGTAGGTAGCCCAGAATCCCATTTCTTCATCAGAAGGAATTTCATACTTTGTGTATTTGCAAGCTGTGACTCTCTTGATAACAGCACCATTTGGATAGTCTGTAGATAGAGATAAACATACACCATGTTTAGTTATGTACTCAGATTGCTATACATGGTCTCCTATGTCGCCAATATGACGTGAGTAAGTAACTCATGAAACACTATCGTCACCGAAAGTGATGGGGTTGAATAAATCCCGTCATTAGGTGTATACCAAGCATACTAGAGACGAGTAGCCCGGGTTCCACATCCTCTGAAAGATGAGTGAAATTGTTTGCTATAGCCTATATTCATAGCCTAAGTTCCATGGGCAATACCCCAAACATTTGGCAGGTTATCCACACAGGAAACTTATTGTACACATCTACATCACTATAACAGCCGTAAGATGTAATTGCATATGCATTACTAATCTGCTGCAGCCAATGGCTACAGAAGGAGGTAATGAGCGAATAATCTCACGCATGTGTCTAGCATGATGTCTAGCATGATGTCTAGTCGTCTTCAACTTACTGGTTGGTTCTTTAACAGTTACTGAATGCTGGTCTGTTGCTGAGTTGTGATTGGTCACGTCTGTTTTGATGCTAGGAGATACAGTTCTACTATTGGAGTTTTCAATGGGTGGAGCTGATGGTTTGAGAGACTCATCTTCTTTGGTCGGCATAGCTAGAATGGTAAACAATCATCATGGGTATCTGCGTTGCATGCCGACACAATGACAACAATCAGAACACAATGCCATGGATTGAAACTGGAATTCATAACCACAATTAATATGGTTAAAAAATTTTATTAATATTTAAGCATATTCAAAATATAATTTCCAATAATTGAGCATAATTAATAATTACATTACTCAGCACATTACATGATTCATCACAACCTATGACTCATTATTTCACATGATATAATGCATTGTTACTTCACTCCTATCATCACATGACATGACACGTGACATGACTTGTAATTTCACATGACACATTACATGAATCATCACATCGCATGAGTCATTGCATCAAATGACTCATCACTATGTGGCTCATCATCACATGACTCGCCGCATTACATGACTCATATAAAATGACTCATCATCGCATGACTCACTGCATCATATTATTCATCATCACATGACTAATCACTGAACAAGACCGATTAGATAAACCAACCTGAAGAAAGGAGCCTTGTGAGTCTCTCAATACAGCCGTGGTCCGTGACGTAGAATATTTTGGGTAGTTTGAGCAGACTAGCAGGCAGCTCCACATCAGGCAACACAAGGAGCACAAGTTTATTCTTCTTTTCCTCCTGTGAATAAAAAGCAGCATACATATAAATACACACTGCAAATGTATTACATACATGTATATGTATATGGATGTATAATATGTACACTCAATGCATCATCATCATCATTGTGGTATTAACTCCAAATGGCATAACTATCATCTCTGATTGGACATCGGCATAGTTCTACAAACAGTAACTCCAGCAACAGCCCAAAAACACATAAATACGCTTAAAACAACAAAATACATATTTTATTTGTTTATTCATTGTAACAACAACAACATGAGTAGTGAACGTCAAATTATGCAAAAATTAAGAGTCATTTCCACCTACCTCTGGTAATGCACTATAAGCTATAGTCTCAAACTGTGGGAGATCATTTTCTACAAACTCCTGACTGCATAGAAGGACCGTTCTTTGAGCTAGAGCTAAGGCTAGCATCAAATTCTGAGTGTGAGAGAGATCTGATTTAAAATCTCTTTCGTTAGTCATGACCTTGAGGTCATGAGGACTACAAACCAACAGAAAGTAAGTTAACATCGCTTGGCCAATAGGAAGTAAGGTAACATTTCCTGCTGATTAATTAGAGATAATAGCCTACAATCTACATTTAATTGATTCTATTCATACTTGTTTAACATAACAACATGTAGAATGTATTATACTGTAACTTAGCCTAATTATAATTACACCTACACGTACATCTGCATTGAGCTACATCGTACAATGTAGAGAATAATATGTCTGATCATGTTATTACTTATTAGTAATTAGAGATATTCTCTTGGAATACACAAAAGATATGCAGAGAAGTTTGTAAAGTGGGAGATTTCGGATAGCAAATGAGATGTATACGTTGTGTTACTGCACCCTCCACATTGTACTTGTATGTTATGTATTCGAAATGCACGGTTTTATTGCAAGTTATGTACCAATCAAATAGTGCTGTCTGTATGACTGAGTCAGATAAATGTTATGTACATGTACATACTCAGGTATGTGTATATGCAAATATAATCACATGCCTGGGTAATACATGTACATGTATGTAGGCCTACATATTATACATTGTACATGTATATTTTATAAATTTCTATATACATGTACATATACGTACATATTATACATGTATGTATGTATGTATGTACATGTATATTGGTGAGTATGCAGTGCGCTTACACTTTAAATTTGGCTGGCATTGCCTGATGGGAAGAGAAAAGAGAGAGCATAACTCCCTTGACTACAGGGTGTAACAATGATCATAAGAAGATAATATGTAAAGAATGCGACTACAATGGAATTGTAATAACATTATTCTACATCGCTAGTGGTTATGCAGCAGCCTCCAGGTCTTCTAACTGCCACAAGAAGAACAGCAAGCAAATTCAGCATTCACATATTATGCTGTATAATTCACACAAGGATTACTAACGGGTTCAACGATTCAAACCATGAAATGTCTGTAAATTGCTCCAAATTTTACCATTTACTAGTTTTTCGCTCTGCTCTGCCCCCATACTACACCTTTATGCATGTGATTTGTGTAGCTAATCAAGTTATTTTGTGTTTTGGAAAATAAACGTTAATATAAGGCAAAGATAGTGGAGGGAAAGACATGCAACTCAGCCTCAAAAATGTCCCTCAAACGCCGACAAAAGTTTAACCAATCACGTTAGCTAAAACTTAAAATCCCCCATTTATTAGTCAACCAATCAGAATTATGTCCTCAGAAAGTACAATGCCTATACTCTTCTTGCTCACACTCACTGTTCATTGGTTCAATGGTTGGTGTTCGGAGTCAGAGAGACAAAGAGTTACATTAAGTAGCACATCTTTCTTTCCATCATCATTGGGTACAGTATATTATAATATTATATCGACAACTTTCTAAGCCCATCCAGTGGACCTATTATAGCACTGGAGGGAGGAGTTTAATGCAGCAAACAGACGGAACTATCGGCAACATTAAGAGCCAATGAGAGTAGAGCACATAAGACGATATACGTAAGGCAATGACGTAAGGCAATGACGTAAGGCAATGACTTGAGCACGTGCACCAACCGCAGCCAATCACCACGCATCACATCGTACATATCTACAAGTTACGCTAGGAGTATAAATAAGAATGGAAGCCAGCTACAAACACAAGACACTGTAGCGGATAGCGAATGACAATCAAAGAAATTGAATTACGTATAAAGATAAGCGGGGATGAAACAAGAACAGCTGGGTTTATCATGGAGAAAATGTAAGCTTTACAATGGACGGTTTGGACAAATAATAGCAAATTGATTACGTATCTACCTGTCCATGATACTAGATTTAGAGAACAAAGCAATACAGTGTATTATCTTGGGAAATATGGAGTCATAGCAACAGGACATGTGACCTACATAAAGGTAAGTATACATTCCTATAGCATGAGGTCCTACAATGCATTTACATGTACTAATAACATACATTGGGTGGTGTTTGCAACTCTACGCAACATTGGTGAGTACAGTACAGGACTTTCAGTAACTATTCTGGGAGTTGCCTTGCCTTGGGCAGCTAAAACTAGTCAGGGGAGGTAATTCTACTATGGAGAGAGAAGCATAGGCCTAGTTCAAATTATTGGAGGGCATTGCTAATGGATTCATCCTGCATTGCAGATTAGTAAGTCATAGCTAGGAGTTGTCCTATCTTATGTATTAGTAAGTGACATGCATGTAGGAGTAATCTTCTCTCGTGTAGCATACTTGGGAGTTATGTTATTATATCTCGTAGGCTCACCTGTTTTCCAGTTGAGAGACGTAATGCTCCACCTGGTCTTGATCCTCTGCGTTGGAAGAATGGTAGATGAAGACGTGGCAATGATCTTCAGACTTGAGAGGGGGCGGACCATCGGCCAGGTGTGCGTCATCTTCCTCGTGACAACCAGCTGACATGTTGTCTTCAGAGTCACTTCCTGTGAAGTTATATCAATGGAGTTAATAGGAAACATTCCGAGAACATAAAATTTTGAAGCAAAATAAGTGAACTCTTCCGAGTAGCATCTGACACTATAGTGGAACGCGCAGTAAGCATATCCGTACCAAAAATGTAACACAAATGTGAAACTAAACATACCAACATATATTTTATGTGTACGAGAGCAAACCATACTGTAAACTGAAGACACTGACAACATTAAGCTATTTGTACAGACGTGGACAACCCAACAGCTAAACCTACGCAATGTGAGATAATATTATTCTAGCTGGACAAAGACAAGGTTCAAACTAGGAAGTTACACATGGAGCTCAGTATCACTTTTAATACTCTTGAGAGTGTCCTAACGAACTTATCGAGGGAGATAACTTATAATATGTATCAATTTCTGGACTAACATTAAGTAGACCTAATAAGAAAAAAATAACATAATTGAGGAATCTGACTACGCTTTAGTTGTATGGTACTAAGGCTACAGAGATTTCATCTAGTCGACCTAATCACCTAATTTTGATAAATAATACGGAATAACTAACATGCACATGTATGGTGCTCATGTACATTGTAGGCCTGCATTGTACATGTAAATGTACCAGATTGCGAATTTTTTACACTAGTAAGAGTAGGTGAGTTAATAGACATCGGGTACAACATGTAGGGGTACAATAAGTAGTTAGTAGCAACGCCAATAATAGCTAGTGACGAGCATCTAGTAGGCTATTTTACTACCATTATCGGTTGGACTATTGGCCTCTGAGGCAGTCACATTGCCCTGTAGACATATATCCCCACCGTCTGCATAATAGTCTATATCAATAAACACACAGAGATAAGCTGTTGAGAGAATATTATGGAATACTAATGGTGACATTGGAACAGGAGTTGTCTGCTCTGCTCTGGTAAGCAATCCACTATATTATTACTAGAGGTTCAATATAAAAATGTTGGAAAAATGAAAAGTATTAGTTAGATTGGGATAAAAACTACAACACCACTTCGGTTAACAATCTAATTTTCCATAATATCATATACATTTGAAATATAGTATGTTGCGTTTAGAGGTGTTATTCCATTGATAAGAACGTATTTAAATATTTAAATAACTAAGCTATGCAGTGTTAAAGCAGAAATGATACGTGTACAGTTAAGTAATTTACCGATCACATCCAATATATCGTCACTGACTGTATAGGGAAGACAAATAAGGGATATGATACAATAATTTCAAAAGTAATTATGTGCATAGAACATCGGCATCGCAGTATTAAAATAAACAATATCAACAATGAGCCTGTTTTAAATGCAAGGTAACCAATCTATTTATACTAAAATGTAGTAGACATGCATGTGTTTTGTGTGCCGTACAGTGTGAATGATTGAAGTTCACATGAGTACAAGTATAACATGAGGGAGAATCTACAATATCTAGTGCCATGGAAATATACACGTAGCACAAGAAGCCAGGTTGATATACATTGAGAAATAAAGGAGGAAGGACGTGCACTACCACGTTACAAAGAAAGAAATAGTGTACACATCACCATGACGACGATGTAGGGCCACAGGCATTTTGTATTCCCAAGCACATTGGTTGAAATACAAAAAAGTAAAACGTTTGTACTTTAGGCTAAGTTATAAAGCAACAGTTTCAGTATAGATACAATCTCTCGCATGTAACTCTCACAAGGACATTTGAGAGCTACGATACTCATGTAATGTTCCGGAAGCATCCCTTGGCATGCTAAATAGTTTATCTTGATGGTCACGTTTTAGTGATACACATCATGGCTAAGGACATACTGCGGGGAGGGGGGGGGGGAGGGTCATCTTGTAACTAAGTGGATGTAGAAAAAGAATAGCTATGATGAAACTGGTCTGATATTAGCCTAGTTTCTTGAGAAAAGAGGTAAAGGTGCGGGAAAGAGAGTCTTACAGCCACTATACAGTTGTTAGTTCACTCGCAGAACTACAACTATAATAGATTAGAGTACTAATACACATATCAATTACTATAGGCACCTGAGCTGTCGTCAGAAACCCCTGATTCTAACGATGATTGTGATGAGCCTGGAAAACGGAGCATGATTAAAGCTGACATGTATATGCCAGGAGAATCCAAAAAAAAATATATCACTGTATTACTAAAATATGAGATCCTAAGAAATTAATATGCAGTGGAAATTCTGTAATTTTATAGAAAAAAAAAAACAGTACAGTCGGAGCATCTTCTCTCTCATAAGTGAGTAAAAGAAAAAGGATGGATGATGGATGCGATGTTATATGTTCACATGTCACATTGATGCAGAGACGTGAGTGAATTAATAAAATGAGTTTGCAAGTCCGACAACATATTGACTTCACTCAAAATATATTGGATTGTGTTATGGTAATCGCAATACTGGTTCTTAGATGTGATCTTGAATATGATTACGATCATTCAGATAGTTGATCGCAATTTAGAGTTAATTTGAAGATGACAATGATTTGAAGATGATAATGATTTGAAGATAATAATGATTGAAGATGATAATGATTTGAAGATGATAATGATTTGAAGATGATAATGATTTGAAGATGATAATGATTTGAGGATGATACAAGTCAATGTATGAAAGTTGGATTCTATGATGAAAGTTTCATCAGTGTCTAAGTAGACTATAATGCTGCTTACCTAATTTTAGAATTTCAAATAATCAGTATTTTAGCTTTTTAACCAAAAAAACACAGATAAAGAAGGTTAAAAATATAAGTGTTATAATTAACATAATGTATGATATGTAGCTTATAATTACTAATAGGTAAGCTAAGGCATGTATTGTACGTAATTATTGTAAATACCATAATGTTATGTATGTACATGCTCATGGATATTTGCAAAGTATATTTACATTTACAGTGTATGTACATGTACATGTGTGAGCAAGCCAACTATTACAGTGTGTGTAAGTAGTAAGTAAGTATGCCATGTACATGTAAGTATAGTTAATACATTCACATCAGTGTACATACACGTACATATTTCAGAAGTGCATCATTCATTTTAAAAGCTTAAGTAGATTATAAAGATCAGATTTGTTTGTACGTAATAGACAAGACACGCAGCCTAAATAGTATATACTGGTTTATACACGAGTTTTCAATCCAAGCATCTCTAACCTTCAAAATATTTTATGTCCACTTTGATGGAAAACCATTTGCTAGAAATGGATCAATAGATACGTCAGCAGGAGAAACATTGATAGAGGTCATCTAAAGAAATCACATTACTAAGTAAATATTCTACCTGCGCCGCTACCTGTGTGCTAATCCCCAGGGTAATGTGGTCCTGGGGCAGCTGACAGTATATCTACTACTTACACTGTACCTTCATGTAAATGTCTAGCATAACATTGTAAATGGTAATTAGGGTATTAAACTTTTCACAAATATTTGTAAATAATAATGTACAATATAATTTATTATTATTATTAGACGTGATAATTAGTCTACAAATAAATATAACACACATGTACATATAGCAATAATATAATTATATTATAATCAAGGTTCACATTCATTACCATCCAACACGTAGCTGTATGTATCTCGTAGCTCTATATCATCTAGATGTCTATGCATATAGAACGTGCTCCTACATGCCGTAGCTTTGTTCAAAGGCGGGTGGGCATGCTGTTTTGCTGCACCACCCCCACTCGCTTTGTTTGTTTTCTTGGCACCACTACCGGTCCCCACATGTTTACCCATGCTGTATCAACTTGAACTGTCCAACAAGTGCATTCAACACAATCTGTTACACACAAGTCTAAAAGCTAACTACCCAGACACTAACACAGAAGGCAAACAGAACAGGAAAAAGTATAAATATAATTTTAAGGTAACTACGTAATTTAGAATAACAGCTGTATCATCTTCATTCTAACAGATATACTAGCTGCTCTGACACAGATATACATGTGCCTGTCAGCACCTGTACATAACGGGAAGCGTAACGTAAATACATTATCCTGTCAGAATGTTTAGAAACTCAACACTCCATCAATCAATCAATTAGTGTTGTATTACCTGATGTAGAACTTATTGCAAAAAACACTATTGATATTAATTTACTACTGTTCAACATGTAGCATTAAACTGAAGGTTGCACTTTAACAGAGGTATGCTATTGTTAGGGTACACCTACCGCATGCTGAATCTACCCGATTTCCCATCAGTACCGAGAGAGATGTATGCTAGCTATTAGAACTTACAGCAGATATAATTAAAGAACCCCTTTAATAATGCTTACTACTTTCAAGTGAATGTTACAACAAGCAACAGTATCGCCCACCGTTTTAGACATCATTAATTAGTTCACAAGTCGAGTAAATATAAAACAATAAATTTAGAATCACAAAAATAATGACTAATTGGGAGGAAGTGAGATCACAGTTTGATGCAATTAGTCAATTACAATAAATATTAATATTGTTTGTAATTAATCTATTGTGGTGCATCAAGAATTACCAGTCTACAGAAATTATCCTTTGCCTCAGCCTATTGCCTAGTCTAGAGACGCACGTTTCGGTCACATAAAATATCTGTAAACTCTTCAAATGCTAGTTAGGTTTCCTTCATAAGCATCCTAAATTATAACATGCATGTATGAAGTTCTAAGGCTAAATTATAACATACATGTACATTTTTCTAAGGCTAAGTTATAACATAATTATATGCACATGTCATGTCAGTAGTTCTAAGGCCTTTATAATTCAAAGAAATGGAGACATCAATGGGATACCAAATAACAAGCCCAGAGCGTTTTGAGCACCATCAACTAGTCTAAAGGTTAACCCATCAAATAGGTGTCACTCCTTTGAAACAGATAGACAAAAGTCTACACATAGATTTACACTCTACAAGACAAATTATAACAAATATAAATTATTCACTTGGTAATGAAATTAAATCAATTGAACCAGCCTCAAAAATCATTAAAATTATACATGTACATGTATAATTTGTTCTATTCGTAGCCCTCTGTACAAACACACAACACAACGTGAAAATTCACACAACAGAATTTTCACCTTTGTTAAATATACTACATACATGTACAGGATGGTATCAAATACTTCACAACTAATATTATAATATAAGCACTACAGAATATCAATTGCCCTTCAGCTGACATTGTTGTTGTTGTTATTATTATTGTTGTTGTTAAGATGAAAAGGTAATAAAACAATTTGCTAATGGACAACAGTTTAGAATAAGAAATACAATGGCATGCTGTTAGACATGAACACAATGTAAGGTTTACTGCTGCTATATACAATTACCCCAGTGTGAATAGGCATACATATACTGTATGTGCAACCTAATGCACTCAATGACTTGCTTGTGTAAAGTTTATATTGTTTGGTATTATTCATAGACTACATGATTGTGCCTATTATACCTGTATAAATGTACTGTGAGGTGAAGTAGTGGCACTTGGGAGGAACAATTCTCAATACAACCTGACATTTCAATACTTTAATCCAAACATTGTTTTTGGTAGTCGATGCAATGTAACAAATTGATTTATTAGACCAACAAAAGCTCTCCCTATATAAAAGTACTAGAAGTTAACTAGTAAAGTAAACGTATGCAGACACCCATATCTCCTTTCCAAAGGGTGGAATACTGACTTTTGAACAAACTAAAGCATCAAATTCTTCTAGTATAATGACTAGCCCACATCAAATAAAAGAATACGGAGTGCTATATTGACACAGGCTGAAGTAGAAATCTCTTATAACAAGGGGAAGACGATTCACAGTAAATAATTCATCAAGTGGAATAATAATGGAATACTTCACAGCTCTTGAGAGCTCCCCAAGTGTCTATAAAATAAACAGCTCAAGGAGAGAGCGAAAGCTGGAAGCACTTGAGTACGCAAACAAATGAAACATCGCTGACTTCGGAATCATACTACGCATTTCCTTACACCACAGAAATACCAGGCGCTGCCAATTCATATAAACATGTACATGTAAATTGATATGTAGTGCTATATTCCACACAACCTTAATTAAGTTGACAATGATAAAATAAGAGATGACAATTCCTGAACATTAACAGTAACCTACATGAATTAAGGGGGGAGAGGAGGTAGATTCTGTGTGGATATGTACGCATATGTCTCGCGTAAGTCTACATTCCCTGTGCATTGTTCTAACAGTGGTAACTAAACACGTAAGAAAAAGTTATGTCAACCCAAATTTAAGGTTATTAATATAATGTTTAATTTTTGTTCTCATATTAAACATTAAAAGGTTTACTTTCAGCAAATAGTAAAGAATAATTGACATTCCTTAAGGTATTTCATAACAATCGAAACATGTAACTTAATGGGTCATATCCTGTGTCACCCCTAATATGTGCTTTTTAAATAAGGTACTGAGTATACATTACTTACCCGTGCCAAAGTAGAGATACATGACGATATGACAACATCTACAAAGGCATGACTGTTGCTGCCGGAATCAAGCGCTGACACTGAATGAGTAGGAATGAGGACAGCCCCTCATACACCAGCAGGCATTATTAATCAGATTACAGATGTGCGATTGAACAATTATAGAACTGAATCAATAGCTACTAACACACTTTAGACTCATTCTCTCTCCGTAGACTGAGAGGGAATGAGTCAGGGAGCATCTACTGTATGGTAGATAGGTAGAGTGTTGTCTCCGTACAACAACAAAAAGAGTTTATATCCTATTTATATACACACCTGTGTATACAAACATATTGTATAATGATCATAGCCGTATAATGGGAAGGGTTAAGCAAACAATATGCTAATCAATACCAAGTAGCTTATCTGATGCCATGTGGAGGAAAGAGGCAGCGGTTAAGTCAGCGAGCATCAGCCAATATCAAGTGTGGGAGGAGAAAGTCTGTCGCCGATTATATTGGCGTAACCAATCACAGATTAGCATGTGGTAACCAGGAAACAAGATGGACGCAAAGTAAACTGAAGAAAGGCTCAGAGCTAAAGCTGCATCATGCATTCATGGAAACACTAAATTAAACATCACGCAAATACATGTGTTACTTTCCTAATAAATACATTGTACAGCATAGATACTAGTAACCTTTTCCAGGAGTTGCTTCCCCTGTGGACTAATACAGGACAATTTAAATTCATTTGAAAATTTTGCTCTTACAACTTTGGCATATTATGCAATATTTTATAGAAAGTTGAAGTGGGAAAGATTCCAAACAAACTTCGCAACTGTTCGAAAATTACCTGTGCTTTTGCTATGATTACAATTGTGCAAAACTAATGTGCAAGCCTCAGTTTCATATCAGTTACGAAACGTCCAGTTAGTAACAACTGTTCATGTAATTCTGTGTTTACCAAACCTTAGTTAAGAAGGGAATTGTAACTGAATCTAAATCTTTGTAACTTGTATCACAATCCTGACACTTATACAAACAAGATAGACACTAGGTACCACTAGGTACCACCAGGTACCACTAGGTACCACCAGGTACCACTAGGTACCATAAATAATATTTGTGGATTAACAGATTAATAAAGACGTATGTGTAATTTTATTAGTTTCAGCTACTGCCAAGTATTATTATTATCAAAATGTTTAAAGAACAATCGAGAAATAAGTTACAAAATGATGCTTTGTATCTGCTGCCATGTGTTTAATGAACAGTTAATCACAACTGATAACCCTGTATAGGGCACTTGTGTATGTGTGTCTAATAATTGTACATAATAAGTATTCTACTGTAGACATAATTAACCCAGAGAGCCTGACAGTGTTACACTAATAACTTTAATTACAATAGCTACTTCAAACATGTCCTGGACAGTCCATAGTATATGTTCAGACAGTCTAGCCTGAGAGTAATTAGTTTAGATTAGATTAGTTTTACTCTGATTAGGGGTTGCTACTAGGGGTTCTCAGCCAATACAATAGAGCAGTATATACACAGAGAGAGGATAACTCCTGTCTAGTTAGAGTTACCCATTGTGCTGAGGTATGTGCCCAAGTTGACTGTCTTTATATTGACTAATAGACAAACATACGGATTCAGTGGCAGTGTAGGCTGTAGGGCAGCACTTGACAGTGTATACTTGACAGTGTATACCTGACAGTGTATACCTGACAGTGTGTACTTGACAGTGTATACCTGACAGTGTATACTTGACAGTGTGTATACCTGACAGTGTATACTCGACAGTGTGTACACTTGACAGTGTATACTTGACAGTGTATACTCGACAGTGTGTATACTTGGCAGTGTGTATACTTGGCAGTGTGTATACTTGACAGTGTGTATAGCCTACTTGGGTTTGGTAATGTTACATACTAGGATATAACAGTGCGTACTTGACATCTTGTACTTTATGCTCTGTGCAGGAATTGATGGAAGAGATGATTCATGGTTATGCAGAGAAGAGAAATTTGAGAGAGAAGAAAACTCCAAAAGTAAATTTTCTCAACAGCTGAGACTAATCAGTTGTTTCTCTACTGACTCACCTTGTACAATTAAAGATAAATACCATGTGCCATGCCTTGGTACACGTATAATATCATACTAACATTCTTTGTCACAGTCCTCTATTAATTGTATCGAAGCTTAATTTTTCATTTTCAAGCAGCCTACATTTTCAGAATACTAGTTTTTATAGAGATCTGTGTGGGGATGAAGTCTAAAGGAAAACTCACCACCCATGATCTCTGCCATGTCAAGCTCATTCAACATGGCCTCATCAGCGGAGAAGGGATCCTCATCCAACATGTCCTCATCATACATGAGCCCATCACTCATGGCTGCCCCAGCAAGCCCTGCATGTAGGTACCTCCTCCTCATGTGGTAGTGGTCCATACGACGCCCGGATCGAACGCCGCCAGACCGCGTCCCCTACAAAAACATCAAATTCATAAAGCTAAAGCTAATTGTAGAGAGAAAACGTGTTTTGCATTCACACAATAACATACTGTAAAATAATATACATGGTTGTAGGCCTACATGTAACATACTATTTCATTAACAAGTCATTGCATAATATCCATACATTAGGAGTTATGTACACATACATATACACACTGTTAGGTGTTATACTTTATATGTAAGGATATAATGCATGCAGAAAGTAGCTATGTAGAATAGAAAGCATTGTACCACTTGTAATACAGCGTATACCACTTGTAATACAGCGTATACCACTTGTAATACAGCATATACCACTTGTAATACAGCGTATACCACTTGTAATACAGCGTATACCACTTGTAATACAGCGTATACCACTTGTAATACAGCGTATACCACTTGTAATACAGCGTATACCACTTGTAATACAGCGTATACCACTTGTAATACAGCGTATACCACTTGTAATACAGCGTATACCACTTGTAATACAGCGTATACCACTTGTAATACAGCGTATACCACTTGTAATACAGCATATACCACTTGTAATACAGCGTATACCACTTGTAATACAGCGTATACCACTTGTAATACAGCGTATACCACTTGTAATACAGCGTATACCACTTGTAATACAGCGTATACCACTTGTAATACAGCGTATACCACTTGTAATACAGCGTATACCACTTGTAATACAGCGTATACCACTTGTAATACAGCGTATACCACTTGTAATACAGCATATACCACTTGTAATACAGCGTATACCACTTGTAATACAGCGTATACCACTTGTAATACAGTATATACAACTTGTAATACAGCGTATACCACTTGTAATACAATGTGTACCACTTGTAATACAGCGTATACCACTTGTAATACAGCGTATACCACTTGTAATACAATGTGTACCACTTGTAATACAGCGTATACCACTTGTAATACAGCATATACCACTTGTAATACAGCGTATACCACTTGTAATACAGCGTATACCACTTGTAATACAGCATATACCACTTGTAATACAGCATATACCACTTGTAATACAGTCATGTATTACACAGGTATAACACATAGGCCTGGAAATGTAAATACTAACCCAAGTAATGTAAGGTATATAAATCTGTAAGATATTTTATAATAACACACATGAAGACACACAGAGTAATAGCAGAACCTATTGCTACTTATGAAAACAATGACTCAAACCTACATACTCGTGATTGTGTTTGGGAAATTTTGTACTGTTTAAATTTAAATTTTACACACATAAAAAGAATAATGCTGTTCAGGGTCGAACTACATGTATATTACAGAATAGGGCGAAAAGACATCAGTGTGTCTCTTGTATAGTGGATATAGAAACATAGAAAGCGTTCCTCATGATACATGTGTGAGCATGGGTTCCAACCCGCCATCTCGTACAGGTGTGAGGGTGGGTTCCAACCCTCCCTCTCTTAAAGTTCTACAGTACATGTACTTTGACCCATGGATATATTCGTTGCTCACTTACATACAGGTAGATTATTACGTTCATATAATGCAGCAGACGCTCTCAGCCAAGTCACAATCTCATTTATCTGGAGCTAATAATAGACTTATCTCTTTCATGAAACTGAATATCGATAAAAGAAAGTATAAGAAATAATCCATCAATTTCATCTTATTTTTTAATTACAACTTCAAAGTTATACGTTTAAGCTGACTACTTAAAGTCGATACGTAATGTATAATTTATTTCATTAGAACATTGACCTCTTAAGCTAAATTATCTACGTCTGATATTCTCACAGCTCAATCTTTGATAGCGATCAAAGTGTTTTTACTGGTAGGCCCATACAATTTACAGATGTCCGTGTATATGTACATGTATAATAGCCTACACTGTTTTATAGTATATGGTCATATTTCATATTTATATGAATATGCTATAAAATCAATAGACGCATGACACAAGAGTTGTGGGCACATGTAGGCTTCATGATTGTGTACTATTTAAGTGGAAGAGTAGAGTTATCTTCTCAACCTACACAATGATGAAATCTCCCCCCCCCCCCGCCTAGGCCCACCTTTGTAACGTTTGACACAGAGGCTAAATATTATAGCACATAATACATAAACATTGTCATGCCATAATATTATCTACATTGCTACACACATTTAGCCGCTGCCTACGTTGTGTGTCCATAGACACCAGATAGCTAGACAACTATTTAAACACAAATACCATGACACTCTGCATTTATTGAGTAGGTAGCATGTAGGCCTAACACTCTCTGAATTTTTAAAATATGCATGAAAATGCTCTATGCACTAGACTACAAGAATCAAATAGGTGTGGGTTGTAACTGTTATTGAATTATCCAATGTTTCATTAGAGTAAGCACTTGAGGTCTGCAGTATATGCACTCAGAATACAGAGAGAGAAAGAAGGTGCCGGATGCAAATAAAAGCTAGACTTCTAGAATGAAAACTGAAAAGTTAGTAGACATGTATACTATTTACTGCTATTGAATAGTACAGTAGTTATTATACAGTTAGAAACTGGAATATAATTATATAACATAGCAACCGCACCTTCAAGTACATAGTTGCTATAACCAAATCAAGCTAAGTTAATTAAAGTAAACGAAAAAATAAAATCAGTTTCAAATAAGGGACAGAAACAACAGAAATCAGTAAACAAAGGAATTTAAAAACATAACATCTTTAGAGCTGGCAACTATCAAATCGGTGTCAGTGCGAATAAAATCATTTTTACTACAATGCTTACACGTCAGTACTGGTGTATATTTTTTTCCATTTTTATGGCTGTTCTTGGGCCTCAAAACTCTGGATAATTTTTTATTTCAAGCAGTGTAGAAATACTACACTATCCCAATAGCAATAGTAACTATCAACTGACTTCCTGATAGGCTAAATAACGGTTGATGAGGAGAGACAAGAATAAAAGTATATTATATTATTTAGTAATAATGATCAGAACTAGGGACTGCTCAGTTTGTCAAATAATACACTATTACGCATATAAATTATTACGGTTTCAATTTAAAATTAAATATTTTTAAATATAATACCTAACTTAGATTGCCAGCTCTAAATTATATTAATACTGCCATTGCAAATGGCTGCCTTCAGCACTAAGTCGAGAGGATGGGCTGATAGAACAAGACAGCACAACGCCACAGTAGACTTACACTCTCGTTGTTGTAGAGGGTAAGCTCCTAGGAGGGAACAGATGTCAGTCACAAGAATCAAATAAAAGCAGAGCCCAGAATAGACTACCAGCTTTACTTGTCAAGCGTTAAAAGAGAATATCGTTGTGCAAAACATGTCTCAATTCCATTGTTGGAGAGCAAAACAATGAGAACGAAATTGACTGGAATCTAGATAACAATGCAAATTTCAAATCGTATCTGAAAGTCAGTATTGTTTGGTGTAAATTTATAGTAAGAGGAACAGCAAAACATAGAACAGATTCGCTCCGGCAAAGCTTGCAATAGAAAAAGTGTTTTCCCAGTTGTTGTAACAAACAGCGGCATGTCATCTGTATTCTGTCTCAATAAAACAAGCGACTTATACAAAAAAGAATGAAATAGAATAATTGGAATAGTTACCCTGCCCCATGCCTTGTACGCATCTCGAGGTCTACGTCGAGCTCGAAAGCCCCTTCTCTCATAGCCTCGTAAACCTACTACCTTCCTGGAATGGTTGATTCGGTACAGCCTATTGGCCCCAGACCTATGGCCATGCATGTACCTTCTCATTGTAAACTAGTGAGTGACCACACTAAACTAAACACGCTGCCAGACTCCAGCAACATGTGTTAGCAACTGACACCAACAATGCTGCCGACAAGAATGATACAGTGTTCAAGATCCAGCAATACAAACAAAACGTATGCAGGTTTCATGTAGCAAGACTCTTGCATACTGTGAATGGGCCATTTAGAAACAATTATTGATTATCCATCTAGCGAAACGTAAACTATTAAACAGAGAGGAAAGAATAACAATAGAGAGCAGTCTGATCGACCTATGACAGTAGTCAAGCTAGCTCTTGAGAATAAAATTAATTATTAACGCTAAGTCGCAAACTCTAAGCCTAAAAGAGAACATTAGTCCAAGGTCTAGTTTCAAACACACAGAATAAAAATTCTGCATTGGAAACCCCTACTCTACAGGTCCAGCTCAAGTTTGCACAACTAGCAAGTCTATAATATAGTTTTCATATACACTACATTGTATATTTTATGCACTGGCCACATTGTAAATATTACATTATACAATGTGCATAAATGTTTACACAAATAGATAATTATGAATAATTAATGTAACTGCTGCTTCTGTTGTATTGTACTACATGTAACTGACGGCAGCATTACCAATACCAAGCATCATGATGGCAGTCATTCAGCTATATAGTCAGTTGTAGTTATGTCATGTTTCCCACAATACATCACCCAGCTGAGCTTTCGGGTGAAAGTGTTTTCCTTCCACAAGGATTAATCAGGACTTGAACTTGTGATCTTAAGTCAAAGTTGAAGATACAAGTCCCACAAGTCCCTGAGTGGAATGAGGTGTGGTACATGCTTAACAAAGAGTCTACCGCAGTACCCTGCCATCAATATCGAACATATAACAGAGGGATAAGGTCCACAGTACTAAATGCTGTCTCAGAGTAATAGGCCTATACATGCATACCACAGATTACGTATATAGACAGTGGTACCATCTTGTATTTTCAATATTTTTATAACATAATATTCTACAACAAATAAAAGTGAATAATTCTGAAAATTATCCAATGTAAAAAATTGCACTTCTATGCCAAGATGCAACGACTTCATCTAATATAACTCTGAATGACATGACTATGTACACACGCAACATGTCAATAACAGAGCTGTGTAATATCGGCATGAATAAATAACATGAGGAAAGCTAATTTACAATAATAGCTACGTCAGTCTCCCTGACAGGAAATTAAATTTGCTTTTAATTAAACTAAGAGCATAGAGGACTACAACTTATAGTTTATCAACTAGCTACAACTCATACATAGAGACAGAATCGGTATGACTTAACAGCAACATCAAACTGGAGAAACGCTTTTCAAAATTAAAATCCTTTAGTTCCTTAATTAAATTATATCACCACCTCACGAATACTAATTCAGCCAACAGAAGTTTAAAGTAGAACTCTCTAAGCTGGTAAACCAATAAACACTCAGAGTAAACGTAAAGCAAAATTTAATTAGCCAGACGGACTTGCTGAACAAGTTCTGAGGCTATCATTAAAGTACCTGGCACAGCTACTAAGGTCACATCATTGACACTTAAACTCAAAACACAAGCTCCATGATCTTTTTGGAGTTATCTTTCTTTAAACAAGGGGTAAATTATCTTGAAAATTATATAAAAAATAGTAGGCCCTATATTATTATATGGTAACCACTGGTTTAATGGCTTATATATATGATCGTTGAAGACGAGATAACTCCAAACTACAAAGACTGTCTATTAATAGCTGTACATGATTTTAGCCCATAGTTGTAATGTGTATGTATCCCAAGAGAGAATATAGAATATACCTTCATCTGACAATGTTCCTCTTAGATTTGATAGAATAACGTGGAAAAGGCATTAAATAAGCAGTAAACCAGTGCAATATAGCAACCAGCATAGCAACCAATATAATATTGCATTTCAACATAGCGTGACAGGCAGCAGCGGAGACAGCAGTTACCTTTGTACCGTGCTTGCTGCTGTGGTGACGACCATAAATGTCCATCTCCCAGGGGAAACAACCAAACTCATCCTGTGAATCCATTAGTGAGCAACAACAGTTAGTTAAAGGGACAGTGAACAACAATTAGTTAAAGGAACAGTGAACAACAATTAGTTAAAGGGACAGTGAAAAGCAGTTACTTTAAAGGACAGTGAACAGCAATATTAGTTAAAAGGGAGAGAACAAAATTTAGTTAAAATAACTTTAAACAAGAGTCAGTTAAAGGAGAGAGAACCACAGTTACTTAAAGAAGGGGAGGTGAGTGACAACAGTCAAATATACAAAAGTACATGTGTATAAAAGGAAATTACAGATAAAAGTTAGTAACAAAGAGTTGTATCAATAATCAGCTAAAGCATTGTAACAAAAAGGAGACTATGAACATAATTACTTAAAAAGCATAGGAGGGAAGATTTAAATGATTTTACTGCTAATTCACTCTAGGAATAGCACAACGTAAATGCAGAACTTGGCCTGTATTAGTTACAAGCTAGAGGTCCTGACTGCACTAGGTATATATACATTGTACAAGTAGTTTCAAGTACCATGTGTGCAGTTCTACATATAAACTGTTAATAGAAAGTGAAAATAACTTCTAAAAGGAAGTACACTAATTATAGTAATTGTCTAGCAACCTATCATACAAGGAATTCATAAAGTGCACCTAAATAGACTAATGAATGCTGATGATATTAAAACTGATGAATATAAAGCATCAAATACTACTTGAAAAAAAACACCAATGCAACCTGAACCAAGCAGTACATGGTGAATGAAAGCGCCAACTAAAAACCAAACAGCTGCAGAGAAATACTTCACATGCGGCTTACAGTACTTATGCCTAAATTATATAATCTTGTTCACACATTTCTAACTGGCGGTTAGGTGTATGATTAGAGTATATTTGAATTGCTTGTTATCATTATAAAATACACTGCATGGTCTGCATGCATAAACTGTATACCAGTTCAGTAGTTATCTGCACGGTGCACTATCTAGTCTGTAGATATTACTTTGTGAAGTCTGTCCTACACATGTAAGAGATGCTGCATACATGCTACACCTAGTAGGCTACATGTATAATGGCCCACACAGTTTAACACAGAGGAGAGACAACTCTCATTATGCATTGTACATACAATGTAATATGTGTACAATGGAATATAAAGCAGACAGGTAGTGGGTTCTTAGATACAGATTAACCGACATAGTATAAACAGTAGACCAATATTTATAATAATATTATTATTATTGTTTGTATTATATTAGTATCTAGCAGCAAATTGAAGTACCTGGATGAATCTTACATTAGAATGGCACACATTCGCCTTTGATAAACTACATTAATTAACTTCATAAAGTTTCTACATTGTAGGCCTATACGTAATTGGTTGATATGGTACCTCTAGTGGGATTGGTCGGACAAAATTCTCATCGGGTAGGAGGCTATCGGCCCGTTGTTGAGCCCAATAATCTTCTTTTCCAAAGAGAGCACCTAGAACTCTCTGTCCATCTTGTAGAATCTCTACATTGTCACGTCTCCTTTCGCTCATTACATGACCATCTTTACCGCGTCGTATTCTTCTTCTGCGCCTACGACGCTGGATTCGTGATGGCATCATCTGTAAGCTGGTCACAGCTCTAATATACTACCTTCACGTCGATGTATTTGGACTAGAGAGTAGAGTAAAGTGCAATATGATCTCTGTCAGTGCTGCGCGTTCGTGTTACTGTATTCCGTGTTTGCAAAAGTACAGTTGCTATCAAACTCGTGAATTGGAAACAAGTGGTACATGTCAAACACTCATGTAACGCACTCCCGGGGTAGTAAAGTCCCGCCCCATCAATGCAGTGTATATATTAGAGGCAGCGTATTATCATGTCCTCCAGGTTCAGTCGACAAGTAATTACAAAGTGTGAATATTCATGTTGATAGTGCAGTCAACTACCATGGGATGCAAGTTAATGAGTAAATCAAAGAAGTTAATAGGATCGAAGGTGACAACTTGAGCACTTGTAATCTTAAAGCAGACAAACTAATCACCAATTATAATTAAAGCAAATAATGAGATTCCAAATCTGTGAATATCGAATCCCTTTGAACATAAATTCGGTGAAAACCATGTAGTTACTTCGAAAGACTACAAGTTGACGACAGTGGAGGTCAAATGTTACAAGCTTTGCAGGCTGATTACAATGCTACACGTACAGTTCCAAATTGTCACTGTAAAGTGTATTTATAGTGTATATGTTATAAAGCATGCCTACATCTACAGGTGTATATGAACTACAGTGTATATAACATGACTGTAAGTCGTGTTTTCTTGCAAATGGATGTACATGTACAACTACATGTATATATTAGAACACAGCATGCTTGCTTGCTTATTATGTGTTATGTAGTTTATGATCTTCCTTATGTTTGATGAAGTGAAACTTCTTGAGATAGCTTGATAAAAAATATGCCATAATATTTGGCCAATATTACTAGCCAATGAAATGGAAGACAAAGGTAGCATAACTCCCATCCTTGTTGAGGCCAATTTATTACACAGGTAAGAGATGTTTTCATGGTAGAGTTGCAGATCTTCCATTCCATACTCACTGTATCATGTGGCAAAAGGTTGTGGCTAGCTGAAGCTGAAGAAATTAGAGCTGAAAGAGGACAACTTCTAACCATGATTCAGGGGCTAGCAATAGATTCCATTGGCTACCATGCAGTGGAGGCCGCAGAGATTATTGAATGCAAAACAACTTCAGATCGGTGACATATTTTACACCAAGTAGGCAGTTGTCAGTAAAGTCGTCAGTTATTAGCAAACTTCATTAACATGTTAGCTTACCATTGTATGTACAGTGTTCTAATAATACATCTGGTAGAATTGAAGTACAACAAAGTAGGAACACCCCAGTCCCAACAGAAAGTACTGTCCTATACTTACTTCTCTGCCATTTCTCTTTGCTTTGAGACTCTCGTTGTAAATAGAGTCCAACAGCTCCTCTGCTTCCTGCCTGTTCAGTGCAATGTTGGGTTTAGTTGAAGGACGTCTGTTCCGAGCAAAGTAACGATAGTGACGCCATTGGGCCCGGCTACCAGTCGTGTATCTAACAGGAAATCGTCTACCCATTTCAATAAGCTGTGTATTCTGTTCCAGTTGTTCACAAACACTACACCCTCTATGTAGGGTTCCTTCCTTGATCTCCGAGAAATGGAGTTAAAAGGTGGTAGTTGTTACCGAGATTTGGTCGTAGAGACGTCCATGCATGCTACTGCGTAGTTGAGTCGAATAAATGTGTAATATGCTGCACTCTGTGTATACTTTAGACAAGCATACGAATCGCTGTTGTACACATGATTAGCTTTGAAATTCCAGTAAATGCTGCACCTCAGCTGTCAATTAGGCGAAATCAGCATGGCCTATGGCAGCATAGTCATATCTATATGTGTATATATACATTGTTTACAGCGGTACGTAGTGCGTAATGTTGTATATAATTGCTGCCCCTAGTAACGTCAGTCCAATTGAATATAAATACATACCCGCCATTTTGTCTGGGAGATCCCATGTTTGACTTTATAGTTTACACTAATTAAATTACGTAAAGGCTTGCTTATATTTACCTATTAGATACAACAAGGCAATAGCTAATAAGATTATGAGTAACTAATTACGCTACATAGTATAATAACACCACAAAAGCTACAAAGGTTACCGAGTAACAATGCTCTCTATTATTATGTTTTTTGCGTGAATATAAATTTATCGAACATCTCATGCGATGTATACGATGTATGTTTTGATGAAGATCAACTTCAAGATTTTATGTTTAGTGAATTGTACATAATGTAATGTCTATATGGAGTCAGTATTTAGTACAACACAGATCTTATAGTAGCTACTGGACATTGTAATGTTACATATCATTCTAATCAATAGCGAAGAGTTGATGGCACTGAGAAAGCAATTCCCAGTTATTAAATTATTCACTCATGATAATAATATACTATTATTAATATTGTATTGTTCTATTACATGTAGTATTATTAAAGAGGCCTATATAATTTTATATCTGACTTACTCATCTACACAGAACTGCAAAATAAAAAACAATTGATCAGATGCAATCAACATCTCAGATTATATTATAGGGTGTGATTGATAGTCGTAGCTAATAAGCTGCATATGCGGAGTTGTCCCCTCTCTTCCAGAGCTCATGGAGCACAGATTAACAAATCACAATACTCATTGAAGTTTACACTTTTTATGAACATCAATGGATATAATTGAGCTGTGGAAATTATATGAGCAAGCACAAAAAGAAGACAACTTCAGCCTTATAACTAGGAACTGAAGAGTGACTAGCATACAGTACTTGCATGAGTGGGAACTAATATTTAACCTATTATTACAAATAATAATAATAATTAAATAATGGTGTACATTACTCCTAAATCTCTGCAAGTACAAAGTATTAGGTTTTAGAAATTATTAGGTGCTCCTCGAGATGTTGGTTTCAGCATATATAGTGATCTACACTACTCAATATTTTACCATCAAATGAATATTATTTTCACCAAAAGCAAAAAAACTGAATAATTATAGACTAATAATAAAAGTAGCCTGTGAATAGTATGTGATATATAACAACTGAACTTGAGTGAGTAGGTGCTGAGTCTAAATAGCTGAGTATTTACCCTTTTAGTATGGTGTTCGCCCATCACTATTGAGGGACGGACTACTGGGGTCACATCCCATATAAACCCAAATGGTGAGTGCTGAATTAAACAGTAAAGTAATATATAGGCGTGATATATGACTGTATAATACCACAGTTTGGGGGAGGGAAGGAGAGAATGACAGCAATATAATCACTGTTATGCATTTTTTCAATGAAAGCCTGGATGCCGGTAGTTTGGAGTCACATTTTGATATTGTTTGTTGATAAATAATGGGTGCAGAAAGAGGGCAGCTATGAAGTTATTTCTTTCCATAGGCACCTATTTCGTGATAATCGAGGTCCTAACATTATGGTGCATGTAGTTACTGATACAAACATATGTGGAATTGTCTGCACATGTTGTCACACAGCTACTGATAGATACTTAAAGTTCCATGGGTTAGTAACTCCACCCCTTCATGCATCTTTATTTATATACATGTACAATGTGTACTGTCTGTTTATTTATCTCACACTTTCCTAAACTGTTATGTCGGGAGTAGGCTTTCCAGGTAAACTTTCTATTTCAAAAACTTAATAGTCTAAATATAGCCACTAGAGGGCGTTAGTATAACACAATAATATAGGATATTACCACTAGAAGGCTTTAGTTTTGCATAATCAATTAGTACTCACAGTAGGCTTTGTCCCTTTGTGTTTAGAGGAAGTTCGGCCATGTTTATTTCTTTGATGATGAGCTCTTCGGGTGGCACCATGCCTTCGTCTGCCTGACATCCCCTTCTACAAATATTCAATGTCACAAGTTGGCTTTCGAAGGTCACAAATAATAGGCTAAAAGTTAAATACAATGAAATATTTAAGATGGCTTCATGGCCCACGTTTGACACAGTTAAACTCAATAAATTTAATCTCTGGCAAGAATTTTCCGACTCCTATTCAGTACAGATGAAGGGAACGAGTTACACTGTACCAAAGCTCTAGGGACGGATTCCTTTAGCTAACAGAAATCGCAGGTAGTTTGCACTTTCAGCCAAGGCAAACAAGCCATAGTGGCACTAAGATTTCCGGATTAAGTTGGTCACAAAGATACATGTACCTATGAATACGTACACACATAACTTTTATAAACATTTACATGCTACAGGTGAGTGAAAGAATCTTTAAAAAAGAACAAGAATTCCACCCAGTCTTTTAGCGATTATTAACAGCAATCTATTTGCCACAAAAATATATTATTGATTGGTACAATAACTAATATCACACGCAAGTCAGAGTGCGAGCACCTCGTACATGCACCCTGGAGAACTTACAGATTTGCTCCGGGCTCCATAATTTTTTGTTTTAGACGACTTAGTACCAGAAGCCCTATTTTTCTTGGCACGTCTAAGCCTAACACCGTGGCGTACCATCGTAACAGAGCAATGTATGTAGTTGAATGATACGACAAACTTAAGCTATGCTGACTGCTGCCCAAGCTTTCGAATGAATGCTGACGTTATGAAACACTGTGTAGAAGAGAGCACTTGAATAAATGCAAATATTTTATGAAAAACCAAAGTAAAAGCAAACTTGTATTTCAATTAGACTTAATTTCTTCTTAATTTAGTGAGTAGATTTAAATGTTTAAATTAAACAAAAACTGGCACATGGCATGTAATGTTTGTTGACATTGTGAAGTAGGGTTAGCAATGAGTGGTAGCTTATACATACTGGTTAGGACTACTCTAATACCATGTAATACAATATCAGATTTAATCAGTGGAAAGTAAGTGGCCACTTGTAGCCTACAATGGCAGCAATATAATTGTATTCAATAGGATTTCCTTACAATGCTAGTGACATGTAGCAGACAACTCCTCATGCCCAGAATACAATTCGTATTATTCTGAATATCACTTCAAGGTGAATATTTTTAGTATGTTTAAACTGTTAGTGTTACTTGGTGATCGGTGATTATAATATACACTATAAATGTAAAAAGTCAAACAATTTACTTTCTATCAAATCATTGCTATGCGTGTACATACATGTATAGTACCTGGCAATGCTCAAGTATAACATACATATTATACAACTATACTAATAAATAAACATGTAACTATTAGTTACAACAGCATTGTTATTGTTATAAACATACAAGTGATGCAGCGACAGCTAAAGTGTGATTATACTGTATGCATGGCAGGAAATACTTATTTACATTATGTACAAAGCTGTTTGTCTTGTTTATAGGAATAAATCATATAAATGCCATACTATTAGCTCCTCCATAAAATACTATCTACAATGTATATAAACTAGTAATACTATTATAAAAACACAGAAATAACAAGATTTATCTTCCCTCTGTAACGTTGAGACCTAATTTAGTGAGCAGTGACCTCCACTAGTTCTGTCAAATATGTGTATACGATTTAATATACATGTACATGTAGATAATCTATTGGGAGATTTAAACAAACCAACTATTGGTTAATTATATTATCTTAATACAATATTATAATAATTATGTAAGTTCTATTGCTATAAAAAACAAAAATACTTTTGCTTTGTCATGATACCTCACTGTAAGGATTTTTAAATTAATCCTCGTTTAAACTTACAAAAAATTCCAATCTAGTTCCAAGTCAGAGATTGTAGTAGTCAGCATGATACAAAGTACAATACAATAAGCAATATTTACATGTATAGCCTACGGTTTTATACCATAGTGAACTTGACAGCTTTCAGTGGGAGTAAAATGCATCAGAAATAAATCTGAGATAAAATATATTTATGAATATCTACGAGTATATTATACCTTTTACTGATTATCCCCTCCATGCTGTATTTAACAAATTACACTCATACACTAGACTCACCTGTGCCATTGATCTAGCTTTATTCCTACATTTGGATTTGAATACATTTTTTCTAAACGCTGCTCTACTTCTAATAGGCATACTAATAAAGAGACTGGAAGGGGGAGCTGCCAGTATTACCACTAATCTATGTCTACTGAATGTACAGTATGTAGGTGTATATACATATGTACAGTAGTACAGCAGATACATAGAGATATATCACCTCTATAACTCCCCAGATGCTAGTTGATCAAATATATTTAGTTAACATAATATTATTATATTATACATGTAGTTGAACACTAAATGTGAATTTACTTGCAGCACTATTATGTGCAGTTATAATATTACACATGCATTAGATTATACTATTGTACAGTATGTCTATCTACTACATTATGGCATCATATACATTTATACATTTACATTGTGGTGTATATTTACATAACGAAGAATCGACGCAGCTATAATGTACGCTGTACATCTACACGTATATATACATACTGTATTTTATATAATAACATACACCTTCTTTGAAAAATCAAACAATAGACTTGGAGTTGATTATGTTGATTACATTGCATATGGTGGCTCCCCCTACCTACCCACCTAGCCATTCACCCACTGGGTATAATGTGTTTCATTGTAGATTGTAGACGGTATAAAGTATACTCGTATATTCAATATTTTGGAACAGCATGATGAAAAATATAACATATTGCTGCAGAGAAGAGAAGAGGACGTACTTGGATTCGTTGTCTCTCTATAATATTGATACAGTTTGCATCGTCTAGCGTTACCACATATCACTGTAATACTGCAATAATAATCTGTGAGAACCAACATGCTTGATGTAACATTATATAATACAGTAATACAAGTACATACATAATATGGTGTACTTGTAATTGTACTTGTTAGTCCTACATGATGTACAACAGTATAGCTGTAGTTTAGATAAATCTTTAAAAGAGTTCCAACTTTCACTATTATTTAATATAATATTTAATTACCACACAAATAATACCCAGGGGAATAAAACTACTGATCCTACTGTTTGCATGTGATCTACCATGTACACATGTAATACTGTATCTAACTAAATTATATTTATATACAGTAGAATTAGTACACTAGTATGCACAGAGAAAACTACTTAGTATAAGTATTGATTTATGTTATTATAGGCTACGCATTAATGTACATACATGTGTAGGGTAAGACAACTACAGAACTATCAACATGGTAGTGTATGGCGAGTAGTGGACTCTACTCTACACCGATTTGGTTTAGATTATTTACACTTTGATAATATATAATAGGAGTTGCCTATCCTCACCAATTTCAAATCTACTGAGAAACCCTTCTCATTGACCCTTCTGATTGTACCACGCATGGTGGAATATTATGAGAGAGAACAAATATTCAGCATAGAATTTATATAAGAAACAGAAAGGAAATCAAGAAATGCAGTAGGTACACAATCATGTACCAAGAGCTAAAAATGTGCCTGAGCAAATCTACTATAATGTGTAATTATGATGCCAATCTACCGATATCATAGCTACAGTTGACACAATCGTTATATGTATACAGGTGTACCTTTACGTAGGCTACTACGTACATGTAGGTACAAAGGCAAAAGTATATTATTATCCCACACACTTACCTACTTATATTGCCCGTGCAGTTATGTGTGCTTGATAATTGATGCTAATATTGTGTGAAATGATATTTTTAAAAATCGCTCTGGGTAGCTGAGATCAGAAATAATAATAAGAGGTATTTATACTAACTTTTTTCTTATTGCTACAGTCATGTAATAGCATTCCTCTAAGAACAAAGGATATACGTTACACCTATGGAAATAGTATCCAAATACATACATTAAGACAGGATTAGCTATTGTATTCATTATAATAACTATTGATGATTACCATCCAAAATTCTCACACACAGAGAAAAATTTCAAATCTTGTTTAGTCTATGTTACATACTATACATCTACCTGTATTGCAATCTGTGTAGCAAAACAAATATTTAAGAAGTCAGCTACACAAAAGCTTCAGTTGAATAGATATAATAAAGATGTGAACGATAATAAATGTCGCCGTATAATTTTGTGATTGGATCATATTTTAATCACAGAGTGAGCTTCACAGGGAATGTCCACAATTATACCAATAAACAATTGAGTGGTAGGGTCATCAATTTATCAATTTATACTTTTGGACCAATACTTGTAGTCTATCCGTATACATGTAGACAATCTGAACACATGTGATGGAAGTTAAAATGAGTCAGTGAAACCTGACAGTGAGCAAAATTGTGTGAACTAGATGGCTATGCATCAAACAAAATGCATCATATGCAAACTACCAGTTTAAGAACTGCTAGACTATAATATAAATACTGCACACTATGACTATGATGAAGCTCAGATGAGGAGACACATAGATAGGCGACATTGCTGAAGGGAAGTGACTGTTACGATAATGAGACGACATAATGTAATTTACACCTAACACCACAGATGGCAATTATGTTTTCCAAGAAGAACAAAAATATTCACAATGTATAACAAAACACAGCCCTAATTCTACCAATGCTAACAGCGCACCTACCTCGGGCCCCCGACGTGGCCCGTGGCCCATTTGCTTGCGGAAGCCCATGTTGATCAAGGCAAATCAAGGCAAAATTAAAGTATAGTCTAACATACAGTCCTGTTGGCTTGGCCTGTCCATAAGTAACTACCACCTTCAAGCGATGGTAGCCTTACATAATTAAGAGTACACAATAATTTAATTAGCTATAAATATTATATACATGTCAATAGTATAATTGTAAGTTATATCCTTAAGGCTAATATAGAAATTGACAAAAAACTCATCTTTGTAAATACGCAAGTACGATACATTTAACAGGAAAAGCTACAGCTCGGGTGAATAATGAATTTTATCTAACAGAAAGGTACATCTTGCAGTAATAATGGCTAATAGATGTTATACAGAAGTGAGACAAGAACTACCTTGTGTAGGTGAAATGGATTACGACCAGTTGACAGCACATCCCACATATACTTATCATTATAGCAGAAAGTACTACCACCTCCGAAACTCTCAGCACCCAATGAACCATAATAATCCTCATAATACGGCATCATGAATGATATAGACTTGCAATCGACCTACATGTAAACTAAACTATTTTCCAGAAACTGGGACTCTACTCACTATATCTTATATCACCGTTTATATAATATTATAATGATTATGTTAATTTAAATCTACTTCAAATGTAATATAAAGATACAATCATTGATAAAACTTACCTTAATGTATATTTACGTATATTATCTCAAAACTAATGAACAAGATGAAAGTAGCTCAACGTAAATGCTATTTCTGCACGAACCATTTCACAAGACACGCGTCAGCAAATGGAAATTCATTTAACAAACATAATGTAGTCTGCATAGAAGCTCATAAATTTAAATAAACAACCAATATATATTGTAAAAGGAATGTGCTAGAACAATAGCTATTGTATTATGCACTTGGTAATGGACATTGTTGAATTTTAAGTGCCGTGTTCTAATTGCTTGTTTCAAAATTAAACTTGAAAATTGTTCATTGATTTACTGGCTTAGTTGTTTATTTAACAGGTTTGAGCGAATAGCAAACAATAATTCTATTGAGTAACTTCTCTTATACAGTGGACATGTTTGATCTCAGTAGACCAAATACCATATCAACACTTCGAAGAGAAGTAGTCTCCCCTTGAGCAATTATTACAATTACAATTACAACGACATACTTTTAATAAAGTAATATACTCTATTGATACTCAAAACTTTTCATTTAATACAATTTAATTTAATGTTATCAGCATAGTAATATAGCTGCTGAACTTATTTTTGTAAAAGGTTTGGGCCTCTTCTAATTCATTGCATTGCCAGTAATCAATCAAGAGCAGATAACTCCTGATCAGTAGTTTACATGGTGGATGTCAGTGAGGCATTATTTAATACAGTACAACCCACTTGAGATGTACATACATGTGTACATATTACAACCTGCTATATATACATTATACAATACCACGACTCACTACATACCATATATTTGGTAGGCTACCCATTAATACCTTACAGATACATGTAATGTAATAGCATGATTTTTTGTTCTTTACAATTATCAATAAGTTGTATATCAACCATGATTTTAAGCCAATGCAGTAAGGATTAGTTAAGCTTTTTTGTGAAACTCAAATATTGCGCTTTTATGAGATTAATGTAGAACAAAAGTGGTTTATGATTTCTAGTAAAGTTATATCAATATTATTACTTCAGTTAGCTAAGGATGTTTCGATACAATAAATAATATGCATGCAAGTACATGTATATCCAATTGCAATACTAATGTAGGCCTAAATAATTCAATTATGTTGCTGTGATATGGACTTATTCAGGGAAAGCTCTTACTAATTTATATGGAATGTGGATTATTGAAGAGCTGATAACTTTCCATAGCTACAAGACTGGAGGCACGTAACTACAGCCTATCTACATGACTGTGCTATATGTACTATATTCTATTGTGCATCGACTTGCACTGGAATTCCTCAAAGCTATCGGTTGGGGAAATTTAGTACAAATGAATCAATAGCAAAATATTCCAAAATGTCAGAGAATTCTGTGTTTGCGAATGTTGTGTTTTCAAAGGTCCATTATAAAGTCATGCAAATAGAGAGGCTTTCTTTCAGCCAATATAATTCGTATTTCTTTTATAGAAATATATGATCATATACTACGGCTTAAGAGCCTTAAACTATAACGATAACAGAATGTAGCCACTCCATGTGGGGGATAACTGCACCTTAGCTATTATACTGGTACATAGTCTAATAAAATTATACACTGGAGCAGCGTACCAGCATCATACTGGCAGACTGGTCTAGTCCTGAGGTGGGGCGCTTTTATATGTGAGGAACGGAGGTTTTATGCTGTGCGTTTATAATACACAATAACAACATCTTTTTTTAAAACGTTTGGTCGATGGAAATTAATAGTGTTTACACCTACATAAGATCATGAATGATTTAGCTAAATGTAAGGGAATGCTGATACTGATTTGATGATGTCAGCTCTAAGTAAACAATCGGTTTGTCATCATAATTAAGCAGAAAAAGGTTTACTGCAGGTTCAAACAAAACCCATTATATTTTCTAGCCTAGGAACAAAATATCTAGAAGTTAACTTCATACGTAGTACGCCTAGTATCATACAAAGGTTTGCATGACTAATAGGATAGGGCCTTGGGGCTGGGTGTAAAATTAGTCTAAGTACAGGTATTCTGGAACATGTCTACCTAATGCAATTTAAATTGGTAAACAAAGAGTCTGCAGTAAACTGCACTAACGAGACACAAACAGGAAGACCAGATGTAAAAATGGCAAAAGATGACATTCAGAAAAGTTCACTCACTGTTTGTATAACTACACTATGTGGTAGATATAATTTTATAGTGTTGTCATCATAACTGTGCTGGGTTGTAAACCGTAAAATGCTTATTATGATTGAAGATACTGATATACAGAATAATAGCACAAATTTTGTCCAGGACTCATTGCAGACGTAGTGGAGATACACCAAATTACTGAGCAAACTAGAACACTGATGTTACGTGGAGTGAAAACGTGTCCTTTACAATATTATTCAGTTAAAAATTATAAATTATAATAATAATAATAATAGATATCCTACTATCAACTAAAATAATAATATTAATGTCTATTTCACTACCAACTAAAATACTAATATTATCATATTGAAAACGTGTCAACTCACCATTCTCTAGGTTTATAGACTAGTTTCAGTATGTATATCTTTTAACTTTATTTCGACGACGCAAATAATAATCATTTCCCACTGGCAATACTACTAATATAGTCTAAGTTGATACTGCTTTACTCCTGTCATTACTATAAACAATAAGTTGGATCAGAATATAAACTATAATGATGGGAATGACAACAATCATGTACATTTAAATACCAACTTCTTACACATATTATTGATTGTTATTAATTATAGCCTAAGTGTATATAATGTAATTATTATACTAACAGAAGAACAATCACTGCTTTATGAATGAATGAAAAACACAATGGAATTGGCAACTAATAGCCATAGTTCTATGGAAACAATATAACAATAATATAGGGCAGAGGGGTTATTATAGTAGAAATAAGTTATAAGTATGAGCTAATATCCACATATGTGTACCTCAAGATTTGGCAAACAACTAAAAGAGACCATTTGCTCCAAAAGAACATTCTGAATGCAACAAATGCTGCCGATTATTTTCAGAGAACACCAAGTTGGTATTTTCAACGACGGACATCACAAACGGGTTTGTGATTGGTTATTTTAAAACATAACAATTCCAGTGATAAACACCTCTGGTTACATTTTAGAGATTCTTTTCCATTGATTGAATGATAGTTGATGGAGATGATAAACTAGCAATACACCCATCAGTGTGTGTAGCCAGGACAACTAAATTCAACGCTGGCATATCAAAACTCGCAGATCCCCCCACTGTGTAGCTGCATCATCCCCATATCACCATTGCAATACTTTGTTTAGCAACTAAGTTGAAGTACTGCATGTACAGCGTGTCAATAACCTACAGAAAAAGCTGGTTTGTATACTGCTGCTTTATAAACACATAATATGAGTTGTCCTCCTACACCTTACCTAGTATTAGGAGTTACCTACTCTTGTTTACTCTACTAATTAACAATCTAGTACATAGTATGTATGTCTGCATGTAAACACCCTGTTAACTTTGGGCTTACCTACCCTGCCTCTAAGAGCACTTGCTGGAACCTCCAGCTTCATTCAGTATTTGGAACATATCAAATTTTTACAAATAATCCAGGAATATGCTAAAATCAACTGTCGTAACTATGCTTCTCCAATTACACACTTTGGTATAATACTGTATTTGGTAAATAGAAAAAATTGGATATTGAAGTGTGTAGCAACAGTTACTATCAAAATAGACGTGTGCATATATTCACTGCACATTTTATATCAGTTGGGACCAACTTGAAAACTGTCCTGACAGAAGTGCAGGCAGAGTGAGTCTCTGAGATGAATGTGGAGTGCAAACCGATGGAGAGAAAACCAACACTTTGAGAGAAGTTCTGTTTATATGGCAAGTAGTCCCAGGGTGTGGATATACATACAATATATTATGTAGTTATAATGACTTGTAATAAAATATTATACATGTATTAATAGTGTATCTAAATAATCTGGAATAATCAATTACTATATCTTTGACACAGCATCATCAGCTGCTGATTTGATTGATGTTTACATTTAACTGTCATCAGCTAGATTAGCTGAAGACTACAAAGAGGTGACCAAACTAATCTATGACTGGTCAACGCTAAGGATTATATCCCATATTTCCATATTCCATATTAAATGTTTTACATGTATATTATTATTCCTTTTCCGATATTTAAAACAGTATCTCACAGTACAACCTCGCCATTCAGCTACAATTCAAAGTCGTCCCATGGGCAAACTATAGATTTTTATTGAGGGAGGGAAGAAAATTGGCAAATATAAAAGCTAATCGTATTTGAAATAATTTGTGACATAATTCTAGTGAGAAGACAACTCTAAAATCGGAAAAGTTGCAACTTACAGACATTTTCAGCTATGAGATTTTATCCTTCCTTTAGGCTACACAGTGGTGATGTGATAGTCACAATATTTTCGATTACACAAAAACAGTATTTCTTCATTCGGATTTATACTATGCAGTAAAATTGTAACCAGTCTGGGCTCTAAGCCCTTCTATGGGTCATGTGCCGCAACGTGCCCACGCTTTTTAAAGAGTCGGAACTTAAGCTAAGGATGCGATCTTCAATCAATGAGTATATTTCAAGTCAACGTTATAAGTCGAGGTGTAACGCAGTACGACTACATTAATTACTGTTTATCATAGTGACAGCAAATGAACTATTCACTATAATACTAGTACTATGTGTATCACTAAAAGAGTTGCAACACAAGTCATGATTTTGCATTATGCACAACTGTATAATCATCTTATTCCAGCAGGGTAAATATTTTTTAAAAGAAAATACTTTTGAAAGGAAAATCACATGTAAACATTTTACACCTGTTACTAATCCTCCACAGACCCACACTGCTTGCACGCTGCTTGCTACTGTTTCGCGTGTCTATATTATTGTAATGGTACGCACAGTCGTCTCCTACACCTGACACTCATTATTATGTGTGCTTACATGTATATATCTGCTTGTATTCTACCTTGTGTAACTTTTATATCATTGTATATACTTGTATGCTTATTACTAAGTCTTTTAGTGCCTTTTATACCCATGTACAGAGGTCCGACCTCTCAGAATTACTTGATATTCATTTTGTACATGAATTGGATCATTATAAGCAACTTTTGTATAACCCGACCCATTTTGGGTCGGCCGTCGGGCTTCCGGCGGCCATGTTGTTGCGCAACTTCCGGACGACCCTATGTCGTCTTTTCCCGACACTACGTCGGGCGGAAGTCCTTATACTATATAAAGGGCATTGTTTCACTGTTCATTGTCTCAGTCTTCACTTGGCTTTCAATAAAGACACATCTATACTTGATACAGAGACTTTTACTTCCTTTTGTCAGGTCATTCGCTTAGCGAACCGCCTACTAGGTCGGATCACTCTCTTTCAACGCATAGTCTGAAGGTCAGACTTGGGACCAGATGGGTCGTCTCTGGTAGTTATTGGGCTACTGAGACCGCTTGATCTTTCATGTAATGAGAAGGCCTAGCACCACTCATAGGCACTTCAGTTTTGGGTCGGTAGTCGTCCAAGGACGACCGCACGAAATACCAGAAACCATTACAATATTATTGTATCATGAGCTGAGTGGTTCTCTGAAATTAGTGATTCTAAAAGTTTGCTACAACTAACCCTTATAGAATAATAATTTATTTCGGCATAATTCTGCAAAATATTTTATATTAATCATACAATTTGTGACTGCTCGAAAAAGACAGTTCGAAATAGAACGTTTCGAAACTAGACAGTCCAACACCGGACAGTTTGAAACGCTAAACTGCAAACCCCAACCCCCACATTTCAACTAATTTTTATTTTTAATGTTTTTATTTTTTACTAAATTAATTAAAATTAATTATCTGTGAATTGTGTTCTTCTAAGTAATCTACACAGTTTTTAACTGTCCGGTTTTCGGTTTTGAAACGTTCTTTACCTTAATAATAATACTAGATAGCGTAGAGGACTTTTACTACGGTCTTCCACAGCAGTGCCGCAGATTTTTTCTCTAAAAAATTGTAAGGCTCAGTATTTGTAAAACTTGAACTGGTGTTAATAGGTACGACATTCACATGCATGCTAGGGAAAGAGAGAGACTGTTAAGCCTTCACATCACAAGAGCCAGGAAAGGAAGTTCCTATACACACCTACATGTACACTGTACATATGTAACACTACTGCATAACACTATTACATAACGCTATACATAACACTATACATAACACTAGTCAGTGCTGAAAACTTAAGAGACACAGAATCAGTGTTCAAGAATAACATGCTAACAGTGATTATGATCGTGATCACGATGAGTTTAATTGAAATCACAATGACTTTGATTGTAAACACACTATATAGTCACAGTTAACTAAAGCAGAAGTGTTCACATCAGACGACTTACCATCCTAACAAGGCGTCGCGCCATTCCTCCATGACCCTAATCAAGACGCAACAGCTGTTATATAATAATATAACCACAAGGTCAAAAGGTCAGATTTCCTGAGTGCCTATTTACTTACACTCTCAAAAGCCTCTTACTCTTTATCTTTTAAGTTATGTTATAAATATCTGACCTTATTACTATTAGCTTACATTGTGCATGTACAAAATATTTTACATGTTTCAATGTTTGCGTTCCTTAATAATGATATGAAACTAGTAAAGTGAATCACTTCTAGTACCTAGTGAATCATGGTAACCATTGGCCGATGGTGTAAACTGTGCTTTGCGTGTTTCCAAATGGCTTTGAGTAGCAACTTTGAATCGAATAGAAATTTTGTATTTAAAGTTATTTACACAATGTGGCTAAAAATAGTAAGTGTAAGTACATAAATAAACTTACACCTACCATACCAACACATGGGCATCTGCAACACTGCCTACTCAATCAGTTCAATTTATTTACATGTACAAATGTACAAATGTACTTAAATGCACTTAGTAAGCATGTATACATGCTTACTTTCATACATGTACTAACTAACAACTTACTTTGGATGTGGTACTTACTAAAATACAACATAGTAGAAAGAAAAGTCATCTACTCGTACATTGATAATACTCGTACAGTATACCAACAACTAATGAACCAACAAACTCTAGTTGGAGATCACACCTACCCCAGCGAAACTAAACCGAGTACGATGTTCACTAGATTCTGGCGTATAAACTGGTTTGGTGTTCCATCCAACACCGGCCCAACCACCCAGCGGACCACCTAGAAAGTGGTTGAGAAAACCAGATGTATCCATTTCTGCTAGTGGCTAGCAGTCTGTCCAGGCAGCGAGTGAAGTGCTGACTACGCAAATCATAATCTTTCAAGAAATAATCCAATTTATAAGTGTGTCGGGTCTAGCAAGTGTTAAAAGCGTCCATTATCCACGACAAGGTAACCACGATTGTCACGGTTTTAAGCTAGATTAAGAGGGAACAGTTGAGGATATTTAGCGCAGCAAATAAACTATTGGTATCAGCAGATCAATAAAGTCTGTGCTAATTTCAGAAATGTGATACAAAATCAGCAAGTTTTCCGAGTTTCTATACAATGTGACAGCATATACTAAAGCAGTGATACATTTGATCTGCTAATGATGACAGCTGCAATGCTGTTAGTAGAGGTAACACCAGAGTCAGCGCTGCCAATCGTCTCAAACACAGTGCCGTGCAAACAAAAGATATAATTATCATTATTTTATCACTTAGCATTACATAGACAGAGAACAGCTACAGTAGTTGTTATCTGTCTGTGACAGTAACTATCACATTATAAAATACAGTATTTGCTGTCGGCAGCGTCTCCATATATCTAGGGAGTTCATTCAAAGCAAACAGAGGATTTAAATTATTCACTAGCTGTGATAATACAGTAAATCAGCTGATTGTGTTAAGGTATCAGGTCCACAAACCAATGGGAGACTGATTATCAATGGTTTCCATGGTTCGACTCGATTGAGGTGAAACCGCTTCATGAATGGAACGAGCTAGTCCCTATAAGCATATTATACACTAGGTATTAACAAGCTTGTAGTTCATGCTATGCGACCGCCTCATACGATACGTCGTCTCAGTATACACTCAAGGGACCTGGCTATAAGCTATCCATAGTCTATGGGATAGCTTAGCTCAAACCGGTTAATATTAGTGCAAGCTGTACCCGGCCATTTTATTCTGTATTCACATGGTGTGTAGATTAGAGTAGTGAACACTACGACCTTGTTGTAGGATGTGATTATGTTGCACAGAGGAATATTGTATGAGAAGGAAGCCCTGAATACATTTGCGTTTGTAGCAATGACCAAACTATCTGTAAGGGCGTCAGTTCGAATCCGGTCAATGTATTCAGGGCTTCCTTCTCATACAATATTCCTCTGTGCAACATAATCACAAGACTCAGTTTAATGAAGAAGCCCACAAATGAAGGCAGATCTAATATAACATGTTAGGTGCACACTTAAAGGCATACATGTACATGATTTTGATGTAGAATCTACACTTTGCAGTTTTCTATAACATTAGACCTACCATGTACACCTTGAGTGACCGGTCAAACTCTCAGTGTTACCAAAAATAATAGTAATTATTGTTAACCCATACTCAACACTTCACCTATTTCATACGTTGTTCTTAGCTGTATAATCCAATGAAACTACCTCTACTCAACTTTCTACTTATAAATTAAATTATAATAAGTAAGATGTTACTCTTGTAAACGTAGGTTTAGGAATGCATGATACAGCTGCATATGTGTAGTAGTGGATAATATTGTACTATGTATAGTGTATATAATTATCCTATGTTTGTTTTGTGTTTTGCAAGAAAATTTATTTATGAGCAGCCAGGGACTAGGTTGCACATCTGTAGAAATATCCCATTTTGAACCGGCAGCTCTACAGCACCTACATGATCGTGTAGCGTAGTGGGCAGTACCCATTACCCACTACACCAGCTAGGCTTCCTGCAAGGCGGTTCAGTTTACACAGACACTTCTCACTGATAAAAACTTCTGTTGTTACAGAAACCGTCAAGGCTGAAATATTTCCATAGATGGAAAACCCAATTCCTGGCTGTTCAAAAATAAATTTCCTTGCAAGAAAAATACATATACATGTATATGAAATAAAACCTATGGGCAAATCCCTTAATAATCCCTATATTATATCATATTTTAACACTATTTATTACGCGTATGCCAGTACAACTAAATGTACATCCTCATGCACACTGAAAAGCACACATAAACCTAAACATACACATACGTGTAGGTGCATGTACATGTAGGGCGTGTGCATGTGTGTGATGAAATTAAACACTTTGGCTGGACACCACATAAATTCTTCTATTACATGTACATGTTGTATATCACCCTGTTAGAGTCAAGCGTGACAACGTTTGAACCAGAGGCTTGGAGAAATGAAAGATTCCTTATAATATAAAAACAAGTAAGACATTTATTGTACTCAATAAATTTAGAGAGAATATTGAATATTTGAATAAAATTCTGTTTACCTAGGTTGACAGGTGATATGAGTACACTAACATTATGTAATTGTTTAATAACCGAGTTCACACATTCCGTTGATTGAAACGGAATATTGTGTATTTTAATGATCAATACTCTTCTGAATTTTTAATTAAATACACATTTCCATTTACAAAACAAAACACAGCAGTATAAATAATTAATTAACACAAGTTGTATGACAAGTTAAAATTGATTTTAAAATAGACTATGATTGAGTAGCGTCAGACGTTGTACCCGGTAGCTATCGCTGAGATACATAATATGTCAGCACCAATTAGAAACCTCTAAAACTAGATCTACATGTATATACAGTGGAACTTGCTTAATTCCACCTCGGGTAATTAAAAAACTTGGTTAGTTCAGACTATTAGCTTTGCTCAGGGTTGGGAACTTTGATCTACTTTTGCATTCGATTCTCGATTTTCGATTATGATGATTAAACCAAAGAATACAAGCATTCGATTGTTACTTTACCAAATCAATGATTGTACTTCAATCGATTTTACAATCGATGACGATTTTAGAAAGTACTCATGTATACGGGTAAAATTTTTGTAAAAATAGAGAAATTTATTGTCTTTACTAATGCTGTCTATTAGGCCTGCAACGATGAATCGATAACGATTCTCGATACGATTAATTTGCAGCATTTTCAATATCGATTCATTATACTCAATTTTCGATTCTTGTTAAGTATATACTTAGTCTTGGGACACCCAAGTTATCACTATAGTATGGTGGCAGAGCGCTCGCTTTACAAACGTGTAGTCATGGGTTCGAATCTCAGTGAAGCACAGTTTTTTTCTAGTAATTTTGTTGACAATAAGTGGATAGCTATAAAATACATCATGTGCTAAGATGTATTACTAATATAAGTCTATAATTATATAAAAACCCCAAACATACAATTTGTATTTGATATTCCACACAATTAGAAGGGTATGCTTCTGGAATCTACTCATTCTATTCTTTTTGGTGATTCTAAAATGGAATTATCAACTCAATTACTACAACTGACAGTGTTCTAAAATACTGTTGCGAAGAACTACTGCAACTTAAATGGTGTCAGGGTAAATGATTCAAATAAATAGCAAAATTGATAGTTGTGCTCACTGTCTTCATTCACTGCTTGCTTGGGGTTACAGTAACACACTTGCTCTATTGTTGTACTACATAGCTACATTATTTCAGTAAAATTGTGAGATACTGTTATTGGTCTGATTGACCTGACTAGTGTATTTTCTGTTAATTTTGCGCAATGAAGTATCGAATCGAAAAAATCGAAAAAGTTAATTGGCAGAATCGAAAAAATCGAAACAGTATTTTGTGAATCGTTGCAGGCCTACTGTCTATTACTTTAAAATGTTATAACAAACGTGCCTAATATTACCAGTTTTATTTGCATTTTCTCATAGCTGAGAGTTATCTCCTCTACCTTTATGTTTCTTTTTAGCCTCCAAATATTTCTATGTACAGCAAATCTTGGCCAGAAATACCAGGCTATCATTTCTTATTTATTGCTAGCCACTCACATTTCATCCTAGCTTGCAAATAGAGGCTAAACAGTTCATCATCATTTTTTTTATTAAAAAGATGAGAACTAAGCTACGAGGCTTTTTGTTTATTTCCTGTACTAAACATTACTAGCAGATCAATTAGCAGTTAGCAGTCAACCAACACTACATGTATGTCACAGTCAGGAGACATGCAAAATAGCCTGTATGCCTATGCCTTAGTTTTTATTGACAAGCCTCATGCATTTATGCTAAGAATATATGGCTAATTTGGGAGTGACATTGAACATGAGTGACAACTCCAAATTAGCCATATAATCTTAGCAATACATGTACGTCATTTGTCGTCAATAAAACCTAGGACATGGGCTTATTAGAATTATCTCCTCTATTAATGGGCTGGCATTTGCGCATGCACTACTTTATATTGAGTGACTCCTCTTTTCTCACAAGTATATATAATATTGTTATAGTCATTGTGTTGCATATTAAATTCAAATAATATTTAAGAGATTGGTACAAAGACACTGTGATAGTAGATATGTGCTAAAGTGAACGAATGCAATAATAATACAACACAACCAATTAAGCAGCATACAGGTCAATTCCAATGAGTATACTATGAGATAAAACTGAGAAAGAGAGGATAAATCCTACAATCAATAATACTACATACTTGTTTGTACAAGTTGGTAATATTACACATTATACATGTAGGCCTACATGTACATAACATTATACATAATTATAGCTACATTGTATATATTTCTACAGGCGTATTAAGCTATATATATATATAGCTTAATACATAGTCATAGTTATAGTCATACTCATGATAGTTGATGCATAATTTTAATGCTACAAGAAATACACACACGTATAACTACAGTACATGTATATGTACATGTATATATACTATGACTATAACTATAACTATGACTACAACTATGACTACAACTATGACTACAACTATGACTACGACTATGACTACGACCACGACCACGACCACGACTACTACTATGATTATACCTCTAACTATGACTATGATAGACTATTATTAGAAAATTGGTTCGCAAATTGAGGCAAGATACCAGACATTTGCTAATAATCACAGTCTAATTATTTCCCTAGTAGAGGTCCAAGCTGTCCCAGAGTCTACACTGTATGTAAGCAGATAATCTTTCCCCAGGTTATTTATTGTGGAGCAAAAGCAACAGTGACCCAGAGAAATGCTAAGGACACTACCATGGGCTCCAAGGTTAAACAAATATCATTCAGACAATAAGAAGACAAATCCAAATTCCTTCAACAAAATGGCACAACATTACAACATTTTACTTCGATTACCAAATGTATTAGTCAATTTAGTAAGTACATACTGATCTCCTATATGGTTTTAGTCCTGTTTACACTGTATAAGTAGTGTTATATACATTAGATAATGAATATAAATGCAGGTAAAGTAAGTATAATATGTAGAACACTAACAGTACTTACACCTTTCTCTAGCATCCTAACCAAGAACCTCTAGAAGCTACCACCTTTACCTCAGTGACTATGACTACATAGAGTACTGATGAGCAACAATTAGAAAACTACAAGTGATGCACAGCTATTTAAACTAAGTTAACAATCACTTATATTATACCAAGTAACTAGTAAATTATTGAAGCTCCTGGAATATTTATCTCACTTTGCAGTTCAATGTGTTTACAATCCTCCATCATACAACTCAAAATATCAACTGGCCTACTCTGAATTCAACAATGTAAAAGCAAATTAAAAACTGTATTGAACCATCATTATACTGCCATTATACTCATCAGCAGAGTAATTAGCTAATAAGAAGAATGGCTGCCAAGTGCACTTGAAGAGGGAGGACAACTTTATATTAGCCCATAACTGCCCAATCAATTATTCATACATTGTTTACTCAAATTAATTGACATTTAAAACCAATTTAAATTATTGACAAGAGGAAAATGAAGAGAGTCAGTAGTGTCAGATTACAGCTTAATCATATTATAGTATTATTAATAGTAAAAGGAACGCATACATAACATATAACACAATAATATATATTATTATAGCAGATCACATGATATAATATTTACTACTAAAACATATACCATAGATAGCAATAAAAATACTAAGGCATGTAGCAAATGTACACACGCACCAAATATATTTAACAGTAGCCCACCATTGGTGAATCACTACATGACTTGTGTAGGCTGTTTATTAGTATATAAACCTCCCTCCCCTCAGGCAAAAATCAAGGCAAAATGCTCAGTCTAAACTGTTATCTGCGGAACAGTGACACCTTCGTAACCTCATTCCATTAGTTATGTAGCCTTGAGAACTTCTGACAATAAAATTTCAGAGGCATTTTGCTTAGCGTAACCAACAATATTTATTTATATTTATATTTATTACAGTTAGGTATCTGAACTGGTATGTGATATCCACACTGACAGTTCCGCAGATACAATCATGTGATCAGTATAATAGTAAATGTGACTACCGCTTAATACTGAACTGTTTGCTACCTTTGTGTATCTCGGAGTAGCTCTCCTGGTGCCCACCATATTTGCACCTCTACTTTGCCTTCTGCGAGGACGAGAAGTTGCATCAGACTGGGAATTGTTATAAGTAGCGTTAGATTGAGAGTGGATAACTCCCCGCTCTGCTGTCGCTGCTAAAAATAGTTATTATTATGATATTACTAGTAATACTACGACCGTATTACAGCAATATTAGTTATACCCACAGTTTATACAGTAGACTCATCTGTAGACTAAATAGTTTTGATGTTAAAGATTAACAAAACAACGATCGTTCACTTGGCCAGGTGATTAAGATTATCTATTTTAAAATAAATTTTAAACAATATGCAAAAGATTTTAATTAAATCAACTTTAGGGACGTAAGAAAATCAGCATAGATGAAATTCAAAGAATAAGCACTAATTATACTAATAAGATGGCCAAAGAGCAAATAATTAAATAATATATGGGTTAATATATAGTAGGTTTTCCCCTAACTCTACGAAAACAAATCGTCATGCATACAAATTATTTCATCATAGTGTCTAAGGAAACCGTGGACTATGTTGCTATGAGAAAATATAAATCTCAGTTGAAAAGATACGCAACTCCCCGTTAAAATCAAAACCTATATGGTCTATAAGCTTGGACCAATGAAGAGCAGTTGCTCTATAAGCTTGGACCAATGGAGCTCGCGGTTGCTCTATGAAAGATGGATTAACTTGATACAGAAAGGTGACTAACAATTGTTTAGGCAGCACCCTAGTTGATGTGAAACCTTTATTGGATAAAATCAGCCAATAGAAACATGATATAATAATGAAGTTCTATGGACTTGATATGCCATGCCCTTTGAAGGCCTATCAAGGGTGTTTTATGAGGTGCTGCTATGTACCTTTCCCACCATAATATTTAAAATGTTGACAAGTCAGACAGCACAGAAACAAGTCCCTTGGTATGAGAAATAGAAATGCTGATTGGTGCATTGTGGGTTATGTAGAGTGTATTATATAAATATAGTGTGTCATTATACTAACTATGATGATGTATAATATTCTATCTGGTCGACAATAAAAATGTTGAAAGAAATAAACTTTAAATTACAATAGCAAACTTACCAGGCATCTCTTCACTCAATGAATAAGCAGTGTTTGAATTAAAATTTGTGAAGATCGACTCAAAAAATCTGTCCGAGTCAACCATGTTGATCGAAGACTGAGAATCTCTGTGATGTATGTATCTGTAGAACTGAAACTGTAGAGGAACAACACGCTTGGATGGCATTGCGCTGTAGAGTAACACACAAAGAGCGGCAGCGGTTAGCATATTATGGTACACATCACCAACTGTTTATGAATAAACATTGGACCTTCACAGAATATTTATTATAGAGATAATATGTTCATGTCTTACTCTTCACTTTACTGTATTGTATTGATACATCATATCCAATTAGTCAGACAGACATACAATGACCATTAAATAGTAGTAGAGAGCCGGGTATACAGGGTGCTAATATAGACATGTTGTACGTATAGCATGTCTACATGTGTATTATCTATACTCGAATTCAACATGCATATACATGTACATGCATATATTATATATGTTGTAGGTAAAGTATATTCGTATCCTAAGAGACTATGCTAACGGAGGTGCCGCCCCGAAGCAGTTAGCAGTTGACCTGAAACTGTATAAAACTTTTTAGAGACGTGGTTTCACATCCATGAAAGTGCCAGTCCCTAACTG